>OX439382.1:2433891-3723642 GCA_949319315.1 Zelleria hepariella | reverse complement strand
TTAAAAAGCTTACGCCATTAACACTTATATATTTGAAATATTCATAGTAGTCGGTTCAAGCGCGCGACAACATTGGATGCCCTCATTATAAGTTAGAGCTAATTCGGTACGCAAAGTTTTTTGTTCGAAAGTCCGTTATTGGCTTAATCTTATCTTTAGACAATATTGAGAAACTAATTTCAATATTTTTTATTTTGGTTCAGTAGTTTGGATTTTAAAACGTTTCAAAGATACGGTTTTATGACCTTCACGCGACGGTCTGCATACTGTTGGCGGTCATAGGAACAAAACATTTTAGCGCATAAAAACAAAACTACTGGACCAAAATTAAAATATTTAAATTAGTTTCTCAATATTTTCTAAAGATAAGTTTAAGCCAATAACGGACTTTCGAACAAAAAACTTTGCGTACCCAATTAGAGCGGGTCAGACAGCGTTTTGTCGCACTCTTGAGCTCGATAAATCTCGTTTCCCAAGTGTTTAAAACTAAACTGAACCGTAAAACGAGGACTTAAATAGTCCGCAACATACGTCTGAGACGGAAATCTAAGCGCAAGTCACGTTGACCTTTGCAGTCGAATCAGCGATTTCAAACCTTTTTTTTCCGCGGTCCCCTGAAATGTAAGTTTCAATTTGCACACCACTGATAAAGCGGTTGATTACATTTAACGTTTAGCTATTAAGACCCTTGCTTCATGTAATCTATAATGTTTTCGCAAATAAATATTTTGAACTTGAACTTGAACTTGTCAACAATCTGAATGGTCAACATGGACCTAAAATGTCAGCTTGCTTAAAAATTACGCTATTCTATGCTTTCGTAGAAATGATAGTGCACATAAGCGCACTTGAATATTATCTATATGATGAAACTAAACTATGGCATTAAGATTCCCCGCGGATCCCTGGAGGCATACTCGCGAACTCAGGTCCAACGCTAGGACAGGACACCCTGCTCTACACACCAAGTTGCCACATCAAGCATAACATTTGTCCCCAGTTGTTTCGACGCGCCCAGACCGTCGCCTCAGACGTGTGCGAGCCCCAATTCCCGCCCAAAACCCTTTACCACGCACACAAAACACGACACAAAACAGCCCACTCACCCAGGCCAAAAGGCTTTGTCGGTGTCGCCATCTCAGCCTCGTGGTGGCTCGGGGCTGCGTACGAGTGGCGGTGGGGCGGGCGGCGCGCGTTCTCTTCAGCCAGGTCCGCGACGGAGCCCGAGCGGCCGGACGCGAGCCCGACCAGCGACTCGAAGGACGAGTCGAGCCGCATTATCTGTTGGGGTCGCGGAAGAACCGTGTCAGGCGCCGTGTGAGTAAAAGCCACGAGTATTCGCTAAAAATCCACTGAGAATCCACCCACTTAGCCCTTTGCATCTACATAATGAGAAGATTTATACAGCATCATACACCACTTCGTTCGTTCACTCACATACACCACTTGGACGCCTGGGACACTGTTTTTTTTAGATGGAGTATTTAGGAACTTGCGATTGATTGTTGCTTGCGACAAGAAAATATCTGTTTTGACAGTTCACAAGGGGAGTGGATTTTTAGCGAATAGGCGGAATACAACAAAGCGTAGTCGAGGCGAGGGATGCGTTTTCATACATTTGACATGGCTAAAGGTGTCAAGCGAGATTTCAAATGTATGAAAACATAATATCTCGTCTTCGTCGCTTTGGGGTATTATGGGCCTAACTTGGCTGCACGCATGCAGTGCGATAGATTTACATTTTCGTTGTGACAAGTTTTTTGCACAAATAATCGAGACACATTCTCCGTTTAGGATGCGTATTTCAGGTGCTGCGTGGATACCTTGGCAGCACGCATGCAGTGCGATAGGTTTATAGTACGACAAAGTTTGTCGCATAAACAAATTGAGATATGAAAAATTACCATGGAAGAAGACATGTTTTTGAAGAAATACACAATAGCAGAATAACTAAAATATTTGTTGCAAAGTCGCCAAAGCAAGAGTCCAAAGTCTGTGCTGTCATGTGTAAACCCCAATAATTACACAGACTATGAAAACTAGAACTGTAACCATATAACTGAGAAACTTGGCGAAATAAATTATTACAAAATACACTCCTAATTACAAAACGAAAGTAAAACCAGCCAAATAAAACTTAATAACACCGATGGAAATTATTTACATTGTTGATTCCCATGAAGAATCCCTTTCATTCGCTACGGCATGACACACTACGTTTTATTTTTAATCGTGCTATCGTGTGGCACCATCTTGCTTTACAAATTGAATTAAAGCAAGACTGCTCTAGTCGATACCAGATATTTAAAAAAACTATTGTAGCGGTGCCCTGCCACCGGAGTTTTAAACCACCGAGTCGTGAAGCCCTTGACTCCAATCTTGAGCAATTCTTGTGATGTCAGATCCCAGGAACATAAAATATAAGGCGCCGACTGCACAGCGAGCGGTCTGTAGATTCTGAGTTCAAAGTACGCGATAGATTCACTAGTTAGACAATAACCCCCCTGGGTCAACAGATACATGTGAAAATCACTGTCTCAAAGCTTTTAGTTATAGATTTCAAAACATCTCATTGATGATGGTTGAAATGGAACGCAAAACTCTGAACTCGATACTCTCTAGACAACTCGCAGTAGGATCGGCGCTAAGGCCGGCCACATACAGACGGAATTCCGGACGGAAAAAAATCTAATCGTAATTCCGAACGCAGTGACCGCATACAGCATACAAGTCTATGGACCTACCACACACATACGGTGTTTTTTCGTCCGGAATTTTCATAGATTCGTGTTTCGAAAAATTCCGTCTATATGTGGCTGGCCTAAGAGCGAGAACTAAAACCACCGATACAACAACAATGTACAAAGTGCGCTGTGAAGGCAAAGACTCACGTTCACTCCGTTCTTGTTCGCTGTCTCGAGTGCCTGCGACAGCTGCGTCCGCGTGCGTAGCGACAATACACACGTTAGCAAGCGTACGTAGGAGCGACGGGCTTGTCTATGGACTTGCAACACTATTTATTGTCTTTGTGTTTGGGGCTATATTAGATTAGCTCCTACAGTGTAATTAATTATTCGTCAAGCGAAGCTGCCCGGCAAGACCACGCGGTGATATCTCTAGTCCGGCGAACGAAAAAAACATGGAAGCATTTCTTCAAGCTAACCCATCCTCTAAAATCGGCACACGCATCTTACTCGCGCAGACAACTTTGTTAACAATATTTTAAACCAATAAGAAAACAAGAAACTCCGTCATTGGTGGATAGTTTTCCCGTTATTGATGTTATTGGACGTATTATACTGACATAGTCAAACTGACGTCTTCTCTAAGTCACGTCTATCGAATTAAATAAATCGTGATAGGAACCATCTGTAGACCTCGCCCATACGAGAACATACGAGGTCATTTCTCAGGGCTAGTGAGATCTCCATGTTTTCTTCTGCTCGCTGATCTAGTCCTATTTAGGAGATCTAGAAAAGGACACGAGAATAGTGTCCGGTCTCGAACCAACTAAGGGTTTAGATTTGTTTGTCGAATATGTCAGGTTGTATAATAATCCATAGACAAGTCTGTCGACCTTGTTACACATTGAGGTGGCAACATTGACAAAGAGTGTGTTATTTTTGTGTTTACTATTGTTTTTGCGTGTATTAGTTGATCACAGTGCCCATTTCACTATTGAACGTAAATACGACGTCCAAAACTAAGTTCAGAGCTAAACTAGCAGGTTACTTATTATATGATCGTATTACAGAACTCTGCTTGGAAACTTAGCTTAGACCATAACGTAGCCTTATATGACTTTTCCTCCATAAACTCACCTTAGAATTAATTTGATTCTGTGATCAGAAACGTTAAAATATTGGAAAAAATTCACTATTTGCATCAGTCGAAAATAAAGATTTTGGTAGTGTCTGCCGCATTAGATTTTGTCGCATTTGTAGTAATACTGTGATTCAGGATAAATTTTCGGGTGGACCCGTATTGTGTGCGCCGGGACGGCGGACATCGATAGGACATAATTATTATTAGGTTATTTCGCCGACAAACATGTTAAAAAGAAAATTGGTTGGAAACATGTTCATGTGGACCCTTTTTTCTGAGTTCGTATAATTTCTGTAGTGAAGTGAGCACTCAGTAAATTAGTGATCAAGCTTAGCTTGTAAAACATCGATTTACGTCAAAGCTATGTTTTAGTGTCCTACACAGTGCTGCTACTAGCTCAAACATCGCGCTAGCTTTGATGTTTTTAGTAACAGGTGTATTGAAATGTGTTTCTGAATTTATGAACTAAAATTAGCCATGAACTACTTTTCTGAAACGTCCAAAGGTAATGTTCTTTCGACTTCCACTCTTTTCAGTTTGCGAGAAGTGCCCCTTTTTGACCACATATTATACTAAGCGTTAGTTGCTTTCGAACGAATCAAATAAGTAGTCTTGGCGATGGTTTCTGTATACTTAAGTATCGTCCTATCTTGTTTTTTTAAGACCTTTAAAGGGATAGGATGATACTTGGTGAAATTCTCAATTCAGAAATCGGCAGATAGTCTATTGTGGTATTGTCTAGCTTCTATAAGTAATCTCTTGTGAGTTCTATACAGCGTTTCATGAACCATAGGTTTTCTTTGGGATAGGCTGCAAATAAGAGGACCCTCTGACTCTCTGATTCTCTCTCTATCTCATGGAGCAAATTCCAACTAATTTAATCTAAATCAAGTATATCAACCTTGCATGGAGCTAGATAACTTAACAAGCCCCTGGACCACAGCAGCCCTCTCGCTCGCACTTTTCAACATTTTTACTGATTGTAAGAGTCGATAGCTTTATTATCTATGTCTGCAACTATATTATGTTATCGTCCAAAGTTGCATCATTCTCTTACAATCAATTAAAACATTGAAAAGTGCGAGCGAGAGGGCGGCGGTGGTCCAGGGGCTCCTTAATGCTCTCTACCACCGACTATTTCCATCTACACAGCGCGGTGCAGAACTAAGTGTACCGAGCTGTAAGCCTCGATACTAAGCCAGCAGCTGTCAAAGAAAACCTTTCTTTCATGAACGCTGCAAACAGCCTTCTTCTTTAGTCTCAGCGCGACCAAACAGCGCGTTACCTGTGAGAAGTTAGGCACGGAGGCGGTCTTGCGCATTGTGATTGGCTGTCCGCGAGCCTGCTCCAGCTCTTTGACGGCCACACTTTGCCGCAGCCGGTCGAGGGTTAGGATGCTCTCGACTGCGCTCACGCCGCGGGTGTACTTCTCTGTGGAGGCAGAAAGGCAGTGGTGATGATTTAGAACTGCATGCGACACCGGGAGACACAACATTTTGTTTGATCTATGCACTTTTGTGACCGTATAAGAGCTACAATGGCTATCGTTGACTTTAACATCACGAAGGAATTTTTGCGAGCATCAGAGTTCGCGAACGAGTCGGTGTCGGCAGTTTAACGCATAGACAAGCGGTTTAGTTCATTAACGCCATCTTGTTTCACGCAATTAGATAAAGCAAAATGGCGCTATTCGACGCGGGGCAAAAACGTTGGTCAACTCTTTGCCTTGCCAGCGCTAAATACCGACGACTACGAAATTTCCATCACATTTTTGTTGGGTTTTTTAGTCATCATTTGCGATATAATTTGTTTTACTTTTAGAGTTTCGAGACATCAGTCGTGAAACTTTAATAACAGATAAACATCAAATTTAGAAATACCTTCGACGACCCCAGCGACATCTATTTGCGAACGTGAAACTACTCACCGATAAAGGTTTCGCCATCGGCCGCACTGGAATCTTCACCCGTGGCGGCGATCTGTGCGAGACTTTCACGCTCCTCCAACTCTTCAGAGGCCTTGGGAATGTTCGAGACCACTTCGTACGTGACGCCAGTTTGCGCTAGCTGGTCCGTCCTGAGAAGCAAAGGAGCAATGTAAATTCAAGTGACATAGAATAGCTAAACTTACGGCGGTAATCTTTTGAATGGTACAAGGTAGTCAAGGCCGAAGGCCGAGCCGCGCGGAGGTCGGTCACACGCTCCCAGTAAACACACCACAACCTGTAAGGACGAAGGCCGAGTCCCGTGCGAAGTTCGGAGCGGGTCAGATGCTTCCAGTGAACAACCCGACCTCGCAAGGCCGAAAGCCGAGCTCCGTGTAACGAAGCCAAAGGCCGAATCCCACGGAAAGCGAAGCCCGGAACAGGCCTTATGAAGCCACAGGCCGGTTTCCTCAATTTGATCGACTTATGGCGACCTCGACAGGGGAAGAGATCGGTTGGCAGACCACCAGCCAGATAGTCCGATGACATAGCCCAAGTAGCCGGAAAACAGTGGTTACGTCTGGCACAGGACCGTGAGATGTGGCGTGAGCATGAAGAGGCTTTTACTCAGTAGTGGGTGTTAACAGGCTGATGATGATGATGACGCTTGGTATACAGGGTGTTGTTTTGGTTAGTGACACCTGACTCAGGGAAGTTGGTTTTAGTAGGTACATTTTTTTTTCACAGATTACCTATTTCTATTTTAACCGCGGGCGGGCGCAAGCGTTAGTATAATAGTAAGGGAGCCCACAAGTAGAGTTTTTTGGGTATTCTTCACAGATTTTTTTTTTTTTGTTAATTATCGTGTAAATAATTCCTCTGAGTCGGGTGTCACATTACAAAACAACACCTTGTTATTTCTTTCATCACCCTACTCCACAAGAATAAAATAATAAATGAAAGCTAGTACCAACACCAGAACGTATAATTACATGTTGTACCTGACGATCTTCCTTCGGATGCGGTCGGTGAGGCTCTGCCGCTTGTAGATGTTGATGCCCAGTCGCTTGCGCAGGATCAGGTCCATCGGCGCCGGGTGCGACAGCCGCACCGTCGTCTTCAGTATCAGGTACACGCGTTCGTTTGCTGGACAGACATATAACATGTTTAAGATACAATGCCTATGCACAGATTTTTACTTTCTCTCAATTAAATTTCATGTACCTAAACCCTTTTAGTGCAATAATATTTTTTTTACTTTTACTTTACTTTACTTTTTTTGTATCGTCTAACTAAAGCACTAACCCTTGCTAGGGAACATTATAGTTTTTTTTAACGAGCGAGCGAGGCGGGATAAGTTCTCCGAGTTTACTGGAACAATCCGGCGTTTGTATGTAGTATGTGTGTATGTATGAATGTTCGTATGTTTATGATGATGATGGCCGACTATTTTAACTTATTAAGGCGCTGGGCATAGTGAATTAGCCCGCGCGCAAAAAAAATGCACAAAAACGATTCCTGTATCAAATACACTAAAAAAATCGAAAATGTTCACATATCAAACCCTAGAATTAGGTGACGGCTATCTAAAACAGCCAGTTTTGTGTTGATACCTATAACAGATTGCAAGATATTTTGTTTGAAAAAAAGTGCGCCGCCTATTTTTTTTCATTAAAAATATCTTCAAAACGTTTACGAATGTCAACACGAAACTGGCTGTTTTAGATAGGTCTCACCCAATTCTAGGGTTTGATATGTGAACATTTTTAATTTTTTTAGTGTATTTGATACAGGACTCGATTTTGTGCATTTTTCCTGGCGCGCGGGCTATTCACTATGTACAGCGCCTTAACTATCGACAGCCTGCACCGGCGGCAAGAAAACGATTTTATCTCACTTCTACCTAGCGCCATCTTTCTTTACTTCACTATGTAAAACAAGATGGCGGTTCTCGATAGCATAATATAACGTTTGTCGCTGCATCTTGTCGCCGCGGTCGGGTATACGCGTCTCCTGTATTTTTGCTCTCGATTTTTATCATCCAGCACTCTTCGGACGGTCGATCCAGTTACTAAGCCCACTGTATTAGCTCACCTTCAGTGATCCGGTTGAGGTACTGCGAGTCGTGTATGGACGAGTCCCACGAGGCTACGGCCGACACGTCTTTGTCGTGGTGGTGTAGAATCTGTAGGTCATAGAACTTATTGTCGTGCTCCTTTGGCAGGATGGAGTGGAGGCCGAACATTTTAACTGATTAACTATCGACAGCCATCCACGCCTGCCCCGGCGGCAAGACACCTCAACAAACGATTTTATCCCGCTTCTACCTAGCGCCATCTTACTTTACTTCACTATGTAAAACAAGATGGCGGTTCTCGATAGCATTATTTTGTCACCGCGGCGGCCGGGTATACGCGTCTCCTGTATTCCTACCCTCGGTTTGTGTCATCCAGCACTCTTCGGACGGTCGATCCTTCACTGCAGCTCGGTTACTTCTTCTTGAAGTGCCTCTCCATCACTGGAGGTTGGCAGTCAGCTCCCTTCACCGCTCTCTGTTCAGTTACTATGCCCACTGTAGTAGCTCACCTTCAGTGATCCGGTTGAGGTACTGCGAGTCGTGTATGGAGGAGTCCCACGAGGCTACGGCCGACACGTCTTTGTCGTGGTGATGTAGAATCTGTAGGTCATAAAACTTATTGCCGTGCTCCTTGGGCAGGATAGAGTGGAGGCCGGCCACTGTGACTTCTTCGCCGGACGGATGCGTGGTTAGGTCATCCGCTGTGAAAGGACAATGGAGGTTTAGTTTACAAGTTGTCTAAAACCCGGACGCCGACCAGAGGCAATTTCGGTCATTGACCTCTTTATACGCGTCTCTGTGATTCCCGAGTAATTATATTGCCGACTCGGTCGTACAGAGGCATTGTTTTTGCTCGGAGTCCAGACTTTACGGGTTTTCGCTGCTGGTTTTGTTTGTTAGACTAAAATAAGAACGCTATCTTTGAATTTGGATCACACTTCAGTTATCGCTAACACTCGACATTCAGAGTTTATTATTTAGTAAGCGGAAAATATCTCCCGAGAGAGAAAAAGAGAGAGGGAGAGAGAGGGAGACAAAGTGAGAATAAGAGAGAGGGGGACGGTATAAATAGTTCTCACTTCTCACTGATAAGAAGCATCTGAATGCTCAATACGTATATTCTTTGTTGATATTCAGCTGAATCCAGGGCACATGAGTTGAGTGTTACATAATGTCGCATCATAGCTGAACTCACCATTGAGATCAAGGAACAAGACGGGTATGTGTTGCTCCATTCCGGAGGGCGGGTTCCAAGCCGCCGGCGCGCCGGGGATCGGACTGCCGGGACTTGGTACTAGCACCTGTAAATAAAAACATTTCCACTCTTATCTACTTAACTTAAAGGACTGTGGACAATAGCAATACTATTTACGCCATTTTAAGTCACTAAAAACAAAATGGCTACCTTTATGAGCCTGCTACCAAGTCCACTAGTGCCACCAATGAAAAAAACACTTCTTTATAGATGCGTTTTGACTTTTAGGGCGAAGGGGTTGATCAAAAAAACTTTTGGCGGCGCTAGTGTGCTTTGACCCTCACTAAGCTTAAGTAGGCACAACTGCTCAGTAGTAACAATTTTCTAGCTTTATTTAAGTGGCATTCAAACTTTAATGTGCAAATAGAATTTAGAAATTAAGAGGGAACGCGAGCAGCCGCTGCTCCATACAAAAAGGGAGACCTGTTTCCTCCCTGGATAATTATTTTAGAGAAAATATGTTTATGCCATTCAATTTATATGTACCTCTGCCATGTCCCTATGTTTTCCTTTTTTTCTTATTTTAATTATTTTAATAAATAGAGACCTTTCAAAATTGCAAAATTTGGCCACTTATTTAAAACGCCTAATAAACATATTTAACAAATTGAAAACAAAAAATAGAAAACATACAGACATAGCCAAATCCCTTGTTATAATATATTAAAAAGAAATTTTGAAATCGGTTCAGTTTTGGAAGAGGAAATAGGTCTCCCCCAGAAGCTGTTTTCGTCACTTTTTAATAGGTATTTTCAGTCCAAGCTGCAGTTGTCCCTTTCGAGCTCTATCCGCGGGGATTTGAGGGAGGGGAGGGTTGGACATATATTTACACGGTCAGAAAAGTGACGTTTCGTAGTCGATAACTTAGATATATCGACACTAGTGTTGTAAATCGATATCGATATTCTTTGCCGTTCAATATAAAAAGGGGGGAAAATGTTTTTCTTCGTCGGTATCACATTATGACACCAACATTTTTATTTACTTGAGTAGACATCGTCGGTTGGTTTCGGGTATTAGCAACAAGTTACAAAATAAACCTATATGTAAGCTTGCATTTTAATTTCGTTTTGGTGGGTTTATTATTTTGAGTACTGCAGCTTCATACTTACTCTAGGTACGATGTGTCTTAACGAGGATTTGAACCATATAGAACTTACACGAACATGCGATGCATTATTGGGTATAAACGTAGCCAAGACAGGCATGTTTTTTACTATTTTTAGTTATGAAGGGTCAAAAGATTCTGCGAAGGAAGGTAGTAAATGACCGCAACGACTTGGTGACAAAAATGCAGTTGTACTGCTTAAACCCGTGCAGCTAGGATTTAGGTCTATTTTTTTATTTCGAATCGATTTGGTAGGTCCTAGGAAGCAAAAAAGGTCCTAAAACTTGGTGCGGGAAAACGCACCGTTTTTTAGTTATGAAGTCTAGAAAAAAAAATCTCAAAATAGAAGTGTGGGAAAACCAGTAACTGGGTTGCGATGGGGGTGATTTTTTTTTATGGAATTCGTTTGGGTAGGTTCTAAGAAGCAAAAAAGGTCCTTTAACTTGGTACCCATCGTTTTATGAGTTATGAGGACTTGAAAAAAAATACAAAAAATTTCAAGACCTCATAACTCGTAAACGGTGCGTTTCCCAGCACCAAGTCATAGAAACTTTTTTTGTTTCCTAGGACCTACTGAACTGATTCCCGACAAAAAATATCGACTAGGCATTGCAGCCTTTCCAAACCTTTTTCAGGGGCGAAGCCCTAGTACCTACCACCTAACCATGATCCGAGGACCCTATTCCTTATTTCTGTTTTTCAATCTTTTAAGTCACCTTTACTATCATACCCGTGTAAAGCCAGCATCAAAGACACAAAAAAAACAGTTGTTTTGCAGTTGAAAGATTTTATCACCCCATAATAAGTCACATGATACTGAAAAAGGTTATCTTCAAGCATCGCTATGAATGACTAAATTCTCGAAACGATAGTCATATTAATTGTTTCTAACTTGAAAAACTAACCTGATTAAAAAGCGTTTATAAACATTTGATGGGTTATTCTCGTTTTATTTCTTATTGTTTATAAAAATAACAACAAACAAAATTGATAAATATTTAGGTACACAATTTTACACTTTTTAACACTTACAATATTTACTGACAGTTAAAAAATCATGTGACATTATATATTTTTACCCCTATTTTGTTATTTATTTATGCAAAAACAACTTTTAACACTTAAAACATTTATTGACCGCGACCTTAAAATCATTAAGTCATAATCAACAAAAATAAAAGAAAAACTATCTAAATTACATTTCTCACAATTCCAGTTTTTCAACTTTGATCGCTAATTACTCGAATAAAAGGCCCACAAAGCGACAGATTTTTTGTCCTATTCTGAAGGTTCAGGTTGTAGGAAAGTTTTTGAAATCAATTAAAAATCCTTCAGACCCCTACTTTTTTTCTCCCCATACTAACTTATTCGATGATGTTTTCTCTAAAACGGCATTTTTGAACTTGGATAAAAATTGCGCTATTTTTTACATAACCTTATAAAAATCTTTATAAAGTTCCCTAGCACGGGTTAGTGCTTTATAAAATACAAAAAGTAGTTATCTAAAATCTAAGATAAAGAAAAAAAATATAAAAAAGTTAAATACACAAAAAGTTAAAAAATAAAAACCAAAGCTAGGTAATTGTTTCCAGAAAAACCTTAAAGCCTCATAACTTCTAAACGTTGAAAAATTGCTGAACATACATGGGGGTGATTCGGGTACCCCTAGGGGTGCTCTATCTCTGGACTTCCGCTTGACACTATTTTTTGGGACACCCTGTATATTTATATAACAACAATTTATTGTATTGCTGAGTAGCATTCCTTGTATTATTTGATATTTTTCTTAGAAGTCTGTTTATTTTAATCCCATTGTGGGCGGGCGCCCTTATACTATCAAAAGCTTATATTGCGCCTGGGATGATTTCAATATCAGTAGGTAAGAAGCAGTTTTTTGGATAAAATTGAAAATTAAATAAATCATGCACATTTCGCTCATATAGTAATTATAATTTGGACCTAGGTAGACCGAAAGTTCGAGTTTACCGAAAGACATCCAGTATCCAGTACGAAATTGTTGAGAAATGCCTTCTAAGATCGACAAAATGTAAGGAAAAAAAATCTTTCAAATAGAGTCTAGATGTGGAGAAAAATTTTATTTCAGTCATAATCTTAGAAAGTCTTCGCCCAAAAAAAAAATTAACTTCCATCCGCTGGTCCAACGAATATCGAGTCACAGCAGTCAGAACAAGTTCAATAAACAAGCCAAAATCACTTCACGCGCAGGTAATAAACTCAAGCGAACAACGAGAAAATACCATGAACGAATGATAGGCGAGCGCAAATTTTCTGCAGGCAAAATAATAGTAGTAGCTCGCACGCACACATCGCTAACTTACACGCACATTGACAGAGAGGCCGCGGCCGCCCCTCGAGCGCGCGCAGAGCGACAGCAATAGTTTATTCAAATACCTATTTTTCAAAAAGCTCTGAGACCGCGTCCACTCTTAAAACCGCATGCTACCGCCAAGTCATTGAAACGATGCACGTTGGACGTTGGAAACACGCATCCAAAATCGACGTGATTACACATCTTCAATATTTTCAGTAGCACATAAGACCAAAGTTCGACATAACATTACTTTGGCTGGGTTGTGCCGTGTAACTGTTTTAAACACGCATGATATTAAAATTCGGAAGGCAAAGTTTTTTGTTCGAAAGTCCGTTATTGGCTTAATCTTATCTTTTAGACAATATTGAGAAACTAATTTCAATATTTTTTATTTTGGTTCAGTAGTTTGGATTTTACAACGTTTCAAAGATACGGTTTTATGACGTCACGCGACGGTCTGCATACTGTTGGCGGTCATAGGAACAAAACATTTCAGCGCATAAAAACAAAACTACTGGACCAAAATAAAAAATATTTAAATTAGTTTCTCAATATTGTCTAAAGATAAGATTAAGCCAATAACGGACTTTCGAACAAAAAACTTTGCCTTCCGAATTGCATACTGATTTAGAAAACGTTTACTTACAGCGTTCCTCTCTTCAGTCAGAGACACCCACTGTTCGACCAGCGACTGCTCCCGCTCCATATCGCGTTCGCTCTTCAACGACGGCGACATATTGACCAATTTCTGTTGAGTTCAAAATACAGTGTCAACGCGTGCGTTCTAGCGGGCTATTCTCACTCTTGTGTACAAGGAATAAAGGTGGGTTTTACCTGTAGCTGCGCGTGCAAATGTTGCCGACGACGCGCAAGCGCATCGCTCCACCTCTCACGTAGAACGGCTAGGTCCTCCTCTTGGTATGAGTCTAGAGGCTTTTGTAATCGAGACCTGCAACGAAATAATATCTTGAAGGAGTGTGTGGATATAAATGGCTACTACGACCAAAAATAAGGATTATTAAAGCCCTACTTCAATTTAGATTAGCAACTTCATTCACGCAAGTGGAAATATCACCCCAAGCACAATCGAAATAACACTCAAAATATGTTGCGGTGCAGCGTGGCGGTTACGACACTTACGACAATCGCGCTAGAAGTTCCCGTCAGTTTTTATTGTTTTTTTCCCTTTTGTTCAAGAGAAATCAACTTGAATAAAATAAAATAACTTAGTTGGTAAACGCTACATTTTCTTTTTATTGTAAATATTTCAGAGGTAAAACGAAATTTCGATAAAAAAGACAAGCATTGATTTCGAAAAAATATATATATCGAGCGAAAATTTATCAAATCACTTTAATCTTACCAGCGGGGGTAGCATGACTTTTATCGAGGCGGATTTATCCAACAAAATGGCGGTTTATCAGCATTTTTGACGTTTATAGTGGGTTATATATCGCTCTCGACGATTTATAACCCACTTTAGACGTCAAAAATGCTGATAAACCGCCATTTTGTTGGATAAATCCGCCTCGATAAAAGTCATGCTACGGGGACAGGAAAGGATGATTTTAAAGTATCCTAAAATTACACAATTGTAGAGGTCGAATAAGCCATTTCAACAATTCTGCAACTCATTTCCGTTGCAGAAACCCCACGTCCACTTACCTAAAAGTGACGGAGCCCACTTCAACGCCCACCACGTGTTGGAAGATGATGGGCAGCGTGCCAGAGTTCTGCGCCGGCTTGACGCGGGCGGACCGCCAAGCGACGCTGTTTTAGATGTCAACCTGTAGTGTCCACTCACCGCACAGTGACGGAGCCCACTTCAACGCCCACCACGTGTTGGCAGATGATGGGCAGCGTGCCAGAGTTCTGCGCCGGCTTGACGCGGGCGGACCGCCAAGCGACGCTGTTTTAGATGTCAACCTGTAGTGTCCACTCACCGCACAGTGACGGAGCCCACTTCAACGCCCACCACGTGTTGGCAGATGATGGGCAGCGTGCCAGAGTTCTGCGCCGGCTTGACACGGACCGCCAGGCGACGCTGTTGCCCTTGGCGGAGCTGGTACACTCCTCCGGTTAGCATGTCCGCGCGTTGGGCAACCTGAAGGAATTAAATAAAGTTACCTCTACTAAACTCGGAAGCTATCATCTCTGAAACGCTAGAAAACCAAGAGGGGGTATCACAATCAACGTTCACGGTTTATTAGAAAAACGGACACATTATTAATAATCCCATACTAGCTACTTAGGACATCTGCTTTTCCAAGACAGGTACCGACTTCTTCAAGTGATCATGATGGGCAAGATTGAGGGGAAGCGGCGTGCTGGTAGAAGAAGAGCGTGGCTCAGAAACGTCATGGAATGGACGCAGAATGGAATGGAATGGAGCGTTGAATTATATCCATCAACCGTCTTCCTGGTGAGCTTGGCCCAACGGTCGGCCAGCGAGCGCGCCTTGGCTAACTGTTGTTGTTCGACCTCCCAGCTGTTGTCTAGACTCACCTCAACGGGCGCATATTCGCCCTGGTCGTTGAGCTCGTGTATCTCGACCCAGAGCTCGATCTTCCTTGTGAGCTCGGCCCAGCGGTCGGCCAGCGAGCGCGCCTTGGCCAACTGTTGTTGTTCGACCTCCCAGTTGCCGCGGCCGCGGCTGAAGCCCGCTGACCGGTGGCCCCACACTTCTATGGAGAGCGCGCCCTCTGCCGAAGGAAATGGAGAGGGCTAAGTACGTGTTTCCTTCATTTACAATGTTGAGTTTGTCAATGGGCTAACGTAAAATAACATAAAATAAATGAGTGACTGAGAGTGAGTGAATAAGTATTTATGAATAATGTGCGAGAGAGTGAATGAATGAATGAATGAATGGATGGATGAGTGATGAGCGAGTGAGTGGGTGAGTACGTGAGTGAATTAATGAATATATTACACTTTATTGCACAAAATAAAAACTTAAATAACAATGGTGAGAAATTACATACAAGGGCGGACTTATTTCAATAGAAATTTCTTCCAGCCAGCCAAATAAATTGAGAGTTATTGTTTTGAATGACGGCGGGAGACGGCCAATAAAGTAGACGCACATGAACAAACAACACATAAATAATTGATAACATACAAATACATGCTAATATACACACAAATACTTACATTAAAGAAAAACCTAATGCAATATAAAAAAAATTACTTACTTATACGGGATTTTACTTATACTACATAAACTTACGCTAAAATATTTATATTGAAAGGAATGAATGAATAGCCTAATGAGCGAATGAATTAGTGAGTGACCAAGGAACGAGTGACTGTGAATAAACGAATGAGCGAGTGTGTGTGAATTAATATAAGGGTAAATAGTGAGTGAGTCAGTGAGTGAGTGATTATAATCAACAAAATGCGGGACCGCCAGAGATGGCGCGAGGGGAAAAAGGCCTATACCCAGCAGTGGGCAGCGGTGGGCCAATGATAGACCCTCAACTCGCGGCGGCTTACCCGCGCAGTGCTCGATAAACTCCTCGGAGCAGTTGACGACAAAGTCCCGCTCGTGGTCGAAGCGGAAGGTGAGCTGCGGCTGGTGGCGCGGCGACGTCGGCGGCGGCGGAGTGTCCGCCGACACCAGCGGCGGAACCACCACCGGCTCGGACCCGCCCCAGATGCTGTATTGGCAGAACACGAAGTGGGAAAGCGAGGGCGGCAGCCCAGTCGCTTGCTTGATCACCACGCGGACTGTCACCTGGCAAAAGAAAGTATGTATAGTTGGACGAGCGAGCGAAGCGAGAAGAACAAGACATGCTCGATAGCTCAGGTATCGCGGAATTAAGTCCTGGCTCGTGTTCAATATAACTTTATGAAACATCCTGAGGCCATAAGGGCATCAAATTGGAACCATGTTGAAAAAACACCAGCTTTTGTTGTTTTTAACCGCTTGATTTGCGTAATTTTTTTTCCAGTACCCTCAGGGCGTCTATGAGCCGAAGTAATACCAATTGGTTAAGCAAGATAATATAAAATGGCGGTTGTGGCGGCAGAGAGTCCATGGATGCGGATGTCGAGGGACCACGAGAAGTGGCGCAGCGGGAAAAATGCCTATACCCAGCAGTGGGCAGAGATGGGCTGATGATGATGATGATTTAGAATATCAAAAGGTTCTGTAGCGTACTTGTTGCGATGAAGAGTCGTTGCTGTCGTCGTCGTCGCGCATATCGCCGGAGCTGTCCGAAGCCGCTTCGCAGATGCGATCCTGCGGGAACTGTCCGCCGACGCGGCTTATTTCCACCTGTGAACAAACATTTACACATCAGCATACTTCACTACAAACAAACTATCACCGATCACAACTTTGAAAGAATGGTCGTTGAAATTTTCTGGGGGTACCGTGCTCCAGATAATGAGAAAAAACGTTGAGGTAATGAAGACCATCAAAAAACGCAAACTGGAGTATTGTGTACACAAGACAGCACGTCGATGCTTACACTCTAATCAGTTACGTTACGGGCGACATTAGAACAAAAGTGTACGCTCTGACGTGCAGTCGTATGTACAATTAAGAGCTATGCAATCTAATTTTCTATGTAATCCAACTCCACAGTGCAACTGCCTGCTGAGCATCAGAACAGGCGTAAAGTAGAGACGTTGAAAGTGCAGCTCCGCATCGGAACGAAACATCAGCATCTTTTATCGTTCAGTGCTTACGATAGTTAAAGGTTATTAAGTAGTAAATGTACTAGGTAGGTAATCGTATGAGGCAATGGTCACCCCTTGTGTCAGAGTTTTTAGGCCGCCCAAAGGGCCTCTGACATGGCTTAACGATTGTTATTACTCAACAGCAACCGGGACCAACGGTTTAACGTGCCTTCCGAAGCACGGAAGCGCTCAGATATTATTGCCACTGGCGGTCACCCATCCATGGACTGACCGCGACCGTTGTTGCTTAACTTTGCCAATAACTAACTGTGAGCGTAAATAATGTACCAACCTGCAACCGGCCGGCGACCTCGCCCTGTTGGCTGATGATGGGCGTGTGATAGTCGAGCGTGACGTCATGGAACAGCGCTTCGAGGAACACATTGGCGACGCCGATCAGGTTGTGGTTCTCCTGCGATTCGTAAAAAGGGTCCACGGTCTTCTCATTGGGTTCCTGCGGGCATTCGTGGGGTTAGGGTTGGGCTTTACGGGACAAGTCGGGGTCAAAAGTTTAACAAAAATGTTAGTATCCTCAGCAATTTCAGTCTTAAGGTTGTACTATAGCAGATAGCAGCAGCATTGGCGGGAAATTATTTTTTACAGTTTTTTAATATTTGAAGCTAAACTGATCTATTTTTGTTCAGCGAGTTTTCGTTCACGGCAATAAAATTGTATTCTTTTCATTACACATCAACAAAAAAATTATTGAATGAAGATAATACAATTTTATTGCCATAAAGGAAAAATCGCTGAACAAAAATAGCTCAGCTTAGCTTAAAAATTAAAAAAACTGTGAAAACATTGACGCAGAGCATGATTAGACTTTCCTAGTTTGTCTACGCCTGCCGTAGATATATCCTACCTAACCATGCGTAAAGAAAAGCATACACAAAAAACGAGTTTACGCCTGCCATCTCAGGCCTACAGGCGACCTATGGCTAAGGACCTAGAACCTATGGCCAAAGAACTAGAACTTACCCTAAGGCCTAAAACAGTAAAGTTATGCTAAGTGGGCCTGCAAAATCAATGCCACCTAAGGTCGTACTTCTATGGGACTTATTTAGACACTTATTTTAATCCTATGCTTACTGTCCTCATTTTCCCCTGTAGGTCCAACATGGCAAGCATAGACTCTGCTTTTGTATATCGCTTACGTCAAAGATGAGGCAAACGTCCACAAGACAACACCAAACGCAACCTAAGGTCCTACCACCAAACCGTCGTATCCACTTACTTTCTCGTCGTCTCCAATGTCTTCGGTAGGGCTCACCTCTTCGCGCTCGGGCGAGTCTGTTCGCTCGCGGCGGCGGCGCCATTCGCTACACATGTCTAACAGGCGACCTATGACTAAGGACCTAGAACCTATGGCCAAGGAACTAGAACCTACCCTAAGAGCTGAAACAGTTATGCTAAGTGGACCTGCAAAATCAATGGCACCTAAAGTCGTAAATCTATGGGACTTTTTCAGAAACTTATTTTGAATCATAAGCTTACTGTCCTCATTTTCCCCTGTAGGTCCAACATTGCAAGCGCAGACTCTGCTTTTGTATATCGCTTACGTCAAAGATGAGGCAAACGTTCACAAGACAACACCAAACGCAACCTAAGGTCCTACCACCAAACCGTCGTATCCACTTACTTTCTCGTCGTCTTCAATGTCTTCGGTAGGGCTCACCTCTTCGCGCTCGGGCGAGTCTGTTCGCTCGCGGCGGCGGCGCCATTCGTTACACATGTCTAACAGGCGACCTATGACTAAGGACCTAGAACCTATGGCCAAGGAACTAGAACCTACCCTAAGAGCTGAAACAGTTATGCTAAGTGGACCTGCAAAATCAATGGCACCTAAAGTCGTACATCTATGGGACTTTTTCAGAAACTTATTTTGAATCCTAAGCTTACTGTCCTCATTTTCCCCTGTAGGTCCAACATTGCAAGCGCAGACTCTGCTTTTGTATATCGCTTACGTCAAAGATGAGGCAAACGTTCACAAGACAACACCAAACGCAACCTAAGGTCCTACCACCAAACCGTCGTATCCACTTACTTTCTCGTCGTCTTCAATGTCTTCGGTAGGGCTCACATCTTCGCGCTCGGGCGAGTCTGTTCGCTTGCGGCGGCGGCGCCATTCGCTACACATGTCTAACAGGCGACCTATGGCTAAGGACCTAGTACCTATGGCCAAGGAACTAGAACCTACCCTAAGAGCTGAAACAGTTATGCTAAGTGGACCTGCAAAATCAATGGCACCTAAAGTCGTACATCTATGGGACTTTTTCAGAAACTTATTTTGAATCCTAAGCTTACTGTCCTCATTTTCCCCTGTAGGTCCAACATTGCAAGCGCAGACTCTGCTTTTGTATATCGCTTACGTCAAAGATGAGGCAAACGTTCACAAGACAACACCAAACGCAACCTAAGGTCCTACCACCAAACCGTCGTATCCACTTACTTTCTCGTCGTCTTCAATGTCTTCGGTAGGGCTCACCTCTTCGCGCTCGGGCGAGTCTGTTCGCTCGCGGCGGCGGCGCCATTCGCTGTACATGTCGCGCATGTCGACCAGTTTGTTGTCGAGTTTCTCCATCGACCACACTTGGCCGGGCCGCGTCGGACGCTTCACCATTATGGCGGGCTCCGAGACGAAGGCGCCGCGCTGGGGGTAACGATAATTACTTATTTATTTCAAATATTTTGTCTTGTTATTTAGTCAGTAGATGCGAATGCGGAGCCTCCGAAGATGACACCCAAAACAGGGCGAAGTGGAGAGAGAAAATTAGGAAGGCTGACCCCACCAGCATGGGGACCAAAGCTTGGAAGAGGGAGATTTAGTCAATAGGTGAAATGTAAAGTTAAATGGTGGTGGTTAAGCTAAATTTTTTTTTTTCAAATAATAAATTTAAGGATCTTGTTTGGTTAGTAAACTGTTGATGTAATGGAAATTTAAATGGTGGTGGTTTAGCTTCTGTGCCACGTACAAGAAGAAGGGAAAAGTGGCTCGGAAACCTCCGCGAAAAAATAATTTGTAAATGTAATGTACCGCGATGTAAAGAAGAAGTGGATCATAACTGAGTTCGTTAGTCAGTTGACAATACTTACCTTTCTATTAAAGATCAAGTTTTGTGAAACTTCTACTTACTCGATCGATGGGTGAAGTTAAGGTGAAATGAAGTGGTAACAAGACGCTTAGCTGGCACATCCGTACAAACAAACATAACCTCACTCACCTTGCGATTAGGGCTCAAGTTCTGCGGCGGTATCTGCAGCGTGACACTGAACCGGGTGTTCCGTCGCATCTCTTCGGCCAGAAAGTTGGCCTCTTGCACCAGCGCGTTGGCCCGGATGATGTCGGCCTTCAGTCGCCCCAGCGAGCGCTTGAAGGTATCGTCTCGTTCCGCTGCCCAGCGCTCGACGCGCGCGGCGGTGGTCGGCGTACACGCTGTCATTTTGCCTGGGGAAATGACAAATGGTCATCATTTTTTTTATTTTCACGCACTGTTTTGTTTTTAAAAGTTATTAATTTCATGTAAAAACGACAAGGCAACAAAGCATATTATGTAACACTATAACACACTTTCACATAACAACAACACGAAAACTTTACCGGGCTGTAGTCACCCTTAAAAGTTTAGAAAAATATAATAATAATTTTAGGTACTATTTAAAAGCTATGGCGAATATAACATAAGTATAAAAGACACTCTTTAGATTTATGGGAGTCTCATTTTTATAATAATTTCCAGGCACTAACCCGTGCTAGAGAACATTATAAAGATTTTTATAAGGTAAAAGATTCGCTCGGGACAGGACTTGAACCCGCAACGTCTTGCGTACCGTACAGGCGCTCTACCAATTCGGTACGCAAAGTTTTTTGTTCGAAAGTCCGTTATTGGCTTAATCTTATATTTAGACAATATTGAGAAACTAATTTCAATATTTTTTATTTTGGTTCAGTAGTTTGGATTTTACAACGTTTCAAAGATACGGTTTTATGACCTTCACGCGACGGTCTGCATACTGTTGGCGGTCATAGGAACAAAACATTTTAGCGCATAAAAACAAAACTACTGGACCAAAATAAAAAATATTTAAATTAGTTTCTCAATATTGTCTAAAGATAAGATTAAGCCAATAACGGACTTTCGAACAAAAAACTTTGCCTTCCGAATTGAGCTACCGAGTCAAGTAACTGTCGATGCGAATTTCCCAACCTCATTGATACTCGTCTTACGGACGATGGTAAAAAAACTTTGTAATGGTTATATAAGTTGGCTATTCCAAGACGTATTTGCCCATATCTTGTGAATAGGTGTCACGAGACTCGAATTCTAGGTCTTCCCGCGCGCGGCATAAGTATTTCAATCAAGCAAAAAGGACTATCTCGATGACTGTACCTGTATGTAATGACCAATTGATAAGCAAATTATTATGCCTCTAGTTTGGAATACTCGTAGTAGAGGAGGAAGAAGGATTTGTAATGTGAGTGTCAGAGATAAAGGCGACTCAAGTTACTTGACACAGAAAGGATCAACCGTCAAATATACAAATCCAATAAAAAACTTACCAATTTTGAGTGGATCGTAAGTATATGGCGGGTAGGGTGTGGACGGTGACAGAATATTCCTCAGTTGCTGGAACTGTCTCTCGTACTCCTGCCGCTGTTTTTCTAACGCCACTGCAAATAAAAAGAAAAAATGAGATAACATTGTGATTTAGACCTAACTAGTCATAAGACTCTACGAATGAACGACCGAATTATGTATAGCGGCTGAGAAGTTAGTCACAAGGCGCATCGCAATAACTTATTTTGAGTATCTTGACTGACTGGACTGAAAGAATCGAACTCTACAAGAGAGGGTGTTGCCAATGGGTCATTCATTATCATCGGAGAAATACTTCTTACTACTTTTGTTGGCATTATTATTTAATAGTTTTGGAGACAAGTTTATGTTCTTATTGTACACCACAGTAAGAACATATTTTATTTCAAAACCATAAATAAAGAATGCCACCGAAGTTAGGTAACAATTCTACTGATAATGACCAGGTGCCAGTTTCATAAATCTACAATTCATTGTTAATTCGATGTACATTGAGTAGTCGGATAGTAAGCTAACCTTTTTGTTACCTCTTTTATGCCTAATCGGCTACTCAATGTCCATCGATTTGTCATAATAAACTATGAATTGTAGTTTTATGAAACTGGCACCTGAATGCTAAATTCTATGCATAGTTATGCAGGGCCAATATACTAAGGTGGAACTGACCTTGTTTGTCCTCTTCGTGTTGTCTCTCGAGCCGCGAGATGGCGGTCTGTATGGGGTCGTTGCTGAGCTCGTTGAGCATTATCTCGTCGCGAGCGAAGTTGTAGTCGATCGGCTGCGCCGGCGTCTGCGGCTCGGAGGCTGCCGCTGCTGCAATACGAGTGGGATTATTATAACCTTGCGTCTTCGATCAAGGATAAAACTAGATGCAACATAGAACTCTGAAATGTGTCTGGAAAAATAGATGCCCAAATTACCTTTGGGAGCTTATTTGCTCGTAATCCATGCAATTAAAATAAACTGTACACTAATGCAATAAGGTTGACATTCGAATATTAGACGTATGGTCGAAATGATGTTTCGTATTGTTCTATTGCTGATATCTTTTGTTTCTGAGGGGACAAGCTTTTATTGTGATTTTATACGTAATGCGGATTCTATGGGATTTAGTTCGGTGCCTTGCGTCTATAAACTAGTGGTTCGCCCGAACTGTGAACTTGCGACCCCATATAAACTTAACAACCCCATATCTCGGTAACCCCTCGACCGATTTGTCTCATGTTCGAACTTAAAAATTCTCTTTGCCTCATTTACCTGCCTACCAAATTTCGTGACGATCCGACTTCATTTACTCAAGTTATCGTCGAACGAACAAACATACATACATACATACATACAAACGCCGGATTGTTCTAGTAGACTCGGAGAACTTCGCTCGTTTGTTCAATAAACTATATTCAGGGTGTTGTTTTGGTCATTGACACCCGACTCAAGGACGACAGTTTTAGTAACGCTTTAAACTAAAAATAATTATTTTTTTCTATTTTTTTTATGTATAGATTATCTTGTTCAACTTGTTCTACAATGACCGCGACGTGCGAGTGCGGCCGCAAACGTTAGTAAAATAGTAAGGGAGGCCACAATTTAATGATTTTTGGGTATTTTTCACTGACCCCGATGGTAGAAATCTTGGAGCAAAAGCCTTCGAACTGTGCTACAAAACAAATAGAAAAAATCCTAGCCGAGTGCCGAAAGCGCCGCAGGCAAATAAGAAGTCAGAATACTTACATGTAGCTTTGGGACAGTTGACCCTGAAGAAATGGTGGTTCCCCCAGAGTATACGGTCGGCGTGGCCCAGCCGTATCCTGTTGACTATCGGGGCTCCGTTGACGAAGCATCGAGCCCCGTTCAAGGGCTCCATGTGAAGACCGCTTCCCTCCACAAGGAGCAGGCAGTGCTCAGGTTGGATGCCCAAACCGGAAAGCTGGATATCCGCCGCGCTGCCTCCGCCGACCAGGGTCCGGTCCTGGAACAGAATTTGATTGATTAAAACAAGAAGGTAATGGAGGCATCCACAAGCCACACGCAGAGTACCAAAGCGCAAGCGGAGGCGGCAAGACCTGCTGCACATTGGTCCTGGCACTCGGTTTCGATCCTTTGCTGGATTTAGTGTGCCCTTTTCATGACCTAAGTGTCGGTAAAAGGGCCACTATAATAAAAATTTTAGCCTGGAGAGGGAAGTGATTAAACCTAGAGCCTAACATCTGTTTTGAGTAAAACCTTTAAGAAAAATGCAGTAATTTGTGCTTGCAATGTCATTTCTTTTATCGCCTTGATTTTACCTATTGCAGTTTTGTTCTTTTCTTCCTGGCTGAGGCTTTCTAGTCTTTAATCCGAAGTGGAACTTGGCCTACACAATCAAAAGACCACAGCAGCACCAATACTAAAAACATAAGAACCAATACATACCTTCAAATAGTACACCAGAAGCTCATTCAAGGAAGGATCTGCGTTTAGATTCACCAGGTAGTACTTGTTCTTCTCCACTTTGATGCCGCTCGCTTGCACACTGATCCCCATTTTCTCCAATACTTGGGTTCTTTCGCTCTTGACGCGACCGGTTTCGACCAGTTTCTCTTCCCAAGTACGGGACATTTCTTTGAGGAAGTGCTCGCTTTGGGCGAGTTGCTCGTGGACGTCCTCGCCGACCGGTGAGCCCTGGAATTAAACGTGAAGAGTAAGTTTTAAAGCCGGAATTTGAAGCGAGTGAGCTTTAGTCAATTAACTTAGGGACCATTTATTGCAGTGTTATTGCAACCATCGACGAAAAAGTTTGTTCCTTTTGCATGCTTTTTTGCATCGTTAAATGATAGCACAACGGGGCAGAGTTAATCATGTCACCAAGCCAAACCTATTCATTCGAATGTAGCATTTCAAACCTACCGATCTACCGAATCTATCGAACTAACGAGTTTAATAATAGTTTACTAAGTGCCGTAAGATTAATCACAGTTTAAACTCAGACCTTAGATTAAACCTCGCATTTTGTATGAAAATTAATCGACAGATAGGGTTAAAACTTGCCTTTTTGGTTTAAACTAGCCTTTTTGATTTAATCTGTGATTGATATTACCTAAGAGAACTGCCCCTTTATTCTCTTAAATAATCGCCGTCAATATTGTTTTGTATGTAAAAAACAAGGATGGTTGACTGGATCTTTTAGAGATAAGAGGCATTGGTCCTTCGAGCCTGATTGTAATGGTGTTCAATATCAGTAATACACAGACCAATAGTATTAGATGTTGTTAGCGAATTGACTCAATTTTGCCGACATTTGCTCTACTTAATACCTCGATTTATCGATATGAACAACAAAGGCTAAATTACCGTGGCATGCTTCAACATCTCCTTGAGCGCCTCGACTTCCTGTCTCAGTTCGCGAATGATTCTCGCATTGGGGTCTTCGTTGACGACGGCGTGGTTGACGATGCGCTTCGCCCGATCGGCGTAGCGGAGTGTGGAAAGGGTTTCTTCGTAATTGTCTGCAGCCGGTGATACTGTTGCCACCTGGAAATGTATGAAGACTATTACAAAGTAATACGAAATTATAACTACTGAGTTTAAAATAGTACCGACATTTTAGCTTCAAATTAGCATATGTCATAAAAGGCTGAACCGATTTTGATAAAACATATCTAAGAACACTCGCTAGAAAACCGGCTTTCAAATTAAATAACCGCATCCAAATCGGTTAACCCGTTTAAGAGCTACGGTGCCACAGAAACTTGTAACACCTAGTCGACCATTCCGAACGTAGGTAAACCTGAATTCGATATAAAAGTTGGCGAGAACCTGATTCAGTGAGTTGAGATTTGCTCTAATTTTAAGAAATAGCTTTTGTCCGCAAGTTCGTCTGCGCAGACTTAGATTTTTTTCCCGTTATCGACATTACCACAAACGAATTTAGTTGGTAATTTTTACGTGATTTCGTATTATAAAACAATATAATATCACAATAAAAATGGTATCACAATTTTGGAGATAGTATCACGTACAAACAAATTACAAACTTTTCCTCTTTATAATATTAGTGTAGAGTATAGATAGAGTGTAGATAAAATAAAAAATAATGAGATGTTAACATAGTATGAATGCAGCTTTGGCTCATTTAAAGCCCTTACTGCGTTGGTCGCATAATGCGAAAAGTTCCAAGTGGTAATTTCTCTGTTCAACTAGTAACTAGAACATTGAGTACTTTGGATCGCAGCCAAACTTAGGAGCCGTAGATAAATTGTCACTTCAAGGGTTCTTACGAATAGACTATCCCACCAAAAACATTTTATGTAAAAATGGCAAAGTTTTTAAAGGCTTTCGCCACAAAAAGTTGTGATATCTAGTTATTAGCCAAGACTGTAGTTCTTTATAACCCTTCATCTCCTTAAAACAGTGATTTATTATATTCAGACTTGCTTTAATTACATAAAATACCTACTTCTAAGGTAATCATTTTTGCAGCGAACTTCAATCGCCATTCACCAGTTAGGTTTGATAATTATTCTTACAGTTTAATCTGTGGAATGCGGGAAATTTATCGCGCCGCAGATACAAAACAGCTGTCAAATCTTACTCAATAGGTATTTAGTGATTGGAGAATAGAGTCACGGTCGGTGGTGAGACCAAAAGCCCGATTGGCTTTTGTTCTCACCACCGACCGACTGTCAATGATATTTTAAAGCGGGAAGACAGTGGACGAGATTAGCTAGCTTTTGACCGGGGGCTCAGCGAGAAATGGAAGAGGCATATACCCAGCAGTGGGCTCTACTCATAGGCTGGATAGTATAGATAGATAGATATAACCCGTGCCATTAAAGAAACGATATATAAATGGCGGACACTGTCGCGCCCTCTCGCTTTAATCATATCTCCGTCTATACTCACACGTAACGTTAGCAAAGTCATTTTAGGCAGTCCTGATTAGTCACCTACGCTTGGCTAATAAAACACACCAAAATACGTTCGTCTCTTATTATTTTTTTAATGTTTGTCGAGTTATTTCAATATTGTAGTTTACGTTAAGTGTTGTTATTTGTTGAGGTTTGTATTATTTACTACGTTTTAATATTTTTGGGCTTATTTTCATAAAGATTGTTATTTAATCACAAACCCAACGTAGAACAATTACCTAATCAATAAAGAAACCATCGTAAAACAATATTTCCTAACCAAAAATGTAAGAAAGTTTTAGGTATGAACCGAAATCGTATTTTCGTAACCTCTTTTTCAGACCTTACCATAGGTACCCGCCGCCATTTTCATATCGTTTCTCTATTGGCACGGCTTATAGGCTGGTAAGACTTACCATGACAGTCTTACTGTTGCCACCAAGGTTGTCTTTGAGCAGCCAAGTGAGGACGGAGTCTCTGTAAGGGACGAACTTGTCTTTGTTGGGTTTGGCGGACGACTGGTCCGCGAGTTTCGATATCACAAGCCCGAGCGTCGTTAGCGATCTGAAAAACAGAAGATTGGTTATGTTATTATTTTATTAGACACGGTGGATTCAGCGCATCGCCGAATGTCTTTCTCCCGCTATCGACTAGCACCTTCTTGCAAGAGGGCGTTACTCGATGGCTGGATGAAAAACGTTCAATTATGATACAGGAATTACAGTACTCCCAAATTAATAATGCGCATACAGATAGCGAAGATTTGTACGTGAGTGCGCGTAACTCCCGTACAAATCTCGCTATCTGTATGCGCATTATTAATTTGGGAGTACTGTAGGTGGTTTCCGCGTTGTTGGCAGTCTTAAAAACGCCTGGTATTCTTCGGTAACCACAGTGGAATAGTCCCCTCTCAGCCCAGATTTTTCTGTCCTCAGCCACCTCCGACCACTCTGGCATATATTTATCGAGGTTGTCTCGCCATCTTCTTCTCGGCCGGCCTCGTCTGCGATATCCGCCTTTGGGCACCCACTCGGTGGCAAGTCTAGCCCACCTATCCGGGAGCATTCGGCTAACGTGGCCAGCCCAGGTCCACTTCAGTTTTGCCGTCGCAAGACCCGCGTCGGCAATGACTCCACTTACTTGTTAATATTGGAGCCCTCCTTCAACCGATCACCGACGGCACCCGTCTTCACAGCCCTCTCAGACCCGGCGAGATCGACGAGCGACAGTCTCGCGACTTTCTCGCCCGTGACGCCGGTCGCGGCGTCGCAGAGCGTCTGCGTGAGGACGACGCTGAAAACTGCGTGTGAACGGGACGATTCACTGTTCATGTTGGTCGCTGCGACTGTTCGCGATTTGTTGCCCTCGGTCATAAGGTTGTCGATGTCCTGTAAAGAGATGAAATAGATTTAGAGATGTTTATAACAGACATTGCTATTCAAAGGGAATTCTAGTGAGAGTCAGATAGATTTTCATAATATTTAGGGTGGTATTCTAGAACGCTACTTAAACTCAGTTTAAACAGAGTTCAGACTGTCGATAAAGCAGTGCATGTTTTGATATGAAGGGAGGGATATTCAAATCAAAACATGCACTGTTTTATCGACAGTCGACACTACTAAACTCTACTTAAACTGAGTTTAAACAGAGTTCAAGGAGCTTTCTAGTTTGAACTGAGTTTAAACAGAGTTTAAGTAGCGTTCTAGTTTGAACTGAGTTTAAGTAACGTTCTAGAATACCACCCTTAATTATCTGCACCCACCAGTCTGTGCTCTACAAGTTAGTTAGGCTGTAATATGAGTCATAGAAACTAAAAAGAAGTAAAAAGATGGAAATAAACTTATATTCGTCTTTAAACATCACAAATTCAATACACTTTCTATGCCGCAATCTAAACAGAACTAATGCTATTTAACCGCCACATCATTACGGGACGGTAAAGGAAAGAAAAGGAGCTAAGAAGTCTGAGCACTATTTGGAACGCCTAGTTAGGTCCGTTTGACTCGCGTCCTTTTAAATTACTCAGTAATTAAAGTGGCGTAAATGCCAGACCGAACTTCATTACTGGGAGGCTACTCAGTTTCTTCAGAGCTAAATTAAAAGGAAAAAATGTTAGATATGCCTTCCTTACATCCCATTGCAAGGAACATGAAAAGCGGGCGGGCTTTCAACACATAAGCTCACTGCGCGAGTTTACTCAAGGTGGTTTGGTTTTTTTGTTTGTATTTTTAGAGTGTCACACTGCTGGATAAAGCAGAGAAAATCAGAAAAATAATAATAATAATAAGATAAAGATAAAGATAAGATAAAAAGTATTTATTTAAAAACCACACATAAATTATACAGACAGTTACAGTTTCAGAGATTGCAAAAAATGGTTAGTTAATAATTACGAAGTTGAAATAGCAGCTCAACTAGTTTAGCATCAGCACCATATCTACAAGGATACGATATCTCTCACCCACTATTTTAATCCATATAGAGCGGTACGGTACATAGTTGTATTGTGTTAAATAAAAACCTGAGGTTGCCGCTAATGCTAAGCCAGCAGGTTTCCTCACGAACTCTATCAAAGAACCCACGACCTTCGTGTGTCTGATTTCTTCGTTTTGACCACAAAGTAAACAAGCAAGAGAGTAGAACCCTATAACGAAATGCGAATCCGTCCGTCTGCGGCTTTGTCGGGATTAATTAAAGGGAAACAAGAACTGATATAAATCACAGCGCGGGATGAACTTGTTGAAGCTACGGAAATTCTTCTAGACTTCAAAGAGCAACATGCCCTAGAAACCTAAATAATGTCTACAAGACGTCGCATCAGCGTCGCATGCATTCGATGCGTTCATTCAGAGAAAGATAGAGGAGGGAGGAAATAGAGCTGGCTAGGGGTACGGACAAAGGCACGTAAACCTTTACATTTTCGTTATAACTGAATAGGGTCGACGTGCTGTCAACTATACTATTTCCAGACTTTCCGAAATTCGCCCTCATTTGTCACAATAAAAACCATCACAGACCTCGTATGGTCTCTTAGAAAGTTAAATTTTAATTACGGCAAGCCGTGTCGCATGTTTAGCAGGAAAGCTCAAGCTTACAAGCAACTCTTAATTAGTGAAACTGACATGACCTAATAACATGTCATACCACGTGCTAACTTAAATTGTTCTAACTCCTAACGCGTTAACTTTATTAATCAACGGAGTTGCTAAGTATGTACGTCTGCAAGTGTAGCTGCGCGAAACGCGACTTCTACAACAAAAAGGTGACCTACATACAAAGTTACGGCAAAATTAGTCCCGAACAACTATTTTGAGAAGGGATTCAATTAGAAACAATTCATAAGCTAATTAATTAATTCACGCGAAACAATAACAGTTCAACAGGGCAAATTGGGTTTGAACGAACGGTTTTTATCACATTTACAAATTGGAATCTGAGGTTGAATTTTACTTTCATAGATTCCCCGAGATTGGCTATTAGGGGCCGAGTTTGAATTCCCCGGCTTCGGCTTCACTGGCGTGGAAATCTTTGATCGTTCTGTGTATTTTATTTTACTCCGCAGAAAAGCCTAACAAATCTGCGAGCGCAAAAAAACGGCCACGTCTTCGCTTTTCCCAAATGAAGTCGGAATCCGAATCTAATTTAAGCGTTTTTGTGTGTGTATTTTCATTTCATTTTCCTTTATTCTTTATGAAGGGAAAGCAGGGGAGAAAACAAATTTAAATAAGCCCTTTTATTCATATTGGGACTAGTCTGTTATCGCGTGCGCGCCTTCATCAAATTCAGAGCTTTCTGCTTTCGTCTGTTTTCGTTGTGGAACGGACCGATATTTGCGGGATCATAATCCAATATTCCGAGTAATCCTACCTCAATCGCATAACAAACCATTCGTCTTTTTTTCTGAACCCCTGAATATCGCATATAATTTACTTAAATCAACAATAAAATATAAGCCCGTGAAATATTGGTGTATTTTTTATGAAACATTTTATTTAGGTACATTTGTCATGGTGAACTCATCCGTCAAAACGTGCACTAAATTCAATGAGTGCCTGCCTTAACCTTTTGAGTGTATTGGGGGGCTTTTTGCAACTATAAATCTATGTCTAAATTTTAATTAAACTCGGCCGCGAAAGACGGAAACACCGGATATTTATTTAGCCCACCAACGGTACCTAAGGTTAGCCTAAATCGCTGCCTACATAAATTATAAAAGCGGCGGCGTTGAAAACAATACTGAGCCCTGAAGCACTTTAGCCGTCCAGAAATACCGGAGGGCGGTTTTAGGCCGCGCTGTCCATTTGGGGCGTTCGCAGACAGTTTGGCAGGTTCAAGGGTAAGAGTGACGTCGACAGGGAAACCTTACAGTAGATGGGACGATTAGACTGCGACCTGGGCCCTTAGCCTGTAACACAATGGTGCCAAAATGGGCTTCCGGTTGACGGTTTTAATTACGATTTATTGATGCTGTCGGTCCAGTGTCGGTCCTTTTAATGTTATTGTAGTACAGCTAAGAATATTAAGAGTCTAATCCTAGAGGATTAGTTCGCTGGTTGTAGGAGAACAACGAAAAAATCCCGGTTTTGTCCTTCTACCTAGGACGCCATTGAGACGCCATTGTGTTACAGGCTAAGGCCCCAGGGTGGTAAAGCGAGCTGTATGAAAAAATATGCCCGCTTTTAATCCGATTTTTATACTTCGTACCCAGTTTCAAAATAATATTTGTGCCATCTGCCCAGCAGACATCCCATAGTCATCACCTAAGAGAAGGATATACTGATAACACCATAACACCAAATAACCTGACGACGCGACGTTATAATAAGCTCCTGATGTCTGAGACGATTTACATGCAGCTATTATAAACAACGTGATAATCCATACTATTATTGCAGATTAGATAAGAGTTACTACTATTGTGCTGAGGATCGTGACCATCACTTTGATCTGGCAGAGACCAGCTAGGGGTTCAAGGTGTCTCATAAACTGTTTTATTCCGCTATCGACTAGCGCCGTCTTGCTTTATTTTACTACGTAAAGCAAGACGACGTCTACGACGTAGGCAATACCACATATGGGGTAAAAAGGTACTGGAATGGAGACTCCGAACGGGGCGTAGAAATGACGGCAGGCAACCAATGAGATGGACTGAGGACCTGGTCAAAGTGGCAGAAAAATACTGGATGAAAAGGCCCAAAACCATTAAGAATGCACTGCATTGAAAGAGCCTTGCACTCAGCATAGGGTGGCGTGGCGATAGGTTGAAGCAGAAGAAAAGCAAGATAGCGTTCAAGATAAAGGGACAAAGTCGTCACCCATTCAGCCGTGCTCTAGAGGCTGGAGACTCCAATGTAATCACTGACGATGCGAGGTACTTCTGCGTGGCTTTAGTCTTTGTTACTGGTTGTCTCATCAAATTGTTATAAAGGGCGCCATCACGATTACTACTCTACTACGGCGCCAGATATTATTTAAGCCGGCCCTGCGTGCGGAGATGGATTGCCCGCCACCGGGTCAAGCTAGGCAATCCATCATGCAGGGGAGAGAAAATACAGAATACGCGCGAGTAGTGTATGTAACCCCGCGGTTACTCACTTCATGTCTCGGGCGTGGGAGATGACTAACTGCTGATTTCTGAATAGAGAAATTCACTAAGCAAATACGTAAGTATCGTCCTGTCTCTGAATATTTCTCACAAAAGAGCGTGACAGGACGATACTTAAGTATTTGCTTAATAAATTTCTCAATTCCGAAACCGGGCCTAATTCACTCGTATTGCTGTTGAATTTGCAATCTCCCAAAATCAAATACAAGGTGTTACAAAATATCCTACAAAACTCTTTTTACAGGATAATAGCACCTGGTGATAGGGACCACAACCTGAATATTTTTTTGCTCTATGACGTTCCGTTGATTTTCAAATTTATAAAATGTGAATGCTGTGGTGGGAGAAAAATGTAGTTGTAATGTAATAGATCTATTTTCCCTAATTTTTTCGTAGTTCAGTTGCCATTTCTACATTTTACTAGCTATTTAAATTTTTTCTTTTTTATTTCTGACAAATACAATACATTATTGATGTTCCCAAGGTAGTTAGACTCCAATAGACAGTGTAATAATGTAAGTAAATAACAGCTGAAAGCACCGGCTTAAAGTTACCCCTTTTTCGGCGCGAAAAACGCATCGCTCTAGTTTCTTTCAGGCTATTTTTTTATTATAAAAACTATTTGCAAACTTCCGTATTAGTCATCTACTGACTTAAACCAAGTTTCAGCTAAATCCAGCCTATAGTTTAGAAATTAAACCTAAACTACGTTTGTATTGGAAAATGGTGCTCTAGCGCCCTCTAAACTCTGCCACCCGGGCCACGATTCAATCAAGATTTCTCCCATGAGTGAGCACAGTGTAAGCCTGGTACAACGAAGAGATTCAATGAGCTATGGAGAGCGTAGTGTATAGGTATGTAACGATTTTTTACAGGAAACTATACGCTGGGCTGTATTGTGAAGTTTGTAGAATATTGATGAAGAAGAGACAAGCTATACCGGTAGAACAACATCAGTGAATACCGCGAATTAAGAGTAAGTGGCATTAATAATTGTTCGCAGAACTAAGTCTCAATGAAATATAAAATTCGACTGCCGTAAAAAGATGTGTTATTGCTGCCATCTAGTTCTTGAAAGTAACCATCTTTTTTGTCAGTTTATAACGGGTGGATGGTTAGACTGGATTTTTAGTGAATAGGGGCGCAGATAGTTGTTGTGCTTGACGATACAACTTCTATATTAGTACATGCTTTTAGGTAGTCATGTCACTATCACGAAACACTAAAGTTAAATAACTACGCACGTACGTAAACATCATCTTCATCTTGTCTCACCGCCCGCGCTATAAAACGCTAAACGACGCCGGTTTGTCGCGCACGCGACAGATAACAGGCCACTTGTATCGGAAACGGGCCGATAGGAAATATCCTTTGGAAGAAACTTAGTTTACATCGCTGAATTTCTTCTCATGTCTACGACAGTATGGGTGGAGTCTAGGTTGGTAATAAAAGTAAATTGGTGACGTCTTTATGATATACCAACCGAAAACGCATTTTTAGCAGCATTGTTTTGATTGTAAGATTGGGCTTTTCTAGCTAGAGACTAAACTAAAAATATGGCATGGTAATAAAAAAATTGGAATTTTAACATTTTACATTGGGCCATTTGTATAACGTCCATTGGCAGATACTAAACCAGATGAATGAAGTCACCACTCAGCTGACGCCGTTATAGATGTTTTTTTCCTCATTTTAGCGTACTTTATACATTATTGCACACATGAACAATTATGACATAAATTACAAACAAGAAAGTAGCGGTGCAGTGTACATGTATCGAAATGCAACATTGTAAAAATAAAGTCCACCTAAGTATTGATTATTATTATTACAAGGGAACTAATGATGTAGAAACCCTTCAGAGTAAAGCTCTACCTACTTCCTTTGGAATGATATTGGAAAACTGTTCAAGACGCTATAGATAGAGGAAGTAAATGAGCCTTTGTATTGCAACGGGCTGCTTACTCTACAAATTGATGTTGAGAATGTGATGTGAAAAGAACATCGGAAGTATATTATTATTTCCAACAAAGACTGAACCAACCAGCCATTGGTTTGTGTTACATTTTCTCAGCCAAACCAAGAAGCTGATTTTAATTAAACTCTGGGTGTAGTTTAAACGTGCATGAAAGGCAGCCTCTAATAAAACACACCACTCTTCGGTCAACATAATAGGCACAAATAACTATGTTGAATCAGCGCATAAAGATCTCTAATAAGTTACAACCCACTTGCAGAATTGAAACAGTTTTTTTTTTGTTTCGTTTAATTTTTGTCTAGGCAGGCGGTGCCAACAATTCGCGATGTTGTTGATCCTGCCTGACGCATCATACATATATTTTATACCTATGGTTAATAGAAGCCTAGGCCACATTATTCCTCCCTATTCCAGTGGCTGAGTGATCAGTAGAGTTGGCGACCTCGAGGGGGAAAACTCTTCACACATTTCCAAACACCCTCCAGGCAGGTAATTAGATAAAGCTACGCGTGAAATAAAAAATACGCAACACGACGAGTATCCTCCTTCTCCTCTTGGGATTTACACATGAAAATGATGTATGAAAATGTAATGTTCGAGGGACCGTGAACAACAATAGGTGCCAACGAGAGCCAAGGCGACCGCTCGGGATTCATAAATTACTATGTATTGGAATTTGGATTGAATCGCGGCACTGGGGACGTCCAACCGACTTGAATTGAAACAATTAATAACAAAGAAACGACTAGCAAAAGAACTAATTGTCAATTGGGAACGGTAAAATTTGGGTTAGTTTGGGAAGAAGGGAGAGATAATATTTAAACTGGTATCCGGCACAAAAAAAAAAACTTTAAGACAAAGAATCAGGTTTCCTCACGATGTTAATCTTCACAATAAAGTAACCCAGCATGCTGTGCGTGGCAACCCGGTTGGTAGGACGATGGTCTTCGAATTCTAGTGGTGGCATGTTCCTATTACTACTTTAATACCAAAGTTAGAAACTTCTATTGAAATAGAGTCAGATCGTAATACATATGCGCCTATAACAAACGTGTGGAAAGGTACGTATTGTTATTGATCACGGTTCGATGAAACCTTCGAGGGTTATAAAGTATGCATCAAAACCACCTACTTACTTCAAACGACCTACCTACTTCAAGCAATCTATGCCACTCTAATAACCCCCCATAACGACTTCGGTCATCGAACTAACACTTACGATGTTACGATACCTAATTGTTACAGACAATACAAATGTACATTACAAAACAAACACAATGTTTACATAGATGCATTTTGCCACAATTTGACAAACGTCAAATGGCCAAATTGGTGGGCTGTCGCCACCTCAGACAGATACTTTCTCTATCCTCACAATGTTTTACGTCATTGAGAAACTTGATACAAGTCGTTACCAGGAATCGTACTCAGACTACCATGATTAATAATCCAAATTCTTACCGATATGCGGCTTACCCCGCTCCCCGTGTAGACTTGTTTTATCAAAATACTCGTAGAATGGAGTTATGACAACATTAAACTGTCTCAGAATTTGATGAAAGCCGCCCGTAACTCTTGAAAGCCAGGCAGTTACGGAGGCCATTAAGTGCTAAAGCGAAAATTGTTTAATTAATCTGTGTGAATAATTAACTTATCATATTTTATATTACATCTATACAACAGTGCGAAAGCTCTCAAGATGCTAACGACTCTTGCGAGATACCAGGCGAAGGAATTCATGTTTAAAACAAACATAAAACACCTTTTTACGGGCTCAGGTTTTTCGTGAAAAGAGATCTGACGAAATGAGGTCTGAAGACGTTTTCAATACCCTACGTCTGCACCTTGAGAAGCACTCAAATCGACGGGTCCAGGGATTCGCAAGTAATGAAGTTTGTGAAAGGAGCAATCTGTACGAAAAGCACGATCGGCCGGCCCTATCGATGTAAGGACGCTACTTGATAATTTAGAAGGGATTTTGCGTAGAATCGATTTTTAATTGCGCTGGGCCAATATTGGCCGAAGGCTCGAGAGAAAAATGGCGTTTTTTATTTTATGGCTAGTAGCTCCTTAATAAGATAAGATAAGATAAAGTATTTATTTAAAAACCACACATAAATTATACAGACAGTTACAGTTTCAGAGATTGTAAAAATGGTTAGAGTGCAGAACAGTAGGTACTAATAAGGAGGACTAAGCTTCCGCGGCAACAACGGTCATTCTCGTGACTTGAAGTTCTGCGGAAAATCGGTGAAATAAATTACTCAGTATTTTTAATAGTGTTTACCAGGTAAAGTTTCTTTCAAGAAACTCTCAATGAAGATTTAGTTAGAGAAACATTCCAGATATTTTTTTCTGGCTCATAGCTTACACTCTTAGGGGGCTCATATTATAATCAACTAATGCCCGTTTTCACCAACCACCCCTAATTTTAAAAGACCTTTTAACGAAAATTATCTGCGCCTCTGCAAGTCTAGGGGTCATGGATGAAGGACCATACGAATTCCACTCACAAGCGTTATGAGTTGAGTGTGTATGATCCTTCATCAATGCCCCATAGACTTGCAGAGGTGCAAATAACTTTCGTTAAAAGGCCTTTTAAAATTAGGGGTCGTTGGTGAAAACGGGCATAAGCCTCCGTAACAACTACAAAGTTTCTCTTTAATGGGAGATCTGCGGAAGACACAATAAATCAAAATTGCGTTCCCTAAACCCACCCTCATCTTGAGAAGTTGTTTTGTTTATGAAATTTTACTTTCGTCCAAGAGTGCGGTCTTGGACGAAAGTAAAATTTCACATCCCCCTTCTGATTTTAGGTCAAGGACAAATCGGGGTTGGTTCACGTAAACGGCGAAATCGCAATCCATTAAGCAACAGTGCAAAATTACCCCACAAAAGCCAGTGTTTTTATTACAATTATGTTATGAAGCCGTCCACGCTCGCTACGCGCCACACCAACCATGGCCATAACCGTAACTAATGGTCGTCGGGGGGCGTTGGAGACGAAAAATACACTGTTGGCCTGCACACCCACTAGTCCCAGTACTTTATTCTGGGGCCTTAGCCTGTAACGCAAAGGTGCCAAAATGGGCCCCCGATTGACGGCTTCAATTACGATTTATTAATGCTGTCAGTCCTTTAAGGGTGGTATTCTAGAACGCTACTTAAACTCAGTTCAAACTAGAACGCTACTTAAACTCTGTTTAAACTCGGTTCAAACTAGAAAGCTCCTTGAACTCTGTTTAAACTCAGTTTAAGTAGAGTTTAGTAGTGTCGACTGTCGATAAAACAGTCCATGTTTTGATTTGAATATCCCTCCCTTCATATCAAAACATGCACTGCTTTATCGTCAGTCTGAACTCTGTTTAAACTGAGTTTAAGCAGCGTTCTAGAATACCACCCTTAATGTTTTTGTAATACAGCAAAGAATATTCTGATTCTAATTCTAGTTTTAGATTAGTTCACTGGTTGCAGGAGAAAAACGAGGAAATCCCGGTTTCGTCCTTCTGCTGGGACGCCATCGATACGCCATTGCGTTACAGGCTAAGGCCCCTGGTATAGGTATTTAGATGTTTTTGCAGTCTAGTTCGTGGACGGAATGGCGACCTAAAAACGGATAGCGAGGAAGGCACATTTTTTTACGTATAGTTATTTTTAAGTGTTTAAACTCTTGTGCGTCCTGCTGCTGAGAAAAGGCCTACCCTAGTAACTTATTTATCGATAAAATTAGCACTGAGTTCCTCGTAACTAAGTTGATCTGCCCAATGAAGTGGCTAATAGCGTTAAAGTTTAAATGGTAAAATCGGATTTGGACACCAAATAAGCGCCAAAGCAAACCGGCAAATAAGTAATTAGAGGAATCGTTAACGTACTTGAAAACGCTTCCCTTACTGATTGGTAGTAATCTGTGTGCTATCCGTATTATTCGTATGAAAGTGTGGGTAAAAGTATTATAAATCGAGTGCTATCCACATACCTATACCCCAACCAGTAGAGATAAAATGTTGTCAGTTATTTTATAATTTTAAACAGTGGAATCAAGTGCAATGTATAATGATATTCCAATACAAATAATGATGCGCCACAGACACCGAACTAAATATAAGTAGTCTAAATACGAGTACTTGTTGGAATATAGCCTGATTTTCAATGGACAGTCAGCTTTACCAACAGCTACAAGTTGCAACCATCGTTACAACTATCAAAGGACAATAAGTAGTCTAAATACGAGTACTTGTTGGAATATAGCCTGATTTTCAATGGACAGTCAGCTTTACCAACAGCTACAAGTTGCAACCATCGTTACAACTATCAAAGGACAATAAGTAGTCTAAATACGAGTACTTGTTGGAATATAGCCTGATTTTCAATGGACAGTCAGCTTTACCAACAGCTACAAGTTGCAACCATCGTTACAACTATCAAAGGACAGTCAGCTTTACCAACAGAAACCATTGAAGCAACTAACTAAAGTAAAACCCGATGAGAGGTTATTGGTATTGCTCTTACCATTTCACGGTCCAGCCCGAGTTGGCACTTCGGATATTTCACCCGAGAGAGTTACTCGTAGCAAATAAACAGTTTCGCTGAGACTGTCTCTAAGGTATAAGTAGAAGCCATCTTGTTGTTTGTGATTAGATAAAACTATTGACCTTAGCCTACTCCATCTAAAAACAATGTCCCAGGCACTGCAGCCCATCTAGGTGAAGGTGCCACTGGACGCTGTATAAATCATCTCATTGCGTAGATACAAAGGCCTTAGTTTTTTGACCTTTGCGAAGACTTGCAAGAATAGAATGCACGGAATGAAATGGATTCGGAATGTTTCCACGTTGTTGTGTATTTTATGTGGAGTGAATACAAGTTTTCCAGTAAGTCGCAATTTCACGGTTACGGGATCTCACTATTCGTTTGAAAAGCGAGTTCCGGAATCTTATGCGTTTTATCGCCGATTCCGATACTTATAGATTTAAATATTTTCTGAGACAATGGAAATAAAGTAAAAATGTCTGTGTCGATTTATCGATGTATTAATGAAATCGTACGTTAACATCGTAGATGTTACCAGTACCCGTTCATGCCTGTAAAACCGCGTAATTGCGACAAATATTCCTCATTTAGAATACAAAGTGTCATTCTCAGCTGTCGTCCAAATACCTACAGATCCTTTGCCGTAAACACCAACTGAAATAAACGACACGGTAGATAGATCGTTCGTTAGATATGTAGGTAATTAACACACCAACACAATGTGGACTAGGCAGTGACCTAAATAAGGTCTGTAACAAAAACCCTAACCTATTTGCAGGTAGAACACAGGCTCCGCTAAAGTTGTAACATGTAAATCACAGTGCCGAATAGCTAATTAAGAATAGAGGTCAAACAGCAGCGCAGCTTTTACCTAAAATTCTCACTACAGAAGTGAAGCTTACGATGACAAATGTCGAGTAAAATAATGTTGAAGTTTTGACTTGTCTCTGTTTATAACTGCCCAGGGCTCACCGAACTTTACTAACTAAATATAATAACAAAGAGTGCTTGTCCATGTTTAACACGTCACATTTTTTGTTGGTTCTGTGAAATTGACAGCATCTCTTGGAAGGTGCACCCAACTCTGTTGAAGTGTTGGCGATATTAGAGGATCGACGTTTCAACTTCTTTTCAAATGGGAATCGATGCCGATGATGCTTTCGATAAGAAGAAATACGAAAGTGGTATAATACTATTTTCATTTAGTTCACAACTTGCCGGAGTCCACTGTGTTTGAGGGTGTGTATGTACGAGTAAGAGAAGCTCAGAGTTAACTATCTGTAGACATATTTGTCTTTGACATAGGATTGCAATTAAACCGCCCCGCGCACCGCTCCAATTTCGGCTAATTTCGCTTCAAACTGCCGTCTGTAGTTCGGTAAGTTTGCGAGATGTCCAAGGGACGAAGATGTTTCGGGAAGATTATGGGGCTCGGGAAGTTAGGAAGCCACAACTGAAATTTACCTTATTTTATTCAAATTTCCTCAACGTGAATGACAAAATACTTAGTTATTAACGCTTTCAAATTCAGTATTGGTTAGTTTTTGCTACGAACGGATTTTAAATCTTAGGCGTCAATGAAAATGGATCGGTTTGGTATGAAATTATCCCGGGAAGTTCAGTAAGTTAGTAATGGTCTTATTTATACATTCGTGTGAATGACGCAGCGATAGTTTTTTCCAGATGCACCTGGTACCTTAGTACAGTGGGCGACACGCTAGGATATCCCTTTTTGTTCGATTGGCGGCCTTATTCCGCGCGCAGTAAGAGCTGTCATGGGGTATCTGTCGCTGTGGCCGACCGTACAAGTTTATTTATTTATTTTATTTTTTATTTTTATTCAAAAATCCACTTATTCTATCATTGCTCATTCTCATAAAGTTGCTTATGTCGATGAGCTAAGCTATCCCCTTCGGTATTACTGGACCTTTCTGTCATCACAGAAAGGTCCAGTATCCTGAATATTCAAATAATCTGAACGTAGTTTTATTTGATACGCAATTTTCCATTTTATTATTATGTAAATATTACGAAAAGGCCCCAAACCACATAATTGGAATAAAAGAATACCCAACAACAATAGCGATCAACCTAAATACCTCCAGCGAGCCACGCACAACCCGAAACGAAGGAAGTTAAAAAGAATTTAATCCGTCCCTGAGGGCCTCAAAGGAAGGCAACATCGCAAATGTTCCATTCTCCGTTCCATCCCAACTCGAAAGACTGAGCGTCCACTCGGGAGCACGCTGAAGGCAAGCGCCCACGAAAATCAGACGCGAAACTTTTGCGTAAGTATTGAAACTTTGCGCGATGTAATTTTAGGGTGCGCTCAGACCTGACGAACGGAAAAATTGTGAATGGGTGCGAAAAGAGTGACCGAGAAGCCTCGCGAGTCTGCCGCGCAATGCAAATTCGAACGACTGAACGTGCTGTCGCTGATTAGTTCGGTCAGAAGAAATGCAGCCCGTGGAAATGGCGAAACGAACTCTTGACCGCATTAGGCGTGAATTATACAGAAACGGCATAAGGCGTAAGGCATACGGCGCAGAGCAGGCGTGGAGCAGATAAGGCATGAATTATACAGAAACGGCGTAAGGCGTAAGGTGCGGCGCAGGCGCATGGAGCAGATAAGGGACGGAAGCGATTTAAATTATATCAAAAAGGCGAAGAGACGCCACAACGAGTCATTATACAGGCTGACTTTATTGTGATTGTATATGTGACTTTATCCTATTTCTCTCCAATACATACTGGGATGAGTTTGTTTAATTTCAAAGTTACGTACATTTGTGAATTTGTAGTAGCAATACCACTCGCTAACGGTGAAGGAAAATATCGTGAGGAAACCCGCGGCTTAATTGGCTCCACACGTATGACTTGTATTTCCTGTGGGCTAGGCCGACTAAGCTCTCAGCATAGTATAGGTGCTGGGCAAGCCTACTCCATCTAAAACAACTGCAGCGCCGAGTGGTCTCTTCACCCATTTTGTGTGAATGAAGGTGCCACTGGACGCTGGATAAATCATCTCATTACGTAGACGCAAAGACCTTAGTTTTTTTTTAGTACACTCTGACGTGCTGTCGTGTGTACATAAAATTCACTATCGTCACGTATTTTCTGCTCCTACTGTATAACAAACGGCGTGCCGCTTGCGCGTCTCTCCGGTCGCGCCTGCTAGCGACGCGGAACAGGCGACGAAACGGCGTGCCTTCGCCACGCCGCTTCAGTATAATTCAAAACGTGTCGCCTGCATACATTTTGTATTGAAATGTTTTGAAGCGGCAAGATGCCTGCGCCGCGCCTTCACCTTACGCCTTTTCTGTGTATTTCAGGCCAGATGACTTCAGCAAAAACCTTTCAATTTATTTAAGTATTTAAGTATTTTAATTAAGTAGGATAAATCAATTAGTATAGTTTTCTTTTTTTTTTATTTCTTCTTAGTTTAGTTATGTACATTTAATTTCGTTTAATAAATTATTCAAAAACCATTTATGATCATTATTAATGTTCTAGGTAGCGGTGTACCGAATATTCTGTGTAATAAACAAACACGAAAAACACGGTTTACAGTTACAAAACTATGCTAATAAACCGACACGTCGGGATAAATAAGGTAATAAAATTTGCCTAAAACCAACCGCGATTCGACCCGTTCGAATACAATAATATGCTAATAGAAATGTATGTCTGTGCCATTGGCGGAAACTCAATCGTTTTGTAGACAGCAACTGTCAAGCCATCTATTTGAATACTCTTTCAGGCTGCCTAGTATTTTCTGTTCCACGTGAGGCGAGTATTCGTTTAGGGTTAGCCACACTATGCCGAAATAACGCTGCTAAACTTCAGCGGCTGAACTTTTCCACTGTTTGTATGAAGATGACTTATAGGTCACTAATTCAAATAGCATTGCAGGCGTAATCGCGCCGAGCTTCAGTCGCGTATTTTCGGCATGGTGTGGTTAGGCACCGTTCTCTGGGTATAAAACAGACTTTATAGCATCCATTCAGGGAGATAATAATACTGATATCCGAAAATATCATTGAATAAATTTGTCTCTTTACTTAGAGATTTGTTTGTTCAACATCTAGTGCAGCTCTTTAGCGCTGATTTAGAGCAAACAAAAGTAGAGAGCAAATAAAAGTAGGTATAACAAAATTTATTCTTTTGAGATGATACACTTCACTTTCTGAACACTTCTTGTCTTATTTTAATGCAGTGTCGTGTCGGAGGCTCCTTCAATTAGCAAGTATAATATTTAGCTACGAGTCTTCCCGTCTTTTCAGTGATAACTTGATCCCGGTCAACAGCGACAGACACACGAAGTGTCGCATTGTTACAGAAAACTGGTCAAAAGGACACAATTCAATCAAGTGTGGTGAGTTAGTGAGGATATATGGAGTAAAAAGTGACACTCGCCTACTGTATCCTATATTATTCGTGTCGGCCACGTTTCTGGTGCCAACCCCTGCTACAGACCTATCCGAATGACAAAACTCTCCTGAAAGGAGGTGACGGCGAGCTGCGAGAGCCCGTCCACATAGGGTCCCGGGACGATTTTCTCGCGCGACGCGTCATCTCTGGTTTGAACCCCTGCTATAGACCTATCTGTGTCACAAAACTCACCTGAAAGGAGGTGACGGCGAGCTGCGAGAGCCCGTCCACATACGGTCCAAGTACGATGTGCTCGCGGACACGCAGCGAGCGACGCGTCGTCTCCGGGTCTAAGAGGTCGTGCACACGCTCGTTGTAGATCTCCATGTAAGAGACTTCCACCTGCGAAAGGGAATGACGTTGTTCAACACATTGAGAGAGGAGCGCTAGAGCCTGTGCCTGTTTTACAATGGCGCCGAGTACAGGGGGCCAATCCTCGGAAATGTGAAGCACGAAACTGTCAAATTAAATCTCGACGAAAAGTAACAGTTACGAGTTAGAATTTCCGAGAATCAGCCCCCAGATTCCTTGGACTGAGTCATGCTCCTTTGGTAAAAAATGCTAAGCAAATGGGTAAGTATCGTCCTGTCTCTGCAGATTTCTCACAAAAGAGCGTGACAGAACGATAGTTAAGTATTTGCTTAGCAAAATTCTCAATTCAGAAACCGGGCCTATAACAATTGTTATAGGCCCGGTTTCTGAATTGAGAATTTTGCAGTACCTTGTTTAGTTAAGTTTTTTTATTTTTCTGTATTTATGGTGTTCAATGAAGAATATTTTATCTTTTATCTTTACGACAGTTCTAAGACATGAGCTTCTTCACTTGCGCTTCTGCCCCTTTAGCACAAGCCAGTTATGGTTACACCATACCACAGAATATCTAATGGTAGGTGAGGTGGGGTAAGAGTCGATACGGAGCTGGTATCCAAAATGTATACAGCGGTCTTTGTTTGATAACTACGTACATAAAATAAATCGAATAGGAAAACTTTATATAATGCTCGTGTAAACTAAAATTCGATACTGGCTGTAAGTGTCCGATAAAGACACTTGGGCAAACTTTGAATCGAAGCTCCGAGAAGATAAAAGTTGGAAACTCTCCGTTGTTTGTAATATGAAAAAAAGATAAATTGCTATAACGGTACTAAGTTGGAAGCTACGCAGTTGTGAAAACTTAGCTATGAATTATGATGAGCTAACTAAAAAGCCTTGCTTATCAAACATCATCATGACATCATGGTCATCATAAGGCCGCAAATTGGAAACGGTAAATTTGGTATACTTCAATGTTGCTTGCAAGCTTTGTATTGAACGTGCATTGAAAATCTGAAGCGCTTCAGATTTTGCTTTAGACACCCGTAGTCCAGCATGCACCCATAGAACAAAGCCTCGCTACACGCGCCCGCCGTCTACCGTGGCGCGCAGTTCAGAATTTGCGGCTTAGGGGACCAGACAAACAGAAGAGACATGGGACGAAGACGCGGACGCCACGTCAGTTTGATGTCACTGACACACAAAATGTTTAGAAGCGACGCGACAGAAGAAGAGACGGGGCGCGGTTAAGGGAAGAGGATAGCAACGTGGCGGGAAATTCAAAATGTTCACAGTCTTTTATATTTTGTAGCTAAACTGAGCTATTTTTGTTCAGCGATTTTTCGTTCGCGGCAATAAAACAGTATTTTTTTCATTATTGTAAACAACAGAACAAAAATAATTCAGCCGATTATGTGTTCTGGTCTACGAAGCAGTGGTATTGCCCAAAAAACTTGTCGTAGAACAGAACACATAATCAGCTGAATTATTGTTGTTCTGTTGTTTACAATAATGAAAAGAATACTGTTTTATTGCCGCGAACGAAAAATAGCTGAACAAAAATAGCTCAGTTTAGCTACAAAATGTAAAAGACTGTGAACTGTGAACATTTGAATTTCCCGCCACGTTGCTATCGTCTACCCTTAAAGCAAAACGTCAAATCAAATCAAAAGGTCACGTCCGCGCCGCGTCCTTGTCCAACGTCAACTTCAATCTTCAACTTTACAGCTTGTGCTCTAAAACCACCAGCACCAGGATGTGAAGGAACTGGCTTGTGACCGGAGTGAGTGGAGAGGGCTGCACCGACAAGATTCAAACTGGATAAAGCTCTGTTGACTCTTTTTCTCTGGCTTATATGTCCAAGAGGTGCAAGAGGTCAAAGTTCAAGAAAGTAGGCTGAGATGGTTTGGGCACATAAAGCGGAACCCACCTGACTACATCGGAAACGAGGCGCTGCGTCTATCCATACCCGGGCGGAGATCCAGACGAAGACCGAAAACCAGGTGGAAGGACGTGGTCAACAAAGACCTCATAGAATGCGAAGCCTCCGAAGACGACACCAAGGACAGGGCGAAGTGGAGAGAGAAAAGCTGACCCCACCACCATGTGGGACTAAAGCTCGGATGAGAGAGATATGTCCAAGAGGTCCCACCTTATAGGTCAACGCTGGCGGCGACTGCTGCTTGGCGATCCGCTCGAAGAGGGCGTTGCAGAGCCGCGGGATAATACCGCCCTCGTCAGCCCCGGGCGCGCCCATCATCGTGTACGACTTGCCGGAACCTGCAACAAGACATACTGACGTTAGCGTGGGGAACGAGAAGAAATCTACGTGACTATGGCCCAGTTTCTGAGTTGAGAATTTTGCTAAGCAAATGGGTAAGTACTTGCTTAGCGAATTACTCAAATCAGAAACCGGCAGTAAGTGCCGTAAGATCAATCACAGTTTAAACTCAGACCTAAGATTAAACCTCACATGTTGTATGAAAAATTTATAGACAGATAAGGTTTAATCCAGCCTTTTTGGTTTAAACTGTGATTGATATTAAGGGCCTAAGAGTTGGGACATGATTTAAGTTGCGGAAAGTAAAGTTCGACGGAAAGATGACTTGTAGACTTCACTCTCTCGTGAACCTTTATCAAATGGCGATAAGACCTCCGGGACTTAGGCCTCTACATCAAAGTTTTTATTCCATGTCTTTTTTTCTTCCACCAGACCGCCTTTTGAGGACGACAATGCTATATAGCGTTGTGTGCCACTTCAGGTACTTATTCTTGGTAAATAAATTGAGTGAGGGTGTATCGCGCGCTATGGATCTCTGTTAATAGTCGATAATGCTAGACGAGCATAGCAACACTATGATATCACATCATATCGAGCTTCATAAGGCCTTTGCTTACAAAAGTGAATGAAATTAAAGTAAGATATGAATGAAACAACATGAAAAGTCAATCACCCCCTTGATAAAAGTTTACAACTATAGTACAATTTATCGGCCTAGGTCGCTGTCCTACCTAGTACATTACAAAATGTCAAACTGAATGGCGCGTAAAGTTACAAACGACCATTACTCAGGGTGACGATCAGGGAATCTCTACTGGGGTCGTCGTAGGGTAGAACCATCCTTCATTGTAATATCAAATGCCTGCATAAACTGCCTAACATAATAGTTATGTCTACGTATGAAGTTTATATTACGGACGAACTAATGTAATAGATCACTCACCTAGATAAGCTTAACTTAGTTGATTATAAAATGTATGTAGAACAGGTATTGCTAGAGGGGGCAACGATCCGCCCGGAGTTCAGCATAAATTATTGCACGAAGACCGAAAAATAACTACCGGAGGTAATTTTGATTTTAGTATCATTTATAAAGTTTCAATAAGTTCGTGATTTTCGACCACAAAAACCTCAAAATACGCATGTTGAACAATCGATCGTCTGTACACACATGTTGAGGAATTTGCAGAAAAAGAGACACAAGAGTGAAACTTTGGGATCACGTCGGTGACCTTAAAGTTAATACGGGCAACATGCCGACATAACTACAGCCCAAAAGGGAAGGCTTATTGAATTCCTTCTTCGCGAGCTAAAAGCTAAAATGTAAATACGCACTAAAACTTCGCCTCCAAAGAAAAACAGCGGCATCAAGATGCGATCAAAGGCTGAACTGCTGCTGAATAAATTTATACTTTAACCCCATTCCCCGATAGCCGAAAAAACAATGCTCCAGGAACGTAACGAAGCAAATCTAGTTATTTCTAGTAGCAAACAAAACGTAGCAAACACGACCATTCGAGAGTCAAACAAGCGAAAGCGGATTATTAGATCAGCAAATTCATCTGCTAAATACATACGACAACACGTTTCGGTACGTTTTCGCTCTCCATTGAAATGCTGATTGGATTGAAAGTCAAATGTTTCAGCAGTTTAATGATAGTTTACCACCTTGAGTGAGATAGAGTTACTAGTTTGGGCGTTTGCCGTACTCCGCGCAAGTTTGCGAATTCGAAATTCCACTTGGTGCCAAAGTAGCCCAGCTAGAGACACGTAGGTAGAGGACTAAAGAGCGAGCGATGCTAAACAACAGACTCGCAGAAGAATAAATGCCGTCATCAGCTAAAGCAGCACCTTATAAATGGTCTGATATAAAATGAAATAGGAAGACCAGCAACCCGCTGGTCGAGTGATATAGTTGTCTGTCAAATGGGCATGTACAATGACTGTATGTATGTCAAAACCTGTGTCTGAGAAAACTGAGATACTATTAATTGCTATTAATTGGTTCATGCATGAGATATCAAGAAAATAACAACCATTTTATAATTTTTAGGCGTTGACAACTAAGATTCAATCCGCTTGTTCTCAAATCCGTATCAGACCTGCCTTCATTAAAGAGGGATTGTTCGAGCGCGAGCCTTGAGCGTATCTAAACAAGCAATTTTGCATTGTAAGACAGACTACCAAGTTTGCGATAACAATATAGGTTTTTTGCTGACAATAGAGCTAACATTCGATCGGGGCTATACATATAATCCTTGCGAGCCCAAATGTTATTTTCATCTGCCCTTGTTGCATGCACCCTGCAGATAATAGCGACGAAAGTGACGGGATTTATTTTGAGTTTACAGATCATTGTAAAGGTACCTACTACTCATTTGGGTCCACGTACTAATTACGCAGATTTGTGACTAACGTTCCAGGCACAGAGAGAGGCTGAGCTCACTTCACGCCAAAAGTTATTTACTAATCAGTAGACCGAGTGCTGAGTTAACAAACTTAAGGGGTTGTCGCGAATAGTTTGCTCGAGTTTATGATTATGGGCAGTCGGCTGTGAATGCTAGTTAATACAATATTGGAGACGATTCAGACAATAGTAATAAATAATCCAGACACAATTTTAATTGGATGCCTCACCGCGTGGTCGGTACAATCAATAATTCAAAGTGTAGCGAGCATCTATCATGTATCGTCTTTTTGTGACTACCACAAAAGAAACACTGGAGTGTTATTTCTTACCTTGTGTTCAAGCTGACAAGGTCTATTTCGGTTACAGGACACCGGAGCACGTATTGTAACAAAATTTCTTGAATGGGAACATTCAATATTTTATGGGACGCGACTGCGACCGAGCCGGGAATTTATGGCGAAATTATACCAAACGTTAACTCGAAGACAAAAACCACCTGCCGCCCCATCGTGTACACTAGCAGGTGGAACAGGTCTTATTTACTTTAGCAAACAGATCAAAATACCTACAACTTTAAACACATCTTACGTGTGGCTTACTATTTCTAGGTATGGATGGCTGCAATGTGAAAAGCATAAAATAAAAATAACGTACAAAAACGTATGTAAATCTGTTGGATATGTGTAAAACATGAACTGAATAGAAATAAGAAACCTAATGAACCTAAAGGGTTGAATACAACGTTGGTGTCTTCAGATGTAAAAATATAAGGGGCGATCCCCGAGGAAAAAAAAGTACTCTAGAAATTCATGCATATTCTAACAGTTTTTCCTGGCAAAAGCATAACGAAAGTTCGAGATTTATCTGCATGACTTTCCCAAGGCGTACCTTTTGCTAGAGCTAGGAAAACGTCAATTCTTTTATTCGCGTACTCTAATGCATAAATCGCGCCGTAAAAACTGCAATTTTACCGCTTTTGTATTATTAAGTAGGTAAATATGTTACCTCTACGCGAAAATGTAAATATCAAAAATGAAAGCAGAGACACCACCTAGAATAACTTTCAAAGTTTTTTACAAGACAGCGATATAGCGAAGATCTGCTTGATTTAAGTGGGGGTAACACATTCTTGTGCTGTCCTATGGTTTCGCAATGACATCAAATTAAACCAACTTAAAGGCTTTGCGGCGCAAGTGCGGTCAAATACACTCTTGAAACCACTAAAGAGGACACCCTAATCTAAAGTTTGACAGTTTGTACCAAAGTCTTACTGAACCAAACCAAATGGTGGTGTCCAATTGACGGCGTAATTATTAATTTTTAAAAGTACTGTAGGAGGAACCGTGGGCCATTTCATAAAACTAGAATTCATAGTTTATTATGGCGATTCGATGTACATTGAGAAATCAGTTAGTTACCTAACCTTTTTTGTAACCTTTCTTATGCCTCATCGGCTACGCAATGTCAATCGTATTGTCATAGTAAATAGACATTGTCAGTTTTATGAAAAGGCCCACAGGTGATCATAATCCTTAAGTATAAAGTGAAATTTCCCGCCAAGTCCACGCAGATAGTTAGGGGACCATAGAGAGATAGTAGTTGGACGTTCTGTATAATAAACTCAGTTCTATAGCAACTTTGCTGGCGCGATGCAGGATTTGTATGGAGTAGCGTTGATATCTAGAGTTTGTAGCAGTTTCCTGCGTGCCTGACTACAGGGTGCACTCTAAGTCGATAGCGGAACTTTAAGTAGGATGTCTACTAACCAATACAATCAACTTTTACTAGGTGGCGACAAAAACGGAGCGAAAAAAATATCAGCTGTTTCATACATTTGGCGCAGTACTGAGTCGACCTTTTGTATGGAACAGCAGAAATTTTTTTCACTCCATTTTTTTCGCCATTTAGTACAAGTTGCTTGTATTGATCAGTAGATAGCCTACTTAAAGTTCCGCTATTGACTTAGAGTGCACCCTGTAGTAGCACTAACACTAATCTTTGAGAATATCTCATACTAGCTAGGTAATCGTGGTTTAACGTGGCCTATGAATGCCATAAACTATAATACGTTCATTCATTATGAAGCATCAGCAAAGACAACAGAGGTTCAATCCACTCATAGTCAAGTGAAAAACCCGTTAATCCAAGGCGCATCAGCCTCGATGATCCACGGTTGGCCGCGTTCCAAAAAGCACTCGATATTCGAGTATCGTGTCGTGTCACTGAAAGCCTACGACTACAAAGATAACTGTGGGAAATATACATCCATACTTATGATAAAACTGTACCGTGACACACTGACTGACTTTTTGTTTCACCACAATAAAATAGTATTCTTTTTAACAGAACTAACAATAATAATTAAGTCTTGAAACAAGAATTGTTGAACAAAAATTGCTCAGTTTAGCTGGAAAAAACTGTGAAAATTCCATACCACGCTACCTTTTGTAACGTTATAAATTAACGTTCCGTCTTCATTTTTACACCGTCCGATCATAACTGACTTTATCGGTTTCTCTAAGTATCGGGCGGTGTGAATCACTGGCAGCGCCCTACCGCGCTGGTCTGGTGGCCATGTTGAATCGACGCTTGCTTCGTCATTCTCCTCCGGGCTACGGCAGCAGGCGCGCGCGCACTATATCGCCGTGGCCACTGCCGCTCTAAATGTCCGGAGGTGGATCCTACCTCGTCGCATCTTGCGCTCTTAAATCATGTACTTAATACATTAATATTTTGTGTCGTGTGCCCCCGCTAATTGGGTAAGTGTGAGCAAATTACTTTGTTAGAAATAAGTAGGTACTTGACGATTTTGTGTTTCCTTTGTCTAATATCTTTTGTGCATTTAGCTTTTATCATGCTAAAAGCCTTTTCCCATTAATTTAACTATCTTTTACGCCGGTCCATGATGCTAAATCATCGTCCACCGCTTTCATGGACTTTGACCGTGAGCGATGTCATCATGGCCGCTTGCAAAATGCTTGTCATCTTTTCATTTTAAATTCTTTTCATTTTAATTTCATAAAACCTTTATTAATTGGCATCATCACGCTTGCTAGCAATCTTTTATGCATTTAAAATATAATTTTGCAACTAGCTCGCATTTTTAGTTGTTTTATAAAATGCCTAGTTTTTGTGTAAAATAATTATAGTTTTCCCCGTTCTGGTTTTGTGTACCGCCACACGCTTGCTACTGCTGGACCTGTTTCTTCTGCTGTTGGTGGCGCTGCACAAAACCAGGCCACTTCAAACCTGGAACTGACACTGTGGAATTTTCCACCTTCCAGGGTTCCACGGCACGGCTACAAATGTAGCCCGCCTTGCACCACGGCCCCCTTCATCATGGCTGTGTTCCTATCTTCTTCTCTTCACGTCGGCCGCCTAACACCTGCGCCCGATCACTACCTGCCTGGCACTTCTTCCTGCGGGTCTACCACCTTCAGCGAACAAGGACAGTACTAGTGACGTGTTAGTTCAACGCTGATTGAGAAACTGATCAGGCCCTACTTTACCTATTTTTATTTTCTTCAAGGCAAAACGTGACATTGGCGCCCAACGTGGGGCCAATGTCATTAGGCCCTCCTTACTTTCGACCTTAGCTCTTCGATTTTGTAGCCGGTAGCACTTTTGTAAACTACCCACTGTTATTTTTATTAAAATTACTTTAAATTCTGATCGCGTCTTTCTATTTTACCTATTTAACCGCCTCTTCAAGGCTTTACGTGACATTGGCGCCCAATACGTGGTAAGGATCAGTTTCTCTTCAGCTTTGGACTATCACTAGCATTGTGTGTGTGCGTGTTTTTGTAAAGTTTTGTTTTTTTGTTTTCTTTTAGGTTGCAGTCAACTAAGGTGTAGGGTGATTTTTATACCTGTAGTCAGCATGAGTCTGACATATTTTGCTAATATTTGTTTTTCTACAAATACCCTACACACTAGTTGCAAATTTTTATACTTTACTCTTTAGATTTTTTAAATACCTTTTTTTGTAATGGCTTGCAACCTGAAAAAACAATTCCTTCTGTAAAAGATATTGTTACAGAACGGGGTATTTTTATATCGTCTAGTATTTTGCTCACACTTTACGCCAAAAGGCTTGGCTACCTATCCGTTGTTTTTATTAGCCACTTTTGCTAGGATTTTAGGGTAGCAGCCAGAAGGTCTTCCTTTATAAGACCTGGCGTAGTAGTTTTTTTTTTTTTTTTACTTTTCACGAATAAATACTTACAGCTGTTCTTACTTTTTATGACAGTTGTACGTATCTTTTAAAATATTTTCTTTTGTTTGCTTTTATAACTTATACATAGTTCTACGCTGAAGGGTATGATATTGTGCTCCTTTGCTCTTCTATGTATAAGAGTCAAAGGGGTGAGATTGAATGATGATAGTATGAAAGATTGGGTCGAAACAAGATAAATGTAGCGAATGAGATGTATGAAAGAAGTATGATAGCGGGAGGAGTTGAGTGCGTAGTTCTATTAAGTTTTCTTAGATTTAGCGGATTTTATTCCAGAGGGAATAAAATCCTTCGGTGCGAAGCGGGGTAATGTAACGTTATAAATTAACGTTCCGTCTTCATTTTTACACCGTCCGATCATAACTGACTTTATCGGTTTCTCTAAGTATCGGGCGGTGTGAATCACTGGCAGCGCCCTACCGCGCTGGTCTGGTGGCCATGTTGAATCGACGCTTGCTTCGTCATTCTCCTCCGGGCTACGGCAGCAGGCGCGCGCGCACTATATCGCCGTGGCCACTGCCGCTCTAAATGTCCGGAGGTGGATCCTACCTCGTCGCATCTTGCGCTCTTAAATCATGTACTTAATACATTAATATTTTGTGTCGTGTGCCCCCGCTAATTGGGTAAGTGTGAGCAAATTACTTTGTTAGAAATAAGTAGGTACTTGACGATTTTGTGTTTCCTTTGTCTAATATCTTTTGTGCATTTAGCTTTTATCATGCTAAAAGCCTTTTCCCATTAATTTAACTATCTTTTACGCCGGTCCATGATGCTAAATCATCGTCCACCGCTTTCATGGACTTTGACCGTGAGCGATGTCATCATGGCCGCTTGCAAAATGCTTGTCATCTTTTCATTTTAAATTCTTTTCATTTTAATTTCATAAAACCTTTATTAATTGGCATCATCACGCTTGCTAGCAATCTTTTATGCATTTAAAATATAATTTTGCAACTAGCTCGCATTTTTAGTTGTTTTATAAAATGCCTAGTTTTTGTGTAAAATAATTATAGTTTTCCCCGTTCTGGTTTTGTGTACCGCCACACGCTTGCTACTGCTGGACCTGTTTCTTCTGCTGTTGGTGGCGCTGCACAAAACCAGGCCACTTCAAACCTGGAACTGACACTGTGGAATTTTCCACCTTCCAGGGTTCCACGGCACGGCTACAAATGTAGCCCGCCTTGCACCACGGCCCCCTTCATCATGGCTGTGTTCCTATCTTCTTCTCTTCACGTCGGCCGCCTAACACCTGCGCCCGATCACTACCTGCCTGGCACTTCTTCCTGCGGGTCTACCACCTTCAGCGAACAAGGACAGTACTAGTGACGTGTTAGTTCAACGCTGATTGAGAAACTGATCAGGCCCTACTTTACCTATTTTTATTTTCTTCAAGGCAAAACGTGACACTTTATTGACCTTTAACTACACCATAACTAAAATTCTATGAATATCTTGATATTTAGCAACTTTTCATGCTTCGATGTTTAAAGAACATAGGGAAAAACTTGCCCGTATCACCTGACATCCCACTTATCGTATAGTTCTGTACTGTACGTATTTATTTATGTGGGGCAATTGGATCAATATTCATTATCTTGTCTTAAGTGGACCGTATTGATTTTGCGACCAGACCAGCCAACTAGATACGAAGAGGTTCTAATGGAATATAATCCACGCTAAGTAGGTATTTGTAATGGAATGTGTTTTCAATTTGATACTGGTTACCTTTCACTGACGACGACGGGATCGGTTGTTTGCCAAACGAATTAGTAATCAAAAGAAAGGGCGAATGATTCATGGAACCTAGAGTATTAAAGATGCAAGCAGTTGATTTTATCCTTGCCTTTTATTTTTAATAGTTTTAGATCTTTAATGGGTTAAATATTGAAGACAACTATGTACTTAATCACAAGCGTGAAGACGATTAGTGTACAATATCAATATTAATTTTATAATTAACACCGTAGTTACTCTGTAAGGCCTGTAAGATCAATCACAGTTCAAACTCAATCCATACATTAAACCTCGCATTTTGTATGAAAGTTAATCGACAGATAGGGTTTAAACTAGCCTTTTTGGTTTTAACTGTGATTGATCTTACGGGCCTAAGTATGACCAACATATCACTTAGCCACTTGCTAAGATCTTTTGTTTACACATAGCTATAACAGTTTAGTTCAACCTCATCGGCTCGGCATAACTACAACACGGCCTCATTAAAGCCTGGAAGTTCGTCTAGCAGTGCGCTTGGCACTGGGTTTTAGGTCAACCGGACACGACGCTGCGGGCAGGTGGGCTATTGTCTGTGCCGTTTTATTGAACGTGGCTTGAAATATAAATTAATAATAAATGCTGCTCGCGACTCGGTAAGAGCCCACATATTGAGAGCTCCGAGTTAGATGGTTGCAAACATTGTAAAAGCAGCTTTAATAATACGCTACGGAACCCTAAAAGCGAAAGTTAGAACATGACTGCCATAAAAGACGCATTTAACAAAAACACACAGCCTACAAAAGCAATAGAAAAGGGAAGGAATAACAAGTTAATAAACAAAGTAGAGACAACGGCCAATTTCTAGCTATTTTATTGGCAAAATACCCCACCATCGTGGACTATATTTACAGAACAAATACTTCTCCCGACTTTCTAATACCCGACCGTACTTAGTCATTTAGGCTGTCGCCGGAGAGAATATATTTTCCTTGTAAAAAGAAACTGGATAATACGAAGAGAGGTAAAACGCGACATAACTTATAAGTAGAGAGGCCTGAGAGGTGCTCGAGCGACTTCAACGGCCCAAGTCTACGCCGTAGCGATCTCGTAGCGCTACGCGTACTTTGGCTCTACGAAACTTCACTCCACTTGCTACGGCTACGAGCGTCGCAAGTTTACACGAATTACATGTTGTTAGTGAACTTTGCCGTATTATTTCTTAAGTAATAACGGGGCGGGCTAGCTTTTTGAAATCGAACTCCTTGCTTGCAACCTACAGGAGAGCTGGGTTCGTATTCTCGACCTGGTGCCAGTTTTATAAAACTACAATTCATATTTTATTATGACAATTCCATGTACATTGAGTAGTCGGATAGTAAGGTAACCTTTTTTTGTTACCTCTTTTATGTCTAATCGGCTAGTCAATGTTCATCGAATTGTCATAATAAACTTACTATGAATTGTAGATTTATGAAACGCGCACTTGTATTCACTTTCGTCGTAGCTTGCGTTAATTTGCCGAATGAAATTAGAGAAATCTTTTTACGATGGTAACTTTGCGCGGCCAGCGGTCTTCTTCCTTTCGAAAGACGTCTCTGTCGTACGTACGATAAAATGCACTGTGTAAAATCTTAACTAAGTTTACTACCTACATCAATTTGAAGCTTCAAACCGCAAAACTGCAGAGAGTCTTTGTAAATGTATGCTTAAAAACGAGTCTTATTTACTCTTACTAGGTATTTATTTACATCAAAACCACCCCTTTATCGTAACAGGAAAGTAGTGTTACAAACAAATAAGAGTGAAAGCAGAACCGGCAAGTTTCAGTGATAGGCGAGTGACGTCGGGACCCAATTCAGCGGAACTACCGAGCGATCAACCTTCAAGACACAGTTCGTAGCATTAAGACCACTAACCACAACCGGAAAGATAAGGACACACTGAGAGTTGTGTTTTAATCCATCTATACCACCATCTGTACTTTGTTTGGTTATGGGCCTAAAACTTAGAAACCTTGCCAGACGTGATTATTTAGTCGGTACTCCATCTTTTAGGGGCAGATGTCTGAATTACAAATTAAAATTTTAACCTCATGCAAAAATTGCAAAAAAAAAACATCTTTAGTTTTTGTTAAAATGTCGGTTTCAATGTTACGGTGGTAATCGTCTGAGGTAGTCACCCCTGGTGTCAGCATTTTTAGGCCGCCCAAAGGGCCTCTGACATGTCTTTAATTAAAACGCTGATAATACACAAATGCAAATTATTTTTAGTCTGCTGTGTCACAAAAATCAATCATCGCCCATGAAATTATTCTCGGCAAGTCGGCAAGGCTTGTATTCATTATGCGCTTCATGTAGCACTAGGTCTGCAATGAGCCACAAGGCTCCCAGCTCCTCTGAGAGGCAACTCAGTGGAACAGTTTGCCACAGTTTGTAGCGAAGTGACAGCTCATGGAAGCCCCAAGGAGAGCCATGCGGCTTCGTTACGTTTACATACAGCTTACACTGCTAAGAGTCTGACCGACCTAGTAGTAATGGAGCAAGAGACGGTGGTAGTCAATAATATTTATGTCATTGGGGCATTGTCACATCCTATTTTTTATTCTATAAATCGAAAATATAGACAAATATAAGAAACTACCTAATTTGAATATTTTCTTAGTTTTTAATGTAACTATTTTTTATTACTTATTAAACTAAAAGTTTTGTGTATGACGTCACCACTGGCATTATGTACTAAGTTCATTGCATTCATTCATGCTTTTAAAAAATAAAAAATATGTTGACGTTTGACAAATGTCAGTGTCAAGTCAACAAGAGTTGTGTGTTTTGACAGTTGAATGTATTTCTTTAAATATTTGTAGGCAATGGGACTACCGCATTAGAGCCAATGGTGACGTCATCGAAAGAAAAATTAAGGAAACCTTTTTGGCGATAAATATTAATAATCAGTTTTAATTTTGCTTATTTAAACCCCTAATAATAATCAGTATCCCTATTCCTCGAAATGGTTTTCAATTTACGACAATCGATGCCTCCCTGATCAATGCCCATTCTAGGATACCGTAAAGAAAATTATGATGAGGTCAATTAGGTGAGGAAATAATAATAAAATCATCATGAACACTATGTTTCTAAGGTTTGTGTGTGCAAAAAATTAAGTAAGTACGTGGTCTCTTTCTGATTTATTTTTTGTTACAGTCTCGAAAATGAGAGTAAGTAAACTGGGTTGAATTGAAGATACGGTTTTGTCATCGCTTTCAGAAATCGGAGCCGCACAACCGCAGAGGCTGTATTACCTTAGCTTATATTTGCGGTAGAGTCGAATAAACGATTCACCGTATTCCTGAGACCACAAAGGACTGAATTGGTAACGATACAGAATTTACACAGAACGTGCGGCGCTAAATAATAGACAGAAGTACAACCAAGGGTAGGATGCTCCGAAGGATTTAAAATTTCTATTAGTTCTACTGACACTACTACGACTAGACTAGACTGAGGCCACACAAGCTTTTTCGTTCGACCAAATTATTTCGTTCGACCAAATTAAAGAGAAGTTGGATGTCGAGATGTTCCAGGAGGTTACTTTGGATAAACCTTTCGAGATCCCCTACCAGGGTTTTGTCAGTAACGTACACATTTAGAGCCCTACACTCAGCATTGGGTGGCTATAGGTTGAAGAAGAAGAAGAAGTACTCCTTTAGACCACAACTGCGAATCTCAAAAACCCTCCTATAGAAGCTTCGCGATACCCTAAAGAAGCTTTGCGACCCACTTACCCTAAGGTAGCTTGGCGACCCCCCAGGAGGGCGCGACCCACCGGTTGAAAAACACTGCTCTAGGCTATCAGGTTCTCTACGAGCTGTGTCCGAAGAAAGTTGAGCTTTATAATGGAGTGCCTCTATGTATGAAACGAAGTCTATCTGTCCTGCTGTATCTACCCGATGCGGGTAGCAGGGGCGATTGACGTTTCTAGGTCGGTCGGGGCTTGGGTCCGCAGGCCGCAAACTCACTCTTGTGGGCTGCAAAGGGGTTGCAAATAAAGCGGTTTTTGCATTTTAGAGGCACGCGGCGCGCAGACCGCCGACCGAACGTTTTGGATGACAAATCGGAATGAAACCACGTGGAGAATGGAATGGTCGGTGGGTGTGGTGTTAATTTTTTCCTTTGATGATACTCCGAGTCTTAAATGTTAATGAAAACAAACTCTATACAGGGTGTTACAGAAAGGACCTGTGATACTGAAAAGGGTTGCTTAACCCACCAATACAAACAACTTTTATTAAGGAGCCAAGTGCAAATTCTCGAAAATTACAGAAATTAAAATCGATACTATTAGTTAAAAAGGTTAGCATATTATCCAGCATACTAATACAAAAAATATTATTCATACTCTCCATAATATTCTCTCAGCTTACGAGTGGATGCAGGGTACCAGTAGCTAGCTAGACGCTGCATAAATCATCTGCGATATCTACGCAAAGTTTTGACTAAAATAGTGGTAACTCTGGCGAGTAGCAATAAGTAGCCTGAGCTTGAAGTTAGTGTTCAGTGTTAGTGTTATGTCGTATAATAGGAGCGCTATAAAAGGCAGTGTTGTTTACCGATAAATAAAAACAAAGTATAGGCTATTCGGTTCGGTAATGTACAGGGCGGCTATAAAAGGTGCCGGGAAAAGAAGCGGTTACCCCTGAACGAATATAGAGCGATTGTTTAAATATGCATTCGATATCGGGCCGTGGGAAAATGAGGACTCATGTTCCATCATCGCTGAATAGGCGATGCCAAATTGATTTGGAATTATACGAGCGATTCCAACATACCCTCAATTCACCGCATTGATTCACTAAATTGGCCCTTTTGCTTCTACGACAGAAGATTTTTTCAGAGACAGATCTCTAATCACACTAGGTGGATGAAGCGACCACCCGATGAAGTGCATGGGACATATTTGTTTAGACTGAATACGTTTACCCAATAGGTTACTATACCAACCTCTCAGCTTAGTAAATCTAGTCCACAGGAAAGACAAAGCCAACTAAGTCATGGGTTTCCTCACGATGTTTTCCTTCAGTTAGCAAATAGTATTGCTAGTACAAAAATCACAAAATCAAATGTACTTAACCTTGAAATAAAATAAAGTCAATAGGTACATGGCCTGCACCGGGATTCGACCTGGGACCTCATACTTGTGTTTCCAGACAGTTGAAATGAGCAGTGGAAACAGCTTGTAAAGGTAGGTACTTCGTAGGAATAAAGACGAACGAATATTGCAATAGAAGACACGAAATTGCACTCAGCGCGACGGTTCGCGGCGACATTGTGCCATGTGGAAACGTGGATTACTGCGATAGTTTCAGCTGGTTTTATTGTAAAGCTTTGCTATCGACAATACCTACCTATCCTAGAGTTGTAGCGATACATAAGGGTAGTTGAGACAGAATGTGCGGAGAAGACAATAGTCACAGTCATTGAACGGTAGTCCAAGTTGAGCTAACTAAGGCCTTTGCATCTACGTAATGAGATGATTTATACAGCGTCCAGTGGCACCTTCTCTCACACTAGATAGGTGAAGAGACCACTCGGCGCTGCAGTGCCTGGGACATTGTTTTTTTAGATGGAGTAGGCTTGCCCAGCACCTATACGATCCTGACAGCTTAGTCGACCAAGCCCACAGGAAAGACAGGTCAATACGTGTGGAGCCAACTGAGCCGCTTTGTTTAATTTCAAAGTTACGTTCATTTGTGAATTTGTAGTAGCAATACCACTTGCTAACGGTGAAGGAAAACATCGTGAGGAAACCCGCGACTCAGTTGGCTCCACACGTAAGTTGAGCTACCGTGCCAAGTAACTGTCGATGCGACTTATGTCAGAATGTTTTGACCGGTATGAGACGTTTTTAAGTACTATATTTACCACGCAGACGAAATGTTTCCCTAGCACGGGTTAGTGCTTTAGAAAAAACAAAAAGCGGTAAAATTATACTGCATTACTTTTACAGGCAGAAAGGTCTCACACACAAAGCCTACTTGATACAGCCAGGTAGAACATGAAGGCCTGCTAACTTTCACACGCCCCGGGTTTTCTAGGACACTGACATTTACACAAACCTTCATAATCCTTTCATCCAATTACGACCGGCGCAGAAACCGTTCCCGAATAAAACTAACTCAATTTATGCTGCAAAAACATCAAGCCAAAAACACTCGGAGGACAATTGATGTTTTCGCAGAATAAATTGGGAGCGAGTGTTGTGCTTTAGACCCGAATTATGAAATAAATTGAACGAGATAGTTCAAATGAAAGGTAAACTCGACAGTAATTCGTTTAACTACATCAGCGACGGGCGTTAAACACGACTGGCGTTACAGGGGCTCTACTTTAAAGCATTTTTTTGGAATAACTTATTACATCGAAACCTTTTAACAAGACTATACACCGTGGAATTTTAGTGGTTTTAAAGCCGAAGGTATTTAGTTGCACTCGTGATTCTGAGCCAATTTCCAAAATTTTACTTAAAAACGAGCGAAATAAAAAAACACTTCCCAATACAAACGGCTATCGCCAATCGACACCATTTGTATGGAGAAGTGAATTTTTTTTTCGCGCGTTAAGGAATGAAATTTTGTAATTTGGCTCAGAATCACCAGTGCAACAAAATACCTTCGGCTTTAAAACCACTAAAATTCCACGGTGTAGTGTTCTTCCAATAAAAACATCAACACATAATTATGCAGCTTTATGCTTTCAATACGTTATTATGTTGAGGTTGCTTCCAAATTCGATATTGACTCGCGTATACGTATAATATTATCCTATAATAGATAATATTGTTGTTTCAAGATTTTTGTTAATAAATACCTATTTAAAAAAAATTAAATTGCCAGGAAAAAGGACGGACAGAATAGTGAGCAAACAACTCTATATTTGCTAGACCTAAGTAACCATACTAGGGCTTGCAAATCGAACATCTGCCCTAGATTTCCCGCTGGACCCTCTACACTGCAGACAGGAAATTAAACCAACACGTTTTAATAGAAATCGTTACGCCGCCGCCGTACCCAGCGTATGTTACGGCAGCTAAGCCTCGCGACATAGGTAATGTACGTACGTAACCTAAGTTACATATCGGTGAAATCCATCATTGTCAATGTGGGGAAAGTCTGGTTTAATCAGATCCAATTTGCTACACTCGTTCGTTGCTGTTCCTGTTTTTTTTTTTTTTTATGTAGCCCGTATAGTGTCCCACTGCAGGGCAAAGGCCTCCCCCCTCTGAGTCCAGATTTTACGGTCTTGAGCCACCTCCGACCACTCCGGCAAGTATTTGTTTAGATCGTCTTGGCCGGCCTCGTCTGCGGTGTCCGCCGCTTGGCTCCCCCTCGGTGGCGAGTCTCGCCCACCTATCCGTATCCGGGTCCATGCGGCTAACATGGCCAGCCCAGTTCCACTTCAATTTGGCGGTCTGAAGGCCCGCGTCGGCTGTTCCTGATTAACAAATAGATATTGGAACTTGGAACTTAACTGGGTGTAAGTGACTAGGTGTCAGGAAGGCCTCGTCCTAATTGAACGTGATCAAGCATAATGTCGAATAGGGCTCCTAATTGATATCACGTGATGTCCATACAAGATGTCCATCTTGTTATCGCGTAAACCTGCGATTATCGCGTCGCTTATATTCGCGATAATCATTCGGTGTTCAGAAAAGGGTCCACAAACGTGTATTTTAACTTTTTTTTTTTCATTGAAATAAAACTCAAGTGTTTTATCGTAACTAAGAGATCCATCAGACGGCCTGTCACTTTAGCTTACACTTTACGAAGTAATTGGCAAATTAATAGCACGAGAGCAGCGACAAACGACAAGCATGTTCATTATAGTCTGGCGACACGGCAAAGTTCAAGGCGAGGCGAACAAAAGGTTAATGATTTAAACGATACAATTAAAATTCCATTGTAAATAATGGGTGATAGTAGTTAAGGCCGGCCACATACTGAAGCTCTGTTTCGGAAATCGGTTTCAAAATTTCAATTCCAAATTCCGAAGGCAGAAAGACCCGTCTTATCTTCATTCCGCCTTCAAAATTTCGAATTCTATACAAAAACAAGGACCTATCACACACAGTAATTTTACGTTCGTTATTTTTTTCGAATCGAATTTAAATGTACGACATCTTGAATCGATATTCCGAAGCTGATTTCCGAAACGGAAATCACATCGACGGTATGTGGCCGGTCTAAAGATTACATTACCCTTGTAAATAATGGGTGATTGTGTAATTAACGGAGATTATCTGTCCGTTACGGAGACTGATGATGAAGATCTTTAGGTAAATTAGATCGTTTATCATCATGGGACAAATTACTCATTCTCATGTAAAGGATGTTCCATTCAACTGGCTGATTACGAGTATGGTTCCAAATAAAAAGCTCTTTAAAGATACGAGTAGGACAAGCAAAGATATAATATAACATAGGTAGAGTACGAACCCTAAAAAAATACTTAAAGTAAGTTTGACTTTAGGAGTCTGAACATGTTCACCATAACACTAAAGAGGACTTCTCACCGTAATAATATGCGGCGAAAAACTTTCTTATAAGTATTCGTTCCACTTAGTACCAGACAAGACACAAACTTCGTTATTTCCAAGTCTACCTTTGAGGAATTTTTAATATGAACGGGCGTTTATTTGGACGCCCTTTTTGCACTCGCACATTTTCTTTGATACATGTGACGTTAAGAGCGCAATTTTGCTTATTCTCTAATTTATATATTTTTTTCTCAGACTCTAATATTTAGGCAGCAATTAATTATACTCCCATCGTAAATTTTGCATTCATTGCAGTTTCAAGAAGCTAGGCTCTAAGGGAATCGAGATTAGTAGGTACTCTTTGTTGCAATGTAGTTTTTTTTATTAATATTTTATTTTTATTTGTGCATATAAAGTACTTAAAATTATAAATTACATGCCAACCGCTGAAACCTGTAAGGTTTATGTGCGGTTGGTTGTGTTAGCTGGCTTAATTTAAAAAAGATTTAGCACGGATTAGTGCTTTATAAAAAACAAAAAGATATTGACTTAGTAGGTACATATACATTTCTATGGGACGCCGTTCTTGGTACGTGCGTCGTTGGGTAGGTAGAATATAAACCAACCGTAACCAGAAATATCTGACGTTATAATAATAAATGGTAAGGTAAAATGTAGCCTATACAATTGTACATGTCCCACTAGCTGGGCAAAGGCCATAATAATAAAATAACTTCTATTTGCACGATATTTTATAACGTCAGAGATTTCTGTAAATTGGCCCTAGTGGATATAGAGAAGACAAGAGCCCGACGAAACTCATTGTGCTCTGCTATATCTACCTAAGTAGCTAAAAACATGATACCGGACTTATTTCGCCGCTTCAGCAATCATGATGATGCCGCAGGGGCTGAACCAATGTAGCGAAAAGAATGTTTTTCTCACGATATTATTTCTAATAAAAATAAGTAGCAACCACCACAAAATCGATTTCTTCGTTGACTTCATTAGCCTTAAAACAGAATAGCGAAGTAAAACAATTCAACCAAAGTGGTTGCTTAAAAATACACACTCGAGTCTACGGCAATCGGCAAAGAGCTTCACAGACCGCAAATAATGGATAGACGGATGACGAAAATGGAGTTACATCGGACAGTCGATCAGTAATCAATTGAGCTAGTCTTGAGGGGTATAAATCGTTTGCTCTAATGTAATTGTGCGTTTTCGGACACCCTTTGTGATTTTAAACACGTGTCTGTCGTGGGTCTAAACTAAAACCTCGCTTACTTCCAAAGCGTTATTTCACAACTACATACACCGTGGAATTTTAGTGGTTTTAAAGCCGAAGGTATTTAGTTGCACTCGTGATTCTGAGCCAAATTCCAAAATGTTACTTCAAAACGAGCGAAAATAAAAAAACACCTCCCAATACAAACGGCTATCGCCAATCGACACCATTTGTATGGAAAAGTGAATTTTTGTTTCGCGCGTTTTGGAATGAAACTTTGTAATTTGGCTCAGAATCACCAGTGCAATAAAATACCTTCGGCTTTAAAACCAGTAAAATTGCACGGAGTATATTTTGCACCCGCATAGTAAAACGTATAACTTAGCTTTTCTGTCACACATAAAGCCTATTAAAACTTAAAACATGCCTGACTTAATTTTCACTAAAACCGTACCGAGCGAGTGCCGTAAACTGAGATGTAAATATGAAGTATTCAACATACTGAGGGCGCCGGGTACCTAGGTTACACCAAAGGGCACGAAAGGCAAGAAATGTTCCCGACGTTCACATCAACTTTATGTTTAATTAAGACTAGCAAATTAACAGCAAACGTAAACTCCAGGATTTACACAGAAAACGGTGCAAAGGGAAATGAAAAATTCATTACTTTAACATTGCTAGAGCTCCGTATGTGCGGGGCAAAATACGCCAGCGATAAATCTAAATAGATGTGGCGCGCTTCGAAAAACGAGCCTATATCAATTTGAAATAATCGCTCAGTGAATTCATTCACTCGAATCAATGGGAATGATCGGGCGAATATCGCAATCGAATACATAATACATTCAAGCTTTTGCTCACAATTTTACTAGTGTGTAGTGGATTGTGGATTGCCTTCGACTTTGATTTTACAACTTCATTGCACCTTATTGCTGGTTCTACTGTGTTCTATCGTTCTCGCCGTCCGTCTCTCGGCCGCCACTCTGACACTATACATTGCAAATTTATTTTTTAATTATCTTTTTTCTCTCTCTCTCTGAGAGAAGGCCTTTGCCCAGCTAGTGGGACATGTACAATTGTACAGGCTACATCTACTTTTTTTTTATTCTTTTTTATTATTTATTAATGAGCTTTTTCCCTAAATCTAGTAACGAAAGCTTTTTTGCCTTTTTTTAGGCGATCAATAAAAATAATTCTGTGACTAACGTCTGAATATGGTCACACAAAGAGACCGACTCAAATTGCTAACCATTCCGCCCCAAACGTGACAAGTAGCAAATCTTTTGCCGGTTATATATCATAATGGAAAATAAGAGATAACACCAAACCTAAGGCCTCCTTTCAGCAGCCTAGCATTGGGGATATTTATACGCGCTTTCGACGATTTCAGCGAGTATGTACGTGCCCCTGTAACTAATGTTACGGGCACTCCAGCCAGGGCCATACTTATTTTCGTGATGGAATTTTTAATATCCAATGCTTGGCCTCATATAAAAGAGGTACACAACTTACATAAGTACTACGAGCGGGGGCGAAAACCGAGCAATAAAACGTAATGAAAAACAACGAAAAAATTAACCCTGTTAATTACAAAAGACCGAAGCTGTAGCTAATGAAATTCCTGAGCTATTTGGAGTAAAATGGCAAGATTAAGTAATAATTCGGTAGAGGGGTCGGAAACTTAAAGAGACTCCGGCAATCGTAGTTTCGTTTTAATTTAGATTTTTAAAATCTGAATAATTGGACCTCTTACATATAATTTTAAATAGCAAAGTGCGTAATTAGTTTTTAGTAGTAAAAATACATAATTTGTATAAAGAAATAATTACAAACTTTGACATGGCCCATCTCGTCCCATTTATACGCAGTTTCATTTTAATCTGACTCGAAATTCATACCACACCTTTTAATGATTTGCGATATCGGGCTATAACGAAAGTACGTCCGTAAAACGAGGCATTTTGTTACTCACGGCCAGCGACCCTTAAATGAACTAATTCCTTTAAAACACAGCGGCAGCGGAAAAAAATCCTTAGCCGCAGGCAGCAAGGTCGATAAATAAGATTAAAATTACACAGCCGAGTGGGCGTCTGGGCGTTAGTGATAAATCTGTCCGCAAGTTTCTACAGCTCGGCCGCAACTACAAACAGCCGACCCTGCGGTTGAAGATAAAACAATAACTTAGGGAAACATAAATAACACTTGTGAGAAAAAGTCTGCCTCACTCACTGCGGTTACAATATTCTGATAGAGTAAACAGAGCCGCAGCCAAGCCGGGCATTGCTCTCCGCTCAATAAACTTAGCGAGCGCCCAAAAGCAGGCCCGAAGACCTATCGCGAACGAGATTCTAGGTTTGGACGTGCCAGCAATAGGCCTTGGTATCGTAATGATTTATACAGCGTCCAGTGGCACCTTCACTCACACACACTAGTTAGATGGGTGAAAAGAAAGACCACTCGGCGCTGCAGTGCCTGGGACATTGTTTTAGCAGCAATAAACATTTTAAGAATGGGACACAATGGATGAATCGGGATTTTATGGAATTAAACCTAACATTGTTAGTAACAATGCAAAGCCACCCAACCCCAATAAGAAAACAAAAGTAAAATCCTCTTAATCAAATGAGGATTCATTAATTATGTAAGACCTTTAGGGGAGAATAGGAGCGACAAAGTCTTATACAAGGGGAGGGAAGAAGGCGTTAATATATGCATTTAAGACTGACGATCTCTACATCGTGGTCATCTGGTTCGCGGGAGACACCCCGAGTAGTGAATTTATCGGTCCAAGGCGCATACACCGCGGCACACTACGCCTAGCATGTTTACGACAATCCGCACGGAATTGGCACCGATCCGGGAACGCTCGCCCCGGCTACGACTTCCCATTTTCCTGTTTTTAAGACATTCTCTTCGGTAAACGAATCCGAGACGAATCCTTTGTGATTTGTGATGAGGAAGGAAACGAGCGAGGCTTTTTGGCATGGAGCGTAACGGCTGATCAAGCAATCTCGGTAAGGGGTATTTTCAATAAGTAATCAAATCGTAGAACACACATCCTCAGGCCTATATCTCTGATAATACATGCCTTGGTTAACCTTGGTTTTTGCCCAAATACTAATGGATCAATGGAAGAAGAAGAAGAAGACGATGATCTTGGGTTGTGACATGTTGAAAGAAAGAGGTCCATATGTAGATTGATCTCTATTTTCCGAGTACTTATTGAGTATTAGATGAAGTACAGGGTCCTACAAAACATCCAATATAACAACACTAACCTGTCTGTCCATAGGCGAAGATGCAAGCGTTGTAGCCCTCGAAGGCATTGTCCAGGATGTCTGTGCCGAGGCATTCGAACACCGTCTTCTGTGAGGCAAAGTTTGGCAGCGCGGCGTCGAGGGAGTAGAAGCAGTGGTCGAACGCAAATGTCTTCGGTTGTTTTCTGTAAAGGAGGAAAGGTGGTGTGTAAGTGTAAATTCAAAGCAGGCGAAATTGAAGATCGGCCCTTGAAAGAATAGCAAGAGACCGCTGGGGCTGGCGTGACAGGAAAAAAAGGCCAACAGTGTGTGTCATTTCTGGGCTGATAGAAGGCCCATAATCCACTAAACCCGAGACGAGACGAAAGTCAGACGGTGTGTCAAAAGAAAACAGAGCTTCCACAAAATAATTACTCTATCCATCGAGGAGAATGCGCGAAGGAAAAGGCCTATAAGGTGCCCACAGTGGGCTGATAATGATGATGATGATTTTAATAGAGTAATCGAATTTGTTAGCCTCTTTTATGAATGCACATTAAGTAGTTGTACACACGACAGCACGTCAGAGTGTACTCTTTTGTTGTAATGTCGCCCGTAACGTAACTGAGTAGAGCACCAGCGTGTAAAGGTCGACGTGCTGTCGTGTGTACGTATAAAAAAAACAGTTCAGGTTTGTGTGACGTTAATCACGCATGAAATGTATTTCGCCGTTCGAATTTGCACTCCGGGCGCGAACAAATAAGAGGCAACCTGGAGGCAACGTATAAAACAGGGAATAAATATCGGGAACGTTTTGTGCTTTTCTGATATTGGAACAGGTAAGCAACAGTCGAGTTTCCGAAGTTTCCGGAACAAAATGCAAAACCCGGCGCTCAAATTCAGTGCGCCTTCAGAGTATAACTTCCGAATAGAACTCTTGTTGTTTCGAGCATTAGAGATTCACGTCACGCCCGGCACAAAAACAAACCTCTCTCGGTGATAAACAGGAGAGTAAACGAAAAGTTGAACTGCAACAAGTGGGGACAAAAAGCTGAGGGCCACTTCAATTTGTGTCCGGTTTTTGCTTCGGAAAACGTACTCGCTTCGATCCAAAAGAGGCGGAACGCGGTGACAAAGAGCACTTTCAGGACTCGTTAACGCCCGCCCCCGGCCGCGGCCACCCATTTAGGACCGAGTTTTTTAAAAAATATAACATAAAAAATGACAAAAACCCGACTGCGTGAAAATAATGAAAACGACGGCAACCAGATGCACCAGCCAACATAAAATCGTATCGCAGATTCTTTAAACTACAACTTGAATACTAGCAGATATGGGTCTTCTTCTTAAAGTGGCATCGTCTACTGGTGTTCGGTATCTTTATGGCAATTGTAAGAAAACGTTGGAGACTATCCCTGCCTGGCAAAAATACGCACAAAATAATAACTCGCGCTTTTGAGGAGTCGGGTAAAAACCAGCAATAGCCAGCGGTTCTCGTGCCAAAGATGACATTATAACGCCGATTTATAGACCCAAATGTCTCACTTATAGCTGGGAATGAGAGACGAAATACGCTTTTTCGCTGAGGCAGAATTGGCTGCAGTGTATGAAAACAGTAAATCATGAAAATAGTTTTCTCTCGCTAGACTAGCTCGACAGTCTTATCATTGTAGAGTCAATGAACTCTGCGTTGTGGTTAAAGATATTCCTGCTAGTTGAAGATTATTTTTACTATCACACTAATATTTTACAGTTTCCTCGGAGTCTTATCGCATAAAAGTAAGCCCAGAGTACAAATAAACCGTCGTCAAAGTACACGTACACAGAGTAGTGCCATAAAATATCCGCCGCTTGTCTGTGGCGTAGTGTTATACGCTCGTTTCACATTAACATACGCGTTTGATGTTCGACTTGTGATCGTTTACGACTGTTATCAAATGCGTCCAATGACGGAAGCTAAGTACTTAACTCCTTCAATTCAAAGATGGTTGAATTTTTCTATTGAATTCCGCACAAATATATGGATTGTTATTAGTTTCTAACTTTGAAGTTCACACCACTTAACAATGGGGGAATGTTTGAGTATTACCTACCAGGAAAAATACCGAAACTAAAAAGAATAGTTTTAGTACAAGAAGCCAGATTGAATTTCTTTGCGAGAATGAATGGTTCTTGTTCAAAAGTTTTATTTTCAATCAGCTCACAGTGTAGTGAACAGCAACAGTGAGTGGAAACTGGACGAAGCGTTCAGAAACCTAATACAAGTTGGAGGAAAAGTTGGCACAACATTGCGGACTAGTGTCATAAGACAGTTGGAATAAATATTACTGGATTCGCTGGCACTGCCCTCGTGTATCCCAAAGAGTTTTAATACATTATGCACATATAATTCGTAACTTTTATAGATTATCATACGCTCGCGATCCCAGTCTAGACACAATAATCATTATGGCTATTCACGGGCGACTTTACGATATGAAACTTGGCCTATGAGTCAGAACCAGCTTATAATAGACCACTAGGTAAGTTTCTAAACTGTATCCAAAAATAAAAGTCTTATTGTGTAAACAAACCACTTACCGGAAGAAAAATACGCATTCCCTTGTAATCACACACAATAGCTAGTAGATCGTTATTGTAGCATCTGGATAATCACATGCAATGCCATAATTTTTGTAATATTACGTCCATTTCATCGTAAACCTAATATTTTTTTTACAGAAAACCGAATTCTCTGTAACCTCAAACTTACAAGTGACTTTTCCATTAGTCGCCAAAAGCTATCAAACATTGTTTGCTAATGTGCTTTGTCTAAAACAATGTCCCAGGTACTGCAGCGCCGAGTGGTCTCTTCACTCATCACAGCACTAATAGTAGTCTATGATTACCCATTCCGCCATATTTGTTTACACAATAAGACTTTTATTTTTGGATACAGTTTAATGGAATATGCAAACTGTCCTGTCCACCCATACAAGGGAAATCTTTTGAATACGGCCTGAAACACTCGCTTTTGTTGCCCATACAATGGGACCATTCTCGTTACGTCATCACGAAGATAATGGGGGTTCGAGACGCCCACTTGTCTGGCGTATCCTCAACTAACGTTCGACGTAAAAGTGGTGTCTGATATACCTGTAGAGACTTGAGAAAAGATAGCGAAAACATTTATTGCCACAATTTACGATCGAAGTGGGTGCTAGATGCTATCTTCTGTATTTGCAGCGACGAGACAATTTACCGGTTCTTCCCTTTAGAACATTTTTCAGATAAGATTTTTTCGTAATTCGATTCGGAAGATTGTAATTGATTGAGCAATTTGGAGTTGCAAAATCGTTGCAGTCTTTAGACGGAAATAAAACGGCGAAAGAAAAATTACTTTCAATATCATGTCGAGAGGCCACACGATAAATTGAAAGCGAATGATCCTAATTCCCCAAAGTGGTTTTCATAAGCGAAAACCGCGCACGGAATGGTAATTCAATTCCATTCCATGACCGCCACAATTATGCCTAATGTGGACTGTTACACCTACCTATTTTGGTAAGAAACGACCGGGAACGACGCTCTCCTTTGAATTTTGCAGGACTTTTTGCCGTATAAACGAGGTGCGGAATTTGCATCTCACCCGAGCAAGGGACCGGCCTTTCTCCGAAGTAATCCAAGAGAGAAATATTAAAAGTCCCCCGGCACCTTCTCGGCATATTCAGGAATTAATAATGCCGTTAAAAAGGACGTAGTAGTCATGCAAAGGTCGAAACTGCACGCTCTGCATGTCGGGAAGGCGGAAGGCTGCGATGGAAGACGTCACTTGGCACTGAGCCAGATATTTATTCGTAAAAGGGAACCTCGGATTGCAATGGACTACTGTCGGCTTCGGAGTTTTATACATTTCGGGAGTCGTTTTACTGTCGGCAAATACTTAATACGAACTTTTCATGGAATCCCCTTGATGGAGGAGCTAATAAAAGTTTTAAGGGCGAAGCTATTAATCGATAATAGGCTTTCAGGATTCGTTACGAAACAATTTCCATAGCTGTTTCTTCAAGAATGCTTGGATCATTTACTAGAAAAAGCGACTTACTGAAAGTGTTATTTTAAGTTTTTTTTGTTATTTTAAGCCTTTACCCACTCGTGCTATGGCGACATACACTTAGGCATATTACAAATTATGATTTTTATAAAAACGAAAACACCTGTAAAAACAAAAAGAAGAAGGTAATCGCTGGGAAAAATAAACATTTCTCGGAAACAGAGCTGGAACATTATATCTCCATTAGTTAGCCAGACTGCTGGTGTGTGGAATTTATCTTCTGGCAAGGCTTAACTCGAACATATTGAGGCAATTTTCACCACCATCTCAACTAAAAGTATACGATTAATTTTGGACCCGAGGAGCTTAATATAAAATATATATTTTATTCCCACGGGGCAAACCACAGTTCCATCGGAGTTTACTAATAAACAAGATTGGTATCTCGCTGTATGTCTCCCGGGAGGGAGCTCATTTGGAGGGATAATTTAAAAACGAATGCTTATTTATTAAATTGTTCAGACGAAATTAATGGAAGCTATGAGCTTACAGAAATGGTAAAATAATTCTAGGCGCTTATTACATTTTGTAAATGAAAAGAATGACGATGCGATACCTATCATAATCGATAGATTTGCAAGATCTCTTCTTCTTAATCGATTCCTCATGGCTGAGGATCGCTTCCATTGGGAGCGGTCTTCCGTCATATGAACTGCCCGGTGAGTGCTTCCTCCAGCCGCTGCCCTTATCGCACCAGACCATCTGGTTGGTGCCCTTCCCCTGGCGCGTTTGCCATTTACCTGCCCCAATATAATGAGCTTCTCTAGACTATGCCTGGGCGACCGCATTATGTGTCCAAAGAAGCTGAGGGTATTTTCTTGGCATATACTCGTAGTAGATAAGCGTTTTTGGACTTTTAGTTCTTTAATTATGATTTGCAAGATTTGCAGGATATCCGATAAGAATTGGTAAGATGTTGTCAAATAAGCATAAAATAATACCTTATGTCTACTATCTGAAGTTCTAAGTGCCAATATGATTTATGACTACTAAGCTGATCGTCATCGGAAATGTTGAAGGAAAGAGACCGCGAGGCAGAACACCGACTAGCTAGATGGATCAGATAAAAAAGGATAAAAACTAAAAAAAACAGACCGTGATGAGAGTGGCCACTGATAGAAATCAATGGGAAAAATTCGTACATTTCCAGAAATTTTAAAGTATTTGACCACGATCTTCAGACACGAAGGACCGACTACTAAGAAGAACGTGTCAACACATAATACAGATAAAGGAGGAGGTCCTATGCCATGGTATGGTAGCAGATTTAGGAGAATCTGAAATGTTTACTATGTTTACGTGACAGAACGGTTTTCATTAGCGAGAGATAAAGTTTTATCTCTCATTAATCTAACAACAGTTCCTAAGACTCCACTAAGGTATAAAATAGGGTGGGAATGGGCAGCCCGAACGCCCGCATTTGATATTTATGGTCCAACGGCAGCAGCTTTACAACGTTTATGGCTGCAATAGAATTTACAGTATCTCGTGCTTCATGACAGCAATATTTTAATGTCACGTCATAAATGGCTTCACACACAGTTTGTGGCAGACTAAAGCATTTGTCTGAATAGAATATTGATGATTCGCTTATTTACAACAAAAAACTTAAATTTAGCTTCACATCTTTAACTCCTAAACAAATAAACACTCATAAACGTGGAAACTTGTAAAAGGTCGTCGGTAAGGTGAGTTGGTAGGTGAAGGTGCTGGGCAAGCCCACTCAATCTAAAAACATAATACTATGATATTATGGCAGTGAGAGGGTGTGTGTGTAAATCTAAACATACGTGTTTTTTTTTGCCAGATAGCTATTGCCTATTTCCAGGCATGCTGGTGTTCATCAACGTTCAGTTTTCGAGTAGTAAACATCATTACTAGGTACGCCACGTGTATGTCGCCACCTCAACTGACGTCACGTTACATTTTCTCGACAAGCTATGTCAACGACGATTTTCAGCAGAAGGGCGTACCTTGTCACAAGAGAGTAAGTGAATAAACTTAAAAACGCAATTTATTACAAACATACGTTCAATGGTACTGTAGCGGTTGAGCGCCACCCTAATCTAAATAACTATCAATTAAACACGATGTTCAAACAATCCTATTCTATTATTTTACACACACTCTGTCCGCACCTAGCGGCGGATCTCGTCTCAGACACGAATTGACAATCTTATTTACAGCCTTCCAACATATAATTTTAAACAGCCTGCCTAATTCAAATATTACTATCGGCCAGTAGTCCAACGGAGGTTCCGTCATTACAGTACTTATTTTAACAAGCATGTGAATGATTTCCCAGCAAATAGTGGACCAATCATTATGCTCTTTACGACAGCTAATCCTTCATTCCTCTTACATAATAATCGTAGGTATATCCTTCAAATCCTGCAAAGTCGTTCACATACATCTGGGTTAAACCGACGATAATACGAAAAGCCGGGAAATTAGATTTATCCCATTTAAGGTGGCGAACGTACCAAGAGGCCGTTTTTGGCGAAACCTTTATTTATAAAATACATCTTTGGCGTATAAACCTGTATTTTCTCGTAATACGAAAACATATAAATAAACGCGTTTTTGTTTTCAGACTACAACAACACTCGTCTTGGAGATCACAGATCTGGTGACCCCAGCATGTCATCCGACTGGCAGACAACCAGAAGTATCCGTTTCAATGGGCACACGGTACATTCGTTCCCAATTTCATTAGCATTCAGAATCCCTAGCAGAGTTCTAGTGAGACGGCAATGAGTGTGAAACTTTGTCCATGACGATGTTATGAAACTCGAAAACTTCCTACCTTCGCTGGAGGTATTCGGGGATACTACCTTTACAGGATGCTACGAACTCGTCCTGTCATAATAATATTGTTGTTTGTTATTTTATTACTACTCATATAATATAACAAAAACATAAGGTATTCTATTTTGACCATCTAAGAGACATCCTAGAAATTTACTGTCTACATCATGATTTAAGAAAGTATTTTAAGGGTAATTTTAATTGCCTGGTTTTTTAACTGGTCAGAGCGTGACTAGTTTATCAAAAGCATGGAATCACCCTCCAGAAAAACGAATTAACATGGTTTAAAAACTTTACAACATTGATACTCTCAAAAACGGCTGTTGTCGTCAATATCCAAACTGGCCGATAGGGTAAGCGACACTCTAGGAAGGATACCACAGAGTAGCTCTTATTGCGCATATCATAAGGGCGTCGATAAAACAAGAACGGGTTTCCTAGCGCTGATTGTACACAATCTTCAGTTAAAAAAGTAAGATGTAGCCTGTACAATTGTACATGTCCCACTAGCTGGGCAAAGGCCTCTCAGAGAGAGAGAGTTCGAGCTTAATCACCACGCGTGCTCAATGCGGGTTGGCGATTTTTGCGTTCAGGGTATAATGCCTCATACGCTCCGGTTTCCTCACGATGTTTTCCATCACCGTCAGCGAGTGGTATTGCTTCTACAAATTCACAAATGTACGTAACTTTGAAATTAAACAAAGTCATAGATACATGCCCGCACCGGAAATCGAACCGAGGACCTTTCGCTTCAGAGTCCACTGTTCTACCCACTAGACCACCATCTTCAGGTAACACCCGCAAAATGTAATATAGGCGGATGTAGTCCGGATGGTATTATGTTGTCATAGTCGGCGAGTTATGCTGAGATCTCGCGATATTACTTTTTCCTGTCGGGGTATTACTTTGGGGTTTCTGAGGAAGGCGTCACGAAGAAAAAGTATTTTTATCTCCACGATGGGGTTCTCAGCAGTGATTTTCCGTTGCCTACAATAATGCAGATGGCCATAGGTACGATCCGCGACATGCTTGTATACACCATGATAGCACTTATCTTGGGCGGCATAACTGCGTTATAGACGCAACTATACACAGGCATAGTGCGTCAAGCAGTCAACAAATATTTCGTGAATAGATCACGTTTTACACCAGTAAACAAATACCTATGACCAGTCAGATCGGTGTACAATAAAAATTAACTCCGCTCTATTTTGACAACATTGTTTACCTCATCTGCCTCAGAAACCTTGAATAGGTATGTCTAAACACCGTCACTTTCTAATGACCGGTCGAGTCATTTGTGTTTTGTTTCATCAAGTCGAGATCGCGCAACGGCTCGTTACCGTGACGTTTTGTCAACTGTCGCACAAAGTGTTCACATCAGAAGCTCAATTCAGTTAAATACGAAAAGTGTGATGATTTGTAGGTATCCTTCTTGTCTTCTTATCGTGTCAAAAGCGTCCCCGTCATAAATCGCATTTCCAGAAGGGCGCCCCTTGATCGCGCTTGGTGTAGCCCGAAGGAGATCCTGCCAGCTGCACGTAGAGCACCAGGATCTGCAGGATCTCCAAATCTGAACGAAACATTTGTAAATAAGTTACTACCATTAAATAATTACAACGAGAAAGAGGCTACGTTACGTCAAACTGAAACTCACCCCACTTAGTTCACGTTTTGCCGAGTAGGCGTCGCGTCACATTCAATGATTAATTTCGACGCGCACTGCTTCACCGAATATTAATTCGACCGCAAAAGCAGTGTCCTATCAAGGTGTCTACTGAGTTAATATTCTGTACTCTAAATGCGTAGTTTCGTTACCGTGACGACGACAAAGTTTTGTCAAAGCGGCCTCTTCGGTTTCCATTTTTATTGCCACAAACAGCTACGATGTCTGCCCACTTGGAACCGAAACACTTTCGCTCGCGTTTGTCCCACTTTTAGTTCTAGACTCTACTGTAAAGCTGCTCCAATTGAGGTACGCAAACAATTAGTGCTACGAGCCTAGTAGCAGAGTTACGGAAATGTAAGAAAGTTGTGTCACAAACACAGCAGCTAAGGCTACTCGTACTTTGAATTTTTAAACCTGCATTGGTGTTACTTGTTTATTTCGTACAACAATGAAACTATCCAGGCACAACTGCGTTACTGACTTGAGGCCCTGAACCCCACCATACAGACAACGGCAACAACATGCATTCGAACTAAGGGACAAAAGCCAAAAGAATATTCTTTCAAGATCCCACCTGCTGATTTCGAAAATGAAAACCAAAATGAAAATAAGATGGCCAGAGATTGGGAGCAAAATTATTTTCAAGCTCCAGAACAACCCCCGACCAAACTGAGAGAGGGCTGCGCTAATGTCCTCTTCTAGCTAGATGATAAGGATAACGGTGAAGTTGTAATGGGATAAATTTCCGACGCACCCTGCATGGGAATGGGATATCAAAAATGTTTATCGCGAGTGGATTAAACCTCTGGGAACTCCGCGATATGATATGCGTAGCCTTAACGCTTGAGGACACGCCATTATCATGGTGATTAAGGTCTGTGGAAGGCTTTACCTCTGCACATTTGACAGGCTTTATGATTTTAACACCAGAATTCGCTTTCAAAATTCAGCGTTTGGCTGTGGTATAAATACTGTTAGCAAAATTAAAACGATTTAGGCGGGTTAATTAAGTATAATTAATTCCATATGAATCACACCCTTCCGTACGGTACGACCATCCGAACCGTTCCGTTATTATCCCCGAACTCCCCAAAACGTAAACTTCCCAATTATTTGTAAGTATTTTTCCGAGGTGTTTATTTGTAATGGTTTACGGTTCTATTTTAGTTCACTCGTGGTAACTGGTAAGGTTAAGGTTTTTAGGTGATTGTTATGCAGTTGTGAAGAGAGTCGTTCCATTGTTTGTTTTAATGAGTAGGTATACGCTCACACATCATAGGTATGGCTCAAGCAGAATACTAACTAACAGTAAACCGAACCTTTTTTTAGTCCCTTTTATGGCCATTGCATATGCACATTCCATATTCACACTGCATGTTAGTAATGGTTGTAGTTTTTTTTTTTTTAATTTTGCCATTATTGAACGATGACGAGTATTTCTGTGTCATGTTTTGATTGTTTCTCTTCATTCTTTAAAACTCAACAATAATAACTAATACATCTCCAAAAGTCCTCAAGAGTCTTGCAATATTAGACAACGCTTGTAGGCGAGCCATCGCGAAAACTAACAGCCTTAAAGTTAGCCTTCCTCAGTCTCGTCTATCCAATTAAGGATATTATATTCGTCGTACCCACCACCGCCTAGGAACGCCACCGACCAAGACTAGGCCGATATTCGAGGTCAATAATTATTAGCCTCGAATCGGAACCACCACTAGTGTAAGGTAAACAATAGGCATGCGCTACATGGTTACTGTTTACTTCACGGTGGGTGCGGTCAATGACGTCATAGGGCGGTGGCGGTATGGGGCGTTGAGACCGAGCCTTCGGTACGGAACGCTTGCCAAGCGACGGTCGGGTTGTTACTTTGTTAGTTCACAAACTTCCATGTAAGCAGATGGAATCGTCAATGGAGCGAGAAGAGTAGAAGACAGTGGGAGATATTACGCGCACAATTGTGACACCTGACTAGAGAGAAGGAGTTGTCGAGCCTCTCTGAGCTTGAAGCGGAGACACGGAGCTGAAATTTCTACAGCGGATTTTGGATGCCCTTTTTTGCTTTGACTGGGCTCCAGACAATATTAGGTGTGGTGGTCACTTCATCCATCTCGTGGGAGTAGAAGTTCCACTAGACGATGTTATACGTCCTCTAGCTAGATTCTAAAACAAAAGCGGAACAAAAGCCTTAATTTTAAATTAAGAAAGTCAAGAAGTAAAGTGTTATTTTGACTCTTTTTTATTGGATGAAGTCGACGAAGTTAGAACTTCTGCGTTTTTCTATTTTTGTTCTGAACAAAACATGACGTTCGGACATTTTGACAGTTAATTCTGTTTCGACGACATCAGCCGCATAAAGGATGATAATTCCAGCCTGTATGCTCAATTCAATATGAGAACGGGGACATAATTCGATCACGCATTACGGTTACTATTATACGGGATGGCAGGTAATTATGTTATTGAGGTACTGTTCTCGCTATATGGAAATCCAATCCACATTGTTTCATACCAAATGATGTATGAATTTATATAGTTAACCAAACAAGAATCCGCATGAAAACTTGAATACTGCAAACATTAACTCCAAAATCCTTCATCTTTCTGGTCCTGCATCGAAAAAAATTGGCTCTTAGGCCGGTCCGTTAAAGACAAAGGAGTTTTGACTTTTTGCTCAATATATCATTTGGTTTGTTAGAGAAAGCGTTAACTCGCCTCGCCAAAAATCCCGGGTTCAAGCTCCGCTCGAAGCGAAACATTTTTAATCTCGCAACAAGTGTAAGTGTCAAGCTACCCAAACAAGTCAACAATATCCGACCAATAACGTTCGCGATCCCGAGAAAAATCTACATCGCAACGGAAGCAATTTAAAATCGTATCGCCCGCTGCGCGCCGTTGTCGTTTCAGCTGCCATCGTGCGATTGGCAGACGCTTTGTTGCTCAAATTGGCCGCGTCCACTTGCCGCGTGTGAACGGCCCTTTTATATTGCTCCAATAGCATTTCACAGGATTGCACATTCTGGCTTCAGGGGTTCGAATTATTGGGACGACTAAATTCCGGTTTTCCTTATCATGATTCGGACCCGAACAAGGTGGCGCGCTTCTGGATTTGGATTTCTGGACAGGATTAGAATTTGACTTGTTCATCATCATCATCAGCCCACCTCTGCCCACTGTTGGGTATAGGCCCTTTTTCCCTCGCGCCACCTTTCGCGGTCCCGCGCCATCCGCATCCATGGACCCTCTGCTGCCACATCGATGTAGTCCGTCCATCGAGCTGCAGGTCTTCCTACCGACCGCCGTCCAACGCTTGACTTGTTAAGACTACTTAATTCGTCCACTGTATAATTGAATTGAATTGTATTGAATTTGCACCTAAGAAGTTAGTAACCAACATTTTAGACGAGAGACGGTCGAACGTCCGGAGACAACTAAGCTGTCAGGATTGTATCGGTGCTGGGCAAGCCTACTCCATCTAAAACAATGTCCCTGGCACTGCATCGTCCGAGAGGTCCCTTCACCCATCTAGTCTGACTAGAGTGAGTGAAGGTTTCACTGGACGCTGTATAAATCATCTCATTACGTAGATGCAAAGGCTTAGTTTCTTGCATCATTCATTACCCTAATACAAGCAAAGATAGTCCTTACTTGGAACGCGTGAGTGGTGTAGTGTGGAGCTTTACAGAGAGTCCCCGGATTTAGAGACAACAATGGGGATGACGCTAGTGTCTTCGTGCGGGTCTCCTTTGTGACGGGATTATCCCCGTGATCCACCATTCTGTTTCACTTAGAGCAAGGGACACTTAGACAGGGCCGTGGGAAAGTGATGTGTTGCTTCTAAGGTCATGAATGTAATTCATTGTGTAGTGTACTGTTTTGTCGCAGAGCTTCAGATATACGGAGGTGAAAACCGCATGGTGGTATGGTGTTGGTAAAAATCGAAATGTGTGGAAAAGGCAAAATTTCGTCCATATGCAAGTAGAAGGGAAGATGTTGTCTATATTTTATGTAGACTCTATAATTACATAGGTAGACCAGATACATTTTCTGTTGATCTGAACTCATAGTTCAAAAGGCGCCTCATGACACTATGCTCTTTGTCTGTAAGGACAAGCTAGCTACACACAAAAGGCAAGAGTTAATTAATTTTATTAAACGACGTGTACCTAACCACTGTAGACGCGCATAGATGTCGCGCCCTTAAGGTGACCCCGAAAGTTAGCACTTCTCAAATTAAACGGGTAAATAACATAGCTGAAGCTTCGAGGAATTTATATTAATTCACCCTTGTCCGGAGTGACTATGCAAAGAACTTCGGACAGGAGTTCTTCCGCGCAGAACTGAGCATTGCATCTGTGTGCGTCTCAGCAGGTGAAAATACGCACACACAATTTCTCGAATATTCTATCTGACCTTTCTCGGGTAAGTCGCATTCGAGATTCTAGGAAGAAAACATAACTAAAAAGGCGCATTCGAGATTCCCGGGAATTCGGTATAGTTTTGTATCAGTGTGCCCTATGCACATTAACAAATAACACAAGCCAAGAAAGAAACATTTCTTGTGAAAGATTTCTGTACTTAGAATATTAGGGCAGCTTAGCTTTTCTAAAGGCTTATACAACGTGTTACAAAAGATACTAACTCTTTTTACAGGGTGTAACCTGCTGGTCAACATAATGACAAATCTGCAAAAAAAAGTTGAAAAACACAACTTTTTTTTTATAACCTCAAAATTGTAAAATTTTCAAAACTTTTTTGTTTTTAGATTTAGCTCCAATTAAAAAATATGGTTGATTGCTTAGCTGTATTTTAATAGCTTCAGGCTGTTAAAACATAGTGAACAGTATTTTAAAAATACTTTTCTCCCGTCGCAGCGCTTACATTTCAATTATTTAAAAATCAACGGAACGTCATAGAGCTAAAAAAATATTTTGGTTGTGATCCCTATCATCAGGTACCATGGCCCTGTAAAAAGAGTTAGCATCTTTTGTAACACCTTGTATAACCCTACTTTAGAGTTAATGGAAGTGGTAAAGAAAACCGGCAAATATAATACCTTGCTTCTGCTCGCCGCTTGAGAGCTAGTAGTGCAAATTGAAAAGTCGGGTTGCCTGGCTCTACCTTTAGGTAACCTTGCCGTTATTGAAAGTAGAAAAATCTAGACTAGCTTTTACACTTCTAATAATAATAAAAACTTGGAGTCTTTAATGTGTTCAAAGAACTTCTAAGTGGGAAACTAACCAACAAAAAAAATGCTTCTGTGAAGTAAAAACATTATCAAACGTAAGACAAGATCATTGTGTGTGGGGATATGGTTTAATTAAGTCTTCGAGCATTCTTGGAATAATTCTAGCTTTAGGTGGAAACAAGATAAACTAATAACCTCTGACAAATTAACCCTGAAAACAATAGTGCTACAAATAATTAACCCTAAGTAATAATCTAGAGAGTAAAAGGGCTGGAAGTAAATTTGTTACAAATCACCGCTTCAAGAGAAATCGGCTCGAAAATGTTCACGCCTGAAGCAATATTCATAATATGGTCGGCCTCTTTCTCTAGGTTTTTTTTTTACAGACTTTATCACCTTATCATCATAGAGGTCATAAACATCGAGTCTGCAAGAAAGAGGCTTATGCACACACGACTTTCGGCTCACGGTCTTCGGAAAACAAAACTTTTTAGACATTTTAATTTCAAAGATAGAAGAAGATAATATCAAAAACGGCTAAATCGATTTTGATGAAATCTAGCTAAAAACAATTTCGAACAAATCTTAAAAAAAAACTAAATCAAAATCGGTTTACCTGTTGGGGAGCTACAAATAACAATGCTACAGACAGATATAAATTTCAAACTTATAACACGCCTCTTTTCGCGTCGGAGATTAAAAATAATACTAAGCACGTACCTGCCAATAAAATTAAACTCAAAAAGGAAAAAAAAATCTGCTAAGCAAAAACTGGTTTCCCCATTTCCCTAGTTTTGCGCCAAAAGGCGCTCCGTGTTGACAATGCCACGCGGTTGGCGCGTTGATTGAAAAACGCCGCCAGCCAAGAGAATATGAGAAAATGCTAATGGAAAACAACATTCCGCCTTTCAATTAAGGGCATCCTTGAAATGTTTTTGTTATAAAAACTAGCAGGTCCGCTGGAGTTTTCATGTTTTGGTACGGTCGACGAAACGCTTTGATACCTCAATGTAGCTCTTACGACATAAGTCCTACGTCAATCAAACCAAGTGGGGTACCTCGTGATCTTGATGTTGAACGAACGCCTCACACAATATGCCATTCAGTTTATCTGATGCTTTTTGGTATGTCAACCTTGATGCCAAACAACATGCAAGCAAAACTCATCACAATCTTCACCTTCACTTCAAATAACAACCTTAGCAGTTAGCACATAATTATCATAATTTGTATACTTTTACGAATGTCAAAACTGTAAAAATTAATTCAGTGGATGCTACAAGCAGACAGACTGACAAGCGCAATTTAAAAATAAGAGAAAGAAATTTCTTAAGCACCTTCGCAAAACGCCAAATGCTTAGCTATTTATGAAAATAATAAAATATTCGGCTAATCTCCGTCTTTTTGGGCAAATTTAATAATCCAGAAGGAGAGGGGGAGGAAAATGTTAAATAACATAAATAGCTTCGTCTATTTACATACCAACTTAATTACAGCTAGAAATTATATTACAATCGACTTTGGGTCCTATTTTAACAGCATTTTCTTTACTTATTCACCTTTAAATTTTCAAGTAAGGGCGAGGCCCCATTGGTGCGTTGCGCTGCGTTGCGTTGCGTCGTCGCATCGGATCGGCGCATTGTATGCCACATCTGCGTTGCGACGACGCACGACGTTGCGATGCAAAAGGGTATACACGCCGTCGCATCTGCGTCTCAGTTCAGCCTTCGCAATGGACGTATACAAACGTGTCCGCAACGACGACGCAACGCACCAATAGGGCCTCGCCCTAACGTTTTAAATAATTACAATTGTTCGCGTTCTGCGGCCTATTACGACGTAAAATCTTAAGACTGAACGCGGGTAGCCGGCTGCTCCATACAAAAAATACAAAAAGGGAGACCTGTTTCCTCCCTGGATAATTATTTTAGAAAAAATATGTTTATGCCATTCAATTTATATGTACCTCTGCCATGTCCCTATGTTTTCCTTTTTTTATTATTTTAATAATTTTAATAAAATTTACTAAAATAATTAAAATAATAAAAAAGGAAAACATAGGGACATGGCACAGGTAAATATAGATTGAATGGCATAAACATATTTTTTCTAAAACAATTAGCCAGGGAGGAAACCGGTCTCCCCTTTTGTATGGAGTTGAGGTTACCCGCGTTCCCTCTTAAGTAGATACCTAGGTGATCGTATGAGGTAGTGGCCACCCCTGTCAGAGTTTTTAGGCCGCCCAAAGGGCCTCTGACGTGGCTTAACGATTGTTATTAATCAACAACAACTGGGACCAACGTTTAAACTTGCCTTCAGAAGCACAGAAGCGCTCAGATATTATTGATACCGATGTTGCTTAACTTTGCCAATCGATAAAGCCCAGTTTCTGAATTGAGAATTTTACTAAGTAAATGCTTAACCGCAGAGGCAGAACGATATTTAAGTAATTGCTTAGCGAATTTCTCAAATCAGAAACCGGCAGTACGACCCGGTTTCTGAGTTGAGAATTTTGCTAAGCAAATGGGTAAGTATCGTCCTGTCTCTGCAGATTTCTCACAAAAGAGCGTGACAGAGCGATACGTAAGTATGTGCTTAGTAAAATTCTCAACTCAGAAACCGGGCCTAAGAATGGCTAGTCCAACTAGGCAAATCTTAAGTAGAACCGAAGATACTCCTGACCAATCTTCACTACAGACTGCATGCAGTCCCACGCAATTTCCACTCTGCGACTAAAAGCCAATTTGTTCCTACTTGAAAATACGAGTAGCAACTGTAATTTAGCACCGTCACATTTTAGTAGGAACCTTGCGTGCCAGTTCGCTTCCAAAGGCTTTGGCTTTAGGTTTAACCACTCGACCGTTATTATATTACTATCGATCTGCCACGTAAATATTCCGCTACGACATTAGATACACGCAACGATGACGTGTACCTTAATCGGTGTAGGCACGGGATGTATTCTTAGGCTGATTCTTAGGTAATTAACATAAATGCGAATTTGTAACTGGCACTTTAGGTTTTCTCAGTGAATTTTCTAAACGTAGACATCCAACAAAAGAAAAAGAAAACTTAGGCCTTTGCATCTATGTAATCGTCCAGTGGTACGTAAACTGAAGTGACCACTCAACGCTGCAGTCATATCAAACCAAAGAAAGAAATAATAAAATCGGGAAATTACGCGTTTTACCGCAGAGGTAGCGTATTGGCCATAACAATTTCTACTTTAAACAACTGTATAAAACACAAGTGCACAATGAAAATTCATTTATTCTCAATGGGGACAGGATTAAATGCATTAAATGTTGGATGTTGCTCGCATAAATCCAATTACATTCCGTAGCTTCACAGCTACAGTCGCATTTTCAACCGATTCAGTATTCACAATGCGCTTTACAAACGACAGGCACAACAAAACTATTATAGAAAACCAGCTCAGCAAGAAATTTCATTCCGCGTAGGCAGATGCAACTGATTTCGTTTCAATTCCGCGAGAATACCTACATACCTTGCATGCTTACATACCTACCAAGTTATTTAACGAAACTAACACAATTAAAAGTCAATATCTCTATAATAGGTATAATAACTTCGTGTGTTGATTGTTTGTTTGTACTTCAGTGTTTAGGGCCTTCAACTAGACAAGACAGCCGAGTCCTTTGTTTGTTTGTTAAATAAATATCCATCACCCACATACGGCTACGGCGAATGCTCTTGGTATGATGGGCTTCGCTGATGTGTCCGAATGTGACAGAGGATTCCTAATTTAGCGGTGAATGTTCGTCCGCTTGTATGTGTCTTACTTGCACGAATCACAATATTCACCGGTCCGTGATGATCGATGAACCTAAAAACATCTAAATAAACTGAAGCAAAGCGGACCCTCTGGTGGATGGAAGGAACGACAAGCGCGTGGTGAGGCTAAACGGTGTTAAGTTTTATTTCAATTAGGTGTCATTATTGTGTCTGAGCTAGAGAGAAAATGCTCAGTTTCTCTTGGGTTTCCTATTCTATTTAAGTTAAGGCTACAATTACTTACCTATTCAACAAAAAAAAATTGTTACGTTTGTCCTGAATCCTTGCCATCCTGACCGCAATTGCTTACGTCAGTCAGTATTGCTGGGTTTAAAGTAGGTATACTGCATGAATGCACGAATGCGAGCTTTTGGGTATGCATTTGAGACATATTTCAACTTGAATAGTGAAAAATGGCGAAAACCCGCAGCGCGGATGTAATAGATGCATCATAAAACATAGCAGTTTCCTGATATTAGGTGGTTGTTTTAGAAGATATTAATAAAGGACAGTTTTTCAACATTTCTCTCTTAAAAAACAGCGTTCATAGTTGATTCTGGATAGATCTGAACTCTGAACATGTCTAAAGATAAAGTGAAGCATAACTGTGTATGTAAGAAAAAGCATTGGGAAAATAAAACATGTTACAAAGTTGGATTCTCACACAATAGCTGTCAAACATACCATAAATAAAATAGAGTCGTGTTTCCTGTCGTACAAAACCAGTGTTTGTGTTAAATATAGAGGCGGCCTTTACCACACCACCATTAGAACGAGAAGTCATTAACCTGTCAGAAGCGTTGATAGACATACCTGAAACAAAACCAAAAACACGTCATGAGTTAGAAGACAAAACTGGCAACATAGCAACAATAAACGTTTAAGATACAGAAAGAATTTCTCATAGCATTCAACAATCACATTCCAGAAATGTAGAGCACTCGCGGGAACGCTTATTCCGTGTAAAACACAATGGCGATACAAACCGCATAGATAGCTAAGAATTTGTACAATAAATTATTTTATGAAAATGTAGTAGCCGTGTTTACATTATGTTTCATAGAATTTCGAGTACATTTCACTCTCTTTGTGAACTGACTGATTGATCTCGAAATTTCATGACACAAGCTAGATTCGTTATGTCAGCTTCATAAAGTCGGTGGACATGCATGACATAAATACAACGGTCTATGTGAAGCAACCAACCTACCTCAATGCCAACATTTTTAAAGGGGTAAGTAAGAGGCATATTTAAACTGGGTACACTTTAACGGATCACTAGGATTATAAACTTTAAAAAAAATTGCCAACGTTTTGTATTATGTATAGTGCTCGTGTAAACCTAAGAGATTTCAGATTTTTCTGTCTCAACGTGACATGAAAACTCCTAAAACTTGAAGATCGGTACGAACGAAGTTACCGAACAACCGTATCACTGTCAAGCCTGAAGCAAGACCTGCCTCGAAGGGAATTCCCTCTACATCTCCACCGTGAACAATCCTCCACGTATCCATCCGGCTGTTTATTCCGAAAACACTCCAAAGCGTGCCAAGCGGAGCGACGCCCCGAGAAAGGAACGTTACGTAAACTATTGTAAACATTCGAAGCATAAGCGTTAGTTTAAAGTTTTTAGTGTGTAGGTACTACGACTAAGTGATTCATTCGGGCGTGTCCGTAAAAGGAGAACGCCAAACGGGAGCATTCTAGCTAGGCATCAAAAAGCTATATGGAACAAATTAGAGAGCAGAAAGCTTACGGATATTTTGTCAAGCTACACGCTTGCTACAGCTGCAGCTCTGGTGCTTTGTCCAGTAAAATCGACTAGAGCGAAAATAAATGATTTGGAAATGTTCGCCAGCCACAGTGTAGCGAGCGACAAGTGTGATTTCAGAAAACTTTTATCACCCAACACGGAACATAAACATGAACATCTTCTTACTCAACCCTGCACGATGGAGGCTGTAGGTAACACGGAATATAACCAATCACCAGACTGGAGCCAATCATAGCACTGAATGAACAGTTACAGACCTAAAATCTAACTTGCGGCATTCATGGAAAGCAAACAAGGAAAACTTAACGACTGTAGTCAACAGTAAACATGCCCCCGCAGTATTGGCTACTCGGGAAATAGAAGTCAACTTCCCATGCGCACGTGAAGGCGGTCACCGTAGATACGGCGACGTACACAAACAATAGTGACGTACACTTTCATGCATCACGTTTACAGGAAATCGATCCGTAGGGCCACGACCCCGGTGCGCCGTCATCATAATACGTGAAGACTAAGATAGATTTCTGTGTATAGCCCCATGTTTTACTGGAAAGCAGAACACGACTGTTGCAAAGCCGTGAATTGAATTATTTATACAGACTGTAGGTTCTCCAAACTAACTCTTTCCAGACCTATGTGTAATGTCGACTTAATAAAAGTATGATTAATAGCATCAAGGCGCTGAAAATTTACATAAACTGAAGCACAGCCATTTTTATAAAAGTGTAGAGAATGCAAATTAAAATAGACAATAAATCTTACAGCACGAAGTTGTAAACAGTAACACTATTCATGGTGCGGCATAAATTAACAAAGTCACTAATGAACGCGAAGGCTAAGCTATGGTATTGTTGGGGAGGAAATGGAGATGTAATATGAAATAACATCTTGGTTATTAATTATGTCTGTGAAATGCAAGAACATAAAAAAATCGATACAGCATTAATATATTTACCTATATATCGTCAAATGAGGTATTTTTCCCATTTAAATCCCTTGTATTCTAGATAAAGGTCGAGTTAGCGCAAAGAAAGCAATTTCGTCGACACAAGGACGAAATAATATTCGAGTACCAGCTGTCAATAATATAAGATATTCAATCTCAAACACCAAATAAAGTCTAGGTCTTTGAGCAAACGTAATTTAAATTTCAGGTCGCAAACAGACATTGAAATAATATAACATCCAGACAAAGACAAATTGGAAATACAATATCAAAGACGAAATCGAGACAAAAGCAGAGGAACGTGATTTTTTAAAGATTATTCAAGCGTAAAGAAAACGTGTGACCAAGCCTAGCTTTGTATAATTTATAATGTAATCTGATGCGGAGGTCACGTTACTTTAGTGTAGCCTCCGTGCCTCCAACCAATACCTATATTTCCGCACCCAATGTATTATCAACTTGTATGTATAACTTGCACGGTTTTGTTATTCTCATCATCTTCTATATTTGGGCGCTTTGTCTACACTAGGCGATAGAGAAAGGGTAATCATGCAGAGCGTCTCTTCGATATTGAACTAGTAAATCAGTTATTTCAACTGAACGACTTCATTGAAGAGCTAAATGACCCATTAAAGCCGGCTCCTGGCTCGTAACTGCAACAACTGTCTAGTAAGTTTAAAGTCCGAGACGATTATCGTCCCGGTGTGTCGTAAACATAGAGATTAGCACTTCCCGGGAGTTCCCCGCGTGTGCGAACGTTAATGGGTGAAACGCTTCGCCCCGTGAGCATAGCTGTTGCTGTTGCGGTTTAAAGACCGATGGCTTTAAGTACATCCTCGTAACTTTCCTATTTGAAACCTTTATTCTCGTTTCTACTAGTAAGGCCTGGCCGCCGCCCTCAACAAAAGACGCCATGTTTATCCTTCATGCGCATTTTCGCTTCTATGAATGAACATGAGAAAATGGAGAAGAGATCAAAAGGTAGGAATGAGATCAAAAGGTAGGTAGCGAATTTTTTTTAAAGGTAGGTCTACCCATTCCGTTTCAAGTACGAGAGACGGGAAAAGTTTAATACCTTTCTGGTACTTGCTCTCCACAAAACTATTCCATCGCCACTCTCTTCCCTTTCCTCCCACTGATGCTACTCTAAATTCATTTTCATTGCGCTATCCATTGGATTAACATCTCAAAGTTGGTTAAGCTTCAATCGATACGATATTTCCGCGCCCCATGCACCTTATTCGGAAATCTACATATGTAGTACGTGATCAGACCACATAAAAACAGTCTCCATCTTCAGGAAATGCAAACGAAATCCCACTGAAATTTGTTTCCGATATAGACACGTGTCTGTCGTATGTCATCGATGTCTTTGGTGACATTAGAAAATGTATCTCAGGTGCGTCGTTTACATATTTGCCTACAAATGCTGTTTTTTTGTTGTGCTTTCTGGTCCAAAAAGCTAATACACATAATTATGATGATACAAGGTGCAATGGACAGTATCGATTTATGTCGTCGTGAATGCTAAGTACAACCTTAGGTTGCAACTGCACAGTAGATGATATTTTGCAAACGGCGTAAATTATTCAAATTCTCAGCTTGAATGGTTTCATGTTTGTTAACAGCAGCTTTGGGACTCATTCAAGTTCAACAACTGAATTTGCCGAGTTCGTCGCCATGCGTCATTGGTTAGGATCGATTTAGAGCGGAGACCTACTCTGCTCAGTCTTTATCGTCCATAAGTAAAGGACTGACCTTTGTCACCTTAATGTTTCTTTTGAATAGCTCTGGGGGCTCTGTTAGGCAGTTATTGGTTAGGGTAGCGAAAATCAGTTTGTTCAGTGGTTGGTATGTATTATGAATTGACATGGTACTAACTAACAAAACAAAACCCGGAGAGAGCAGCCCGAAATCCCCGGGTAATAAGAATGGATGATGTATTGTATAAATAAAGTATAGTACAATGAAAATAGAAGTAGGGTCCAGGATAACAGACAAACAAGATGAGTGTAGTTCCCACAGGCTGGAGGCACGTAGAGCGCACGCGGAATTTTGAAAAGCAATATTTCTTCATTTAGCACCGTTCGTTTCTCCCCTAACTTCGAATTTCCCGTTATTTCTTTTTAGCAATGTATTTTCGTTATGACAAGGTTAGATACTTTCGCCCTCTTAATGTGTTTTTATAAACTTTCCCAGACGCATTTTTTACCAATAAATAGGCAACTTATTTTCCAATTCATCATTTTCTCTGTAAACCCTCCTTTATTAAATGTTTTTGACAATTGTATAAGGCCTTTTAGTGGGACATGCACACTTGTACAGGCTACATCTTACTTACTTTCGGCTGACTTATCAAAAAAGAAAAAAAGTGTTTGTAGAGTCACTTCATTTGATACAGTTATGGCTGTCAGTTCTATATTAGACCTTGTAACTTTATGGCCGCTCCCATCAGTACACTGAAACGTTGGGTGACAACCATCAGTTACATAGATCTTCACTTATAGAGGTACAATCAATAGTCATCGTACGCTTCGTCTGCAGATCGTCGCACCGAACGTAACACCGAACTGTCAGAACGATATCGAAGGTACAGAGTTCCTGTTTCTAGCTGGTCTTAAAGAGTAATGGTAACCTAACATCTAACTTAAATCCTGTCCCGAGCGAATTTTGTAACCTTATACCTAGTGGTTCGCCCCGAACTATGAACTCGCGACCCCATATCTCAGCAACCCCTCGACCGATTTGGCTCATGTTCGAACTTAAAAATTATCTTTGCCTCATTTACCTGCCTACCAAATTTCATGACGTTCGACTAAATTTACTCAAGTTATTGTCGAACGAACATTCATACATACAAACATACATACATACAAACATACAAACGCCGGATTGTTCCAGTAGACTCGGAGAACTTCGCTCGCGTCGCTCGCTCGTTCAAAAATCTTTATTAAGTTCCCTACGTTCACGGGATATTGCTTTAGAAAATACAAAAAGTACATATAACTTAGTTTGGTGGATTTTGTATTTCGTAAACGGTTAAACTTACTTGTATTATGTCGGTGTAGCCGACTAGTTTCGGTTCTCATTCGGAGACCTTAATCATGGAGCTTATAGTATGGTGGAGGTGGTCGGCGCGATTTGGCGTATTGGCAAATTATGGACATCATCGCGGTCTTCATACCGACAAGCATACTCATGGTACGACCCTCCAGAAGGCCGTTGCACGCCACGCCCGTCCCACAGAAAGGCCGACATTGTGACCCTAATGTCGTGTCATTGCAATTTGCGGAAATTGATAAAGCGAACACGACAAACGTTGTTATGTCTTCGTGAACAATACACGAGCGAAACGAATGTAATGGGGGATTTGGATACTTTTTATTGTAACCAAAGCGAAAAGGAAAATAATGCAAAATATTGTGAAAATAAGTCACCAAAGTAGAAATGCGTCACGTGATTTAGAAAAGGTTTCCTTGTACATCCGTGAACTTAAATTCAGGCTGAAAACCACAACTAGGCTTCCCCCGTCCTACCTGAAGTGGAGGCGCTTAGTTGAGAAAGAGGCTTCATCAACTGGACTCGGCTGGAAGGAGCTATAGAGACTGCCGCGCAAAATTGACACTTCTTTGAGAATATGTTAAAACGATATCATCAGGCCAACATCTGCTTCACAAGAAAAACTTTTAAAAGCTTGTTTAGTTTACAAATAGTGAAACCTTTAGAAAATAGGGTAGATGATCGACAATCGGCGTTGGTTGAAGGCTTGGTGCTCTATAAAACCTCCCCATTACACCGGAAGACTATAAAACCCTACCAGCAAACATAAAAGAGTACCTACAGGTCTAGTAATTAAATGAGAGGTCGGTGTGACAAGTCATATTTACTATCGGGAGCTGGCTAATGAAAGGAAAACACGCGAGCCGACGCCCAGCGTGGCGCCGTGGTCGCTGCCAGTGCCACCGAATTGATGGGAATTATCTAGAGACGATATGTAGCGGTAGCCAGTTATGATGGCACGCTGATGCTAAGGCTGGAAGATGGCAGCGTGGCGGGAAATTAAAAAATTTCACAGTTTTTTACATTTTGTACCTAAACTGAGCTATTTTTATTCAGCGACTAGTTGTGCCCGCGACTTCGTATGCGTTTTTACACATTTGACATTTAATTTAAATTCGACTGAGGAGGAAAACTCTAAAGGAAGGTTTTTTTTTAACCCCCGACCAAAAAAGAGGGGTGTTTTAAGTTTGACAGCTTTGTGAGTGTGTCTGTATAAGTGTTTATGAGGGTTCGTCTGTCTGTGGCACCGTAGCTCTTAAATGGGTGAACGATTTGGAAGCTTTAGGTTTTTTTTTAAATTTGAAAGCGGGTTTTCTAGCGAATGTTTAGCAATTTATTAAATATGCTTATTCGAAGCTAAAATGTCGGGGGTATTTTAATAGTTATTATTTCTTAACTTGCGCTAGCAGGGCTCAAAAGAAAGCAATAGAATAAAATAGAATAAAAACCCTAATCTAAACAATACATTTATAAATTTAATAATAAATATGTATTGTTTACATTAAGGTATCGCCCGTCATAATGATAAGGTACCAGGAAGCTTAGCATAAGAATTGATTAGGAAGTAAAAGGGTTTATATGTATCTCCCTCGACGTAGAGTGGGATAGATAAAGTTATAAGCCCATAGATAAGGTCTTACTCATTCTCATGCTAAGCCAGCAAGCAAAGCATACGGCTAATAACTCTGTCTATCCAGCTCAACGGTAAACAATAGTTATTTGTTATGCAAGAATGCAAAATTATTGTTTGCGGTGAGTGCTTGTATTGAATACCCAGCGGTGTTAAAAGACCGCCAACAAAGTGGGAGACCACATACAGGGTGTTAAAAGACCGCCAACAAAGCGGGAAACCACGTATTTTCCTCATCATAAGGAACATTTTTGCCCAAGGAACTATGCCTGGGAAATCAACGGTTTCCGAGATAATGAGGTTCAAAGTCGGATTTTTCAAAACTTTTTTTTTGCAGAAATGTATTCAGTATCTAGTTCTTAAGAATCCCCTGAAGCTCTGCAGCCCTCTCGCTCGCAATTTTCAACATTTTAATTCATTGTAAGAGAATGATTAAACTTTGGACGATAACATATAGTTGCAGACATAGATAATAAAGCTATCGACATGTGGACACACTTTTGATTTCATATTACTACTAATAAAAATAAAAATCACTGAACTTCGGTTAAAAGTAGTAGTTCAGTAATTTATTTTTTAAACTATAAATGTGAAATTTAAAGTATGTCTACATGTCTGTATTTTATCGTCCAAAGTTGAATTATTCTCTTACAATAAATTAAAATGTTCAAAAGTGCGAGCGAGAGGGCTGCAGAGCTTCAGGGGTTTCTTAACATACCTTTTCAAGAAGCCATATCAAAATTATGAATATTTCTTACAAAAAACGACGTTAAAGTTGCAACCCGCAATGTATTCTAAACATCGGCACTTCAAGCTTAAGTAACATAATGTGATACCTACGCTTGCGCAATATGACTTCTGTGCGTTACACGTCCATGGCGTGAAAAAATATTTTTCAAAATGATAACCTAAAAAACCAAAATAATTTCCCAATAATAATTTATCGAAAAAGTACTTTGTTTTGGTGTCTAGTGGCTTTCGGGTCTGTTGGCGGTCTTTTAACACCCTGTATAGTCCTCATCATAACGATCATTTTTGCCCCAGGAACTATGCCTAGGAAATCAACGGTTTCCGAGATAATGAGGTTCCAAGTCGGATTTTTTTTTCCGGAAATGCAATTTTTTTTTCGGAAATGTGTTCTGTATCACGTTATTAACATATCTTCTCAAGAAGCTATATCAAAATTATGAATATTTCTTACAAAAAACGAAGTTAAAATTGCAACCCGCAATGTATTCTGAACATCGGATAGCCTAGATTGTTCCCAGAACCAGGACTTATCACGGTCCTAAATTTGACTGAAAACTATTCAGCGGTATTCGCGTGATGAGGTAACACACAGACAGACAGACAGACAGACAGACAGACAGACAGACAGACAGACAGACAGACAGACAGACAGACAGACAAACAGACAGACAAACAGACAGACATAGACCGATTTTTTTGCATTTTTGTATTCAGTATAGTTTACTTAGTAACCCCTGATAGTTTTTTTCTAAAAATATTCAATGTACAGAATTGACTTCGCTAGAGTTTTATTATAAGTATAGATTTTTCGTTCGCGGAAATAACATAGTATTCTTTTCATTATTGTTAACAACAGAACAACAATAATTCAGCCGATTATGTGTTCTGGTCTACGAAGCAGTGGCACTGTCCAAAAAACTTGTCGTAGACCAGAACACATAATCGGCTGAATTATTGTTTTTCTGTTGTTTACAATAATGAAAAGAATATGTTATTTCCGCGAACGAAAAATCGCTGAATAAAAATAGCTCAGTTTAGCTACAAAATGTAAAAATCTGTGAAAATTTAGAATTTCCCGCCACGCTGCTATCGTCAGGATTGGATGAGGAAGACGCGAGAGATCGCGACAGTACGAGCCGACACGAATTAAATGGGAACAATGGCAAAGGAAGATGACGATGATGCTGATGATAAGGCATGGACAATGTAGATATATGGTTCAGCCGGTCTATTCGCATAACTCCACTCATCAAAATAGTTTTTCGCTCCAAAATAATTCTTGGAAAGCTACAACCATCTTTTGACAGTTGATTACGGGAAAATACATTAAGTGGATTTTTAGCGAATAGGGGCACATGACACGTCTCCATTTATGTAAACCTCCTACCTAACCGTCAAAACCTCTAACGTTGGCTAAAAACCATCTCGCTTTCAAGCAAAAAAAGCAAACGCGTTTCTCTGAATGAACGGAAGCTTCTTGCCAACTGTCGAGCCTCTGATCAAGTGGGTAACATTTTTGCTACCTTTATTTCAGAACTAGCTGACCCGGTGAACTTCGTATCACCTGAAATAGTTTGACTCTCCGCGTCAAAAATGGCGATTCCAATACAAAATGACCAATTTTTATTTCCTCCGTTTCCACCCGACTCAGGGACGATAGTTTGAGTAACGCTTGAAACTAAAAATAAGTTTTAATTTTTTCAAAAAAAAATTTGATACACATTTTACCTTGTTCAAGTTGTCCTATAACAACCGCGACGTGCGGACACCCCCGCCTTCTCAAAGCGCGCGCGCGATGTGGCGCCCGACTCGCCGCTAGCGTTAGTGTAATAGTACGGGAGGCCACAATTTAATGATTTTTGGGTATTTTTCACTGACATATTTATTTTTTTAAACACAGATTTTAACGGATTTAACACTCGTTTTATTAACTTTTTACATTTTCCAACGTTTCGAGACCTTTGCAAACCTAAGCTCGTGCAAACCTAAGAAAATATTATGACATATTTAATTTTTTTTATATATTTTTTCTGGATTCAGTATCGTGTAAATAATCACCCCTGAGTCGGGTGTAACTTTACAAAACAACACCTTGTATAGATAGCGGAAAGAGCTAAAATGGCGGAGAAAGTTATCCAATGAGTCACGCCTGTCGCCTAGTACTGCACTGAACGTCGACACGATAATTTTACGACCTCCACAACACTACTTTACTTCTGACAAGAACGATATTGGCTATGAGGAAAACTCTTCGTCCAATAAATTATGGGAACTGTTGCCTGGTAAATTGGCAAAACGTTTTATTTATCCGTAACATGGTGGTAGGTCTCTGCATACAAGTAGGTACAATATATTTCTTTCTTTCACAGCACAGAGACTAGCGGCATTAATCACCACGCTATCCTAAAGCGGATTACGCTGCAATTCCAAAATACTTCCCCAGAAAAGGGATGTAATAATGTAAGGCTTGGCATCGAGTGTTCCGAGTACAAACTAGTTTTCTTTTCTCTCGGGTACCTCGCCATAATAGTAACCACAAGGGAGGCAAAAAGCGAGCGAATGTGGGTGGGCTAGGGCATACCCAGCAGCACCATTCGATTTATGGCACCAACAGCCTCTGCGCATCTGCGTCCGGCCACAAAATAAACAAAGAGGCGCTATTTACATTCACCATAGACAACCCTCGGGAATCAGCAAAAACTTAATAACCCAAAAATAGGAAGAAGTTTTTCGTAAATGACGGTGAAGAAAAGAAAGATTCGGATGTTTACAGAAATGGGGAACCGCTACATAATGGTATTTTGAAGTGGATGTACCCGTTGGGCCTGTGTAAACAACATCTAGCTAGTGTATCTAAGTAAACACTCCAAAAAATGTGGTCTTCCTATATTGGATCGAGGATTTCCGTTCGCGCAAGGCTTGAGCTACCATTACCCAAAGTAAGGTCGCCGCCGCTTCGAAACTCGGTCGATTGCCGAATACGTAGCGTAAAACATTTTTCTAAAGCGCGAAAACGTAAAATCCATAGGCTATACATATAAATTTCACTTGCCTGTTACAAATGGCCTTCACGGCCGTGGGAATTGGCGAACCCTTTTCAGAAAATTGATGGATGACTGGATGTTATTTGATGAATAGAAATATGTTGCTGTGAACGAAAACAGAAATCGAATGAATTTGCATTTCGCTCGCCAAGATTTTGCCACGCAATACTGTAGCCCTTTTCCTGGGCCGTATCCATAAGGTTGAGAACGCTAAAAACTGCTGAAGAAAAACAAAGAAGTCTGGCAGGCAAATAGAGTAGGCCATTCACAAGCTCGGCTAGCTCCCCGGGGGTCCGCGCACCACGCCATATCTCCCTTCGCACTCTTCGCGCAAATTTCATTTAGAACCGCGTACGTGCCACCGCGGTGAAATGAGAGAGAAATAGAGGGTTCTAGAATTTAGGTGGCAACTCTTTCAAAGTTATCCCGACGAACGAGCGGCACAATAGCCAAACCTCGTTGCTCCGGAATTGAAATTAAGGCCGTCGAGATGTATCGACTCCGCGTGGCACGAGAGCATGAGAAAAATACAAGTTTCAATATACGATTCAATCTCGCGACTGATCGGAGTGATCCGTACGCTTAAACCAGTTCGTGACCTCACGAAAAATTACCGGGAAAACGAATCGAGCTTGCTTGCGAAACCCTAACAATGGCTGCTCTCATTTATCTAACAAAACCACAACGTAAGTAAGGTACGGTTCGAAACAAAAGGCTGGAGTTCAGTAACAGTAGCCTTCGTCACAATGGCGTGACCTTGCTCAAATGTACAATATCTTTGTGGCCAGCAGATGGTGTTTATTTTGTTCCTGACTGTGAGAATAGTATGCTTTACCGGATTGTTGCGGCACGTACTCTCTGAAACCACATGTCGCAGATGGTGCACCAAATAGGTTGCGGCATTTACCAACGTGCATTTTGGTCAAAGTCCAAAAAGGTTATAACTTTATTGAGCACTCCAAGTCCACGTGTCAGTTTCGCAATAAAGCCGGGGTCTGCTTAGAACATTGACTCACGCAAGCCTGCGTAGGTCGTATTACCCGTTCCGTAGACTTGGGTTATACGAGCAGCTGTCGTATAAAGACTCCTTATTGTCTGCGCGACTGTTGCAGAACTTCTACGAATGGTAATGAACCGGCTAAGCTGAGCACGGCAAACTTCCATTCCAAAACCAGCCAAGAAAGGATAATAATATATTTAAAAGAGACGCCATTCGGTTGAATCCTGTCTGAAACTTTTCACATAAATACCGAAACGGATTTATATTGCCTGATGTTGACTTGAAAGTCTTGAAAAGCTTTAACTTTAACCTATATTTGGGAATTCAGTTTTCAATTGCGAGTAATTTATTCTTGGCTAGGAATTAACTGCGAAGGCGGTAAAGGATGAAGTCACGACTGGTCTATTCATGTGGATTGTGGATGTTCAAAGACGTGGGTGGACGCTGGCGGTGTGAAATGAATACGCAGATAACTATCTTGTCAAACAAGGGAGAGCTAGCGCGTGACTTGCTTGGGGACACGATTCATTGCCATTTTCGGACCCGTCACATCACATTTGTGTTTATTGCGTTTATTTTTAATGCAACGTTGAATCATTGCTATTAAAGTGTTGTCATCGTAGGTAATTGACAACATTGTTCCTATAAATCAAAATAATGTGCGTATTTACATTATGCGTACACAGGGTATCCTACTGTGGGGACCGCTGATAATTCTCACCAGTCATAAATTTCTTACAAAGTGTTATCTATAAGAACTTCAATGTACAGACCGTGTTCCTTTTTTAAATAAACAATTTTTTACTTTTACTTTTACTATTTTCCGCTGCGCTCTCGCTAACTTAGTTTTCCTGTAGATATTTTCAGAGGAAATAAATTATAATACCAGAAGTTCTGCAATTTGCAATGCAAGCTCCTTGCGCAAGTATAACTTGGTTGCTTGGTACTCAACTGATTTAAGGCTTGAATAGGCGCCAATGCCCTAGAGCATTCGACCTCTACGGACAAAAATTAAAATTAACGCCATCTACTGAGTCATCACTGTACTAGTTCGGCTGAGGCAAGCTACAGTCCATAGATTACACAGATAATGGACAGGGCGTAATTTTTCTCATAACTTTGCCTTACGTAAATGTGCCTCTGAGAGACAAATGCGAATCGGTAAAGTAAAACCCGAAGATTAATTCTTGTTTTATTAACTGACTTCATTTCTTTTTTCTTAGGTGTTACCTCAGAACTTTTTTCTACGTGAACCGGTTTTAATGATATTTTTTTTGTTTACTCGGTTACGTTTCAGGCAACTTGCAAAAGTGTAGGTACACTCTGACGTGCTGTCGTGTGTACATTCAGTCGACAGCACGTAAAGCCTTACACTTTCGTTGCAAAGTCGCCAGTAAGGTAACTGAATAGAATGCAGGCGGTCCGAGGTCCGACGTGCTGTCGTAAATACCTAAACACATATTATGTAGGCTGACGGTACTAGGTACCTATATATTTACACGTGTATCTATGAAATCTATCTATGCATATAAAATTCAAAGTCCTAGCGGTGTATTAGGGAAGGCAATACCTAATATAAAAAGTGGGTACTGTACTGACCTGGGGGGTTACCCTTGACGCTATTGCGATCAAATTGAAAAAGTTCAAAAATTTATTTCTCTTTGAATTCGCATAGTAATGCTTTGATTTTAAATACTTTGTAATGTTTATTCAAAGGTAAGGCTGTTTTATTCAATAAAAACACAAAAATGCGTCTTAATGTGTAAGATATTAAATTTTGTAAATTGTGCCATATTGCGGCCGTATTGGAAAAATGCGTCAAGGGTAGAGGGGCTGACACCGGGCGGTGCGTGCGCGCAGAGACTAATACCTACTGAATACGCGCCGCCGCTCAATATTTTTACGTAGTAGTGTGCGTTTCACTCAAGAGAGTTCCCTTGACGAAACTCTTATTACAATGTAATAGGGACTATTTTTGTTCATCCAAGGGAATTATTTCGTGAAACGCACTGTAGGCACTTAAATCAAAATTCCCCAGTGTTGCCATGTGGCGCCGTTATTACATTTTAAAATCCGTATGTATGTAATGTATTGTTATTTAAAGTGAATTATAAATTCCATATAAAAGTGAATTACATCGTCTTTGAAACGCCTCAACGGAGCCAGGGTGTGTTTTGTTCTTCGTCCATATTTTCAGGCTTATCTGGGGCTTATCCGGGCCTATCGGCGTGCCTTACATAGGTAGGTACGGTTGGCCACAATCTCAGATACCCTATCGCAGCTCTTACCACGCGCGGCATAAGGGCGCCAATCGAACAAAAAGGGGTATCTGAGACTGTGGCCGACTGTACCTATATTCTACGCTTTTGGCTAAAATCGAACACATACTTAAGTCCTCAGTACTGGACTACCTACGATAACGATCGAAGTTACATCTACGAAAATACGGGTTTAAATTAGGTAGGTGTCTTAAAAAAGACTGCAAGTCCGTATAAAAATACTTAATATTACTAACAAAATATGGCCTAGAGCTGGAATAAAAGAATTTATTATTATTAATAAGCTAATTTTACATTTACATAAAGACTACCCAAATCCGTACAAAAACGGAAAAACCCATATTTGTGGCAACACTGGAGGTTCTTCGTCCTTCTCTTACCTTTCGGCGCTAGCACTTTTAGCTTTGAATACGTAGGGAGGGATGGATCGTCCTTCGGTCTTTGTAATAGGGGTGATTTTTAAAAAGCATTGCATTACTCTTGCGAATTTTTGCTCGGAAGTTACCTACAGGGGCCTACAGGCAGTGCGTATTTTATAATTTTGTATCTTATTTTGATGCCTTTAGGAGTGGTTTCTCTTTTGGTCGATTATTGCATTTCCAACTTGTCGACCGGAAAGGTGAACAAATGATCGAAAGTGTGTCGTTGCGTTGAAAAGTGATTTATTTAAATTTGATCGATTAATTTTTAATATTTTTTGATATGATTTTTGTAGCTTTTAGTGCTGATATCGTTTCTTTATGATTGACTAAGGTAGTTTTTGGTATCAGAAAAAAATAAAAAGTCATCTCACCGGGATGCTTTAAGACCACTACTGTGGTTTTCATAATCATGATTGGAATGTCCCCTTAAAGTTTCTCTATCGAATTCGAGTGCACCCTGTAGTTACTATTCATCACTCTGTGTCTTAAACATTTATAATAAGTTGAAAAAATTATATTTTATTTATTTATTTTAATTTATATTTATTTTTTATTATATTTTTCTTTTAATTCATATTTTTTTTATTTTTTAAAATTTTTTCAACTTATTATAAATGTTTAAAATATTCCCTAGCACGGGTTAGTGCTTAAGAAAAAACAAAAAGTCACTCTGTATCTGTTAAATAATTATCTCATAGCATTAACCCCGGTTTTTCGTACTCTAACAAGCTTTTCACAGACTGTCAACGGTTTTTTTTTATCTATCTGACAAACCTAGGATTAGTATTATATTAGGAGTATATTGTGTGGGTTATGAATGATAAAAACTAGTTAATATTACTCGATTACTTTCATTTAAAATAAAAACAATTTAAGTAATAATTTATTATAATAACATAATACGTAGGAACAATAAAATTATAGCTTCCATAATTAAAACCAAACACCTATTCTAATTGCCTGCAAAAAGGTTTATAAATAGTGAGCTTAAAGATTTTAATACAACATAAACTTTAGTGTTTATTAGCCGACTTCCTGTAAGTTCCTTTGTCTGGATTTCCTACTGGTTTTCAATGACAAGCTCTTCATCTTCCAGTGAACGCTGAATATGAAAAATTTTCTGAAAAGAAAAAGAAAAATTGCTCTCTCCGTTTGCTAAATCATGGTCAACTTGCTAAAGAAGCTAGCTGAATATTGTGAAGATGATGGTATGCAGAGATGTGCGATGAATTTCTGCCTTTTCCACCCAAACGATTTTAATCGGGCAGAAAGGGTTTTAATCGGGCAGAAATGGATTTCTGCCCATTTCGGCGGGTATAAATGAAAATTCACTACAAATTACTTTTTTTGTATACAAAACCCTATTGGGATAATATTATGTGAAGAAAAAGGACAGAAAATTGGTTGGGATGTAGTGTTGGGGGCGCTATGGGCCCAGAACGTAGAACTTTTTTACAAAAAAAACCGGAGACCTGTTGAGTTGGTCCTGGAGAGCAAAAAAAGTTCTGAAACTTTACGCCGAGAAACTCACCGTTTTCGAGTTAATGTTTTTTTTAAAAATCTTATAACTCGTAAACGGTGCGTTTCCCGGCACCAAGCTACAGGAACTTTTTTGCTTTCTAGGATCTACCTAACCCGAGGTACTGGTTTCCCGACGACGCCCAGCAATATTTTTTTATTTTTCATGACCTCGTACGTAACTCAAAAACGATGCGTTTCCCGGCACCAAGCTATGAGACCTTTTTTGCTTCCTAGGGCCTACCCAACCTATGCTCGTCAAAAAAAGTTCTTTTGTTACTGAATTTAAGACAAAAAATATTTAATTTCCGCCCGACCTTTATCAAAAATGCCCGGCGTTGTTTGGGCAGAAATTGATTTTAACCCAGCGGTGGATTTTAACCCGGGCGTTTACCCATCTCTGATGGTATGTACCTGTAATTCAGCTGTTTCATCCTTTTCCAACTCCGTATCACCATACACAGCTGTCGTAGAAATGTCTCGATGTCCCAAATGCACCTTTAACAAAATTATACATTTAGTATATACCTACAGAGATTTTTTTAAATATCTTTATTCCTCAGACACCCCAACTTCAAATTGTGTTTCCAAATAACTTTTATTCTACTTACGGCTAACAAAATACGCGCAGGCATATAAACTTTACAACCCCATATCTCGATAGATTTGGCTTATGTTGTAACTTAAAAAAATATTTTAATTTCATTTACCTACCCTACGACCAAACATTCACACAAAAATACATACATACACACTATTGTTTTTCTAAAGCACATACCCGTGCTAGGGAAATACATAAAACCAGATAATAAATCTTTAGATTTTTTTACAATATTGATTGAATATTAAATTATCATCAATCTTTTAAAAAAAGTTGTTTTTGTAAAAACAGTCTTAAGAAACAAGTTTTTAGTAAATTATGTTATTAGGACCAGTAACAGGTACAGTTGTAGTGTCACACGAGTTATGATATGAGCGCTCGACAAAACTAGTGGGGACTCGCCGGCGATCGCTGCCCCTCCGTCGCCCCTCTCGTACCCCGCCAAACAGACCCAAAAAATAACTTCTGCGCATTCATTCAAGGTCGGCGCTCATAACTCGTGACGCTACCTGTACTAGCTAGAGTAAATCCAAATTGAATGCGTAAAATATTATCTACTTACATCATATTATTATTGTCTTCCACTGTTTCAATCGCGTTTAGTAACAGTGGATCATTTTCTGTAAGCGAAATATTTCCTTGTTCCGTACTTTTCCTGTGGAAATAAACAATATAAATTAGGATGAGAAAATAGTAAAACAACAAAAAGTGCAAACAATGCTGTAGTTATCTGGAAAGAACCAAAAATTTTATAACCGGGAATTCCCGGGAATCATCGGGAATTTCAGTACCGAGAATTCCCGGGAATCTTCAAGTAGTTACGTAATGTAATTTGTTTGAATAATATCAATAATAAATAGAGTCACGCGCGGCCGGCCGACAGAATACACCCCCGTCAACACTGTTTATTATTATTCTATTATGTAGGCATGTATAGGTAGCGTCACGCAAGAGTTATACATAGTTCTGAGCGCTCGACGAAAGTGGATGGGGTTATCTGCGCATACAATCGCCTTCTGTCTGCCATACAGAATGACTTTTGCGCATTCAAGGTCAGCGCTCATACATAACTCGTGAAGTCGTGAGTTGACGCTACCTGTAGGTATGCGTACGGCGGCGGACCAGAATGTGGCTGTGTGTGTGCGGCTAATAGTTTGAGAGCTGGTGACCATTTGACGAATTTAATCAAACAAGGCTGGGAGTTTGTAGGCTGATAGAGTAGACTTCGCCGAGTTTGGGAAAAATATTTTTTTGGGCCGGTCGCGGTTGAAAGTTAGTTTTTTTTACTTTAAAAGTTTAAATGTATGGGTTCAGTATTTTTTTTGTCGTATGAACAAGGCTGGCAACTTGTAGGTTTTTCTATTTCTATTTGAAACTCCGCTGATCAAGAAAATATTTCTTTTGTTGGCCGAGCGTGGTTGAAAGTTCGTTTTTTATAACCCTAAAATTCACACTTTCTAGGTTATAAAAAACAATCTTTCTACCGCGTTCGGCTACTAATAATAGTAATTTCATGATCAGCGGAAACTAAATAAGTAGCCTAAAACTCCTAGCCGTGTAGAAAAAAAAAATCACTTTCTTTGTCAATGTCAATAGAATCGAACTTTCAATTGCGACGGGTCCAAAAAGTTTTTTTCCCAGACTCAGCGAAGTCTATACTCTATCAGCCTACCAACTCCCAGCTTTGTACGATAAAATAAGTCGAATGGTCACCAGCTCTCAAGCTATACGCTGGCGCCTTAGTTCGGAGATTTAGACTGTGCGGACCTTACCTAGGAAATCTTAAAAGTAGGTACTCACGTATTATCTTGTGGTGAATCATTTGGGCTTGGTAGGTACTGGGGCTTAATTGTCTAACTTTTGAATCTATCGAGATCCCTTTCAATTTGGCGTTTGAAGGGTGCTGACGAACTTCACACTGCATTTATTTGACACAAACTGTCATAGAAAGCGATTGAGATAGGGATTTGGATTGCGACTCGATTTTGAAGGATATTGAGTGAAGAAAATAGCAAAATCGTTCACTCAATATCATTCACTTTGTATGGTGTTTGACTCGTTCGTTCTGTTAGCGATTGTGATTTAAAACTTAGACGATTCCATTCTAAAGTCGCAATCATGATCATGATTCCTATACCCTTGAAAGGGATCGCGATAGATTCAAAAGTTAGACAATTAAGCCCCGGGATCATTTTCTGCAATAGCTATGTTTCCTTGCCGCGTTTGTTGCCTGTAGAAATACAATAATTTTATATTAGGCTAGCTTTTGCCTGCGACTTCGTCCGCGGAGGCTTAGTTTTTTTTCCCGTTATCACAATAAAAATAGCCTATAGCACTCAGCGATAACGTAGCTTCCCATTAGTGAAATAATTTTTAAAATCCGATGAGTAGTTTTGGAGATTACCCCCTACAAACCTACATACATACTTACAAACTGGACACTGTATAAATCATCTCATTACGTAGATGCAAAGGCCTTAGTTTTTAGTCGACAAAATACTATCAACCTTTACACGCGTGTAAAGGTTGATATAATCCGCGCGGAATGAGAATGGGATGCGACCTTTTGGAACTGAGACGCGCGCAGTAAGCAAACTCACGTCGATGCAACCTTGTCAAAGTAAAATACAGTATGTTTTCGATTGACTTTGACAAGGTTCCATCCCATTCTCATCCCGCACGCATTATAGTAGGTTGATTGATAATAGTTACGGCGAGTATTCAACAAGTGGAAAAATAATATGATAATGAATGACTAACTCTAAACTTTAAAAATTGTATTTAATCTAATTTAAACTTCTTAGGATATACATATTTGTATTCATTTCACGTTTGTACTTACATATACATATACAATCGATGATCCTTTTTCAAATAATGCCTATTCTTGTATTTTGGCATATTTGCTTAGTCTTTGCCGTCACACTTTGTCACTATTTACACTATTACGCACTTAATTACAGAAACTAACTTTGTAAACTATATCATAAATAAAGAAAATATTATACACTTAGGTAAATAATGTAAATTAAAATACTAGAGAAAATTAAAAACTTTTTTTCGTCCCGAACTGACAAGCGTGGTCTACCCGTCGCAAAGCGTCGAAACAGACTGCGTGTGCGGTCCACAACCCCCCGCGCAGACGTCAACGGGGGATGCCGACCTCCTTGCCAGTCCTTGCGTAGTAAACACACAATAAACTTTATTTATCACCGCTTACTTATGGTTTAAAAATAAAATGAATAAACAGTTTTGCAGGAAATCCTAAGACCTTTATTTGCATGTACGATTCATATAAAAATCAAATGTAGTCTCCGAGCGAATTTCCATTGAAGTGTAAAATTAAGCATTTGGAAGAAACGTTTTTTTATATATAAGATACTAGAAAATTTAGTTTTTTTTCAAACAGTTTCGTTTATTGTTAGATCTTTTATTACATATATATTTTTCCTGATTTTTAAATAGGATAGTTTGGTCTACAATTTAGTCTAAAGACACCTCATTTGATCAACTTTAGCCCTACTTAAAGCCTTAACCCACGTAATGCAGTCAGGCAAAATATTATGGGCAACTTGAGGAATTATACTTAAAAAAAAACCCTTCCCACTAATAATATAATGCGAAAGTTTGTGAGTGTGTGTTTTTGTACTCTTTCACGCAGAAACGGCTGGACGGACATAATTATCATGTTTATCTGGCATACTGGCTATTGACTTGACTCACTTATACGAATTGAACATTTGATGAATAAACATGTTTTCTTAATAAACACCGGATATTGCGCCAACTCCATTTACAATTCTACAAGTCAAAGGTCTTAATCTCGCTTGCAGCAGCCGTGGAGGAGTTAAAGATTCAGGACAGAACTGTCTATATCTCTAGACGTTACAATGTAGTTAGATATTCTTGCAGTTAGCTAGCTATCCCTGTGATATCGAGGCAGACACCGACATCAGGTTTGACGAGACCCCGATGATTGGAAGCAGTGGTCCGTTAATAAACGGTTGCCATAACGACTATCTCGCTACTAGTCTAGACCCTTCACTAGAAACCTAAATTAAGCAGAAACTTTACTGCTCAAACGGGACTAATCGAGCGAATCAATTAAATCACCCATAATGTAAGTCCTAGAGTGTAAAATGAGTTTTACGGTGTATTTTCCGAAGCACTTAATAGATATCGATTAAATTAACGTATGACTGAACTTTGCTTCCTAGACAAATTGGCTTAATTGGTCGAGCGTTCGCGAAGGTTGCATAAAAAGTTGCAAAATTTTGAGGTTGTTAGAAAGTATTACACCTATTCGAAACTAAATACTGTTTAACTTGAATAGTTAATTGAATATACGATGAAAAGGGTGACTTTATTATAGTAGCTATTATTCCCCGATATTTTCGAAGCAAAAGCCTAAGTTATTGAAAGACAACGTATCTAAGTATCCAAGTATATATAAATGATCAGGCGAAATGGTGCGTGAAAATTTGCGCTGAGAGTTTTCTTCATGGCAGCTTAAAAAAACAGCTATTATCTTATAATAACAGCAGCACTGTACACATTGGCTGCTAATGGTGGTATATTACGGCACATATCGGATGATTACACAAGTGTTGATTTACGGTCGACATCATTCGATCGACGGCATTCATGTCCGCTCTATGTGACATAATAATTCTTTTAGCGGAAGAAGGCAATTTATCGCACCAAAGATTGTAGAGTTTCTTGCTTCCAAATTATACTCGTCGTAGTATCCTTTAAATTCAGCATTTCAAGCGTAGTATTGAGACGCTTCAAACGCTGTAATAAGCACCTCACTAAAAGTCTATATGTATTATATTCAGTAGCCCAGCGTGCACGCTTGAAACAGCGCCCCGCTGCTGGCGCCGCCGCCGCCGTTCCAAAGCGTCCTAAAATGGACGTGAAACTTATTTAGTGTGGTGTTACAATCTGCACATTTATGCGTTTCATGAGAAAAGCCGTCAATTCAAGCATATCTAGGAAAAGGTACCTATAATAATTTAATCATTACAACCGTTACCTGGTAACTGGCAAGCGCTTCTTGTGGACGGAACTCGTGGAATGATAAGCATGCGTGCAGAAGCATAATGTATAATCCATTACTGTCCAAGAATCTGGTCACAGCAGCTAGGAGAACCATATCAATTTGCCTCGTTACGAAGACGCTTCACTTTATAAGGACTTGAAATCCCAAGCCCGCACTGGGGAGCATAAAATCTCACGAGTTTTTATGCAGACGTCAGTTATTTTCGCTCTAGCAAAGTTGTTTTGCTGAGCAGCACCAAGCTTGAAGACTTATATTATTACCTATTATTGAGCGAGATTACCTGCTTTGGGAACTTTTTTATTTATAGTTGTCAAAGTTTGTGGAAAATCTTTATTTTTCTGACTGCACGATGCCTGAAATCCTTTTTTCAGCATATAGCAATCTATTGCACAAGCTACAACTTCAGCAGTACTCGTGAGCTGTCTGTAAATAAAATCGACAAACATAATATTGAAGGAGACTCTCCAATAGTCCAATAGTACAGTGGACCATTATAGTTTGGTTAGTCGTCCGTAACGTAATCAATTAGATTCACTCTTACAGGTTGGTGTGTCGTCATATTTACAGTCAGCAACACGCTAGGATATCACCTTTGTTTAATTGATGCACTTATGCTTCGCGCGATAAGACACCATGTTGTTTTTCGCAGTCAATGTAATACGCTCATCTCATCTGAACCAATTCATGTACCTACCTATAGGTATATTCAATAACAACCGACATTCATTTTCAAATAAATGCAACATATTGCACATCCGCACGAGTCACATTGAATTACATATAGTAGGTACTTCACACATAAAAGGCAATAAGACTTGGCGTAACCGATAGCAAGGTCGAGCGAGCTGAACAAGTTTAGTGTACGACCTTCATCGCTACTGCTATGCAGGCAAGACTAGCTAAATTAAAAGAATTCTAGCCGTTTGGAACATAAAACCTTGCCCAACTGTGTAGCACACTAAGGGTGGTATTCTAGAACGCTACTTAAACTCAGTTTAAACAGAGTTCAGACTGTCGATAAAACAGAGCATGTTTTGATAGGAAGGGAGGGATATTCAAATCAAAACATGCACTGTTTTATCGACAGTTGACACGACTAAACTCTACTTAAACTGAGTTTAAACAGAGTTCAAGGAGCGTTCTAGTTTGAACTCAGTTTAAACAGAGTTTAAGTAGCGTTCTAGAATACCACCAAGTTCGAAACCTGTGGCACCAAATGTTCTTTAGAGAAGATTTTATACCAAAGCTTCTACAAAGTCAAACGATATAAATAAGTACTTTGTTTAGGGAGGTAATCAAAAACTAAACAATATTAGGTGGCACCACTCATGACAAAAATAAAGTTTATGATATACCTAGTGATTAGCTTACTCAATAAGTTACGTAAATAGACGACGAAGTTTAAACGAAGTGTGGCGGCGTCTGCCTACTTAATTGCCATGTGTATATGTCATACATATAGTTAGGTAAGTACTAACATTAGGCTAAGTCCCTTTCACTAACACAATTACATGAATGTATTTCTGAAATAAATTGATGAATAAAAATAAAATTAAAATTAAACCTTGCACCATATTGCAGGTTCGAAGAAGGTAACTAACTATTTAAAGCAATCTTCTGAATCAAGTAATTAGCAACCGTTCACCACCCCAACGAATCTATTTATACCCACGAAATATGCATATTCAAAAGGTTACGCAAATAGACATAGCAAAGCCCACTATTATATGAAACCTCGCACTTATTGTAGTTGAATAGAGACAAGGTCGCGGGCGAGAGACTTTCCGCTCTGATAAGGCTGCTCAGGGGCTCGATACCTAATAATAAACATTTGCATAATTCATTGGCCGTCCCTATTACCATAAGCACAGGGCGCGAATCGGCACGAACTTTCTAATCTGATAAAGCTATTATTGGAAAATTTGAAAACATTTTTCACCGCCCGTTTTAGGGAAATTCCGATACTTACAAAAACAATCTAATAGACAACTTGGTCATTATTAACGACGACGAAGCATTGTACGTGGCATAGTGGGGAGCGCATGCCAGACCAATGCGGCTTGCCGCTCCCAAATTGGTCTAATGTGCATTGTAAATAATCGCCCATAATGGATTCAAAGGTTGATGATAAGTCTGGTCTATTGGCAACATTTACCCACCCTTGTAGATGGTAGATAGAATTGACCGATCACTTAGCTTCCTGATTTTAGTCTGCCTAATCAACAGTATGCCTAGCATGGTCGTTTTGACACTCTCTCGAACTCGAGTGACAGACGTGCCATGTCTATTGTGCGAGCATGGCAAGCGGGACTCGAGATGGCAATAGATTAGGATCATGTCGAGCAGAAAGTAGATATTGCAATTTTTAATAAAAATGTTGTATTTTTGTCTCCATCGCCATGTTGGCGTAGAGCCAACTCGAGCCCGACCGACAAGTTGACAATTTTGCATAGAGAAGGGCCTATCTCGGGCTTACCATGCTGCACGTACAGGATAGACGTTCGCTTATCGCTTCCATTCTGGGCTCCAACTCTACAACCTATCAGCCATCTAGGCTCCAAAATTTCAAAGTTTTGTTAATTTACAATTGCATCAAGAGGAAACCCTATGCGATTCGATTACTTTCGTAAATAATTAAACACACGCGTTATCAGCCTTATCAATGACAACATACCTTTAGATACCGTTTTTACAACGTATTTAGATATCGTTTCATGTCCAGTCAGACGCCAACAGTCATTTATCCAAAAGCACTTCGTAAAATAAGAAGGGTGTATAAAAGACTGCAGGAAAAACTTTCTACTCTATCAAAGTCAGAAATGCGCTCCCATGGGACTGAATGCACGTTCCAGACATATATCGTTCACTTACGCTGATATACTGCCGGTCGTATTGATAGCTTTACTAGTTCCATCTGAGAGTTTTCCACTGTTCTTTATTTCTAGTTAGGATCCTATTTGAGGGGGTATTTTTACACGAGGATATAATGTTGGACATAAGCATAAAATAAATGCTAACCTCATCTACACGTGGTGCATCTATGTACGACATCGACGTTTTGATGTGTTACGATTTGATTAAGGAAAATTTACTTGAGTATTCCTCGTAAATTATAAAAGAATGTTCTTAGTAATTGTGCTCAGCTTATATTGGGAATGCAAAGATGTTTTCGATACGAAATGTAATTAATAAATTCTCTTATTTCAGGACGACAAAAGGTAGAGTTGAAAAGTGAATAACGTCGACGACATCTAAATTAATGAACAAGGTTACGCGCCATTGATTTTCCAAACGGATCAATTTCCAACTAACAACGGATGTCACGAAACAATAACATGCATTATGTAGAGACATCGAAGGGACACTAGGCAGACTGATCGCAAGGCTGCTACTTACAAACTGTCCAACAAGTCGCTCGAGGATGAAATAAATTTATTGATTGTTTTAAAATCCGTTCGCTATCATAGTGTCACTTTGATATTTGCCGCCTTGGCGCGCGGCGGCTTTTCACAAAAGAAATTAAAGGAAGCCGACGCGGCGCAAACACGCCAGTGAATTTGGCTCGCCGCTCGTCAAAGAAGCGTCGTATTGAGAGGTTGTGCTTGTGACTTTTGACTTACTATTTTGTATTGAGTGTCGATCGCTGCGTGTAGATAAAATTTTTTTTCGTTCGTTAGGACAGCGAGGTGCCTCTAGACGAAACTTCGAATCACCCAAAAATTCAAAGACGAAGGATTTGTTAAACATTTAAGCAAATTCTAGTTAATGTCCATCAGCATTGTGTTGAAATGATTATGTCTGCGCCCATCACAGATACTTCAAAAATTGTTGGTATCCCAAGAACCAAGATTGCCGTCGTGTGTACCGACACTAAGCGAACGGACTTTATATGACTAACTTTTGTACTGGGCAACGAATTTACGCAACAGCATATCATTAGGAATTATAAAAAAACTGCACCTGAATGAAGATTGGCAATTTTGGGGATTAAAATTGAGCACAATGGAAACCAGACTGTTTATGAATGATCGCTTGAACCTGACTGTTTATGTATTTCAAAGAGCGATAGCTCTCAAGTGACTGGTCTGTTAGTTGGCCAAGCCCACATAAACAATGACACATCAAGAGTAGTCCCCGATATACTTGATTCCCAAGAGTATGGGTGCATTGTCCCGCCTCCGCCGCTTCACCGTGCAATAACAACGTAGGTACATCAGAAGATCAACGCACGAAATGAACTGTGAAAACATGATGAGGAAGTACGCCCACTAGCGCCGGCAGTGAAAGTTGCGGGATTTATTCGTAGGTTTTAGTATTTGGAATCCAGGACTTAGGTCTTGTTTTTTCATCGGCGGCGCTAGTGTGCCTTGACTATCACCTTACTTAAACCTGCATACTGGTATATTGTGCTTTTTACGATGACACGGTTACTACTTCTCTCGTTGGTTCGGAAAAACCGGATAGCTTGGAACCAATTCAATTAATTTGTGAAGGGGGTGGAGGGGATGAAAGTTGCGTTCTATGGCCAAACGCCCGTCATGTTGCGATGCGCTGCATACCAAATGAACATGGGACGTTGCGTATTGATTCGTTCTATAACCAAAACGCCCGTCGTGTTGCGATGCGCTGCATACCAAATGAACATGGGGCGTGGCGTATTGATCTAGAATTTTGGAAAGCTCGATGCACAATGTATATTCCGCCCTTCGTAGATAAACAGAATGAGGGAATACACTGTATCGCGCGCGCTACCGAGGTCGATACGGTCCGTCAAGCATGCTGCGTGCTGCGCAAAACGTAACCGCGAGTCACTTTTAGGGGATCTAATATTGTCTTAAGTTTGAGGGGATCTTCTGTAATCTGCATGTTAATTCGGTCTCTCCACCGTGCGACTTACCAAGTGCATTATCTATTCAGTGGGCGTCAATACGAATGATCGAGCCGCAGCGAGAGTGCCGCGCCGCCGAGGCGATCGATGATCGTCTTTTTATTACGATTTCTATTTCGAACAATCGAGAACTGTCAAGCTGATGTGCTGGAAGTGGAATGGGTTTGTCGTCCTTTGTATTAGCTAGAGATACTTTTTTTGGAATCAGACAGATACACCAATATTTAGTCAGGTTTGTATAGGTATAAAAATTGGTCAAGGCAACGGAAATATCTTTCTTTTCTTCAAAGACTACGTTTAAACGAGCCTAAGCAAACATCAACAATAAAAATCAGGGCTGATTGGAATTTAATGAACTATTAATGTTTTCTGACGGTAAAATATGACAACGGCTACTAGGATCAGTGATTTTGGTCTTACCAGTCAATTGAGATGAACCACATCCGATCTGGTTTCTTTAATATGCACCCTTCGATCAACTAAAAGATTAATCAATCCATGAAATCCATCAGAAGCCTCAGTATAATGGGCTCCTAATCTAACAAGCCTTGCATTACTTCTATAGCTTATACATATTCATCCCGCAGATACGCCTATACTCTATCGATACGCCTCTAGTCTTGAGCTATTCATTAGTGCCACCCCAGCCTGTCCTAGGGTTATTTATGCAGCACCCACACCCGCACCGTTTCCAATCTGCTCTCATCAGACAGAGTGGCTCTGACAGGTGTCGTCTTCGGAATTTCTGTGGCGTGGATTTTCATAGACTGTCGTTGTACTATGCTCTAGGAGTCTAGGATTTTATCATAAGTTTGCACGGGCGTATCAAGAACGTGAAGCGTTTGGTTTCATATAAACATAAATAAAACGTATGCTTTCGTAAGTTGTTAATTATAAGCTAGAATTTCTAATACATTTTGGGGTTCCGTGGCGGAATTAGGCCGGAAAAGGACTCGAAGGTCGTGGCAAAATTGTCTGACAAGTATGGATTCCAGAATTTTTGTGGCATGTATGCCCTGTGAAATACCTGTATTGTGCAATATTGCTAAAATAGTCACTTCAATGGTTTAGGATTTAGGAGATGAATGCAAATTGAGACAACAGTCTGTATCAGTCTACTCTAGGTTCAAATTAATTTAGGTTTGAGGCTCGGATTGTGGTGGGTAATATTGTTAATCAATTCAGTACCCCTTACTGGGGATTCGGAAGATTTACATATACGAGAATGCTATCGTGCGTGATCGTATACCGACTGAAACGTCGATCTAGCAGTTTAATTCGACTTGGTTCGAATAGTGATACTTCAGCTCGAATAGTGATAATATAATCAGTTACGTACGTGTCAAAAATACTCATCTTTAATTCTTGTAAGTTAATTTCTGGTGTACAATAAAGTGTTCTCTCTCTCTCTCTCATCTTTCACAGTCTAAAGTCTAATTATTTATTCAGGATAGTAAACTGACAGATGCTAACTGTCACTTTGCAAAATAATGTTGCCATATTTATTGTAATAGTGATGCATTCCACTCGTTGTGCGATTCAGCTCTGTCACAAAAAAAAGCGAAATAAGAAATTCCGTAGCCCGTGCGTCAGGAATTCCGGACGGAAAAAAAACGTTCGGAATGCAATATTTCCATAGATCATTTAAAAAACACAATTTTTAACTCATTTCACACTCCTCAAAAAACTGGACCAAAACACACTTTCTCATTACTAATTAATGCATTTTTAGTTAATTTCATCTATTAAGCTGCTATAAAGTATCATCAATCGGCCTATAAATCGATTATATCGATTACGCCATTCGATTCATGTCAAACTTTTTGTCACCACACTATTTCATTTTCACCAGAGGTCACACCGTAAACGTCAGTGTACTATCTTGAATGAAGTATTGCTCTGTTGTGTGGCTCCTACCATTATTACATCAAAAGCAAAACAAAAACAAAAATGCCCAAACTCCGTCCGTAGAATACCACAGAGAATGCAAACAAAACCGTCGTCAGTCAAATTAACATGAGATGTAGGTCTGCCTTGTTCGTCGTGTTCACGACCTTAATACTAGACTGCTGGCGACTGGTGACCTTCAGCTTCATAACATACAGTATGTTTGCGAGGCAGCCAGTGTCTATTGTCGGTGATACATGCCGGAGTAAGTAATACAAGATCCTCGAAGCGTGACGCGCCCGTTACCCCGCGGTTACACTAAACTTACTCGCGCGAGGAAAGGAGCGAGAAAATTGTCACATAGAACCGCAACACGGGTAAACTTGACACCTTTCCTGACACAAAGGTTGACGTCAACATGGTAAAAATATCGGATATGGTTTTACCTTCGATCAAGGATAAAACTAGATACAACATAGAACTCTCAAATGTGTCTGGAAAAATAGATGTCCAAACTGCCTTGGGGAGCTTATTTGCTCGTAGTCTATGCAATTAAAGTAAAACTGTACACTAATGCAATAAGGTTGACATTCGAATATTAGACGTATGGTCGAAATGATGTTTCGTATTGTTCTATTGTTGATATCATTTGTTTCTGTGGGGACAAGTTTTTATTGTGATTTTATACGTAATGTGGATTCTATGGGATTTAGTTCGGTGGGTTTTACGCACTCGGACTCCACCAAATGTGGACACTCACATTTGGTAGAGTGAATAAAGAAAATATCAGCCTTATGTAATGTATGTATCAATATTGGTAACACCAAGGTATTTTTAAGAGCAAATACCTAGACCAGTGTGCTTATGCTGTGAAATAATAGAAGAAGCATCAAGAAAAAACTAAGGCCTTTGCATCTACGTAATGAGATGATTTATACAGCGTCCAGTGGCACCTTCACTCACACTAGATAGGTGAAGAGACCACTCGGCGCTGCAGTGCCTGGGACATTGTTTTAGATGGAGTAGGCTTGCCCAGCACCTATACCATCCTGACAGCTTAGTCGACCAAGCCCACAGGAAAGACAGGTCAATACGTGTGGAGCCAACTGAGCCGCACCAAGAAAGCAATTCCACTAAAAACTGCCGTTTCTCCCCAGTGCATGAGTGAGTTGTGTGACCGCGTAGTTAGATGGAAGCGATATGCAGGCACCACAGGCAGACGCCCCGCAGAAATTGCGCCTTGTGATATGGGTGTGTTTACCTTGAGAGCTTTTAGCACTAGAATGTAACTGTAATAACTCTGCACAAAAGCATAAACGGCAACAAAGTTTATGACCTATACTTCTTTTTTTTTCATAATATTTCACGTTCAAGACATTTCAGTTCAAGACTAAAAAAGCGCTGACTATACTACTTACCTACACACCCATATTCCAAGCCTGAAATTTTAATGACTTAAATAGTGTCTGGAACAACTCTAAAGATAATTCGGCATGCTTAGGCTATACCTAAAGTTTGTCTTAAGTTTGCACGAGCAGTCGAGCACTATACATAAAAAAAAAACGGAATTAACACTCGTTACTAAAAACAAAATTGTCAGTTGAGAGTCTCAACTTGAGACACCTGTCTGTGTCACCCCGTCCGCGACTGGCTCAATGTAAAAATAAATAATAAAACAACGTGTTAAAAGTTGTTTCTATCAAATTACGTTGGTATATGAAAACTCAACTTACAGACGTCAGCTCTTCGGGGATTCAAAGAGCAAAGTCATCCCATAATGCAACAACTAAGCACGCTGTTACATCTTTTGTTTTCCAGCGATTTTGCACATCTGCTCCGGAGGGATCGCATGCAACGCTGCTCTCGGAGTCTCGGCTGAAGGCCGCAGTGTTGCCAACATTTTTTTCCGTCGTCCAACCACCAGAATTCCTCAAAAAAAAAAACCCTTCTTTTGTTGGTTTTTTCAAACAAACAGAAATCCCAATTTTTTTTATAAATAACTTGTGTATTTTGTATTAAAATGCAGTTTTCTAGCTAGTCAAAAGTCATCCTAAAAATATTTTCTGGAGGAATAAGCATACGTAAATTGTAATTTTGTAATTAGAGACGAAACATTTCATAAAATACATCCCTTGAAACTCACGGTTTGTGGAAAATTAAGTCGTATTGTACGGCTAAGTGGCTGTCCCGAATTCCACTAGAAATTTCACTAACCACTAGATTGATTCCTTGCCCACCAGACAGGAGGTCCAAACCACCACAGATCTAGTGGTAATTTCTTTAAAGTGGCAACACTGAGGCCGCATTTGTTCAGCGTGTCAGAGAGGTCCCTCCCTCAAGGACTGCTCCAAGGTTCGCTTACTCTGCTTAGTGCTTTGTCTTTGCGCGTTACCTACAGCTAAGGTTACGAGGTATCCTGCCTGTTAGTGTACTTTTCAGGCGTGCAGGAAAGTTTTACGTTCGGGACTATGTATGAACGTCTTCGCGATACAATTCGGTTATTATTACAGTTAACAATTTATTATTAGGGAGAGGTTCTGGTATTCACCAGCGCTATTACGGGCAACCGTAGCATAACACTGCGCCAGATCCTTTATACGGCCCTTTCACATACCTAGCATATAAAGTTTTAAGTTTTTCTTCGGTAATTAATTTAAAATTAAATTGTAATGTAAAGTGTCCTCTCGCTCTCTCTCTCTCTCTCTCCCTCTTTCTTATTTTGTAGGTACCGTCGGGATAATAAATAACCGCAATTCGACCGAACGTAGATCTATTGATTGTTTGAAAAGTATCAAGACAGAATTGATAGATTTGCGATTTTCACAGACTATTATATTTTGATGCATTAACGGATCCACCTGTTCTGTCTGTAACTGTAACAATGTTGACGGCAGCTGTAACGTTTCTGAAACACCGAGATAAATAAGGCTATTAAATTAATATTATCGCTAAAACAACACAGCGAATTGTTTAGAATCACCAGTAGAACAAAACCCCTTGGGGTGTGAAGTCACTGAAATGTTTACCGTTTTCCTGGGTGCCTATTCTCGGGAAACCCGCATTCGACACATCTCGAAGGAAATATCTCATCAAATCTCATGTCGTTTCGATCTCGACTGCTCCCGACCACTCGAGTCATGTCGAGCGAAAAAGTCAAACTTCTCGCAAGAATCTCGTGGATGACTTCGTGAGAATAGAAGATGTGACATTTGCAGCAAAATTAGTATTTTCCTTCGAGATGTGTCGAATGCGAGATTCCCAAGAGTTAGCCCCCTGTTCGAGTCGAAGCTTGCTATCACTCCATCGTTTCCCCTTCTTGTCTCCCTGCCTTGCAATTTCCACTTCAGTTTCACGATCAAATAAATTAAATATCTACTCTTACGTTCGAGTAAAATATATTTACCGATTTCCTATTCCTGTGGGTCTTACCGCAGAGGTGTCTATGCTTCGGCTGCGAAATTTAAAGTTACTAAACCCCTTTATCCGGTTTAACGTTCCGCTATACATTACCGCAGTGGTGAAAGAGAATAAATGGCCGCTAGTAGACCCTAGTTGTAATTTACAGCCAGCAAATGACCAGCGAAAGGCACTAATTTAAATTTCGTGTTCGTACCGAGTCGGATTATATTAGGGACCTTCGATTTATTGTGTGGCCTGTTAATTGGGCAACCACAAACTAGTCGGCTACACCGACAAATTACTAGTGAGTAACACCGTGATTTAATAGAAAAAAAACACAAACTAGGTAGAGATCTTATAAATTACCAATCGGTGTAGTAGAGCTCCATAGCTTGCGATAAAGTGCTCTCTCTTTCTTTCTTACTCGGTTGATCTACTTGATAAGATCCCAAAAATTGGCACAAATACCAATTTTCAAATACCACTGATGCACCAGAAAACTTTTCTCTACATTTATTCAATATCAGGGTAGCACATTACTACTAAATTGTAAATACTTCCGGTATTTCAGCTTCAAATTAGCATATCTCATAAATTTTGATAAAACATATCTAATAACCCTCGCTCGTAATAAAACCAGCTTTCAAATAAAATAAAACGCATCCAAATCGGTGCACCCGTTTAATAGCTACGGTACCATAGACAGACAGGCAGACATCGCGGTCAAACTTATAACACGCCTCAGTGTAAATTAATTTAGCTAAGTTCCTCATTAACCGGTGCCAAATTAAGCTCACGTAGAAGCTTGCTTCTCGCGAAGTTGCAAATATATTTCAAGGAGCGTGCGCTAAGTAAACTAAGCTATACAGGATGGCCAATTAAGGTTCACTGTGTCGAAAGCTTCATGTAGCATCGGAGCATTCCTTTGAATGTCTAAACATAATACCAATAAATCGGATATATTTTATGTGTCTTACAATTTGACTCTACTGGTGAATAAAAAAAACAATTTAAAAATAATTTATATTTTTTTGTTTAGCCAACATAGTTACACTTTACCAAAAAGAGAGGTGTAACATTATAACATAGCCAATTTTTTTTTTGTTCTCTGTCTACCATTTTTTTATGTATCGGACCTGTGATGTTTTATATTATTCCCTACCCACAGAAACAAAAGACAAATCTTTAAAATAAATTAAATAACATCAATATAGTACCTAAAAATAGAAGTTAAAAACTAAAACCCGACTACTAAAAGGCTTAAAACAAGACCTGCTTATCCTTAAAATAGACTCATAGATAATTAATCGTAGTCGGAGGCCATCGGTTTATCAATTGCGAATGTGGTGTCCTCCGACTACGATTAATTATCTATGAGTCTATTTTAAGGATAAGCAGGTCTTGTTTTAAGCCTTTTAGTAGTCGGGTTTTAGTTTTTAACTTCTATTTTTTTTTTGGGCTTTTTAGTAAGTCATTTGGACTATCACCCAGAATAGAACCAAGGACAAAAAAAAAATACATTTTGGAATTTTTTGTTCTATTTGTTATGTTGACGCTACATGTGTTATATATTTTTGAAAAGGTCTTTTAAAGCCCTTTCATTTGATACCCATGACGATGGTATCCGATAATTTTTATTTTTAGGTCCACCACTTTAGGGCGCAGCACAGCCGCCATCTTGGTTTTTTTCAAAATTAAACTATCCTATGTTACCTGGGTGATTAAGACAAATCCAACGACATCTCATTTGTTGAAATCGGCCGAGTAGTTTAGGCTCTGCGAGGGAACAGATGAACACACAAACATACATACATACATACATACATACATACATACATACATACATACATACATACGCTGCTAAAATCATAACCCTCCTTTTTGCTTCGCGTAGTCGGGTAAAAAATAACAATGTCTACCGTCGGCTATTTTATTTAATTTAACACCCTGTATGTGTAGAACGTAAACGCTTTGGTAACTTCCTGAACTCTTGTTACGTGCCCTAGCTACATGGAGACTGTTATTACTGAACATAAATTCTTACTGTAAACAGTTTCAGACAACGTAAACACCGAAATGCTATCGATAACTCAGGAAAAAGTTAGGCGCTACTTACCTATGCTACTAACTTACATACCTACTTACAGCCTAGTAGGAATTATTTAAAGCTTTATACATTTGGCGCAGTAGGTACTGAGTCGACCTTTTGTATGGAAAAGCTGATATTTTTTTCGCCACCTTGTACAAGTTGCTTGTATTGATCAGCAGACAGCCAACTTAAAGTTCCGCTATCGACTTAGAGTGCACTCTGTATTTATTGAGGAGAAAATACTGAGCTGGAGAATACAGTAAATATTAAAATTTTGACTACTCCTGGACAGTACTTTGGATGGGCCATTAGAGGCATCTCTTCCAACGCAATTATAGAAAACACAAAAAAGCTATAATTTCATTTGGTAGAGTCATCGACATCATATTGTAAGAAAATCCGTAATGTTCTATCCAAGCACGGCACGGACTCTGAAAGACTAGGTAATTAGCCACACTCCTTCCTTCACAGACTAGTTAACCACAACCTCCATATTCAAGACAAAACGAGGTCGTGCACACAAAGAGATTGTTAGGAGGTCCTCGGGACGTCACGAGGGAGGTAAGTACCCTGGGAAATGAAGAATGTCCGTGGGTCTGTTAAATCACTTGAAACTTTATGACCGTGTAGCCTAAAAATTTAGAAATACACCTGTTTTTGTTTCATTCAAATCGAGCCAGTAATTTTAAAGTTACGACGGTTTTAGTTTCCGTCCTTTTGGAGTTTTTCGCGCGAGCGCGGCAAACTCGCGTGACGTCACAACTCTACACGCACCCGACACATACACCGTAACACTCATTCAAACGGCTGTATCTTTGGAACCGTACTAGGTAGCCAGTTGAAATTTTAAGAGATTATGTTTTATTATGGTGGATTACCCAAGAAAAAATAAAAATAAAAAAATATTAAAAAATAAGAGGGGTCCCCATACAAAAAACGTTGTTTTATACTTTTTGCTCTTTAGAAAAAACGGTAAGAAATACAAGCATCAAACTTGGTATGATTATAGGACTTACTCCATAGTATAACAAAAAAATATAAAAAACGGTCAAGCGCAACTCGGACTCACGCGCCGAGGGTCCGTATAACCAGTTTTTTTTAATGTATGGTGGTACAGAACTCTCAGTGCGCGATTTCGACTCGCACTTGGTCAGTTTTTATGTGTGTTTAGTCAGTGTTACAGTAGTGTTTTAATATAATATTACTTAGTTATAACGTTAAAAATTCGCTTTGGACAGGTTTTAAAGCCGCAAGCTCTGTTTAAAATATTCCCTAGCACGGGTTTGTACTTAAAATAATATATTCTTACTTAGCTATGGATGACGACTTTGAAAAATGAAAATGACAAAAAAACTGGCCAAGTGCGAGTAGAACTCGCGTACTGAGAGTTCCCTACCGCCATACAATAAAAAACTGGTTATACGGACCCTCGGCGCGTGAATCCGAGTCGCGCTTGACCGTTTTTAGGGTTTCGTACCCGAAGGGTTCCACACGGGACCCTATTACTAAGACTCCGCTGTCTGTCCGTCTGTCTGTCTGTCCGTCTGTCCGTCAGTCTGTCACCAGGCTGTATCTCATGAACCGTGATAGTTAGACAGTTGAACTTTTCACAGATGATGTATTTCTAATGCCGTCATAACAACAAATACCAAAAATCAGAATAAAATAAACATTTAAGGAGGCTCCCATACAACAATTATGATTTTTTCACCTTTCTTATAGATGGTAAGGAACCCTTCGTGCGCAAGTCCGACTCGCACTTGGCCAGTTTTTATATTATTTTGTTATACTATGGAGTAAGCCTATAATCATACCAAGTTTGTTGCTTGTATGTCTTACCGTTTTTTCTACAGAGCAAAAAGTATAAAACAACGTTTTTTGTATGGGGACCCCTCTTATTTTTTAATATTTTTTAATTTTTATTATTGATTTGGTAATCCACTATAATAAAACATAATTTCTGAAAATTTCAACTGGCTACCTAGTACGGTTCCAAAGATACAGCCGTTTGAATGAGTGTTACGGTGTATGTGTCGGGTGCGTGTGGAGTTGTGACGTCACAGCAGCTGACGACCGCGCGCCCGTCGCACAGGTAGTTTAAAATTAAATATCTCGAGAACTATAAGTCGTATCAAAAAAATTTTTTCACCCAAATTTGCCATTTTTAATAGAGTGTATGGTAAGATAAAAATCAAAAGTTGATGGTATTCTTCATTGTGGGACCAGCTGGGAGCAAACAGGCTTCTTCAGACTTTAAAACTTAGGAGTTAAAGGTTAGTATTGCGGTTACATGATGATTTATCTAAAATCCAAAGACCAGAGTTCAAATCTGAGCATTTTCTTTGTGTATTGATATTCGGAACGACGCCTTGAGTAAGACAAGGCCACCTTGTAAAAGATTCAAATATAAACAATGGATTTAGGGATTACTTTTCAAGGCTCGGAGATTCTCATCTACCAGATTAAATACCTAATCTGTCAAATTAGTCTACCAACGTTGGAAAATGGCCCCATAAGTAGCTTTTTTTCAGGGTTTCGTAAATCTGTTCGAGCCTCACCAAAATGTAGCGTTGACGTTTGTAAGAAAAAAGAGAAGGCTGTAGCAACAATCAGAGCGCTTCTTCCCTCTTAAGATCGTAAATTGATCCTACGAAATCAAATTAAATACATATCCCGAGACAAGAGGCCTCATCTGCAGGCGCCACACTAAATCTAACTGTTATTAAACAGCTAAATAGCTAATTAACTTTCTCTAGAAGGGAAAATTAGCCCTCTTCCTTAAGTTTACTGGTGCGTAATTAATTCGTTATGTACACCGACCTCGACCCGGGAAACCTTTTCATTGTACGGCTCGACGGGGCGCGATGAAGAAAACACTCGAGATTGTCTTTCTATCGAGGTCAATTAGCATTTTTAATTCACGGTTTGATGAGTCACAATTCTTTCTGCTTCTGTAGTAGAACGCGCGGGCTGTTGCGATTAAACCCGCGTTTTCAGACAAATTACAAAGGACGGAGAGCACCATCCAAGAAAACGAACGCTTCTGATTGGTCGACCATTTCGTTTTATTTCCATCCAAGTCAATTTGACGAGTAGAGCTCCGTTCTAGTTGACGTTTTTGTGCCCATAGACAACATATTAGAAGAACCGACCAATCAGAAGCTTTAAAATTCTTTGACGGTGCTTTTCGTTTGTAGTGCTCACGCCTAGACTACGTAGAGGTCGAGTGGTTGTGCCGCCCAGGATCTAACCGATTCCCTGAATCTGATAAAGAGGCTTACGAACGCGCATGAGAAAATAAAGTGAGTAATAGTGGACCCATCCACGCATGAATATTTTTGACCATAATACGATTTAATATTGAGGGACCGAAGGAAATCAGCTGACAAGGCGCGCGTAGTAACACCCCGAACATTATCTAAAAAGCGGACGCAGCATTTCAAAGAAAGACATTTATTTTTCTAAAGGAAGAAAGCCTCAAGAAAGCAGCTCATCAAAACGTGGTGAATGACGAACGGCGCCGGCTTTCGTTGTATCATTTGCTTTTTGCCTTCGCTTTTTGCAGGAAAAATATGGCGTATTAGACCTATTACCAACATAGCTACTTTCTTACTTTATCGCAGTCTTTGGCGTAAACATTAAAGTTAATACTTACTACATAAAGAGACTTTGATAAATTGATCCTGTAATTTAGTAAGTAAAACTTTTAAAATATGTTCTACTACATTTCTGAAGCAGTGAGGTTATGGTATTGCAGATCGAACTTCGTAGGCCAAAACATGTCCCGTCTCAGGCATTAAAGTAGTTGCAGTGCAGCTGAATACAAAATATCTACATCTACTATGTCCGTGATGTCAAGAGATGTCCCTCTTTGTAAAGACAACGTAAAGACCACTGACACCTCCATCTAACCTATTTAATTTGCTTGTGACACGAAGTTACGCTTCGCCTACTATTGTATTTTGCAACGGGCGCCATTTACCGACAAAAAGACGACGGGAACATAAAACAAAGTATTATCTACCACCACGTGAGGTACCGAGCTCTATTCACAACGTCCTTCGCGTGTTCGCCGCAGTTATCTACACAACACTGCGCCTCACTAGTTTCCCCTTCCTCCTAAACTTGACATCTCAACCAGCCTGAAACTACAGAAGGGTGCGCTTCTGTTTGGGTAACCTTGAGGGAGCTACACTCGTGAAGATGCCGTGCCGATTTCAACATTGAAGCAATGATAGATTTGCCACTAAACTAAGAGCTGCTTATTTTATTTGGAGGTCTAACTCGGTGACTAATCGATCGCGTTTAATTTTAACACGTTCGCGGACACGCGCACTAGGTCTATTCTTTCTTCCTATTGTTATCTATCTACAGGCGGTGTGTCCGTGAATGTATCAATACTGAATTCGTTGGTTGTTTATGAAACAACGTATTTTTATATTGCAAGTTAGCGTTGGCCTTATTAATTTAGAGTCGGCATTGTTCGCAACCAATCCTATGATCAGATAAAGTTCTCCACTTTGTCAGAAGACGTCGCTGCTGGCACCTCGAAGAATTTTTACCCTACGGTTGTTCTTCCCTTCAACTTGCAGAGTGGGCTTTCTTAGTCTTGCTATTCGTTGTCACAAGGTCCCTTATCTACGAAAGCGACCTAGCCGAGAAGTAGCTCGCGTCAGGTATTAGCGAAGACATACGGTGGTATGTGGGTCACATCCATTCGCGCCTAATGGCAGGCTTTCAGACGTTGCAAAGAGGACTGGAAGATGTTACTTTTATCTGAGGCCCTGGTCCTTAGATATTTTAGAGAACCCTTTACGAAAGCCTTTGCATAATGCAGCCTCCAGTGGTATCTTCTCTCACACTGGATTAGTGAAGTGAGCACTCGACGCCGCAGTACCTGAGACATGTTTAGACGTAGTAGGCTTCCCAGAACCTATACCATCCTTTCAGCTTAGTCGACCTAGCCCACGGGAAAGACTATACGTGCGGAGCCAACTAAGCCGCTTGTTTCCTTCCACACCACGATAAATCCAAAAGTGTGTTCTTCCTTTACTTAGTAACGTAGCGCAACGTGGAAGAAACACTAGGGAAGACCAACGAGGATTCCACCTTTTGATGCGTAAAGAGGAGCCACTTGTAGAAAGAAAACAACACTTCGGAAAATTACATCTATTCGTGCCGTGACAGAGTGCAATTTTACAAGGTGTCAGTAGAACTCGCAAAGTGATGCCATCTCGGTAATTGAAACGCGTGTATCATCGCTCAAGCAGAGTAATGTGACAGCGAATAGCGACAGGCATTTTGATTGCCTGCTTTGAAGATCAGTGCTATGAGTTTTCTACTGTTTTGTATCAAGTCTGTAAAGGTTAACATAATAACTTTAGCGTGAACTTGCGGCTATTACATGTTATCAAGGAAATAACGACATACGAGTAGTCCGAATTGTGATGATACTTGACACTCTTAGCTGACAACTATAGTCATCCTTAAATCACAGAAACGTGGTCGAACTAACGAACGAGAGGCAGAAAAAAATAAAAGAGAGCAATAATAATATTAAATTTTGCAAACTTCATTAGCACAGGAAATTACGTCGAGATAACGGTTGAAAAAATAAGCGCTTCTGCAGTCCCAGTGGAGAGGCAAAGCAAAGGAGAAAAACACAAGCCATTACCGCCCCACCTGATCTCCGAGATGCGCAATGTCTCTTCGACCCGAGCACTGAATACAAAAGAGGCTTTATGCCGAGGAGGATTGTTTTAGATTGCACTGAAAGCCTAGGTGGAGCGGATTAGGGTAATTCTTGAGGGTTTTCAACGACTTCAAACTTACATTACTAACGAAACCTTGGTACGAACGGCCAGGAAGAAGTTTTGCAGCGAGAAGGAAACGTCTCTAGTAAAACCAATTGCACCTTTTGAACTTTAATAACTAAAGACTAAAGTTTGCTAGAATCTTTGAAGTACAAGCGATTGCGTGACAACATTGATGAAAATACGCACGCTCCTCTCAGTTGCTGGAAACTATCCTATCCATGACACCCTTTTAGTTAGTCTAGATTAGTCTAGAAGAAAATCACCGTCTCTAATTTAGCTTCTCATCTTCGCCATGCGAATCAAAGTAAGTTACTCGATACGTGTGATAATGAAAATAATCGACAGCAACCGATAAACGGGCGATATGGGTAGCGTCATCGCGCGCGCGGGTGAGTTACTACAATAAAATCGCTGACCTATCATACTTCTGGTGATCCCTGACTCTGAAATAATAAAGCAGGCCATAGTGTAACGTAATAATAACATAACAGTCAAATGACGTAGCTACGTTCGCCTACTTGAAGGAAATTAATTCTACATTAGCCTCGTTTTCAGTTTAGGCTTTTCCTTTCGGCTAATGCAATGCAGTAACAAAAGAAACCAGAGACTTTTTGCGCTGTGAATGAAACGCCACGTTGCAGCAGTAATTTTGTAGAAAGTGTTATTTTTGTTAACACGAGAATGAAAAGGTTACTTTGTATTTTAAAACGTGAACTCAGTGCACACCACATTCGTACAATGGCTCGCCTTACACGAATGCTAATTTAAAAGGGATTTTGCTGAAGGATTCCTCACGTCCACAACTTGGTCGTAAAAGAACAGCGTTTTTGTTAAAACCTCGTCCGAATAGAGCAGCAATGAACCGAGCCCAAAAGTCCAAACTAGCCATCAATAAAGCAAATGTGACAAGGTACCAGTGCTGAGTGTACAATGAAAGCGTATCATTTGGGTCAATCGATACAACACGCCCGTGTCCCGTCCGATTGACTGGCACCGGTAGCACGAATTATACACGACAGAAAACCCAAGTGAGCCACCATTGTGTTGTGACCCTAGTGAGGCACAGGAGGATGGGTGTAAGATAGCGATGGCAATAATCGAGTGAAACTACTCGAGTTACTCGATTATTTGAATAACTCGGATAACTCGAGTTACGGATTTGTTGTTTACTCGATAGTTATCTCGAGTGATTTTTGCTCGCCCACTCACACCTTCCGATTCAACGCTCGCTGTCTAGATTAATCGAGCAACTCGAGTGGGTAGGTAACTTTCTTGCAACTCGAGAGTTTACATTCATTTCGTTCATTTGCGCTCGCTCGTGCACTTACCTTCATGAGTTTCAGAGATTATTGTACTCGTTCAAATAAAACGTGTGTGTAAAACTGTAAATTTATGTAAAGTAAAGTGTAAACTGACGCGTGTGAATGTGTGTAGGTAGTACCTTGTCATCAAACCACTCGAGCGATTCGCTCAGCAGATTTTATTTGCTTAGAAAAGTTTTTTTAATCAAACTAAACGCTCATCCAACCACTCGAGTGATTCACTCACCAGAATCACTCGATTATTGAAACCACTCGAGAGGTGAGTACTCGATTATTAAATTTACTCGATTATTGCCATCGCTAGTGTAAGATCGGCAGATCTTCTTTGTGTTGGTGATCGAATAGCTATCTCGTACTTCGAACCCGCCAAACGAAACCATAAGCAGGTTTTGTAGCCAGGATATCTTGGGTCTTCCAGGTCTCCTAGACTCCTACTGCCTGGTAAGATGTGGCCGAAATACTCTAGCTTCCTCTTTTGGATGGTCTTCGGGATCTCTACTTTCTTCCAAGATCGGCAGATATCACCTACATAATGAGTCATGAGTTGGGTCCCCTTGTAGAGCTAAATACCATCGTCATAAGGTTTTATTTGCAAGTTGGCCTGCAAGTCCATATAACAAGTTTAGTGTTCGAGAAGCAGACCTAAAACTTGACAAGTCTAAATGGTGAAGAGAAGTAAGGCCCAGAGACTGATAGAAAATCTGAAGGTAATTCGGAAGGGTAGGGTTTTCGTAGGGGTAGTGTAGATTTAGGGGTATGGTAGAATTGACTTGTCTTTCCTGTGAGCTAGGCTGACTAAGCTGTCAGGATGGTATAAGGCGGAGCTGGGCAAGCATACTCCGTCTAATGTTCTAAGCAATGTGCCAGGCACTGCAGCGTCCGACTGGTCATTTCGCCCATCTACAGGGTGCACTCTAAGTCGATAGCGGAACTTTAAGTAGGCTTTCTACTGATCACTACAAACAACTTGTACCAGGTGGCAAAAAAAATGGAGCGAAAAAAAATTTGCTGTTCCATACAAAAGGTCGACTCAGTACTGCGCCAAATGTATGAAACAGCAGATTTTTTTTTCGCTTTATTTTTTTCGCCACCTAGTACAAGTTGTTTGTAGTGATCAGTAGACTGCCTACAAAGGTACCACCGGGCGCTGTATAAATTTAGTATCTCATTACGTAGATCAAATGCCTAAGTAAGGGTAGACTTGAAATCCTTCAAGATTCAGTGCAAACATAGCATACGTCGTAATGTCAGCTTGAATCACCGCCAACCTATCACGCACGGCATGCAAAGTAGACATGCGCGAAACAGTGCACTTCGAAGTCATGATATATTTCATGACATTTCATACCGCGTGATATTACCTTATATCATGGCACCAAACATGACACATGACATCATGGTATTTCTTCATTGCAGACATGAAACATGACATCATGGTATTTCTTCATTGCAGTCATGAAACATGACATCATGGTATTTCTTCATTGCAGACATGAAACATGACATCATGGTATTTCAGCACACTTTCATTGCAGTACGTACAGTGTGCTGAAATGCCATGTGTCATGTTTCATGTCATCTAGTGTAATGAAATGCTATGTGCCATGCTTCATTATCTCGTGTAATGTGTAATATTTCATGACACCGTTGTGTAATATGTCTTTTGTAATATTACAAGCATTACCTACACATGTCTAATGCAAAGTGAGGTTACGTACGCGCCACGTCTCAGCGTGCGAGTAGTTTCTTTTCCTGAAATGTAGATCTATACATCATGTTAGCATGAGCATGAATCAGCTTTAGCCAAGTGTGACCTCGGCAAGTACCCACTGTAGCAAATTTGGATCAAATACACAAAAAAAAATCGAATATGTTCACATATCAAACCCTAGAATTAGTTGAGACCTATCTAACACAGCCAGTTTCATGTTGATATCCATAACAGATTGCAAGATATTTTGCTTGAAAAAAAGTGCGCCGCCTATTACTTCAAGCGAAATATCTTCAAAACGTTTATGAATGTCAACACGAAACTGGCTGTTTTAGATAGATCTCACCGAATTATAGGGTTTGATATGTGAACATTTTCAATTTGTTTAGTGTATTTGATACAGGAATCGATTTTGTGCATTTTTCTTTGCGCGCGGGCGATCCACTATGCACGGCGCCTTCAACTTGAAGCGCAGTTGAAAATAGATAGGTAGAGCACAATATCGATTGCGACGATCGAAAACCAGTTTTTGAAGATGCATTTTAACAACTTTAGGAGACGAAGCAGTCGAGCCAGTCTAATCCTTTCGAAAATACAGCGCCGTTACTTTGCGTGCGATGACCTTTAGAATGTGAACTTCCACGAGGTTTAATATCTACCTACCGAAATAATAATACTTACTCATGCAGGGATTTAGTTCATCATCATCAGCTCACCTCTGCTCACTGCCAGGTATAGTCAAATAAAATTCAAAATTTTAAAGACTTCAACTTTGCTAACTAGATCCTTGAGAAATAAGTCAAAACCACTCCTAGGGTTTGTATGGAAATTCAATGACGTGTGATTGACGACGTCACAGATTGGTATTATACAGTGTGTTAAAAGACCGCAAACAAAGCGGGAAACCACGTATTGTCCTACATCAAATGTTTTTCTTGTGCACTGGAAAAGATCCGTAAAGAATTCGTATAAGTTGTGGCTTCTGTGACCCCTTCGATCGAAGATAATTGTCGTTTGTAATTTTTGTATTTGTGAAGTTAGATATAGCTTAGCTGAGCCTTTTAGGAAATCCTGTACTTGACTTCACGCACATGAACTTATTTCACGTCCACTGACGTTTGTCACTACTAACAGGTACACCGCAAAGCTTGCCTCCAAAAAAGGTCAAGAAATAATAACACGAGGCATACAGGGAAAAAATGCACTTTGCGGCAAACTCACCGCCTGGATTTGCATAATTAATGCAGTCTCTGCAGTACATTTCGACGGACATTCGGATTAGTTCAGGGCTCTACTGTACGATTTAGTGTCGGCGGTGCTCGCCGCCTCTTTGTCAGTGTACTTTGGAGGGAATTAACCCGGGAAATGGAAACAATTAAAAACTCGCGCATTCGAAGAGACTAGGAAAACTACATGAAATGCAGGGGTTTGCTACCAAACTCAAACAAAGGTCAATAATCGTGCAGATGCCTAAATGTCTACCCTGATAAAAAATATAATACGCCTTTGAGCCCTATCATCATGCCTAGCTGTTTTCAATCATCAATCCGTATAGTTGTACTGAGAAAGTATGTGAACGCACTAACATTTTGAGTACCGAGAATATCGTAGAATTAGCTGATATTACAGACAAGCTATCCATCAACGGATTATTATTGAAACCGGTCATCATTGACCAACGACTCAGAACTTAGTCGCCCGCCGCCAACGTGTCCACTGCCCACTGTCCAGTCGTTTAGAAAAAATTTTTCATTCACAGCAAAAAAGTGCAAAACATTTCTATGACAACAGGAAATAGTGAAATCTGCATTGTCACAGTCACAATAACTGGAAATAGTCAATATCAAGCCCCGTAGAGAAGCGACGCAATAGCCAGTTACCGGCGACAACAAAAAAACAATTCTCTTCCAGTTTACTGGAGTGCGCAAAAAGTGGACAAAAAACACTTCTCTGGCAGCGTTCGGTAACCGTACGTAGCATTGCCGTGGACATGAGTTATAATACGTTACACTCACTAGTCACTAGTAGGCGACTACAGCCTAATATAAATAAAGTTGGTGCCAAATTGATCAGCCATACTTCGTCGCTACTGTCGGTTGAGGTGTAAATCATTTTACATGGACGAAAAATAAAAATAGCTGTTTGAAGTTTTTTGGTGGGGTTTTAGTACAATCGCAACTTCAGAGTCCTTTACTTTAAACAAGGCTTCAAAGATTTTGAAGTTTCAAAAAATGTATTCAACCAACGTTGCTTTCCTCGACCAACCGAGGAAGAGTTTCCACCACAGAACATAGGAAGTTAGGTTGATTTTGTTTGCGAAAACTCGGGGCTGTATAAGCTTGGGATGATATCATTGTCAGAGTTTCAGACTAGCTAGAACGAGTGAAAAGCAATTATGCCGCTCCAACCAAAACGCTTACGGCTTTTTGAGAGGCGAAAGTGCATGCATTTACGTTTTGGTCCAAAATCGTCTAACCGCAGAGCATTGTGGGCCACAATTCACGTCGTGCTCTAGAAAACGTCACCCGTATTATGTTAGTAGCGTAATACATATTTTCATTTTACGTCCACAGTCGTACGTAACCGCTTTATGACGTGATCGAGAAGCCAATAAAAGTTTCAGCGCAAAATATCACGTACAAACCGTAATACCTACATAAATCAATCGTGAAGAATGGTTTTGTGGAGCTGAAAATTTTATTTCTGTTGCAAAAGTAGGAGTCTTATTTTTGTACCTGAACAACAAACTGTAAGCCCAGCTTGAGTCAATGGGTAAATAGAGGCATCGACTCATTAAGTTAGTCCGTTTTGCCGGCTATTTATTTTATCTTGTTAGGTGGGTGGGGCCACCTAACAAAGAGCAAGATAAGTGGCGAATAAGGCACAATGCAGCAATATTTTGTGGGTTGTTGTTCATTTTACTACAAGCTGAAAGCACTGTTAATTTTGGAAACGCAATCGCCCGATTCTACCCCAAATTTTTGACGGGAAATGGTATTACGATCTCTACAGAGTGTAATAATACCAGCCATTATAAACTGGCTTTTGATTTGTATCGGTCTTTAAAACAAAGATTTATTAACTGTATTTCCGACTGACGAGGAAACGTGACTTACTTGGAATTAAACAACACAAGATTGAAAACCCCATGTAAATTGGTCAAGTAACTACAAGCCCAATGAGGGGTCTCTAGACGAGAATAGAATGGTAACGGTAACGAAGAAATCAGTAAGTACTTCATTATCATCATCGTAAGCCTGTTAACACCCACTCACTGCTGAGTAAAGGCCGCTTCATGCTCACGCCACCTCTCACGATCCTGTGCCAGGCGCAACCACTGTTTTCCGGCTACTTGGGCTATGTCGTCGGACCATCTGGGTGGTGTACTTAAACAGTGATTAACCAAAGTGGCGAGAGCCCCCCCCCAGCAGTAAACAGTACAAGAATCGTGGTGAACTACGTATACTGCGATCGTTGTAACCGGAATCTCACTAATAAGTTGGGCTTCTCCAGTCACCTTTGCGCCCAACGCCACAAAAGTCACACTACAACCCCTGAGGTCGCGGTCCTCGGACCTCATCAAATTCAACTCAGCATTATTTTATCTTGGACAAGCCACCAAGATAACAAACGTGACTCACGCCTCCGCGAGATCTAAGAACTACACTGATGACTTGATGACAGGAAGCGCTCACAGCCTAGTTGTACTAGCCGTTCTTAATCGATTGGCAAAGTTAAGCAACAACGGCCGCGGTCAGTCCATGGATGGGTGACCGCAATAATATCTGAGCGCTTCCGTGCTTCGGAAGGCACGTTAAACCGTTGGTCCCGGTTGTTGTTCATTAATAACAATCGTTAAGCCATGTCAGAGACCCTTTGGGTGGCCTAAAAACTCTGACACCAGGGGTGGCCACTACCTCATACGATTACCTACCTACCTACTTGATGACACATAGAATACACTGATAACAAAGAAAACCTTTACCGCTGTGTTTTTATCTCTGACTAGGTTTTGCCCGCGATTTTGTCCGCGCCGACTGAAATAAAAATTTAATGTGGTATACAGGGTGTTTCAGAATGGTCCTGTGACACTGAAAAGGGTCGCTTAACTCACCCGTACAAGCAACTTTTACTATGGAGCCAAGTGCGAAAAACATATCAGTTGCTCCATACATTTGGTACAGTAGGCATCGAATTTTGGTATTCAATATTTTTTTCGAGATTTCGCTCTTGGTCCCGTAAGAAATATTGCTCCTTTGAGTGTCACAGGACCTTCCTCAAACACCCTTATTATTCCCCGCTTTCGAAGTTTCGACGTAAGCACGGACGATGTCGAGGGAAAAAGCTAGTAATAATCCGTCCAGATGTTTCAGTGTGAAAGAGTAATAAACAACCATCAATCCAAACATAATAATAAACTTTATTTAACTTCATGTTTATAATGTGATGTGATTTCATTAGCGCTAAGCTGGGAATCAACCTTGATTCGCGAATTCATCAGAGAGACCGGAAGTCAGTAGATTGATAATTTGTTAATAATGTGTGTTTGTGTGTGGACAGGATACACACATAAAGGATGACCACTCGCCAATGATTTCATGTTTTCAAATAAATCGAATAATCACTTATGTACCTAACAGTTACGGTTATCTACCAGCCCCTATATTCTCTAAAATATCCACCGTAAAAAAAACCGTTTTTAAGAACTTCAAACCTACTCTGAAGTTCCACTTGAGGACGAAAACACCCAGCAGTGGCAAATGTGGGCTAATAATAAAGATAATAGCGCGATCGAAGTAGTGCTTTTCAAGATCTGATCTAGTTCTTTATCAAAACGCAGGCATCTTTTGCTAAATAAACTCCCGGAGTTGCCTTTTCAGTGTTGTTTTCAATATGATCGACGCCACATTGCGCACACGACGATTCAGTTTTTCTGCTAGTTGTTTTAACTCTTGTGGCTTCTAATGGGGAGGTTGCCAATGGTCCAATTGTGACAGCTAGAAACAGAGGTGTTGAGAAGATAACTGTAATTAACAGTTTGTTTACAAATTCAGTGACAGCATTAAACAAACAAAAAACCGTCTGCGCTCTGAACGGGGTCAATGCAATCACAGGTCTGTTGTACGGAATAATGAGTTACGCTTAAGATACTCGGCGAGTTATAAATAAATTATTAAAAACACCAACAAGCCGTGAAGCGTGCACATTGCCTGCTAAAAGAGATCTTGTCTCTTTGTTCGAGTGCATTTTAGGAAGTAGGAAAACTGGAAAACCTTGCAGAGTTACGATGCACCTTGTAAAATGAAAATATAAATACAGAGAGTCTTTGTAAAACAATGTACAAAGCGGACGAGGGTTTTCAATGGGGCTCGTTGTTGTGAGGTGGTACTTGAACTACTAAGCACCAACTAGAGAAGGTCACAGACATTCACCCTGTACTTATTTCGTTTTTTCAGTAACTATTTAAGAAGGGGATAGTAACAATCGCCACATTAATTAGTCGTATTGAATGACAAAAGATTTAATACTTTTAAAAGCCCTATTTCTCGTCCATTACTTTCCACAGTAGATAGTAATGGACGTGAACCAATGTGGTCCCAACGGCATGAAAAGGGGCAAGCCCACCGCTATCCGGGCGCAATTACATACGTTAATTAAGCTCATGATAAACACGAAAACGAGTTTTAATATGAATGTGAAAGGTCGTTTACCTGTCTTTTTCGTGCGCCGACTGCGGATACTGCAGCACCGTCTGCTGGCTCTCCATCTCCACCACACATTGTGTGCCGAGCTCGAGTTCTGTGGGAGAAATTGGGTCGATATAAACAGATGTTTCTTCCTGGTGCAAGATTGCCGCTCCCTCTCACACGAAGGAAACGCAGGCGTCGCGTTTCGAAGAAAACCCAAATCCAGCTGTTTTACCATGAGCTGCGAGATCGAGGATTACAGCTCAATGCACCTTTATCCATATGTAGGTAGATCAAAAGAGTGGGATAGAGATCGGAGTTCAGCATTTGGCAATCACGCCCATCGAGCCTGCTAAACGGAACAAGGAGCTCATGGTTTGGTCTAACTCTAACTACTGGATTGAATTTTCAATCCGTGATATTTTGAGTTATTATCTCGACGCATGTGTGTATAAGCAGGAGCATGAAGGACCGTAACCAGTTCGGTAGCGCGCGAGATCTTCAACAAGCTCCTCTTTAAAAATTAAATAGTAAAGATCACATCAATGGAAAAGACTTGTTCTTTGATAGAGTTCACATGAAAGACGAACAGTGTTAACTTGTTGTACACCAAGTCAAGGCAAGGTCATTTGTCGCTCTTTGAAATCCGGTTTTTGTTTTGGAATGACAAAAGTGTGATACAGCTAACCACTCGATCATGACAGGAACAAGTCTACCAAAATTACTACATTCGTCGTGAATGTCACCTATGTTAGTGCAGAGTCCCACGCACTGCAGCGCCGAGTGGTATCTTCACCCATCTAGTGTGAGTGAAGGTGCCGGTCGCTGCATAAATCATCTCATTACGTAGATGCAAAGGCATTAGTTTTTTAGTGCGGAGTGCACTAAAATAGCCGGTACGATAAGAAAAGTACCCGAGTGCAATAAGATCGTGAAGACCCGGCTTTAGGCCGGCCACATACAGTACAGTCGAAATTTTTCCGTACGTAAAAACGAATCAGGATTCCGTACTTTATTTCCGTTCGGAATGATTTTGTATGCATAGGCTACCTTACGGAATTTCGAAACGGACCGATCCAAACGGCAAAATACTGAATGTGTGTGCATGGCAGATTTGTATGGTTTTACTTCGTTCGGAATCCTGATTCGTTTTTACGTACGGAACATACGGAAAAATTCCGATTGTATGTGGCCAGCCTAAGATGCGAACGAAGTCTCGGACAAAAGCTAGTAAATTCTAAGCAAATTACGCAATACAGTGATGTTCCGAGGAAATGGAGCAATGTAACATGCAACAGCCAGACAGAACAGAGGCAGTGGTCATTCGCGCGTTTCGCCACCGCATCGAATGCAAGTCATTGCGAACGTAATGTAAATACCTACCTAGCAGTAAGTGAAAAAAAAATGAAAAAGGTCTTTATTTAAAATAGTGAAGTAACATATTAAAGATGACATTGGTGGCCCCCACACTTAGGCATGGCCTGTGTTGTGGGTGCCGGATAAAATATTTAAAAGAAAGAAAATAAAATAATTTAGCAACAACAATTCGCTTTTACAAAAAAGTCTATGCTAAGTTCGTAGGTGGTCTCCACACTAGGCCTGGCCTGTGTCGTGGAGAACCAATATTGGTGGTAAAATTAATACGTTAACAACACTATAAGATAAGAAATTAAATGTTGGTGCTATATAAAACTTTGTGAGAAAAGTTGGTAGTAATAAAATTAAAATTATTAAATTTCTAAAGTATTAACCAGAATAAAAGTTGAACATTAAGATTGTGTAAGTACTTAACACTTAAATTATTATTACTAAACAAATTACTTAGCGTCTAAGGCTTACTAAAAAAAAAAAAAAAATAAGTAAATATATAATTAGATAGATAGATATAAGTATAAATTGGACCAGGGTGTATTTATGTGGGTATGTTTGAAAGAGGGGTTTGTGAGTGGTTAGCTTTTGTTTGCTTTCTTAAAATTAATCTGTAGTAGTTCTTCTGTTTCTGAGAAGTCTAGAGTGTTAAGCCATTTTTCAATCTTTTGCTTTGCTTCATTTAATGTATCTAGTTTTATTTTACATGATTTTGCGATTTTATTATAAATGTAAGGATGTAGAAATTTGGGGAATCTTTGGGCAAATGATGTGTCAGTGTGTGGTTGGGGGATACAGAATACTCTTAGCTTTAGCATTTTGTTGTAGTTAGGTGAATAAATAGTTTGGCGATGTTGTGTTAAAGCTGTGTTAAAGTTAAGTGCTAATGTGTTTTCTTGTGTTCTGTTCCACTTTTATCGAATGGGACGAAAATTCGTGTCATACTGTCATATAAACTCGCTCTAACACTTATTGCCCAGTCTGTTGCCGTGAGACAATGCCTAGCCCTTATCGCAGATTTCATTGGACTCTGTATTATGAACTGACTGCCTTTACTCCAAGCAAGGTTTTTTTTATTTTATAGAGCAGTAATGAGACACAAGTAGAGAAAGTGTCAGGTAACATCTTGCAATGCTGCTGTGTGTTCGATAAGCTGACTTTGACACAAATGAAAATTGGGAAATCAGAGAAAATTTATAAAAGACCAACTGGCAATTATGTTCTGACCTAAGGCTCTACCACAAGTTATGTCCGACAGACCTTCAGCACCGGCAAAGCAATTATGGCAAACCCGGTTTTGCTGGTACTGTACGTCTGCCGGACTTAACTCGTGCTAGAGCCTCGGTACCTTGATCCTTATTATTAGCATTAATTCTTAGAGACATGATCATCCAAATATTTTTGTAATTATAACCAGTTTTTTCTCAATCTGGACAGAAAATGTGCTCCCAAAGGAATCAAAAGACCAAAGACCAAAGATTAGATTAACTATAATGAAATTAATTTGTTGCCAATGAATAAGATATGAAGTTTTTTTTTTATCTCCTTTTTCTCCTGCAATCTGTCTACATTCAGCTGTATTTGTGGCAATAAATTTGTGTTGTCTTGAAATGAGATGCGACCAGTGCCATATCTCAAAGTAAGTCTATTTCTTGTTTGTCAGTCTCTCATCAAGTCTTGTGGGATTTTTCACTTTAGCCTCCGTGGCTCAGAGTTAGCATCCATCAGGTGTTGGGCTAGTTGGTTTGGGTGATCCATGATATGAAATGGGTCAACATTTTGCATAATAATTTGGTGCCGCCCGGTAGTACGTTACCCATTTGCTGCAGGTTTAGAGACCATTATTCTCTCAATACTACTTACTGGTTGCATATTGCAAAGCGGCAACAAATCACTTCTTTACTGGAACAATGTGACTGATGTTTTTCAGAGCACAACGGTGTGAATCATTTTGTATTCAGCGTTTAAAACTAAAATCTATTTTTAGTTTGTTTGTATTATTAGTGTTTCTCAGAATAACAATTGGGTTCCCCAGTATTATAAATTGATAACAATAGACAACTAATAATAATAACAACTCTGTTATCAGTCCATTTACTTACATGGTAAAGTAGGTATCATGATATAAACATAAGACTGACTAAACGGACTCATTGAGACCCAGCCCTATTATTGGGAAGCCAGAAGTTAACGAAAGAAACCAGAATAATATTCAAATGTAGGCATGACTTCATAAATAATATTTTCTATGGATTTTTATTCAAGTACCTAATATAGCAAATTTTGTTTCCAACTTGATTCCCAAACCTTTTGTTCTGATGAAGATTTAATTATTTCAGTTTACGCTCCCAACACTATCCAGACACGTATGTATGTACATAACCATAAGTTTATTGGGTAACAAGGAAGGTAGGACTTCGTCTAAATGTAAGCTGAAAACTATGTAGTCTCTGAAAACCTAACTATGCTAAATATCAACCACTTAGCCTTGCCGCGAAGGTCTTGGGCTAGATATCTTTAGAATTATGATAAACGATATTGCAGAAGGCAACGAGTCACCTGAAAGTTATCACATCCTTTATTTATTCAATAAAAAGACTTGCTTACCTCTCCTGTTGAAGGGACGAACTCGCACAGCGACTTTTATCTTATCCGAGGCCATTTTTTACACAAAATACACGAATTCAATTAAAACACAACACTTTGCACACTAGAGTATAACGATTTATTGCACATAATCACCCATATTCTAGAATAACAAAATCCATTATTTCACGTTATGATTTCGACGTTCCCGGATTGACACTGGCGGCCATATTGTTTTAGTTTGGTGGAGTAGTAGTGACGGGCAACCTAAATGAAGAAGTCGATCGATTGTGTGGAGTTCCGAGTTCCCAACACTAAAATAATGTTGCCATGTGTACCAAAACATTTCTACCATTTCTACCCTTTTCGCACAGAGCAACTAGAACATTTTTTGGACTTACACTTGCACGCTATCACGCGTGATTCACGTCAAAAAATAAAGAATTGTATGTCTGTCTCTTTCTAGCTTATGGGTGAAGTGAAATAGATGAAAGATAAGCAGTGAACCACGCGAGAAAGACTGTGTATTGTAAAGGAAGCAAAAATGTGTTAATCCCTATGTGGTCTGTGGTAAAACGTCAAATGTGTCAAAAAAAAACTTTGTTTGACAGGAAAGAAATAACGAAACATGACTTGGGATTTGTGATTTGTTCCCTGTAATTCCCTGTGGTAATCCCACGAAACCAACTCAATCAAAACAAACAATATTTCAGCGTAAAAGTGTTCAAGTGGTTCAAACGCAACTATCGCGTCTACAATTTCATGTGAGGTTCGTCGTAAATTTTATAGAAATGGCTGCTGATCCACTGTTTGGGTGGGATCTAACTTTCAAGACTGTTGAACGGGATATCAAGAGAAAGTCTGATATCCTGGTTGCTTTTTTACATTGGAATTTGACAAAGAGAGGATTCCGCACAATTGGTGTAGGAGATGAGGTAGGTAGGATACTTCAAAATCCAAAAACAATTGGAGCGTTTTTTACAAGAACAGCCAATGTAACATTTTTACGAATTTCGGTTTTCAACACTGTTCAACAAGCTGCATTAGCCCCACTAATCAGTTTTTACAAAAACTTCTCATGTCCACAGTTATTCCATCCGAAAGTTTCGCCAATTTTACAAAAACCAACAAGGTTTGCTTGTAGGACAATCGTTTTGGCCAAAAAGCGCCGAATTTTCTCTGGGGACAAAGGTTGTTCTTGTAAAAAGCGCCTCAATTATTGTTCAGCATAGCAATGAGCTATCACTCCTACAAGTTCTAATAACTTCAAGCCGTTCTGCTATCATGTTATTTTTCAGCGGACTTTATCAGGCGATGAAGAGAAAAGTGAAATTCTACCAACGGGATGGAATGATAAGGAGAACTACACACTGAGATATGTCCTCGATGACAAACTATTCATTTTACATGTTCTAACAACTGATGGCAGTCTTATCGTTAATTTGATGGTGAGTAAAAATACTCAAGGCACCAAAAAACCACATACTCAAGGCACCAAAAGAACTTCTCCTGACAGTGCTAAGGTGTCACATGCCCTTGTACAGAAAAGCGGTTAAATTGTTGTCGAATTTACAAGGCCTAAGGTCCCTGGTGCTGAGGGTGCGGGCCAGCCCCAACAGTAGCCAGATGTTTGCAGGCCGATTAGATTTTGAGTACATGAACCATTGCTCTATGGTTCATGTACTCAAAAACAAAGATATGTAAATAATATGTGTAAATCAATGTTACTAACAGTAGGTTAAACTTAGGTTAAATTATTTATTACTAAAATCTTGTACTGTGTTTTATGATCCTCGTAGTTGATCGAAATAAATTGAAATGATTATTATTATAAGTTGAGAGGGTTGTATAGTTGCTGGGCCTACTCCATTTAAGGATGGTATTACACTTATCTTTGCAATACAATACAAATATCTTTGTCCGATGCACACTCGATCAAGCAAATTGGAAAAGATATTTCAAAAGTGTAATACCAGCCTAAGGTTCAACTAAAGCACAGTGGCGGCAAAGCCCATATTATCAGTTTTTAATATTTAGAAGCTAAACTGAGCAATTTTTTGTTTAACGACAATAAAATAGTATTCTTTTCATTCATCAATATACCCCGTTGTCTTATGCTCAGTTTGGGGGCAAGTGATGGGGCAGTTGCGATAATCAATGGCTGGAATGATTGTCTAGAGCATTCACAAAATAAGAATTTTCTTTTGACAGCCCTTTATAGATAAATATGAATCAACTAATAATGTGAAGCAACATCACTATTTGCCCCCAAACTGAGCATTAGATAACGGGTGTATTCATAAAAAAAAACCAGTGGTACTGCATAAAAAACTAGTTTTATGATCAGATCACATAATCTGCTAAAATATTGTTGTTAATACCAACAAGAATACAATTTTATTGTCTACCAGTCTAAAACCTCACCACATAATAATATCATCAGAGTGGAGGGGTGTTAAAAAGTTGCTAAAAACATCACGTGATTAATGGACAACCCCTCGTGTGATGAAGGTGCCACTAGACGCTGTCTAAATCATCTCATTGCATAGATTAATTAACCAATTGGTATTACTTCGGCTCATAGACGCCCTGAGGGTACTGGATTTTTTTTTATGCCAACCAAGCGGTTAAGTAGATGTAAAGGTGGCCCAAATACCTTGGTCCTCTATCCATTGGATGCTGTCTGATGTTTTCTCTACAAGAACTGCCATAACTGCTGTGTAGGAGTACCCTCATGTAGGTAGGTAATCATTTGAGGTAGTGGCCACCCCTGGAGTCAGAGTTGACATGGCTTAACAATTGTTATTAATCAACCAGCTAACCTACCTTCTTCTTCTTGGCGTGCCTCTCCACTAATGGAGGTTGGCCGTCAGCTCTTCATATTCTTTTCTATTTCTCGCCAAGTGAAACAGTTGTTCAACGCTGGCTATCTCCGTCCATTCCCTGATGTTTCTGAGCCACGACTTTCTTCTTCTACCAGGACGCCGCTTCCCCTCAATCTTGCCCATCATGATCAATTGAAGAAGTCGGTACCTGTCGTGGCGAAGCACATGTCCTAGGTAGCTAATCTTCTTCCTTTTTATGGTCAGCATGAGTTCTCTGGAACGATTGACACGTCGTATAACTTCCACATTCGTGACTCTATGGACCCAACTTATCCTCAGCACCCTTCGGTAGCACCACATCTCGAATGCTTCCAGCCTCTTGCAGGTCGCATCCTTCATGGTCCAGGCTTCACAACCATACATCGCAATCGGCCAGATGTAGCATTGAATCATCCTAATTCGGAGATTGATGTTGAGGTCTCGGTCACACATCACCTACCTACCCTCGTGTAAACTTCATTGTAATTTTCCCCAGAGGTCGGAAGATCTGGCAGTGACCAACATAGCTGTGAACGTGGAGGAGGCGGTCAAGGAAATGGGTGGCTCAATACAGAAGATGGTGCCGAACCACAAGGACCTGATGTTTAACATCAAGAGGGACCTCATCGATGCCATCACGGAGAGGCCCACCACTTCGGCGGAGACTCAGACCAGTTCTAGTGAGTGTTTCTTGAACACGGTGACTTTTAAATCCTTACCTAAATGTAGACGGGTGTTTCTACTCTAAACTTTACCATTGGGCCAAAGTAATTAACAGGGGGTTTTTTTTTTTTTTCCCCCATCGCTGTACCTACATAGCTAGGTGGTTGGTATTGAATTGATCGGTATGGTTTCTGGCCAATTAGTTCAAAGTCCTGTAAATTACACGCTTGGGCTGTGTAGTCATTTTTATAACTTTTTTTTCACAACAGTGAGCAATTAATCTGCTTTCTGCTGTATACTCAGATGCCAGAGACAAACCTGTCGCTCCGACGTACTATTTTGCGACCTTGGCCGCCGAAGAGCCCTCGCCCACAGCGACTTTTTGTAGCGATGCAGTAGCGTAGCGACGCTTCCGCGCGTTCGTATCGATACAGTCTTAGATTATCAACAGGCACGCACGTGGGAATGTTTTACGATTGATCAGAGAAATAATACGCATAATAAGTTGCACTGCAATGTGGCCGTTACGATGCGCTACAAGTTTCATCATCAGGAAATTGATTGCAAGTTTTTTAAACTACCACATTGCGTCTCACGTCCCGAGACCGTACAACACACCTCACACAGTCTATCAATATTTCAGCTAACCCGGAGCGCACCTGGGGCCCGGACGACCCGCTGCGAGTGCCGTCGCGCAACCCCCGGCCTGAGAGCCCCACCCGGCCTGATCTATGGTACATTCGATAATAGTGAGACTGTTTGTCTACTGAGTAGATTGTTTTTTGTACCTGCTGCGGCCAAGGCCTACAATACACGCAACGAAAGATGAGACTTGACCACGCCTCCCGCATTCTTCCGCCGCCTCGATGACACCCGGTCCCTTCCCTCGCTCAGACCTCATACCGCTAAAGATATCTTGAATCGTCTACTGCGCATATCAGACCAGGTGTCTCAAGTATCATTTTTCGTGGCGCGTATTGTTCCATTTTGTTAGTCTCTCTTCACTATCTTAGGCCAACATAGTGCCAACCATCCCGAGAGGTGCTCTCGGGATGGTTGGCACCTGGCAAGTGGTGCACCTGGCCAGATCAATCGTACTTTCAATAAAAGCGAGACCGACTTTTCCACTACTGAGTACATTGATTTGTATGTAGCATCTTGTGTGTCCCAGTCCACGGCTGGGTAACTGCCTCTCCTTTGGTTTGCTACTTTAACCTATCTAGGGCCACCTTCCGCCACCCTGGCAAAAAAGGTGGCCACCTTCTGCCACCCCGGCAAAAAGAGGGCCACCTTCTGCCACACCAACAAAAATGTTGCGACTTGCGAGGTCGTTCCGCCATATCCGCCTTGGCCTTCAACGGCGCCGCCACGGTGTTATGAGGGAACCAGTTTTCAGTTATTTTTGTGGTGGCACAGAGCAGAATAGAGCCGAGTAGGGATTGTCGCCCACCTGTCTGGTGGGCGGGGCTCTAGAAGAGACCCTATAAGTCGGGAATGAGCCAAAACTAACCCGACAAATCACGTGAGACAAATCAAATCAGCCGAGAAGTTAATTTGAAAAGATGTTCTTTGCCAGCTTTTGAGATCTAGTTTGTACCTTTGTTACCACTTACCATGAATTATTTAGTTTCAAAGCACAAAATGCCCACTAACTAAACCTTAAACTGGACCACTATAGCCACAGACAGGCTTATAAGGAAAAGACATGAAGAGGCATACGTCCAGCAGTGGACGATATAAATGCTGAAGAAGAAGAGAACTAAACGTTTGCTTTCTCCAGGAACCTTCCCGAGGCAAACCCGTACAACGTAGGGCGCTCAGATCTGGACCCTTTCGCGCCCGGCGGTGGCGGCATGCTGTTCAACCCCTTCGGACCCCGACGGGACCCGGAGAACCCTGGACTGGGCATCCCTGGTGGCTTGCCGAGGTAACCTTTCTTTTACCCTGGCATCAGTGACAAATGTAGTCCTATTTATAAGACTTCTGTCGCCAACCGGCTACCACCAGCGTCATAGTGCATTTTTTTAAAATTGGGTTTAATGGCAATCAGCCGATGTCGACTATTTCTGCCAGAGTCACGTCTTGACACGACATTTAAACTAAAATTTGTAATCCGTCATCCGTGTCCGTGACAGTCAGTTAGTTCGCTTTAGTACGCCACAGATGGCGCTATCAGTCGCGGATGGCGGATAAAACGCGAAGGCGCATAGACGCGCGCGGCGGGAGATTTGGCAACGCGGCCATCTTTTTTTGAGTTCAGTTTGTCGTCAAGTCAGAAAAGCAGATTAAAGTCAGAGAACAGTTAGTTAGAAAGTAGATTTAGTGTTTTAGTTATCCTGGCAAGTGTTTCAGTTAATAGTTTTCAGTAAATACCTATACAGTCATTGAAGTCACCAAGTTGTTTTAGTTAGTGTGCTGAACCCCAGACGCCGCGTCACCCGGCACTCCACAGGCACCCAAACACCATCGAGGGTCGCCATTGGTGACAACTTCTGTCCAGCGAACCGAATAAAACATTTATCGCTCTGCTAAGTTCGCCCTTCCTTTCGATTCACCTTTCTTGGCATAGAAAGAAAGTGGCGCCCGGAGCAATCGGGAACTAATCGTCCCTACTCTGTGATTCTTGTGTGACAGCGAAAATTTAATTTATTTTAAAATAACTAGTGGTTCGCCCTGAACTACGAACTCGAGACCCCATATCTCAGCAACCCCTCGACCGATTTGGCTCATCTTTGAACTTCAAAATTCTCTTTGCCTGATTTACCCGCCTACCAAATTTCATAGCGATCCGACTAAGTTTACTCAAGTTATCGTCGAACGAACATTCTTACATACAAACATACATACAAACATGCATACATACATACATACAAACGCCGGATTGTTCCAGTAGACTCGGAGAACTTCTCTCGCTTCGCTCGCTCGTTCAATCAAGTCGTAGGAGAGGCTTGCCCGACGGAATGGTCCGTTTTCATTCAACTGACAGTTAAAAGCTGAATTCAAAGCCCTTGGTAGATGGCGCTCATAGGCTTGGCCATACAAGAACAGGGAAGTGGCTGTCAAATTTCGCTTGACACCACAGATTAAGGCGCTGTGCATAGTGAATCGCCCGCGCGCAACGAAAAATGCACAAAATCGATTCCTGTATCAAATACAAAAAAAAACGAAAATGTTCACGTATCAAACCCTAGAATTAGTTGAGACCTATCTAAAACAGCCAGTTTCGTGTTGACATTCATAAACATTTTGAAGAGTTTTTGCTTGAAAAAAAATAGGCGGCGCACTTTTTTTCAAGCAAAATATCTTGCAATCTTTTATGGAATTTGATTCAGGAATCGATTTTGTGCATTTTTCTTTGCGCGCGGGCCAATTCACTATGCCCAGCGCCTTTATAATATCTTCAGAAAAGGCGAAATCTGACAGCCGTGAAAATGGCTCATTGTATAAGTTTTTTACCTTGTATGTATCTATCATTGTAACTTTTTACAGGGGCGCAGTGCCGCCCGGCGCCAGGTTCGACCCATTTGCGCCCCCCGGCGCGGGCGGCGTCCCAATGCCAGGACGCAGGCCCCCGCCTGACGCGGACCACTTCCCCCCGCCTGGCAACTTCGGAAACATGTTCATGTAAAAGACTGGACTGAAAAGAAAATCGTTATTCACACTTAGATGATAAACTGGGAATATTATGTTGATAATGATAAGCCAATAAAGCTATGTTGGAATAAATAGGTGTGTGGTTTTATTACATTCCATTATTATAGTAACGCTCCATCCCATTGACGATCCAATGGAACCTTTTTCTACGGGCATGCACTCGATTAGACGCCATCCAACCTCCAATAGTGGAGAAGCCTGTGGGAGAGGCACCTGCAGGCGTAGCATGGCTGGGTTAGAGAGCGTATCCATGAGTTTATAACTCTAGCTATCCCACTGAGTCCAACCAAAGAGTTTACGTAAGCAGAAGCAGTCGCCCGCCCGTCGCGCTGTCAGTACCTACAAAAATGGGGTTTTTTCCAGGCATCAAAAATAGCCCGATTATAGGAAACCCACGAGAGGAAACCATCAAATCCGGGTACCTAGCACAGATTAAAAAAAACCGGATAGAAACAAAAAATCCGCGTTGCAAGTTCTGAATAAAAATCGATATGGTAGATATTTTGTCAGTAAATTATAGCAACACTGGTATGGTAGCTTTGGAAATCGAGCGCTGGCAACCCAGAAATTTAGTTCAGTAATTTTTCTGTGCCGAGCACACGTTCCTTGCGTGTGTAGTGATTTTACTTGAGCTGCATTACGGCTACACCCGTCCAATTTTTATTCAATGTGTATGGCTGTGGAGGTAAGTCCTTTATTATTTTGTTTAGTAGGTGAATTTTGCTCATTTCAGCCCGAAAATGTCATTCTAAAGTGAGGCCAAGCCCACCCACAATGAGCGAAAGCGATGCTGTTCGTCATTCTCAACTGGGCAACGATACGAAATCTAAATTACCACCCGCTTCTGCCTCATTTCTATTATTTCTGTAGTTTTGCCGTCCCCTAACTGTTAAAAGGTCAAACAACATATTTCACAATTCGCTGTAACTTTGGGAAATACATTTCGATCGATTTTTTTGTCTTGCATCATTTTATTCACCACAAAATGCTACCTTCTGCTATTTCACAGTTTCATTATGTTTTGTCAGTTCTATTTTGGTTCTCTTGTTCAGATTGCTTATAAAGTAACCTAACTTTAGGCCTCAGTGATGTGATTCATTGGATTTTGCTTTTATCGCGGTCGTTTATCGTATTATTCGCGATTAAAATTCAGTGTGAATATGTTTCAACGTGACTTCATAGATTTTATTTATCGTCACTACGAAACAAGGGGGCAAAACTGGATAACATTTTGTGGATACCTACAAGTATTAATTCCAATACCTAGCAACACAGCAATCTGAGTGAGTCACTTTTGTACATCGTCTGGTATTATTAATATCTCCCTCCCTGTTGACTTCCAGACACATTTTTCATGAATACCTCAAGGGTATTATTGTACAAGTCCCCGCTTGCAGAGAAGGAAACATAGGAGTCCTGCGGCTTCAGTCCTACTATCTAGGACTCAAGACGATGCTAGTTTTGTATAAATGAAATGAAACCTCACTTTTTATAATACTTAAAACAGTATTCATATCTGCAGAGTGATACTACAATATGAGTTCTTATTGTTGTAACATTTGCTTTTCCTCCAAGATCAACAGACATTGTGTTTTCTGTATGAAGGTAGAATTTAGAAACAATGGGCAATGCTTATTTTGATTGTCTTTATTAGACCCCTCTGTACATAATAGATTTCCTTGGTCTTTACAAGGGGTGATGGCAGGTCTGTCTTCAAATTATTGTGATAAAGATAATATTACTTCTTTACAGTGCAAGCAAACCATATTATTATGATTTGATTGGTACACTGGTGGAGTAGGCAATAGTTGAACTTTCAGCGCAATGATATTTTTTACTCGGGGAGCAGGTTTATCATGACAAAGGCATTAAGACAAGCCATTAGTTAGTACCTGCCTACATTCTAATGATAGCAGAGGCACAAATATTTTGAATTGTGTCGATGGAATTACTACTAGAAACAGATAGATTGTATTTAGAGGACTTCTTTGCATACTGCAGTTGACTGCACCTTGAAAATAATAATAATTTCCTATGTTTACCAACCCAAAAACATCTGGGGACTACCTACTCTGACCCTGCCTTTTTTTGTCCCTGGCACACCCCTCTGAATCCTAAAGTAAAAAAAAACTAACCACACCCTTTATTGGTTGGTTGGAATTTATACCTGCTCTCAACTGAGCCACAAAACCTATGGCCCGGTTTCTGAATTGAGAATTTTGCTAAGCAAATACTTTACTATCGTTCTGTCACGCTCTTTTGTGAGAAATCTGCAGAGACAGGACGATACTTACCCATTTGCTTAGCGAATTTCTCAATTCAGAAACCGGCAGTAAGTCTACTTCTAGCACCTTTTTAATTTCATTATTAAAATTTCATTCATTCTACTATGCTTAGAAAAAAATGTGGTAATTTTCCTCTTTACATTAATATTTCAAGTTAATGACTCTATGATGGTCTCATTTTCACAAGGTAGCAGGTAGGAAATACCACAGAAGGAATTTCATTGAAAAATAAAGAAACTGGCTAGGTCGGCTAGGAAGTTCTTACTTCACAGTACAAAACACAAGAGCCCTTAGACCTTAGTGTTTTATTTATACTAACTTGCTTGATACTTCAGCTACCAGTTGCAGAGAAAAAGAGTTTTGACAGACAACAAAATGAGCCTTTAATGATTCCGATTTGACACTGGGAGGTTTAAAAAAACATACCTAACAACTAACAACATATTAAGCCTGGAGTAAGTAGAGTTGTGCCTAACTATACCAATGGAGACAGTTGGTAGAGCACTATAGAATAAAGTACTACCTATCTAGAACTGGCTACATTGGTATAATTACCTACTCTACCCACTAACTTTACTTGTGTACCCCAACGCCGGAAGAGTAGGCGACATCTCGGACAAAATATTTTCGGACACTTTATCCGAAATGTCGCTTTATTATTTTAATATTTTTGAGGCGACATCTCGGACACTAACAAATAAAGCTGTTTTGTACAGTCGGATAAAAAACTCCCTAAGACCTTATTTATGAGGAGACTAATAAAAATGTTACATGACATGCAAATAATATCTTGTGTACTCATGCAGTCTTCAACATTTGCTCCCCCCTTTTTGATGAAAAGTACTAGGCTTACATAAGGTGTTAGGAGGATCACCATCTCAGTTCTCACATCATTACGCGGGGTTAGTTAGAACAAAATGATGTCAAAACTGAGGTGATTATCCTCCTAGCACCTTATGTAAGCCTAGTACTTTTTCATCAAAAATGAGCCGAACGCGATCTGAGTACTTAAATTCAGGCTTTAACTGTCAAGGAAAACGGCTCATTTAAGCCGCTTTAGCTATCCTAAAATAGGCAGCTGGGGTAACGCTCTTTCTCTGTGTATTATATTTGAATACTTTAGTGTCTGACTGTACGATACAGGTTCAATATTTTGAGAGTGTCCGAGATGTCGCCTCAAAAATATTAAAAATACAAAGCGACATTTCGGACAAAGTGTCCGAAAATATTTTGTCCGAGATGTCGCCTACTCGGCCGGAAGGCTTTTGTTTCCCTTTACTTTCTTCACTTTCTCCGGTACGGCCGTAGAAGGGAAGGAAGAATAAAATAACCGGCTAAGTGTGAGTGGGACTCGCGCACCAAGGGTGCCGTACCACCATACTATGCATTTATTTGGAGGAAAAATAAAACGGCCAAGTGCGAGTCGGACTCAAGCATTTGTAAGTAGGAAATGGTATATATGTATTTTTAAAATTTTCGTCATAAAAAGAAGGAAGAAGAAAAACCAGACTCGAAAAAACTAGACGTTTCCACTCCCAGCCATGCCGGTAGATGAACTCTCTCCATTGACGTCACAGGAGGCCACGCTTTTCCGTACGCAAACAATTCCGCGAAATGCTCCACGTTTTCTAGGAAAAGCTAGCCTCGCTGCACTACCTTTACCCACCTACCTACGTCGCTATTGCATAACGTTAATTGAACTGCAACTACGTTGCACGTGCGACGTATGTACGGTGGGCCACAATCTCAGATACCCCATGGCAGCTCTTATCGCGCACGGCATAAGGGCGTCAATCGAACAAAAAGGGGTATCTGAGACTGTGGCCGACTGTACCACCTTTTGTTTACCATTCCACGTTATTATTGCTTAGTAACACCAGTTCTTCGAGTAAAAGGACTAATTTAAGCTTTATATTTGCATGGTCAGTTACTTGGCTCGGTAGCTCTTTGTTGGTAGAGCGATGGCGCGACATGCTTGTGATTGTGCGGGTTTAAGACCTGTCCCTAACGAATTTATTACCTTATAGCAAAAAACTAAGGCCTTTGCATCTACGTAATGAGATGATTTATACAGCGTCCAGTGGCACCTTCACTCACACTAGATGGGTGAAGAGACCACTCGGCGCTGCAGTCCTTGGGACATCGTTTTTGATGGAGTAGGCTTGCGCAGCACCTATACAATCCTGACAGCTTAGTCGACCTAGCCCACAGGAAAGACAGGTCTATACGTGTGGAGCCAACTGAGCTAAATGAACTGAACCTTATAACAAATCGCAAAATTATTCCCACAGCGGGTTAGTGCTTTAGAAAAAAAAAGTGGTTGTATTCGATACTCTAAGGAGCCAACTGCTGATCTGCCCAGAGCAGGGTAAACAGTGATGTATCGAGCCAAAGTAGGCTCATTCCACGGTGACGGGTGTGACATTTCTACTAATGTTTTGTGCTGTTATTCCTATAATTGTTAAGGGATGATTTAAGTGTGAATGTAATCCATTAGGATTTGAAGCCATTTATTTAATGTAAAACTAAAATTTCCAATTAAACTTAATTTGTAGAAGATATAGTATTATTAGTGTCCGTGACGGGTGTGACGGGTACGCAAGCAAGATTTAGTTCTGCTTGAAAGAAACACAATATTTCTGCTCTTTATGACAGATTAACTTGAATAATTAGAATCATTCATATAGTTGAGCCTTTTTTCTTTATGTTAGCAACAATTTATTTAAAGTATGTATGCTATAATCAGCTTTTAAATCCTGAATTACGTCGTGACGGGTGTGACTGACCTATGTGACGGGTGTGACGAGATCATTTTGATGCTAAATAAACTACACTTAACCCTGACTTTCTCTTTTTCCAAAAACAAACTCATTTCTCAGGGTCGCTCTACTCTTCCTCTTCCTTGCAGCAGCATCCATTGTAAGTAAAAGAGAAAAGCTACCTATGCTATAACCAAGCATCACACAGAAAACACACTGTAGTAATCCTAATAAAATAAATTCACCCTCACTAAACATGTCTTGGCCTAGTACTAAGTTACGTGGCCCAATGTTTAAAAAAAATTTTCATAAAATTTATGAGCAAAAACAGTGATGGGTGTGACATGTGACGGGTGTGACCAAAATAATCACCTTCCTATAGCTAAACAAGAATGTTATGGCACTTAAAATCAATTTGCACACATTCCCCTGCGACATATCCTTACTTTAGTAAGCAAATTTACGATGTGTAAGCTGCTTTGACTCTCTGGGTAAAACATTTACATGTATTTTGTGACGGGCGTGACACTAAAGCCTGCTTAAGAATAATAATCAATAAAAGGCCAATTATTTACATAATTAATCCAAAATTTGGCGTTAAAAAAGCCGATGAATGATGCTCTCGAATGACAGTCCTATTGGCGCACTCTAGACCATACACAACGGAAACCAGTGTTGCAAATATGGATAAAAAAATATTCCTAGAGCAAGTTAGAGGCATGATCGATGTTATGATAATATTTTGCATATAATCGAATAAAAGTAGTTTTTTTAAATATATGTATGTGAAAGATGTATATAATAGCTTTTATAATCAAGTGTTTGAATGCACATATACATAAATTAATTTTTGTCCTATCTGGTATTAATTACCGTGGAATGAGCCAGTAGCAATCAGGATGGCCATAAAAGGGACGTCGATTTGCCGACCTTGGCGGGCGTCTATTGACCCTGCGCCGACGCAGGTCCGTTGGTCCGTTACCCCGGCTGCGCACGATCTCTTCCGACGGCCCACGAAACGGTTCGAAGGACCGCTGCCGCCGGCGCCATTTTGATTCTAATACACAGATTTATCACAGGAAAAAGAAGAGCAGTAACCTAACTCGGCATTGAACTTGAAATAATTACCTACGCAGCGACTCTGTGGTCGGTCGAAAAACAAGCGTTATAGGGTACAAACTCGTGTACCTACGACTATTCGGCCCCTTCCATCCATACTTTGGCGTGCCGAGAACACCAGAGTATGTTATCCGAGGCGCGTAGATAAAGCGCGTGTCGCCCGTTTGTACCTATGTACTGCTGTCTTCTTTACTGTGGCTTTATCGCTGCCATTTGGGAGACACGTCAATCGTTTAAACACGCGTCTGGCTGGCAATATTCGACAGTGATAACGATAAAAAGCGTTTTGTCATCGATAAAAATAATTATCGGCTGGCCGCTAATTTCATTGGCTCCATTAGAGGTGACCCAATTTGTTGCTGGCTGGAATGGTGGGTTGAAGGCGCCGTGCTTGGTGTTCTGATGCCGTTTCCTGCATGTGGTACACCTTTGTCTTCTGGGTTTTCCTTATCAGTAGCTCTGAAGTCGTTGCCGAACTTTCAGCGAATATCGGACTGCTGCGCGCTTTCTGACCCTATGTTTAATAATCTTATCTAAAGCAAATCCTACAGATCACATCGCTGCAAAGTATGAATAAAGTAGATAATATCTACGTAATTGCCTTGTTTTCGATGTTTGTTGTTTTCAAAACGTAGGAAAATTTCAAACTTGGCACAGTTTCCAATTTCCTCTCTTCTAAATGAGCCATCGCCTCCAAAATTCTGTGGAGGAAGGAAATTATCGCTCGTCGCGTTAGTGCGAGATATAATTAGTGCCATGACGCTTTAATTTAAACCGATTAAACGCCGCTGCGCAATTCAAAGAACTTCCGTCAACTCCACAAAGGTCGTCCTTTGCTGTTTTAAATGGCAGGAGCATTAAAGGCGACAGGAATTCCGATGCGATGGCTTCTGCTTGTGCTATATAATAATAAAAAAAAACTCCAGGCGTCTATTCAGCAAGGGCTGGGGTCATTGATCCAAGCTCCTCGCGTAGAGTCGGTCGAAGCCGAAGGGCGACGCACCCAATCGAGTCCTTTCCCCGTCCTGCACGCACACACTCGCATTATGTATGAACCTACAGCCCTATCCTGTCAAGACCTCAAGATTAACTTTCGTTTCTTTTTATTTGCCCTTAAACAAAACCTGGACAGGCTGAGAAACTAAGGGCTTTGTGACTTTGAAATATAGAGCCATATTTTTTGTTGCAAATCCACAACACTCAAAAGGAGTCCACGGAATGAAGTCCGCCGCGACCACGAGCCCTGTAATGAATTTGAACGTTGGCTCAATGCAAAAACGGGTGTTAAATCCGTTGAAATATGATTTCCATATCTTAAACCGAAGCTAAAACTAAAAACGAATTTGCTAAAACTAAAAAGTCTTTGAAAAAAATACCCTTCCTCCAAGAAGCCATGCACTGCCCAGCATTACCTATCTACGTTGCCCATAACTTGCCAGGTAACTAGCTGTCCACTCCTACATTGTAGGGACTGCAGCGCGTAGGTAAGCGGGTCAAAATGGCGTCGCAGGGAACCAGGTCATTGAGCCCGACGACCCAGCCTAGGTCACGCCACACCGCTATATGATCGACCGTGGCCAGGAATTGTGGGCCAGAGCTAAAAATAACACACGATGTTCTAAACCGTAGCCTTATGCATTTAGGTCGGAGCTATTTGGAGTTGGAGAGCACTTCGTACAAGAGAGCTTAGAAACGACTATGCAAATGAAAGAAACGTGGGAATGGAGGGAAACATGAGTGTCAGAAAAATTGGGACTACGTTCCAGCGGTTAGGTCAGGAACTCAGGACTATTCGAATCTAGACACTGCGGAATCATATTACATATTCATAAATCGTTCCATGTCGCATTTTAGTAAGCGTCCCTAGATCGACAAAACAGTGTGAAATCAAATCATACGTGCGTGATTTATAGCCTTTCAATGTGCACGTTTATTACACTCTGTCAATGAATCATCTTTTATCTTCTTGCTTGTTCTCTATAATGATAAAAATGGAAGGGCAATTCCGCAATCAACGACAGCTTTTCATTCTGCTATACATCTGCCTCTCACCACTTTCCTCCTATGTAGAATAAAATAATATACCTATGCCCTTGTCTTTCAGTCAACACCCGTCGGCTCTGTACCAACAATCAATTAAATTTCAACTAACTGATGGTTATTAGCGTTTTCTGTCCTTGGACCTGAACTGTTCGATTGTTATCATAATACCCAGGCTAGTTGGCTGCCAATTTGATTAATTGAACGCCCATAGCGCGAGTCAATAAGATGGCATTTGTACTACACTACGTTCTTTGCGTTTCTAGTTTTGCTCCTTCTACCAAACTAATATCACGGCATCGGAATGCCAATCCAATCTTTTCCCCTCAAGACAAGCAATAATGCAGTTAAGGCTTATCCCCCAAATGGGATGTTTGCCGTAGACACAGGGGGACCTGGGGTTGGCCGGTGTCGATGACCGCCGTATTGATCCCTGCAATGTGGGTCGCGACCCGTTTACCGCTGCACTCCAGTCACTAGGTGCACTGTGAAGTGGTACAACTGAGAGAAGGGTGTTCTACTTACGTGCCCTTTCCGAGTTTGCCATGCACTTCTATCTTAATTGGGGCCGAGTTTACAAACTTCGACACAGTGAGGAATTTTGTCTCAATCAACCCATTCCTCGGAAAGAGGAAGTCTCACTCATCTAGGTGCAATTTGCTGCAACGAAGTAGTACAACTGAGAGAAGTGAGAAGCGTTCTAACCCTTACCTTTCCGAGAGACTTGTAGAATTGTTTGTCCTGCACGTCTAACTCATAATTTGGGACCTGTTTTTCAGCCGAAGACACTTCGGCACAGTTAGATCTTTTGCGTCAACCCGGGGCGTCGCTAAGGAACCTATACTCTTCCCGTCATAGGATATGTTAAAACCTGAATACTTGTGTTTTATAGAGCGTCGCAGACACACAAATGTGTCGATAAAATCCAGCACCTCTTCGTTAGATAAGTATATAACTCTGACAGGCTCTTCAGAGGATATCATCGTTGATCTGTTTGTTGATGTTCATTGGTGCTGATGCTGAACCCGTGCCCGTGAGCCTGTGAATGTTCCAACGATGAGGAAGTCAGTTATAGTCATGAATTCATGATAGATTCAAGAGACTCAATACGTTCTAGCTAGATGTACTAAAGAACGCCTTTGAAAGAACTAGTTCTTGTTCTGGTATACCAGGCCCCTCCGTTAGGTGTTTCGAGTTTCGAGCACTTCTAAGGCTCAGTAGTTTGGATTGCTGGATCTCGAGGATTTTTTTTACTGTAGGAAGTAGTATACTGATAAGATAAGAATATCGTGTTTCTCGACATGACCACAACCACAACCAACCTCTTATGATTCAGTTATTTGTTTATTATTTAGCCAATAAAATATCGTTTAAATGTTAACGGTTCGACTTTAACTGTAACTGCATTACTTGTCATGTCTGAACTTAACGTGCTGGCATTAAAGTCTATGTTTTATTAAACTGGCTTTGAAAAAGCAATCTCGGCGGTGTAGCTAGTTGCTCGTGATAACTTTCCTCGTTTCCAAGCCACGGGTCGGCGAATTTCACTTGCATATTGCATTGTAGACTAGCGTACCGCTGCTTTAAACCGGCGGAAGTAAATCTAAAACCCACGCCCCGAGGCAGTCCTAGTTTCGTGACCTAATCCCACTAATGCTGCCTTTCGATTTCTAAATTTGTCTGAACAATGCTACAATGCTGTCTTTATTTTACTATAACCTCCAACTGCTGTTACTGTCTGCCATCTCAGTACCTATCATTAGACAGTCTTTGGTACGACCTTTGCGTCGTTTAGTACCGACTTTAGTCAAACGGCAGTCACGTAAATACCGTGATTTGTCGTAACCGGTACCATTTTATTAGTCTTACTCGAGTCGTAGCTGATATCGCGTTTTGGCTGAAAATAACCTTAATTATTTCAGTATACTTTATGATGGGCTAATGATAAAAGTTCTTTACAATATTTCTGCTTTGCTGTTCATTACAATTTGAGCTCCACGGAGGGAAGGGTTCCAACGGCAGGCAACCGAGATTCGCTTTGTTTTGAAGGTCGGTTTGACGTACCGGGTGAGTTTGAATAATTCATAGTGAAGTAATAAGGTCGGTCGGATATCGACGAAGCTACTCCTTTGGATCATTTACATGTTTCTGGAGCGGCTCCTACGCAAGTGAAATAGAGAGTTCTGATTGGTCGGTTGCCGCGAGGTAGGTATGTATTGGTGTGAAAGTTGATTTGCACTCTTCCCCTCCATTCCACAAGCGGGGGTGCGTCAATCTTTGCACTGCATGCGAGATTTTCTCTTCTCTGTCAATGACTTTCCATACTTGCAACTAGGTAGGTATGTTCCAATACTATTTTAACCGTTTTATGTGTCAATCATAGTATTTGATCTAGAAATAACTGTTTTATCGCGTGTCTTGACGCAAATCTAGTTTGATACATCGAGGTTTATTCGCCGATTTGATTTCTTGGAATCAATCATCGTTATCGAAGTTTGTGGAAGAATGTCTAGAGTCCATCACTTATTTATAAAACAGCTATTACGACTGATGATGATTAAATACTCAATTCTTCATAATTTTCAGACCAATAACCTTTAGTATTTTATGTTGCTGTTTGTTTAGTTTGTAACATTTGAAAACTTACAGCTATTCTTTCAACACGCATTTCTAAATAATTCACAATCTAAATGATTGAGATTTGTTTCCTTACATTTCATGGAAGTTATTACGTAGGTACTCTTAGCTAAAGTTCGAAAGAAGTAACATTTCCAAACTTTTGGGGCGTAAAAAATTGTCAAAAAAATATTTTAAAGGTTTCCCCGCAAGGTTCATACATAACATAACACGTGAAAGTTTTAGGGACAACAGAAACACGTTTGACGTAGTTTAGTGTCAACAAGAACTGAGAAGGAAAAATCAAATTGATCACGCAGTGGACTCGGTTCTCCGTACACGTGCCGGGCCGGGCGTCACGTTGCTCTGCCTACGTATAATCGGACGAATACACACACAGCTACTGCCAACCTATGAAATATTGAAACTGTCCTAGACTTCTTCTTATTCGTGTGAGAGTGTCAAAATTATTATAAGGCATGCAGCCAGTGCTTCACGACCGCTATGGCTTTGGGTGTCGCTTTCAGCAGGTCTTCGGTGGTGCACGTGAATGGAGAGTCTGGGCACTGTAGGAGGTGTTGGGTGCTATGGGTTTGGCCGCAGGCGCAGTTGGTGCTGGCGTCTTTTGACAGGAATCCCCATCTTTTCATATTGTCCCGTGTCCGTGCCACTCCAACTCTGAGACGGTTGAGACCCTTCCACACCGTCCATTTCTCGGACGCCCCCACCGGGAGATGCTCTGCTGGTGCAAAAAGTTCGTCCTGCTCCGTCAGTTGCGCTTTCCATTTTCTGAGGCGAGCTTCTTGTTCTTGTCCTAGACTCCTAGCACCAACTGAGTGGGAGCTAACGTCATGTTGTTGACATGGAAATATTATGAGGATCGGGGCAAATAAAAATCTATTACCCTCTCACATCAACTTTTGCGAAACAACAGAAAGAGGATACTGTGAGACTATTGCTTCTCGGGTGTTTTTTGACATAATACTCTTGCCTGATGATAATCTCCAAATCCTAGTCTAGATGTAGGATTGACGCTACAAGAGTACCTACCAAGCTGTGGTTTAAAGCTCGTCAGAACAGCAGGCGATATCTTTTTGGAAGAAGCTAGATTATCATATCATTATCATGTTGTGTATGGCTTGACCAGCATGACCACCCAAGTATAAAACTATTAAGGTTTTTACTTTATTGAGTAACGTTAGACGGACTATCGAGTGACTATTATGTCTCTCACTCATTAAGATCGTTAGGTGTCACATAATGACGTCATTCACTGCACTGGCAAGTGGCATTCTCATGTTGCACAGTGCTACTCTTGTTAGTCTCATTTGCAACATGATACAGACAGAGCACTGATTGAAGAGATCGTTGCACTTGTTAAGTTTCTGTTACTCATCATCAAGATCAACCGTTCTATTTTCAGAACTGGCTTAGTTTCTTCGCTATAAATAACATTAAATTTTCTTGTCATGTTGGGTGAATGAATAAATATGTATACGGACATAATGGACGTGTGTGTGGGCACGCAGATGCGTTCAATTGTCCCATTGCTGTTTAAACAGTGGAAGCTTCCAATGAGTCTAGAAATAGGTTTATATGGACGTGGGCGTATTGTTATGGATTTAAACGTGATGGATTGTTGAAAGTGTGGATGGATTGAAGAGACAGTTATGTTTCTATTTGTGTTTGTCTGCTTGCCAACCATAAAATGTTCAAACGTATTCTATACAGGGCTTCAGGTAGATAAGAGGCGTTTCAACGAATAATTCTTCGTTCAGGTCATTAATCATTATTACGATAGCCATCGTACAGTAATGCTGTACTGTTTAAACTCCTTGGTTGTAAAATTCTGAATTATGAAATTTACAAAAAAGATCCCCACAGCTATAACTCAGCTGTCTCTGTATAATGTGTGTCGTTTCATTGCTCGTATTCTTTTAAGAGTTTCTGCTATTCTTAGATTGCGAGGGAACGGGCAACGCCTCTCACACACAACAATTCAGTTAGCACATTTATTCGCACTGCAGCTGCGTCTCGTTACGGTCTTTATTTAGATCGTGCAAGTCCTGCAGTAAGTAGATTCAAAACGTTAAGTTCTATTTGATCACGGTTCTTACCAAAAGACACTGCTCCTATTTCATCTTTGGCTTTGTCTCTCGATGTTTAGTCTTAGATTGTTCGGTCTTCAAGAGTTGCTAGTTGCTATCGAAGGCGTTCAGTTTCAGCGTAAAAAGTTTGAAACTTATAAACAGTTTACGGTGGTTGGGTGTGTGTGTGGATTGGTTGAGGTGGCGTGTGGGTGTCAGGCGTCTGTGACGCCAACGCCCCCGCCTGTCGCCGAGTGACGTCGCGGTGCCGCCGGTGGCGACCGCGGCGCGGCGCGGCAGTCTCCGTCTGACCGCGATACGGATTGTATCGAGCCGCTGCAATGTGAACGCCTAACTTTACACTCTGTCTACAACGACAGCTTCTGTTGCGTGTGCACAATTGTTTAAGTTATCCTCGCACTCCCTTTCATTGAACTTTTGATTTTGTGTCGTGCACTTCGCCCGCCGGAGAAGCATGTAAGTGCTGTTATTTGTTTATGTCACTGTTGACTAGTGTCCCGCATTACTGACACATTTTTGGGGCGGAGAATTCTTGCAGTGTGCTGGATGGATTTACTGCCGGTTAACTGTGCTTTTAGTCCTCTTACCAGTTCGGCATTATGGTCTAGTCAGTCCATTCTGTATTCAGGTAAAAGTTCAAAAACTAGTATCAGTTACGTGATTGGCTTTATGAACAAAAAGTTTGGTTTGGTTAGAATCAACAGGTCTCCGTGTAAATGTTGACGTATCACGCTACACAATAGTTTGCTACATCGTGGTCACTTCACACAATCTCACAACAACGTGCGTCTTTGTTTGAGACGTTCCTTTTATCGTCTGTAGAATGCTAATTGTCCGATACGATAACTTAGTTTATAACTTCAAACTGGCATCGTTTGAAGCTGACGGCATGTGCTAAATGAGCACTGGCACGCGTGAATGTAATTATTATTTGTTGCACTTAGTGGAATTAATTACTTATAGTATATTCATTCTAAATTTTTTAGCGGCAAAATTTATAATTTAAATTTATTGCTGCTATGTTATACCTATATACGAGTATATTAAAATACACAACTCTCCCACCCCCTCCGCAAGCCGCTTACCCCCTCCCCCCCTTGAAAAGTGTCCCGTTTTACAGATTTTCACAATTTTCAGGAAAACTATACAAGCTAGGACAAAATAGTCAAAGACTGAATTATTTATCAATAAATTACAAACAAATAAGTACTAACATTCATTTTGATACGATTTATAGTTTCCAAGCTATGGTGCATCAAAGATTACAAAAATGTGCGCTTAGCAACAGCTTAGCAGAAATAAAACATTTAATACACAAGAAACCATAAATTTTTATAGAAATGCGTTTATGTAGTTCTTAATATCTAAAAGAATCAGTATCGTCATCATTATCTTGGCAATAGTTGCACATGATGGAACAACGCAATCCAGCATTGACACATCGACATCTTTTTCCGCCGGCTTTTTTGCAGCTGCATGATACATACTATTTTCAGTATCAACTGTGGAGCTGGTGACGTTGTGGCCAACGTATTTGTTGAAGTGGACATATCGTAAATTCGTAACTCGTTTATACTTTTTTCGGTTTGCCCCATACAAGACGAGAATATACGAGAGGTCCAAAAGTTCGCGGAATTAAGTTCGCGGTTCGCGCTTGTAAGTGGGATAAAAAATTGATTTTATTTTTCCTTTTCAACATAGTCCTTCTGAAGCTCAATACACTTTTTGAATCTTAGAATAAGCTTTTCTATGCGCCGAAAAAAAATATTTCTTCCTTGCCCTGAAAATGGGTCAAAACAGCTTCTTTGACTTCTTTTTTCTATCGTCGGAAAATTTTCTTCCTCGAAGGTATTTTTTTTAATTTTCAGAAGGGGGTCAGTACTAGGCTGTATAGAATAAACTAGTGTCTAAATCCCACATCTGTGTAAGGCAGCCATCGCAGTGTGACACTTGTAAACGGGCTAATTGTCTTGCAAAAAGACAACACCCTGAGACCATTTTTCTCTTCTAGTTTCTTTGATGGCTTCCTTTATTTTTTCCAATAGTGAAACGTAATATTCTCCGGTTATATTAACATTATTTGTAGTCTATTAACAAAATTTCTTCAGTGACCCGAAAAATCGTCGCCATAATCTTGCTAGTTGATTCTGACACCTTAAACTTGTAAGGGGGGGTTGTACCCTTTTTATGCCAGCGTATCGACTCTTGTTTGGACTCGGATTCATAATGATGAACCAAATTTTCACTTTCAGTCACCATTAGTGCCAAAAGGCCTTTTGGATCTCCACCATACCCCTCCAAAAAGTGTTGAAGTGGGGCGTGAGCATTCTCGGCGGCAATGTTACAGTCACTTTTTTATACCAAGATGTTCATTAATTATCCTCAAAATTATGGTTTCTGATACTCCAATTAATGCAGATAGAGGTTTGTTCTTCAACCGGGCGTCTTCCAATACAACTTTATCGATTTTTTCGATGTATTCGATGTGGTGGAGTCAAAAAGGTGTCTCGGACGGCGGACGACAACAATCGACTCTCTCCCTTATTTTAAAAGTCCATGCCATTAATAAATCAATGTTTTGGAAGGGCAATGATCCCCATAAATGGCTCCCACCTTTTAAGTTTAGATTTTCGGAGCTTATTCCTCATTGATAAGGAACTTTATAACGGCAAAATCGTCAATTTGCTCCACATTTGCAGGTAACTTCCGGATTTACCTATTTTCAGGACGATAACTTATTAATTAATTAAACTAGGGCGCTGAAATTTGGCTTATATACTCGTAATGAGTTGCTTATTCTAATGAAATCACGCAAGAAAATCTTCGGGCAGGATTTCTTGTAAAAATAATAATATTTATGGTTTCTTGTGTGTTAAAATGTTTGATTTCTGCCAAGCGCACATTTTTGTAATCTTTGATGCACCATAGCTTGGAAACTATAAATCGTATCAAAATGAATGCTAGTACTTATTTGTTGGTAATTTATTGACAAATAATTCAATCTTCGACCATTTTGTCCTAGCTTGTATAGTTTTCCTGAAAATTTAGAAAATCTGTAAAACGGGACACTTTTCAAGGGGGGGAGGGGTTAAGCGGCGTGCGGAGGGGGTGGGAGAGTTGTGTATTATAATGTACTCGTATATAGGTATAACATAGCATCAATAAATTTTAATTATAAATTTTGCCGTTTTGCCCATACATTGAAATCTAGAATGAATACACTATTACGGGACAATTCATTTAGTGCGGGTGCGGTGCTTGTTGCTTGGCAAAATATTCCAGTAACCGATATACTATCGGTTGTCCATAGTGTTGTCCAATAACTATTAGGTCATCATCATCTTCCTTGCCGCTGTTACCATGTAGTTGAGGTCGGCAATAGTCCTGTCATCTTCTTCCAAAGATCGTGGTCGCCAGCATCCTCCTTCTCCAGTCCTTCTGGACCCAAGTGGCTACGTATCTTTTCAGATTTCCGCCTCGGCGCGTTCCAATAACAATCCCAATCCCAAACTGCATAAAATTAATTATAGTCATATTGATATTGCGCTTCATCTGATCAATTCTTCAGGTAATTTTCTATGATAACCACGAAAATACCACATCTAGGAAATGTCACATGTCAGGATGGTATAGGTGCTTGGAAAGGCACTGCAGCGCCGAGTGGTATCTTCACCCATACCATTGGACGCTGCCGCTGTATAGGTAAATCATCGCATTACGTAGATGCAAAGGCCTTTGTTTACCACATCTAGATAGCGTTCTAGATATCTGGGAAGCAAACCCACATTAGCAAGCACCTCACCACCACTAATTAGCCGGACCAAATGGCAAATAAACCTGTTGCTTAAAACTTCAAAGTACAGAAGTTCTTGTTTATTTTTCTTCCGGCCGTATTAGATATTTTGTTAGCGTTTTAAACACAGTTTTCAGTATTTAGTTAGTACCTCTTCTTTAGCGTATCACAATAGAATGATGTATAATCAAATTACTTTACGAACTTTATGCGGTTTCGTGAAGTTTTTAATGGGAAAACTATATTATTATAATTAAATGTGCTTATTAATAACGTCGAAATATACTCAGGCCCAAAAAACCTTATGAAAAATATTACAAACAACTTTTGTTCCTATTTGAAACCGATTGTGAGGGGATTATTAGGTATCAATGGAAAGAACAATTAACTAGCTTAAAATAAACATCTTTTTATGTCATAAACAACAATAAAATCCTCTCGGTACGTGATGTTGAAAAAAGTATTGGCGAAGTCATGAAACCTGCAGTCCATAAGATATCGTATAGTATACAGGGTGTTAAAAGACCGCCAACAAAGCGGGAAACCACGTATTGTCCTCATCATAAGGAACATTTTTTCCTAAGGAACTATGCCTGGGAAATCAACGGTTTCAGAGATAATGAGGTTCAAAGTCGGACTTTTGAAAACTTTTTTTTTGCAGAAATGTATTCAGTATCTAGTTCTTAACATACCTTCTCAAGAAGCCATATCAAAATTATGAATATTTCTTACAAAAAACGACGTTAAAATTGCAACCCGCAATGTATTCTAAACATCGGCACTTCAAGCTTAAGTAACATAAACTGATACCTACGCTTGCGCAATATAAGTTCTGTGCGTTACACTTCCATTGCGTGATCAAATATTATTCAAAATTATAACCTAAAAAACCAAAATCGTTTCCCAGCAATAATTTATCGAAAAAGTACTTTGTTTTGGTGTCTAGTATGCGTGGCTTTCGGGTCTGTTGGCGGTCTTTTAACACCCTGTATGTTAACAGGGCAAGGAAAGGTAAACTAAGTTTTAGAGTAATTAGAAGCATAATTTTGTGATTATCTCTATTAGATTCATCAGCGTATCTAAGAAAAACGTTTTCGCGAAAATTTTATTATCTTTTTTTTTTCATTCCTTTTGTCCTGGTAAAGAAAAACACAACATTATTTAATTATTTCTATATTATTATGTAGTCTATTTAATTACGATTCAATTAAAGCCTAAACATTTTTTTAGGTTTATTTTTCAAAATGTGCGATCTTTTTGATGCCGTGTGACCGTGTGTATATTGATCGCCCTAACCTTGACTAGCAATTGGAATGAGTAACTCTTGACAACGACCATGACTTTGTTCGGGGGTCAAATTAGTGATAATTATAATTTATTCATCACCATGGCAAACGACCCCTGTCCTATTCTTTTCACTCTATTTTCTGATAGTCCTAGACATCTTGGCGGAATAGTCTTATTTTGTGTCGATTCTAAAGATGTTTTCCTTTGCAAACCTACGTGACTTTCTAACATCTTTTGTTTACATTGTTGCCCTTTTCTAGATGACAATCATTCCTACAACACAAGCTTGAGTGTTTGATAGATTATTAGCAAACATTATCGATTGACTGAAGTGGTGGCAATGATGGTAAATAGTAAGCGAACTCGACTGACGACACAATTATTTTGGGAACATTTATTTTGCTTATTTTCAAAAGTTGTTTAAATTCAGCAATAGCCTTGAGCATTTCTCGCTTTTCAGCAAATAAAAATACATCCATTGTAAGTTATAGGAAGAAATACCAAAGTGAACTTATATAAAATTCACAAGCAGAACAATATGAAAGCAGCTTTTTTAGTAAAAAGAAACTATAAAATATGCAACAATGAACAAACCTTTGCTGAAGGCTGTTATTTTCTAGGCAGACACGTTTAACTAACGTGTCTACCTACTTGTCGTATCTACCTAGGCGCACAGCGCTGTGGTTATGTTATGGCTGGCTGACCTCGATGCTTGTTTCCGTATCAAGAACTAAATATAACAGTCTACATCATAAAATAACAGTTCCGCTTAGTTTATGAAGATCCCATTTTCTTATGAGCTGCGTAGGGCTGCGACCATCACACTCCAAAGTCTCCAAGACTGCTCTATGGCGCTTGTCTTATTTGGTACTGATATTTCATTCCTTTCCATCGAATAATGTTATGTTCAAACTGGAAAGCATCATCATCAGTTCCGGCTATCACTAATCAGAGACATACAGGACTCTCAAAACAGTTATTCTTATAAATTTTGGCCGATTTTGCGCCTTCACCTCTAGATTGGATATGAAAATGGACAGTAATACTTAACGGGAACCCCTCAACAAATTGAGTAGGTAGTACATAGTTAAATAAAACAAAGCAATTAATTTTCCTATTTCAGACTGGCCTCACCCATTTTATTTGACACTGAACGAGGGCGGACGCACCTCGATTTACAACTTTGGCTTTTGCTAATGGTGTCTGTCTGACTAGGGGTCGATAAAAATCTAGTTCAAATAGAACAAAAGAACTGAAATGTAGCCTTCCAAGCCTTTGATATCAATTTCTCATACATTGCTTTGCACGTCTGGTGTCATTTTACGTCGGTTGTTTGCCACGTGTTCACTAAACACGACACGATGTGATGTAGATTCCTTGCTACATGATTGATATCCATACTAAACATTGCCTTTGCCAATGCTATTGATAGAATCAAAACATCGTTGTGCCTATAATAATGAACTCTACATGTGTGCAAACATTACTTACTATTAGTGTTTGTGGTACTTATTATTCATTATTATCACTATGAGAGAGACTATGTTTAGGTACTATTTACCTCGGTAGAAACCGTCGTTTCTTTATTCATCTTCTTTGTTAGTTAAGATGGAATATAAGGGAGATTAGCTACTCCAGACGGGGCTACAATGTTTGCGCGAGTATCTTTAAAGTTTCCGTGCACATAATATAGTACGTCGTCTGGTTTTGAGTTTATCGACCGTCGAGTCTCGCCAGTTTTTGGACATCTTGCCCCGTCTAATGCAACTGTTGTAGACGACGGCTTTTCGTTTTTCCGCCAGAACGCAATCTGCTATTCATTACTGTTGCTCGTTGTTCGCAAGTGGAACTTTGCAATCATTGTTATTTTGATTTAGGCACTAAGCTGGTGGTTTGGTATTCTAGTGCTATGAATTTTGTAAAAGGTAGCAACAAGTTCAACAGGCAATTCGGTACGCAAAGTTTTTTGTTCGAAAGTCCGTTATTGGCTTAATCTTATCTTTAGACAATATTGAGAAACTAATATCAATATTTTTTTATTTTGGTTCAGTAGTTTGGATTTTACAACGTTTCAAAGATACGGTTTTAAGACCTTCACGCGACGGTCTGCATACTGTTGGCGGTCATAGGAACAAAACATTTTAGCGCATAAAAACAAAACTACTGGACCAAAATAAAAAATATTTAAATTAGTTTCTCAATATTGACTAAAGATAAGTTTAAGCCAATAACGGACTTTCGAACAAAAAACTTTGCGTACCCAATTATTGATCTAACTATTCCAAAAGAACTTTAAAAGTGTATTCACTAAATTGATCCTGATTATCTTTTATGTGTCCATTCAAGATAAAACGTCTCATTCACTCAGGTCCGTGACCTTGCTGTGACTCCTTCGCGTTAAAGTCGATGATCTTGTTATAGAGTCGTTTGAGTCTTCTAAGCATTCTTGTCGTATAATTACACCGCATTAACACCTTCGTACGAATGCAAATTAGCGTTTGAAACAACTCCTAAGTACCGGCTTATTGCTCTTTACGATTCTAAATTAGTGTTCGCCTCTTTGTTCAGAGTCAGACCAACTATTTGGCAGCATCATTGTGCTCTAAGTATAGAAATTCTATAATAATTGATTTATTTACATTTTCATGTACCTATGTGTGTATTGTTGCTAACGATATCTCAAGAGGCCTCATTTAATCGAATATTAAAATCTGTAAATGTTGATTGTAGTAGTAACTTGTTCACGTCAGCGTTGGTCGAGAGGCCGATCCCATTTTCCGCTTGGCCCCACTCCAAGTGCCTCCCCTTGATCGAATTTACCGAAATGTTTGTGAGCGAATTCGGGACTGTAATTCGGCGTAGCGCTTTCTTTTCGCTGGCATCGATGTTTATAAGCGACCGGCTTATGTGGAAGCGTAAACACATGACGCGTGAGTAATTCCCACGCCTCAGGTCCGATTGCCAAAATCTGTTGCGTTGTCGACCTTCCGAGTCTCATTCCCGACGTGGTCGTAAGTCGTTGTCTTCTTCATTGCCGCCAGTAAATTGCGTTTTAATTCTGTTTTCGTCCCAATTCCCGGTGGAGTCCTTCGAGGATGCCAATTTTGTGTGTGCCGCAAGACCTTTGTCGCTTCACGCTCCAGGCGGTCCACTCCTTTGTGCTCCAGTTCGTGCTCTTGTGCCATGACATTCAATGCTTCAGAAGTGTTGTGATTAGCGCTTGATCGGGCAGTGAGTAGCCAATACATAGTTTGGGTTGCATAACCGGTTGGTTCGACCGGTTTGTGATCACGTCACAAATCGCCTCAATCATGATAAGTTGGAATGGCGTTATCGAGTGTCAATATATCAATACCTATGTTTGTTGCTAAGTCTGATTTCTAGACATAACATCGTGGTATCACGCTTCCTGTGGCTGTACTTAAGAGCGGGGGTAAAGCTAAGTGAACGCACTTCAAATTAAAAATTCGCAATGTTTGAGATTGTTTGTCGAATTCACAAAAATACTATAGATTCTAGGCTATATACTTGATCAGCATGTGGGACGAATACCTAATTGCTAAAAGTTGACTCGATAGAAAAAAATCACGAAGTTACCTCTAGTTTTTCGATTTTTTGCTTTTTTCAATGCCTAAAATAATGATATTGCAACCAGACCACCTTGAATTAAATAATGCAGTCATTAACACGTCAGTAGGGGGGAGAACATTTTTTGGTGTCATACAGATATTTATTTAAATTAAATATCAAAGAAATGGCGCAGGCGTCAAGTTATTCTAGACAGATTTTGTGTATGCCCTCTCCGTCGCACGCGCTTTTTGACCTATTCTTTGTTTCGTTGTTCGCTGATCGCCTCAGTCACGAGCGCTCTGTTGAGACGAGTGGTCTATGCCTGCCGGCGCTCCGTCCGCGACCCGTAATTAATCTTAATATTTGAAACAAAATCGTGTTAGTTACACCATTTATAACTCGAGAACGGGTGGACCGATTTTTATGATTTTAGTTTTGTTGGATTTCTCTCTGCCCCGAATAGCAGAATAACTATTAAAACAACGGAAAAACTCACGAGAAAAAAACTAAGTCTGCGCGGACTAAGTCGCGGGCAAAAGCTAGTTATTTATATTGTTTTTCTTGTAAAAATATCGTTAGCTGTTTAGACTTATTAATTAAGTTTTAGTAATAAATAAACCTAAATTTTATTTATAGTGTCGTATTATTATTGCGTAATAAAGAGACTGTGGCCCGGTTTCTGAGTTGAGAATTTTGCTAAGCAAATGGGTAAGTATCGTCCTGTCTCTGCAGATTTCTCAGAAAAGAGCGTGACAGAGCGATACGTAAAGTATGTGCTTATTAAAATTCTCAACTCAGAAACCGGGCCTGTTTGTTTTACGCCAAAATGGGAAATAAAAATAACAAACGACTCAAGTGTTCGTTTAGCAATAAGCGACCTATAAACTTCACAACCCACTGATATGTTTTCATTACAGTCACAATTCAAAGATAACAATAAAAAAATATTATTTTATTACCATTTGAAGATTATTCGGATTGTGGTGCAAAGTCACCCCGCTAGGTGCAAAGCTGGGTGCAAAGACGAGACTATTCCATTTTCCCCCACTAGAGTTCCCCCACTGGTGGGAAAAAATGGAATTGCACAAAAAATATTCCATTTTTCCCCACTGGCCACCCCACTGAGTGGCTGGTGGGGAAATTGGAATTTTTATTCCATTTTCCCCCACCAGATATTTATAGACAAGACATTGGCGAGGCCGACTCATTACAATGATGCAGTCACTGTAGCCTAGCCTAATTTTATAATTAATCGGCATAAATAAAACTAATTTGTTAACTTTACCTACTAATTTGTTTATTTGTATTTAAAAATATACTTGGTATATAGGTCGCCGGATAAAGACAAAAAAAGAGGCTAAATTCACAAAGCGTGATGTAGTTCTGCATTTTTGGTATGTTATATGGATCTGTTAGGGTAGTGTGAGTTAAAATTTGCAACTTCGAAAAACTTGTGGAAACTGAGAAAATCGAGTAAAACATCGAAATTTTGGGACTATTTTCACTATTTGCTCTCTAGGGCCAAAATTATGATTTTTTTGCAAACGATGTTTTTTACACACATAAACTGTATTAAATTAACTACAATTTGAGCCTAATTTCAGCTCTATTGACACCATAGAAGATAAGCTATGGCTCTTCGAAAATGACATAATTTCCCCAAACTTTGAAATTTTCAAGTTTTACGAGCTGATTTCGTAAAATATTGGAAAAACCTCTTATCCTACGAAGAAAAGTTACTGAAAATACCTTGTAGAAGATTTAATAAGCTTTTATTAAAGCCCAAAACCAAGTCTGTGAGACTAACAGTTCACTCACAATCTCAAAAAAACGAAAAGAAGGTAAAATGAGTTACAGAAGCAAAAGACTCAATGTATACAGGGTTCTTGGAAATTAGACCGGGATGTAGTTCTGTATTTTTGTTATGTTATATGGGTCTATTAGAGTAGTTTGAATTAAAATTTGCAACTTCGAAAAACTTGTAAAACTTAGAAAATCGAGAAAAACTTCGAAATTTTGGGACTTTTTCACTATTTGCTCTGCAGGGCCTAAATTATCTACAATTTGAGCCTAATTGCAGCTCTATTGTCCCCAAAAAAGCCAAGCTATGACACGTCAAAGATGACCAATTTTTCTCGAAAATTGAAAATTTCACGTTTTACTCACTTATTTCGCGAAATATTGGCAAAACCACTTGCTCTAAGAAACGTTGCTGAAAATATTTTGTAATACATTTATTTTGTTTTTATTAAAGCCCAAAACGAAGTCTGTGAGACTAACAGTTCACTCACAATCTCAAAAAAACGAAAAGACGGTAAAATGGGTTACAGAGGCAAAAGACTCAATGTATACAGGGTTATTGGAAATTAGACCGGGATCTTATAAAGGGCATTAGGGGAGGTCATTTGCAACAATATTTACCCCAAAAGTAATATAACCTCTCCGTCCATAGCAAAAAGACTTGTAGATCGTACTTCTTTCTTTTGTCGTTGTTGTGTGTGGATTTGGATTGTGAGTGAACTGTTAGTCTTACAGTCTTAAATTTGGGCTAAATAAATGTATTACAAAATATTTTCAGTAACCTTTCATAGAGCAAGTGGTTTTGCCAATATTTCGTGAAATCAGTGAGTAAAACGTGAAAATTTCAATTTTCGAGAATAATTGGTCGTCTTTGACGTATCATAGCTTAGCTCCTATGGGGTCAATAGAGCTGCAATTAGATTCAAATTGTAGATAATTTAATACAGTTAGAAAACATCTTTTGCAAAAAATGCATAATTTTGGCCCAGCAGAGCAAATAGTGAAAATAGTCCCAAAATATCGAAGTTTTTCTCGATTTTCTCAATTTCTACAAGTTTTTCGAAGTTGAAAATTTGAATTCAAACTACTCTAACATATAACATACCAAAAATGCAGAACTACATCCCGGTCTAATTTCTAAGAACCATGTATACATTTAATCTTTTGCCTCTGTAACCCATTTTACCTTCTTTTCGTTTTTTTGAGATTGTGAGTGAACTGTTAGTCCCACAGAGTTGGTTTTGGGCTGTAATAAAAGCTTATTATATCTTCCAAAAGGTATTTTCAGTAACTTTTCTTCGTTGGATAAGTAGTTTTTCCAATATTTTACGAAATCAGCTCGTAAAACTTGAAAATTTCAATGTTTGGGGATATTAGGTCATTTTCTAAGAGCCATAGCTTGTCTTCTATGGTGTCAATAGAGCTGAAATTAGGCTCAAATTGTAGGTAATTTAATACAGTTTATGTGTGTAAAAAACATTGTTCGCAAAAAATGCATAGTTTGGGCCCTAGTTAAAAAAAGTCCCAAAATTTCGATGTTTTTCTCGATTTTCTCAGTTTCCACAAGTTTTTCTTAGTTGTAAATTTTAACTCGCACTACCCTAACAGACCCATATGACATATCAAAAATGCAGAACTACATCACGCTTTGTGAATTTAGCCTCTTTTTTTGTCTTTATCCGGCGGCCAAGTATATTTTTTTTAATACAAATAAACAAATTAGTAAAGTTAACAAATTAGTTTTATTTATGCCGATTAATTATAAAATTAGGCTAGGCTACAGTGACTGCATCATTGTAATGAGTCAGCTTCGCCAATAATAATCTTGTCTATAAATAGCTGGTGGGGGAAAAAGGAATAAAAAATCCATTTTCCCCCACCAGCCACTCAGTGGGGTGGCCAGCGGGGGAAAATGTATTTTTTTATGCGATTCCATTTTCCACCACCAGTGGGGGAACTCTGGTGGGGAAAAATGGAATGGTCCCAAAGACGGACTGGGGTCTTACCGGTACACGATAATAATTCATGGTCTACACAGTATGTACATTGTATATAGGGTATATATAATAATATTATTTAGGTATTCCTCGTTGATATTTTTCCAATGCTTTTATTCCTGAATTTTTTTTTTATTCCTGAAACATTTTATAAGGTACGTTCATAGTCATATTATACGCTGTTTTTCATGGTTTTAATGCTGAAGGGTTTTTTGTACTGGTCATTATAAATAACTTTTGTTCTGACATTTAGGTATTTAGGAAAAAAGCTAGTTTGTAATAGAGAAGACTTTTAATTTTCGCTTATTTCGGAAAAAGTGGTCTAGAATTACCAGTACAACAAAAATGTATCTTCCCCTTCGTGCTCTAAAATCACAAAAGTTCTAAATGTGCCAGTATAGTGAAGAGTATTATTTAACAGTTTTTTTGCGTAAGTATACCTACTATGCGCGCGCAAGCATCATGACATCGAGCTATTTACGCGAGCGAGACGCGCCGACCCGCTTTCTGTGAGGGGGTGGTTTGCGAGACGCGCGGGTGAAATCGTAAATTTTGCTGGCTTTACTCGCACTCTTAATCTTACATTTACATGCGGTTTGCATCCGAAAGGCATTTGTTCTACTGGCGATTCTGAGAAACTTCTTGACAAGAACACTGGCCGTATTTCCATGAGTGTCAGATCAAAATTCTTTAGAAGCGCCAGTAGAGCTAGTGATCCCTCCAGCCAGTTGTAAAGCCACAAATTTTACGGTGCAAATTCAAAATTCGCTGCTAACGTATCTATCATACTACCATCTTCTTTTTCCTCTTTGCGTCTCTTTCCTATCGGAGGTTGGCGATAAGTTTGGCTATCTAGTCCTTCGTAGCTGCCAACCGATACAATGATCCGCTCAGCTAGAAAGAACCTGAACTCGAAGAATTATCGTGGCTTCTTTATGAATATCCCGTGAAAGATTAATTTGTCCCATGCTGAAGATCATAATTTTGGCTCCTCTTGTCAGAAATGATTTTCCTCCCGGTCTATTCATTTTGCACCCTCTCGTATAAAAATTAATTTGGTAAGATATCTGCGATAGTTAAGCTAAAAAGGTACCTGTGTGCTTGTTATGTAAAAAAATCCGGTCTTTTCATTTTCGACAAATAATTATTTGTCGAAAAAAATATTTTTATTTATATTTTCCGGCAAATAAACTGGTTTTGAGGACTGGCAACTGCGTTTTTTTCCATGATAAGCACATTGAACTGTGTATTTTGTATAGATATACCGTGAGCCTCGTTCCAAGCTACACATTGATGTCTTCTTTTTAGAAATGCATAACGTCACTGATTTCCTCCCGGTCGATTCCTAATTCGCCCTCTCTTCTGTCCCCAGCTGGAGATCACTTCTGTGGCGACATTGATGGAGTTCCGCTTGGACAGCGCGGAGTACTGCCAGGCACAACACAAATAGAGCGGCAGCGCGACGCGGGCGATCAGACGCGCCCGGCCCGGACCCATGCGCGCGGCTTAGCACTGTTACAGGTGAGCTGGGGGCAAATCGGACCAAATTAGGAGCCAAAGAAGGTCAAAAGCGAAATGGGATATGCGTGGCAAATTGTCAAAAAAAAAAAAACAAGTTAACTACAAGGTGCACTCTAAGTCGATAGCGAAACTTTAAGTAGGATGTCTACTGATCAATACAAACAACTTGTACTAGGTGGCGACAAAAATGGAGTGAAAAAAATATCAGCTGTTCCATACAAAAGGTCGCCTCAGTACTGCGCCAAATGTATGAAACAGCAGATATTTTTTTCGCTCCATTTTTGTCGCCACCTAGTACAAGTTGTTTAGTATTGATCAGTAGATTGCCTACTTAAAGTTCCGCTATTGACTTAGAGTGCACCCTGTAGATTTTTTTACACATTTGGCTAACCTTGTGCGTTTTTAACAATTTGCCACCCATTTGTCATTTCGCCCGCAAGATCGGCCATTAATGACCACGATCGTTCTAACAAGAAAACGAAGATGAAGAAGGATTTAGATTAGTTTGATAGTGTAGAAATCTTCGAGCTCCCAAAGCAAAAACTTAGAAGGCAAGATCTCCCCTTTCAACAGTAACTGCCGGTACAAAAGGCCCGTAGACATGATACGTTTAGACTGTCAATTCACAACCGCTGATGTGGTGGCTAAAGGAAAATAAAGGAATGAAGAATGTCCGTGGGTCTGTTAAATCACTTGAAACTTTATGACCGTGTAGCCTAAAAATTTAGAAATACACCTGTTTTTGTTTCATTCAAATCGAGCCAGTAGTTTTAAAGTTACGACGGTTTTAGTTTCCGTCCTTTTGGAGTTTTTCGCGCGAGCGCGGCAAACTCGCGTGACGTCACAACTCTACACGCACCCGACACATACACCGTAACACTCATTCAAACGGCTGTATCTTTGGAACCGTACTAGGTAGCCAGTTGAAATTTTAAGAGATTATGTTTTATTATGGTGGATTACCCAAGAAATAATAAAAATAAAAAAATATTAAAAAATAAGAGGGGTCCCCATACAAAAAACGTTGTTTTATACTTTTTGCTCTTTAGAAAAAACGGTAAGAAATACAAGCATCAAACTTGGTATGATTATAGGACTTACTCCATAGTATAACAAAGAAATATAAAAAACGGTCAAGCGCAACTCGGACTCACGCGCCGAGGGTCCGTATAACCAGTTTTTTTTAATGTATGGTGGTACAGAACTCTCAGTGCGCGATTTCGACTCGCACTTGGTCAGTTTTTATGTGTGTTTAGTCAGTGTTACAGTAGTGTTTTAATATAATATTACTTAGTTATAACGTTAAAAATTCGCTTGGGACAGGTTTTAAAGCCGCAAGCTCTGTTTAAAATATTCCCTAGCACGGGTTTGTACTTAAAATAATATATTCTTACTTAGCTATGGATGACGACTATGAAAAATGACCTGACTAAACACACAAAAAAACTGGCCAAGTGCGAGTAGAACTCGCGTACTGAGAGTTCCCTACCGCCATACAATAAAAAAACTGGTTATACGGACCCTCGGCGCGTGAATCCGAGTCGCGCTTGACCGTTTTTAGGGTTTCGTACCCGAAGGGTTCCACACGGGACCCTATTACTAAGACTCCGCTGTCTGTCCGTCTGTCTGTCTGTCCGTCTGTCCGTCAGTCTGTCACCAGGCTGTATCTCATGAACCATGATAGTTAGACAGTTGAACTTTTCACAGATGATGTATTTCTAATGCCGTCATAACAACAAATACCAAAAATCAGAATAAAATAAACATTTAAGGAGGCTCCCATACAACAATTATGATTTTTTCACCTTTCTTATAGATGGTAAGGAACCCTTCGTGCGCAAGTCCGACTCGCACTTGGCCAGTTTTTATATTATTTTGTTATACTATGGAGTAAGCCCTATAATCATACCAAGTTTGTTGCTTGTATGTCTTACCGTTTTTTCTATAGAGCAAAAAGTATAAAACAACGTTTTTTGTATGGGGACCCCTCTTATTTTTTAATATTTTTTAATTTTTATTATTGATTTGGTAATCCACTATAATAAAACATAATCTCTGAAAATTTCAACTGGCTACCTAGTACGGTTCCAAAGATACAGCCGTTTGAATGAGTGTTACGGTGTATGTGTCGGGTGCGTGTGGAGTTGTGACGTCACAGCAGCTGACGACCGCGCGCCCGTCGCACAGGTAGTTTAAAATTAAATATCTCGAGAACTATAAGTCGTATCAAAAAAATTTTTTCACCCAAATTTTCCATTTTTAATAGAGTGTATGGTAAGATAAAAATCAAAAGTTGATGGTATTCTTCATTGTCAGGTAAATAAAGGATCCATCACAATAACTATTGGAATATGGCGGCCAGGCGTGTGCACTGTTGCTCCGATTGAAGAGTGGAAGGGCGCGTGGTAGTTCGGCGCTTTCAGATCGTTTCTTTATTTAGCGCTGCTTAAACTGATGGATCATTAGTACTGAAACTCCCTGTCTGAAAGCTAAACTGACAGCGTTCAATAAATTTAAAGTGAAGCTTGATTCAATAAACCCTGACCCAGAGATTTAATTTCGTGGCCAAATAAGAGCCTGTGTCTCCGAGCCACACCCTTGAACTACAGGCTCAGTCTAGACCGGTGTGTTATACCGTCCATTTGCTCTGGCGGACAAGGTCAACGCTGTCAAATTATTCACCAGGCGGAGACTTATTACATCACAACATTTGCACTCGAGATTGCAAAACTAAACAATGTTCAAAATAAACACTTTCCAAGGAGTGTTATTGAGAGTTTGTGTTTGCTTTCGGCATTATCGCGTATTTGTGTACACAGTCATGCAGTAGTGTCGAGCATCTGATTCTGATAGAATGTGCTGCGGACTTGAGTGTTGGCAGTCAGTCGTTGATCACATACCAGTGCGGCGTCGTCGGTCCGTTCACATCACATGACCCAAGCTTCACTTAACTATTTATGCGCTCTATTTACATTGCCAGTCTTTCCCCTCAGTGTCCGGACAGATCTCGAAAAGAAAATATCGCTCGGAATATAAAGCGCGATGACGTCGCCCGCGAAACAAACAATCCGACTCAGATCCGCGCGTGCTTGTGCTAATACGGGACTTGTTTTGTTTCAGCTACCTTAGACTCGGAGCCCATCGTTAATTGGAGCATATCAATCCTAAGTTCGCCGTCAACTTATGTTGGACGCATAATTCTCTCTCAGTTCCATTCCACATTTCGTTCTTCCGTTCCGAAGCCTTCGAATGCGCTCGAGCGGCTGAAAGCGACCTCCATGCGGGTGGCTCTTCCCATGTAATTGAACTTTTCCTAAATTAAATTCACGAAACTGCAGTGTGTTGTGTGGAAATAGAGTGACAGTTTGTCTGTTAAAACATTGACGGACTGTGATACCCCCCTCTGTGGATCGTGAGTCAGTGCTCTAGTTTCTTGTGGCTTGGAGCGAAGTGCGAAGCGACATCATGAAGCAAAAGGACATCAGGCCGGCGCCGTCTCTCATCGAGTACAAGACCACGCGCTTCCTCATCACCGACCGACCCTCGGACGTCACCATCCAGTCCTACTTACAGGTTTGTGCCCACTTTACAAGCCCTATAAAGCCTAAACTTAGGGCTACGTGCACAAAAAGTTTCTCCATACTCACATTATATGGACGACCACTTGGACGCTGCAGTGCTTGGGACATGTTTAGGTGCCGCACACACCGCCCGGAATTCTGTGTTCCGCGTTCTTTCTAATGTATGTGGTTGCTGGGAACCGTTCACACTGAAGCGGTCAGAACGCGGAGTTCTCGTGAAGCAATTCTGAGAGCTCGGAACGCGGAACTCCGGGGCAGTGTGTCCGGTGCCTTAGATTTAGATTAGAAAACCCTCTACGTTTGGCTCCGCATGTATTGACATTGTCTTTTCTGTGTGCTAGGCCGACTACGCTGAGAGAATGGGCAAGCCTACACTCCATCAAGCCTAATAGTTAGTGGATAAAAAGTAATTGGCGTTGGTTCGGAATTCGGTGATCTCGTGGTTCTATTCGAAGTTGTTATCGCTCACTCACACGAGGCCCGAATCGATTTTAACCACAGTGAGGGTGAATTTGACAATCTCGCTCAAATTGCCTCACACCGAGAGTTACTCGTAAAACGTTGTCATGGTAGTTTTGGTTGAAAGGTCACTTCACTGAAAATGTATTTTCCAGGAAGTATCCCATTATAGGAAGGGCCGCCAAGTGTCGAGGCCAAAACCACGAGGAAGTGTCAAGTTTATCCCAAGTGTAATTAAAACTAAGTTGCGGACCCATTTACTCTCTGCGCTACGAATACCTACTGCTGCTATCTACTATGTAGAGATATACAACTCAATTTACATAGTAGAAGCTGTTAGTGCATAATTAATGTTCTTATGTAGGTATAAATAGTTCACGAACAGTATGTAGAATAGAATTGAAATTATGTCTTGTACGTTTTGTTGTGTCTATTTCAGATCACATAAAAATGATTTCGTTACTTATTTCTTCTTCTTGTAGTGCCGTCTCCTATCGGAGGTTGGCAATCATCTTGGCTATTTGTTTAGCCATAGTGATTTTTCCTGGGGATCATAATTCATAATGTGGTGGTTACTTATTTGAACATAATAAATTATTTGATTGTTCGAGGACGCATTGAAATGGGCGCTTTTGACAGAGTGATTGGGCAGTCAGTATATTCATCCATCCAGCATCAGCTACGCTGTAAGGGATATTTTTTAACCTCCTCGGTCCCCAACCGAAGTTACGTAACTGGTTACGAAAAAGGAAAGCCTCATTGGTATTTCCCGGCATGACTCAAGGATTTGAGCCTACCTCCAAACCCCAACTCAAGGGCATACTAAGACATATTCTTCTTTGGCATTGATTGTTTTAGACCAGTTGCTAACAATAACTGCTAACAGCTCTGGAGAATGGTTCAACTCTATAAAACAAACTCTTCTTCCTCGAGCGTCCCAGTCTGCATATTTCGCGAAGCTTAACTTTAAACATGCTAAGCCCCGAAGCAACTTCTATGGCGCTGCAGTCTTGTATTACACATCATTAGTGATAAAGGCGCTCTTCCGTAGATTAAAAGTATAATACTAAGCTAGTTCAACAAGCCTGCACTTTTGTTTAGCGTTCAAACAGAACTGCGTGCTTAGGGCATTAGCTAAGTGCCCGTTTCCTACACTGTAATTATCCGATCCCACTTACCTGGTACTGGACAGAACCGGATAAAGACAATGCTTGTTTTATGCGCCACTTTTGTAATCTACGAGTTTCTTAGAGGACATGTCCCGAGGGTTTGTATTTATCTTCAGTCTGGAAATGGAACAAAATGTTTTCTTTGTCTACTAAGATCTACTCTCAGTATCGTAAGTCAGATCAAAACTTTGCAAAACCACTGGGGATCCAGATAATACGATGAAGCCCGGTAGATTTGGTTGGACATAATCTAGAAGGTAATCCCCACGGTACGAGAATCGAGACTAAAAATATTCTTGGCACCGAATCACTCGGCTTTTCTCCATGTTGATTCTCGAATGTGATTATAGGCCATGCATGAATGCTTTCTGAGATCTCCTTACAAATAATAATACTTCCTTCTTTCTAATGTGGTAAAAAGTAAGATCGTTTTTTTCCAAGCGTCCCAATGACAATTCTAGAGCGTAGTAGGCTCAAGTTCAAAGTTCCAAAAGGTCACATTCCATTCTAAATGCTCGCGGCTTACACGTGTTACACTTACACGTGTTGATTGCTCCCTCGGTACTATAAGCCACCACCCCAACTTCTTCTTGGCGTGCCTCTCCACAAACTTCTTTATTTAATTCCAAGCTAAAAAGGTTTAGCTACATCCGTTCATTCCCTAATGTCTCTTAGCCAACAGAGTGTTGAGAAATTAGGACGGACAGACCTGTCTCTTTGCCCTTTCCCTAATGTCTCTTGGACGGGCAGACCTGTCTCTTAGCCCGTCCCCTAATGCCTCTTAGCCAACACAGAGTGTTTAGAAATCAGGACGGACAGACCTGTCTCTTAGCCCGTCCTCTAATGTCTCTTAGCCAACACAGAGTGTTGAGAAATCAGGACGGACAGACCGGTCTCTTAGCCCGACCCCTGATGTCTCTTAGCCAACAAAAAGTGCAGACAGACAGCGGATCCAGAGTAATAGGGTCCCATTTGGCACCCTTCAGATTCTTCTTCTTCTTGGCTTGCCTCTCCACTAATGGAGGTTGGCCGTCAGCTCTTCATATTCTTTTCTATTTCTCGCCAAGCGAAACAGTTGTTCAACGCTGGCTATCTCCGTCCATTCCCTGATGTTTCTGAGCCACGACTTTCTTCTTCTACCAGGACGCCGCTTCCCCTCAATCTTGCCCATCAGATTCCTTCAGATACGAAACCCTAAAAAAGAGAGATGTTATGGTTATAAGCTTGCGATAATGCATTTGTCTCTGTCCCTTTTTGGCACCTTATCTCCCAAAGTTTTTATTGTGTAAAGCAGGGTTCTTAGCTACATTTTGTGGTCGAAAGTAGCTCCTCCCACTGCAACTGACGGACACCCCCCTCCCCGCAGGAGCTGCGCAAGCACAACGTGTGCGTGGTGGTCCGCGTGTGCGAGCCCAGCTACGACACGGCGCCGCTCGCCGCCGAGGGTATAGAGGTGCGCGACCTCGCCTACGACGACGGCACCTCGCCGCCGCAGAACATCATCGACGACTGGTTCGAGATCCTGCGCGACAAGTGAGTAGAACACCCTATAGGCCGCCGGCAGACCCGACAGATCTCGCCTACGACGACGGCGCCTCGCCGCCGCAGAACATCGTCGACGACTGGTTCGAGATCTGCGCGACAAGTGAGTAGAACACCCTATAGACCGCCGACAGACCCGACAGATCTCGCCTACGACGACGGCGCCTCGCCGCCGCAGAAAATCATCGACGACTGGTTCGAGATCCTGCGCGACAAGTGAGTAGAACACCCTATAGACCGCCGACAGACCCGACAGATCTCGCCTACGACGACGGCGCCTCGCCGCCGCAGAACATCGTCGACGACTGGTTCGAGATCCTGCGCGACAAGGGAGTACTTCATCGTCAGCTCAGCCCATCTCTGCCTTTTCACCACCCTCCACCTCTCACTATCTCTCGCCATCCGCATCATGGACCCTCCGCCGACCAGACTGTGATGTCGTCCAACCATTTGGTGTTGTAAGCGATCTTGCTTAAGGGTGGATGATAGCAACGTGGCGAGAAATTAAAAATTTTCACAGTTTTTTACATTTAAGAGCTAAACTGAGCTATTTTTGTTCAGCGATTTTTCGTTCGCGGAAATAACAAAGTATTCTTTTCATTATTGTAAACAACAGAACAACAAAAATTCAGCCGATTATGTGTTCTGGTCTAAGAAGCAGTGGCACTGCCCAAAAAACTTGTCGTAGACTTCGGACTTTATATCAACACAATTTATACAGCGTCCAAAGGCACCACCGCTCACACTGAATGGATGGAGTAAGCAGAGTAAGGCCGCTTCGCTTGGCAAGGAATAGAAAAGAATATGAGGAGCTGACTGCCAACCTACATTAGTGGAGAGGCACGCCAAGAAGAAGAGGGCTGAAAGATAGCAATGTGGCGGGAAATTCAAAATGTTCACAGTTTTTTACATTTTGTATCTAAAGTGAGCTATTTTTGTTCAGCGATTTTTCGTTCGCGGCAATAACATAGTATTCTTTTCATTATTGTAAACAACAGAACAACAAAAATTCAGCCGATTATGTGTTCTGGTCTAAGAAGCAGTGGCACTGCCCAAAAAACTTGTCGTAGACCAGAACACATAATCGGCTGAATTATTGTTGTTCTGTTGTTTACAATAATGAAAAGAATACTATGTTATTGCCGCGAACGAAAAATCGCTGAACAAAAATAGCTTGTCGTAGACCAGAACACATAATCGGCTGAATTATTGTTGTTCTGTTGTTTACAATAATGAAAAGAATACTATGTTATTGCCGCGAACGAAAAATCGCTGAACAAAAATAGCTCACTTTAGATACAAAATGTAAAAAACTGTGAAAATTTTGAATTTTTCGCCACACTGCTATCTTCCAGCCTTAAAACGACGACGACCCCTCTTCTTCTTGGCGTGCCTCTCCACTAATGTAGGTTGGCAGTCAGCTCCTCATATTCTTTTCCATTCCTTGCCAAGCGAAGCGGCCTTACTCTGCTTACTCCATCCATTCAGTGTGAGCGGTGGTGTGGTGCCTTTGGACGCTGTATAAATTATGTTGATATAAAATCCGAAGTTTTTTACATAATTCACTATCGGTACTTTGTTTCGTGTCCGTTCCGTGCAAATGCCAGCGCACCGTAGGTTCAGTCGGCCACAAGCTATAATAGCCCTTTTTGTTCTATTGGCGCCCTTATGCCGCGCGCAGTAAGAGCTAGCATGGGGTATCCTAGCTAGACTGGCCGGCCGTACTAGGGCGGAATTACAGAGTTGGATCCCTAGGGGACGCAACAGTGTTGGTTTTCCGCCCTCGCGATCTAAGTATATCGCTGTCCGATGGCATAAATTGCCAATATAGGCCACGGTACGGAACTAAGGACAATCAACGACGAACTTGCTGCAAACAAAAACAAAACTCTCGCAAAATTGGTTCATAAATGATGACGAGCAACGAGTCAGAAGACCTCATGGCACACAACATTTGCCTAAGTATTATTATAAGTACTTGCGTGATGGATTCCATGTTAAAATAATAACAGAGATAATCGAGGCGCATTGCACACTCATAAAAGTGTTTTAAAACTACGTAGTACGTTGTTGACGTAAATACTGATTGCGTTTTCCTCCTCTACTTAAATGAAGTGCTACATTTGTTTATCAAAGCCTACATTGCAGTGAGTGAGTCGGCAATATGCTTTGATGGTCTAAAACCCACGTCAGTTACAATAATGTGACGTTTAGTCGCAAAATCCGCTATATTTTTTTTATACATATGAAAGAAAATCCTCCACTCCTTCAAAAATTTTACAGGTTTTCTGACTACTGCTTATTTTCTAGTGGTTATTCTATTTCACTTTCCTCAAGAGGTAAATCACCGCATAAACATCTTATCAGGTAATTAATGACCTAATAAAAACCTTTTCTAAGACTTTAAAACCGTCTTATCTTTATGTTATCTAGATGGCTTTCTTTCGCTGATGATGATTCACTCTCAAGGGGTTTACTATCCTTAGAACTATCGTTAGAATATCTCTTTTTAATCTACTGCTTTTAAGTATTTAATAATAATAAAGACCGTTCACTATGTTTATACTTATGTAACGTTCTATCACGTTATATTTGGTGACAGCTGCAGAGAGAAAGATACTTATGTATTTGCTTAGTAGAATTAATGAATTTCTCAATTCAGAAATCAGTGGTAAGTATGGTGGTGGTGCTGATCGATCAGTAACTGAAAGTTGTCATTGTTATGGAGACTGGAGGCGGCATGACTTCTGTAGATTGGCCACACGACACCTCGATTATACCTCCGTGCTTCGGAAGGCACGTTGAACCGTTGGTCCAGGTTGTTGTTGATTAATAACAATCGTTAAGCCATGTCAGAGGAGCAGCCTAGAAACTCTGACACCAGACTTGTATGTGTGATTTCATTTTTCTCTACCAGTGGGGCAACTCTGGTGGGGCAAAATGGAATGGTACCTCGATTATAGCAGTGTGTCCTTTTCATAACCGTTTTGTTGGTAAAGGGATTTCTACACCGTGGAATTTTAGTGGTTTTAAAGCCGAAGGTATTTAGTTGCACTCGTGATTATGAGCCAAATTCCAAAATTTTACTTCAAAAGGAGCGAAAAAAAAACACTTCCCAATACAAACGGCTATCGCCAATCGACACCATTTGTATGGAGAAGTGAATTTTTTTTTCGGGCGTTTTGGAATGAAATTTAAGTAATTTGGCTCAGAATCACCAGTGCAACAAAATACCTTCGGCTTTAAAACCACTAAAATTGCACGGAGTATAATAATTTTCTATAGAAATTAAGGAAATGATACTCTTGACAGGACCATCCGAACACTCCCTCACTATAGTCGTTGTAGCCAAATATTATCAGAACTAACTCAACAATTCGTTTCCAGGTTCCAGAATAAGCCGGAGTCGGCGGTGGCGGTGCATTGCGTGGCCGGTCTGGGCCGCGCACCCGTGATGGTCGCCATCGCGCTTATCGAGCTCGGCATGAAGTACGAGGAAGCCGTCGAGACTATCAGGGAGTGAGTATTGCACTGTCAGTCTACTGTCCACCATTCAAGGTTTAAGGTTCCAGAGCAAGACTCAGTCAGCGGTGGCGTCGAGACCTAATCAGCCGGAAGGGAGGTGGCCAGTTTCTCCGCTACAAGATAGCGCTAAAAAGGCATGTGAATAGATGTTATGAAGCCCTGGAAAACTCGGAACAATACCGCATTCCTAATGACGCATAATACAACACGCGACTGAAATACCTGAGGCTTTAGCCTTTTTTTTTGACACAATGGTGTCAAAATTGGCTCTTTTAATGTTTTTGTAGTACAGCAAAGAATATTCTGATTCTAATTCTAGAGTATTAGTTCTCTGGTTGTAGGAGACAAACGAGGAAACCCTGGTTCTGTCCTTCTGCTGGGACGCCATCGACATGCCATTGCGTTACAGGGTGAGACCCCTGATTGAAGGCATCTTGGCCAAACAAACTTCAACTTCGATTTTACTGAAGAGACACCAAACACTTGGGTTAACCCCGCTCTGATTTAACTAAAGACCATTGCATTGGGCTCTACACTGTTATATCTAAGACTACAACCCGTCAAACCCCGCTCATATTTCGCGAACTCTGCGAGCTATCTTAGTAATGAAGAATGCGTCTGACATATTTTTCTTAACTTCCAGTCAGCGTCGCGGCGCCATCAACGCGAAGCAGCTGTCATTCCTCGAGCGGTATAGGCCCAAGTCTCGCCTGAAGAAGAACGGGCACAAGAACTCTTGCTGCATCCAGTAGAGCCGCAGCCAACAACCATCCGCGTCCCGGGAGCCGTCCTGCGCAGCAACAGCGAATCTAGCTCTGCTTTCACACACACACCGACACTGGGGAGCTTAGGATACTACGATGACTTTTTATCATTAAAACAAATTCGAATTTGGAACAGTAAACCCTTTTTTGACAATCACTTGAGCTTCAAGTCTTTTTTCCGGCCAGAGGCAAACCGTAACTGAATGGAAGAATGATGAAGTAACTTTTGTTTTGCAGATGCAGGTTCGGTACATTCGGTTGTGGTTTTGAACTCTTGAATTTTTTAATTATTCTTCCTTTGACTTTGATAAAAGATCGTCGACATTTTTTCTATTGATTGGGGAGCCTTATATATTGCTAATATTTGTATTGTTCGAAATTAAAAGGTGTATAACCCTTGTGCTGTATCGTGTATTAGTGGAACATGTAACATAGAAGCGAGCCACAATTTGTGTTCATAGTTGAAACAGTTACTCGGGTATTTATGCTATATATTAAAAACATAATAAATTACAATATCCATAATAAATACAATGCAGTCAATGTCACGCCTAATTTTGTAGATTGCTTTCAACTCATTGATTCTTAAGACCGATCAGAAAGTGATGGAATCATGATGATTGATAACGTTAATAGATTTATTTCATTAGTAGTTTTTTTATTGTCTACTTAAGTATAATAAATTGAGACATAATAGAACAATTTCTTAGTTGTTTTGTGTTTCGACATAGTAATGTGTCATAATACGGCAAAAAAAGTAAAAATATTGTAGTTGTGCTTTTGTAAAACATGTAAGAATACACACCCTTATTGTGAACGTGGTGTAACTATAATCCGAAGATGAGACAATGAAATCCAATGATTATATTCGGAGTAAGTTACACCACGTTTATTAATAGGGTGTACAATGTTTACCATTGTTTTATACCACATTGTACCTACTGACAACTAAATCGATTCAATTAATTACGCTCACCGTGTTTATCAACTTGACTCACTTAAATGTTCCGATGAAATAGCTATTTGATATTATTTTTCTATTTCTAATTTTATGAAGATTAATGATCGTGTATCTAAGGAACATAAAAGTCACATTAATAATTAAAAATGTTTATAAGCATACATTGTTTTTTCATTGTCTGAACTAGCAGATGCCGATAAAACCTATAGCTTTTCTAAGGCCCGGTTTGGCTAAACAAATGGGTAAGTATCGTCCTGTCTGCAGATTTTTCACAAAAGAGCGTGACAGAACGATAGTTAATTAAATATATTTGCTTAGCAAAATTCTCAATTCAGAAACCGGGCCTAAGTAGGTATAAAATGTGATAAACCCTGAAAACTGGCTAAATGCGGGGCAGACTTGCGCACAATGTAGTATCAGACTATTCGAAAACCGGATGAGAGATTGACACGAAAGAAGAAGCCGTTCTGACCAACTGAACCGGACTAAATATTTTTCTTTCCCACCCAACGGACCAACAGAAGCGCGTGATGGCGTAGGTAAACGAAGAACTCAACCAAACGACGGACGAGGGGAGGAAAGCATTGACTTACCTACAGTAAAGTAAAGGAAAGTAAGTGTAAGTTTTGGCTTTCTCTGTCGGCCTGTAACTTACAGGCCGACAGGCTGTAAGTCCTTTCCTTTGGCTGCTTTAAAAATCTACCATATTTTTTATTTATTTCAACTGGCAACTCATACTACTCTGTGTATTTGAGTTTTCCACAGATCAGATTGACTGACGTTTGCACAGAACAATTAGACGTTTGAGTCGTTTGACTGACGTTTGCTTGTTTTGTCTGTGGGCCTGCCTGTGGCTTGTCTTCTTGTCTTGTTTGTTTTTTGTGTATGGCGCGGCTTTTTACCGTGAGTCGTATTTTATTTTGTTTTCATAACAAGTTACAGCTAAAGTTCTACAGAATGGCTTCCGCTGCTAAAAAGCCAAAGTTATCCACACCATCGTCGTCGAGTGGCAGCGACAAAAGCAGTTCTATCGAAGAGTTTATGAAGCAAATCCAGACCAAGCGGGAAAAGACCGCCAAGTCGATTTTAGAGTTTCCATTCAACAAGAAACGGGTCAGAATCGTGTCTCAGGAGCAGCTGGTGGCAGAAGAGTGCGAAGGAGTCGTATACTGGATGTCCAGGGACAGCAGGGTTCAAGACAACTGGGCCTTTTTGTTCGCACAAAAACTCGCTTTGAAGAACGAAGTTCCGCTGCACGTATGCTTCTGCATCATTGCCAAGTACCTGGATGCTTCAGTTAGGCAGTTCCACTTTCTACTAAAAGGTAAACCGACTTGATCAATATCTCAGTGTGTGCAGTCTTATTCATACAACACAGACAGGTTTTTATGGTTACTTTTTTGTAAATGGTATTTTTTTTATCTACCATCATTTTCCAGGCCTTGAAAAAGTGGCAGCAGACTGTAAAAAGCTGGATATCTCTTTCCATCTGCTTGAAGGCAGTGGGGCCGAGGCTCTCCCTCAGTGGGTCGAAAAACATAACATCGGAGCCGTTGTGTGCGACTTTAACCCTCTCAGAGTGCCAATGGGATGGCTGGATGGAGTCAAGAAGAAGCTCAAGAAAGATGTGCCTTTGATTCAGGTATGATATTTTATATTTAAAGGTTAGCAATGCCTGGCTGTTAAGGGTAGACAATAGCAACGTGGCGGGAAATTCAAAATTTTCACAGTTTTTTAAATGTTGTAGCTAAACTGAGTTATTTTTGTTCAGCAATTTTTCGTTCGCGGCAATAAAACAGTATTATTTTCATTATTGTAAATAACAGAAAAACAATTATTCAGCCAATTATTTGTTCTGGTCTACGAAACAGTGGTACTGCCCAAATAACTTGTCGTAGACCAGAACACATAATCGGCTGAATTATTGATGTTCTGTTGTTTACAATAACGAAAACAATACTGTTTTATTGCCGCGAACGAAAAATCGCTGAACAAAAATAGCTCAGTTTAGCTACAACATGTAAAAAACTGTGAAAATTTTGAATTTCCCGCCACGCTGCTATCTTCCAGCCTTAAAGTGGCGGTTCGTGAATTGAGAAATTCACTTACTTGATACTTATGTACGGTTCTGTCACATTCTTTTTAGTGAAATCTGCAGAGACAAAACTATACTTAAGTATTTTATTAGTGAAATTTTCAATTCAGAAATCGGAGGTATGCTTGAGATTGTTTGAAAATTGCTGTTGCTTTAACGGTTTATAACACAAACACCTCGGGGGTAATTGTCTAACTTTTGAAAATATCGCGATGTTTTTAAAATGTCGAGTACGTTAAACGATGGATAATGTCACAAACCTGATCGGAAGAGTTAATGTCCTTATTCTGTCACTGCCAGGTGGACGCCCACAATGTAGTCCCCTGCTGGGTGGCGTCAGACAAGCAGGACTACTCGGCCCGAATAATCCGGCCCAAGATCAACAACAAGCTGGAGGAGTTCCTCACAGAGTTCCCGCCCATCATCAAGCATCCACACAAGAGCAAGTTTGACCCTGAGGTATGAACCCTTGGACCTGTATCATCATCATCATCATCAGCCTGTTAACACCCATTGCTGAGTAAAGGCCTCTTCATGCTCACGCCACCTCTCACGATCCTGGGAACCACTATTTTCAAACCATGTGGTGTGTCAAGTCTCATCTTTCGCGGCGCTTATTAATCTTACTATACGGGCCTTTCTCTAATATGGCCTTTGAAAATAAGAATGACAATTTTCATCAATTTAAGTAACTTAATAAATAGCTTGAAAGTTTTACTGCCATATCAAAAACGTAAAATTTCGGAAAAAACTGTCACATGTTACATGATAAGTTTCGCTGTGGATTTCATCCTAAAAAAAAATTGAAGTTAAAAACTAAAACCCGACTACTAAAAGGCTTAAAACAAGACCTGTTTATCCTTAAAATAGACTCATAGATAATTAATCGTAGTCGGAGGCCATCGGTTTATCAAATGCGAATGTGGTGTCCTCCGACTACGATTAATTATCTATGAGTCTATTTTAAGGATAAACAGGTCTTGTTTTAAGCCTTTTAGTAGTCGGGTTTTAGTTTTTAACTTCTATTTTTTTTTGAGCTTTTTAGTAAGTCATTTTGGACGATCACCCTGAATAGAACCAAGAAGGACAAAAAAAAACACATTTTGGAATTTTTTGTTCTATTTATTATGTTGACGCTACATGTGTTGTACATTTTTGAAAAGGTCTTTTAAAGCCCTTTCATTTGATACCCATGACGATGGTATCCGATAATTTTTATTTTTAGGTCCGCCACTTTAGGGCGCAGCACAGCCGCCATCTTGGTTTTTTTCAAAATTAAACTATCCTATGTTACCTGGGTGATTAAGACGAATCCAACGACACCTCATTTGTTGAAATCGGCCGAGTAGTTTAGGCTCTGCGAGGGAACAGATGAACACACAAACATACATACCCACATACATACATACATACATACATACATACATACATACATACGCTGCTAAAATCATAACCCTCCTTTTTGCTTCGCGTAGTCGGGTAACAAGGACTTATCTCAACCATGCACGTAGATAAATGTTAAACGCCATTATCTAATTCTTACTCCACAGCCTATAGACTGGGACGAGGCCATCGACTCCAGAGAGGCGGACAAGACCGTCGGCCCCGTGGAGTGGGCCAAGCCGGGCTATGACGAGGCCATGAAGATGCTGAAGAGTTTCCTTGACAAACGGCTCAAGATCTTCGCCACGAAGCGAAATGATCCTACAGAAGATGCACTGAGTAACTTGTCACCTTGGTTTCATTTCGGTAATTGTTTTCTGCTGGCTTATTTTCGATGTTGGCAAATAGTGATTCTCCTTCCTTACGAATTCGTGCCTGTGTGTATTTGGATGTTGGTAAAATATTGAACACTAGCTTTTGCCCGCGACTTCGTCGGCGCAGACTTAGTTTTCTTTTCCAGTAATCACAATAAAAAGTTGCCATGCACGAAGCGGTGGTGGTCTAGTGGGTAGAACAGTGGACTCTGAAGCGAAAGGTCCTCGGTTCGATTCCCGGTGCTGGCATGTATCTATGACTTTGTTTAATTTCAAAGTTACGAACATTTGTGAATTTGTAGTAGCAATACCACTCGCTGACGGTGAAGGAAAACATCGTGAGGAAACCTGAGCGTATGAGGCATTATACCCTCAAAGCAAAAATCGCCAACCCGCCAACCCGCGATAATGTAGAGAATTTTTACAATCAGATGTGTAGTTTTGGAGATTATCCCCTACACACATACCTACATACTTAAATTTTTTTTTTCTTTATAATATTAGTGTAGAAAACACTATTCAGAAATAGCGAACGAGTATCCTTATGACCTTAGGCAGTTTTCACACGACACCGCGGCGGCAGCGGCACCGTCGCCGCGGCGGCGCCTTACCCTAGGATTTATATGTGTCGCTGGCTCTGCGGTGAAACACCGCAGTTAAGCAGCGAAAGCCGCGGTGTCGTGTGAAAACTGCCTTACACTTCAGTTTGCCAAGGCACTTGACAACTTTACCCCTCACGCCACAAGGTCAGATCTCGGTGCAGCGCGTGGCCCTCTGCGTGAAGGAACACCAGTCCAAGAGCACAGCCAGTGTGAACGCCTTCCTGGAAGAAGCTCTGGTCAGGCGCGAGTTGGCTGATAACTTCTGCTTCTACAACGAGCATTATGACAGCCTGAAGGGAGCCAGCAGCTGGGCGCAGAAGACTCTGGACGATCATAGGTGAGGCCTCACAAAAGCATTTAATTGTTGAACGAGCGAACGAAGGTCTCGGAGTCTAGCATCATTGATCGGAAGTTTTAAAGTTAAAAAATCGTAGAAAATCGGTTCAGCTGGGTTAGCATAAGGTTGGGTTAGACAGTATACATGGGTTTATAACCTATCTATCCCACTCTTCGTCAAACAAAAGAATGGAAAAGTGACTATAACTTATGTTTGAGTTGAGACCATATTTTCTTCTTCTTCCTGCCTCCTCCCTATTAAGTCACTCTCCTTCCTCCCTTCTGTTCAAATAGCTGACGTTAATCGTACACAGTCTCGGTTCCCTCCCTGGTGAAGATAGGGGTTCCTCAAGGATACATCATAGGACCGTTTCTATTTCTTGTGTACAAAGATGACCTGCCCCATATGGCGTAGAACATCGGATATAGTAGAAGACCTTAATCATGCCAATACTACTTTCTCTTTATTTTAGATAAAACCTAATTTATTTATTATAAAAAATCATGATTATAAAGATGTCAAAACAAAACACACACACACACACACTCAATACAATACAATACGTCAATAGAAAAAGTCAAAACTAAAATACTACAGTAAAAAAAAAAAATAACCAACTTATCAAACCGCTCCGAGACATATCTGACCCAAAGGTCCCCATCAGCATTGTTTTAGATAGGTTTAGAACTTTAGACAGTCAATAAATTGCTCTTCAATAATAAAACAGTCGGGTAAAAAGAAACTCTTTGGGTTGCTTTGGGCAGCAAACCTTTGACACAAACAAACACTCCCTTTTCAGGAAAGACAAACGCGAACACATTTACACCCTGGAGCAACTAGCCAACGCGCAAACGCACGACGACCTCTGGAACTCTGCGCAACTCCAGTTGGTGAAGGAAGGCAAGACGCACGGCTTTCTGCGCATGTATTGGTGCAAGAAGATCCTGGAGTGGACCCCCACGCCGGAGGACGCATTGAAATACGCCATCTACTTGAATGACCACTACAGCATCGACGGCCGCGACCCCAATGGCTATGTTGGTGAGTACAAACTTTATTACGCTTCGATATCTACAGGGTGCACTCTAAGTCGATAGCGGAACTTTAAGTAGGCTGTCTACTGATCACTACAAACACCCAATGGCTATGTTGGTGAGTACAAACTTTATTACGCTTCGATATCTAGTGGCGTAATTTATGATTGAAGAGTGTATAAAGAATTTCGTGGAGGCATATTCCAAATACACAAGGGGGCAGGGCATGGGATTACGTACAGTCGGCCAAACATTAGGATACCCATTTTTGATCGATGGGCGCCCTTATGCCGCGAGCGGTAAGAGCTACCATGGGGTATCCGTACGTGAGTGCGAAATACTATCAGCTCCGGGTAGATCCGTACTTTAAAATTCCTTCTTGCCAGGCGCTACGGATAACAGCTATCATTAGTATCTTTTTGACCCCCGACATAAAAAGAAGGGTGTTATAAGTTTATGTGTGTCTGTCTGTGGCTCCGTAGCTTTTAAACGGGTGAACCGATTTGGATGCAGTTTTTTTAATTTGATAGCAGATTTTCTACCGAGTGTTCTTAGCTAAGTTTTATCAAAATCGTTTCAGCCGTTTATGAGATAATTATGCTAATTTGAAGCTAAAATGTTGCGTTATTTTTAATTTAGTAGTTATTCAACACCTTCATCTTGTCTCTTCACCATGTCCCAGGCACTGCTGCGCCGAGTGGTCTCTTCGCCCATCTAGTGTGACTGAAGGTGCCACTCTGGACGCTGCATAAATCATCTCATTACTTAGATGCAAAGGCCTTAGTTTTTTTTTATCTCGTTTCCAGGCTGCATGTGGTCGATCTGCGGCATTCACGACCAGGGCTGGAGCGAGCGAGCGGTGTTCGGTAAGGTCCGCTATATGAACTACGCGGGTTGCAAGCGCAAGTTCAACGTTGCCGCCTTCGTTGCAAGGTACGGCGGGAAGTGTCACAAGTATGTCGCGCCCAAGGCTGCTAAGGGCAAGTGAGTCGCATGATTTCGTTGTTAGTTTTTATAGGCCCGGTTTCTGAATTGAGAAATTCACTAAGCAAATACTTACGTATCGCTCTGTCGCGCTCTTTTGTGAGAAATCTGCAGAGACAGAACGATGCTTACCTATTTGCTTAGTGAATTTCTCAATTCAGAAATCGGCAGTAAGTCTTGCAGCTACGGATAGTTTTGAGAATCTCGCATGTAAAAAAATGCATTCGTACGATCTCGGAATGTATAATGATAGGATAATGGGATAATCAATATTTGATTTGATTCACACAACGCAACTATGCTGAACTAATAGACTTAAAAATTGTCATAGTCAGCAGGAGTGTCAAAACCAATCATGTTGCTAACTCCGAAATTAAATTATCGCGTTGTTAAATTAAGTGGTGATTAATAAGTAAAGTGTTACAATGTATCGGAAAAACAATGTACTTATTGGTCTACTCCAGAGATGGATTGGATACCCAACAAAAATGCAACAGAGATAGCATTGAATAACTTTTTAGAATAAGTTTATTTTGTTACCATATACCTAGGTAAGCTAAACGCACAGATTTATCCGAGAACTCAACTTTGAGCAATAGCGAAGATAAACAGTCGAAAGTTTTATTTTTCTAAGATATAAAAAAAACACATCACAAAATATGTAATGTAAGTACGCGATCATCACTCCATTAAAATAAATAAAATGTAAACAATTCTTAGACTATAAACGTCTGTACAAGTCAAGTACAAACTAAAGATGTTAAAAATAATATCCAACAACAACGTTAAGTATAAAATTAATAAAATTACAATGTGCCCCTTACGTAAAGAGTTAGTAAATCAATTAAAACATTTGGTTTCTTTACCTATCTGGCTCTTTTCGATTTAGTTCTAGCGAGACTCGTAACGCGGATTGCAAATGCTTCGGCTGCTTCAAAAGAGGCCTGAAACCAGACATGACATATTTTAGTTCTGATCTGTTGGAATTAAACTTTTTTGTTATTCATAGTTAAATAGCTCATAGTGTTTCACGTTATTCTATCTGTATCAGATACATGTTCAAGTGTGTTATTGATCTTAATTTGCCAGTGTTTCTTTTAACTGAAATACCTACATAAGTATTTTTTTACTTATCATAATAAAATATTGTCTACCTCAAAAATACCTGAATTTAATAAATATCAAAGAAATGTTTTGAAACTATTTATTTTACTTTATACTTATCTCGTCTCACACTTGAAAATTGGAAGAAATCTCGTCATTACAGCGATAAAGTTATCTAAACTACCTATAAACTTTAGCAACCCTTTCTAAACTAATATAAAAGTTGTAATACCGCCTTTATACAGACCGTGATTCTTAAAGTTGCACATTTCCTTGGATTTCGCCACAGATTAACTACTTTGCTACTCGTTATGGGTTGACTATTGGTCGCCATCTTTAAATCAATTCCAAGATGGCGGTCACCCTCAGCCTCCATCTTGGATAAGACCTCTACATACACGCGAAGACATAACCGGTGGATCACATATAAACGCATACGATGATGCGTCATTCGAGTTTCAATCTTATGTTCGAAACCTTATTATTTCCAACCTTCACGCTTCCTCTTCCCGACTCTCGTGAATAACATCAAGTTCGGCGTCCTCCGCACGCACCGGGTCCCTAAGGAAGTACTTCTCGATGAGCTGGGGACTGCAGGGATGGCAGTAAGGTCGCCTCGCGTTCTTCCCCATACAGGTCCAGTCGCAGAATGACACCAGGTTGCAGACCTCACACTCGATCCTGTCGTGCGACAGCGGGAGCGAACACTCGAAGCAGACGTTGAACTTCTTGGCCTAGAATCAAGGTGTCTTGGTTAGGTGAATAGACCAGCCGTCCAGAGTGAAAACTACTAGGAACCGGTCAAACGAGGTGGTTTAAAACCGGAATAAGCAAGTATTTAAAATTACTGGTGATGGTGACAAAACCGTTACCTAGTACCATGCCAAAGCAAGTATCTGGCGCTTGGTGGTTACTAACCATCACTTATGTAAAGTCAGAAGCGAAACTTGACGGAGGAATGAAAACGCTCGTCTATACATTGCGCCGCCGGCGTCGAATCCATCAATTGATTTATCAGCAAAAAATCAGCAGCCTTATTTCTACACATCCTATGGCGATAGCTTTTATTTTAGTCGAATATTGCACGTACTTTAGACAAAGGTTGCACGTATTTTAAACGAAGATTGCACGTACTTTAGACGAAGATTGCACGTACTTTAGAAGTGAGCTCCGGCGTGGTGAAGCGCCGATTCCACGGCATGCGTCCCGGACACGCGATCTTCGGCTGACTGATCAGGTCTTGCACGTAGTGGTCAATAGCTTGCTTCTCGGAGTAAATTAGCTTGGGGGACTGAAAGAAATGACACAAAGTTAATGAAAAAGTATCCTTTTTCAATGCACGACTTGTGAAGCCCAAAAGGAGACTTCTGTTATTCAGTGCCATATCATTGTATGTATGTAGTCTACGTTTGTATGTCAGTCCCTATGCTCCCATCTACAGAACTCCTTAACAGATTTGACCAAATGTCCAAAATGCCGTGGGACTTGTCTTGCCACTGCTGGTGTCATAGGATGACGTCATCGAAAACCAATATGGCGGCTGTTAGCCAAACGTTGAGTGATATTGCTACTCATCAATGCAAAGGTCATTTACTAGGAAAAAAACGAATTAAAAGCCACTCTGTACAAAGAGTTGAGTTATATTGCGTCATGTACAGTAAGCTGGGACACGGTACCTATAAGGTGCTGGGCAAGCCTACTCTTTCTCAACATTTCCGAGATACTGCAGAGTCCGAGTGGCTTCACCGAGCTTCTCTAATTTAGTGTGAGGCAAGATGTCACGGACGCTGGTAAACACCTGTCCTAGATGCAACAGGTACTTTTATTTCTTCTTCTTCTTTTATCCCTTTACTCCTCCGTGGAGTCTGGGGCTGACACAAGGGCTTTCCATTTATCTCTGTTCATAGCTAGGTAGGGTAGCTCTGGTTGCTCCCTTATATTTCGTCTTTATTTATCACTAGCTTTTCGCCCGCGACTTCGTCAGCGGTGACTAAGATAACAGGTTGCAGCTCTATTTTTCCCCCGTCAATTTCAACCCAAGCGGCCAAGCCGTTTAGTAGTTGACATACCGACAGCAGCGGCACCTACCGGGTCCAATTGTATTTTTCAATCATCCCGAAAACCATCAAAATACCCATATAAAATTTCAACCCAATCGGTCCAGCCGTTTAGAAGTTATGTGAAAAAGATAAGTATGGAAGGATAATTCTTACTACTTGTTGTCCTATTACCCGTTTTCCCGTAGGAATGAAGCATTTTCCTGCGGTAAAAAGTAGCCTATGTTCATCAGGGATAATGTCGGTTTCTAATGGTAAAATATTTTTTTTTAATCGATACAATACGTTGGAGCCTATTCAATACAAACAAACAATGAAATCTTTCCTCTTTATAATATTAGTGTGCCACGGCAGCTGTAACGCGGCCGAAACGTCGGGATAAATAAGGTAATTAATTTGCCTAAAAACCAATCGCGATTCGACCCGTTTCGAATACAATCATGTTTAAATATCGCGAATCATTAAAAGTGAATAATATTAGTGTAGATTACAAAACTCACTAAAGTCCGTCGCTCGTTGTAGTAATGTACGATGGCCAGTAGCTGCCTCAGCACCCCAGGCTTGACTTGGCGGCTGCCGGCCTGCTTGAGGATGTGCCATATCTCCAGACAGCGCGGCGCGGTGAGCCAGAGCGTCGCTCGCATCTCGTTCTTGTGCTCGCGCATTATCAGGTGCCACGGCCGTTCTATGCGCCTGGCGAACAAATATAGGGTGTTACCTTACGGATAAATTATTATACAGGGTGTTACAGAAATAATCTTTCATACTTTTGGGGGTTGCTCAAGTCACTAAGGCCCAGTTTCTGAGTTGAGAATTTTACTAAGCACATACTTACGTATCGCTCTGTCACGCTCTTTTGTGAGAAATTTGCAGACACAGGACGATACTTACCCAATTTGCTTAGCAAAATTCTCAACTCGGAAACCGGGCCTAACTTTATCATTGAGTCAAAATAGATAATATCTCGAAAAAAAATGTTGTCTCCGCCCGCCCGCGCGCAATGGGCTGTATGCGCGCAGTGAAAGATAAATCAGTGGTGGTGCAAGCTCCGTCTCTCTTCTATGATTAAGGTCTCAGAATGAGAACCGAAACTAGTCGGCCATCCCGACATTGCTCTAGCTAGCTCGTTGTTTAAAATATAACGAATTCCGTTTTCGACAGCAAATTTCAACGTAATCCTCGCATGTTTTGCTATTTGACATCATAAGTAAAACCACGTCGTGTCTCAAGTCTCTTCTTTCGTGGCACATATTTGCCTTGCCTTGCCAATCGCCTTAAGACTTACTTGCTTTCGATAATTCCGACCAACTCCTTGAGCAGCTTGGCCTGTATCCACCGAATATGCAGCTGCCGCGCGGTCTCCGCGACCGTCGCCATGGCTTGCTCGTACGCCTCAACCACGTCCACCTCGGTGGAGTTGTTCGAGCCGCGGGAGACTAGGCTTTTGGAGTGCGTGTGCCGTTTGCTGCCCGAGGTCTTTGACCCTGGCCGCCTGCCCCGCCTGTCTGACGTTTTGCGCTCTGGAAATTGGAACGCGAGTGGAGGATAGACTGTGGGCAGTGGCTTACACATTTTTGATTTACACATTTGCCGCCAGTAGGCTTTTAAAATTTTGCCGCCTCTACCGATCGACCAATTCGACCAGTTCCTAACCTTTTCATTCTCGACAATTTTGGGGCACTCTCTCTCTTCACTCGTCTCTCGATGCCGATGTCACTCTCGCTCGATGCCCCAAATCTGCCGCCCCTCTTGTTGGTAAATCCACAACTGACTGGGTATCTTATAAGGTAACTGGTAGGCACTGCGGAAAATGACGACCTTTCGTGGATAAAATAATGGGCTATTTAACGTGGAGTCACCTTTTTTATGTAGCCTGCCCGTTGCCGTTAAAGAATTGAAGTAGATTAAATTGTAACTGGAGTGAACGTGTATTACCCACATTTTTAACTTATCTTAATTACTTTTTGTTTTTTCTAAAGCACTAACCCGTGCTAGGGAATAATTTAAACATTTATAATAAGTTGAAAAAATTCACTCGGGACAGGACTTGAACCCGCAACCTTCCGCATACCGTGCAGGCGCTCTACCAATTGAGCTACCGAGTCAAGTAACTGTCGATGCGAATTTCTTCAACTAGTCTCCGTCAACTGGACGGGGGGCGCCATCTGGTGTGATTAGTTTGCACTAATCTACACCACCCAATGCGTTCATCTTTGCAGATGAAATGCTCATTGGAATTTTTGATATTGCCGGTTGACGGAGACTGGTTGAAGAAATTCGCATCGACAGTTACTTGACTCGTTAGCTCAATTGGTAAAGCGCCTGCACGGTATGCGGAAGGTTGCGGGTTCAAGTCCTGTCCCGAGTGACTTTTTTCAACTTATTATAAATGTTTAAATTATCTTAATTAATTAACATGTATTTTACCAAAATATGTCCTCGTGCTGGATTAAAATGAATTTATTAATATTATTATTGCGATTGCTTTCTGCACGTCATAGATTTTTATTTATCAAATTAGTTATCTTTGGCGATTTGATTCAAAGAGATTTTAAATCGAATATTGCTATAATTCTTATTCATACTGTCGAATTACGTATTATCATACCATGTTGTTGTTGATGTATTTTCAGTTCTGCAAGCTGGTCTTGGGCATAGACAAAAATGTTGGCATACTTCTTGTCTTCGTTCTTGACCGGTATCAGGGGGTCGGCGCCGAATATCAGCAAGTTGGTGACCTGACAAGTATTACCACTAAATAAAAAAAATAAACAGCGCTACATTTTAGCTTCTGCATATCTCATAAACGGCTGCACTGATTAATTGGCCACTATCCTTCCGTCCAAAGGCTTCAAATTACCTTATGCAGTCTTTGCGTGGTGTTAATCTGTAGAAAGCACGTTGCACTCAGTAGTTTGGCCAGCATGCTCTGGTTGGTCGAGTTGGTCTGCAAGCTAAATTTGCCACTATTCCTACATCCAAAGAGCTCAACTTACCGTCTGCAGTCTCAGCGTGGCGTCGATCTGTAGAAAGCACGTTGCACTCAGTAGTTTCGCTGCATGCTCTGATTGGTCGAGTTGGTGGTGGCTCTGGTTTAGCGCCACCGAGTCGCTTCCAATAAATACATCTAAAAGCTCCAGTGCCTTCACGTAGTCCATTGTTGAACGGTTGGTACTTGTACCGTGTGCGAAGGCCAGAAATAGAGCACTGGCTAGAGGCTGGTGACTTCTCGATGGAAAGGGTTTGATAAAAAAATTGTTGCGTAGCATCAAGGTACCTAAATAAAGGTAGACAAAGAAACCAATGTGGCTTTTGGCGTCATTCCAGATGTTTCGAAACTTTTAATTTGAAGCAGATATTGCTTAGCTGCAAATATAAACGTTCCAAACATCTGGACTGAATGAATGTCACTTGACTCAGTTTCTCAGATGCGAAACCCAACTCTATTCTTGTGTCCGAAGGCTTCAAGAAGAATGTGTACTGTTTCAGAAATTAGGTACCGTTTGCAGTCTCTTTGTAGCGTTAATCTGTAGGGAGCACGTCGCACTCAGTAGTTTGGCCAGCATGCTCTGGTTGGACGAGTTGGTGCACCCCTTCAGAGCCACCGAGTCGCTGCCGATGAACACGTCCAATAGCTCCAGCGATAGCTCCATCACATAGTCCATCGCCGAGCGGTTGTCGTAGAAGGCGTACGCGTCGCAGCCATGCTCGAGAAGTAGAACTATCGTCTGCTTGCGGAACTGTGGATGAGTTTATTTATTTGTGTATATCTCTATTTGGGTCTTAGCCTATGATGAACAAAAGAAAATACATTTATTAACGGCACAATACTTCAAACAACATCAAAACATAAAATTAAAACAGGAACTAAAACTAGGTAAGACATAATAGTTTTAAGTATTGAACCCCTAAAATGATCCCGAGCTCAATAGTACTGCAAGAAGGGCCTCCTAACAACCTGATTTTCAGTCGGGACCATGCTGTGGTCAGTTACGGTACCGGTGAGATGTTAAAAATGTGCGCGTTAAAAATGTGGTTGTCGAGTGTGTCAAATATAAAACGACAGGATAGAGCCCGCTTCATTTGACGACAAACCCCTCCGGTTAGTAGCAAACCTTAATATGGTTGACAAATGGATCAAACAATAACGGTATACCTGTACGTAAACGTGTAAACCTCGGACTTGTATCTGCTGCATGTACCATTCATTTTAGTGGATTTGATTTGGATTTCCCTTTGTAGATTTTTTCTCACTAGGTTTGAGTGATGAATACTCAGAAATAAAGTTTCTATGGTCAGTCGGAAGTCGAAACTAGTCCGCTATCTCGACAACAATAACAGATAGTAAAACCGTGTAGTTTAGCTATCCCTTGCAAAAATCTGCACTCCACAAGTCCACATACGCTTTAAGCGAAATAGCTGGGCAGCACTCGCGATCCCAGTCCACTCCCGTAGATTTCTTAGGCAAAAGCAACACAAGTCACAACACAAGTTGACAAGTTGGCAAAAGCCCCACCTCTTCCTCAGCCTCAGACGAGGTGGTCCTTCCGATGAGCGCATGTATCAAGGTTGGTCCCTCGCGCGGTGTCTCACTTGAACTACCAGAGGTTGGGGGCTCTTGTATACGTTCGTTAGTGTTCGCTCCGCTCTCTAGCAGGACCTTTGTGACTGCCAGGGCTTCCTGGCTGAAACGACGCGATACTGCCAAGTGGAGGGGCGTGTAGCCGAGTAACTGGAAAGGAAGAAAAATATGACGTGTGAGGGTTCGCTCTCACAAGGGGTTAACTCCATACCAACCATAGGTCGCCAAAGGCCAAATTAGCAAAATATCATGCTTGCACAAAGTGGCAGGAAAAGACTGGATGAGAAAAGCCCAAGACCGTAAAGAATGGAGCGCAATGGAAGAGACCTACACTCAGCATTGGGTGGCTATAGGTTGAAGAAGAAGAAGAAGGCTATAGGTTAAAACATTTTTTGTCGATCTGCAAAATGATGTTTCACCATTGCAGCGTTACCTAATTCGCCTTTCATAACAGCGCAGTCAAATGAACACTAGGTGGTAGGTAATCGTATGAGGTAGTGGGCACCCCTGGTGTCAGAGTTATAAGGCCGCCTAAAGAGCACTCTCAGGTGTTTTGTAGTAGCGTAAGTTTGTAACTCCAGCGGCAACCAAACGTAGTGCCATGTTGCTTAATTTTATTACTCGATAGCTCGATAGAAACTTTTGTCGCGGTGTCATGCCTTCGGGCCCCTTTCTGGTTAAACTTGAGGGTTCACCTGAGGATATTTCTCGTTGACATCGGCCCCGTTTGAGACCAGCAACTGGACGATCTCCGCGCTGCCGGAGATGATGGCCGTGACCAGCGCCGGCTGGGGACACCGCACCAGGCGTGGGTTGGCTCCCTCTAGCAGGAGCTGTATGATGGTCAGCTTTATTTTGTTTAAACTGTAAAAAAAAACAGTAATTTTTAGACTTTTGCTCTTGGAGGTGTAGCTCCGTGCTACGTCGTAGACCATTCGTAGCGGGCCTACGCGCTACATTTCGTTAGTCAGGTTTGAAAAAAAAACTAAAGCGTTTGCATCGACGTAAGCGTCCACGTCAGGTCTAAACGCAGATATATATATTTAGATAAAGCCGTTTTAGATTTTGTTTCTAGATTGTGTAGTTTCGACCTACGTCGTAGACCTTTCGTAGCGGGCCTACGCGACGCTTCGATGATGAAACGACTTATCATTGGATGATCAAATACACTAATAATTACTGTGTTGAGTACCACTATGTCCATAAAGATTGTATATAAACTCTAAACTAGAACTGTACTTATCAATTATAATAGAACTTTTAGTTTTTTTGCTATGCGTAGCGCGTAGACCCACTACGAAAGGTCTACGACGTAGCTCAAAACGAATCGTAGGGGTTACACTCTGTCAATAAAATATTCAACTCGCCACTGACCTATCGATCCTCTTGTGGTCATCGCTGTCCGCTTTGTCGCCTTTCTCACTCTGCTGCCACGCGAGCTCTCCGACTTCTTTGTGTTCTTTGCCATCTTTTATTTTCTTACCAGATTCTTTGACATCTTTTATTTTCTGACCAGATTTAGTGGGTTTGCCAAATTTATTCTTACTCTGGCCTTTCAGCGGGCCTTTAGCGGAGACACTGTTTGTCCTGCTAGCATGTTGGTCCTCCTTTTTTATTAGGTTGTTCACGTCGTCCATCATGTTTCGGACGTCAAAGAGGTATTTCGGGTAGCGGGGACTGCTGATGGGATGTGTGATGGTGTCGATCCTCATTTCGTACTCGTGAAGTATGTTTCTATACAGCACTCCTTCATCGCTGAACAAATCCGTAGCTGAGGCAAAGGTGCCCTGGTCAGGGGCTTTTCTGTTCTGTAGTCTCTTCTTCGCTAGCATGGAAGAGATGGCTCGCATTGAGCCTTGGGACTTTATTTTCCTCATGCTGGCGGATTGCATGCCGAGCGTGTCCTTGCCTTTAGCTTGCGGTTGGCTGGTCGTGGTCGCCAGTATGTCTGGGAGGGTGCGTGTTATGCGCCAATCTGTTGCGGCTATCCTAGGACGGTCTGAAAGAAAAGGTCGATTCAGCAACACTGAAGGCTATCAGCCAATGGTTACTAATATCAAAGACGACAAGTTAAGACCTCGTCAAGCTAGAGGGGAAGTTGGGGACAGTGGAGTAACCTATAGTTACAACGTATTTGTCGCAATAAGCTTTAACATTACCTATGACTGCTAGGGTTAGGCACTCAAACCCTTAAGTGTCGTAGATAGTCCAATAAATTGAAGCTTTTCTTAAAGCTTACCCATTACGAAAGAAGATGACGTCACCAACACATTGGCGTACTCTGCTAAGGGCACGTCGTATTTAGTCAATGCGTAGATGATCAGGGCCACACCTAGTGGCGTCATGCAGGCATCGTTGAAGGTATCGATAGGCGCACCAGCCTCCACTAGATAGTGGACGATTTCTGTTCGGTTTCCACACTGGAACGATTAAGACACTAAATATTTAGTAGCCGATATAACTCAGTTTTCGGTTTGAACACTGAAACTTCAAAGCTCAAAGAGGGTCTTGAACACGTTTGAAATGTATGAAAACCCATCTCCTCTTACGTGTATTCGGGACCTGTGGCTGCGTTGCGAGAGAAAACTACACAGGTAGTCCCTTTCTTCATCTGTACCTCTCACCAGTTTACAGTTTGAGATGTATTTAGGATTTACTATTTTGGGCGTTGGTCAAAGCCCGAAACAAACTTTACTTTGACCTTTGATTATGGTATTTAAAAAAAAATAACCTAGTGACTCCTGGCGCAGCTTCCAAAGACAATTCACATAGACTCTATGTGTAATGTGCATAGTCTCTGTCTCAATCATATTTAGCAAAATCTTACCGTAGCGTACATGATAGCGGTATTGCCCTGTATATCAGAGATGTTGGGGTGCACATTGTGTTCCTGGATCATTGAGAACACGGCGCTCTTGTCGCCCATGTAGCATGCCATTAGGGTTGTTCTGTGGGGATGCATTTAAAGCTGATAAAGTAGCATTTCGATTTCTGTTGATCGTCTGAGTTATTGCATTTCGGACTTACGGATGTCCTGTCTACAAAGGTCTACAGAGACAAATAAAGGCCTAGAACACAACACATTGACGTCAAGCAAAGAAAATCTACTTAGACGCCTGACTGACTCTAAGATCTACAACAATTACCCATCAATGTTCAACCATTTTATTAAGGCACTTTAAGCCACTACAACACAAATTAACAACTAAGATTTTCATCTAGTTTGACTCCCAGGCATTATCCGTTGCGTGAAGGCATAGGATGTAGACAAAAGCCTTCCTTAACCTGTATGCCAAAACCACAATCAACAAAGGATGACATCGTTGTGTCGGCGGAGGGTCCATGTATACGACTAGCAAGGTGCAAAACGAAAAAGGCCTACACTACATCCATCAGCTGGCAGAGGTGGGCAGATGAATGATGTGGCAAACCTGCAGTCAAGCTCATGGGTCCCAGGACACGGGTACTTCTGTCTGGGCCCCGACAGCACCATCGTCAGGTCCAGCATCGCTGTCGGCCTTTGCTTCTCATGCTGGAACGCGTGCTTCATCATGTGTAGGATCACGGCATCGTTGTTCCACGCGTAGAGGAAGTCTTTGTCCTGTTGGTGTTACGTTGGTCGATTTTGATTTGCGAAGGGCATCCCCAAATATCCGCGAGGTTGTGTGGAGGATTAGCTCGGAGTGACGAGAAGTTGGCACTAGCTTGCTGAGGGCGTGGCTGCCTAATATTGAAGAAAACCTTAAATACCTACCTGCCAAAGACTAAAAGTAAGATGTAGCCTGTACAATGGGCCGTGTCCCACAAACTGGGCAAAGGCATTCTCTCAGAGAAGCCAAATCAACTTTTTCTGCGTTACAACGAATCCGTATATTTACTGACACTCCTAGCTCAATAACTTACATCTGTCTGTAACTGCCCTGGCATTGTTTCCTCCAAAGTGTTCACACTCTCCCCATAATACGCCTTGTAAAATTCACTCTTGTGGCAAAGCACGCTTTCCATATCGGTGCAGTACTTGGAGTACACATTCTTCCATTGTTGCTTAGCTTCTAATGGCGGTATACCTTGCTGTTTCAGCAGATCTAGAGCACTGTTTGTTTCACCTACGGTCTTCTCGTAATTGGCCAGTATAGTTCTGAACTGTTCAAGAAAATGGGGTCCTATGAGGGTTCCAGCTATGTCCGGAACTATGGTGACCGTAGGTGGTCTCCAGGCAAGGCGGATGAGCTGGTTCCCGCGCCAAAGGCCTACGTCTGCTCTTCGGAGCGAGTTTCTCATAATGCCTGGACCCCAGCGGAGGTCGTTGCAGAATAAACCCTAGCGGGAAAGGACAAGAGGTTAGAATGACGATTGTTTTATGGCAAAATAATATTTAAGGATTAAAATATGAACTTCTTTATATATTTTTTTATGCATTCAACTTACTAGGATCCAAACGTTATCTCCGTTTCGAAGTAGTTATAAAAGTTTTTTTCTTTCTAAGGACGAGATGTGTACCTATTATCACAGATTTTTGTCTCGGCGTGGACAAATGTCAGTCTACGAATGCTAAACTAGCACTATAGATTCGTCATATTACTCGCAGGCTACACAAATACCCACCAGGAAAGTCCGTCCGTCAGGATACGACATGGTCCCGTACCCGTGCATCTTGTTAGTGAAGAAGTGCCCTTCGTAAGCGATGTGGTCGCCGTCCTCGCCGAGCCACCGCCAGCGGTACGTGCCCCAACCGTGCATCGTGTCGCGGAAGAACGGACCCTCGTACGACTCCAAAGACTGGCGCGAAGGAAGGAAGGATGAAAGAAGCTGAATGTGAGGAAGAATTCAGGAAGGAGGAATCCCACTTCTGAATAGAATGTCGGAGAAGAACGGCCCTGCGTACGGCTGAAGAGAGAAACTGGGATGTTAATAAGGAGGAGGGAGAATAAATGAACAAATCTTATGGTTAAGGTGAGGTAATGTTATGACTAGGCGGTTTTGAGAACTTCCGACGACGTGCAATGGTTAAAAATACGACACCTCTAATCGAAGTGGGAATCGAAGTTGAGGTTAAAGTCCGCTACAACTTATTTGTCTAACTAGATTTGACTTTGTAGAATCTTCGAAATCAGGGTTCCGAGGCGCAACCTTTGTAACATTTACAGGTTAGTGAGAGGGCATCTCTTGGGAGGGACCTACTCACCGTTTTAAATACGGTTCAGTGAATTGAAAACTTATGGTACCTCAGCTTTATAACTTAAGGCTTCAATATGTCTACTGTACAATATGTATAAAATGAACAATACAGCATCTGGACCCTCCGTCCACACTAGCACAATGCAGTGTTCCAGACTTTAAGGTTTGGGATTCGTTGGGCTAGTCGGCCTTAGGATGACAATTTTATTACGATTATTGCTTGTTACTATAAAAAGTCAAAAGCTCTAAACACCGCTCTTACCTCTAGCTAGAACGAGCGGATAATCGTGCTCATCAACTACCTACTTATGAAGGGAATCGCCCAATAAATAATGATATGAATTTAATGAATGAATAATGAATTTAATGAATGAATGAATGAATTTATTAATTATAATTATTTTTAGGTTTTGCTGTACTATCGTAATTCTTAAGATTATACTAACAAAATATGGATGCAAATCTGAAATAAATTGAATTGAATAAATAGGTATTTACCTCTGGAATTTCGGGTGACTGTATTTTTGGGACACTGTGTACACACGACAGCACGTCAGACTGTACACTTTTGTTGTAAAGACGCCCGTAACGTAACCGAGTAGAGTGCTAGCGTGTAAGCGTAAGTGTTGTTGTGTGTACTACTCATAGTATGTTATAATTTTTCATGTGTGCAATAAAGTTTAAAGTATTTAGTTTTTTTTTCTGTATATTGAGCGAGGTTTCCTATGCGCCCGACAAAGAGCACTTCTTACCTCAGCATTGCTCCAATGGTTCTCCCCGTACCCTGTCCGTCGGTTCTCCTCATCCTTCTGTCCATGGTATCTCTCGTAGTAGGGCCAAGTCTTCTTCGCAGTTATGCTCTCAGGCAAGCATTGAAACGGAGCCATTTGTAGGTACTGAGCATATTATGTTTGTGTTAACAGCTTGTTTAATGTTCTCGTAACAAAGCAAGTTTATAAAAATTATAAAAAAAAATGGTTTGTTATTTTAGTAATATTTTGTATATTTGTACCCACAGCCTTCTTTATCTTTTGTAACCCTAGAGAGGCGTTGTCAAAAATGTCACCAGCTGTCTCAGTCAGTCTACGAATCACAGATCCCAGACACGGTCCAATGATTAAAGAAAAAGGTCTTCTACACCGCCTTTTCCTTTAGTAACAAGTTTTTTTTCTGAATAATGTTGGCAATGAAAATGTAAAAAAAACTACATGAGTGTTTTATTTAAAACATTTATTGCTTGGACCGATTCAATATTCTTCATTTCAGCTTAATCTAGAAGCAGTTACACCTCAAGCAGCTCGTCTTTGCCCTTTCAAAGTGCGCGTACTCCTGCAACAAAGAACAAGTTTGGTTAGGTCTTCGTACTCGAATAGGGAATTCGATCCTTCAGTACTCTGTCTTGAAGGTTGTCCAATAACTTACTATCGACGCGCCCCGGATTCGCACTGGTGCAATTTAGAAGAAAGTGCGGAGGTACTGACTTCAAGTCGTTTTGACAGGTTTTAAAGATCTAAGCGTACTTTGACGAAAGTGGGTTCCATCACACTACTATGTAGAGATTCCTCATTTGTGTTGAAATACGGAGATAGTAAAGGATCTTAAAGTGGAGAACTATTTTTATTGAGGACTAGCTTTTGCCCGCGACTTCGTCGGCGCAGGCTTAATTTTTTCCCGTTATCACAATAAAAATAGCCTATAACACTCAGCGATAACGTAGCTTCCCATTAGTGAAAGATTTTTTTTTAATCGGATGAGTAGTTTTGAAGATTTACCCCCTACATACTGACAAACTTTTCCTATTTGTAATATTAATGTAGAAATTCAAAACCTGAAGAGGGTTTCGTACAAAAAGGTAAACCCACCATAAGGAAGGCAGCGGCAAGCAGCAGAGCCTTATGCCGGGGCTGCGCCGCCGCGTCCGGCATGTGGAGCGTTGTCGTGAAGGTCACCAGCTCGCGGTCCCAGCCGTGGACGATCTTGCCCGCCTCGCGCAGGGAATCCCCGGTCATTATCTGAGGTAACAGTGAAGGGATATACCCGCGCGTATATGAACAGAGTTAGGTATACAGGTGTGTGTTTTTTTGGTCTGTGACACCCGACTCAAGGACGATAGTTTGAGTAATGCTTGAAACTAAAAATAAGTTTTAGTTCTAAAAATTTTTTGATGGCCAAATTATAGGTTTGTTCAAGTTCTAAAATAACCGCGACGTGCGGACACCCCCGCCTTCTCAAAACGCGCGCGCGCGCGCGATGTGGCGCCCGACTCGCAGCAAGCGTTTGTAAATAGTAAGGGTTTTCACTGACATATTTTTATTTCTTTAATATAATTTTTGGCTTCAGTATCATGTAAATAATCACCCCTGAGTCGGGTGTCACTTTACAAAACAACACCCTGTATAGAGCATGTTATCGCGCAAGATATCATTATTTTATAGGGTCATTGTGGGAACAGTGGATCACTCATTTTTCAGAGCAACCTGCAGACATCAATTCAGTTCTCTCGACTTTCGTATTAAAAACCAAGAAAGGCACACTACTGACCTAAGTTTTTTTCTAAGACTGCTACCATCTTTATGCAATAGTTTGGATGTTACAGACGTTTTTTTACAAAAAGGGAAATTATCCACTGTGTACTTATATGGGTATACAGTGGATCACGTGCAAGTACACAGTGAATCGCAGTAGTACACAGTGAATAACAGATTGTTTTATGGAAAACAAATAGGTCCTTGTTATTTTTTTTATTAGTTAAATAAATCATAAAATCTGAAAAGGAAAATTCAACTAAATGTTAAACATATTAGCAAAAAATGAGACATTATTTGCCTAAGAAAACAAAAAAAACTTTAATAGTATTTTCTTAAGAAAAAGTGAAAAATTCGACAAAACCTAAACAATTTTATAAACACAAATAATTTTTAGGGTTCCGTACCCGAAGGGTGCCAAACGGGACCATATTATTAAGACTCCGCTGTCCGTCTGTCTTGTCTGTCCGTATGTCACCAGGCTGTATCTCATGAACCGTTATAGTTAGACAGTTGAAATTTTCACAGATGATGTCTTTCTGTTGCCGCTATAACGACAAATAATAAAAAAACAGGAAAAAAAAATTAATGGGGCTCCCATACATGATACAACAAACGTGATTTTATTGCTCGTTTTTGCTCAATATTGATAACAGCACCAGGTAGACGCTTGAAATATTCACAGAATATTAAGTTGTATATTCCCTTAAAAAAAATATAATTCAATTAAAATAAAATTAATAATTAAGGGGAGAATATCCCATACAAAAAACATGTTTTTTTTTGCCGTTTTTATAGATAATGTTACGGAACCCTTCGTGCGCGAGTCCGACTCGCACGCCGGTATTTATCTTAAAATATGAAATAAATCTAGCCATGCTAGCTTTAAAAAAATCTAATTGTTATCAAAGAGATCTTGAAATATGAACAAAATCTAGCAAAAAAAAATCTTAGGCAAACCTGAGATCAAAAAAAACGGGACCTTATTTTTTTAATAAAACGAATAAACTTTATAAGCCAAATCTAGCTAGGTATCCTAGCTTTAAATTGTTTATCTTTGTTATAAATTAGACAGTCGCTAAAGACAAATGAGAGGGTACACAGTGAATCATCATGATCCACTGTTTCCCCTTTGCTAATTATCCACTGTGTACCGACCTGCCATTTTATTTTCTTGGCATCATATCACAAACTTTTAACTAAAGAAGAGAAGGAGACTTACACGCAAAGTAACGCTTTATAAATAGTGTTCTTGAAAAAGTATTAACTATGGGCATAATGTCAATAGATTTATACAGAGAAATCATCAAAACTTAGTTTTTATTTTTATTTTCACACCGCAGAACACAAAACCTCTACTGGCACTTGTAAGCGACGAAGCAGTGGTGTTCTAATTGATGCAGTGGCAGAGTGTATTTGAAACGCAGGCCCGGGAAAGAGATAGCCTCTGTTAGGACATTCTTTCTTTTCGAAAAAACGATGTTTCACTGTGTACCCCTGATCCACTGTTCCCACAATGACCCTAGTCCATAAACGGACGATGGAAAGTCGCATTGGCTCCCTTCTTTGGTAGAAGCCATTGAAAACATTTCATGCTGTGTCTAGCGCGTTTTGGGTGTAAATGTAAAGTAAGAAAAAAAATCCTCGCACTTAACTCTACGCTATAAAAAGAAGTCCACATCACGTTAGTTTTAACTTATGATTTTATACTCCTTTCTAATCGTAGCTAGTTTGGGCCTGGCATATAATGGCGAAACGTACCAAAAAAAAGGTCAATTTACTCGTATTTTTCAAGTATCTTCGGCGTGACAGCCAAGTATGAGTGAGTTTCCCACCATGAAGGTTTCAATAATAATTTCTGATTTTATACGCCTTTCTTATCGTAGCTAATTTGGGCCTGGCACAAAATGGCGAAAATAAAAAAATGCCTTTAGATAAAATAAAGAAAAAAAGTTTTTTTTTTTTCAATCATCTTCGCCATGACGTATAAAATATACGGTTTATTAGGTTTCAACTTCAGATTTTACCTAGTTTCAGTGATAATTTCGCCTGAACCTCCCTCACTGTTTTTATTTTACTTCAGCAGCTCGGCATTGAACGGAAAAAAAATGTTGAGAGGTCAGTGATTTAAAATGTATCATACCTACTTTATTTTATTGTAAGTAATCATTATGCTCTAAACAGATTTGGCAAAATCATGTCATTTTTGTTTCGAGGCAATACGTAAGTTTTTTTTAATGTACCTTTTTATATAAAAAAAAACTTACTTTTCACTTACTTTAAATTCCGTCGAGACCAGCGCACTACGCTTCCACCCGACCGGTCCCTCTATCACGAACAGCACGCAGTCGCTCGCGTCTCGCACCAGGTAGAAGGGGACCATCCAGGTGCACTGCTGCTGGATCCGACCCACGTAGTCGCCAGGCGGGGTTATTACTTTCATTTCCTGTTAAGAGATCACAATGAGCGAGAGGTGTCAGAAACAATCACGGAAGTTTTGTAATAAGTGCGACAAACTTATTCTCTTCACTGAGTCTGTTTTTAACTAAAAGACTTTTGTGCTCAAACGTTGGAAGTATGTTCCATAGGCGTAGAAAGTGAAAGTGAAAAAAGCTCTCTAGCGCCGAAAACACGAAATAGAGTAAATAAGCTTCGTTTTTGGAGTCGGTATCTTACTTACCATGTTTAAGGTTGACGGCATAATATTTTTAGACAATAGACGCCCGTTCTGTTTTCGTTCAGTCTGTGGTTAGCTTATTGAATCTTTCGGTGATATTAGGAACCTATCCATCAAGGTTTTGAGTTACCATGTTATTTTTTTCGCAAGATCTCTTCGTTGTTGGCAAATTCCGCTTGCAGTTTTACGTTACCACGAACCTCTAAAATTTTGGATTAAATTAATGACTGTACCATTAATTTAATGCTCACCTGCAATCGACAAGGGAAGCAGCAGGACGCAGCAGCCAGCCTCCGATGCAGCTGCAGAGCCTCCTGCCTGGTGTTGTCGTGCAAGTGCATCCGGAAGGCTCTGCCGGACCCGCACAGACATCTCTGGGTTGAGCTCGACACTTCGCTCGCGATGTAGAGGTCCTCGCCTTTCGGGACCTTGACGATGTAGCGGTTTTCAGACTCCACTTTCGATGTTACTGCGGAGGGAGAAACCTTAAAATTGGATACCCAGTTTAGTAGTTTAGTTTAGTTTTTATGTCATGGACTGAGTTCCATTCATCGTCTTTTTCCGAGATACTACATAATCCTCTCTTCTTTGCTGTTTATTTTAACTTTGCGCCTCGCTTTGATGTCATCATATCGAGTCTCTCAGTACAAACGACAATACAAGAGCAAGCGAGAAGACCATGGATCATGGCAGGAGAACTTGACCCATTTATACTTCTTATTCTTAGCGTGCCTCTCCTCTGATGGAAATTGGGCGTCAGCTCTTTATACTCTTCTTTATTTCTTCAACGTGGACTAATCCGTCAACTCCTGATGTTTCTGTTACACTTACTGTCGTTTAGCTCCACAGTCTGTTGTATGAGGAGGCTGGAGACCCCGTTGAGGAAGTCCAGACCGTGCGTCGGTATGATCTGGCCGCGAGGGTTGGACTGCCAGTCTGTTGTCGCCACGGGGAGAACTGCTCTTTGATTACCTGGAAAATGGTTCACTTGAGGCTTCTTAGCAATATGGATACTAACGTCATCCTTGAGACCGTTGCAGTTGAATTTTAGATTCAAGTTTATACATCAGGGTGGCCCATTCAGAGTGGTTCAACAAATTGTATGGCTAGAGGGCATCGTGACCTATCTTGTCTCATCAGTGTCTGTTTTGTTTGGAAGAAATTTTTATCCTACCAAAAAGTTTTGTGAATTTCTAAAATTATTTCGAAGATTATTTGTCACAAAAACCACCATGCTACCACCATGGTGTAAAAACAATTTGATCATATCGAATGTTTGGCATGAGAGTATTTAAGCTAGCATGCAATGTCTGTCAGACAGCCTATGAATAATGCAAGTTTGAATATTTTAACGTTTTTGTAACTTCCTGTGTGATTTCAAGAATAAATTTCGATTTTCATAGAATCATTGTGGAAAAAAAATACCACATGTAATTTGCCCATAGGTCTAAATTGACATATGTTTATTCCCTGGACGAAAAAAATTACATGACATCAACCGTTTTAGTAGTATTTAGTCATGTCAAGCAACATGACTAAATACTACTACTTACCTTGAATTTGTGGTGGCACGGTAATTACTAAATTTGGTCGGCGTATATCAGTGCCATCATCTGTAACATACACATCATTTTGTTATTGTGACATTATTTCGCGTTATCTCTCACATATTAGCTCATATTATTATGCTACGTTACCTTCTGTTGCTGATGTGTTGTCTATTCCATATTTTCCTTTTCGGTCTGCCATTCTTTATATGCCACCTCACTTAACTTTTCCTTCACTTTTCCAATATCGTTTGGTTCGGCAGTTACTTTTCTTGTAATTATAATATTTTTTGTTGTCAATATATCGCGACGCTGTGTTAACGACGGACTCTTATCTTCTTATCAATACTATCGATAAGTGCAGTCTATAGATATAACAGGCTGGCTATGACGAACCTAGTAGTCCAAAAATGGTATGTATACCGGGTAGGTATATAGAAAGAAAAACCATGAATATTGAAAACCATTTAATTTACCATGAATAAAGTGATAACATTCAAGTTAAAATGATCGGTAACTTTAAAACTTTTTAATTTCTACATCCAGTTTATATATATTGGTATTATTGTATGCGTAATGCATAACTATTCGGACATTCTGTTTTCGAGTCGAGGCAAGTATATTTTCTTATAAAATCAAAATATTATTTTAATTTATTTTGTAATAGAACAAAGTTTTTAGCCAACTGTCGCCGGAAGACATAAGAGAGTGGCCATCCACTCTAGTAAAAGTTGACTAGATGTAGTCACTTCGTGTTAAAAGCCAATGAAAAAGTTTTTTATTGTCCTAGTTTAGTCTAACGGGTGCCGCGCCTCTAGTGCTTATTAAAGTTGTGCTTTGCTTTTGTAATTTTCTTATTTATGTTACTGGATATTTTATCGTGGACAGATACAATTATATTACCAATCAAAATTATCATTCTTTGTAACAAGCTTCCATGTAGGGAGGTACATTTATACCTAGTTCTTTATTCATTTACCATCTATCCTTTTCAGTTTGAAAACGAATTAGTAACTAAGAAGTTACACTAAATTAGTTTAACAATTTGATTTTAGACAATAATAATTATAAAATAATATCAATTATAACTGATTTATTATTATATTATGACGTTTTTTACTTTAAATATATTATGTGTATTGAATATAATAATTAAATATATCGAAATAATGTTATAAATAGGGACACTTATAGAAACACTTATGCTGACACATTTTATATCAATTATTTAAAACACAAATAAGTTGATTAATACTTAACAGTGATATAAATTACCATCCATATTCTATGCATAGATAAAACACTTTAGCTTACATCTTTAACATCTAGTCCTGTCCCAAATTCCATATAAATTCATAATATAGAAAATATATTTACTAAAACGCCCACCGTATCTTTTTATATAATATAAATATTCCAATTACATAGGTATAAATAACAATGAAAGCGTTTGAAGCGGCTTCTTGCAGATATAATGTAAGTAAACCACACTGACTAGATAGGTATGAGATCAAAACTCTGCATTTGCATTGCATCCCTACGCATCTATGGCTGGGTAGATTCGTACGGATGCTCTCAACACAAACCATCTACAATAGGATATTAAATAAACATTTGAAATGTCCATCGATCATTGAAGAAAACGTTACAGACGGGAACCGAATTCCCATAGAAGAATACTCTTGATTCATTCAACAGCGGATGCCCAAACTCGCACGTTTTCAACAAGCGGCTTGGGCTGAAGAGCGTCGGTTTGCAACCTTGTATAATACTCGTAATCTAAATATTTATCGTTGGAGGGCACGTTGCCAGTTCAGGTTGAGCTTCAGAGTGGCCGGGAGACAAGGGCTGGCCTCGCACTCTCCGTCCAGCTCATCGGCCAGGTTGTCGTGGAGATCCCTGAGGGTCATGAGGGCGGAGCGGGCGGCGCGTTGGCAGCTCATGTTGCCTTCACATGCCGTGTCTGCTTCGGACAGGAACACCAAGTCGCAGGTGGTCGGTGGAGCTTCGCCCTGTTGAAGATCATAAGGAATATTGATCTAATGCTGATAGCTAAAGAAATAATTATTCATTGGGCCTCATTACATGGTGGGTGACTTACACAAAGGTAGCAGATCTGATGCAGGCTGCAGAGGGGCAGGAAGAGTTGCCCGCGGTCGCCAGCCAGCATGTCGACACCTCGGCAGCGTTGGACTATCTTGGCTAGCACAGGGCAGGATCCAGTTGCCACGGCTGCAAGACAATATTAATGTAACTTCATTCATGTACGTTTGGTTCCGAAACAGTTTTAAAAATTGACCATTCCAAAATATTACTGTGTACTTACGGGTAGGTCCCAGTGGAATCTTGTGGCGTCCACTGCCTCCCATATAACCCTCAGAAAACTGCTCCTCCACGTGTCCATTTAAGTAATGTCCCGCACCTTGTTCGTCTTCAAAATCATCACTCTTATCCTCTTCCTTGCGGAACATCGGGATCTCATTGTCGAGTTCAGGGATAACCTTTTCTTTCTTCACCGCGACTCGTTTGGCCTTAGCTTCTTCTAATGGGATCGGGGATGATTGCAAGCCAGTGTTTTCACTTTTGTGGATCTGCAAGCTTTGCTTGAACTCCTTCAATGCCTTTCTCATTTTCTCCAAGCTATACGCTGCTGCTAGTTTTGATAAAAGTTTTTCTTTCATTTCTTGTTCTTCTTTGGAATCTAATTCTTCACCAACATTAGAGTAGTTAAGAGCTTCATCTACGATCAAACCCTCCATGTTCTTCAACTTTTTGTCGATGTTCTCAAGTTTAGTATTAGCGTCTTCTCCTGGCGATTGACTTTGCTCGTTGGTTCTTACGGCAAGAGCATGAGCGTTTTCAATTTGAATCTCACTTTCCTCGTTTGGTTTCTCTTGCATGTAGTTTCTTTTGACTTTGCTGGTTTGGCGGAGGTTGGATATTGGATAAATGACTTCTTTGTTAAAAGTATCGAAGTATTGTTTTTTCATCCTATCTTCGTCCAAATCGTTGATGAATGTGTTAGATTTTTTCTTACGCTTATCGATTCCGAAATAATCAGACCAATCGATAGACTTTTTCTTTACAGTTATTGGTCTTTCAGTTTCATGCTCGAGTTCATGCCCGTGTTCGTGAGGATGATCAGATTCCTTCCCAAACATACCAGGGTGATGGATATGGCCATGTTGCTCGTGGCTACCATTTTCGAGAGCTTTGGAATGATTATGAGCATGATGACTCTCATTATGGCTTAAAGCGACCACTTGCGGTGGCTTATACTCATCGTGGGGATGCTCTTCATTATTACTACTTCGTTTTACTGGGGTTTTGAACATTTCTGCATCTGGCTCGCCAAATATCTTCGAAAGGTCTTTTAGTAACTTAGGATCAGTCCCAGAGCTGCTTCGATATCTCCTGGAGGTGTCACGTTTCTTTTGTTCCTGTGTAGAACGTTTCTTCTGAATATTCCTTCCATAATCAAAGGACCCACTGCTACGCTTCGATATTGGAAAGCTTTTTTCTACAGGCTCGTACGCATATTGCTCATCATCATTTAAATCCTGAAAAGTATTGTCATCCAGCGGTTGAAATGCGATGGCGTATTCCTCGCGCAAATCATCGTCATTATCCGGTTGATAGTAATTATTATTGTAGTTAGAATTAATTGGTTTCCTATCATAGTCGGGTATTACTGGATGGTCTGCTTCAGGACCTGAGCTCCGCTTTCGCTTAAAAGCAATAGGTCCCCAGTTGTCGGGGTAACGTTTCTTGACAATTTTCTCTTTGTAAAGCTTTACGACTCCTTGAGGGGCAGACTCAGGATTCTTATGATGTTTGTTATGCTTATATTTGCTCCACAGTTGACTTAAAAGCATAGCGTATTCAGCGTCATTATCAGCTCGATCTTGAAAATCATTCCTCTTATCTTCGTGTTCCTCGCGTTCCTCCGGATCTGTGAAGAGATCCCTTAGTCTGTCATTGTCAGAATGATGACTTCGCTCACGAAATGCCGATTCCTTCTTATTATTCGGGGCTTCAGCCCTGTTCTTCTTGACGATCTTGTATTCGTAGTAGGGTAGCGGTCGCAAATCTTCTTTTGGGTCTTGGAATTTGAATACATATTTATGATTTGGCTCCTCCTGTATTGGCAACTCTTCTACGTCCACGCTGGGGTAGTCAGGGTCTGCAAATAAAAAAAAAAACCTGTTGTAAAAGGGCACACTACGTCCAGCAAACGATCGAGACCGAGTGCCAGGCCAGGACCTATCTGCGGTAGGTCTTGCCGCCTCGGCTTGCGCTTTGGTACTCTACGAGTGGCTCGTGGATGCCTGTCTTCACTGCCTTCTCTCCAGGAAAAGGATAGTAGGACAGTGTTATAGTGCAAGCTTTGGCTATAATTCCCCCTCACCCTCATAAGGCTGCGGCAGGTATTCGTAGAGCGCGTCATAGTCCGGCGGGGGCGCCATGGGGCCGTGCACGCGGCCGCGCTGCCGCCGCTGCAGCGCCTCCAGGGCTCCGCGCAAAGAGGAGCCGCCGCGCTCAGCGCCCGCGCCCAGTAGGACCACGCATGACACCGCCCACAGCCACAGCAGGCCCATGGTGCAGTGACGGTGCTGGAAAGGAATGACTGTTGTTGATTACCTCATCTAAACATGTCCTGCTAAGAGGCGTGCTGGTAGAAGTAGAAAGTCGTGGCTCAGAAACATCAAGGAATGGACGGAGATAGCCAGCGTCGAACATCTATTTCGCTTGGCAAAGAACAGAGAAGATTATGAAGAGCTGACGGCCAACCTCCATTAGTGGAGAGGCACGCCAAGAAGAAGAAACATGTCCTGGCACTGCAGCGACCGAGTGGTGGCTTCTTGGACGCTGCTGCCCTGTCCTTGATGCGAAGGCCTAAGATTTTTCTTAATTGTTCTTGATCGACTAACGTTAAATTTTCAATGTGTTGTGTATTTTCGACTCTATCAACCGCAAGTTTTTGGCTCTAGCGCTGTACATGCAATAAAACACATCAAGCAATAGGTACCTAAGTACCTAAACCTGAAAACTTTTCTTATTATTTTGATGTACTTTAATTTGATTCGAAGGAAGTTACAAAATAATTTCCGAAGTCTGTCGTTCTTTGTTTGTTGTTGCCAAATTTTGAAGATCGAACGAGCCGTAATAATTCTCCTGTTGTTGTTTTCTAGGGGTTTTGCTTTTCGTCCAAGTTTAATTGGTCTTTATTTGAGACTGTTTTGGTACTGTTGCCCTCCATTAGGTATCTACTTCAGTTAATCAAGCGGAAGGTCAATAACAACTGTAACCGATACCCTTTAGCTAACTTAACGAATCTTCAATCTGCAATGACCCTCAGCCGTCATTTCTAATCCCATTCGGTAACACTTTTATAACCCTCAACCCTAAAAAATACATGCCGCTTATTTGTGACAAAGCTAAATATTTTGTTCCACTAGTTTTTATGCATTTTATTAGTGCGCGAAAATTTGCGGATATGCCCTTGAGAGTAGGTAGGTATGTTATTTGGATTTATATCTCTACTCTTTTTGAATGCGCGAAAATTGTATCGCTGATATTATGCAGCCTGTTCATATCGTAGTGTCAAAATATGTAGCAAGCAAAATACTTTATTCCTGTTCCCGGGTCACTTATTGCACCTCGCGGTCTAATTTGAAAAATTATCCCTAGAAGTACCTACCAGCCAATATCAGCCTTATTACCTAGTTGGCAAGGTGTGTCACGCCTTTCCGTGAAGAATCTTTCCTCTCAGAAAATTCCCTAATAGATCCCTAAGGGGCTACGCAGAAAAACTGCTCGTAATATTTTTCACAGATTTTTTGCTGGCTTGGAATGATTTCGTCAATGATTGTATTTTCCATTAATATTTGAATGAAGACAAGTAAAGATAGCGATAACTAAGCCTCTTAAGAAGCTTATGACCTATTATGAATTTACGGTGGGGCAAGAAAATGTAAAATAATTTTCTATTTAAAAGCAGCGGAAAATAAAAGGTTTTTACGCCAGCAATTCCTAGTAGATAACTAGTAGCACCTACCTAAATACCTGTAGGTATTAACTATAAGATTCAGTATTATGCAAACAAAAGTCAATAGACTCCTCGTTAATTCTCGGGAAATGGAAAACAAAAGACAACTGGTTACAAAGAGATAGTAATTTATTATCTGTTTCAGAGAATATTAAATTACCGAGTTCGCATTAAATAATCAGGACTGCCTTTGTTGTCAACGCTCTAGTAGAGATTCATGGCACACAGTATTAAATAACGTATTGTGTGAAAGAAAATACAATATTTCAGCGAAAAACGGGAACAGCTATTGTAGATTCAGCCTCAATATTTTACCCTTTTGTCGCATTCGCAGCTTTATGCCGCGTGAAATAAGAGCTTACAGATCACCACCATTTAGGATTCTCGTATGTAAGCAACGTAGAAATCCCACAAAGAAAAACGGTGATATTAATTTTCATAAATATTATCATCGATATTATAATGTAGCATTGAGCCAAGCTGGCTGAAAAACAATCTAGAGATAAAAAAAAAAACAAAAATAAAGTCCGTCCGTATTTTTTTCCAAGACTGAAACTTTGTAGACATCAGAAATACTATCTCGATCAGTAGCCGTATAGCTACTGATCTATTTTTTTGTGCCATTGAATAATTTTTCGCTCAAATACATCTCGACTGACGCATGACGTTATGATTATAGAGTCGCTTTAAATTACATCTCTACTATTTTAGGAAGAAATTACAATGTGGCAAAAATCATAACAGCTTATCAATCCATCCAATCTTGGGCAATAGTTGGTCGGTAATACGTTATGTCGGGCAATACTTAGTTTGCCGGGCAACTGTTTGTCGACCTAAGTTTCAGAATCAATTTATTATTTCTTTGAGAAAACGGTGTAGGTACGAGTAGGTAGGTATGGCGGTCCTAACTCGCTGTGCACACTGATGTAAAAATAACGTCAGAAAGGTATCCCTTTCAGCATAGATATATTATAAACGTGGAATACGTTGGCCTTTTTAAAATACTGGCTTTTTCTAGCGCGGCTGGGTTCCTACAATCATTAAAGCATTCTATTTAAATTACACACAGGCTTTAGGTAAGTACGTGCAAAGGCACTAAGAGATTATCCCATTATAATTAATGTTTGGGTCATATGATCAAAGCTATAAAGGAAGATTAAAAGTTTTAAAAGTGAAGAGTATGAAAGTTGACTAAAAAGGACAATTTACAGGTACTATTTCAGTTTAAATATCGCCCTCATTCCCTTTGATAAAGGTGCCGAAATAAATTAAAGCCAGACTTTTCTGTAATAGGTACTTTTTTTTCTTCTTTGCTGGTGTTATTAGTCTTCAGTGTTTCGACCGTTTTAAAACTCTTACAATTTGACTTTTTAACTAATGAGAATTTCTATCATTGTGAAATTTCTCTAACAAACATCTCATCTCTGAGTCTACCGCTTCAGGTTCTTTTTATACAGGGTAATATTTACATAGCTTTATTCCTGAAACACGTCAAGTTCTAAATGTAATTTGTTCTACGACTTTTGTTCTACGACTTCTGTGAAAGCGCAATTTTATTTTTCCATATACGTATATTTTTTTTTTGTTAGAACAAATATTGGAGAGGCTGGGGACGTGGTAGAGAGTGGAGGGGCACGAAAGCGCACCACGCAGACAGCGTTGAATTGAAATGGTACCTACAAATGAAAACTTTTAAAGATTCAATATGATGAAGATGATCGAGCTATTCGAAAAATCGTACAACAAAAGTTGTTGGAAATCACATTTAGAAAATGACGTATTTCAGGAATAGGAAAGATATTTAAAAATTACATTGTATTTCATAAGATTTTGTTTGTCTCATTTGAAAGCCCAGAACTAATAGAAGATAAGAACTTTTTTCTTTCGTCATTATGACTGAAGTGTTTTGTCAGAGGACTAACTGTGTTGTTTAAGAATATACCTATTTTTTAACATCAACCATGACTAAAAGAAAGTCCAAATCATGGACGAGGCAGGGGTGGATTCATTCATATACTTATTGTCTCTATTTGTACTTAATAGAAAATAGTACAGTTGCCAGATAAAAGGGGAACCGGTAACCTTTTTAGTAAATTAAAACGTTACGGGCGACTGTGCTATAAAATGTCCATAAAAGTTTCAGTTCAAAAAGGAAGGTAAGGAGGTAGGTTTGTTCTTTCTCATTTGTCCTTGTTAGTTGAAATGAGGTTGCGTAAAAGTTGTGTTAGTTCAACGCAGCGAGCGGAAGATAACATAGAGACCGCATTAGCCCTGAGAAATGACCTAACGAAAATGGTTCCTCTGTGGGCGGAGCCTACAAAATGGTTCCTCTCACGATTTAGTAGTTCGACAGACATGACCGAGAAAACGTAAATTTTGACAAATTTTGTCGTGAATAATAAACTATAGAAAATGACTTCATGTGCCGTAAAATGATGCAAAAGCCGTGCTGATGTGCACCACAAAGCAGTGGGTATCGGTTACCATACGAAGTAATGTCTTGTAGCGTTTTAATTCACAACTTTTAATAAACCCAAATAAAAATATGAAACTAACTTCTTCCCGTGGCTTTGCTTGAGGTCTTCGCCGTCTTAGTATGTTTTAACATGATAAATTCATCAGTGCGATTATCTTGGACTCATAAAACGGAACTATAAAACTTTTACCCTCGGCTTTGCTTGCCGCCATTTCTTTTTTTTTTCGGAGATAATGTTGTATTGTTCGATTTTTACTTTCTTAGACTTCCTAAAGGTCCTGCACGAAAACGGCGATGGGTAGAAGCAATCCGTCTGGAACGGAATGAACAGCATTGGATTCCGAGCAGACTTTCTTTTTTGTTATATCATTATCATCATCAGCCCTTTAACACCCACTGCTGAGTAAAGGCCTCTTCATGCTTACGCCAACTCTCACGATCCTGTGCCAGGCGCAACCACGGTTTTCCGAGTGTAAAGTCTAAAGAGTTGGGCTATGTCGTCGGACCATCTGGCTGGTGGTCTGCCAACCGATCTCATCCCCTTGGGGTCGCCATTCCGCAATGAACTTTGTCCATCTGCCATCGGTACGTCTCGCCAGGTGTCTTGCCCACTTGTGATATTAACAATCAAATAAACATTAGACAATATTAGGTACCTATATGTATAACCGCAGATTTATTGGAAAACAGACAAACATACAGATTTTCTGTTTATACAGGGTGTTAAAAGTCCGCCAACAGACCCGAAAGCCACGCATACTAGACACCAAAACAAAGTACTTTTTCGATAAATTATTGCTGGGAAATGATTTTGGTTTTTTAGGTTATAAATTTGAAAAATATTTTGTCACGCAATGGACGTGTAACGCACAGAAGTCATATTAAGCAAGCGTAGGTATAAGTTTATGTTACTTAAGCTTGAAGTGCTGATGTTTAGAATACATTGCGGATTGCAATTTTAACGTCGTTTTTTGTAAGAAATATTCATAATTTTGGTATGGCTTCTTGAGAAGATATGTTAAGAAGTAGATACTGAATACAATTCTCAAAAAAAAAAAGTTTTGGAAAGTCCGAATTTGAACCTCATTATCTCGGAAACCGTTGATTTCCCAGGCATAGTTCCTTGGGCAAAAATGTTCCTTGTGATGAGGAGAATACGTGGTTTCCCGCTTTGTTGGCGGTCTTTTAACACCCTGTATATATAGAAACTTTTACAGTTCACAATGACAGATTATCAAATATAATCTGTGCAAAGCTTTTGACCTCTGCAGCATGGCATGACGCTGTCACTGTGAAAAGCCCAATGACATCAATGGCGCGTAAACAATTAACCAATCAAGGAGTTTCCTATTTTCTTATTGGTTTAAAATATTTTTGACAACGCAACCTGCGCGCGTAGATGCGTGTGCCGTGTTAGAGGATGGTTTTTTCTTGAAGAAGTTGTTCCATGTTATCCAGTTCGCTGGTTCAACGATAAACTTGCTCTAGCTTTGACATTGTAGAGATCTCTGTACTTTTCTCAGTTATTTAAAATCACCTCTCGGAATTTATTTTTTGTGATAACTTTATTCTGTAAAAAAAACCATAGGTACAGTTTCTTTTCGCTAACACCACAGTATAAAAGGGGAACCGGTAACCTTTTTAGTACATTAAAACGTTACGGGCGACTGTACTATAAAATGTCCATAAAAGTTTCAGTTCAAAAAGGTAGGTAAGGAGGTAGGTCTGCTCTTTCTCATTTGTCCTTGTTAGCTGAAATGAGGTTGCGTAAAAGTTGTGTTAGTTCAACGATAAACTTGATCTAGCTTTGACATTGTAGAGGTCCGGTAGAGGTAAACGAACCGACACAGTGACATCGCGAACTTTTCTCAGTTATTTAAAATCATCTCTCGGAATTTATTTTTTGTGACAACTTTACTCTGTAAAATACCATAGGTACAGTTTCTTTTCGCTAACACCACAGTATACGCTAACATGACAGTATAGTGGATTAGCTATTCTGGAAAAATGGGGAACAAAAATGGAAAAATGTTTTTTTTTTTCATTCCTCTTTGCATTTGCTCTGCCTGCCAGTAGCCTCATTTGAGAATAATAATATTAGGTACGGTATTTTCTTTTCGGGACTTTTTTCTTTTAGGAAATGCTTAGACATTATTTTTTGTTTGTAAGTGTCTGTTTGTGCTTTCAGGATAGATTTAAACTGATTAAAACCCGTACTTTTGTGAAAATAAACGTAAATTCTCATTATAAATTGTATTTTGTTAGTGCATATTTCGGGCCGTTTATATGTAGTGCATATTGCATGCATATTTTGGCATTTAGGTAATACTGCATATCTAATGAGTCTCATTAAATTGGGAAGAGAACCACCTCAAGGTTTTTTTTTCTTTCAGAGCTTTCAGTTCTCTTTTTATCGGTACTTCCTCAAATTCCTTCTATCATTTCGACATAGCAGTCTTCTTTTCCCATTTTCTGGACTTACATGAACCTACAGTTACTTTCAAACTTATTACCTAATCGATTACCTACTATGGCTTCAGTGCAACTCTTCAAAAGTGCAATATGTAGGTGCTACGGTACTACCATTCACCTCCTTGCTTGCTTAGTTAGATTTCGTGTAACCTTTGGTGTAACGATGGACACTAACGACTTTTTAATGATATCAAGCAGAATCTAAAGAAGAACAGCCCTTTATTTAAAGCTCGTATTTTTAATCACTCCATAATGCATTAATGGGCAATAAAGCGGTTCATTGAATACGGCATTACGCTTCAGTGTTTTTCACGTTAAGACGACGAAAGAATCCTCTGAAAAGGCTACAAACTCGCAAGGTATTATTCTTAAACGAAATAAATTTAATAAAACACTCACCTTAAACCATTTATGGCACTCTCACAACAAAAACACTGCTCAGACGAGAACCTTCCGTGTGGGGTGACAACAACGTTTGGATAACAACTGTGATAGGTGAAATATTTGATAGCACTGCGCGGCGGGCTGCGCACTGGTCAGGGTTCCTTCGGGAGCGCCGATGTTTGAACCTTTCTCTTACGAATGATACTCGGTACTGCGGTGGAAAACTGTACCGACTGCGGACTGCTACGCCGACGCACTTCTTTGAATTTTCACCTCTATTCCTATCGTTGTAAGCTCTTTGTGGCTGTTGGTAAGGTCTTGGCTGAAGGTACGTTCGGTGGGGCGCCGGAGGGCGGGCCGCGGGGTCGCGGGGCAGGGTTACGTAACGGAGCGATCGATACGAGGGTGCCTGGACACCCTTGCTCTAGCTACGTCGAATGCAGGTTGGATTCAGTAGGTTTTGTTTTTCACACCGTCAGGCTGGTTATTGTTTGTTTTTTTTACATTGGTCGATTGCTCAAAATCCTTGTCGCAAATAGCTTGCGGCACTGGGGCCTAATTCTTATGCAGTTCTCATTTCCACTGGTTTGACCACTCGAGTCATGTCGAGCAAAAAAGGCAAACATCTCGCAGAAATCTCGTGCCTTATTTCGAGGATGAGTTCATGAGAATAGGAGATGTGACATTTGCCGCAAAATACCGCAAAATTTCCTTCGAGATGTGTACAAAATTACAGATTCGATACGCAACAGTCTAGATCTAGACTACTGGATTATAAATGGATTAAAAAACCGTTACCTAAATAATATTTGCCTGAATGTTTTTTATTATGGAAATCGTACAACCTACATTTTTTATCGTAGAACTAGAACTGTCCCTGTATTATCTAAAATATCCACCGTACAAATAACGGTTTTTAAATGTCAAAATAAAGGTTGTTCATTTCAATAAGGGCTATTTTCGAGTGTTTTGACGCTCGGAGGTTGAGTGGAATTTTTAGGTAATAGAGGCGCTGATCGCGATCGCTGTAGCTCTGTGATTCTGTGAAATGCGAATTCCCATTATTCAGAGACAGAGCGGGCGCCTTTAGTCTGTAACGCAATGGCGTGTCGATGGCGTCCCAGCAGAAGGACAAAATTGGGGGTTCCTCGTTTTTCTCCTACAACCAGAGAACTTACTTATCCTCTAGAATTAGAATCAAAATATTCTTTGCTGTGCTAGAAAAACATTAAAAGGACCGACCGACAGCATTAATAAATCGCAATTGAAGCCGTCAACTGAGAGCCTATTTTGGCACCATTGCGTTACAGGCTAAGGCCCCTGCTCACAATAAGCGTGCCTGCCATTGTGCCGCAATTATTCCCACATTGAATCAGGGATATAATGAGAAAAGCCACGGAGATTCGATTTGTCAATGATCAATTGATCACTCCGGTCTGTATGGAGAATCTGGCGCCTCCAGATTCTAGGAACTTCTTCTATAGAGGAAACGTTATTGGCATTTTATCGATATGCGGATGCCCTAGCCCTAGGGCTTAGTTGAGAATTAGCTGAACAGAAGGGATGGCTTCATCGAGTTTCATTTCGACCAACCAGTTGGTCCGTTTGCGCTGGAACCGGTCGGACCCGGCTCGCCGGCCGGCTGACGACGCTTCGCTCGCTCGCACTGCTTTCTGCCACCGCCAAATTATTTTGTACAATTTGATACACCATCAACCTATCTCTTCTTACAAATAAAAAAAAAAGTAAATCGAGTGTAAATGTTGAGCTATTTATATTATTGTTACTTATTTTATTGTTATTATTAAATCATGCTGTCAAAAACCCTCAAGCTAATCAAAGCGGTGTGTCATAACATAAAACTGGAACTACTCTAATGTTAACTGCTAAATCGTCATTGATTGTTACCATACCTACATGATATAAGTTTTAATAGATTTAAATTAATCGAGTAAACGTTTAGGTAATACCTACTGTTAATTTAATTTAGCCTGTTAATTTAGCCTAGGAATGTCAATGTACACTGGGTCAAAGTTTGTAAATAATATTATGCTAATAAAGATCTTTAAAAATCTATCAGTTGGTCCGTTTAGTTGGCCGGAATGGAACAAGGGAAATAATCAATCATATAGGTAGATAGGTAACTGCGGCTTGACAACTTTATACTAAGAGCCCCAATGCTTGGTTTTTCTCACGATGTTTTCCTTCGCAGTAAATGGAAAATTATTTATTGTGTGGTCGGCCACAGATTAGAGAATACATTATGGTAGCTCTTACTACGCGTGGCATAAGAGCGCCAATCGAACAAAAAGGGGTATCCTAGATTCCTAGAGCGTGGCGCTCTGTACCTAGATAACAAACTAACTTATTTATTTGCAGGGTATTGATATTTGGTACACAAGTGAAATGTATTGAGAGGCATCTTGACAAGTTAGTTGACATTGGAATCTTTGACTTCTAGAACTACTTGTACAGACAACATGTCCATCCTGACCTTTTCTGAATTCCGAACTACAAACATAACTACTCACATAAAATAAAGTTACCGTACTACATTTCATCATGATTAGTTTTAAAACGAGGTACGGTCGGCCACAATCTCAGATACTTCATACCAGCTCTTATCGCGCGCGGCATAAGGGCGTCAATCGAACAAAAAGGGGTATCTGAGACTGTGGCCGACTGTACCTAACTCTCTCAAAGTTTCAGTCACAGAAGCCGTATAGGGGCCAGTCCAGCCCTCAACCCAATTAAAAGTTTCATGTAAAACTAACTCTCCCTATTTTACCCGACTGCAGCGAAGCCTTATTAGATAGGTAATATTTTGACGTTCAATGTAAATAAATAACTTATTTATGGCATATTGAATTAAAAAAAAAAAATGATTCTGATTCCTAAAAGAAGGGTTCTTGTAGCCAATACCCGATGAAGCTGAAGTACTTACCAAGGCTTACCAAAAATAACGAAACACATTATACAGGGTGTGGTTTTGGTAAGTGACACCCGACTCAGGGATGATAGCTTTAGGCCCGGTTTCTGAGTTGAGAATTTTGCTAAGCAAATGGGTAAGTATCGTCCTGTCTCTGCAGATTTCTCACAAAAGAGCATGACAGAGCGATACGTAAAGTATGTGCTTAGTAAAATTCTCAACTCAGAAACCGGGCCTTAGTCACGCTCACGCTTAAAACGAAAAATAGCTTTTTTTCCAAAATATTAAAAAAAAAAGAAGATTGATATGTTCTATAATTACCGCGACGTGCGGACATACCCGGCCTTCTCAAAGCGCGCGCGCCATGTGGCGCCCGATATTGCGAGTGCGGCCGCAAGCGATAGTATAGTAGTAAGGAAGGCCACAATTCAATTATTTTTAGGTATGTAAAAAAAATGGCGATACATGTTTGCAGATCGCAAACATGTCGAAGTTACGCTGAAGGAGATGCTGTTATTAAAATTCTGTACACACGAGGAATGCCGGTCGAACGTAGTGCGGCGTCTGATGAAATTGCTCGGAAACCATCCTTGGGGGTCGTCCCAACCTGCAAATAACTGCACTAATGATGCTTCCATCGAATCCATGGTCCATTCTAATCTTTCCGAAGCTTGGACCCTTAAGGACGTGCAAGAAGCTGGAAGCATTCGAGATGTAGTGCTACCGAAGCATGCTGATAATAAGTTGGGTAACGAATGTGGAAGTTCCACGACTCTTCAAACCGTAAAGTAGACAAGCTACCTACATGTGCTTTACCACGATAGGTACCAACTTCTCCAAGTGATCATGACATGATTGAGGGGAAGAGGCCTGCTGGAGCTGGGAGCTGTATAAATCATCCCTTTATGTAGATGCAAAGGCTATTTTTTTCTCTATCTATCTAGCTTCGCTATTTAGGACGAAGACGTGGCAGAAGTTGGCAACCCACGCTAATATCCTTGCGTGCTCTGGATGGCATCGAGGTCTTATCGTAGGCAGATAGGCATCACCCTTAAAATTAATTAATTGGCAACTTGAGTACCTCTTCAAGTCAAGTTTCGGGCTTCGTCCTTCTTAGGATGCCTAATTGCTCTAAAATAACATGCCTCGCAGACTCTATTCAGTTACGTTACGGGCAACTTTGCAACGAAAATGTAAGGGTTTAACTTGTTTTTAGTTGTACCTACCTACCTACGTACGCTTCGCTAGTCTAGTGGTGAGAAAATGAAAATGAACGAAAATGTATGGATTTAACTTGTTTTTAGTTGTACCTACCTACCTACGTACGCTTCGCTAGTCTAGTGGTGAGAAAATGAAAATGAACGAAAATGTATGGATTTAACTTGTTTTTAGTTGTACCTACCTACCTACGTACGCTTCGCTAGTCTAGTGGTGAGAAAATGAAAATGAACGAAAATGTATGGGTTTAACTTGTTTTTAGTTGTACCTACCTACCTACGTACGCTTCGCTAGTCTAGTGGTGAGAGAAGGTTCCATTCCCGCAATAGACTGTACTTCTATTTGTACGTTTGACCCAAGTCTAAAGTCACATAGATTAGTTTGAGGGTGTAAAAAGTTATAAAGAAAACGAAGGATCATATTTTCCATTTCAATATTTTAATGAGAATAAAATGACGTCGCATCTTAGCATTTCTTTACAATAGGTGGTAAAGAACAGTTACGTTAAACATAACTAATAAATAAAGCTAACATTACTTTCGTAACCTTCGTTTAGTGTTAGTTCTTAGCATATCATTGGCATAACAGATCTTTCTTTTGCGTGTTAAATGAGTTATTTTAGTACAAAATTATTTTTATAACATTTTCCCCTTTTTATAATAAGTAAGTATTCGTATAAATAAAAGATTACGTTTTTACGCTAGAAAACAATAATTAATGGCACTTGCTTGACTATACAATATTTTATACTTCGTGTTTGTATACTCTTATTTTAAGATTACGTAGAGACAAAGATCACATGAACTAAACATTTTAAAACTAAAGTTCTCTGAACTTTTCTACTCTACGCTACTACTAAGACGCTACGTAGAGAGAAAATTAACTTGTACTTGTCTAAAAACTTTTCTCATCAGTAATATCCGCGGATTAAAGAAAAAGTTTTAAACAACAGAGTTTTTACTGGCAAACCAACAAAAAAAGAAACTAACAAGAGACTAACATTTAAAAAAGCGTAGTTTTTTTTTCTTTAGAACTCGCGGTCCGGCTCTATCGAATCGGCCAGTTGTATGAGGCCGATGAAACTTTTTTCTGGCTGCATGAGGGAGTGCCTGCTGCCGCCTGTGTTCCTCACTGCCAGCTTGTCGCCTCTCCTCAGGAAGAGGGCGGAGGCCGAGAAGCAGGAGTTAGGTTTGTCGTAGGGCTCCGCCGAGTGCGCGGACTGCGCGCATTGCAGCAGGGTCTCCCGGCCTTCGGTCTCGGGGTTGGTGCGGTGGAGTACCCACGAGATCACGTCGTGGCTGTCCAGGTAGTAGATCTGGGGAAGGGAAATGGGGGAATAATTATTATGTGCTTCATCGTTCTCAGCCCACATTTGCCCACTACACTGATATACACGGTGGATTTTTGAGATGGGGCAGTAAGTTATAGTTACAGGAAAACGTTCCTAGGAGATCTTCCATAACTTTTTGAGATATTATATTCACAATTTAAAAAAAAAAAAGTTCTGCGAAAAAAATGCTATACTTAGTAATTGACTCTACGTAAAATTTTTAAGCACTTTTTCCCGGAGTACGAACCTAGAAGTTTCCTGTATGCTCTACTCGTATCAAAATCTGTTTCTATCACATATTCTCATTAAGAATATTTTATCTTTTTTTTTATCTCATTTCACCTGCACACAGACGAGCCGGGCTAAGATGGCAGCCCCGTAAACTAGACTTTTGCCTAACATTTAGATAAAAGCCCAGTCTAAAGCTGTTGTGGTCCATTATCTACACTAATATTATAAAGAGGAAAGATTTGTACCTATTTTTGTATGTTTGTATGTTTGTAATGAATAGGCTCAAAAAGTACTGGGTCGATTTAAAAAATTCTTTCACCAATAGAATGTTACATTCTTCCAATTTGACATAGGCTACATTTCATTTTGAAAAAAATTAGGGATCCTTGGTAAAATTTGAACAATGTAACCGAAGGTGTAGAAAAATGAGTCTTAAAATGTCTTTTTCTACCCCGTGCGAAGCCGGGACGGGCTGCTAGTTTTTTATATTTGATGAAAAAGTACTAGTCGTACATAGAGTCGTAACTCGTAGGACGTGGTGTGTATTGTGTGTGCATACGTTTTGCTGTTATACATATGTACTCTTTTCTCACCTGCACGTAGACGAGGTATACACCCGTGTGATGCACGTGCACGTGTCCGTTCTGCGTGAGCGTGGGCCGCGTGCCCGTGGCCATCGTCCACGGCGACGGGTACCAAACGTCATGGTGCGCGCCGTGCGCCAAACGCACTAGGCCGTTGCCTGAGGAATAGGAACACGTGTTTTAGTATAAGTCGTCATCATTGGCAGCTTCTATTGGTCCTTTGGTCCATTAGAAAGCTCAGAGATAATTAAGACTATCAAGAAACGAGTATTGGCCATGAAATGCGCAACAACAAGTATGGACTCCTTCAACTTATTATCTAAGGAAAGATTCCCGGCAGAAGGAGACCAGCCCCTCTACCCTTGACGCATGTTTTTCAATATGACGGAATTTACGAAATTATAATTTCAATTTTATATTGGTATTGTACAAAATAGTATTAGGTACCTTTGAATAAACATTACGAAGTATATAAAATCAAAGGATGAGTATGCGATGTAAAAGAGATAATAATTTTAAAACTGTGTTGATATGAACGCAATGGCGTCAAGGGTAACCCCCCTGGAAGAGCCTCGATATCATGGCTTGAGAACATAATTATGCCATTGGTTCAAACAATCCACGAGTCCATTGTTCCGTTTGGCAACCTCAAATGGAGAAATAGGGGGAACTTATTTCCAAACTCCGGTAGGAGATAGCACCCAAAAAAGAAGAAGAATTGGTCCATTTCTGGACATAGGCCTCTCCCAGAAACTAGTGTTGGCGGTTTTCTGGTTTTTTATCATCTAGTCGTAGCCCGCCTGTTCATTCTTATTCTATTCATTCTAGATCTAGATCTGTGGCTAGCATTCATATTTTCGCCCCCTTAATTAAGCAAGTTTAATACAAAAACACGTAGAGTTTATAATACCAAAGAGCATATAATACAAATAATACCAAGCAACTGGAGCATTGCTTCGGGCCAAAGGTAGGCAGTCAAAGGAACGCAAAGGGCAAACAACATCATTAGAATAGTGAGGTACAGTCGGCCACACGCTAGGATACCCCATTTTGTTCAATTGACGCCCTTATGCCGCGCGCGGTAAGAGCTGCCCATGGGGTATCTGTGACTGTGGCCGACCGTACCTACCAACCTACCATTGAACATAATAAAACATGTTGTATTCTGCCTGATAGCGATGCTAGGAATAGTTCAAAGGAATTTTCCTTTACTTGATATGTATGAGTTTCTCTCTTATTATGAGAATCGTGCCGTAGGTATTTGTCTGGTCCAAGGTTTTCCTGTCTTTGTTATTAACTTCATATTCTTGTATGCTGAGGTGTTTCGACGTTGAAATGTTCGTATTGTTAGCGAGTTGCGAAGCTTCTGTTTCCATGCAAACTGCAAAGACGAGACGGCGATTGTCGAAACCGTGAAACGAAACTGCCATGCTTTTCCTGCTAAATTAAAGGCTAAACTTACTCGTGGGTCACTTATTTGGACAAAAAAGTTGTTGAATTTTTGTGTCAAAAGATGTCTTAGCGTGTCGCCGACTGTACATTTAGGTATAGCTGTAGGTCGTCTAGACTTTTCGCACTTCCCGCAAAGGAAGTGGATGGTTGGGGCCAGAGAACTTGGCCCTCAGCCTGAGGGATCTTCCGCTGTCCATGGCTACGGACAGCGCGTCTATTCTCTAAAAAAATCCACTCATGATGCGTCGGCCGTCAAAACCGGTTTTTTGCGGAAAAATAGCTCTTATTTAAATAATATTTTTTATTACACTTTGTGTATTTTCTAAAGCACTAATTCGTGCTAGGGAATATAATAAAGATTTTTACAAGGTTAAGCAAAGTCGCTCGGGATAGGACTTGAACCCTCTTGCATACCGTGCACGCGCTCTACCAATAGGGATTTTTCCAAGTGTCAAATTTGACAGCGATTCGCGAATTATCGCGCAACTAAATCTGTGGTTTGTATGGAAACCACAGATTAATAGACTGATTTTGACAGTTATTCGGGCTATTTTTGATGCCTGGAAAAAACCCCATTGAGCTACCGAGCCAAGTAACTGTTGATGCGAATTTCCCAACCTCATTGTTAGCTACTCGTGTTACGGACGGACGGCGGGTGCCATCTAGTGTGATAGTTTTATTTAATAAATAGTTGCGGCTACTTTAGAGAATTCAACGGGAGTTTTATTACAGAATATATTTTTTTACAGAATAAGTCCCACTTCTGTAAAAAAAATCCGCACAGTTACCTACTTGTCTTCAAAACCGGTTTAGTTTTGGGAAAATAGCTCTTATCAAAATCATGTATGTAAGTAATGTAGATAGGTAGTTATTATATCAAAGTTACCTTTATAGTGGTCGTGTATCTCTGGGCTGAGATGCGAGGTGTTTCCGTGGAAGTGAGCCGCGATGAAGGGACGCCGAACGCCGCTGGCCTGGAAACGATTGGACGAACTTTATAAACAGGGTGGTACAGAAAGGTCGGTCTTACTTGACGGGGTCATTAAAATTTTCAAAGTTTTTAATGTAATCCCGAAAACTCGAAATAAAAGCTGTGCCGCACACTCTTTATCTGCAATGTTAGGGTAAAAAATGTGTAGTCGAGTTTGTATTGCTATTGGATATCTTGATAAATTGATGTTTTTTTGTTCATTGCCTGTATTTATATTGGTGTACAATAAAGAATATTTTATCTTTTATCTTTATAAATAGTTGATCCGTTTCAGTTCTGTAGACGGAAACAATTTTTTATAAAAAAAAACTTTTTGAACCAATCGTTAGGAAAGAAACATTGTTGGTCCGTTTCAGATCAGAATGGAATTGGTCAGAATGGAAGAAGGGTTAATATACTATGAAATGTACCTATGTAAATGCTACAACTTTTGAATATAAATTGTCGCAAGAAAGCACTTTTATCGTGTTTTGAACTACATCAAATATAGTTTACATACACTGCTCAAATAAACGAGACAATCGTCTCTGGTGTTCAGTGATCGCAAGAGTGAACTTTGTTTACAAGGTAGCAACGTTCAAATTTCTCGCAATCCCTTAACCGCGCGGCTGCCGCGTGGAAGTCGCGTGACACAATTCGTGTCGAGTAAACGCGCCCTTAGTGTTTTGTCTGTAAAGTTTGACCTTAATTAGTTGAGTAACCCTGGCCAGGTTGTTTCGTCTAAACCCCTTTTATGAACTAGATACCTAGAGTAAGTATCTTCTTAAGGGTTACGTCGCACTTCTCGTTTATTTCAACTTTTTACGCAGACCTTGCTCGCAGAGGACCTCATAGAAAATCTTTTTAATGTGGGAATGGCAAGAGAGCTTGACGCGGACCTCGATGGGTAGTCGGATGACCAAAGCTACGTAAATGCAGTTTCATTACCTTATCCGCATCGCAAGTGATAGAACTCATCCCTGCTCGCCTCTACCTTCAAGACTTCAAGTGACTATTGAAAGAACGCCTGGCTGAATGGATTTAGGCCAGGGTTTTAGAACCAAAGGTATTTGGCACGAAAATGCGCGAAAGAAAGAAACACCCATCCAAAAGCCCGTTTTATACAAAGAAAAGTTTCTTCCGCGCATTTTGAAATGGGATTTCGGATTTGGTTCACAACCACCAATCGACGGGACTTTATATCAGACCCTAAAAAAGCCAACCACAAAATAATCTGCGTGTATCTTGGAACTATACATGTTTGTATTGGTATAATCGGGTAAAAAAGGGTGCTCAACCCGCGATCAGACCTTCACGATGGGCCAGTGACAATACCTATTTCAGTTACTCTCAGGACATGCGAAATGGTGCGAATTTCAAAACTTACTTGCGTGGGCCATTTAAAATAGTTTCGCGGACCACAGTGTGGCCCGCGGGCCAGGGTTAGAGCGCCCTTGGTTTAAATGATACTTACGTCGTTTGGGGACCTTTGGATCGGATGTGGCCCGGGTGGGTTATTTGAGTAGGTATTGGCTTATTGTTATTATTATTTTTTTCTTTGTCATGTTTTTTGTGTTGTATTATTGACATTATTTCTTTTCTTTTTATTTTTTGGACGAAGCATAATGTGAATTTTATTGTAATTATGAAATTTGGTGCATGGTTTTTATTAAATGGAACTTACGTCATCGTCACTGTTTCTGGCGATCCTGGCGGCGTGGATGGAGGGGAAGCCCGATGACGTCAGCGTCTCCGCGCTCGCCGACATGTACTTTTTGGGCATTCGTCTGAAACATCACACTTTTATATTAGCTAACGTTACCGGCGACGCGGCAGACCAAGGCGGAGGAAAAAGGCGGATATGGCGGAAAAAAAGAACTCGGAACCTTTTTGCCGAAGTTGCATGCATGTGTAGTAAGTACCAAGAGGTACCCATATAACACCGTATGTAATGTAGTTAAAAAAATATTTAAGTTTGGGGTTCAGAGTTGACTCTAGCTATTGTTATATCTTTTCTGACACAATAAACATATTTGATTGATTTGATTTCATTGACACACCACATTTATTGCAAATACAAGAATCAGTTATTTTGAAAAGGGCACAAGTCACACATTTTGCGGAAACTGAGTTAAGTATGAGGAAGTGTTTGTCTATGGTTTATACACATTTTCACATTTCAAAAAAAAAATGCATTTTTCTTGCTGACTGTACATTTTTTCCATAATCTGTGAATGCAGTTCATAATATCTCCAAAATTTGTGGATGGTTTCCTAGGAACATTTTCAAGCTACCCTTAAAAATCCACCCTGTATTTTGAAAAGTTTGTCAACTTCAGAATACAACCCAAAACAAAATTGACTAATTTAGAATCTGACAGCTATCGCCTAAATCGTCCAGAGTGCAAAATCGGGTATATTTCTATTATCGCTGATAAATGGCTGTCATTTATGCACCAAATTAAAAGCTATTGTAAGTGGCTATTAAATTGCATGTTAGATATTATAATGCCCCATACAAAAAAAATGCACTAGACAGTTTTTTGTGTCTCCTGAAAATTTTGATTAAGTGGACTAAAGCCCTTTTCAAAATAATTGATACAATTTCATTTCATTTCATTTGATTTCATAGAGAGTGGGTAATACCTGGGGGCTAATTCTCGGGAATCTCGCATTCGACACATCTCGAAGGAAAAATCTCATGCCATTTCGATGTCGACTGCTCCCGACTAATCGAGTTATGTCGATCGAAAAAGGCCAACATATCGCAGAAATCTCGTGCCTTAATTCTAGGGTCGGCGGACTTAACCACATAAGTCTATTTCTATAGGACTTATGTGGTTAAGTCCGCCGACCCCAGAATTTATGTCCAGGGGGCCAATTCTCGGGTATGTCACATTCGAGATTCTGCGAAGAAAACCTTAGTAACAAGTCACATTCGATATTGCAAAGAATTAGCCCCCAGGATTCGTGAGAATAGGAGATGTGACATTTGCCGCAAAATTAGAATTTTCCTTAGAGATGTGTCGAATACCAGATTGCCGAGAATTAACCCCCAGGAGATCCATTCGACTTTTTGCCGCTAGGGGCGCTAGTGTAGCTTGAGGTCAGAATTGTCTCGGTTTGTATGGGCTACGCGAGTTTATTTCTAATTAGAAACTAAGGCCTTTGCATCTACGTAATGAGATGATTTATACAGCGTCCAGTGGCACCTTCACTCACACTACAACGTGTTACAAAAGATACTAACTCTTTTTACAGGGTGTAGCCTGCTGGTCAACATAATGACAAATCTTTTGAAAAGTTGAAAAACACAACATTTTTTTTATAACCTCAAAATTGTAAAATTTTCAAAACTTTTTTGTTTTTGGATTTAGCTCCAATTAAAAAATGTATTTGTTTGCTTAGCTGTATTTTAATAGCTTCAGGCTGTTAAAACATAGTGAAAGTCTATGGAAACAGTATTTTAAAACTACTTTTCTCCCGTCACAGCGCTTACATTTTAATTATTTAAAAATCAACGGAACGTCATAGAGCTAAAAAAATATTTTGGTTGTGATTAGGGCGTGCAGAACCGGTTACGGTTCCAGATTTTTGATACCCGGTTCTGGGAGCAGCCGGAACCGGGTAACCCGGTTCTACCCGGTTCTGACCGATAAAACTGTAAGTTTCATAATAATCAAATAAATCACTGAAAAACTGAAAGGATAGGCTGGATATGACATTATTAACAGGTATGAAATAAAAACTGGCATTGTTATCGTGAAATAACAGGAATAATAAAGGAAATCCAAAAATATAATTACCTTATACAAAATCAGACTACACAGTCAGGATCAATAACTAACCACGTCTAAGCTCCTGTCACTTAGCGAGCTGCGTAAACGATTACAAATTTAGCCTGCTGAGGAGAATATCCTTTCAGGCACCTCACTTTGTTAGCGGCATAGCTCTTAAATAGTTATGCTCATAGGAATGGGAACTCAAGAAAGGCGGGAAGTACCTTAGGATTAAGGACGTGCAGAAACGCCACATGAAAAGCTGTGCAATCGACCATTTGACATGGGAAGAGCAGGCTGAAGACCGAGCCGTGTGGCGGCATACAGTCAAACCAAACAAAAGTAAAAGTAAGTGAAACCGTTAAATCCATATACAAATCAAACATCTCCGAGTTCGCGGCCAAACGAAGAGCTGTTCTTGATGCCAGACGAAGAGCTGCTCTTGATGCCAGACGTGATGAACTCAGATGTAGATCGCCAGCGGCCATACAGTATAACTACTCCAATGGAATTTTAACGTGTAGGTGCAACCGCAAGGAGGGATTGAACGGGATGTTGAAAGGCGTATCAAAAAAGCTAGACGAGCCTTTGCACAACTAAAGGACATCTGGAAAAGTCCTAGCATTCTTAGAACCAAGAAGATCCGCTTATTCAATTCCAACGTGAAAACGGCCCTACTGAACGGCTGAAAAACCCGGAAGGTCGGAAAAGCTGTGTCACACAAGATCCAGGTCTTCGTCAACAACTGTCTAAGAAGCATCTTACGAAGACACTGGCCCAACAACTGGCACCATCTCAAATGCCGAACTGTGGCAGATCACCAAACAAAAACCCGTAGCCCAAGACATCAGGAAACGCAAATGGCGTTGGCTGGGATATACCCTGCGTAGACCCGATCACCACATCCCGAAGGTGGCTCTCGACTGGAAACCCGCCGGAGGCTCACGACGACACTGAAGACCGTCCCAGTGGAAAAGATAAGTTCTCTCTGAGACGAAAGAGAAGGGATCAACTTGGCCAGAGCTACCCTCCCTAGCCATGAAAAGAGACAAATGGAAAGCCCTTGTGTCAGCCCCAGACTCCACGGAGGAGTAAAAGGATAAAAGAAGAAGGTGAAACCGCCCTTTTACAGCCAACATAGGCTACGTAAGTCACATGACGGCATATGACCGACGCCTTCCCCAGCAGCAACAGTCACCGTGACCGAATCCGGTCGGATGGAATCATCATCAAATAGTAATACCTACATATGCTAGCGAAAGGTTGCTACAACAACTTCCACCGTTTTCAAACATCGCCATTTCTATACTGATTGATGTCTACGTCTACGTGGTCTCGAACATGAGGCTGTCGAGGCTGGGACAAGAATAACATCGTTTTTCCGACATTTCCCACCTCATTTGTGCTGATAACTTCATAATTTTTGTTCCTTGACAAGTGCTGTACGAGGTTGACAATACCCCTGCACTTATCATCGGAATTGGACCGAGGAAATACAGCTATTATTGCGGAATTAAGTAACTTTCTAGATTTTTACAAAGAACCGGGGGAACCGGGTATACTTTTTCGGAACCGGTTCTGCAGATACCTCGTCAGAACCGGGTATACCCGGGTATTTCGGAACCGGGTGGAACCGGGTGCATGCCCTAGTTGTGATCCCTATCATCAGGTACCATGACCCTGTAAAAAGAGTTAGCATCTTTTGTAACACCTTGTATAGATAGGTGAAGAGACCACTCGGCGCTGCAGTGCCTGGGACATTGTTTTAGATGTAGTAGGCTTGCCCAGCACCTATACCATCCTGACAGCTTAGTCGACCAAGCCCACAGGAAAGACAGGTCAATACGTGTGGAGCCAACTGAGCCGCGGGTTTCCTCACGATGTTTTCCTTCACCGTTAGCGAGTGGTATTGCTACTACAAATTCACAAATGTACGTAACTTTGAAATTAAACTAAGCGGTGGTGGTCTAGTGGGTAGAACAGTGGACTCTGAAGCAAGAGGTACCCGGTTCGATTCCCAGTGCGGGCATGTATCTATGACTTTGTTCTAATTAGAATAATGTTGTAAATATTTTGCAATACCTGAGATAAATTATGGCAAATAGTTGTCCCGCTTTTAACCAATGTTTAGAAACAATTTTATCTTTCGAAAGATTGTGTGTTTATTTTTGCTCAATGTTTATTGGTACAGTTTTAAGGTAAGTATCCAATATGATATTAATGTAAGTGAACTTTTTTAACTTTAACTTGATTTTGCCAACTAGTGAGCACCAAAACGGTAGCCCTCATTTTAGAGAGATATCGTCTCCATACTTTATGGCTCTGCTATGCCAGTAGCGCTCTTTCCAAGTCTAGACATACTTTATATGCCTGCTAGAGTTGCTGAGAATATTTCACTGAGTGAGACGATGTCGATATAGTATAGGTAAACTTCGCTGCAAACTACACAGTTGCTGATTATACAAGGTGTTACAAAAGGTCCTAACTCATTTTACAGGGTAATAGCACCCGGAGATAGGGATCATATCCCATTTTTGCTCCATGACGTTCCGTTGATTTTATAAAATAAGATAAGAGTAGCGGTTAAAATTATTTTAGAAATATGGTTTTCGTTAATTTTCACAATGTTTTATGAACGTTACACATGATGGTATGCATACATTTTTTTTAACTAAATCCTAAAACAAAAAACATTTGAGCATTTTTAAATCTTTAAATTATAAAATAAAAATTGATTATTTTACCGTTTTGTCTTTTCTAAAGCAGTAACTAACGTATTTTAACTTTTTTTACAGAAATGTCATTCTGTTGACCAGTAGGTACACCCTGCAAAAAGGGTTAGAACCTTTTGTAACACCTTGTATTTTGTAATATGATCCCCCGCGTTGCGGTCCTATAACTTGTCTGCGACGCATCTTTATGGACAGCTCACGTGTTTATTCTAAAGTTATATGGGAATTGAGGAATTACAATTTTTTATTATTTTCCTACTTAGTTTAACAAAACCTACTAATAAAAAGATGAAGAAGAACAAAATTAAACTACTATTATGTCGTTCTAAGAACACAAAATGTCTGCGGTTTCGTCTCTACAATTTTGTTATGAACTTGCTACCCCATAATCTGCTTTTGATTTGTTTTTCTTCTTTTTTATTTTTTAATATGGGTTTTGTGTAATTCAGAATATTGCTAGAGTCCAACTTAAGCCTGTGACCACTGGTTCACTCTACCAGGGGCTTAAGTCTGTAACGCAATGGCGTTTCGATGGCATCCCAGTAGAAGGGCAAACCCGGAGTTTCTTCGTTTTCCTACTACAACCAACAACAAGCCCTCATTGGCTTTTGTCTCTAGATATTTCCTTACTTGTCGTCGGGCCTCGTGAACGCTCTGGGATGCGCATACGCATCGATGGCGTCGAGCGGCGAGTCGGGGTAGACGCTGCGCTTGGTGCGCTCGTCGCCATCGCCCTCCTTCGCATGCTTCTTCGCGATGCCGGCTAAATCTGTTGAAGGTAAAGTAGATAGATAGAGAACTATTTATTGCACAACAGAAAGAATATAAAGTAGAGATACGAAATGAACCGACGTGAAGTGAAGTGAATGGAAGCTAAATGAGCGAAGTCAAGTGAAAGTGGAAGTGTAGCGACGTGAATTGAAGTGACGTGACACCACGTTAAGCGAAGTGAAGTTCAATGAAGTCGAGTGATGCTAAGAGAAATTAAGTAAAGTTAACAGCAGACTCAAGCTAAACATTGCCATGCTTTTTTCCAAGAATACTATCCGAAGTTAGCGAAGATGGCTAAAAATTGATATTTAGAAATTGACTTTCAAGTCAAGTTGACTGCTTGTGAATCAAAATATTTGAATTTGTGCTTGACATTTTGCCACTTACCGATGTCCGAAGCCTCGGGGTTGTTGTTGAGCATGCGCTTGATCTCGCGGATGGTCTCGACGGAGCCCGTCCGGTCCTTGCTGAGGTTCACCACGGAGCCCGTGAAGTCTTCCGGCTTCAGCTTCACCATGTTTGTCTTGCCGATCTGCAAGTTGTTATAGTGTCATTTAGTTTTTTTTAAGTTTGATAATATTTATAAGAAAAATTAAAATTTACAGAAATGTCAAAACAAAACAAACACACACACACACTCAATACAAAACGTCAATATAAAATGTCAAAAAGCTAAAATAAACAATAAAAAAATCATAATATAAAACAATAATAAAAATAAAGAAATCAACTGATCAAACCGCTCCGAGACATATCCGACCCAAAGGTCCCCATCACACTGGCAGCATTTCCCCGCTGCACAGCGTGGGAGATCCTCTGCATCAAAAATGTGCCCCAGAGCGGTAGTCATATCCGCGGTTCCTCAGGCGAACATTTAGGAGGTCATTTAGTTGTCGAGCTAAGCTTGCTCAAACTTGACCAAATAACAGATAGATTTATGAATAGAGTAGCTACCACGAGTGCGAAAAAGCTGTGCCAGACGTATGCCGGACGTCTGTCATTTATCCTAAAACTATAGTAGTAAGGTTGTTTATCCAACTTATCACTTTCAGTGACAGTGACAGTAAGCATTCGTGGTAGCTGCTCTGATGAATTTGGGAATAATCTAAGTTCTGGCTATGTGAGTTGATTCTGAAGATGATTACATTTTAATGTGTGGCTCATGCATGGTCATTGGCACAGATACGACTATTTTACTTCATTACGTTTGGGTCGTAAAGCAGGCAAACTATTTAGGTGCCATTTGGACGTCCTACTTCAAAGAACGAGACGCAATAAAATTGCTCGGAATTCGCAAACTGACTGCATCTGTGTCTGATCTAATAATTCACACGAGCAAGAATGCTCGAGCAATATTGAAGAGGTAAAATGGAGTCCCAGAAAAAGTTGCACATTTTGTCCCTGCAACACCTTATTCACAGCCTTATTTAGTGAGGCAAAGTGTTGTAGGCGACAATGATGACTAATTGACCATCATGGTAACTTTCCGAATGCCAACGCCTCTAAACCAATAACTTAATACCTACTGCTCTCGTAGCATGAGCCGCCATAAACCCAGCTATAAACCCATCAACTAGCGCCCTCCGTCAACTAGAGCCGCTAATGAAAAATATCGAGTTACCTAACCTTCCTATCCAACTAGAAATCGCCAACTCTCACCTTTTGCCGCCTATTATCATAATCCGGGTACCAGTCCCCGCTTTCCTCATCGTCGTCAGAGTCGTACATGTCCTCATCATCCTCGTCATCCTCCAGCACCGTGAGGGTGTCCAGTTTCTCAAGCGAGTCTGCCGAGTCTGCCCGGGACTTGTGCTTGCTGGGGGGATCCTCCACCGATATGTGCTCCTGGTCCACGTCTGCGTAGAGCTGGGGGGGGGGGGGGAGAGAGGGGATTAATTGGCGTTGATAAATTATTCGACTTCTCACCGAGTGACTGCTCAAAGGCGGATATCACAGAAGAGGCCGGCAAAAAAAAGATGGATTTCGATAAATACTAGCTTTTCCCCTGACTGACGTTCGAAAGCGGGGGAAAAATAGAGCTGCAACTTTTATCTTAGTCAACGCGGACGAAGTCGCGGGCAAAAGCTAGTCGATTAATATTTTGGAGTCTTGTATACAGTCAGCCACACGCTAGGATACCCCTTTTTGTTCGATTGGCGCCCTTATGCCGCGCGCGGCAAGACCTGCCATGGGGTATCTGATGTGACTGTGGCCCACCGTACCTATTTCCGTGAATGTGACATAAATAATACATTAATAAGAACTTTATTCAAAAGAAAAATAATCAAAACTTTACACACGGCAGCACGTCAAACAAAAGTCACTCGTAACGTAACCGAGTAGAGTGCTAGCATGTTAGGGTCGACGTGCTGTCGTGTGTACATCACGTGACCAGTATAGGTAAAAGCATATTATTATTCGGACATCCAACATAATGGCGGTTTATCAGCATTTTTGACGTTTATAGTGGGTTATATATCGCTCTCGACGATATATAACCCACTATAGTCGTCAAAAATGCTGATAAACCGCCATTTTGTTGGATAAATCTGTCTCGATAAAATTCATGCTCCCCCCGCTGATCGCAGTAGATAACCTTTGTAATAATGATATTATTCTTTGGTGGTAGTACTAAGAGGTAGGTAGTTCTAATCCTGGAACATTGCCTAGTTCCGTGACTCCAGCCAGAGTAATCTCAATCTCAAGCCCTTTGAAGTTACAGCGTGATTGATTGCGTCATTAGCCCAAGCAATAGCGTATGTAAGTAGAGCGTAGATTTAGTTCCACGAGCTTTTGTGATCCGATTGCGTGTGTGCTGTATGGTATACAGGGTGGCGCAAAAATAATGTCTTATAATATGAATTGACTTCCATCATTCTGTAAGAAATAAAAAACATGTAAAATTGATGATCAAATTATGAAAAAAATTATATCGCTCAAATGACCACCTCCCGAGTTGATTTTACTGCATTTTGAATAATAATGGATAGGTCAATGGTTCTCAAAGTTGAGAGGACTGTAAGACCGCGAAGAGTTGAAGACCGCGTTTGCAGGGCAAGTAACAAAAAAAAAATTGGGACCATAAACAATAGTAACGTAGTGGAACAGGGATTTTTCAGGCATATTCCATGGCCCATTCAATATTTGCTTTTAAAAGCTTGGGAAAAAATTACTACGACCTTTTTATTCACATCTTGCAACAAACATTTTACGAGTAGGTATCACGGTTTTCCAATAAACAATTCCAACCTCTTGAAAAATGCATGAAACGCAGAGAGCAGATTTTTAAAAGCTTTTTTGCTCTTCCGACCTTGTTTATCGTGAATGTTTGAAAGAGTAATTTTATAGGTGGCTTGTTGCGAGTTTTACGCTATAAAGAATGTCTAAAAATAAAACTGAAAAACCTGACGTTTCTACGTAAATTCGTGACTTTTGTCCACCGGTTAGATTTTTTGATGGCTCCTTTTATTTTGGATCTAAGTTGTAACCTAAATCCCACACTAGATGGGCAACCGCCACTTATGGCTCTCTTAGCCGGCCACAATCTCAGATACCCCATGGCAGCTCTTACCGCGCGCGGCATAAGGGCGCCAATCGAACAAAAAGGGGTATCTGAGACCGTGGCCGACTGTACCTACCTAAATCAATGGAGGAATGAAGCATTTAAAATACGTAAAAAAAAATGGCCAATGTAAGTAAAGTTGGCCCAAAATAGGTTTAATGCTTTTTTGTATGTATAGTACATCTACATACAAAAAAGCATTAAACCAAAATTAGCTTTGAAAAATCCGTATAAATAGTAACGTCAATTTCGCAATCGGCCCTCTCAATTCATTTGCGAATTGGCACATTTTAAATGCGGACTCAACATTGATGCAGTCAGTGAATGTTTATTTAATCTTGTTCGACCTTAATTTGATTAACAGAAGTCATCTTGGATTAAACAAATCAGTCTCTCTTGTCTGCAGCCCTAACATGGCAGCAGAAAAGATACAATACTCGAGAACTCTCTCTATTTACGGTAGGGTACCCCGTCCACTAGCGCCGCAAATGAAAAAAAAGGCCACTTGTGCCTTGTGCGAGATTTATTTGTAGGTTCTAGGATCTGAAATCTAGGTCCTAAAAATAGTTAAGCCTAGGGATTCTCATTTGACGGCTCGTTTTTAGCAAAAAAACGCATCCAAAAAGAAGGTATGTCTTTTTTTTACATTGACGTGTGCCTTTACCACCTTACTAGGCCGGTCATGCTACTCATGCTACGCCATCCAGCTGACGATTTGGCAACCCTTGTCTATTTATTGTCGGTATTTGGTAAATGGGAAGTATGTAAAAAAACACAAGACAGCACGTCGACACTTACATACCTTCAAGGTGCATACTTTATCGAATGTACCTACGTGGAATCAAGAAATACAGCATCTCGTAATATAAGTTGAGGGGTTGTGTCAGGACTGAAAATGCTCGTGTTGGAACGTCTGACCGGGTCTAACCAACCGTGTCTACCACGGCTTAGGAAAAATACCATGTAATGTAACACAGTAAACATAATAATATGAACCGGATTAGCAGCCGGCGGTCGCTCGCTCCCCATGCCTGTGCCACTTAATTCTGAACTAAACGGTTGCGCTTTGACATGCGGGCACATTGATGCAGTTTATTGGTGACCAGGGGCCTTAGCCTGTAACACAGTGGCGTATCTATGGCGTCCCAAGTAGAAGGACAAAACCGGGATTTTTTCGTTGTTCTCCTACAACCAGCGAACTAATCCTCTAGAATTAGACTCATAATATTCTTTGCTGTACTACAAAAACATTAAAAGGACCGACACTGGACCGACAGCATTCATAAATCGTAATTGAAACCGTCAACCGGGAGCCCATTTTGGCACCATTGCGTTACAGGCTAAGGGCCCAGTATGTACGGTCAGCGAATCGCTAGGATTAGCTCCATATTACAATCCATATTAACTCTTACCGATCAAGCAAAAAGGGATAGATTGGTATCCCGAATTATGACCAAAGATACGAAAAAACACACGAGCTTATCCGCATCGCGTGTGATAGATCTCAATGGAGAATTCCTGTCTCCGCCACCTTCATGTGATGGTCACGATCCTCAGCATTGAGGGAACGACTGGATTGATGGATCCCGACTGTACCTACATGGGTTTCTCAGGGACTTTTTGTGGAGTGTCGCGGGGCTATTACGCATAGAGCCGTTATAGAGCGAGAATTGCGCGAGTAATATTGAATGGAAATTGCTGAAAAACCCGATTTTGTATTACGGAACAATACTACAATATTACAAACTTACGTGAAATCTGTTTTTGACGGCGAAATGGCTCTTTCTTATTTTTACCAGATACGTATAATAAGTAACAAACAACGCAGCGGATTCTTCAGCAATAATGTAGAGTATTTTTTTAATTTATTTTCAAAGAATCCAAAGAAACTCTTAGCTACGTCGCATAATATGTAAACAAATGAATAAGAAGCCATGTCCCACTCTTTTGATCTACATATTGGCCGGTGTCACTCTAGGATCACTAAACCAACCTCACTGAATGTGATCATTGCTTTTCGTGATAAAGATGTTTGACGGCTGCTTGGTATCGCAGGCCACTGAATGGAAAATACGCTGATCCCAGACAATTTCAACGAGACAGGCGACTTTAACGAAAAACACTTCGTTGCGAAAACGAATCATCAATTCACAAGATGGATGGCCAATTCGCCGAAGTTACTTTTCCGGAAAGAATGTTCTATTTTGGTCGACGTCAAAAAGAGATAGTTGGTTCCCCACAAACAGGGACTAAAATTGCTTTTTAATCCCGGACAGACTAACAGTGATTTGAATTTGGAATGTGGATATTGTAAGTAAAAGTTCAGTTAAACATCACAGACAACATTGAAAGAAATCAATCATGAACATGATTAATCACGAACAATGTAACAAGAAACTGGCAGTATGAAAAACTAAAAAGCAATTAGTGGGCAAAGTTCGAATAAAAAGAAGGGTTTTTAAGAAAGGGGGCAAATCTCTAAAAATTAATCACACTAAGAGGGCAAAGGCAGAAAGGGGGCAAGACCCGAACAGACCGAAATTCGGATTTTACTTACAATTTATAAAATAAAAGTGTTTCGTCCTCAAGTAGACGTGTTTCTCATAGAGAGTGATAAAAAGTAAAGTCTATCGCATCATCTTAGTCAGTAAACTGACAGGTCGAACGTGAAAAATGCCTAAATCATGTTGGTGTACACACGACAGCACGTCGAGGCTTACACGCTAGCACTCCACTCAAGTCTACTCGGTTACGTTACGGGCGACTTTACAACAAAAGTGTACAGTCTCACGTGCTGTCGTGTGTACATAAATTCTTCTTTTCTATTCCTTTTCCACCAGACTGACGCTGTTATTAATTTTATACTCATTCAATTGATAAAAGGAACGCATCGCCTCCCAAATTCCGCGCGCGCCTGTTCGCCCCTACGCCTCCGCTCTTGAAAGGTCAAACGGGATGGTATGGGAAATAGAACGGGACGTCTCACTTATGTTCTTGTCTAGCGTACTTTGATCTGCTCTACTAAATTATGCTTCGCAAATGGCCCTCACAGGAGAAAGTATTATTTTGCAAGCAAAGCTTACCTACATTGAACATGAGAACATAATAAATTCTTGATGGCACAAAGTTGATTTTCATAGGATTTTTTTTTCTCTATTAGTTAAGGAGGTATTAGTATTAGTTAGGTTTTAACCTGTCTGAAAAATTATCTTTTTCTATGAAAAAGTAAACACTTTTTGTTTTTTCTAAAGCACTAACCCGTGCTAGGGAATAATTTAAACATTTATAATAAATTGAAAAAAATCACTCGGGACAGGACTTGAACCCGCAACCTCTCGGGGCATTAAAATCTTGTACATACGCGATAGTACTTCTTCAGACGTCTTCATACCTCGGCCTAGTTGCAAAAATAAGAAGGGAATATTCGTCAGTGGAAACGCTGTCAGTGGTGTAAACTGGGAAGAGAAGTGTGTACAAAAAAAAAATTACCTACTTGTTCGTGAAATATATGCCCGCAATCAATTTGAGACGTCTAATTCAGTAGCAGCGGTGCCACACATGGCTATTTTTGAACCGCTCTGCTGAGTTTAAAACACGCTTCTAGCCCAACTACCTCTAGAAAGATACATTATGGTGGGTGGAAAATTGGAAATGTGTGATGGTCAGAGCAGCTACCACGAGTCCAAACGGTCACTGTCACTGAAAGTGATAAGTTGGATAAAAAAACCTTACTACTATAGTATTAGGATACATGACAGACGTCCGGCACAGCTTTTTCGCACTCGTGGTAGCTACTCTAATAAAACTTTTGCAATTCCGTGGAAGATTACATATTTTATCCTCGAATATTTCATTCGTTTTCAGAGTTCAATCGTGAATTACGAGTGCACTTATTTCGGTTGTAAACCTGTTGAAATACTTGTTTACGACTATCCCCGTCAAGCCAACTTGTTCCTCCCCACACTACTGTGAAAATTTTGAATTTCCCGCCACGTTGCTATCGTCCCACCTTAAATCAGATAAAGGTCAAAAATATCCAAAATTCTTCTTGATTTCAGAAACTAGCTTTAAATCATTTCAATTAATTTGTTTATGATTGTGATAACATGATTTTTACAGACTCTGCGTAGCATAAATTAAAGTAAGAGAGTTTATTGTAGAGGCAGAGAACATGTTTTTTTCTTCAAGCTGGCAACGGATCAACACACGAAAATAACTGAAATAAATTGAATGCTCGACTTGTTCGGGTTCAGTGAACCTTAGCTAAATTAAGAAGTGTTTTCTTTTATTGCAGAGGGACGAAAGAAAACACTTGAGTCAAGCACTATACTAATAGGTACTTAAATCGATTGGGGAACGTTATTTGATGGAGACTCATCTTCGCAGCACATTAAAGGTCACGAGAACAATATTCTTGTGAGACAGATCTGTCTTTGTCCCGCGAGCCAGGTAGAGATCGTAGAGTTTTCATAGGTCCTATCGTAAGCGACAGCAGCTACTCTTGCCGTAGATACTTATCGTATGAAATGTTCTTGGAGTGCAGTCTACTTATGAAGGTACCTCCTTACTCCTACTCTTATCAAACAAACATATGTTTTGCTCCAACAAATTGTGCACATTCAAAGATAGGGTTAAATATTCCGGGTTATAGTGCTTGAGAAAAAACAAAATAACAAAAAGCGTAGCGTGAGCGTGCAGCTACAAAGTGCACAACAAAAATGACCCCGATACGGTTGGCCACAGTCTTTTTTTTTTCTTTATTAACAAAAATCCACAGCAATACAGTTCTTACAATGCTTCTTATGTAAATTATTAATGGAGCCAATAACGGATTTCATTATGTAAGTCTAGGATACCCCATGGTAGCTCTTACCGCGCGCGGCATAAGGGCGCCAATCGAACAAAAAGGGGGTACCTAGCGTGTGGCTGACTGTGTACCTACGTGTGCCTAGTGCATTGAAATGAAAAGCTTTTATTGAACCACCGACGGCCCACTGACTCTTTGACCTAATGCTCTACATTAGTTGCATTTAGGCTCAGGCTACACTTATGAATGAAACGACGCAATCTACGACACGCAAGCGTTCAAAACAAGTACTACACTGTTTGCCAAGAATCTCTTTTCCCGTCCTGTGTAGCCACAACCTTACATCTACGCTTTTCAGGGTGTTTTAGTTCGATACGATGAAAGTTGTAGGTACAAAAAGGCGTCGCTTGGTGTTTTCCAGCAACTAACGTTTTCGTAACTTCATAAAAGTAGTTAGATAATCTTGATTGGTTCCTTTGACATAGATTAGGTAAGAACATCAATATATTTGGATCAGTTCTGGTTCTGGAGGTAGCAAATGGATGTTTATTTCGAGGGATTGCTATTGTCGGGGGAAACAAATCGTGACTCATTTGTTTTATTCACTCAATAAGTGTTTAGGTAGGTACCTAATGAATTGTAAAACGCGGTTTGCTTTGCTAAATATGAATGAGTCAAAAGTAGCGAAGTCAAAAGTCATTGATTAAAGAATCATGCATCACATGACTAATTTGAACCATCACTCATCATGCGATGAATTATTTCTGTAACACAATTTAATGAGATAAACGATTAATTGCTGCAAAACAATTAAAACAATTTCAACAGTTTTAGAACAAAAGTTCAGAACTACGAGTACACAACCCCTTTTGTTGTAAAACAATCTTACGAGTAGGTAATATGTGCTTGTTGTGTAGTCAGCCACTCGCTAGGATACACCTTTTTGTTCGATTGGCGCCCTTATGCTGCGCGCGGTAAGAGCTAACATGGGGTATCTTTGACTGTGGCCGACCGTACTACCTACTAGGTACTTTCTGTGAACTTTGCACTTTCAATGTCGGATGCAACCATGTTTACTAGTCCACTCCTTCTCAACTGCCACTTACAATCACAAGTAAATAAATGTTTTATTGAGCTCGTTATTTTCTCATAATATTGATTGTTACAATATTCATCAAATTCCTGCAATTCATCTACGAGTTATTCCGGAAATTCCCCCTGATCGAATCTCCCCTAGAGGGGATTTCCGGAATTTTATTTTTAAAATTCCGGAAATCCTACGTACCAAAATACTCAAGGGCTTATCTATTTAGCGTTTGTGCAACTTGAACGTTCTTGATAAGTATGAATCTCGACATAATAATATCGTTCTCATTGTTTCGTGTGAAGCTTAGTGTAATGCTTTTTGCTAAGAAACACTTATCTTCTTATAGCTTCACGTCAAAACCTTCAATTCAAAGGCTTTGTTGAAAGGCGTGGATGAAGTCACAGATAAAAAGGCTATTATAGGTATTAAATACTAATCAAAGGTCAAGTCAAGGCCGCGAGCCGACACGCTCTTGCCAAAGCACTTGAGATCTTATTTCAGCAATAAAACGCTGCGTAAATAAATCTATTTTCGCATGCAGGTGGAATCCCGGCGCCTCGCGCGCGACTCTACCAGAATTATGTTCTCGGACCACTACAACTTTGAACTGCTATACAATGTCGGTATGTACCCAAAATAGAAACCAACACATTGTGCAGCGAGCGACGGTATACGGTTGCTGAAGGTTCCTACTGTTGTGAAATTCTGATATATAATCGCTTACCAATCAAGAGAGGTGGCCTAGTGGCAGAACAATGGACTCGGAAGCGAGGGACCCAGGTTCGATTCCCGGTGTGGGCATGTTCCTATGACTTTAATTTATTTCAAAGTTACGTAGGTACATTTGTGTATTAGTAGTAGCAATACCACTCGCTTACTGTGAAGGAAAACATCGTGGGGAAACCCTATCTCTGAGATAAGGCCTACGATTGTACAGGCTACATTTTACTTACCAAACAATAAAAAAACAACTAACTGGTGACGATTTCATTGAGGAAGATACTACTGCATGTTAGAGCATATTCAATTTACTGCTACTGCATTGTAAGTACGTTTTCCTGTTTCATTTCCAATTCCTGCTGATCATAATATCATAGATAGGTAATATCATCATCATTTTCAGCCCCCATTTGCCCACTGCTGGGTATAGGCCTTTTCCCCTTCACGCCACCCTTCTTGGTCTTTCGCTGCTCGCATCCACGGTCCCTCTGTCACCTTAGATACCATAGGTAGGTAGCAACAATCAAAGTATAAGCAGTGTCACCTTCCAACCCAGATATAGGGGCTTGAAATAGCTCAATCCTGACCTTTCATTCATGAATATTGACAGTGCTAAATTTATTTCCCTCTGGTGATGTAGAGACAGGGAAGCTAACGCGGTTACCCACACTGTCGTTCCTATCAAAAGAAGCAAATAAGTGACAATAATATGTATGCTTTCAGTCTTTTGAAAAATCTTCAATTTATTAGGTCGGTAATAATACGGGAACTATATTTTGTGTCATCAAAGTTTATATTTGTCATCAACTTGTATCATCTAATTAATAGATCTATCGCCACGAAATATTTTCATTCTCAGAAAAATAAAAAGTGTCGCCAGGTACAAATCACCAAATTAATGTCAATATGTACGTAGAAAAAGAGATGGATTATCTATATAATCGTAGTGCATCCATTGAATAAAAACTTTGTTCTCAAAATAATAGGTTTATTCTAAAAATAACAGCTCCGTACTCAGAATAGTAGATCTGTCATCAAATAAATCGATTATCGTCCGCAGATTGCGATTTGTTTTAATTTTTTATTTTGTCATCAGTACAGTAGTTACAAAATATTTCGTTCAATTCTCCAAATAATACTATTCGTTACCAATTGAATAGTTCAGTTCATAAATTTTATTAAAAAATGTTCAAAGGGACGGAGCCAAATTGGCGCGCTATGAAAATTGACCAATCATGCGCAGCGATGGGTCGTACATACGACAGCACGTCGACCTTTACACGTTAGCACTCTACTCGGTTGCGTTATGAGCGACTTTTCAACAAAAGTGTACAGACTGACGTGCTGTCGTGTGTACGAGAGGTGGAGGTTTACTTCATTCGCTTGATTCCGTGCTCCTTGTTGCAAGTGCATTTTATATTATTATTGTTAGGGTTTTTAGTTTTAATTGATTTCCCAATAGTTTCTTTAAATTATCATGGCATCAAGTTGTGGTAAAGATGATGCAACTCCTCCAATAATGTTATCATAGCTCTTTGAGAAATCACTAGTGGAGAAAGTGCCGGTACAACAATAGGTACACACGACAGCACGTCGACCCTTACACGCGTTCACTCTATTCACTTACGTTACAGGTGACTTTGCATCAAAAGTGTACAGTCTGACGTGCTGTCGTGTGTACAACCAGTATACAAGTTCCTAATGTAAGATAGTAGTTAAATTCATAGATACAAAAACATTATTTTTCTGGATCTTTATGATTTTTTTAAGTTACATATTTCATTTTGTTGATGTCCGTTTTTCCTTAATTTGATTATACAGTTATTAGGACAAACCTATTAAAATAAGTACAAACCTATTTATTTGATACTTGATATTATATCCCGATGATTATATGTGATTTAATATGAAATTGTTTTTATATTGTTTTATATTGTATTGTTTGGTGACTACACTTTGATGACAGATCTATTATTTTGCGGACAAACCTTATTTTTTATAACATTCAAAACTTAATAAATTGATGATAGCTTAAATCATACCCTAATAATACGTACCTATGAGCATAATAGCCAGTGAAGCAGTGAGGTTTAACAAAAACCACTCCAAACGCGATCGCGTTGCAGATCGACTTTTCACTGGTTGATTTTGAATTTTCAGTGATTTATTCAATGGCCATTAAAGTGTAGGTGTTTACTTTTTTCCCTCTGTGCACCATCAATTCTTTGAGAACTTATTATAAGCAATTGGATTGATGCCCCGACTCCCTATCGGCTCTACATTTTGACCAATCCAAGTTGTAACTGGTTCAAGACTACAAGGAGGAAATACTGGTTTAGAAACTTACTCGCGAGAAATAAAGATAACTACCAAATTACAAATTTGAAATACCCCCCGACATTTTAGCTTCAAATTAGCTTATCTCATGAACTGATTTTGATAAACATATCTAAGAACACTCGCTAGAAAACCTGCTTTCAAATCAAAATCCGCATCCAAATCGGTTCGCCCGTTTAACAGCTACGTACGGTGCCACAGACAGACACACACTCATAGCTTCTCTTATAACACCCCTCTTTTTATGTCGGGGGTTAAAAATATGTGGAGCCTATGAGTCGGAGAGGCACCCTAATAAGAAGAAAGTTGTAACTATTTAGTCGCGCGAGCAAGTCCAAAACTCGAGTGGTCACCTTATAACCCAGATTCGAGGGCCCGAAATAGCCCCCGTGCAAGACCTAATGAAGATCGGAAACGCTAAATTGTTATGACGTTCGGAGCCGAGAGGTATGCCACACGTTTTGGCAGTCCATATGACGCACGAGATGAGATCGTTCGTTTCACAATGATTTCTCTGTAATGCAAGCTTTGGACGGACTTTGAATGATGATTTGCAGAGACACATCGTTTGCCGCGTGTAGGTTTTGATTTGACGCATACCAGCCATTTATACCGACGTAGCTGGTACTCTAGCACAAAATAGAAACATTACGTCGAGTAATATTATGCTAGTTTATCTAGAACAGAAATACATTGTTTGCGGATGTCTGTTCCACTCCACCCACCTGACGCAACCATAAATTTTGTATACTACAAAATAAATATCATCATCAATTAATTTACCTACTAATAACAGCCATTCGACCCGTTTCGAACCAAATTATGCTTGAAATAAATAAATGAAATAAAATTTATTGCACAACCAGTGGTTCCTGAAGAAGGGTAACCTGTGTTTCAGGAACCAGTGCCTTCCTTAAATTACACAAGGTAGTACAATAATTAATTATTGACGTAACAATATTAAAAGCATGCAATTTTTTCAAGAAAAGTAAAATTTTTAAAACCACAATAAAATAAGTGTAGGCCCTCCTAGCCCTGCGACAGAGTCTTGGGATCAGTTGCCTGTATTTTATTGTACGGTCGGCCACAATCTCAGATACCCCATGGCAGCTCTTACCGCGCGCGGCATAAGGGCGCCAATCGAACAAAAAGGGGTATCTGAGACTGTGGCCGACTGTACATACTACTAGGAGGGGATGTTAGAGGGTGTGTCAGTGGTGTAATGAGTAGTGTGGTGAATGTATGAAGGCCGGGGGGTATCCGCACGTCGCGGTTATTGTAGAACAAATTGAACAAGGTAATTTGTGAATCAAAAGAATACTAAATTGAACAAGGTAAGTTTGTGTTTTTTTTTTTAGTTTCAAGCGTTACTAAAACTATCTTCCCTGATTCAGGTGTCATTGACCAAAACAACACCCTGTAGAGCCTTTTATAGACATCGTAGAGTGTGGTAGAATAAGGGTAGAATACTTAGGTACGATCGGCCACAGTCACAGATACCCCATGGCAGGGACCATTCCATTTTGCCCCACCAGTGGGGCATCTCTGGTGGGGCAAAATGGAATGGTCCCATGGCAGCTCTTAACGCACGTGGCATAAGGGCGCCAATCGAACAAAAAGGGGTATCCTAGCTTGTGGCCGACTGTACCTAACATGATATTAATATAAAATTCTATTAGATAATGTTTTTTGCAGAATTTTCCTCCCCATCTTCAGCTGACCTTTTCAGCTGTCTGTTCGTCAGCACTCAACTCTCTATAACTCCGCCTTTGTTCTCAATAATAACTCTGACGCCCTATGTTCCATAACGAGGGAGTGGGCTTATTCACATACGTCCAATGGGGTTTTTTCCAGGCATCAAAAATAGCCCGAATAACTGTCAAAATCAGTCTATTAATCTGTGGTTTCCATACAAACCACAGATTTAGTTGCGCGATAATTCGCGAATCGCTGTCAAATTTGACACTTGGAAAAATCCCTATTCCAGTGTGGAACAGAACATCGCAGAACATAGCTACGGACGAAACGATGAGATGATGACGACGATGTGATGTCTGGAACCGTACTTTATACGACCCACCACTAGCGCCGCCGCCAATGAAACAAAAAAGTGGCCACTTTTGGCGAGAATCGATTGCATTCTTAAGTTCTAGGATCTGTACGTGCAGCATGGTAAGCCCGAGATAGGCCCTTCTCTATGCAAAACTGTCAACTTGTCGGTCGGGCTCGAGTTGGCTCTACGCCAACATGGCGATATAGACAAAAATACAACATTTTTATTAAAAATGGCAATATCTACTTTCTGCTCGACATGACCCTAATCTATTGCCATCTCGAGTTGCGCCTGCCATGCTCGCAAAATAGACATGGCACGTCTGTCACTCGAGTTCGAGAGAGTGTCAAAACGACCATGCTAAGTAGACTGGAATAGGGTCCTAAAAATAGTTAAGCCTCCCGTTCAGAATCGCAGGAGCGTTTTTTGCTAAAAACGCATCCAAAAAAAGTTTTAATTTTATTGGCGGCGCTGATTGTGCATCCTATTTCGTCTAAGCATTCAATGAGCAATATTTTGCATTTTGCCGGTGGGTGATGGTTAATGATAAAATGAGATTTGTCTGACTCTTTTCAATACGTTTTTAACTACTTACTTACGACACCAGAGGTTAGCACTATCTCATACAACTACCTACCCCACTACATGGATCAATTACATTTTTATGGCAAACTCAAAGCATACGTGTAAGTCCCTAGAACTACCTCGGTAACCGAATACAGTACGTGCAGATACCGCTCTATCTCCATCATTAAAAGTTCCTCATGTATGGGGGAGAGTCCCCATCCCATGACAGCCATCTCTATCAGCGGCGCCGCCCACGCGCGTGTCCCAGACACCTGTTGCCGGGAGACCCATTAACCCACCTGTAAACAGACCCGGTGAGGTATTCAACCAGTGCGAGCTCGCGAAGGATGCTTAGAATAAGCTGGATCTATAGAGACACGAATTCGGAACGACGCGTCAATCGTTCCCGAAAACCAACCAAGCTGAATGTAGTGAATGTAGTTTTCACCAACTACCCCTAACTTTAAAAGACCTTTTAACGCAAATTATCTGCGCTCCGCAGGTCTGGCGTTCACGGATGAGGGACCATACGAACTCTACTCATAACGCTTGTGAGTTGACTTCGTATGGTTCCTTATCCACAACCACTAGACTTGCAGAGACGCAAATAATTTGCGTTAAAAGGTCCCCCAAAGTTAGGGGTGGTTGGTGAAAACGGGCATTAGGGTGGTATTCTAGAACGATACTTAAACTGAGTTTAAACAGAGTTCAAGTCGCGTTCTAGTTTGAACTGAGTTTAAACACAGTTTAAGTAGAGCTCTAGTTTGAACTGAGTTTAAGTAGCGTTCTAGTTTGAACTGAGTTTAAGTAGCGTTCTAGAATACCACCCTTAGTGCTCAAGCCACAAATCAAAGTGATCTTGTAGAGTTGGGGGTCTCTTTCTCGAGACAGTAGGGCCTGTAAAACAGACCCGCTAAGGTATTCCAGCGCAAGCTCGAGTTTATATTATTTTGACAGCTGGGCAGGGGGGTTACCCTTAATGCTATTGCGATCAAATTGAAAAAGTTTTAAAATTAATTTCTCTTTGAATTCGCATAGTAATTTGATTTTAAATAATTTGTAATGTTTATTCAAAGGTAAGGCTGTTTTATTCAATAAAAACACAAAATGCGTCTTAATTTGTAAAATATAAAGCTTTTTAAATTGCGCCATATTGCGGCCGTATTGGAAAAATGCGTCAAGGGTAGAGGGACAGGTCGGGATCGTAGAGCTCGATGCACACACATTTTCAAGGCGATTTAGTTTAGGAGAGTCAGAGTCTCTGATTTTCAGCTCTTACCCCTTTGGGTCGATGATTATAAAGACAGCGAGAAGGCAATTGTGCAAAAAGGAAAGTGTTGGCGTCAAAAAAGACAGAGCCCTATTCCCAGCACTGGGAATTTGGCGAAATTTCCATACCAATCGTTCAATTAAATTTCTCTTAAAAAATACGGTTGGTGGGCAGACCAGCAGCCCAATGGTCGGACGACATTGTTGTGTCGGCGGACGGTCCATGGTGATGGATGCGGATGGCAAGGGACCGTGAGAGGTGACCTGAGGGGGAAGAGGCCTATACCCAGCATGAAAAGCAGTGGTCTGAGGTGGGCTGATGATGATGATGAAAATATCGTTCCAACGTTCCAAAGACGGTCTTCGCTTCGTTCGCAGTGGTGGAGTAGTACCTAACCTAACACACACAATGTAAACATTTCGAATGGAAGCTCGTGTGTATTATTTATGTTAGGACGGACTTGTGCACACATAAGTGGAATTGTTTTTTTTTTTTGCGAAACCTTATTTCTGAGAATTAAACCCGGTTGATTTACAAAGTAAACATAACAACTAGGTAGGTAATAAAGGTTAGTGAAATAAATGAAATAAAATTTAAATGAAATAAAATTTATTGCACAACCAGTGTCACAAATATTAAATCCCTGGTTCCTGAAGAAGGGTAACCTGTGTTTCAGGAACCAGTGCCTTCCTTAAAATACACGAGGTAGGTAGTACAATAATTACTGACGTAATAATTAAGATAAAAAAACAAAGTAAAAAAAGTTAAATGAAAATTATAAAAAACCACATTAGAATTAAAGGTAAAGTGTTTGACCTCCTAGCCCTGCGACAGAGTCTTGGGATCAGTTAAGAGTACATACTGCTAGGAGGGTGTGTTAGGGTGGGTGTTCGTTGGTTTGTAGTGTGATGGATGTAGGAGTAAAGAATGTGTGTATAGATGTTGTTTGTAATGTATGATAGTGTGATGCATGTTTTTAAATGTTGCCAACATTTAGACCATTGGAGTTAGTAGTGTTTCTGTTGCGTCATAGTCAAACTGGGCTAACCAGTTGATGATGACTCTCTTAACTGCATGATTATTACATTTTTTTAAGTTTACTTTCTTGCTAGCTATGGTGTACAATCGTGGGGCTATGATGTAGTAGTGTCTTTTTGCAAAGGCACTCGTGGCTCTCTTGACTAGACATCTGACGGTTCGCTTATTCATGTCCATGAGTTGTGGTGCGGCAGTTTTATGAAACCGGCGGAGACACTGGTACATGAAAAGTTTGGGCACACTGAGCACCTGTGCTTTAATGTAGAGCTCAGTAGTAGGAAATCGATAGGGAAGGTATAAAAGCACCTTCAGCACTGCACGTTGAGCACGCTCAACTTCTATTAAAAATGTCTTGCAGGCACCCCCCCATGAACAAATACAGTACGATATTATGCATTGGCATAGGGAGCTGTATATCTGCATTAGGAGTTTGTTACTTGCAACTTGTCTAAGTGATTTAAATACATATATCAATTTCCTGATTCTTTTTGCAACAGATGTGATCTGTTGTGCCCACTGCAGTTTGTCGTCAATAATTATTCCTAAATATTTAATGTTACTAGCTTTAGATAAGTTTGGACAGCTACAGGGACTACGAATAAGATCATTGCCTCTATTACATGGACTAGTGTGAATAGTAATGTTGTAAACATCACTTGGGCTAGAAGCATTAGTCATACTAAAGCAGAGGTATTTAGTCTTTGAGGTATTTAAAGAGAGAAGACTATCCTCCAACCATGAAGTGACTCTACTTAATCCTGTCTCCGTTAGGCGTTTGAGCAATTCCCACGTTTTACCATAAAAAAGCAAAACTGTATCGTCTGCAAACATAGTGATTTCAGCATTAACGACTTTCATGTGGCAAAGTTGGTCAATATATATAAGAAATAATGTCGGGCCTAGGGTGCTACCTTGCGGAACCCCGTAGGAGCAGAATTCGTAGTCACTATAATGTCTCTCAACTCTGACACACTGTTTCCTATTAGTCAGATAGCTGGCGAACCATTGTAGAGGCAGCCCTCTGATTCCAAGATTTTCAAGGCGTGACAACAGGATCGGTATAGAGACCGTATCAAATGCCTTCTGCAAGTCCAAAAATACACCCAGGCATTTATAACCGTCATCTAAGTGTTTCGCTATACTGTTGGTTAGTCTCAGTACCGCGTCTTCTGTGGATCGTGCAGCACGAAATCCGTATTGGTTGTCAGACAACAGTTTATTAGACTCGAGATAATTCATTAGCCTACGATTTACTAGTTTTTCTATAATTTTAGACAAGGAAGACAGCAGAGATATTGGCCTGTAGTTGGTAGGCTGGGACTTGTCACCCGCTTTGTGGATCGGAGTAACTACTGCGGTTTTTAGGATGGTGGGAAAGAACCCCGATTCATAGCTCATGTTACAAAGGTATGCTATAGGAGTACTGAGAATGTGACTATATGCTTTTAGAATTTTGTTCGGAATGTTGTCCCATCCGGAGGCACTATTCGTTTTTAGGTTGAGGATGATACGTTCAACTTCTTCTGGATCCGTTGGCATTAAAACTAGTGAATTCGTTGGAGTGTCAGTCGCCAAATGAATGCAAGTGACATATTATTATGAGTAAAATGAGTTCCTTTATTCCTTTACACGGCGGGCTTCGTCGCGTTCAAATTTCGAAGCGCGCAAAAATTACTTTTGCCTCATTGTATGATACTAGTATAACCCGTGTCATTCATACTTTCCGACCCTGGGAAAGAGGTGAAAAATTAATTTTCAATTACTTTTGCACAAAGGCATTAAAATGAGAAGGAAAACCATCATCAAATTATTTCAGAGGCCTGAACAATTAATTGAAGTATTTCTCAACTTTGTTTAACTTTCAACCCTTTTGAAGAGTGCTGAAACAATTTGGTATCTTTGTTCCTTTCGGTTACTTGGGTACAGTCAGCTACGTCGTGATATTATAGTTGTCAATTTTATTTTTCCTTTGTTTGAGCAGTCGCTGACTCTATCAGTACGGTCGGTCACAGTCTAGGATACCAAGCCGCACGTGGCATAAGGGCGCCAATCGAACCAAAAGAGGTATCTTAGCGTGTTGCTGACTGTACCTACTCTGGATGTTTTTCCTTTCATTAACAACTGCTGTATCTAATATCCCATTGACTGGCAGAGCGACCGTTTCACGTTCTGCCACCAGAGGGGATATCCAAACAAAAACGCTAGGTAGGTAGGTATAAACTACTGTGTGCTGTCTCAAACTTTCGCGATTAAGGGTGGACGATAGCAATGTAGCGGGAAATTCAAAATTTTCACAGTTTTTTTACATTTTGTAGCCAAAATGAGCAATTTTTGTTCAGCGATTTTTCGTTCGCGGCAGTAAAACAGTATTCTTTTCATTATTGTAACAACAGAACAACAATAATTCAGCCGATTATGTGTTCTGGTCCACGAAGCAGTGGCACTGCCCAAAAATCTTGTCGTAGGCCAGAACACATAATCGGCTGAATTATTGTTGTTCTGTTGTTTACAATAATGAAAAGAATACCATGTTATTGCCGCGAACGAAAAATCGCTACACAAAAATAGCTCAGTTTAGCTACAAAATGTAAAAACAACGAAAATTTTGAATTTCCCGCCAAGCTGCTATCTTCCAGCCTTAATTATTGTCGGTCGCGCGGTTAAAACATCGTAAATATCGTAATCCATAACATAAAATACAAGGACCTTCTGTAACATCGTGTATCATAATTTCATAAATCAATATATTATAATATGTCACGCCCATATTATCTTCGGAATGGTATTTCAGAGTTTGGTCTGAAGATTGACGACCGCTGTACACATTCCTATCTCATCTCTCGATGATGCAACCCTCCACCAACAATGTTAGAAGCGTCTCGTCTAGAACATTCGCAATGGTCTATTTCAGTCGAGGGCCTCTGACACGGCAGTTAACATGCAGTGATTAAGATCAATATGGCACTCGTTAATCAGAGCTGGCTGGATGAAACCACAAAGTACAGAAACCGACCGAAGGTCCGATGAATTAAGGGCAGATAGTCGCCCATTTTGTCAAATTTACAATAAATCACACACTAATATTATAAACGTGCAAGTTTTCAGTATCAGTTTATCTATAATATATCTATATTATTTGGATAGTATAGATATATTATAGATCATTCAGATTGATCAGCAGAAAGCTACAAATCACTAGCTTTTCCCCGCGACAGGGAAACATATAATATAGGTAATTTTTCATTTTCCCACCCTTTTGCAAACGTAATGAGGTGTAGGGTATGCAAGGCACGACATACCTGCATCCACACGATTATGACTCTAACGTTAAAATTTTCTATGATCTGAGTTGAAATAAAATAACTACGAGTACCATTTAAAATTTAATGAAAGCCGACTTCACTCTGCCGGTTTTTTTTTGTAAATTTTTCATCAACAAGTAAACTGGTGAAAAGGTGCACTGTTAAGCTATTGCACTGATTCCGAGTGATCTGATGCTGTCCGTTGAAGAGTTCCATTCTCCAGCTCCGTAGTTTTAAGGGACACTTTCAAACACTGCTAACGTTTGACAAGCGAGACCCGGCGCTTAATCGCCGATCACGAAACGGAAACTGCCACTAGGGATAACATCTGTAGTGGTTCTTCTCCGTACGGCTATATCACCCTAGCCAGAGCTAAGACTTCCTAGGAAATTCCGCGCGATTGGCTGGAACAGTTTCAATTGCCACTCATGGAACACTCGTGCGCATGCCGATAGACTAACAAACACACTAGACTGCGGCTAATTGTGTGAATGAGTCGTTTTCAAAGTACAGGGGATAGGTTACCATCATCTTGCGTCTTAGGAGTTGACTTTTCTGGACTTTAGCCATCTGGCCTGCGGCAGAGACAGAGCTGTCTCTTTCCGCCATATTTCGCTAATTTTTCTGGTGACCTTGGTGGAAAGCCAGTGGGAGACGGTAATTGGTTTAATGGTTCTTAGGACGGTATACCTAGTTCTCGCCAAACATCTAGTCCGCTCTAAAGTTGCCGCGCTACGGGCCTTAGCCTGTAACACAATGGTGCCAAAATGGCCTCCGGGTTGACGGTTTAAATTACGATTTATTAATGCTGTCGGTCCAGTGTCGGTCCTTTAAAAGTTTTTGTAGTACAGCAAAGAATATTATGAGTCTAATCATAATATTCTTGCTGTACTACTTCGCTGGTTGTAGGAGAACAACGAAAAAATCCCGGTTTTGTCCTTCTACCTGGGACGCCATTGTGTTACAGGCTAAGGCCCAAGGTTTTCAATGCGCAACTCGCGGTTCGCCAACTTCAGAGCGGACTAGATGTTTGGCGAGAACTATAAGCTGTATCCTGTATGTGCTGTACTGGGCATAATAGTTAGGTACCTAGCTATTACTATAATTTTATATCATACTAACATTTTGTAGCTTTTAAGATTATACTAACACTACAAGGTGTTACAAAAGTACCTAACTCTTTTTCAGGGTAATAGCACCCGGTGATAGGGATCACAACCTAAATTTTTTTTTTGCTCTATGACGTTCCGTTGATTTTTAAATTAATAAAATGTGAACGCTGTGGCGGGAAAAAAGTATTTTTTAAATATTGTTTTCATTGACTTTCATAATGTTTTAACAAAGCTATGTAAATGCACCTACACACACAAACATATTTTAAAATTTGAGCTAATACCAAAAAACAAAACAGTTATGATTTTTTTTCAATTTTGAGGTTATAAAATAAAAATTGTTTTTTTCAACATTTTTTTACAGATTTGACATCCTGTTGACCACTAGGTTACACACTGTAAAAAGAGTTAAGATGTTTTGTAACACGTTGTATTTGGGCTTGTTATTTTAGATCTGTAACAACTTATTGCCTGAAATAAACCATTATTATTATTATAAGCACTCTATCTCACACTGCTGCATCTGACTGAGCGGTCACTTAACCCATCTAGTTTGAGAGGAGGTGCTATGTAAAGTCTTACGTTTTTTATCTTGTTTCTCATTTGTAGGCACCTACATGGAATTTGGTAGACTGGCCATATCAAGCACACTGGGAAATGTGTCTTCTTATGATTGTTGTTGTTGTTGATGTCCTATGGTACCCCAGAGGTACAAAAGGCCTTTACAAGATCACGCCACACCTTCCTGATTACGGTGTGTTGTTTCATATTTTAGATCGTACTCTACTTTTCACAATATATTTTCTACGAAATAAAAGCATAAGAAATAGGGGTTTTCCGGGAACATTATTTTGGCAAAGGGCAAGGAGACTTTTTTTATTCCAATTGGACCAAGATCCGGGAACAAATGCCGCAACCACCCGCCGCTTTAAAATAATATTTTACTTTATGATTATCTAATGGACTTCACCATATTGTAGAATGAACTCTGTTGAGCACTTGAACGCATTACGTTACGTACGGCATGTGTGATGTGGTCATAGGTACAGTTCGGCCACAGTCTCAGGTACCCCTTTTTGTTCGATTGGCGCCCTTATGCCGCGCGCGATAAGAGCTGCCATGGGGTATCTGAGATTGTGGCCGACAGTACCTACTATAAAAAAATATTTGTTTGTTGAGATAATTAAAAACTTGGTGCATTGGATGTAGAGTCAGTGGAGTGGATGGGCTATTTAGTAGGTACTGCTGTTTGCTCTTATGATTATTTACAAATAACATACTACCAATGAAAGTTACAGTTCGATTATGTTTTTTTTATTGGCTACCATGAGAAAAACTCACGCTTAGCAACTTTTTCTTTCCTGCATTTGCTCAATGACTCTATTTTCAAGGGCAACTAGTATTGTTTTTTTTTTCTTACATCATTGATCCTATCAAAATACTATTGAACTACAAAGTTAATGCCCTGCTGGCGTAGCATGAACAACCATCGATATGCTAAGCCAGCAACGTAATCCTTGGTAGGGTTAGCTCAATACACCTAAGATTGGTGGTAGCCTAGTACTCGGAAGCGGGAGACCCAGGTTCGATTCCCGGTGCGGTGCCTATGACTTAAATTTATTCCTAAGTTATGTACATTTGTAAGTTTGTAGTAACAACACCTGTCGTAAACCGTGAAGGAAAAAATCGTGGAGAATCCTGACAGTCTGAGGTATAATACTCCCTCAAGAATAAAATCGTCAATGCGCAGGGCTCGCGTGTTGATTTTATGTCCGAACTCTCTGAGAGAAAGCTTTTGCCCAGCTAGTGGGACGCATGTACTTTACTTTGTATGCTGTACAGGGCCCTTAGCCTGTAACACAATGGTGCCAAAATGGGCTTCCGGTTGACGGTTTTAATTACGATTTATTAATGCTGTCGGTCCAGTGTCGGTCATTTTAATGTTATTGTAGTACAGCAAAGAATATTATCAGTCTAATTCTAGAGGATTAGTTCGCTGGTTGTAGGAGAACAACGAAAAAATCCCGGTTTTGTCCTTCTACCTAGGACGCCATTGATACGCCATTGTGTTACAGGCTAAGGCCCCAGGCTGTATATCGCACTAAGCCAGCTTTGGTTCTACCTACTTACCTAAAGCACAGAGTAGCGTTAACCAAATCACACTTAAGGAACGCGTGGGCGCAATTCATTGCACTGCACTAATTGGATTTGACAAAGCCGTAGCCGCCGAGATCCAGCCACTTGTGCTAAATCCATTGTGTGATTCAACTGAATCAACATATTTGACTGTAGTTTGGCCTCTGAATCTACTGCCGACCCAAAGAAGCGGTAAACCGCATTTTTCCTAGTAGGAAATTGGGGAAACCCCAAAAAGTCATTGTGACACATTTAGCCCTCATCCTACTTGACCTAGGTCCATGTACACAAGACAGCAAGTTGACCCTTATACGCTAGCACTCTACTCGGTTACGTTACAGGCGACTTTACAACAAAAGTGAACGCAAATCGGCAAACATTTATATGAAGATTTTTTTGTTACTTAATCCCGAGTACCTGTACTAAGAATTTTGTTCCGGTCGCTAGTTTTTTATTATTATGGTACTAACATAACTTGTGGGAAGTCGCGAAAAAGTCAACTCACTTCCAGATAAATATAGAGGTTTATTTTACAAAGCAACGTAAAGCTCATTATAAATTCCTTCCTATGATAAAGCCCTGTCTAATGAAGCTTATGTACTTAATTACATACAACCGTAGGAAGTTATGTTGACACAAAGGCAATGTAGACGTACGTAAATAAACTATCATTATCTACAAGGTGTTACAAAGATCCTAACTCTATTTTACAGGGTATGCAAATCCACCTACACCCACAAAGATATTTCAAAAACAAAAAAGTTATGAAAAATTTTCAATTTTGAGGTTATAAAATAAAAACATTTTTTTTTCAACTTTTTTTACAGAATTGACATCCTGTTGACCAGTATGTTACACCCTGAAAAAAGAATTAGGATGTTTTGAACACGTTGTATTTTCACCTCAAATCATCCTACCACTCTACCCTTATCGAATTCTGCCGTTAGTTACCTAGTTCTGAAATTCCTCGGCATGGAATTCCGATCATATTCCTCGCGCCGCCGTTCGTCACGCGTCTACTAAATTAGATCCAAGAAATAGGTTTTCAGTTGGGACTTTGAGAGTGCTGAATTCAGGACGTTCGGGAGAGTCTCGAGTAATCGACCAGAAAATTGGGGCGTACTCCCAGGCGTCACTGAAGTGGATTCTGCGTCGTTTTCTTTTCTAGATAGGTATTATTATATGCCCCCTTAGGCTGGTGATATAACCGGAGGGAAAGTCATGGTTGAAATACTTATTAGATTAGGTGAAAAAATTAAATAGATTCAACTTGCAACAGCCATGAAATATTTTCTACTAAAGATTTTTTTTTTCAGTAATAATATGAGGGACTCTTACTAAACCGCCTCACTAAACAAAAGAAGATTAAAATCAACAGAAGCTAAACTAAACACTAGAAAACAAAAATAATTATTTTATCGGTCGCGAAACAAAGCTCATCTCAACATTTTACATTTTCGGAGTAGGAAGAATTTCGCGCGAACGTCTATTTCTGGCAATCCACGTTATCCACATTCTGAATTTTCACGACAGGTTTTCGCACGATGCATCCGGAGTCTACCGGCTAAGACGAAGCCGATTACCATTGGCTTTCCGATTACCAAAATCGAAGTTCGATTTATGAAAAATTAACTGGGTGGCAGTACATTATTCAAAAATCGAACTCCGATTTTCGCCAATGGTAATCGGCTTCGTCTTAACCGGTAGACACCCCGGTATGTCCCCAACTTTAGTCCACGTAGTTTGTCAAATTTTGGCCGTTGCCCAAGAGCCGTGTAAACATCCGTTCATTTCATTCGATGATCTATATTTATTCGGTGAAATTGTACGTGAGATGCTGCGCCTGGCCTAGGGACCTTTATCAACAGCATCGTAAAGTTTCGAAGGTAGAGTTTTGGCTACATGAATAAAGTATAGTTGGTATGGAAAGTTTACTACAGTCGGCAACACATCAACTCGTACACGTGTTATTCGCTTATGTTATGGACTACTCACTACTTACAGAAATATGTGGATATAGTTGATGTCAAACTTTAAATTTTCATTTAAAAGTCGCCCGTAACGTAATTAAGAAAAGTTCACACGTGTCAAGGTCGACGTGCTTACCACTCGGCCTTTAGATTTATCGCCGAATGTACGTATTTGGATGCGCTCCCCTTCTGCAGTTCCCCTCATTTCACCTATCAATCATGAAAATCACTGTAATACCTACCTACTCATAGCTACTCTACTATACAAATCTCTACTATACAAATCTCTACTATACTATACAAATCTCTACTATACTCTACTATACAAATCTCTACTATAGACACAAATCGAACACATAAATGGATACGCGTTAGACCTTAAAATTGGAGGCGTAAATATAGATCAAGTTACAGAAGTGCGAAATTTGGGAATCATTATGGACGATCGGCTAAGATTTGAAAAACACATTCTTGAAACTGTAAAAAACTGCTACTACAGACTACATGTTCTATATAAAATACGTCAACACTTGAATGTAGAAACCAGGATACATCTCTGCGAATCCCTAATTTTATCTAAGCTTAACTATGCTGATACGGTTATCGGTGGCTGTTTGCTAGTAAGAACAAAAAAACTCATACAAAGAATGCAAAACTCGTGCGCAAGATTTTGTTTCCCTGTCCCACGTAGAGCACACATCACCCCTTATCTCAATAGAAGTAACCTACTTAATATGGAATCCCGACGTGCACTACACTTTGCAGTACTGCTTTTTGGTATAATAATAACACAAAAACCCACATATTTGTACAATAAACTGAATATTTTCCAACGCCAGTCACGTATCCCTCTACGCTTATCCTGCCCATACCATCACTTAGCAGTCTTTCGAGGAAGTTTCCGGTACTTTGCCACTAAATGTTGGAATAACATCCCACCCCCCCTCAGAAATTCACCTACAGTAAATAGTTTCAAATCAAAATACAAATCATACTTATTATCTAAACAAAAAGAAATATGAACATGTTATGTTTCCAAAGTATCTACGTTATTATTATGCTCCAAACTTGTTATTTATACCACCTAGTTAGATTACACTTTTACCTGATATGTCACTCATTTAATTATAAGTATAATGATCATGAAAACTTAAGAAAATATTTTGCTACGCCACCTATAAGTATACAATGTTATGGAATTGTTTAATTAAACCAAGTGTTACAGTAATGAATGAAGAAAAAATGTCTCCCTCCCTAGAAGTTAACCTGTTATAAACTTATAAGTCTATGCTGTTAAGTATGTGTCTCTGTTTTGTTTTATTTTATTTTATTTCATTTAATATTTTGGGCATCCGCTGAAAACCAGCGCCGTGGCGTGCCACGGCATTATGCTGAGCGGCTACCTTTTTGGTGCAATCTGATAAATTGTATTTAAATTGATTTATTGTAATTGTAATTGATATGTGCTTGTACCAAATAAAGTTATTTCTATTTCTATTTCTATTTCTATACAAAAACGCACGCGCGCTAAGTCACACCTTAGAAGCGTTTTCCTGTGCTAGGTCAAGCAAAGATCACTAAACTCTTGGCCATATCTTGCTGATGTGAAGCAGTACCTACGTTTATGAAAATACGCAAAGAATACGGTACGTTACGCGTTACAGATAAGATTTTAAAAAATATACGCACCATTAAAGAATAACAGCAGCCATTAAATATTTTATTGGCCTTTATAACAGCTCTGCTGCTTTTAACATTCGTTTAACTACTACCCTAAGGTGCGGCCCTGCACTTTAAAGTCGTATAATTAATTTATTGATTTTTTATTTTCATTTAGTATAAACCTGTAAAAGTGTTAATGCTTTCTTGGTAGAGTCACCGAATTTGGATTAATCTTTCGCTTAGAATTTTCGAGCACTATATTAAGTGTGATCGAAGGGTCATCGAAGTTTCTTCGAAATTCTGTCTTGGTAAAGACCATCGCGACCAAGGTTAGAAACCATCGATTTCGCTAAACGATTGCCAAAAAGACGTCGTTTTTGCATCGTCCACTTCTCCCATGTTTACAAGGTGCACCCGACCGGTTGTTCGCGCCAAAAACCTGTTCCAGAGCCCCGAGTGTCCAGACATTTAGTTTATTTTTGGGATTAGGTTTCAGCCTAACTGGTTTTCCCAATGCACCCACAGCAGTCCGATGTTAATTTGGTATAATATGAACCACCGTGTATTATAACGACTTCCTTGCTATAGAAAGAGACATCATTATAATATCATCATCAATGTTTTTCACAAGCAATTCCTGGAAACACATTATTTGGATCAACTGTTATGTATGATGTACAATAGATAGAGAACAATTTGTGTCCATGTCAAACAACAATTAGACAGGCATTTGTCTCTATTGGCTGTAACAAGTCCAAGTGTTTATTCTCTAAAGACCTTGGCCGAAGCCGGTCCGACGTTATCTAAAGCTATTATGGTTACATCATTATGCCACACGATATTCCTTGCACGTACAGGAGCTCTGCTCAAACATACACAATTTATGGGACTAAACTGTTAGATAAGGAGTCAACCCCACTCATAGCTTCTTAAAATCCCAATCCGTAAGCCTCTCTACATCAAAGGAGCACAAAATATGAATATAAAATACGACACGACACGCTTAAAGGCTAACTGAATAATAAACAAGATGAAAATATCGTGACATTAATCTGTTTACCTCGGCGTGGGCAATTATCAACACGGATTTATGCCACCGACTTACCGTGTCCTCTAAATTCTTGAATTCCTCGAAGAGCCTGTTGTTGTTGATCCTCGCTTCTAACGCGACGAGGTTGGCCGATAGCTGGCCCAGGTCATCCCGCAGCGTCTGCAGCTGTACCTCACGCACAACCGTCAGTCCAATCAGCCAGATGTAGCTGATCGTCAGGGCTACCACCAGCACTACCACTCCGCATGTCTTCTTCCCGTTCACGGATTTGTCACTGCCGCGGCTGTCCCTCTCAAAGTCACCACCCACTAGATTCTTCGACAGGTCCCGCTCGTCCTTCAGCGCGTTGCTTTGCGTATACATGGTCAGGGAGGTCGGCAGCAGAGCGTAGGGAGAACTCTTCGCCATACCACCGGGGGTCTAGAGTCTAGACTAAACACTCGGGCGGGACACCCGATGCGTCTCGTGGGTAATTGGTCACTCACTACCGGGCCATCATTTTATGCGATCGCGAGTTTAGTTTCGTCCGTCCACAATGAGTTCGGGAGTTGGGACGCGCGTACGCTGCCGCGTGTGCTAGTCGATTGAGGTTGAGGTGCCAGCCAGCCAGCCGAATGCGCCCGCGCACTCCCGCGCTGCCCCGACTGATCCCCGACTATCGCATGCATTTGACAACAGATTAACCTCTTGTTGGAGATAAATAATTCTAAAGGAATAATTTAATTATGATTACGAATGATTCATTCGATGCTGAGAATCGTTATAGAGCTTGGTTGCGAAATTAGAGAGCCAATAGAGTCCCATTGTACGTAGGGAAGTACAACTTTGGCAAGTTAATTATGTTTGTTCATAATTCTGCGTCACGCGTGTCATCGCAAGTTGACACAAACAGCTGATAGGTGACCTCTATGTGTCACTCACTAAGTAATTCTTGGTAAGGAAGTTCTACTTCAAGATAAACTATGAAGTTTTCTGAGCACCTACCTAGGCGTAGAGTACATAAGTAAGGATAATCTCGAGTGTGTGTTCAATTGGTATGACGTAAGGGCCCTCTATTGCGATGTCTGGATCGCTCCAATTAATTTCTAGCACGGATATGCGCTCGCGACTGGGAGCGTGACGTCACGCCTAGTGGATGGTTGGACCCTCCTCAATGCATGAGAACAATCAATTGTATTTATGAATTGTTCGATTTTCATTGAAGTGTTAATGGTCTTAAAGTAAATTTTAAATTCATTGGCGCTTTTCCCAAGTTATATCCAATGGCCGCTCGACACACACACTGCATCTCCAAGGACGAATTTAGATTTGAAATTCCTTGTCTGCAATTTCCGCGTTTATTCTCTAAGGGCCGTATTACAGAACTTAACTCCGTTCATACTTAGGGTCGCCCACAGTCATAGATAGATATCCCCATAGAATTAAGACACCTATGGATATCCCATGGCAGCTCTTACCGCATGCAGCATAAGGGCGCCAATCGAACAAAAAGGGGTATCCTAGCTTGTGGCCGACTGTACCTAACCCATGGCTTTGTATAACTAGTAGTTCGCCCCGAACTGTGAACTCGCCATGCGCATTTTTTGCTAACACCTTAGTTGCTGAAAAGCGGAAAGACTTCTATTCCGAATAACCATTTCTTATGTATGATATTTTCAAAAGACGCGAGATTTTTCCCTTATTCCCTGGTACGTTAGCCTTAGAGAGTCAGTAAAAATTAGGGTTCGATGCTAACAGAACAGAGAATACAAAATGTCACGTCGTCGCTGCCGCTTGTCGCTCCGCTCTCTAAGCAAGCAAAGCCCTAACTAAGCAAAGTATTGGCTATTGATAAGTTGCCATATAAGCCGTGTCAGTAAAGAAAACCATTTGGATGGACTTCAAAGCTATCGTTGTCTCGCTTTGATTGTATTAGTTAAAGCGAGACGGCGAGTTTTTTAAAGTTCATCCTATTTTTGGGTTATACCATTATCTGAGCTTAGTTAACAGGAAAGACAGGGTTACCTGTAAAAAAAACATACCGTGTGGTGCCAACTAAGACTAACTTTTGTCACGATGTTTTCTCTATCTAAAAATGTTTGAGCCAATAGAATTTTAGTGCTCATTTCACACTTCTAGTGTGAGTGGCGATGCTAAATGTATGAAATGTAAAGGCAGCGCTGTATTGGGAAGTAGTGACAGGTATGTGGTGCACCTAATGTACAGTCAGGGAGCCGCTAGGATAGATAGTCCTTTTTGTTCCATTAACTCACTTATGCCGAGTACGATAAGAGCTACCATAAAATATCCTCACGTGCCGCTAACCATACGTACCTATGGAAAAGCAGAATTTTATTTTTTGGCTGTATTGATTGATTCCTCATCTAAAGTTTCTTTGGCTATAGCGAACTCAAAGACACTGAATAAAATTATACTTACGTCTACGTACTTACTTAGTATCCCATAGGATGTTTCTCAGCACAGCACGAAGGTAAACTAGTTAAGCATCTTTTTTTTTTAACACTATTACGGATAGACATAGTAACCCGTCGTTGATGACGATAATCATCTACAAGGAAAAAGAAAAACTACAAGAATGTTGATTGCATTAATGAAGTCCGGTTCGAAGGACCAATGTAAGCGCCATTTTTCTGGCTTTTTGTGTTGTGCAAGTTGTATTGAATTAATATGGTTAAAAGAAGTAGTTAGTGATGTCATAAATTTAAATAATTTTTCGCATTTATGCAAATTTGATAGCAAGCATGCAGCAAAATGAAGATTTGCTATGCTAAAATTAAGTATTTTACAGAAATTGCCGCCTGCAGTGATTCCCACAGCAATCTATAAATAAGTACTTACTCATTGCTCCACGCGTAGGCGAAGGCGTTGATATTTCTTAGAATACTTTCAAAAGCTTTATTAAGGCCCGGTTTCTGAGTTGAGAATTTTGCTAGGCAAATACTTTACTATCGTTCTGTCACGGTCTTTTGTGAGAAATCTACAGAGACAGGACGATACTTACCCATTTGCTTAGCGAATTTCCCAATTCAGAAACCGGCAGTAAGAGGCCCAAAGAGCACTTATATATAAAGGTGGTATTTGAATGAAGTACATAGGTACTTCCCTGAAACATTATACAATAAATCATTTTGTGAAATTGCAGAACAAAAGATGTTGGCAATCACATTTAGGAATAAAGCCATCCCACTAAAAACATTTTCATGTAAAAAATGTTGCCAAGACGAGACAATACACCTTGCACTGTGAAAAAGCTATCAGATCTCATGTAGAGCCAAGCTTCTAACTCTACATGCCCTAACTCTACAAGCCCTAACTTCACAAACTCTATACCTTAGTCAAAATATGTAGCTAATTAAGCTTTATTCTAGTTTTTTTAACCCTGGTACTAGGATAAAGGTATTCACTGAGTTTTTTGCCTCCGACAATGACTGATTGGAGTAGGCAATGACATTCCGTAGGTATACACGACAGCACGTCGACCTTTACACGCTAGCACTAGGTTACGTTGCGGGCGACTTTACAACAAAAATGTAGGTACAGTCTAACGTGCTGTCGTGTGTACCCATAGTTTTTTAACCCTGGTTCTATGATAAAGGTATTCAAGGTTAGAACTACTATTATCAATAATATGAAACCAACGCCTTGTGCCCGTTTCCGACGACCTTGGTCTTCCCGATAGAAGTCAGGGCGCGCTGATGATGTCATATTTCGCCTAAACATCGTCTGTCTGGCGCGGGACGGGGTCGGGTAACATGCGCCGGCGCATGCCTCATTTGATCGAGAACTTGGAAGATCTAACCTTTTCATGAATTCACATTTAATATCATAGTTATCTAAGATGGCGTTTCACTAAAAGGTCCTGCAGGCCTAGCGCAAAAGGGTACGCTAGGTTTACGATGTCTCTATCCATATAGAGTGGCACAGATATAGCGGTAAACTAGGAATGTATTGTCCCATTCTTGTGCTAGACTAGCTGAGAAAGCAATACACAAAAGGCTTTTACACTAGTAGTTCGCCCCGAACTATGAACTCGCAACCCTACATCTCAGCAACCCCTCAACCGATTTGGCTTATGTTCGAACTTAAAAATTCTCTGCCTCATTTCCCTGCCTACCAAATTTCATGGCGATCCGACTAAATTTCATACATACATACAAACTTTCATACATACATACGAACATACAAACGCCCGATTGTTCCAGTAGACTCGGAAAACTTCGCTCGCTTCGCTCGCTCATTCAATTACCCCAAACCCTCCAGGTTTTAAAATCCCTTTACGCAATAAATTATTTGTTGTCCTTAGGGACATACTTATCAGTGATATTTTTTTTACATCTTTTTACCGTCACTTACCCATGCTTAAACATACGCCCACATTGCACGTTTTGTTGTCACATCCAGCGATATTCTAATCGCTTTCAGCTCGTTGAATGTGACATTTTCATACATACTGACCCTACAATAAGTACTAGAAGCTACAGGACATTCTATGCTACGTGACAATTTGAAAACGAGGATGCATATAGGCTTGTTTATCGGAGTAAGTATACAAGGTGTTACCAAAGTACCTAACTCTTTTTACAGGGTGTAACCTACTGGTCAACAGGATGTCAAATCTGTAAAAAGAAAGTTGAAAAAAACAATTTTTATTTTATAACGAAATTGAAAATATGTATATCACAAGTCACAACTTTTTTGTTTTTGTTATTAGCTCAAATTTAAAAATATGTTTGTACGTGCATTTACATAGGTTTGAGTTGTTAAAACATTGTGAAAGTCAATGAAAACAATATTTAAAAAATACTTTTCTCCCGCCCCATCGTTCACATTTTATATTAATTTAAAAATTAACGGAACGTCATAGCGCAAAAAAAAAATTTAGGTCATTCCCTATCACCGGGTGCTATTACCCTGTAAAAAGAGTTAGGTACTTTTGTAATACCTTGTATTATGTACGATGAGGTTCACATCAATGTGATCAATTGGTCAACATGCCGAAGCAGAAATGGTTCAATACAACCTACTCTATTCCCACCTTTGTTTGACTTTGGCAACGTATTGATGAAAATGGAACTCCTTGTGGAATTTTTTAACCTTCTTCGAAAAAGTGTGTACAGATACAGATATTTATTGGTAACTAGTTGTGCCCGCGACTTCGTATGCGTTTTTACACATTTGACATTTAATTTAAATTCGACTGTGGAGGAAAACTCAAAAGGAAGGTTTTTTTAACCCCCGACCAAAAAAGAGGGGTGTTATAAGTTTGACAGCTTTGTGAGTGTGACTGTATAAGTGTTTATGAGGGTGTATCTGTCTATGGCACCGTAGCTCTTAAATGGGTGAATTATTTGGAAGCAGGTCTTCTAGCGAATTTTCTTAGTTATGTTTTGTCAAAATTGGTTCAGCTATTTATTAAATATGCTTATTCGAAGCTAAAATGTCGGGGGTATTTTAATAGCTATTATTTCTAAACTTGCGGTAGCAGGGCTTAAAAGAAAGCAATAGAATAAAATAGAATAAAAACCCTAATCTAAACAATACATTTATAAATTTAATAATAAATATGTATTGTTTACATTAAGGTATCGCCCGTGATAAGATACCAGGAAGCTTAGCATAAGAATTGCTTAGGAAGTAAAAGGGTTTATATGTATCTCCCTCGACGTAGAGTGGGATAGATAAAGTTATAAGCCCATAGATAAGGTCTTTCTCATTCTCATGCTAAGCCAGCAAGCAAAGCTTCCGGCTAATAACTCTGTCTATCCAGCTCAACGGTAAACAATAGTTATTTGTTATGCAAGAATGCAAAATTATTGTTTGCGGGGAGTGCTTGTATTGAATACCGAGCGGTGTTAAAAGACCGCCAACAAAGTGGGAGACCACATACAGGGTTTTAAAAGACCGCCAACAAAGCGGGAAACCACGTATTGTCCTCATCATAAGGAAGATTTTTGCCCAAGGAACTATGCCTGGAAAATCAACGGTTTCCGAGATAATGAGGTTCAAAGTCGGACTTTTCAAAACTTTTTTTGCAGATATTTATTCAGTATCTAGTTCTTAAGAATCCCCTGAAGCCTGAATTAAAATGTTGAAAAGTGCGAGCGAGAGGGCTGCAGAGCTTCAGGGGATTCTTGACATACCTTTTCAAGAAGCCATATCAAAATTATGAATATTTCTTACAAAAAACGACGTTAAAGTTGCAACCCGCAATGTATTCTAAAAATCGGCACTTCAAGCTTAAGTAACATAATCTGATACCTACGCTTGCGCAATATGACTTCTGTGCGTTACACGTCAATTGCGTGAATAAATATTTTTCAAAATTATAACCTAAAAAACCAAAATCATTTCCCAACAATAATTTATCGAAAAAGTACTTTATTTTGGTGTCTAGTGGCTTTCGGGTCTGTTGGCGGTCTTTTAACACCCTGTATAGTCCCCATCATGGCGAAAATTTTTGCCCGCGGAACTATGCCTAGGAAATCAACGGTTTCCGAGATAATGAGGTTCAAAGTCGGTTTTTTTTTCCGAAAAGTCAATTTTTTTTTTCGTATATGTGTTCAGTATCACGTTATTAACATATCTTCTCAAAAAGCTATATGAATATTTCTTACAAAAAACGAAGTTAAAATTGCAACCCGCAATGTATTCTGAACATCGGATAGCCTAGATTGTTCCCAGAACCAGGACTTATTACGGTTCTAAATTTGACTGAAAACTATTCAGCGGTATTCGCGTGATGAGGTAACACACAGACAGACAGACAGACAGACAGACAGACAGACAGACAGACAGACAGACAGACATAGACCGATTTTTTTGCATTTTTGTATTCAGTATAGTTTACTTAGTAACCCCTGCTAGTTTTTTCCTAAAAATATTCAATGTACAGAATTGACTTCGCTAGAGTTTTATTATAAGTATAGATTTTCATTACACGGTATGTTTTACCCAAAGTGTTACCTCAGAACTTTTTTCTGGGTGGACTGATTTTGATATACAGGGCGTCCCACGGCTATGCCACATGGAGGGAAAGTACCTTGAATATTGTAGATGGAACATTTTACTGAAAGAAGACATTATTTGAATTTTAAAATATAATTTAAACTGCATTCATAGATATTTGAATAATTACATGGTTGAACCGGGAATCGAACCCGTTACATGAGAAAAATAATTACCCTGTAGCTTTATCATACCGATCGAAAGGCTTCATCATAAGGATTATTTTTTGCTATATAACATAGTGTCAGAAATAAAAGGAAGACCATGAACTTGGAGTTCGGACTTTCGGAGTTGGAGAACGGAACTCATCAACAGACAGATCACTCGGAATCAGTGCAGTAGCTTATTAATAACAGTTATCATTTTAAATATTTTAAATAATAATTTTAAATTGAAATATTTTAACTAGTGAAGCCGTTTTTTTTTTAATTTATTTGTTCGATATAAGTAGTTTTTTTTTTCCAGAATCTGGCTACGTTATACCTAACCTATCTGACAAAGTGTAACAAGGTGCTGTAGCAAATAATTTTCGGGGCATAACATTCTCCAAAAAACGAACACAACATCGTCAGAAAGAAACAATGACATGACAATGCCATCATGACTCACAGTGAAGCGGATCAACACAGTTTGTGGATAAAAATACGGATCAAATTACGGATTCCTAGTTTCCGTTTATACAAAACACGTGGGCTTAACTGATTTTCAGTAAATGCCGAAGACAACAGTGAAATCACTTTAGCTGGCTAGCATGACCATAAATATTCGTGTTTTGAAAGCCCCCTTTACTCTACAAAAAGTTGGGATAGAGCATTGTTTAGAGCTCGATATAGGTAGACAATCATGCTAGGCATGCAGACAGGTGACTCGTGAATCCACTCATTTAGTTAGAGTGACATTCACGAATCTACGAATAAAACCCGCACAATAAGAGAACGGCCACTTTTCACTTGTGCGGGATTTATTCGTAGGTTCTAGGATCTGCCTTAGGTCCTAAAAATATCATTCGACGGCCCGTTTTTAGCAAAAAACGTATGCAATAAGAAGATATGCTTTTTTCCGCTCCTCTTAAACGATGTAATTAAAATAAAAGTTAATTGTAGAGTTCTAGGATCGGAATTAACAATGTAGAGTTTCAACTTATTGTACATAGGTACCTCTAAATGTTTTAAATGTAGAGTTTACAATGTGGGAAGAGAATTTTAGCACAACGGACCATATCGAGATTTGACGGCTCGAGACACCGTATCCCGATATCCTGCTCTAGAGAAATGAACAAAATCTGATAGAGCATTACAAAGTGTTACATTAAAAATTATAATAAAATACATACTATGAACGGGACTAGAGACCCGAATAAGTGGTCGATGGTCACTTGGCTTGATAGACTACAAAATTTAGTCAGTCAGCGCTTTTCCTTGCTTCAACTGAGGTGACCGCGCATGGTAGAAGTATTATTATTAATAATAATAATTCATTTATTTCAAATAACAAGATTCATAATGGTTAGTATGTGTAACAATATTGTTTTGTTTATTATCTATGTTAGTAAAAACCTATAGCTAGAATAAGAGAGTTTAGGTACCTATTAATAAAGTTTGTTACGCACTACCTGGAGCCTACAGCAGTGGTTGATGTACGCGGAGTCAAGACGGCTCGCGATCATCGCCAGGACGCTGCTGGGGCTGGCCCGCACTCTGCTCACCAGTGACGCGCTGCGCTTACGCATGGTGGTGTAGAAACAATCCACCCGCGCCTCCGCGAACATGCCCGAGGCGCTGCAGTGACGAGGCAGCCGCATCAGCGCCCTGAACGCGTTGTGGCATTGGATGCGAGGAGCCCTGTACGTCCCTTGAGTCTAGTTTACCCACAGGCGCCCCGTGCAGAAGGAGGTGCAGTAAGCTCTAAACAGCGTCACTTTCACCTCCCTCGAACACCGAGAGAACCTGCGGGCAATCATGTTCGCTCTGGTCGACAGGGCTCTCCTCTCCCGCTCGATATCTACATTATTATAATATATGTATATTTCTTGGACCACATGAGATGAAAAGATCTATCATCCACCCAAATAGACTGCCGTGTCCGGATTTATGCAATCGCATGCCTCATATGGATTTATGCAAGCCTCTGGCTATACCTACCTGTATTTGATCCGCTACTTTACTTAAGTCATACCGACGGACCTAAGAGCGTGGCACCACTACTATCGTATAATACAAGTAAGAGTTTGAAAAGGTCTATCATGCTAGACGAGCTCGAAGAAACTGCGTCGCAGATTAACTCTCCTATTACCTTTCAATTCGGAAGGCAAAGTTTTTTGTTCGAAAGTCCGTTATTGGCTTAATCTTATCTTTAGACAATATTGAGAAACTAATTTCAATATTTTTAATTTTGGTTCAGTAGTTTGGATTTTACAACGTTTCAAAGATACGGTTTTATGACGTCACGCGACGGTCTGCATACTGTTGGCGGCAGCGAGCGGAAGATAACATAGAGACCGCATTAGCCCTGAGAAATGACCTAACGAAAATGGTTCCTCTGTGGGCGGAGCCTACAAAATGGTTCCTCTCACGATTTAGTAGTTCGACAGACATGACCGAGAAAACGTCAATTTTGTCCAATTTTGTCGTGAATAATAAACTATAGAAAATGACTTCATGTGCCGTAAAATGATGCAAAAGCCGTGCTGATGTGCACCACAAAGCAGTGGGTATCGGTTACCATACGGAAGTAATGTCTTGTAGCGTTTTTATTCACAACTTTTAATAAACCCAAATAAAAATATGAAACTAACTTCTTCCCGTGGCTTTGCTTGAGGTCTTCGACGTCTTAGTATGTTTTAACATGATAAATTCATCAGTGCGATTATCTTGAACTCATAAAACGGAACTATAAAACTTTTACCCTCGGCTTTGCTTGCCGCCATTTCTTTTTTTTTTCGGAGATAATGTTGTATTGTTCGATTTTTACTTTCTTAGACTTCCTAAAGATCCTGCACGAAAACGGCGATGGGTAGAAGCAATCCGTCTGGAACGGAATGAACAGCATTGGATTCCGAGCAGACTTTCTTTTTTGTTATTTATCATTATCATCATCAGCCCTTTAACACCCACTGCTGAGTAAAGGCCTCTTCATGCTTACGCCAACTCTCACGATCCTGTGCCAGGCGCAACCACGGTTTTCCGAGTGTAAAGTCTAAAGAGTTGGGCTATGTCGTCGGACCATCTGGCTGGTGGTCTGCCAACCGATCTCATCCCCTTGGGGTCGCCATTCCGCAATGAACTTTGTCCATCTGCCATCGGTACGTCTCGCCAGGTGTCTTGCCCACTTGTGATAGTAACAATCAAATAAACATTAGACAATATTAGGTACCTATATGTATAACCGCAGATTTATTCGAAAACAGACAAACATACAGATTTTCTGTTTATATATATAGAAACTTTTACAGTTCACGATGACAGATTATCAAATATAATCTGTGCAAAGCTTTTGACCTCTGCAGCATGGCATGACGCTGTCACTGTGAAAAGCCCAATGACATCAATGGCGCGTATACAATTAACCAATCAAGGAGTTTCCTATTTTCTTATTGGTTTAAAATATTTTTGACAACGCAACCTGCGCGCGTAGATGCGTGTGCCGTGTTAGAGGATGGTTTTTTCTTGAAGAAGTTGTTCCATGTTATCCAGTTCGCTGGTTGGCGGTCATAGGAACAAAACATTTTAGCGCATAAAAACAAAACTACTGAACCAAAATAAAAAATATTGAAATTAGTTTCTCAATATTGTCTAAAGATAAGATTAAGCCAATAACGGACTTTTGAACAAAAAACTTTGCCTTCCGAATTGCCTATTTCAACGGGGTACAAATAACTGCATCCGGCGGATCCGCTTGCATACCTCGATGGACAATTCTGCCGTCGTAATTGAAAACACAGTAACTCGACAAAAGTCGTTTTGAGAAAAACGCGGTTAAAGTTTTGTTGTTAAATTTTGTTATTATGAACAAACCAATCAACAAGGATTACTGTCTGTATTTTTTTATGTTGATAAATAATTAAAACTTCAATTCGGCATCAAAATATCTCAAATTTTATAGTTGTATAATTAATTAAAATAGATAATGTGTTTTAAACTAGGATAATTAATTTAAACAATATCATATTTTTAAGCTAAAACACAGTAATTGATTGGTTACTGTGTTTTAAGCAAGTTTTACTCATTACTGTGTTTTAACCATGTAAAGATGATAGTAATAGGGAAATTGCAACACAGTAACTTTAGACATACTGTGTTTAAGCTTAATACAAGTAGCGTTTGTGACTTAAATCAAATCCTAGTAAGTGAAGATGCTGGTTTTAAAGCTAATTTATAGTAAGATTCTCATAAGTGCAATTATAGTATCTGAATATACTGTGTTCTAAGCTTGTGTTTGTACATTTTTTTATTACTTAATACTAGGGCGATTTTAGTCTTAAAAATGAAATCGCCTTAGTTTTGCTGAAAATATATTAAATAAAACAGTAAAACGTCATCATGTGAATTAAATGTTATTTAATAAATCTTTCTTCTAAATCAACAAGGTTCAGTGTCTAAAACTAAGGTGTAAAATGAAAATATCAGAACAAATTATTCTCAAAATCAAACAAATCATCAAATAACGAAAAAATTTCCGTGAATTTCGAATGCAAGCCCAGCAAGCATTGCTGGCAGGCGATATTAAGCCTACCTGCAATGATTTTTGTCCGAATAAACAAAAATAAATTAAAATCTATTGAAATAAAATTTCTTCCAACTCCAATTTTTCTACTTTGATCGCGAATTACTTGAATAAAAATCCCATAAAGTGACAAGTTTTTTATACTATTCTAAGCCCTAAGGCTTTGAAAAAGTTATAAAATTAAAAAAAAGTCCTTCACACCTCTACTTAATTTTTTCTCCATACTAAGTATTTACTAACTATTTCAGTGATGATTTCTCAAGAACAACATTTTTGAACTTTGGATCAAAATTGCAGTGATTTCTAGGAGTCCATAGCTAATCATTATTTTTTCGGTAATAGATAAATTATCTGAGACCCTAAAAAATAAAAAATATCTCTGAAACGTCCAAAGAATAAAAAGTTACAAAATAAAATCCAATGCCAGGTTTTTTTTTTTCAACAAAAACCTAAAATCCTCATATTTTCTAAACGACAAAAAATGGCTGAACATACGAGTACAAGGGGGTGATTCAGGTAGCCCTTGGTGTCAGCTATCTTTCTTTTCTAGATTTTCTCACTTGACGCCTATGTTTGGGCCACCCTGTATAGGTAATATCCTAAAGAACTCCAGTGCAACCGACTTACCTTCGTGAGAGATTCTCGTTACTTTCCCCACGTGAGAGACTACAGAAAACGTGTGATACCAGACCTTACAGAACCTTACAAGTTTAACGTTGGAACCGAATTATAATCGAACTCTTTCACGGTGAGTGCTGCTCAACTGTGGAACTCTCTTCCAAAGCCGATCAGAGACTGTCCCTCCGTAGCGTGGTTTAAAGTCAAACTCAAAGAGCACTTCCTTTCAATATAATATCTTAGCGTAAATTTATGTATTGTAAGTCAGAACCCGCAAGTAACTTTATTATTTTGTATTGCATTAGTCTATTAAATTATATACCTAGTTTTTTCTTTAATGAAAGTATTCGGGTATACGTATACTATCATGTACTTGTATGTTATCAATTACTGTATTATTTATGTCTTGTCTGTTTATGTACCTACTTTATTGGCCGTCTCCTGCCGTCAAAACAATATTTCACAATTTATTTGACTGGCTGGAAGAAATTTCTATTGAGTACGTAATTTCTCTTTTTTGTTATTTAAGTTTTTATTTTGTCTAATAAAGTTTATAAATGATATTTAATATGCCTATAAAGTGTAAAGTATACTAAAGTAGGTATCCATCGTTTTTTAAACGGAAAGCGTATAGACATAGATTAAAATCTATAAAAACGACTGATAACAAAATAAACGAAATCGGATAATATTAAGGGGTAGAAAAACTGTTTTTTCGTTTTCTTCGTTTGTATGAGCGTGACAGTGGCAGAGCGTGCCATTCACAATCCTATGAAGACGTTTTAAAGTTTAATTTTATATCATTCATATCGGACCATTCTGTATAAGTAAAGTAAATATTGCTGCCTTAAATATTGATTGTGCCGTGGTGTGGCGATGGCGCGGTGCTCCCGCGCCAGTTGTCAACAACATACCGCTCCTTCTGTATCCCCTTACCCAAAATGTAGTTTATAACACAGTAAGTTCAAACTATATTAAGCTTATAACACAGTAAGTACTTAGTTACTGTGTTATAGCCAAGTTTCTTCGAAAAAAAAATTAAACCTGTAGGCACTTAAAACACAGTAATTGAAATACTGTGATTTAGTCATGTTTTCATAAATAAACTTTTATCAATATTTTAGAATAAAACACAGTATCTGAAGATGCCGTGTTCTAACCAAGCAAATATATTTCTGAAATCCTTATATACTTTAAGTAAGATCACAGTAAGTAATAAGTTACTGTGTTATAACCTAAAAAACTATCAATACTGTGTTCTTCCTTAAAAATATCTTGATTTTTCTAAAGATACTGTGTTTTCACCTAAGTTATCTCGGGAACTATCCATCGTACAGACAAACCGAAATTTTTCCCAGATAGTACTCGGGCTCCTGATTTTAAAGAACCAAAAAAAGTATGAACACAGTAACTGAAGTTACTGTGTTTTCAATTACGACGGCAGAATTGTCTTCCAACTCTATTAATACTACCGTTTACACGTATTAACTGCGTGAATCAATAAGAGGTAGTTACTTGTACATTATGTACCTGAAATCGGAACTTTTGCGAATACAGTCAACAACCCGAGGGCTGATTGCGAGTTTGGCTTTACGGGGATGATACGAAACCAGCCTACGTAAGTGAGTGAGTGATAGTATCAGCAAAAATATTTTGGGAACTACGTAGGGTAGAGGCGCCTTAAGTCAGCCACCCCCCAGTAGTCGGCCATTGCGGGTTTAAAGTTCCATAACTAGTGTAGTTTTTAACATATAGCTATATCTGTATTTTTCTATGGTTCATTGATTAATTAACTATACCTGTAATATTTTGTCATATTTTGACTTATTTGTGTTTATTAAAAAAACACGTTTTAATAACTTCCGATTCAGAATCACGGTCCGCCATCTTTTTTTGCTAGTTGAAGGGAGTCTCAAATCCTAAAGATTTTCGCTGTGTTTTGTACTGTGGCATGCCATGTTTTATTTTATTCTCATTCTTTAATAAATTTTTAACCTCTTGATAACTTAAATAAACCCTTATTTGTGTTATCAATTAAAAAAACCAGGGGGACGACTATTGGGATCAGTAATTTCATACAAATGCCAGTACTCGGCCCCCCGGCCGACTTATGGAATTTCTGTAAATTTCACGTAAGCAGCCCAAATTGACAGGTTGCACATATCTTTTTCTTCTGTATAGAGTTCACAAAGTATTGAGAATATTATTTTGGCAACAACCCAATACTCGGCCACCAAAAAAAATGCCTATTAGGTGGCCGACTTTTGGACTCAGTCTCGAAGAAATTTTGTCAACCCAGAAGTCGGCCACAAGCAATTGCTTTTTCATACCTTATATGGTGCGGCCGACCACTGGCTACCTCATGGCCGACTTTAGGTGATAGGCGGCCGAGTACTAGAGAAATGGGTGTTTTTTTCTTTAAAGCTAATTTTCTTCATCGCAGTAAGAATTGGTAGAATAATCGTTTTATTTACTGAAACCTAAGTAACCGGAGCTTCAATTAATATTGGTTACGTCCTTCTAGAACCTCCAACAACAGAAATAATGGACTTTGAAGTTGCACATTTCACTAAGTGGCCGACTACTGGTTCCTTTACCCTAGTAGGTAGTCGAGCAGAGCAGCCCCCACAGAAAAAAATAAGTACATGTGGTATAAAAAAACATATCTTATTCTTCGATCAAAGTTCGGTGATCTTATTACATCTAATAGCATAGACAATGTGATACATCTATGCGATAGAGATACCTATGAACCACAATAGCCACAGACAGGCTAATGGAAAAATCATAAAATAGTCATACAGCCAGCCGTTGACAGATGGGTAAAAAGAAGAATATAGGTGATACTGCATCCACAGCTCATATACATAGGTAGATGGATTAGTGACCAATTGGGATGATGTTTATAGTGTATGGTAGATAGAGCCCACACAATATGTAGATACATAGCGTTAATCCTTACAATAAAACCTTCGAATTAGACCTGTGATGTCAAGTACTTCTTCTTACTTCCTTTGGCGCTACAACCCTTTGTGGGTCTTGGCCTCCCCAGTAGATCTCCATCTGTGATGTCAAGACGATGTCATTTATAGTTATCGTGCCGTACGCAACTGCGGACTCGCGGTATAGTCACCGCAAATGGTAGGCAGGTTATTGCCGAAAAAACTTGTCTTCAATAAATCGAATTACGCCGTAAGGTGGCCCAATTTTCTGGGCTAGCTATTGTTGTAAACAATACATCGATTGTTCGTCTCTTGTTACCTAGATAAAAACAGACTAGGCGATTCCGAATAATAGAGATATTATTATGTACCGCTTACGCAGCACTCTTACATACCTAATTCCGATGAACCACCAATGTCGTTCTCCTGAAGTAGCTAGCTCCGCAATTTGTTTGTTTTCTACCGTAACATGGTCAAGTGCGAGACATGCATCTGGGAGCTACATTTTTTATTTGTGTGTGGGTAGGTATTTCAATAAACGTAGAAACAATTGTACTGAAGCTCTATCATAATTATAATTTGTAAACCACAAAGACACCTCAGCCGGCTTATCCCACTCTTTTTAGCTACATAGAGTAGATAAACCCATCTAGTATTCCATCTAGTCCATCTAGTCATACACTTAGTTCTACATGTATGACCACTAAGAAAAAAAATCCGCCTTATAAACCTATACGGATGGATGTAGAGACGGAGCAGTAAGGGCAGGTATCTTTAACCGTTATAGTAACAGGAAAATGTTCCTAGGATACCATCCATAACTTTTTGAGAAATTATGAACTGCATTCACAGATTTTGGAAAAAGTTTACAGTCACCGAAATAATGACAGAAATCGACAGAAAATACTGGTAGAGTGCAGTAAACCCTACGGATAAGCCTGTTAGACTAGAGATCTTGACCTTCCAAATAGGTAACCAGAAAACTCAAGGGTCAGTCGGCCACACGCTTGATACCCCTTTTCGTTCGATTGGCGCCCTTATGCCGCGCGCGGTAAGGGCTGCCATGGGGTATCTGTGACTGTGGCCGACCGTAGCTAAAAGAACCTATGTAATATCTGTGTATGTGTTCCTATTATGGTTATCTACTTACGCCTACCTCAACAACATATGGGACGGCGTAGTTGTTGAAAGACCTTGCAAGGCCAGCTCTATAGTAGCCCCATTCTTCTGAATGTAAGTAGGTAGGTAGGTACCAATGTACTTATATGTATAATGTACCTAGGTAGGTACTTACCATTTGTTGTTGTCTTAATTTAGAACATTCGATTTATAAAAATGGCACCTCCAATAACTAGTGGTTCGCCCCGAACTATGAACTCGCGACCCCATATAAACCTAATAATAATAATAACCCCCGTGTGGTTCCCGGGAGGTACAGAGTTGGACCAACCCCTACAGTCGATTTTCAGTTGATTTTCCACTCGTTTTTCAAGATTTTCAGATTTTTCTTCTAGCATTTTTAGTTTTTCGCCAAACATTCTTTGAATGTTTTCTGTAACTTGTTTGCCGCTTTTTCTTATTTCAAGTTTTTGTGCCTCTAGATCATTTTGGATTTTTTGTAGTTTATCTAGTATTTCTTCCATTTTAAGTTTTGTATAGGACTCTCTTGTAGTTTTGAAGTAAAGCGACCTCTATTGTTGAGCATAAGGACTTTTTGGTTTATAATTTTGAACACTAGATGGCTCTAATAAAAAATGTTTTGTCACGCCCTCTGTTAGGAAGTAGAGTAACAATTTTTTTTTAATAGATGGCGCTGTTTCGTATTTTCTAATCTGGTGTACTTTGGACCTTAGCAATTAGCATAATTTTTGATTTATTGGATTAAAATAGAGTTCTTGTTACGGATTATTTCGCGACCCGTAAAAGTTTATTTTTATTGTTTCCACTAAGTTTTTATCGTCCGATATCCACAATATTGTTTCCAAACAGAATTTGTATTTATAGTTCACTTTTGTTAGTTTTTATCACTGCTTTCACTGTTTACTGATTAGATTTACGTTTTTATCACTTTTAAAATCACTTTTTAGCACTATTTTATTGTTACTGAGAGGCAGCAGTGGCGCCCTCTCTCATCCCATATAAACTTAACAACCCCATATCTCTGCAACCCCTCGACCGATTTGGCTCATGTTCGAACTTAAAAATTATTTTAATTTCATTTACCTGCCTACCAAATTTCATGACGATCCGACAAAAATTACTCAAGTTATCGTCGAACGAACATTCATACATACAAACATACAAACATACAAACATACAAACATACAAACATACAAACATACAAACATACATACATACATACATACAAACGCCGGATTGTTCCAGTAGACTCGGAGAACTTCGCTCGCTTCGCTCGCTCGTTCAATTATTATAGTATCCAAATAACTCCTTCATCCTTGTGATATTGTGAGAGCGAGTTTGCAAACGTCAAACGTGCGTGTGCATGGTCATTTCTTCACATGTGACATTTATTGAACAAGTTATCTTATGACTTATGAATGACAGTTCTACTAATAAGGTTACACGATAGCAACGTGGCGGGAAATTCAAATTTTTTACAGTTTTTTACATTTTGTAGCTAAACTGAGCTATTTTTGTTCAGCGATTTTTCGTTCGCGGCAATAAAACAGTATTCTTTTCATTATTGTAAACAACAGAACAACAATAATTAAGCCGATTATGTGTTCAGGTCTACGAAGCAGTGGCACTGCCCAAAAAACAAAAATTGCTCAGTTTAGCTACAAAATGTATAAATCTGTGAAAATTTTGAATTTCCCGCCACGCTGCTATCTTCCAGCCTTAACATCTGAAATGTAACTACCACGTTCAAAGCAAATCAATGTCTTGTATCTTGACATGTACACACGGCAGCACGTCGACCTTTACACGCTAGCACTCTACTCGGTTACGTTACGGGCGACTTTGCAACAAAAGTGTACAGTCTGACGTGCTGTCGTGTGTACCTATGTGATTCTTCCGGCTTTGCTAAGCTAACAATCTGTTGATCGTGGTTCGTAACTTAATTATCTTGCGCTCTACCTAATATGCTGTCCTGATGAGTTTAAAATACTTAGCTCTGTTCCTGCCTGAAAAACGTCAACTTCAGAGTAGCTTTCACGAGTGCGAAAAAGCTGTGCCGGACGTCTGTCATGTATCCTAATACCATAGTAGTAAGGTTTCCAACAACTTTTGGTTTATACGACTTTTGAAATAGCTCGCTCGTAAGTAATTTTTATTGAAAGAGCGAGCGAAGCGAGCGAAGTTCTCCGAGTCCACTGGAACAATCCGGCGTTTGTATGTTTGTATGTATGAATGTTCGTTCGACGATAACTTGAGTAAATTTGGTCGGATCGTTATGAAATTTGGTAGGCGGGTATTTTTTATTTTTAAGTATTTTTAAGTTCGAACATGAGCCAAATCGGTCGAGGGGTTGCCGAGATATGGGGTTGTTAAGTTTATACGGGGTCGCGAGTTCACAGTTCGGGGCGAACCACTAGTATATTATTATCCAATGTTTCTTATTCTTTAAAATTAAAAGTTAGCATTAGCGCTGAAATGGTCAGCGCTGCCTTCGTGGCGCGCGCTTTCGTGCCCCTCCACTTTCTACCGCCTTTCCAGCCCCTCCTGCCAGCTCCTATTTTTTAATTCGCCGCGCAACGCAAATTTTGGCATAAAAATAAGTACCTATGTTTTGGAAAAAAAAATGCAAAAAAGGTTGCATGGACCCATATTATAAGGTAAGTCTTTAAATCTTTGTTGTATGTACACACGACAGCACGTCAGACTGTACACTTTTGATGCAAAGTCGCCCGTAACGTAACTGAGTAGAGTGCTAGCGTATAAAGGTCGACGTGCTGTCGTGTGTACATACCTACACTTTTGGTGTAAAGTCGCCCGTAACGTAACCGAGTAGAGTGCTAGCCTTCAAGGGTCGATGTGCTGTCGTGGTGCACACTGCGAACCTCGCGGCGAACACGTTGCGAATTCGTGGCGAACTAGCCTCGCATTCGCTTCGCTATCAAATTCGCTATAATTATCTATACCTATGCATCACACTAGCGATCTATATCATAGCTTTGAATTAATATGTAGCAATGGCAGACGCCAAAACAAATACATATACTGCACAATGCTTGTTTTTTACTCAAGTTAGTAAGTACGAGTACGCACTTACTCTACTTTCACTTCAAAGGTATCATAACGGTTTCACGCGGCTCTCATCATTTTGACCCACTAACCATACAATGTTGTACTGCAGGATAACTGTCAAGGAGCCAAGTTGATGACCCCGAAAAATACCGTTATTTTCTCTCGCAAATGCTTCGTTTCGTCGACTCTTGATTCGATTTCCTCGTGGTTTTTGGAAGCGGCGCGATGAGAAAATATTATAGTAGAGATTTTTTTTTGTTTTGGTCCGCTCTATGTATATCAAAAGAGTAGGAGAGCGTTCTTTGTCGATATTACTGTCATGCTCAGGCTCTTCGGGCAGGTAGGTAGCACCTTAATTTTTTTTCGCTAAGTTAGGTATTTTTTAGTTCCTATGCCTGCGGTTCAATGAACTCTGCCACACTTATGAATACTTGATTAGAAAATGTTCAGAAAATCACGTAAAACATGACTCACACACCACTTACCTACATAAGAAACTCGAGTAAAGTTCAAGAGAAGGGTTTATTTTTATTATGAAATGTTGAGCTGGACGAGGATTTGGCCGCATCATAATTATTATGATAAAAAAAATTGCCAACGGACAAAAAAAATGCTAAGTTTCAGTTTTCTTTTCTCGTTACGGTGGATTCGTCACATAGGTAAGTAGGTAAAAAATAGCAACAATGAATCATCCCAATCGAAACCGATATATACCTACCAGATACTTTCTATGTTTTAGGCAAATGAGAGCTCATGGTGCTACCAACCATACCGTGCTGGGCCTATCCATCCAGCCTTCGTGAACGTCAACTATCCTTATACAGGGTGTTAAAAGTCCGCCAATAGACCCGAAAGCCACGCATATTAGACACCAAAACAAAGTACTTTTCTCGATAAATTATTGCTGGGAAATGATTTTGGTTTTTTAGGTTCTGTGTTCTGGTATACGAAGCAGTGGCACTGCCCAAAAAACTTGTCGTAGACTAGCTACAAAATGTAAAAACTGTGAAAATTTTGAATTTCCCGCCACGTTGCTATCGTCTACCCTTAATACAAAACCTACGAGTCCTACAACTCTACATTCTGGCCATTGGCCATCCGACTCGCCACGCGCGAGCTATTGATGGGTCAAATTGTGTCATATTGTAGGTACAAAACAAGTGTTACATTTCCCATCAACATTGCGACGTATTTTTATAGAACTTGCATTTTTTTCTTCAGCGCACGTGTGGATTTGCACGACACCCAGCCAGCTAGACATTGTGGCGCGATGGCGTGATGCCTATCACGATGTCTTACCTAATGCTGAGTAGACAGTAATCAATCGCGTAGAAAAAAAGATAACACAGCCATTTAGGGAAATATGGAGCAATGACACAGCCTTACTGAACTGTGCATCATACATCAAGGAATGTATTCCTTCCTGGTGGAGGTGAAATGCTCGTGAAATGTGATGCTTCCGAATTCCGAATCTGTCATCTCAAGAGCAAAGGTCTGGCTGGAAAACAATGCTACCGGAAATCGAATGCGATGAAAGGGTGAAGAAGAAATTGTAAACGTCGTTTCATTGTGTTCCAAATTTGAATTACCCACCTCTACTATACAAGGTGTTACAAAAGTACCTAACTCTTTTTACAGGGTAATAGCACCCAGTGATAGGGATCACAACCTAAATATTTTTTTCGCTCTATGACTTTCCGTTGATTTTTAAATTAATAAAATGTGAACGCTGTGGCGGGAGAAAAGTATTTTTTAAATATTGTTTTCATTGACTTTCACAATGTTTTAACAACTCAAACCTTTGCAAATGCACCTACACCCACAAACATATTTTTAAATTTGAGCTAATACCAAGAACAAAAAAGTTATGAAAAAATTTCAGCTTTGAGGTTATAAAATAAAAATTGTTTTTTTCAACTTTTTTTTACAGAATTAACATCCTCTTGACCAGTAGGTTACACCCTGTAAAAAGAGTTAGGATGTTTTGTAACACGTTGTATTGTTCGAAACTTTTTGATATGAGAAACAAAATTAAATGACAAATGACTTTTTTTTTTCAGTCCACGGGAGAGATTTCTATCCTATTACTTGGCTTGGACAGCATTAATGGTCCAAGTTCCTCAAACAAAAAACAGTGGGAGTGGAGCCAGTGTAGCAACTTCTGAATCACCCAAGGGAAGCGCTGTTGTAGGTGATTCAGAAAGTAAAGTCTTAATTTTGACAGAGTCATTCATCCTATTCGAAATCTACTTTTTATTGGCTTCCGCGAGTTGTATAGCCAGCGTAGCGTCGAACATCTATCTATATATATAAAAGGCTTAGGTTGACTGACTCATCACGCTACAGCCCAAACGGCTGAACCTATAAGTATGAAATTTGGACAAAAGTTGCGTTATATGGTGGAGGGTTCATTTAAGAAGCGATTTTTTTTTATTTAACCCTTAAGTGGGTCAAAATAGGGCTGAAAGTGTGTATGGGAAAAAATTTTTTTTTGGTCTTTTGTTCTTTGATTTGATCGTTTTGATCTTGATTTTTTGTACTTTTTTTTTTAAAATCACTTGACACCTATTTCAGATTTTTTTTCATTTCTATGTTCTTAAGGGTTAAAATGGGTGCCAAAGTTTTTCGATTTTTTTCACCAGTTACGATCGATGCTGGAACAAAACCGCTAATGCCACAACAGTGAAAATTTGACAATAGTTGTAATTTGTGGACACGCTACGAGTTAAGACAGATTTACTTCAAGTTTAACCCTTAAAGCGGTAAAAATGGGGTCCAAAGTTTGTATGAAAAAAAAATTTTTTTTGTCCGGATTTACTTGCAACTGAGAATTCGTATATTAAATCAAAAATAATTTAACACCTGTTTTAGCTTTTTTCTAATTTTAGCCGTTTAAGGGTTAAACGAGGTTGAAATGTATGAATATTTTTCGTGATGTAGTGTCAACGTCGGGCCCAAACCATTTAAGCTACAACTATGAAATTGAAACTGCAGTAGCGTTTTGTAGCAAAACTACCCACCATGAAGAAAAAAATATAATTTTAACCCGTCAAATGCCCAAACCGGGGTTCAAAGTTTGTATGAAATAATTTTTTTTTTTTGTCCGATTTACTTGAAATTTAGTATTTGTATATTTAATAAGAAACAATTAAATACGTGTTTCAGCGTTTTTCAAAATTCTGCCCACCAAAGGGTTAAAAGGGGTAGAAAAGTTTGAAGATTTTTCCTGATTTAGTATCAATGCCAGGCCTAAACCATTAAAGCTACAACTATGTAATTGAAACTGCAGTAGTGTTTTGTGGCAAAACTACCTACCATGAAGAAAAATATATAATTTTAACCCTTCAAATGCCCAAACTAGGGTTCAAAGTTTGTATGAAATAAAAATTTTTTTTGGTCCGATTTACTTGAAATTAAGTATTAGTATACTAAATCAGAAAAAAACAAACACGTGTTTCAGCGTTTTTCTCATTTCAGCCAATGAAGGGTTAAAATGGGTGGAAACGTTGAAGTTTTTTTCCTGATGTAGTAGCAATGCTGGGCCCAAACCATTGAAGCTACAACTTTGAAATTGAATGTGCAGTTGCATTTTATAGCATTACTACCCACCATCAAGAAAAAAATATAATTTTAACCCTTCAAATGCCCAAACAAGGGTTCAAAATTTGTATGAAATAAAAAAATTTTTTGGTCCGATTTACTTGAAACTTAGTATTTGTATATTAAATAAGAAACCATTAAACACGTGTTTCAGCGTATTTCAAATTTCTGTCCACAAAAGGGTTAAAAGGGGTAGAAAAGTTTGAAGATTTTTCCTGATGTATTATCAATGCCAGGCCTAAACCATTAAAGCTACAACTATGAAATTGAAACTGCAGTAGTGTTTTGTGGCAAAACTACCTACCATGAAAAAAATAATATAATTTTAACCCTTCAAATGCCCAAACCGGGGTTCAAAGTTTGTATGAAATAAAATTTTTTTTTGGTCCGATTTACTTCAAATTAAGTATTCGTATACTAAATCAGAAATAATTAAACACGTGTTTCAGCATTTTTCTCATTTCAGCGAATGAAGGGTTAAAATGGGTGGAAACGTTGAAGATTTTTCCCTGATATAGTAGCAATGCTGGGTCCAAACCATTCAAGTTAGAACTTTGAAATTTGAACTACTGTTGCTTTTTATAGCAAAACTACCAACCATGACGAAAAAAGTAATAATGTTAACCCTTGAAATGCCCAAACCGGGGTTAAAAGTTTGTATGAAATACTTTTTTTTTTGTCTGATATACTTGAAACTAAGTATTCGTATGCTAAATCAGAAATAATCAAACAGGTGTTTCAGCAATTTTCTCATTTCAGCGAATGAAGGGTTAAAATGGGTGGAAACGTTGAATATTTTTCTCTGATGTAGTAGCAATGCTGGGCCCAACCCATTTAAGTTACAACTTTGAAAAACTACAGTTGCGTTTTATAGCAAAACTAGGGTAAAGGAACCAGTAGTCGGCCACTTAGTGAAATGTGCAACTTCAAAGTCTATTATTTCTGTTGTTGGAGGTTCTAGAAGGACGTAACCCATATTAATTGAAGCTCTGGTTACTTAGGTTTCAGTAAATAAAACGATTATTCTTCCAATTCATACTGCGATGGAGAAAATTAGCGTTAAACAAAAAAACACCCATTTCTCTAGTACTCGGCCGCCTATCACCTAAAGTCGGCCTTGAGGTAGCCAGTGGTCGGCCGCACCATATAAGGTATGAAAAAGCAATTGCTTTGCTTGTGGCCGACTTCTGGGTTGACAAAATTTCTTCGAAACTAAGTCCAAAAGTCGGCCACCTAATAGGCATTTTTTTTGGTGGCCGAGTATTGGGTTGTTGCCAAAATATTATTCTCAATGCTTTGTGAACTCTATACAGAAGAAAAAGATATGTGCAACCTGTCAATTTGGGCTGCGGCTGTGAAATTTACAGAAATTCCATAAGTCGGCCGGGGGGCCGAGTACTGGCATTTGTATGAAATTACTGATCCCAATAGTCGGCCCCCTGTTTTTTTAAATTGATATCACAAATAAGGGTTTATTTAAGTTATCAAGAGGTCAACAATTAATTAAAGAATGAGAATAAAATAAAATATGACATACCACAGTACAAAACACAGCGAAAATCTGTAAAATTTGAGACTCCCTTCAACTAGCAAAAAAAGATGGCGGACCGTGATTCTGAGTCGCAAGTTATTAAAACGTGTTTTTTTAATAAACACAAATAAGTAAAAATATAACAAAATATTACAGGTATCGTTAATTAATCAATGAACCATAGAAAAATACAGATAAAGCTATATGTTAAAAACTACACTAGTTATTTAACTTTAAACCCGCAATGGCCGACTACTGGGGGGTGGCTGACTTTAGGCGCCTCTACCCTACCAACCATGAAGAAAAAAGTAATAATGTTAACTCTAAAACGGCCAAAACGGGTTTCAAACTTTGTATGAAATTATCATTTTATTGGGTCAGATTAACTTGAAACTAAGTAGTCGTGTATTTAATCAGAAATAATAATTAAACTCATGTTTCAGCATCAAAAAGGGTGGAAACATTTTAAGAGTTTTCCTGATGTAGTATCAATAACAATGCCGGAACCTTTAAAGCTACAACTATTCAATGAACATTTAACTACAGTTGCGTTTTATAGCAAATCTACTAAGCATGAAGAAAACAATAATAATGATAAACCTAAAACGGCCAAAAAGGTTCAAAGTATGTATTTTTTTTTTGTTGGATTCATTTGATCTTTACCAATTTGGTCACATACATACACAACACATACACTTCCACGCTGAAACTGCACGACGGATTTGGATGACATTTGGAATAGAGATAGCTTACAAAAATACACACCCATGACTCTATTCATGCTAATTTGATAATGGTGAAAGATGTACCCAGGCAACTTCTTATAAGTCTTCGCGGACGAAGTCGCGGGCGAAAAGCTAGTTTGTAATAAGTAGCAAAGAACAGAAAAGAATTTGAAGAGCTGACGGCCCAGGGCCCACCTCCATTAGTGGAGAGGCACGCCAAGAAGAAGAGTTGGATAGATAGATAATTAGATATTGTAACACAAGAAAATATAGAGTCAGGACTCTGACGTGCTGTCGTGTGTGTGTACACTTTTGTTGTAAAGTCACCCGTAACGTGACCGAGTAAACTCTAATTTTTAAATCGAGTCCACGGAATGACAGTTGCTAGTATGCAACTGTCATTTTAGAGTTCTGGCGTGTAAGGGTCAACGTGCTGTCGTGTGTACCTACCTATCTATGCTATACTAAGTTGAAATGTTCGCAAAATACCGTGCTTCGCCTGCATCGGAGGAAGGAGTACGAAAATAGGGCCCGAGTATATTTGTCCTTCGAAATACCATGTGGGATATTGCGAGCAGCTGGCAGAGCCGATAGATATACCAAACAGCTGCAGAGATTCCTATCCTACCTAATTCTATGTGTACTACGACCAATGTAAGTTTGTACGTCTAATAAATTATTTTCATTATTGTATTCTATTCAATTCAATAATGTTGAAATATCGCGAATCATTAAAATTTAATAAATTCTTTTCGGTTGGGTCCGTTTGTTTTTAACCCCTGCCGCAAAAAGAGGGGTGTTTGTTAGGTACAACTTTGAGGTGTGTCGTAGTAGCTCCCAAACTGGTACAGTCAGCCACACGCTAGGATACCCCTTTTTGTTCGATTGGCGCCCTTATGCCGCGCGCAGTAAGAGCTGCAATGGGGTATCTGTGACTATGGCCGACCGTACAAACCAATTTTGATTTATGTATCTACTTAGTTTTTTTTTTGTTTTGACAGGTGAGTTGATCTTCGAGACTGACTTGACTTGTTTTCGGTTTCATCGAAATCAGTTTAGCCTTTTGAAATTAAATGTCGGGGGTTTTTGAAATTCATAATTTAGTCGTTATTCCTCTCTAACTTAATGGTTTTTTCCCTACTTTTTGGAAAGTAAACTAAATAAACTTTTTATTCGCGATGCGAGCAAAGCAAAAGCTAAGGTAGGTAGGTATCCACTTATGTTTATAAACTACCATAAAGTTTTATCGTTGGTAAGCTGATCACGGTTAGTTCTAATGTAGCTACTGTAAAAGTACTCTTGTGACTTTAATTTCTTTTGGTGTTACGTTACCATTGAGATAACGACTTATAGGAAGTGTTTCATTGTGTGTGAATTGTGATTAATTGATTATGATGGTTATGTTAAATTAATTACTTACTTATCTTATTGAATATTGTTTTTTGGTTGTCTAAATTAATTATGAGAGTAAGTACCAGTACGTAGGTTAGGTACGTGGAATTAAATTAATTACATCGTTTGCTAATGTCTCACACTATTTAATCCATTCGTCAATCTGAAACTATTTGCTGAAGTTAGCTAATATTCGGAATCACAAATAAAGGACGGGTGAAAACTGTAATGCGCAATGCTTCAGTGGTAGAAGTTATCGAAAGTCCGGCACTGGCACAGTACCTTCAGACCGCTCCGCGCGCGCGCGCTCCATCAGAAGAAAACAGTCAAGATTTTGAATTTGCCGCGCGAACAGTGGCCCGCGCGCGCCTGACAGCCGCATACAAAAACGGCGAAACTTTTTTTTTTGTTGACCGGCCTAGCTTGCGCGCCCGCCGTGTTGTTTTTGTTTTGTTTTCATCCAGACTTTTGCTAAAAACGGGTTTCTAGACCAAAAGACTCTCCCAAAGTGAACAATTAATATGTGCTAGCGTTCTTTGTGGTGTTTGTTACGGTATGTTGATTTTATAGTGATATTACTGTGGTGGAAACCTTCGGCTATCTTTCGCTAAGCGAACTTTACAATAACCTCTGTTTCCTTTGTTTAGGGACATCGACGCCCACGCCGAATTTATCAAAATAATAGTAAGTCTGGGTACGCTATCGCCAGTGTGGCGTTGGAGAATATGGACGGGGAGAGAAAAATAAACATAAACGAGGGGGTTCCCCTGAACACTGCAGGTGCGGCAAACATATTTTTGAATACTGGTAAAAATACCAAAGTTAACTCTCCAAATGGGACCGTTATTCATCTAAAAACAGGTGATATTCAGTTCCTCAATTTCTTTTACATCCATTCTTTCCATTCCCAAACTTATTCACCCTAACCAAGTTTTTATTTTTTTTTGCAGAGAAGAGTTCATCCGCCGACGTCGATCTGCACATAAATACGACGTTCTCAATAGCGTCTTTCAAGAAGATCAAGCTGTTGTTCATTTTGAACTTCCTGCTGAGTGTGATATGTATGATAATCAGTTGCTCGGTGGCCTTCTATTATTGGAACGAGCTCTCGTCCATGCGGCGGCAACTGGACGGTATTAAGGAGCAGCTAATTATCCAGAGTTTGAAGGAGAGTTTCACTCAGGACAGGGTGCAGGCCGGTGCACTGGGGTCCTTCCAAAGACCCAGGCAGCTGGAGAGAGACCCGAGGATGGAAACCAAAGATGACCACCCCCTTGACAGGAGGTACTATGTGGAGGACAAGGTTCCTGAGCAAAAGATGGAAGTGCCTTTTGTACCACAAAAAGGTATGTTTCCTATTTTTGATGATGATGATGTCCTTTTATCCCTTATCAGGGACATAGGGCTCGAAGAAGGGATTTCCATACTATTTCCTATTTTTACATACTACTATTTATGGGTTACCAATAATGTTTTGAGGGTTTTTGTATCGGTATGGTAGGCCACAGTCACAGATACCGCATGGTAACTCTTACCGCGCGCGGCATAAGGGCGCTAATCGAACAAAAAGGGGTATCCTAGCATGTGGGGACTGTACCTAAAAAAAATTTTCAAGAACCGTCATTGCTAAGTTTTGTAAAACTTAAGTAAACTACATATTTTTAAATGAAATATGATCTGTGTTTGTAAGGAATTTGCTACAGACTCCCAAAGTCACTCATTAGTTCGTGACATGTTTGTTTACTCCTAAGTTTCATTAGTTAATTAGCATACCTAGCATGTTTAAACAGTATCCCTTTATTTTTCAGATGTTCTAGTAGCTCATTTTAATGGTGCCACAAGCGAATTGAACCTTGGAAAAAAAGGTGAGTCTATTCATTTGTTTGTTTATACCTACTGTTACCTTGTACTGTTTATTGTTTACCTAACATAATTTTATGTTACTGCTATTGTTAGATAAAATCCAAGTGTAAGAGATAACTCGTATTGAGGCTTTACTATGTTTAACAGCTACGCAGGCAGTGAACAGGTGATTCCCCTGCATTCCTACTCCTTATGACTTTAAACTATGCTACATTATTGCACAGGATATACTTGATTAGTATAATGCACACACAGTAGTATTTACATACCTATTCTTTAGTATGTAATTCAAAAATAGATCTTTCATTAGTGCATTAAAGATCGGTTTTGCCTGCCATTATTAGTGGTTAGCGTTTACGGCGTTTTGTAACTGTGTCATAATGACACATTTGCTTTACTATGTTACTAATTAATGGCCATGTCTGTAGTCTGAGCAGATGGCTCCTTTGCTTTTGTTTTTAAATGTTTCAGTCAATTAAATCCCACACCAGATGGCTTATCAGAGTATCAGACTTAGAAAATATTCTGTAGAGAACAAAATCCAATGAAATCGCATGTTTAGCATGCATGCTCGTAATAATTATTGTTGATATCTATTGTTTCGCGTAGATATACTTACATGTAGAGTCAACTATTTTCAACTGAAACTCGTTAGAAAAGTAAGTTCATATGTACGGTCAGCCACAGTCACAGATGCCCCATGGCAGCTCTTACCGCGCGCGGCATAAGGTCGCCAATCGAACAGAAAGGGGTATCCTAGCGTGTGGCCGACTGTACCTAGCTTAATAATAACGAGTAAACCACAAAACGCGGTTAAGTCCTACCGGAATCAACAACTGTTTTGCGCAATTTAAAATAGTGATAAGCAGTGGATAAATCCATGAGACATACTTAACAAAAAAATACAGTATTATCGCGTTTAGAAGGCTATCAGTACCCGCCACACTAACACAAAAATGATAACGTAACGAATTGAGTGCCGGTTCATTGTTTTAAAGTAGGTACTTTACAATATTATCAAATAATGCAACTAACCAAGTGTCTTTCTCTAGAAGCCTATAAATAAACATTGCATTATCATTGATAATCTTAATTACTTACCTATTTGATACCTAGTAGAGCATCCAATCAAACATGCATGACCTACAGTCTGAGTGGTCCTTCACCCATCTACAGGGTGAACTTTTAATATCGTTAGCCAACTTAATATCAACTTTATACTCAACTTTTACTAACTATATCGTCAACAAACACGACAAACCAAAGTCACTCTACATAGTGTGTGTGACTTGAAGTGTTCATACAATATTTACATCTTTATTGGGTGTTTCATAAAGGTCCTGTGACACAGAAAAGGATCGCACAATTCACCAATACACAAGCAACTTTTACTATGGGGCCAAGTTCGAAATCGCGAAAACAATATCAGCTGCCTCATACATTTGATGCAGTAGTATCCAATTTTAGTATGGAACAGCTGTTATTTTTTTCGAGTTAAAGTTGCTTGTATGAGTTAAGCACCCCTTTCAGTGACACATGACCTTTCTGAAGCACCCTATATTGTATAAGCTGCTACAGAAAAGTCGCGTCCTGTCTGTAAAATTATTCTCTAAAGGTGTAATTTTTTTCTAATGATTAGTAGGCTCCAAATTATCATCTTTACCTACCATATTCATTTGGTGCAGTAAATATCGAACTGTAATTTGAAGCAGCTGATAGGTATTATTTAGTTTTTTTGCAAACAGTAGACCGACCTGATAATATAAGTTATTCGATGCTGACTGATAAGTACGACGGCCTCTAAAGTGTGACACTTCATTTAAGAGATAAACAGTTACAAAAAAAAAACAAATCACAAACACACCTCTATCTACCCTCTAAAAAAACTTGGCTTCAGTCCGACGCTGCCAAATACCGTCTGACCATTGTCTGATGAAGTCCTATCTCTTCCACAGCAACCATTCTACCCTCTAAAAAACTTGGCTTTAGTCAGACGTTGCCAAATATCGTCTGACCGTTGTCTGATGAAGCCCTATCTCTTCCACAGCAACCATCGGTCCCTGGTCGCGAGACAAGGAGCGCTCCTCCAAAAACAGCGCAAGCCTGGAGCTCCGCACTGACTACGTCGCCATCAACGAGAGCGGTCTATATTTAGTCTATGCTCAAGTAAGCACTTCACTTGTTTTTGTACGGATATTCCGCATTTCTTCGCTACTGGGGGCGGCCGGCGCGCTTGGATCTTTCTTCACTTGTGTTTGTGCGAATGCTCTACATTTCTTAGGTACTGAAGGCGGCCGGCGGGCTGGCTGTTTTGAAGATGGAGATTTCGCGTATATAGACGAATCCAGTACGCGATTCAGGGACGTAAAGAAATGCAACTGTGATATACCAGAAACCGAATAAAATAGGTAAAAATCGTCAATCATTCTCAGTAACTTCAGTTCTGTTTGAAACATGAAAACGCGCGAAAAGAGTCTATACAAATTGTGATATTATCCTTCTTGACGTAGTAGGGTAGCCAACTGGTTGTACACGATTCTTCTTCGGAAGAATCTGTCTCTAAGGAGCACAATATTCTCTTGAGCCAACTTATCGTATAGCGCTGTAGTGTAGAGACGCGTTCGCGAGATCCTTTTAGAACCGAAGCTATAGTAAACTAAAGTTCGAAATAAACGGCAGTGTGTAGTAGGGGGAATGACGGAATCTCTGACCGTCTATCTGCCGGTTTCTGAATTGAGAAATTCGCTAAGCAAATGGGTAAGTATCGTCCTGTCTCTGCAGATTTCTTAAAAAAGAGCGTGACAGAACGATAATTATGTATTTGCTTAGCAAAATTCTCAACTCAGAAACCGGGCCTATCTTGACTAATTCACTTTCTAGACTCAAATCATTCGCGCGGGAAAGCGACGATCTTACCGTTACACGACCTAGCCAAGCAAAAGTGACGTATTACCCAGAAACCGATGAGTAATCAATACTTACTTACTTTGTGTCAATAAATTCCTTAGGATAAACGAAATACAACCCCCAAATCCAAACAGAAAACAAGATCAAGTCTTTAACGCTATAAGTCGCAGATAGGTTCACAGTTGTTAGGACAAAACTGCCTTTTCCTAGTTTTTCTCATACAACGCTGGACCTATCAAATCGAGACAACATAAAGACACAACTGCCCAGTTCTAAGTTATAAAACTATGATGAGGCAGTTATAAAGAAGCAATACTTAAATAAAGAAATACAGGTGTAGCATGGAACTGGGATATTATGTTAATACACCGCTATGAATCCACAATCACGTCACTCGATCGTGATTCATTAATTGAAAACGCAGTGTCACATAATATAACAGCAATGTGTGCTTGCAGTGCTTGCTTATTACCTACATGTTACATTACATTTATGCCCTACTACCAGCGAACCGACAAAACACAGCCCTTTGCAGAAAAGTCTTGTCTACTCGTCAATAAAACTTTTTACTTACTTACAATAACCAAAACTTGGGTGTCTAATCTCCCTACTCAATCTACATTATATAGTTTAGCCAAATCTGAAATCACGAGCCTAATGTAAGAATAAAGTTCAACTATTGATCAAAATAAAAGGCACCATCAGTTGAAATTTTATAACCCGATTTCAGATTTCAGGCTTTGGTTGGACCTTTAAAATCTATAACAAACTGCCCAAATAGATGCAGATTTCAAGTTATAGATTCTGCAGTTACCGCATAATTATGTGGCTGCAGACCGCAGTTGTGTTGCGAATAATACTTCACCTTTAAAGGTAGACCACAATCTCAGATACCCCATGGCAGCTCTTATCGCGCGCGGCATAAGGGCGCCAATCGAACAAAAAGGGGTATCTGAGACTGTGGCCGACTGTACCTATGACTTTGTTTCTTTTTAAAGTTAAGACTTTATGTCTACTCAAGTTAAGACGGAACTCTACCTTTATGTCTACTCAAGTTAAGACACAAAGGCCCGGTTTCTGAATTGAGAATTTTACTAAGTAAATTTTACCAAGTAAATAGTTCTTTTGTGAGAAATCCGCAGAGTTAGAACGACATTTAAGTGCTTGCTTAGCGAATTTCTCAAATCAGAAACCGGCAGAAAGTTTACTGCGGCCTTCGTCTCAGCCACTGCTGATGGGCGCAGTACACTTTGGGGCGGCGACTTTCAAAACTATTCCTTTCTAACAAGAGAAGTGTCGCCGCTGTCTGAAGTTTGTAGTCCTTCGAAGAAGTATTCCTCTACGAAATCGTGTGCTCACCCCTTCTATCAAGGATAAAACTAGATACAACATAGAACTCTGAAATGTGTCTGGAAAAATAGATGTCAAAACTGCCTTTGGGAGCTTATTTGCCCGTAGTCTATGCAATTAAAGTAAAACTGTACACTAATGCAATAAGGTTAACATTCGAATATTAGACGTATGGTCGAAATGATGTTTCGTATTGTTCTATTGCTGATATCATTTGTTTCTGTGGGGACAAATTTTATTGTGATTTTATACGTAATGCCGTAATGCGGATTCTATGGGATTTAGTTCGGTGGCTCACCCAACTTTGACCTTTCCAGATCGTATACCTTAGCAAGGCGCCGAACTGCTACTACATCTGGGCGCGCCAGAGCGAAACCCAGGACAAACCACCCAGACTAATATCCTCATGCTGTACCGCTGACGACTCCAGCGGTCGCCCGCTTGAGAAGTCACAGATCTCCTGCGCCACGCAGAATGTGGCAAGACTTAATGCTGGCGACGTCGTGAACCTATCCCAAAGAGAACACAACAGAACACTATGGCTCAGGCCGGGATACTCCTTCTTTGGCTTCGTCAAACTAAGTTCCTAATACGGCTGTGACTTTACTTTTTACGTGGACTTATAATTCGGAACACTGCCATGGTGACATTATTATTAACTGGTCGTAGCAATATGTACGACTTGGTAGGACAGTTCGTTAGATGTAATTATTGAAGTGCCATAATTCCAGTGTCGTGGTGGTCTCCACGTTCTTTCGTACACGCCTGATGAAAAGTGTTTGATTCAATCAAGCATGAGCAACTTTACCAAGCTAAACTAAATGAGACTGTCTGCTAAATATCATACCTAAACGTCGAGCATGAGTGATAGCTGTGATTCTTGAACCAAACATGCCCATCTAGCATGTACGAACGAAGAGATATACCATTAAATTAGGCTTTAGGTTTTTTTAACTGTTTTTAGGGTTCCGTATTTAAATGTTATCTTGTACACAATAATTTTCATATGGAAAAAAAGTCTTCCTTCTTTATTAAATTAAGCAATGGATCTCTGTATATTGGTTTTGTATGAGATGTTATCCCACTTTTGTGTAAGTACCTAGGGTAGGTACTTACGATGTTGAGTTTTTCCAAATTTTGCGTAGTTGGTACTTAACACTGTTATCGTTACTTAAACTACAAATTGCTCAAAGAAAAAGCATTTGTTTATTGTTAAATTTTGAGACATGATTAATTGCAATTTTTATACTTGTAGGATTAAGTTCGTTGTAAAGACTATACTTAATAATGATTGTAAATCCATTTACTGCAGTGCTTGTGACGTAGAAATGTGTATATTGGTGCTAATAATGTCTGATAGAAGTACTTTACATACTTATCATATCGTACACACGACAGCACGTCGAGGCTTACACGCTAGTGCTCTACTCCGTTACGTTACGGGCGACTTTACAACAAAAGTGTACAGTCTGACGTGCTGTCGTGTGTACTATTATCAAGTAAAGCAGCAATAGTTGTAGGATTGTATGTGATATTATGATGTATGATTGTATGAATAATTTTGTAGGACTGCTAAACAAGCATAAATATCTGTTTTAAACTAAATGAATGATGCTTCGGATTAGTAATAAGTATGCTCAGTTATACAAATATTAAATAAGTAGTTATGAACAAGAATGTTCAATTATACTGTGTCAATTTTGTAAATAAGTAAACATTATAATTATCTCGTCAAAATGACACCCGTCCACCAATTAAAGTGCCTCCTAGAAACTTTTATCGCTTTTTTTATTTGTCCATATGATCCCCCCCATCCCATGGTAGCTCTTGCCTCTTTTCACGATTCGCATAAATGTGCAATATTCAATTATAAAAATATCCTATCGTATTCCTGACTACGGACTGTACCTGCTAAAGTATTTCATATTCCAGCCAGACTATTGTTTTTTTCTACAAAATGAGAGATCTGTAACGAAAAAATAAAAGCTTTATGCTGGAGTTCATTTAACAACCGAACAAAAAGCAACAATTTAAAATTTTCCCGCTCATTGCGTTTGACACTTATACGTTCCATTTACCGTAAAGTTTTTAAGATCGCCTAAAATGCAATGGCAAACTGCGTAAAACGAAACCATTTACACAGATTAGGAAATGTCAATGTAATCTGTGAAACATAACCTAAAATCTCTGCAAAGTGAAATAATTTTATTTTTATTGAGATCAATTTGTAAACGGTACAGGAAATTTCAAAATGCTGACAAGGTATTTAGGCAGAGGATATTCCACCTTAGGCCATATTTGTACTAATTGTAAACATGGATAGAAGAACATTTTGTTATTGTTTCAGATTCCGTTTTAGACCCAACTATAGGGTTTACGCTCGATTCTTATCGGATAAACCATCGGATAGCGATGCAAAAGCACCTGAAAACAAGTCTAATTCAGAGAAAGATCAGAAGAAAGGTGATACAGAATCTATAACCAGTACTGAGAAAATCCAGAACCTGCTGAAGAATATGATGATTGAGTCAAAAGTATCGGAGAGTGAATACAGGGAGAGGTTCGCCTCAGCTCCTGACGTGCCTAGGAGACGTAAGCAGCGCATAGATGAGATTGAAGTCAAAACTGAGAAGATTGGTAAGTTTCAAACATTTATAATAAATTGAAAAAATTCACTCGGGACAGGACTTGAACCCGCAACCTTCCGCATACCGTGCAGGCGCTCTACCAATTGAGCTACCGGGTCAAGTAACTGTCGATGCGAATTTCTTCAACTAGTCTCCGTCAACTGGACGGGGGGCGCCACCTGGTGTGATTAGTTTGCACTAATCTACACCACCCAATGCGTTCATCTTTGCAGATGAAATGCTCATTGGAATTTTTGGTATTGCCACTACATTTAACCACTTTTTTGTTTTTTCTAAAGCACTAACCCGTGCTAGGGAATAATTTAAACATGCGGAAGGTTGCGGGTTCAAGTCCTGTCCCGAGTGAATTTTTTCAACTTATTATAAATGTTTAAATTGTTCCCTAGCACGGGTTAGTGGTTTAGAAAAAACAAAAAATTGGTAAGTTTCCATTCGCTATTATTTGATTCAGGTTATTTTACCTTAGCTATTTAACTTGTTCATAAAAAGGCTTTGGGTAAACAATTTTATACCATGCCTGTATTTAAAGCTTGAGTCATCCATCCAGTAAATGCTACTTTCTGCAATAATTAAGTTTAATAGTAAAATTAAACGAACTTTTTAAAACCCAAATAAAAGAGTGTTAAATCCGATAAAAGTGAAGTTTAAACGCTTTTTAGGCTTGATGCTTGGTCAGAATGTTTACTGAACCTACATTATCGGCTTGCTTTTCAGAGGAGAGTCTAACGCAGGCTGCAGGACAAGTGGCAGAAGCCATCGGTGGTGACATTAAACAGACAGAGGCTGAGCTGCTGTCCAGAGTACTTGGCAAGATCAACCAGACTTCTACTAGCCTCAGGTAACTTGTGAAGCGGACCCAACATTTTTTTAGAGAAACATTGTGGCAATGCCCCTTTGTCTTTCTGGGTAATTCACCAGTTTCACGGTGTTAAAAACTAAAGCCTCTGAACATTCCACACCATTAGCACAACAAAGTTTTACCTTAATGGATAGGAATGCTTAACAGGAATATTGTTTTTTTTATAAAGTAGAAGATTTAGAAGTGGAGAATAGAATTGAATGAAGTGGAACTGGGCTGGCCATGTTAGCCGAATGCACCCGGATTGGTGAGCGAGACTCGCTATCGAGTGGGTGCTCAGCGGCGGATACCACAGACGAGGCTGGCCAAGATGAAGATGACAAGATGATCTCGACAAATATTTGCAGGAGTGGTTGGAGGTGGCTCAGGACCGTAAAATCTGGGCTGGGAGGGGGGAGGCCTTTGCCATACAGGCTACGTAAAAAAAAGAAGATTACTAGTGAGGAGAATGAGGGAATCATTTTGGTGATCAATATTTTTTTTTTGTGCTCATTAGGATAATGGATAATTATGTCCAGGGGCGCCCAGAATTTATCTATATATATAAAAGGCTTAGGTTGACTGACTCATCACGCTACAGCCCAAACGGCTGAACCTATAAGTATGAAATTTGGACAAAAGTTGCGTTATATGGTGGAGGGTTCATTTAAGAAGCGATTTTTTTTTATTTAACCCTTAAGTGGGTCAAAATAGGGCTGAAAGTGTGTATGGGAAAAAATTTTTTTTTGGTCTTTTGTTCTTAAATCTTGATTTTTTGTACTTTTTTTTTTAAATGACTTGACACCTATTTCAGATTTTTTCTCATTTCTATGTTCTTAAGGGTTAAAATGGGTGCCAAAGTTTTTCGATTTTTTTCACCAGTTACGATCGATGCTGGAACAAAACCGCTAATGCCACAACAGTGAAAATTTGACAATAGTTGTAATTTGTAAACACGCTACGGGTTAAGACAGATTTACTTCAAGTTTAACCCTTAAGGCGGTAAAAATGGGGTCCAAAGTTTGTATGAAAAAAAAAATTATTTTGTCCGGATTTACTTGCAACTAAGAATTTGTATATTAAATCAAAAATAATTTAACACCTGTTTTAGCTTTTTTCTAATTTTAGCCGTTTAAGGGTTAAACGAGGTTGAAATGTATGAATATTTTTCGTGATGTAGTGTAATCGTCGGGCCCAAACCATTTAAGCTACAACTATGAAATTGAAACTGCAGTAGCGTTTTGTAGCAAAACTACCCACCATGAAGAAAAAAAATATAATTTTAACCCGTCAAATGCCCAAACCGGGGTTCAAAGTTTGTATGAAATAAAATTTTTTTTTGGTCCGATTTACTTGAAATTTAGTATTTGTATATTTAATAAGAAACAATTAAATACGTGTTTCAGCGTTTTTCAAAATTCTGCCCACCAAAGGGTTAAAAGGGGTAGAAAAGATTGAAGATTTTTCCTGATTTAGTATCAATGCCAGGCCTAAATCATTAAAGCTACAACTATGAAATTGAAACTGCAGTAGTGTTTTGTGGCAAAACTACCTACCATAAAGAAAAAAATATAATTTTAACCCTTCAAATGTCCAAACCAGGGTTCAAAGTTTGTATGAAATAAAAATTTTTTTTGGTCCGATTTACTTGAAATTAAGTATTAGTATACTAAATCAGAAAAAATCAAACACGTGTTTCAGCGTTTTTCTCATTTCAGCCAATGAAGGGTTAAAATGGGTGGAAACGTTGAAGTTTTTTTCCTGATGTAGTAGCAATGCTGGGCCCAAACCATTGAAGCTACAACTTTGAAATTGAATGTGCAGTTGCATTTTATAGCATTACTACCCACCATCAAGAAAAAAATATAATTTTAACCCTTCAAATGCCCAAACCGGGGTTCAAAGTTTGCATGAAATAAAAAATTTTTTTGGTCCGATTTACTTGAAACTTAGTATTTGTATATTAAATAAGAAACCATTAAACACGTGTTTTAGCGTATTTCAAATTTCTATCCACAAAAGGGTTAAAAGGGGTAGTAAAGTTTGAAGATTTTTCCTGATGTAGTATCAATGCCAGGCCTAAACCATTAAAGCTACAACTATGAAATTGAAACTGCAGTAGTGTTTTGTGGCAAAACTACCTACCATGAAAAAAAGAATATAATTTTAACCCTTCAAATGCCCAAACCGGGGTTCAAAGTTTGTATGAAATAAAATTTTTTTTGGTCCGATTTACTTCAAACTAAGTCGTCGTATACTAAATCAGAAATAATTAAACACGTGTTTCAGCATTTTTCTCATTTCAGCGAATGAAGGGTTAAAATGGGTGGAAACGTTGAAGATTTTTCCCTGATATAGTAGCAATGCTGGGTCCAAACCATTCAAGTTAGAACTTTGAAATTTGAACTACAGTTGCGTTTTATAGCAAAACTACCAACCATGACGAAAAAAGTAATAATGTTAACCCTTGAAATGCCCAAACCGGGGTTAAAAGTTTGTATGAAATACATTTTTTTTTGTCTGATATACTTGAAACTAAGTATTCGTATGCTAAATCAGAAATAATCAAACACGTGTTTCAGCAATTTTCTCATTTCAGCGAATGAAGGGTTAAAATGGGTGGAAACGTTGAATATTTTTCTCTGATGTAGTAGCAATGCTGGGCCCAACCCATCTAAGTTACAACTTTGAAAAACTACAGTTGCGTTTTATAGCAAAACTACCAACCATGAAGAAAAAAGTAACTCTAAAACGGCCAAAACGGGGTTCAAAATTTGTATGAAATTATCATTTTATTGGGTCAGATTAACTTGAAACTAAGTAGTCGTGGATTAACTCAGAAATAATAATTAAACTCATGTTTCAGCATCAAAAAGGGTGGAAACATTTTAAGAGTTTTCCTGATGTAGTATCAATAACAATGCCGGAACCTTTAAAGCTACAACTATTCAATGAACATTTAACTACAGTTGCGTTTTATAGCAAATCTACTAAGCATGAAGAAAACAATAATAATGATAAACCTAAAACGGCCAAAATGGTTCAAAGTATGTTTTTTTTTTTGTTGGATTCATTTGATCTTTACCAATTTGGTCACACACATACACAACACATACACTTCCACGCTGAAACTGCACGACGGATTTGGATGACATTTGGAATAGAGATAGCTTACAAAAATACACACCCATGACTCTATTCATGCTAATTTGATAATGGTGAAAGATGTACCCAGGCAACTTCTTATAAGTCTTCGCGGACGAAGTCGCGGGCGAAAAGCTAGTAATCTATAATCTGTGAAGCTCAGCAACTCTAAAGTTCTAGCATTACTTGTGACCTAAACCTATGCTATGTTTAAATTCTCCAGCGACCTGATATCTGGCATGAAAGTGGACCGAACTAAAGAGGACGACGAGCGGAAGCCGGAGACTCGTGGAGAGCAAGTGAAGCGCTATGTCGCCAAGGCCAAGTCCGACAGGAAGGATAGACCTCCGAGGAAAGAGTTCTACAAGCCACAGCCGAGAGAAGCCAGGAGGTAAAGTTATTATCAGTCCCTGTATATGGCAGGGATAGTCCAAATTTTCGAAATATTGGAGACGAGCCATATAAAGGGTTAAAGCAGACTTATCTAATCAGGCTTATGCTATTCTGCGCGATAATGAACCTATACATCAATGGATTCTCGGGCAGAAAAAGACAAAACGGTAGTCGTCGGCGACGCGTAAAATTAAGGTCCTTACATACTTATTGAGTGTCATTTTATCTTGCGAAACTAACATCAAAGAAGTTTGGTGTAGAGTAGCTTAAAAGCTTACACACCTATAGTTAGGTGAAAGCTTTTTCCCGCGACTTCGTCCGCGTTGACATCGATAATGGGAAAAAATATAAATCTACACGCACGAAGTCGGGGGCAAAAGCTATGTATTATGTAATTTACCTCCAAAATAAAGATTAAATTACCTACTACTTAGCTCACCTACTAGAGCGTTTGTTCGATGTTCGCACATACAAACGCTTAAGACGCCATACGTCTCACAACTAGCGCCGCCAATGGAAAAAAAATCATATCTTTTTTTTTGATGCATTTTTAGCAAAAAACGCTCCTGTGATTTCCCGACACGAGGCTTAACTATTTTTAGGACCTAAGGTTTGGATTACAGGATTGGATTTCCTACGAATGCAATCGATTCTCGCCAAAATTGGCCACTTTTAGCGAGAATCGATTGTATTCTTAAGTTCTAGGATCTGGAAATAGGATCTGGAAATAGTTCTAAAAATAGTTAAGGCTCGCGTCGAGAAATCGCAGGAGCGTTTTTTGCTAAAAACGCATCCAAAAAATAGATATGATTTTTTTTCCGTTGGCGGCGCTAGTTGTGAGACGCAACGCGCTTCAATGCAGTGGAGGGGCGTGCAGTCTTGATTAAATAATCTCCTTTCATCATCATTACATTTAAGAGTTATCCTCTTGTCGGTGCAGCATTCTCCATGCACTTCGATCACAGGCCAGTTCCTTTGCAGCCTGGTACGTCACGACATCCACCTTCTCTTTAATTTGGTCAAAGTAGCTTCTCCGTGGCCTTCCTCTACCTCTCTTTCCTTCTATCTTTCCTTCTATTATGTTGGTTATGAATTTGTCGTGACGTAGCAAGTGGCCTAGCATCTTTCCTCTTCTGCATTCTATTGTCTTCATCAACGTTCTCCTCTCCCCTACTCTTTCCAGGGCTTGCTCATTTGACACTCTTTCCGTCCAAGATATCCTCTCCATTCTCCTCCAACACCACATCTCGAAAGCTTCCAGCCTTTCCCGTTCCCTCTGTGTCATTGTCCATGTTTCGCACCCATAAAGTGCCATGGGCCATACATAGGAAAGAATAAGTCTCTTTCTGATGGTCTTTGATATATTTTTAGATTTTAATATATATCCTTTTTTGTGGAAAGCTTGTTTCGCCATTGCAATTCTAGCTTTGATATCTGCGGTGCATCTGGAGTCTTCGGTTATTATACTGCCTAGGTATTTAAAAGATTTAACTTGCTGTATAGGAGTGTCGTTAATTTTGATGTTAGCTATGGGAGGGGTCGGTTTCTTAGATGTAATTAGAACTTTTGTTTTATTTATATTTATTTTCAGACTGTGTTCCTTGAATATGGTATCCATAGTATTAAGTAGTGTTTCTAGATCACTGGTGTTATCGGCAACAGCTGCAATGTCATCCGCAAATCTGATAAAGACCACTCTTTCTCCATTAAATACGACTCCCTCAGCTGTTTCTTCCAGTATTTTATTAATAGCTGTTTCTATAAATATATTGAAAAGTAGTGGTGACAGTGAGCATCCCTGGCGAACTCCTTGTCTGATCTTGGCTTTTCCTTTTTCTTCTCCAATTTCTATTATTGTTTCTTGGTTCTTGTAGAGCTCGTATATTATCTTCCTATCTCTGTAGTCCAGATCAGCGTCTTTTAAGCTCTTCATCATCATTTTCCAATCAACTTTGTCAAACGCTTTCTCTAAATCTATAATCTCCTTTACGTTCCTTAAAAATTCTTAATAACTTTCCAGTGTACACCAAGTGACGACAGTGAACATATTCGCCGAGCAGCCCCTTGGTGTCTTCAAGAACAAGTCTTCAACGGCCGGGACCGCGCTCGACGTATGGGACAGCTTGAAGCGACGCGAGTTGGCGCTAGCGACCGCCCAGCCGCCGACCAATTACTTCCAAAAGATGGTCGTCTGGACCCACCAGGGGAAGGTCTGGAAGTTCCCGATTAACAACGAACAAGGTAACTTGTTTTTACTAGGCCAACCCATTTATTTTTTTGTGCTGGATGTTGCCGCCATTTTGCTTTGAAACGTAAGACAAGATGGCGCTACTCGATAACGGCAAAAACAGACCGAATCAAACGATTCTGTTCTGCTCGCAGTTTTTATTTTACTGAAACACAGCCTTTAAACCAACGCTCTACTCGTTTAAATAATTTAAATAGTGTCCCCCCTTTATGGGGGAGATATTAGAACTTGATTCATAACAGTTATTTCAGTACTCCTGTATCCCCTGTCAATCTGTCATGCACCACATGTATCTCATGGTCGATCCCCAGGGGATGACATCAGGAATCTTTAAATACTGGTGTCCCCCCTATACGGGGTAGATATCAGAACTTAACCCTTCAGTGAGCTTGACGCGCTATGAAAGAAACAATTTTCTTGTTTCAGGTTTCGAAGAAGAGGAGCAGGTCCACTTCTCAGAGCACATCTTCTTAGAGAACCACCTCGAAGACTGGTGTCCCAAAAAAGGTCCCATCAGACACTACATGGAGCTGGTCTGTGTTGGCCTCTCCAAGAACCCTTTCTACACTGTCCAGGAGAAAAAGGACCATATACTGTGGTATAAAGAATATTTCGAATCGAAAAAGAGTATCCTGATTGAGGTTGGAGCTTGGGGCAATGCTACTGAGAGTAAATCTGAGACGTCGTCGGTATAAATTAATCGGTTTTGTAAATAAGGTTTAGTTAACTAGAAATAAAGCGCGAGAAATTAAACATGTTTGTTCCTTATTACTTCACTTTATTGCACCTATAGGAAGTACACTTCGTTGTTCTTTCGATGCATGTATAATCAATATAGATTGTTAAAATTATTGTACAAACTGTCAAGTTAGTGTTGACCATTTTCGTAACCCAATATACAAAATTAGAGAACTCTAAAAATTAATCCATGGACTTGGACACTTATTGCGGGGTTTTTCGTATAGGTATAAAATTTTCAATTTGCATTATATTAAACAATGGAAACTCATTAATTACATCTAAGTACATATTCTTACGTTAATCATCGTATACTTCAAAAGCCTCCAAAATGTAAAAAAAATATTACACATTAAAATAATATAAAACATCACGTTCTTGTGTTTGTACAAAGTTACTAGATGTCACATCGTTCATAATCTTGTACAATATCTTTCTCTTAGCATTTCTGCCCTACATTACATTACATTAATAAAAAACTGAATTACAAAGTTTGGAATGGTATTAAGTGCTAAAATACACTGAGCGTATCCTGTGCGATTCATTTTACGTCGCGTTACGCGTAAAACGTACTAAAACATGTCCCAGGCACTACATCCCCCGTGTGGTCACTTTACCCATCTCTTATGAGTGGACCCGGTAGACGCTAATGGGCTTCAGCTTTTCCATTTTTTACTTCCTTCGACCGCTTAGTAGATCGTTTTTAAACGTTTTCGTTTTGAACAACTAAAATAAAAATCGCGGCATCAAGACGTCACACCTGATACGTGTTGTGCGCTTGGCAAACCCCAAGTAAGAATGTATTTAACATAACAATTAATAGTTACACACAATAACAGAACAAGAAATCACGAATCGGAAGACATTAGTGGAAACAAGACCATCAAACACTTAGAAATAGATTTATAGTAAAGTCGTATACTTATGAAGAATTTTAGAGAAGTCTAGTGGGTTCACAATGGCCATATCTACTACAAAGCTGGCAAGATTTCCTTTTATGATTGATTACTATCATAAATAAAATTCGCTGAAATGGTACCATTATGTTGTTTCGTGTACACGCATATCAGTATTTTTTTGTGGCTAATTTAACCACCATTTATTTTATTTATAGTTTTTCTCTGACTGGCCAGTCCCCGTAGCATGACTTTTATCGAGGCGGATTTATCCAACAAAATGGCGGTTTATCAGCATTTTTATTTTTGACGTCTACAGTGTGTTATATATCGCTCTCGACGCTATATAACCCACTATAGACGTCAAAAATGCTGATAAACCGCCATTTTGTTGGATAAATCCGCCTCGATAAAAGTCATGCTCCCCCCGCAGGGCCAGAGATATAATATAGGAGTTTAGTAAATCCTCCAAAAAAAAAACTGTTATATTGATAGGTACTTGTACTGTAAGAACTAGAATTCGTTAATTACTACCTCTATTACCCATTACATCGAACTATATTTGATAAAATAAATTCGTAGATCTTCAACAAAATTAATTTGGAACTTTAATCGGCAGATATAGCTACGAAAGTTTCTTCTTAGTATTCAATAAGAGTATAATGCACAAAATAAAACTGAGTATCTGCGAGGCTATTTAGTAGGAACTTGTTCAAATTATTTTCTTGAAGATCTAGTTAGTTGCCACCAGTAAACTAAAGTTTCCATACAAGCGTGGTTTGGTTTTGATACCCTTTTGTAAAGACTGCAATTTTAATAAAAACTGGAATGTTTCATACCATCAAGCTCAATATAACTTGTTAGTCAAAACCACACTACATTTGTATGGAATTCTGCAAATCGCAGCGAACCTTTAATAACAGTAAAGAAAAAATACACTATCCTACTCATAGCAATCGTTAATAGTTAACTATGTACTATAAATTAATTTATTGTACAAAAAAACGGAATGATATCGTCGATTTTCGACGGGGGCATAGAATCATACGATAAAGTAACTGTTTGGCCGCTCGATACGAATCTACAGAGTTTTTACATGGACTCTCCACAAAATGAGAGCAGTTCGCGGAAGTACATAAGATCGAGAAAACCTTGATTTTGTTGGCTAGTGAAACTGCTAACCTACCTATCGCAGGATGCTTTTACTGTTAACGCGAGTGGCCCGTGTGTGGAAAGCCTAATAACTCTAGACGCGTATCACAAATCACGATTATGTCATAAACATAAACTAAGCAACTGACAAGTGTAAAAAACACATTATGATAGATAAGAGTTATTACTTGTATTGTAGAATGAGCCCCCGCCTGATATTGTCTCGATGGAAGGATGTTTCTTTATGGAATTGACATCGCAGAAGTGGACGGCTGTAGAATAGACATGGCGTCTCTTAGCTTACATCACCTGGAAAAGAAGCAGAAAACTGTTTAATAAAATTAAGATTTGGGACTTAATTCCACTGGCAGCGCAGAATGGTCAATTTTCGCCTATTTTGTTTAATAACTTCCAAAATGTCTTTTTTAAAATTATAAAGAAATATTTGAGCTCCTTATAACGAGTCCTAATTGGCTGTAACAGACGGACGGACAGATGGACGCACGAGTGATCCTGTAAGTAAAGGCTACCACACAGCCACGTTTTATCGGTCGATAATATCGCATGTTATCAGTACATTTTGTATTAGGAACGTCTTACTTTCATTGCGGCGTTATTATCGCAGCAGTGTGTTAATCCATGGCCATCCTAATACAAAATGTATTGAAAACAGATATCGCAATAACGCATCGACCGATAAAAATGCGCCTGTGTGGTGGGAGCCTTTATGGTTCCGTTTTACCCTTTTGAGGTACGGAACCCTAAAAAAGCTGCGGTTTCTTACCTGAAGTATCTGGCTGGCCTCGAAGGCAGTCCCGGGTAGAAGCCCGATGGGCGTGGCGACGCGTCCTGCCTCCACACACACCATGTTGGGGAACTCGTCGTCGCCAAAGTCGGGGATCTCCGTCGCGAACTCCGACCACAGACAGACAGACCGACAGACAGACAGACAGACAGACAGACAAACAAACAGACAGACTGACAGACAGACTGACAGACAAACAGACAGACAGACTGACAAACAGACAGACAGATAGACTGACAGACAGACTGACAAACAGACAGACAGACTGACAGACAGACAGACTGACTGACTGACAAACAGACAGACAGACAGACAGACAGATAGACAGACAGCCAGGCAGACAGACTGACTGACAGACAGACAGCGGAGTCTTAGTAATAGGGTCCCGTTTGGCACCCTGCGGGTACGAAACCCTAGAAATATCTGCGGTTTCATACCTGCAGTATCTGGCTAGCCTCGAAGGCAGTCCCGGGTAGAAGCACGATGGGCGTGGCGACGCGTCCTGCCTCCACACACACCATGTTGGGGAACTCGTCGTCGCCAAAGTCGGGGATCTCCTTCGCGAACTCCGACCACGGGTTCCAGATTACTGTAAAGAATAAAATATACGGTTTGTTTATAATATTTTATAACTAGCGACCCACCCCGGCTTCACAAGGGTGCACTTTAAAATAAAAGACCACATACGTATAAACCTTCCGTGAAATAATCGAATGAGCGAGCGACGCGACGCCGCTATAGTCTTCTATATCATCTCTATTCCTGGTATAATAAAAGTCTCTAATAATAAAGTGATCCCGACTTCGAGCTTCGGAGAAGTTATATTTCTATATCTGCATCTTGTTGGTTATGATGTGCTCCTGCATGGTGTTCTGATAGATGCAGTCCGTCTACTCGCTGATCGTCACCACTTCACGCGTCTGTCGCCCCGGCGGCAGGACACAAATGTTTTTATTCGGCCATCTTGCTTTACGTAGGAAATTAAAGCAAGATGGCGGCGGCCAGCATGCAATCTTGTTTTACTGCACGACGAAAAACAATATGACGCCAGCGGATAGCCGGTTAAAAACAATATGACGCCAGTGGATAGCCGGATAAAAACAATATGACGCCAGTGGATAGCCGGATAAAAACAATATGACGCCAGTAGATAGCCAGATAAAAACAATATGACGCCAGTGGGTAGCCGGATAAAAACAATATGACGCCAGTGGATAGCCGGATAAAAACGTTTGTTCCTGCTCCTGTTAAGTGTCGCCGGTCTGAGCTCCAAAGGACGGATTCTGCATTATCATGCAGTAAATTAATGGGCTAGTTAAGGGTCCTATGCTCACCAGTATCGGGGAAGTTGTACTTCTGTATCCGCATCTTGCGGCCACTGACGACGTTGGTGATGATGTGCTCCTGCATGGTGTTCTGATAGATGCGGTCCGTCCACTCGTTGATCGTCACCACTTCGCGCGTCTCCTGGTACACGGCGCCTTCCCGGGTCTGGAAATGTGAGGAGTCCGAATGTTTACTAAGGCCTTTGCATCTACGTAATGAGATGATTTGTACAGCGTCAAGTGGCACCTTCACTCACTATAAATAGGTGAAGAGACCACTCGGCGCTGCAGTGCCTGGGCATTGTTTTAGAATTAAGATGTAGTAGGTTTGCCCAGCACCTATACCATCCCGACAAAGTATGAATAAATTGTTATGAATAAAAAAAAACTATTTTATCCATTCATTACAAAGGAGTTTTTTTTGGGGCTAGCCGCTGCTCTACATTGGGCGTGGCTAAATTGTGCCGTTCACAACAAACTAGGGAAGCGAATCTCGGGTATATGAAACCCCTCGATAGTTGTTTGTTCGTCATTTCCGAGAAGCCACCCAAGCATTCTGATGCTGATGGGACACATAGCCTCAACGCCATAAATTGCTCTCTCTAAGAGAAAGCCTGGCTAGGACACAAGGATCTGAGTGGGTGGGTAGCCATTTGAGACCAGCATGGCGACTGTTTTCCCTCGAGGCCTATAGAGGCAGAGGCATTACTTACCTTGTCAATGAACATGGCACCCGTTCGATATCTATGGCTCCCTTCACACTTTGCCGCAGTGCCGCACAACACTGCGGCAACGTGTGTGCTTCGCTTGGTTTTATACAAATCCTTGTCATGTTAAGAGTCGCACTGCCGCATGCCGACATTCAGCAAAGTGCCTATAGTGCCTGGCTGTCACCACAAGGGCGCATCTGAATGGGTGGGTAGCTATTTTAGACCAGCAGCGTCGCGACTGGTTTCCCTCGTGGCATACAAGGTGTTACAAAACTACCTAACTCTTTTTACAGCTTTAACTTATTAACTGGTCAACAGGATGTCAAATCTGTAAAAAAGTTGAAAAAAACAATTTTTATTTTATAACCTCAAAATTGAAAAATTTTGATAACTTTTTTGTTTTTATCATAATAAGCCAAATTTAAAAATATGTTTGTGTGTGTAGATGCATTTACATAGCTTTGAGTTGTTAAAACATTGTGAGAGTCAATGAAAATAATATTTAAAAAATACTTTTCTCCCGCCACATTGTTCTCATTTTATTAATTTAAAAATTAACGGAAGGTCATAGAGCAAAAAAAAAATTTTGGTTGTGATCCCTATCACCGGCTGCTATTACCCTGTAAAAAGAGTTAGGTACTTTTGTAACACCTTGTATAGAGGCAGAGGCATAACCTACCTTGTAAGTACAAAGTGCCTATAATTCCTGGATGTCACCACAAGGGCGCGTCCGAATGGGTGGGTGGCCATTTTAGATCAGCATGGCGACTGGTTTCCTTCATTACCTACCTTGTCAATGAACATGCAACCGTGCATCCCGGTGATCTGGCAGCGACGCACGTCCGGGACCTTGAAGTAGGTGTGCAGTAGCATCTGGCACGAGAAGGTCAAGTCCTTGCTCGGGTTATAGACGCCGATGTTGAAGTGGAGCTCCTTCTCGCGCAGGATCAGTCGGTACGTCAGCCGGAATCTGAGGTTTAAATAACGCGTTGTAAGATTGTGGAGAGCAGCGTGACGCTATAGTGCGTACAGAATGTAAAGGATATAGGCCCACTACAACTTAAATTGCTCGAACGCACAATAGCGTCAGCCGAAAACGAATTACTCGAGCAATCAAAATATGGTTTCAGTACTTCTTTGAGAAAAAAAGAGATGGTTTGGTCACACTAGGAAATCATAGAGCGAGCTGCAAGCCATCGGGCTGAGCTGGAGCGAAGCCAGAAGTATTTCTGAGGAGAGGCGTACCATTTGTTACCATAAGATTTGCCCAATGGTTGGCCTACCTGTCCTTAGCAAGCTTTGTACTCTAGCGTGAAGTTGCTGTCCATGGCTGAAGACCGCTTCAACGTCGCTGCTGGGCAGTCTTTTCGACGTTCGACCGCGCGATATTGGTCACTATGTGCTTGCCAGGTTGGTACTCACTGGAAGTGCCACATTGAGCGGGTAAAGTCGCTGTCCATAAGGATGAAGACCGCTTCAATGTCGGCAGTCTTTTCGACGTTCCACCGCGCGATATTGGTCACTATGTGCTTGCCAGGTTGGTACTCACTGGAAGTGCCACATTGAGCGGGTGAAGTCGCTGTCCATAAGGCTGAAGACCGCTTCAACGTCGCCGCTGGGCAATCTCTCGGGCATCTTTTCGACGTTCCATCGCGCAATCCGGGCGAAGCCATGCTGCGGTCCAAACGCCCATTGGCCGAATTGAGCTGTGGAAGTAAGAAGGTAGGGTTGAAAATGCCTTGAAGTGAATTCTGCTAAGACTACTCCAATCACTAGTTATTGAGGAAAATTGGTCATTTTTAATCTGTAGAATGTATAAAAAATTACAATAGTTAAGCATTAAGTGGTACACATTTTTTTGCACTGGAATCGTTAAAATCGTTATTACCTACCTAGTAGATATCTAGTAGAGTAGACATCACTAAATTATTCTGAAGTTTTGCCACACACCTGCCGAAACCGATCTATGTAACAGATTACTTGAAGTGTTACAATTAAAAGCAAAGTCAGCAACCATTAAATCTTGCGAAATCGATTGGCCTTCAACGAATTTCACAATTCAGTCTCCGATGAATTTCTAACAAAAAGTGGTTTTGCAAACTAAACTTTTACAACAACAATAGCGGAAAAAAACTTACGAAACACGAAAGGAATCCCTCCTCGTATCGCCCTCTTGCCATCGAAGACTGCTTGTTTACTGGAACAATAAAAACATCAAATTATAACTAAGTTCACAAGTTGGCCAATCACTAACTGAGGAAGCATTTAAACGAGGACTACGAGTATTTAATGAGTTCCGAAAACTTTATCCCGGAAAAAGGAGAAAAAAAAAACTTCGAAGGCCGGATGTTTCGCGAAAGTTTTCAAGCAAATTCTAATTTGTAGAAACTTACATAATATCCACTAATTGAAATCGCACTTAGCCGGTTTTTTAAAATTAATATATGAGGAAAAAACATGCCGAGCGATAAACAGCGCTCGATAAAATGCTCTATATAGAGCAAGGGGGTTACCCTTGACGCCATTGTGTTCATATGTATTTACAAAGTTTAAAAAATAATTTATCTTTTACATCGCAGTCATCCTTTGATTTTATATACTTTGTAATGTTTATTCAAATGTATTTTGTACAATACCAATATAAAATGAGTCCTTTATAATTTTGTAAATTCCGCCATATTGAATAGGGCTGGACTGGCTGGACAGACATATGATTATTGGGCTGTAAACCTCGATACGCCGTCATGCTAAGCCAGCAGGTTTTATTTCATTTTTGCGATTAGTCCAACATTAGCCCAAGTCTCGCTGCATTTGTCAATGACCTTTCTCTAAGCGAGCAGCGGGCGGCGGGCATATCTGTCTATGAAATTCATTCATAGAAGCAATATCGTAATGGGACAAAAACCGCAGCCGGCCGCGGCGCGGATCCAACATGCGGTGCACGTCCGAATCGAATCCTGATTCCGATCCGTCATTACCTCTGCGAATGGTAAACATTCGCGCGCAACCGCATTCGACGCTGCCAGGAGCCAACAGCATCAGCATTAAAGCTTCGGCTCACGTGGAAACAAGATCAATTTTAGCGGTTGCATTCCGACGCAGACGCGGGGCGGTGCAAAAAGCACCCTTATATTATAAATGCATCAGTGGACAGGCCGGACGGGACAAAAACGGACGTCAAGCAAGGCACGTATAAATTATTTATGCCATTTTTAGCATTTCGGTTGCCGGTTCGCAGTTACAAGAGGACACCGCCGATAGCCGCCATTGTAGATCCTTATCAGCGTATCGTTTTAAATGACTTGCCCAATGATGCGGCAAATGCGTAAAAAATCGTCATTGCTTCATCCGCGCGATACTTCTCACAGTAAATCGGCGCCTTCCGATGCTACTTCCTGCAATTACCCGGGACATTAAGTTTTGATAACACCGCAGGAAGCCTACGCTTCTAGTGAAAGGAGTTTGGTTTGCCAAACAAGTGCAATAACTCCGTCGTCTAGGAAACAGCACGATAATAAAGCCTGCACTTTCGTCGCTGACAAATATGGCGCTGCAATTTCCATTACTCATGCGGGGAATAGTCATCAATGTCAAGTAACAACACGACTGGTAGAGAATTAACTGCAATAATATTTATTTATTGTTTAGGTCACCATATTTGCAAATGTAACCACCGCTGACGCGTTGAACACTCTTGTTTTTCAGTATATTTGTGAATAAAAGTTTATCCCTCTCTTCTTCGAAACGGTAGCTAGACAAAGTTTTAATTAGGGATTCCGGGCGGAATTCTTTGATGGACATCCCAAAGCCACGGACACGGGCCCGATACCCGTACATTCTTGCTTCGAAACTCGCCACTTTTTGCCGGAGCCTTCCAGAAATTTCTCAGTTCTCTTTGTGGAGATTGACAGTCGCCAACACCGATCGTTTGTTGGCTGTACGCTTTCTGTTCCGAGCAGGTTTTTCAGCAGTTCTTGGAAAATTTAGGAAGATTTTATGGGGCCTATTATGACCATTTAGAAGAGTTTATTGCGACACACATACATACTCTTGAGATTTCTGCTCTTGAGAATGGCCGATTCAATGTAGAGTCAAAAGTTAGTTAGTGGTTCTTCAGTTGCAAAACCCTGGATAACTACCAAAGACAATAGAACAATTAGAGTATAATCTTTGGCTGGATAGATCCATACAAAGCCCGATCGCGCTCTCGTCTGCGATGGATGGAATTGAGATAATTATCAATAAACCTCTCCGACTTTAAGCCAAGCGCTTAACCTAGCAACGTCGTTCAACGGGCTAACAATAATCACTCAATTAATAATTAATTATATTTAACAAGCGCTTGCGGGAATCGCTAATCCGTTAGTTATTGACAGGCAACAGGGGCTCGCTAATCACAATATCGTACAAAAAGCTCCGAGACATTTTCCCGCGAAACGCCTCTCTCAATGCTTATTGTTCGCCCGCGCTGTTCAGAAATAACTGGATTCCAATTCTGCTAAGCCGCGGAGGTTGAGATGAGAACGGGTGGAGTAGCTCACAGGGTCGGCCACACGCTAGGATACCCCTTTTTGTTCGATTGGCGTCCTTATGCCGCGCGCGGTAAGAGCTGCCATCGGGTATCTGTTACTGTGGCCGACCGTACAGTAAAGCCTGGGCAAAGAATATGAAGTGTCAATTATGTGCCGTCGTTGGCATTTTATTGGCCTATAAATTGGCAATAATTTCACGACCCGCCCTCACTGTCAAGTCAAGTCACTTCTGTTAAAAATTGCGCACCTTCAGTCCTTTATTCTGGGCGAATTTTTACTCGTAAAACATGAATAAGTTCTCGATTGCTATTGATAAAATAAAAAAATAAAATAAAAATAAAATAGCCTCTTATTTCATACTAAATTTCGATATTTACAATTTTTTACAAAATTTAATTGATATATATTTGATGTATTTTAAATTTATTGTTATTAATTTATACTTTGAATAAAAGCGTACCTTACAAATTGTCTAGTTGATTTAATAGTAATTTAATTTGACATTTTGACGAAAGAGTGAGATGACGAAGATATTCATTCATTCATTCATTCTAGCTGGCTCAGCGACCCAAAATGGATCTTGGCCTCCGCAACCAAAAGACGCCAGCTCTCCCTGTCCTGCGCTAACTCCCTCCAATCCTCCACCTGGAGCTCGCACAGGTCTCTCTCTACCGCATCTACGAAGATATAATGAAATGATTTTCAAAGCTAAACTAAGCGAGCGTCATCCTTCAATTAGCTAACTTCCGTTTCGATTCCGTTCCGCCTTGAACCGCCTCCGTCCTACCGAGTTACCAGCCAGTAGTTTTACGAATACGAAGCTCGGAGCCACTCGGAGTAAGTTTCTCAACATTGTTGCCGACCTGCCCCTGTGAACCGCTCTCTAGAGATGCGCGGGCGCCGCCATCGCGTGCGTGCCCCTTGTCAATAAGGGCTAGAGTACGCGAACTCTAACATGGTCAATCCGTAATCAATTTAGAACTATGATTCCTAATATCTGTTTTATTTAACCCCGGACCTGATAATTTTCATGAAGAAGCCCTGTTTTAAGAGCGGAACACATTCAGCGCACTCATGAGATCAATCATATCATCGCGGCACCCTGCATCCCCATAACAAGGGAACAGATAAAACCCAAATTGGAGCCAATAATTGGACCAAAGAGGCAGTAAATTTTGTCGTTGGGCGGATTGAAGAATGTTCAAAGGCGCGCGTAATACAGTCGCCGGCCGTTGTACGATAAGCTACCTTATAATTACGATACATACATCGTAATTTACGGGACACGGGAGCGGAACCCGTTCTGTCCATTAATGGAAATTCATACATATTGATTGCACCATCAACCAACACGAACGGCGCTAAAGACCTAAATGATCGCGCAGAATTAGAAAATTATTAATCGTTACTTAACATTTTCTAATTAGGAACCATTATTGTTTGAATGTATGGCAGTAAAAGGTGTACGTTTAATTAAAGTTCAAGCTTAATTGGCCATAGTGGAAAAATAAACTAATCAGGCTGCAAAAAAGTTCTAGTTTCATACATAATTTAACAAGTAGAAGAGCAATCTAATGTCGAAGAGGTGTAACAGGCACATTTCCTTTAAACAAACAGTAGCGGGTTTGAACCTGGCAACCAGACTAATTACCCATACCCAACACTTAAAAAGCCCTAGTAGTATAGTATGAATAATGCAAAAAACTTAAATAGACTGGGTCCCATTTGAGATGCTCCTGTGTTATAGAGTTAATGACGATGCTCCTGTGTTATAGAGTTAATGACTAGGCAGCGTGTTACTTTGACATATTAAGAGACCGGATAACTGGTTTGATGAGGCGGTGAGGAGAAAAAAACGTCAAAGGGAAGGCTTGGAAGGCTAGCCAAGCGGCGACAGAGTCCTACTCTTTGTGACATTCAGATTTCAGAATAACAAACAATGTAGAGTCAGATGACTCTATATTGAATAGCAGTAATTGTTTGAGTTTTTAGAGTCGATTGATTTTGTCCTCCCAGTCTATCTTAGATAGGTGCATTTCAAACATTATGATTTATGATCCAGAAGAATTCACTCGTTTTTTTTTTTTATAGCAGGTTTTCTAGCGAGTTAGATATGTTTCATCAAAACCGGTTCAGCCGTTTATGAGATATGCTAATTTGAAGCTAAAATGTCGGCTTTTTTTTTCAATAGTTATACCATGACTGGTAGCCCTCTGTGTAGACCAAAAGAGTGGGCTGCAAGCATTGTAAGGGGCACTACATCCAGCCCAATATGGCGGTCACGCATGGTATGCAGGAGGTTTAGATGGGGCATAAATGCCAAACATTACAGTCGAGGAATGACACACTGCAAGCCCCCTCGGACAAAACAAAGGTCACAGGAAGATGTGACAAGTTTATAGAACTATATAATTAGTCTTTCAAACCAGCTGAGAGGATATCGACAGTTATAGTGAGTGCTCAATAATACGTAACGGGATCCAATTGACATTAAAACTGCCCTGTTTATAGCCATCGCGAATATAGGTGGCCGCTCTTTAGGGTTCGCAGTTGTCGCGATAGGTTCGCATTGTCAGCAGGAGAAAAACAAGAAAGAAGCGCTTTTTTTCCTAACCACTGTGAACCTATCGAAACACGACTGCGTTACAGACTTGTGTCCCTGCCTAGTTGATTTACTTACAAGACCTTCTCCAGATTATATTTACCGTCCAAGTTCGTCTAGCAGAAATATGTAAGTAATTCAAATTGACGACTGACGAGCATCGCCGCCATTAATTGTAAATGGCTGTAATTTTACGTCACGTATTATACGTGATTGTCGGGTGTCAAGAGGGGCCAACAAGTCTCTTACCAACTATAGTTGACAGTACACACGAACTGACCCTCCGCAAATGAGCAGGTTTTTAATTGGCAATCAAGAATGCGTGCGGCATCCACCGTAGGCATTGTGATAGCGATATCGGCGAAATATTGTCATTAATGGAGATGCAATAAAAATTTCTGTAAATGTTAGATATAATTCGTTTACATCGGGACCGATAGGGAACTTTAATTGGACAAAGCTATTTTTTATTTTTTCTAAAGCACTAACCCGTGCTAGGAAAGTTGAAAAAATTCGTTCGGGACAGGCCTTGAACCCGAAACCTCTTGCATACCGTCCTCTACCAATAGAGTTACCGAGCCAAGTAACTGTCGATGAGAATGTCTTCAACTGGTCTATACAAATACATACGTAATACGTATTATTTGTGGAAAAAAATATTGTTTATTTAGGCAACAGCAATTTTTCCGCAAATAAGTCGGTTTTGATTGTGCGTTTTTTTACAGAATTAGCAGGCTTTGGTTTGGATACTGAGTAGAGTACAGTCGGCAGCCGTATACACTAGAAGACTTCTCTCACTTATACTCGTATTATTATCTAGTGATGGGAGAGATAAATTTAATATGGAAAACATTGTAACAATATCTCTAAGTGCGTGCGAGAGATGTAGGGAGCTCCGCGCCTCTGCACAAAGTACGTGACTGCAAGTTGAACGAGCGAGCGAAGCGAGAGAACTTCTCAGAGTCTACTTGAACAATCCGCCGTTTGTATGAATGTACGTTTGTATGTATGAATGTTCGTTCGTCGATGACTTGAGTAAAATTAGTCGGATCGTCGTGAAATTTGGTAGGCGGGTAAATGAGGCAAAGAGAATTTATGAATTCGAACATGAGCCAAATCGGTCGAGGGGTTGCTGAGATATGGGGTCGCGAGTTCAAAGTTCGGAGCGAACCACAAATTACTCATATTCCATGTAATAAAAAAAACCGGACAAATTAGAGGGCTGGACAAAGTCCGGACAAGAGTCTAAAAGTCCGGACATGTCCGGAATTATCCCGACGGATGGTAACCCTACGTCCGAAGCTCCGTGCCTCTGCACAAAGTGCGTGAGTCTGCGTGACTACAAGGTATGTGGTGGTGTGGTACCTACGTAACACTGGTAACCGTGAGCCGAGGGCCCATGCTCAGGGCCAACGAAAGTGTTTTTGCCGGTCGCACCGGAACGCGTAGGTGACCGAGCGTACGGGCCTGATGCTGTGCGCCAGGGGTACCTTAGGTACGGTTCGCGTGCCTCTTATTTATGGTGCCTTGGTATTAGAAAAACTAGCCGGGGCCCGTTTCACCACGTTGGCGGATGATTTTCAGAAAACCTTTCGTCTTAGTGCAATTCTGCGGTTTCGGCAATACAATGTCTGTCATTCAGTGTGTCACGTCATCGTCACGACACTGTTTTATAATGAATGACACAAAGATTTTTATGTAGAGACACAGCTGGAAGATCGAAAATAGATGAGCCTCAGCTGGTCGCTGTAAATGTCATGTAGAATAGGTGCGAAAGGCAAGTTAGATTATAGTAAAGTTATGGCCCGCAAGCGATATTGCCTCATCCGTAGCCCGTGGATACCTCAAGCTGGGACAGCCCTGCTGTAACAGTAGTCTTACAAATGGTTGCCACTGCCTCCGTACTGCTCGTTTGACGGGTGTAGGTGACCAGTTTATTGTTAAGCTACTTGGGCGAGACGAGAAAACTGGGAGGAATTTGAAGAGAGATTGAATGTTTTATTTTAGTACTTACTACAATAGAACTTTGTTGTCTAGCTTGAGTTGAGGTTCTTAGCAGAATCGTTGGTAGGAGAAAGCAATGAGATTGTCATAGCGGTGCGTGAATTCTAGAGATGATTACATAAGTCTACAGAAAGAGAGAAGAGATCGTCGAAAATAGAACAGCGTGTAACTCCCCAGCAAATTCACACATATAACCGCTTGTTCTATGAGCTACGTTGCGACCAAGAGACGAGAAGAGTGGTTCAGAAGATCTCTACCTTACAGCAGACATAAGTTCGTTATTGAAATTGCAAGCATATGAATATTATGAATAGATAACTTTACCAACAGGGTCAGAGTGGGTGTAAAACGACTGATTTACGACGCCATATACCTCTATCAACGCACTCGTAAAACATAACATCATCGACTTCATCGTGAAGAGATACACTAAAGTTATTGTCTAATGTTCCTTTAATAATATTGTTGCATAATCATGGTCAATTACATTCAATTTATGCCTCGATGATTTTACTCTGCCGTGACTTCATACTTTTAATTTAAGGATACGTTAGCTAAACCAACAGCAAGCGCGTAGAATAGAGTACGTACTCGTACGTATTTTGTCGTGAAGTGTGCTTTGTGTGCAGTATCGTTTTTTTAACCCTTTTTTTACCCTCTGTAACTTCCCATATTATTATTTCAAATCCAACATTTTTTTGACTTCGTGTGAACGACCCAACTGAGTGAATTCTGCCATCAGAACCTAAGCTTTGCTTTTTCGGTTTATCGTCAATGATCAAATTGTTAACACATAACGAACCCTGAAAAAAATAGGTACTTGAATTAGAGCTAAACACACGGACGCAAAGTTTACTTCTTGCCAAAAGCACCCACACCTTGGTACTTACAGTTTCGTTTGATCTCCTTATCGAGCCCCCTCGGTGATTGATAAATTTGATTTATTCGCCGACTTCCTTATGCATAGCATGAATAACATTGTGCCAGCGGAGAATGGACGTAATTACACGCGGGCACTCGCCTCGAGACGGTAATGATCGTGTAATCTGTTAATGTACCAACAACCAATTAAGAATGTATTAAGAATTAAGATTATGACAACATCGAGATTGGCCGACGATTTGGATGATTTGTGAAGGGGAAAAAACATGGGCTTTTTGAGATGATGCCGGCACGGTTAAACTTCATCGAAGTAAATAGGTACCTACTTAGTTTTACAATCTTGCATGAATAATTTCGCATCGCGGACATGATTATTTATACAAGGATTCGGATAAAGCTTTGTAAAAAGCACTAAGGATCTGTTTGTTCAGTCAAAACTTTCGCGTTTCATCCTTTCCACTCCAGTTTCAACAGACGGTTCGGTATTTGTGTTTCAGGAGTAAAAGTGCAGTTGAAACTTTTAACAAATGAACGGACCAGACAAATCCAACTCTAGTAGTAATGTAAACCTGCAGTTTCAAAGCTGTTAAAAAATATGTAGAGTCACCATAACCCAGCCCGCAGTCGTCCAGATTCCAGGGATTCATGACGACGTCCATGGGACCATGAACATTTAGGCCTGAATCGAAGCACTCTTGACTCTACAATACTCTATAGACATGTTGTTAATGCTATAACACGGCGAGCCCAACACTGTAATATGGAATAGATGATTTATACAGTGTCCAGTAACACCTCCACTCACACTTACTTACGCTACAATGCCTTAGTTTTAGAATTTTAGATAGAGAAGGGACTTCCTTCCTCTAGCTACGAGAATTCAATTCTTACAAACAAACATCCTTGACTACGTGTAAGGGACGAGTATTCAAGCTCTACAAACATATATCCCCGTCTAAAACGAAGAAGCTCCTCAAAAGGCGCTGCAGCGACCGTCCAAAGCGAATCCAACATAGTGACACGATCTCTTCGAAACAAAATTACATGCAGCGAGTCACATCCGGTAGGATTCAAGTCTTGTAAATAAATAGTACACACGACAGCACGTGAGACTGTACACTTTTGTTGTAAACTCGCCCGTAACGTAACCGAGTAGAGTGCTAGCGTGTAAGGGTCGACGTTCTGTCGTGTATACCTGGGCGACCGAGCTTCGCTCGAATTCTACGAGATGGCGCTACATTTTTATTGATTTGCTTTGCCCCTAAGTAAACCAGGGTGATGATAATTGTGTGCTTATGTGTTTTTTTCATGTCTAAGTTATCTCTGTTCCAAATTTCATACAAATCGTTAGAGCCATTTCCGAGATTCCCTTTTTAAATATAGGAATATACAGGGCGTCCCACGGCTATGCCACATGGAGCGAAAGTACCTTAAATATTGTAGATGGAACATTTTACTGAAAGAAGACATTATTTTAATTTAAAAAACAATTTAAACTGCAATCATAGATATTGAAATAATTACATGGTTGAACCGGGAATCGAACCCGTTACATGAGAAAAAATTATTACCCTGTAGTTTTATCATACCGATCGAAAGGCTTCATGATAAGGATAATTTTTTACAAAATAACATAGTGTCAGAAATAAAAGGAAGACCATGAATTTTAACATTTACCTGGTAGTATGCAACAAATCGAGCCGTATCCTGAGCCGAAAGACGCGTAAAATTTTGTCCATCGCAATGCGGCTGGCTGATTATAAAGAAATAATTCAAAAATGTGTTTCATTTTCACACTTTTAATCTTTTGTTACAGTGATTTTCATTGATAAATTGATTAATGTTGTAGTATTAAAAATGTTAAAATTCTTGGTCTTCCTTTTATTTCTGACACTATGTTATTTAGCAAAAAATAATCCTTATGATGAAGCCTTTCGATCGGTATGATAAAACTACAGGGTAATATTTTTTCTCATGTAACGGGTTCGATTCCCGGTTCAACCATGTAATTATTTCAATATCTATGAATGCAGTTTAAATTGTTTTTGAAATTAAAATAATGTCTTCTTTCAGTAAAATGTTCCATCTACAATATTCAAGGTACTTTCCCTCCATGTGGCATAGCCGTGGGACGCCCTGTATAAGGTTAGCTCGTTTAAAGTAAAAGGATTTTCAGCATCTAAAACGTAAAAGCTCCCCAAAAGGCGCTGCAGCGACCGTCCAAAGCGAATCCAACACCGTGACAGGGGTCACCGTCTCTAGCCGCGGCCGCAGATGCGCCGGACACTCGATTAATAAGACGCGGGGCTCCGCCCCCGGGGCCCGGGGGCTCCTACTCGGGCTACAGTTTGAGAAGAAAATCTATACTTATAAAATTCAAACTCCTGACTGACTGACTGAGATAGCAACGCACAGCCTAATAGTACGGAAGCCGACCGCATGATCTTCACGTCACTTGATACAAAGATAAGCTCTATGGCTTCAAATAGAAAAAGTTACGCTGAGCTCGAATCAATCGGTCTTATCACTCTGAATTGGCCGAAAGGTCGAAAAAAAGGGCCACTTCCGGTGCAAAAAAACACCCGATTTTACGTGATCTGATACAAGAATGAAACTGGTGGCTTCAATTAGAACTTCTTTCGGAGAAGCAGAAAAACCAAGTCTGTCAGCTCTGGAGTGGCCGGAAGTACCTGACAGACGCCCTCAAAGATCATGATTTTGCTCCAAATTTACGTCATCTGATACAAGAATGAGACTGGTGGCTTCAAATAGCCCTTGATTAGCAGAAACAGAAAAACCAAGTCTGCCAGCTCTGGAGTGGCCGGAAGTACCCGACAGACGGCCTCAAAGGTTGATGGGGACTACTACATTTACTTCATCTGGTACAAAAATTTAATAAGTTGAAAATGTTCATGTTTAAATAAAGGTTGTCTGGTAGATACACACTGGATCAGTCAGTTAGTAGAGTGGAGACTCGGACCTGGAAGTGTTCGCCAGAAGGATGTTACTTAGTGACCCGACCACAAGGATCGTTTTTGACACTCTCGGATAGAGATGGGCGGTGAGTAAATACTAAATAGTATTTAATGTTTTCCACATTTTTGAAGTACAAATTTAAAAAAGTTCTGCGCGAATGGTTAATGAAACTAAACTACGACGACACTGAAACACTAATAACATATTAGTCAAAGGTGTTTAGTTGTGTAAGTGCTTGTATCAACCTAATAAAATTACTAAAAAACTACAATATTTTATGTCTGTGCAACATCACTTTAAATATTAACAGTACCTACCTATTATTTATCTATCAATAATGTATCTATTAATATAATTATTATATGTCTATATCTATTCATATTTATATTATGTTTTTAAGTTTATGTAGACTGTACTATTATTATTATTATGTTTTTGAGAGTATGTAGCACACTATGTATAATTTCATTATTATCTTACGATAAGTAACTTTTTTGAAAATTACAACGCCTACTCTATTGTAGGCAAGCGCAATTTAATTCCAGGTCATTAGTCACCGTTAGAGCGGAAGACCGGTTACCCATAAAACAGAGTTATTCTAGTTTGGGGACTGGGAACCTAATTTTAAGTACAAATAATTATAGTTCACTCTACCTAAGTTCAAAATGTAAATCTTATAGAGCAAATAAAACTTTTCATTTCATTTCATTTTTCATTTCATTTCATTTCATTCATTTCAATGATTCGGTAAAGAAAATATGAGTATTTATTCGTTATTACTCGTTTTTACTGAGTATATACCCAAAAGCAAGAGTTAATACTTTTGTATGTACTTTTGTTGTTGGTTTACAAGGGCAGCACCATTAACCGTTAAAGCTACAGGAAAACTGTCGGAAAAAAAAGTATTTGAATTGCGGAAATATCATGAATGGCATTTACAGATTTTTAAAAATATATACAGGGTGCAAGTAAATTGGTAAATTTCACCAAACTTATTTTTTCGTGCCATATGATTTTGTTTCTAGTAAATAAGGATCAAAAGCCATGGTCAAAACATTACAAATATAAAAAATCTAAATAAAACTTAAACTTAAACTTTCCATTATACAGGGTGGCGCGTTGAGGCAGCACCATAAACCGTTATAGCTACAGAAAAACTGTCAGAAAATAAAGTCATCAGATTGCAAAAATATTACGAGTGGCATTTACAGATTTTGAAAATTATAGTCAGGGTGCCAAAAAATTTGCGATTTTGACAAAACTTTTTTTTCGTGCACATTCGATTTTGTTTCTTGTAAGCATCCAAAATAATGGTGAAAACACTGGCAATAATAAAAAAAAAACCATTTCCATTATACAGGATGGCGCGTTGAGGTAGCACCATTAACCGTTATAGCTACAGAAAAACTGTCAGAAGAGAAAGTCATCGGATTGACTTTAATTTTAAATAACGAATAAATTTTAATTTATTAACATCTTTAAAAATTATTAACATTATTATTAATTATACTGTTTAGCATTATGTACTTATAATAATTATGTGCATGCCTTAAATAGGTTGAATGTGCTGAGCTTTTAAATATCAACTATTTTAACATCTGAAATGTAACTACCACGTTCAAAGCAATGTAAAAAATATTTATGATGCAACCAGAGTGTAAAAAAAATCGGAGTGTGTGGACTTAGGTCTTTACAGAAATGACAGTCATCAATAAAATTAGTATAGTGCCAACATATTAGATGTTCATCTGTCAATTTGGTGCTGGTTGTCTGTTCCTTGATCGAAAAGAAAAAATGAAAAAATACCCCTTACAATGTGTTTTAGACACGAAGTTCAGAAAAATGGTAAAAAACGATACAAGTATTTAGCACCGTCCGCTTTTAATTTTTTTTTCGATTGCATCGACCAGTATAACTGAACCAAAGCAACAAGCACGCAAACTGGGATGCTTTTTGCGCTTTCGTTCCGTGGTCGGTAAGGTACACGGCCACGGAACCCTGTCAAAACAGCCTGACCACGGCGTTGTCTATTTGTCTATACAAAATAGGATTCATGGCCAGGCGGGCCTGTAACTTTAAATTTCTCTAACTTTGTCATTTCGTTCAACCTACCTCAAAACTCACGAATATGACTATACTCATATTCGTGAGTTTTGAGGTAGGTTGCAAGGACAGCCAGCACCATTAACCGTTATAGCTACAGGAAAACTGTGAAAGAAGAAAGTCATCGGAATGCGAAAATATTACGAATGGCATTTACAGATTTTGAAGAATATAGGTAGTTAGGTATAGAGTGAAAGATTTTTTTTAAAACTTAAACTTTCGTGAGCATTGCACATTTTTCTATTAAATCACGGTTTTACTCACGTCGGTGTAGCCGACTAGTGAGTAAAACTGTGATTTAATAGAAAATTGCAAGAAACGTTGTTTTTTTGGCATAATTATTTTTACGTGCCATTCGATTTTGTTTATTGTAATGATCAAAAGTTACTATCAGACCAGCCATGGTCAAAACATGCCAAGTGCGAGTTGAACTCACGCACCGAGGGTCCATGAAACCATTTTTTTATTGGATGGCTGCACGGAATCTTCGTTTCGTGAGTCCGGCTCGCACTTGGCCGGTTTTTATTTATATTGAAACATAGGATCGCTACAAGCGATGCTCTATAATCACCAACTCACAAGAAAATGTAGAAACCAGTCGTTTGGGTATTTCTTCTTCAGCTTATTTAGCTCATCTTTTTTCCTTTGCTTGTCATTGATGTGGTATACAGACCTTATTGTTATTGCCATGTATAAAAAATAAATCAGTTTATGTCGAACCATCTGACGTATTTCTACAGTCATAATGATTTTTACACTCCACACCCCTCGCGCCCTCTACCTGCTAAAGTAGCCATGTGCACCATCATCTACCTACACTATCTACACTAATCTACATCTGCACTATAATATTATAAAGAGGAAAGATTTGATTGTTTGTTTGTTTATTTGTATTGAATAGGCTCCGAAACTACTGGACTGATTTGAAAAAATATTTTACTTTTTACCGCGGGAAAATGCTTCATTTCTACGGGAAAACGCGTTATAGGACAACGGGTAGTAAGAATAATTATCCTTTTTTACATTAACTTCTAAACGGCTGTACAACTGACAGTAAAAATCTTATGACAAGTAAAGGACAAAATATGAGCCACATAGGATGTGAAGTAAGAACAGACAAACAACTAGTTTCTACATTTTCTTGTGCCCGCGGCACCGCTAGTTCATGACTCCAAAAAAACATAATTATCTTGGCTTGGCTGGAGTTTTTTTTATATGAGCTAAACCAAACAGGGGTTGTAAAATGTTTTACTTTGACATCTGTCACTTGGACTTGTTACCTACTTGTTGAAATTCTGTGTTTTTTTGTTTTGTTTTGGGATTTAACATTTTAGAACATAACGCTGGGCCCATAACTGGGCCTGAAAGTGTTTTTACCCTTGGTGTACCTATCAATATCTTATTAATGAATTTTTTTGTTACTCATTGTGTCCAAAAAATACATTCCGTACAACAGTCCCGAGTAATGGATTAAAGTGGTCATAAAGTCCACAAAAATCCATCAATGGATCTTTTCAATGGATTTTCGTGGACAAAGGGCACTTAACCAGTAAACAAGATAGTGCGGGGGCCAAAACAAATCATTTTGTACAGATATAAAATTACAGTTAAATCTACCGTGTAGGTGCATGACTAGACAGAACAAAAAATTACCATTTTACGTGTTCCAAGTAGTCATACATGGATGTAGAACTAGGCGGTTTTTTTTTTCATAGTAGTCATACCTGTAGAACTAAGTGTAAGTTACGAAGTATCTTTCATAGCCTGAACAGGTAAGATGGTGATACTGTACACCATACACCAAAATCCTGATCTTTGAGGGCGTCTGTCGGGTCCTTCCGGCCACTCCAGAGCTGGCAGACTTAGTTTTTCTGATTCTGCTAATCAAGGGCTATTTGAAGCCACCAGTCTCATTCTTGTATCAGATCACGTAAATTTGGAGCAAAATCGTGATCTTTGAGGGCGTCTGTCGGGTACTTCCGGCCACTCCAGCGCTGGCAGACTTGGTTTTTCTGCCTCTCTGAAAGAAGTTCTAATTGAAGCCACCAGTCTCATTCTTGTATCAGATCACGTAATTTTGGAGCAAAATCATGATCTTTGAGGGCGTCTGTCAGGTACTTCCGGCCACTCCAGCGCTGGCAGACTTGGTTTTTCTGCCTCTCTGAAAGAAGTTCTAATTGAAGCCACCAGTCTCATTCTTGTATCAGATCACGTAATTTTGGAGCAAAATCATGATCTTTGAGGGCGTTTGTCAGGTACTTCCGGCCACTCCAGAGCTGACAGACTTGGTTTTTCTGCTTCTCCGAAAGAAGTTCTAATTGAAGCCACCAATCTCATTCTTGTATCAGATCAATTCAGAACACGTAAATTTGGCCCAAAACCTGATCTTTGAGGTCATCTGGCAGGTACTTCCGGCCACTTTAGAGCTGGCAGACTTGTTTTTTCTGCTTCTGCGAATCAAGGGCTAATTGAAGCCACAAGTCACATTCTTGTATCAGATCACGTAAATTTTGAGTAAAATCATGATCTTTGAGGGCGTCTGTCGGGTACTTCCGGCCACTCCAGCGCTGGCAGACTTGGTTTTTCTGCTTCTCCGAAAGAAGTTCTAATTGAAGCCACCAGTCTCATTCTTGTATCAGATCACGTAAAATCGGATGTTTTTTTGCACCGGAAGTGGCCCATTTTTTCGACCTTTCGGCCAATTCAGAGTGATAAGACCGATTGATTCGAGCTCAGCGTAACTTTTTCTATTTGAAGCCATAGAGCTTATCTTTGTATCAAGTGACGTGAAGATCATGCGGTCGGCTTCCGTACTATAAACCACTGGTCCTAGAGACATTACATTTTCAGGGTGTGTTCTTTATGTAGAGTAGATATCCACTAAGAAAGGAACTTTCGAAATTCGAATAGACCACAACCCCTATGACGTTGAAAGGGGATGCCAAAGTATGAATAGGGAAAATTTTTTTTGTTCAACTGATTTCTTACTTTGTTAAAATAATCTGCACCAAAATCAATTGGATAAATATTATTTAATTTTTCGAAATTTCACCCCTAAGTGGGTAAAACGGGCTATCAAACGAACATTGTACAGGAAAAATATTTTTTGTGGATTGCTAGCTTTTTCCCTGATTGACGAAAAAAAAAGCTGCAACCTTTTATCTTAGTCTCCGCGGACGAAGCCGCGGGCGAAAAGCTAGTTAGTTATACAGCCGATCTTTAAAGATGTGTCTGTATAAGAGTTCTTTTGCGATACTGTTGGCACATTATGTGGCAGTATCTTACTTCTTACTTCCTTCGGCGCTACAATACAACCCTTTATTGTTCTTCTTCCATTTCGCTCCGTCTCTGGCCTCCGTTTTCCAAGATGTTTTTTGCATATTCGCCGTAGATATTCCTCGATACAGTCCTTCCACCGCTTCCTGGGTCTTCCTCTGGGTCTTTTTTGTTTCGGAGTCGACTTGGAAATGGTTTTAACGTCTCTGGTGTCATCCATTATTTCCAAGTGGCCTGCCCATCTTAGCTTTTGCAGAACCTGACGATCGTTTCTTTATGAATGTGGCAGTATCACCGAACAGAAAAAGTTTCTTCCTACGGTACAGTTACGCGGTCGTAGCACAAAGGGTAGACCTGTAGCAATATTATCGTGAGCAAACCGTCTTTGCTGTGGCAGAGGGTGATACACTCGTAGGTGCTGGGCAGGCCTACTCCATCTTAACGTACCGGTTTATAAATTGTAATACACATTTTCCCATGAGTTACAAAGAAAACTGACATGTGAAGACACCATGCCAGTTTTATTTGTCATGGTTACATGTTAAGTTCTCTTGCCATGCAACCAAAACAAGGGTTGTTAAAAAAACTCGACCCGCAACTGCGGGCAGCATTTAGAATTTGAACTGTAGGTACTGACGAGAGTTTATAATTTGGCCTTCGCCGTGTTTGAATTATTCTTCTTCTTATGATGCCGGAGATTGGCAATCAGTTTGGCAATGTCACCCTTGGAAGCTGAAACGAAACTCGATTCAAAATCCGCAAAATTGGTCAAAAACTCCGCTTTCCCCGGGCTTCGGAGTACCCCCCGTGCCGACTAACAGCACCAATTTAACAAGAGCACAACTCGTGTAGATAAGCCGATTACTGCAGCCATCTGAAGGGACGAAGAGACAAATGCTAAGCTGTTTGTTTTAAGGTCGGAGGTAGCTTCGCAGGGAGCCGCCCGCTGTATGTGATTTGTTGTAGTTGCGGACGCAAATGGGTGGAATTAATCGGATTTGCGGTGGGCACTAATGATGAAACTTTCGTGGGGCTGGAGACATTATTGTTATCAGCCGGGTGAGCCATTTGGCTGCGCTTTGCAACAACTACAGGGTGCACTCTAAGTCGATAGCGGAACTTTAAGTAGGCTGTCTACTGATCAATACAAACATCTTGTACTAGGTGGTGACAAAAATGGAACGAAAAAAATATCAGCTGTATCATACATTTGGCGCAGTACTGAGTCGACCTTTTGTATGGAACAGCTGATATTTTTTCACTTAATTTTTTTCGCCACCTAGTACAAGTTGTTTGTATTGATCAGTAGATAGCCTACTTAAAGTTTCACTATCGACTTAGAGTGCCCCCTGTAGAACTACGCTTTACTTAATTAATTGTATTGTATTGTACACACGAAACACACGCCATTGTACACACGAAAACTGTATTTGGAACAGCATTACGCACTGCAGCGCCGAGTGGTATCTTCATCCATCTAGTGTGAGTGAAGGTGCTACTGGACGCTGCATAAATCATCTCATTACGTAGATGCAAAGTCCTTAGTTTTTAGGGACCAAACACAGGAAAAAATTGGTGGACCTGCTTCGTTGTGTTTTATTTTAGCAGAAGCTAGCACGTATCTCAAACTAGATCTTTTAATCTGTTAGCTTTTGGTCCTGAACACTAGGTCATCTACAGAATTCAAATAATCACAACAGAAGCAGTTGTATCTTCAAAGGTTCATCCCAATCTTTGATTTCAGATGGTTTCCTCTCGACTCTACATTTGCCATGGAAATCTCATGCCTATCCCATTATTTGTCCATTATCCAATCATGTAAATGTTTAAGTAGGTGGGTACTGGGTACATCAGCTGCTCAAGTACTCGTGTATGCTGATGATCATCATTGGTAGAATTCACACGATGCCACCATGTAAGGCAGCGTTCAGCGCGAGTTGCGATGACATCATCACTGATCGCGTGCTAGCCGACAGATCATAGACTTTGTAGACACAAAATAATGTGTGTTGTGTTGCTAAGGGCGACTAGATACTATACAGGGCGTCCCACGGCTATGCCACATGGAGGGAAAGTACCTTAAATATTGTAGATGGAACATTTTACTGAAAGAAGACATTATTTTAATTTAAAAAACAATTTAAATTGCATTCATAGACATTGAAATAATTACATGGTTGAACCGGGAATCGAACCCGTTACATGAGAATAGTTATTTGTTATGCAAGAATGCAAAATTATTGTTTGCGGCGAGTGCTTGTATTGAAAACCGAGCTAGCGAAGGTTTCTAAAATGATTGATCTCCTTTGGCTAAGTTACGCGTAGGCTCTGTATCCTCCCTTAGTAAGGCCATTATAAAAACGGCTGTATTGTGTTGCCAAGGGCCACTAGAACAGTTACTTTTGATATGGCTCTACTTTTGATATGGCGTTGTCAACTTGTCATCGGCTTTACACTATACATATATGTTTTTAGTACAATAAAGAATAATCTAATCTAATCTTAAATCAATCAGAGGTCAATAAATCGACTTTGCAATGTACACAAGACAGCACGTCGACCCTTACAGGCACGCTAACACTCTACTGCTTACGTTACGGGCGACTTTACCATAAAAGTATACGCTCTCTGACGTGTTGTCGTGTGGACATTGCGAACGGACGGAATAAGAACGGCATTACATTTCCACCTTAAATTGGCACATAGAAAAATCCAAAAAAACATTGAGGAATTGGGATTTTTCGCTTGAAGATGAAGAGGTTTTATTTTTGTTCAAAGGAGGCGTCGAAAACTGAAGACGCCGAATCCCGCCTTCTGTTCAATCTATGAAATTTCATTCTATGGCACAGACTTAGCCGTAATTAGTGAGCGCCCAAACAAAAGCACGAACCAGAGAATGATGACGATAATACAAAATTTAAAAAGAAATACCGACTTCACTGGTGTAAAGGTACACTGTTGTTAAGCTATTGCATTGATTCCGAGTGTTTCGCTGCTGTCCGTTGAGGAGTTCCGTTCCAAAGTTCTTCATCAGATCTTCAACATTTTTTTATGGGACCACATGGGAAGTATACCTTTTCAAACAAAAAAAGAATCATCAAAATCGGTTCACCTAGAAATAAGTTGTGAATTTGTGATGTAACACACATAAAAAAATATATGTTTACGGGTCGAATTGAGCACCTACCTCCTCCTTTTTGAAGCCGGTTAAAAATGATTAACTTTGAAGTTGGAACCTGCGTAGGTGGATAATGATGTGCAGCGCTAAAAGTTAGAACTGTTTAGATCTAGATAAGACAATGTTAGCAAGTTTATTAATTTAGTTAGATTAGGGTTTTATTAATTTTAGTGCTAGAGATCGATGGTCAGGCCGCCTCAGGCCACAAATCTATTCAATCTATTCATTAAATTAATAAAATATTACGTGTTGTTCAAGTTCAGGGATGGTTCGCTCAAGCTTACGTGGCCTATTTTTTATGCCTAAATATTTATAGAGGACCAAAGTAGTCGCAGTTTTACGCTTTTGCCGGAAGCTCTACAATGCAGTTTGAAATCTCTCTGAAAGCCACATCTTAATCATCAGATCCTACTATGCCTCAGCAAGTCATCAGGGACATAAAGGGCAGAAGCAGGCCGATTTTACGACTTTATATCGAGTTCAAAGGCATAATATGCCGAGACTGGAGGCATCAACTTCTAATAAAAATTAGGGGGCGGGGACTTTGGACTAAGTCTAAATTTAAATCACAATTGCTTACAGAACGAACGAGTCAAAACGCCATACAAATTGAATGATATTGAGTGAACGATTTTGCTATTTTTTTCACTTAATATCCTTCAAAATCAAGTCGTAATCCCTATTCCTATCTCAATCGCTTTCAATGACAGTTTGTGTCAAAAAAAATTTAGTTTGAGGTTCGTCAGCACCCTTCAAAAGTTCAATTGGGATTGAATTCGTTTCATTACGCCCCAGGTCCCTGGCCCAAGATGTTTAATGATTATATCCCAATAGCACCGTCGACTCTAAGTGTGCGGATGGCTCGCAGTCCGTACCACAAATATCTTTCTTTAGTTCTGGAATCAGTACCGTACAGACCATACCAGGTGTGGTATTGTATAGATGTATCCCGGGATCAGACGGATGTATCCACGGATCCCGCTGAGTTGTATCCAGTCTCCACCGATACCGGGATCAGAGCAAACAAACAAATTAAGTTGTATCCTCTGATCCCGGGATGGGTAGATACAACATAAAATACCAGACTAGGCTCGGTTAGTGCACAATTCAAGCCATCAAAGCTCAATTCCCAACAAAGGACCTACAGTCGAGGAAATAATTACGATCTGTTAGTTCGAAAGGCGACGGCGTAGATACGGCGGCGCTGATTATAAATCACGGCTGAGTTAGGCCTGGATAATTGTGCTAAATCACAGCAATCAGACATTGAATATTCCGAGTGGGTGGTGCTTGGATTACTAAATTACAAATTGGTCTACGGGCCGGCGAGGTGGGAACGAATGGAGATAGATCTGCTAGGCACTAAAACACGTACTTAGACAGATGGGATAATTTACTCTATTACAAAGCTGTTAGAGGGGTTTGTTTGTACTTTAAATAGGGTGTTTCATCTAAACACTTGGGCCTAGGTCTAGGTAAACGAGAAAAAATATCCTTGCTTGAGTCATAGACACGACGTTGAACTAAAGAAGGAGCTAGAGACACCATGATAAGAAGCTATCGCATTAGCTAAAAGTGTTGTCACTCTGTGGAGCTTAGCACGGGCCTCATATAAAACTCACACTTTAGGAGATAATTCAAATAGTTTCCATGGCACCTCCTAATCGAACGATGCAGTGACGCTGGGAGCTCTAAAATTTACGTAGATTTAGAAACTTAAAGTACCTGCTACTACCAGGTTTCAAACCGGGTAACTCTCGCTAGACCAGAGAAACAACTCTGTTCTACCCACCGGGCTATCTACAAAGGGCACTAAATAAACTACACTTTTCGCAAATATGGTAACATCTGGAGCAAGGTATTAGATATCGCCGGAGAGAAGGGCCCAAAAAAATGTGCAACACATGTGCGCTGTATCAACTAACAATAAATGATGCAGACCTTGCGACGCTGCTAATGATGGAAACAGACCCTTAACGCTCAAAGTAAAGGAATTAGCAGAACAATGCACGTTTTGCCGAGTTTTGTGTCCACCGAGTGTTGTACCAGCTAGGTACTCAACTTTAGTGAGGTTCGAATAAAAACGAATATTTTAGCATTGGTAATAATATAAATCCCTTTTTTATACAACGTGAGATGTGGCGACCAAGTTTCGACTCTACATAATTAATATCATTCTACAATCATGCATGATCAAGTGGTTTGCAAAAAGGTTTCATGTAAAGAGTTATCTTATCAGATATACCTAGGCAATATTAACTATTTAAAAGGCCATGGTTTTACGAGGTTGTCACTATCACAACTTTAAAAGCAGAAATGTGTATTACCGATAAGTTGTATTATTTTGACCGTTCTTTCAAGGGCTGTTTTGATGTCTGATATGATTCCCAAGACCTCAGGATCAAATAGCACTAAAATAATCGGAAGCGCTGGCAAATACAAGGTGTTACAAAAGTACCTAACTCTTTTTACAGGGTAATAGCACCCGGTGATAGGGATCACAACCTAAATTTTTTTTTGCTCTATGACGTTCCGTTGATTTTTAAATTAATAAAATGTGAACGCTGTGGCGGGAGAAAAGTATTTTCTAAATATTGTTTTCATTGACTTTCACAATGTTTTAACAACTCAAAGCTATGTAAATGCACCTACACACACAAACGTAAATAAAAATTTGAGCTAATACAAAAAAAAAAAAAAAAATTCTTAATTGTGAGGTTATAAAATAAAAATTGTTTTTTTCAACTTTTTTTTACAGATTTGACATCCTGTTGAGTGTTGACCACTAGGTTACACCCAGTAAAAAGAGTTAGGACGTTTTGTAACACGTTGTATAGCAATAATTTTCTGATATAATAATCCCGGCAGCCGGATCTGTTTATAGCATGAGTACTGAGTAGTGGCGTGAGCATGCAGAGGCCTTTACTCTGCAGTTGGTGGATGATTATGATGAAGCCGATCTTTGTCCACGTAAGACATCGTCAACCTCAGCTCATTTCCTTATCCTTTCAAGTCTCAAATCAATCTAAAAACGTCAATTCACCCGGCGGCGGAGGCTGTGTCTGTCTATTCAGAGCCAATGGCGTGTGACCGGGGGCTTAATTGTCTAACATTTGAATCTATCGCGATCCCTTTCAATTTGACGTTTGAAGGGTGCTGACAAACTTCACACTGCATTTATTTGACACAAACTGTCATTGAAAGCGATTGAGATAGGGATAGGGATTGCGACTCGATTTTGAAGTATATTGAGTGAAGAAAATATCAAAATCGTTCACTCAATATCATTCAATTTGTATGGAATTTTAACTCATTCGTTCTGTTAGCGATTGTGATTTAAAAGACAATTCCATTCTAAAGTCGCAATCACGATCGTGATTCCGATACCATTGAAAGGGATAGCGGTAGATTCAAAAGTTAGACAATTAAGCCCCGGGGCTACGGCGAGAGGTCGCCGGCGGTGTGTGAGACGGCCGACGGCGGCATTCTTGTGGCCGTTCGTTTCGTCTTGTTTGAATGAAATAGTGCGCCTGCGACGTGGTCTATCCTGCTGACTGGAAAGTCATACAAGGTAACCAGACATAAAAGCGTGTTGAGAGTGGTCGCTACAACCATTTAGTGCCGTTGGACGCTACTGCTTTGAATGTATAGGCTCCTTAGTTTATTGTTGTCAATTGGTATCGTATGTTACCAAACTAGAAAACAAACCTCTATCAACCACATAGTGGTTAGCACCAGCAGAACCTACGATACAAACGCCCAAGTTTATTAACCTATTGGTGTTATCGTATAATCCTCAACAACCAGGTGCAAATACCTTAAAGTTATCAGATAACAAAACCGAGACAACACGTAAAGACAACCAAGCCATTGACATTTGCGGTCATCCATGGTCATCCAGGCATCGTCCGAAGCGGGAGGGGAATAAAATTATCAGGGCAATAGCGGCCCTAAGACAGATTAGCCTTAAACACTAAAGTACAGGTTCGTTCACTTAAGTTAAACAACTGATGTAAAGGCCCAATAACCTATAGAGAAAGTCAGCGCAGCCTTTGGCGGTCGATCTGCAGTCATCCAGGCATTGTCCGAAGCGGGGGAGGAATAAAGTTATCAGGGTATTAGCAGCCTTAAAAAAAAAAACATATAATCTCTTCGAGGCCCTAAGACAGATAATCTTTCTACAACTGGTGTATAGGCCCAATAAAATCCACGCAGTTAAAAGTTAAATAGAAACAAGTGTGAAACAACGCAGGACAAAAGCAGCATAGCCTTTGACAGCCAATCTGCGGTCATCCAGGGCCCTTAGCCTGTAACGCAATGGTGCCAAAATGGCCTCCAAGTTGACAGCTTCAATTACTATTTATTAATTCTGTCGGTCCCGTTAATGGTTTTGTAGTACAGCAAAGAATATTCTGATTCTAATTCTAGATGATTAGTTCGCTGGTTGTATGAGAAAAACGAAGAAACCGCGGTTTTGTCCTTCTGCTGGGATGCCATCGACACGCCATGGCGTTACAGGCTAAGGCACCAGGCAGTGTCCGAAGCGGGAGCGGAACAAAATTAACAAAGACTCGAAGCTCTAATGATTAGCGGACCCTAAGAGGCCAAGCGCCTTAGGTCTAAAATCGTCTACAAGTAGGTGTTAAGAACCTATAAAGTTATCAGGTAAGAAACATAGTCAACTGGGTACTAAAGATATCCAAACCATTGACATCTGCGGACGTCCGAACATTGTCTAAGTTGAGTTTGACAGAGCCACCTTTGACGCCCGATTTTTGGTCATCCAGGCATTTTCCGAAACGTAATACAAATTATCAGGGCGGCCCTAAGACAGATAAGCTTTACAAAGTGTTAGAACCGTTCAAGAAGTTCTAGGCCCAATAATCTCCACGCCATATCGAGACAACGCACGATAAAGACCGCCTTTGACGGCCGAGGCGGGAGCGGAATAAAATTATAAGGACATTAGCAGCCCTAAGACAGATAAGCTTCACACATTAAAGTGTTAGATCGGTCAACAAATTCTAGGCCCAATAACCTCCACGCAATATGGAGACAACGCAAGATAAAGACAGAGCGTGGTCTTTGACGGCCGATCGCGGTCATTGAGGCATTGTCCAAAGCGGGAGCGGAATAAAATTATCAGGGCGTTAGGAGCCCTAAGACAGATAAGCTTCACACATTAAAGTGTTAGATCGGTCAACAAATTGTAAGCCCAAGTCACGACTTTGAGACAATGCAATACAAAGACAGCCTAGTCTTTGACGGGCTATAGGCGTTAGCAGATAAGCTTCACACATTAAAGTGTTAGATCGGTCAACAAATTCTAGGCCCAAGTCACGACTTTGAGACAATGTAATACAAAGACAGCCTAGTCTTTGACGGGCTATAGGCGGTCATCGAGAGGCATTGTCCGAAGCGGGAGCGGAATAAAATTATCAGGGCGTTAGCAGCCCTAAGACAGATAAGCTTCACACACTAAAGTGTTAGATCGGCCAACAAGTTCTAGGCCCAAGTCACGACTTTGAGACAATGCAATACAAAGACAGCCTAGCCTTTGACGGGCGATAGGCGGTCATCCAGGCATTTTCCAAAGCGGGAGCGGAATAAAATTATCAGGGCATTAGCGGGTCGAGGGGCGGGGGCCCCGAACCATTTGTCATCGGCCGGGGGGAGAGGGGAGGGCCCCGCGCTGGCAGACGGGGGCAAAAACTAGGCGCGGAGGAGGCGAGGTGTAAATGCGACGGAAGCACAGCTCAGCTAACAGTAGCTAACTGAAATGCAAATAATTACAGCAATAGACTTTTTAGGTATGCAGTTCATACAGAACACCTCTGATATGTAGACCAAACCGTCTCAAACGAATCTCGAAAGCGCGGACTCTTTATCACTTGCCAATCTTGCCATAGCCATCAACAATGACGGACTCTTATCTAATTCTTAAGGGCATTTTTCGATGGGTTGGCTACTGCCATTGAACCAACTTGTGCAAGATTAGGAGGAAGATGTAGATAGCGTTGAGGTCCGATTTCGCTTGGCAAGAAATGAGAAGAGCACCTATGAAGTTGCAGAGGCACACACAGCAAAATGACCCTCCTTTGGACAAGTCGGGTAAAAAGAAGACAAATGCATTGCAATAATTCATTGCTCGTATTGAAAGAATCCCAGAATCTCACCCATAAGTGGTTGAGTGACGCTTCTACAAGGTTCTGACAGCTGGCAATTAAGAGCATAGAGCATCAGAGTAGGCCCAAACCTGCGATGTTGACTGCGGAGCTTTGTGCCGTCCGAAAGTGGAACCCTCCCTCTGTTTTATTTAGGCAGTGGCACGGTCGGGAGAGCTGAGACCTCAGGGATGTGCGGTGTGCTACCGAACACTATATCTCTTGTTGGTTTTTGTTTTCGCCTTTCGGTCGGCATGTGCCCCCGCGGCTTTGGGAGTTGGGAATTCGCGATGGAATTCCAAAACGATATTTCAATGCGTCATCGTGGAGTGCAAGTTAAAATGTAGAGTCTGTAACGTATTCAAGTTTTCATTCGAAGGTTCGTTTTTCAATCGAAGGTTTGTTTTACAACCCTGAAAATGTTGGTTAGTCACAAAAAGAGACATACAAAAAGATAAAATTGTTATGCAGAAATAAAAATGCACCTGACTGTGAGACTGACGATACCTCGCTTATTTCATTGACGATCTTGTCGAATCATTAAAATAAAAGTACTGGTGGGTAGAGTAGAGCATTGCTCCGCGAAAGAGCCAGGTTAGAATACCGGTAGTAATCGCAACTCGCAAACTTATAATAAAAGGCCCCGGCCCAAAACCGACAAGTCGCAAAAGGGTCAAGCCCAGTTGTGGCACGTCACCGGGACAAAAAGCCGGCTACAAACTATATCTGATATTAGAGAGCAGACGCGTGCCGTGCCGACGGCTTTTTGCCGCTGCGGCGGCGAGGGCCGGCCGGCAAAGCCGCTGAGTTGACACAGTCAGAAGAACTAAGTTTCGGTGACCACTGGACCACACGGTTCGTCGGGCTCCGCCGAAGTTTCGTGTAATAGGCCTTGAAGTCTCGGTCACACGAAGCGAATATCCGCTGCGAACTCGAGAAGCTGTTTTGGCAGCAATAAACAGAGCGACACTTAGGTTTAGGTAGTTTAGCAAATAAAAACATTATTTGGTTAGTGCCCCTACTGCGAAATGCCATCGGCTGGTCTGATCACTTCGCGCAGTTATTCGAACGGTTTCATGACAGAAATTAGAAGCTTCGTGTAAGGTTTACAGTAAAATACACCCACCAAAAGCATTCTGTAAAAAACTAGCCAGGTCTCGGTGCCAGGTCTGCTTGTTTATCTCTAAAAAGTAATGAAATCTAGACAAAGTCGTGCCAAGTCTAAGGTTCCTTACTGCGATTTCTTTAGTATTATAGTTAATGTTGTGTGACTTGGCCGTTGAAGGGTACACAAGCGGTTCTGGCGTCAGATTGGTGCAATGGTGTCATGGAGCCCCTGGTTTTGTACCCTTGTATACCCTTCAACGGCCAAGTCACACAACATTAACTATAATACTAAAGAAATCGCAGTAAGCAACCTTAGACTTGGCACGACTTTGTCTAGATTTCATTACTTTTTAGAGATAAACAAGCAGCTCCATCGAGACCTGGCTAGTTTTTTACAGAATGTTTTTGGTGGGTGTATTTTACTTTAAACCTTACACGAAGACGAATTTACATCCTGTTGACCAGTAGGTTACACCCTGTAAAAAGAGTTAGGATGTTTTGTTACACGTTGTATACTTAAATGGAGTGGAAGCTAACTCTACAGTACTTCGTTTCCGTTTTTCTTGCCACAGTGTCTAACTCTACAGTGTCGAAACTGTCATGACAGTGAGAGACTCTTCTGTCTGCGCCTATTCTGTCCCAGAACCCTAGGACACGACGCGAATTTAATTTGCCGTACGTTTTGCTGTAGCGTTACGCAGCCCGGTATCATTATCCGAATCGAAATTACTGGTGGAAAAGTCGATGATTACGATCCACTGAGGGCTCCCGCTAAATGTATAATTGCTTAATCATACGTTCGGGATTGATGAGTTTGTAATTATGGAAATGGTCCCCGAATTTTTACTCGGTATCGGTGGATTTTTGAGATGACTGACAACGATCGATCGTCGTGCTTTGAATTTGCAAGCACGACGATCGCTCCATGTGTTCTTTTCTTTCTAGAGTTCAGTTCACGGCATCAGCTGATGATACAATGAAATCTTCGAAATACATCGGGCTACGGAAGTACGGTCTTTCAGTTAATTAAAGAAAGAAGTAGTAAAGTATTAGTTAATAAAGAAGTTCACCACACCCCTTGTGGTACCAGTGATATTGCCAATTCAGAATGCTATTCGTCGTCCGACAAATTACTTTCTTGCACATCTTTAACTACGAAGCCTATCAATATGCATAGCAGTACCTCGTCCCCAGCTAAAGCCTGGCACTGTCAAAGAAAGTAAATCTAACACAGACGGATCCTAAATTCACACCACTTGATTGCGAGCAGGGCCGCTTTAATTTCCACCCCCTTTATTAGAAGTTAGAAACTCTATACGTAGAGGAGGATGTAGATTGTAGCGACAGCAGAGAAAAACCTCTACTTTCCGCGTCTCTAGTATGTTGGGCCTTTGGACCGCGGACCTAAGAGTGGAAGATTTCTCTAGGCAGGTAACTAGTATGTACTTATTGTAAACTAGCTTTTGCCCGCGACTTCGTCCGCGTGGACTACAGAAAAAGGATATATGATTTACTTTGCCCCTAAGTGTAAAAGCTGGATAATATGTAGCCTATGTGTTATTCTGATGTCTAAGCTATCTCTATTCCAAATTACATCCAAATCCGTTTCAGTGTGAAAGAGTAACAAACATCCATCCATCCACACATCCATCCACACATCCATCCACACATCCATCCATCCATCCATCCATCCATCCACACTTACAAACTTTCGCAAATATAATATTATATAATATAGTAGGAAGTGGGATAGGATAAGATTTGTCAATTTGAGACACGGTGACCGCGGGTCTTCAATACTCTTCAGTAAAAGAGTGCTGAAATATCGGGTTTTAAAAAAACGTGGTAAAGCCTGGGTAGAGTCAAGTAACATATTACGTACACTCTACCAGTTTCGAGTACTCTACCAATTTTTTTTCGTACTCTACATACTCAGACTCTAGTCTAGAGTCTACTAATGTTGTCTACATTGGTACAGTTATTAACATAGTACTCGTATATGCTCTGTCTACCTTCCTACTGTGCCATTTGCTTTTTACCTTTACCAGTGTACGGCATAAGAACCACGAAAGTTTTAAAAAGTGCGACCAACATTTTACTCTACATATACAACGTGTTACAAAACATCCTAACTCTTTTTACAGGGTGTAACCTAGTGGTCAACAGGATGTCAAATCTGTAAAAAAAGTTGAAAAAAACAATTTTTATTTTATAACCTCAAAATTGAAAAAAAAAACCTTTTTTGTTTTTGGTATAAGCTCAAATTTTAAAATATGTCTGTTTGTGTAGGTGCATTTACATAGCTTTGAGTTGTTAAAACATTGTGAAAGTCAATGAAAACAATATTTAAAAAATACTTTTCTGTCGCCAAAGCGTCCAAATTTTATTAATTTAAAAATCAACGGAATGTCATAGATTTGTAACACCTTGTAAAGACAATAAAGCCAATCGGAGGCTCGCACTGTTGTCGGTACGGCGTGTAGGTAAGCCCAGAGAATCATTAGCGGCACTCGGTCGTTTGTTAGCCGGCTCCGCGCCATTCAGGGCCGAAGACGAGTTTTTGCGACGCCAAATTGCATCCAGCCAGCGCGGCGAGCTCCTCCGACGTCCGAATGAGCCGAGACACGTTCCGACTGAATTATAAAATAATAACGTCTGCAAAGGAGACTGCAAACTCCAGTTGCAAGGCCGAAAAGAAGAGGTAAAGGACAGAGAGATGGCGACTTATTTTCGAGAGAGATGGTGTCCAACCACCGCGATTCGACCCGTTCCGAATACACGGTTACGGTTAGTTACGGCTCAGGCCGCAAACAGCAGCAGAAATAGATACTTTCTTTCGTGACGGGGAAATAGGATGGCATCAGTGGATTGATGAATTTGATCTCATTATACCACTGGACAGGTAGAGTACTGCGTCTGATCAAAGACTCATGTAGCTCGGTTGGTCCGCTGTACTATTTGTATGAGGGATTACTCACCAGTTACATAGCAGTAAGTAACGCCTGCAACTATGTACTAACAGCAAGGTTGTAAAGGGCTAACACATTAACTGAAACGCGCTATTGCTTCTTAAAAAATAAGCTACTGGTAGTCGATAGTAAAATCTATTCTGTATTGAGTGGATCAAAAATTACAATTTTAATACAAATGGGCGATCAAGGAATACACCGGCGATGCGTGAGTCCCCAAATTGATTTCGTATTAATTGAAATAATACTGCCCCTGCGCATTGGCGTGGAAGCTCGTCGAGATAATGGAGATTGGTGTTAAGATAATGACGATAATCCTTTGGGCTTAATGACTTAATCCGTGGGCGTGTTCTTGGTTATGAAGTGAAGAAAGCTCCGCAATTTTGAGCTTTGTTTATAATTAAGTGGTGGCGGTGGTAAATTCCAAGACGTAAACCAGGTTCAACCCCTGTTCGCATTTTGTTTCTACCGCGGAACACCGTGAGGAAACTGTATTCTCTCAAAAATATTTAACGTTATGAAGATTATTTGTTTATAAAAGTAGAAGTCTATCGACACAAATAGGGAGAAAGAAAATACAAGCAAAAAAAAATGCCCAAAGGAGATAAGCAGAGACCAAAACTTATATAGAATTGGACGAACGAAGAAGGAAGCTGCCAAATTAATTCATTACACATCTCGATCACTATCAGTGTTCTGCCAGCGGATGAACAAAGCTATGTGAATTATTTTCAAACCTTTGCATTGAGGTTGCTATTGTATTCAATACGGATATATTCACGGCCGTGTAAGAGGTGCTAGTACCTACTACTAGTTGCCCAAAATAATAACGATAAAACGTCTGGTTCGGTTTAGTTCGTTAATATTATATTGCTAATTCGTTCGACTAATAAAGATAGATTAGCTCTTTTGTATATTGTATGTTGGATACAGGTAGGTACGAGTAAGTGTAGAAACCCCCTCTACTCGCAAAAGTTTGCGATTGTGTGTGTTTGTTATTGTTTCACGCTGAAAATTGGACAGCTCTCAATGTTTGGAATGGAGATACCTCCAACACAGGCTACCTTTCATCCCGAAAAAAACACATACTTTTCGCGGGTAAACGCTAAGAAAAACATAATGCATTCAAATTCCTGAAATATTGAATGTTGCGCAATATTGAAAAATTGCGTCAGAGACTCAGAGCTGAGAAGCCAACAATAATATCCAGATAAGCTTTTTATTTTGCTACAAATATTGGACACTATCATGTTATTGGTTATTGGATGATTTCATCTTTATCACCAGCTGATTCCACTGCACTGTTGGACAGTTTTATTTATTTTCTCGTCTGTTTCCCGATCGTAGAAATTTTTACTGCGTTTCTGACGTAAATGCGATAAATTCAACTTCTCGATTATAATCTAAGGAGTTGCTTCTAAGTACTACCTACCTAGGTCCTAAAAGTAGTTAATTTTTTTTCATTCATTGAGAGAGCTTTCAACAACAGCTTCCCGTTTGTGATGAAGGCGGCTCATTGTCTTGTAACTTTATCTTTTTAAGAGATCGAATGTGGTAATGAATTTTCGATTACTAATAGTGACGTATGTTAAACATATCGTCTGTGTTACCGATACATCGGTATGCCAGCTGAGTTCACACGTCGTTTGTGTGTGGCTATCAATATTACAATCGGTATCGAGATTACGATCTCTATGGGCACTAATGATACGGATACTGGGTGTGTTTCGTATTTTTTATCCTTAAGTGTAGGTAGGAAACCGATCACTGATGGTGAAAGAAGGTTCTCAAGTCAAGGGACGAATCGATAGACGCAAAGTAGAACGCCCTGCCATGCCAGGGGGGTCACACCTGACGCTATTGCGTTCATATCGACGAAGTTTTCAAATTAATTTCTCTTTGAATTCGCATAGTCATGCTTTGATTTTATATACTTTGTATTCAAAGGTAATCCTATTATGTATTATGAATATTATGATGTACTTACTCGACGCATTTATATTTCGTGGAATATTTAATTTTGTAAATTGAAACAAACTTATTGAAAAAATTGCGTCAAGGGTAGAGGGGCAGATCGTCAATCTGCAAATCTAGGATGCTGGAATGGATCATATGGAAAGCTCGATAAACCGATACCTATCTCGCTCTGGGTCAACAGGGCATATCGATTTCAAGACGGGGTGAATGAAGCAGATTAATTGTAAGGGCTGCATGAGGATGTCTGTCAAGGTCCGTGTTTTGCGGGTCGGTAAGTTTCGGAGGTTCTGTGGCCAAGCCAGCAGCACCATGGGAAGAAGACAATGCAATGGCGACTGTGTGTGTGTGCAAAACAGTGGGGCTGTGATCAGAGATGGGCGATGGATGGGCCTTTTCTGCCCAAACGATTTTAATCGGCAGAAAGGGTTTAAATCGGGCAGAAATGGATTTTTGCCCATTTCGGCGTACCGTAGAAAAGTTCACGGGCGTGAAAGTGTAGAGGTGTCTAGATTATTTTTTTTACGTCAGTTGGGTCGAGTTTTGAGAAGGTTTAAAAGACAAAGCTCTCGCTAGATATTCGCGAGAAGCGTGAGGGCTAAATCCTTGCTAATCGACGACGGCGAATCATTAGCGGAAGCGTCTCCACGCGGATCCGCGGCTCATGGCCGCTGACGGCCGCTTTTGGGGTTCCCTCGACAGTATGTTTTTTTTAAATCCTCCCTCGCTTTTCTTTTTCTTTACTCGCGGATGTTGAAGTCGTCCCCACAATTTATCTCAGTAAACAAGCTGAAAACCTTGTTATCCCATAGCAGAAATAAAATTGGTATGATCTTCCGTCTTGTAAAAAATGTTTTGTAGTTTTTGAGCTTTTTAGTTAATTGCCAGAAAACGTTACAAGTTGAGACGAGATTTTAAAATACTAAATCATCTAAGTATGTTAATGAATACTCTAGAGGTAGGCACAATAATGTGAAGAAAATGTGATGTTTTCTTCACATTATTGTGAAGTCATTTCCAACAATTCTAAACGGCTTAGGTACATCTTAGTAGACAGTATATCAATTTATCCTGCTAAATAAAACTTTGATTCGCTCACCTTACAAATAATTGTTCTTGATTATTAACTCTCCATGATACCACCGTAGCTCCTAGAAAATAAAAAATACATTTCAACGTTACCAAAAATTATAAATAGACATGTCTGAAGTGATGTGGAATAATTAACATGAATTGAAATGTTATCCACTAATCATATTTTGTATAATATTTATTATGAATGCCTGAGTGACTGAGTAGTATGACTTATGAATATTTTTTGTGAGTACATCAAATAGCAACCTACAATTTAAAAGTAAGTACAGTTTACTTCCTACAATCCAATAGTCAAGGTCAGCTTGGCACCAACTGGCAGACAACTTATCTATTCACTTAGGAAAAAAAATCTAAGTGCAAAATTGAACAGACACTAGCGACTAGAGCTCAGATATACTCAAAATCCTAGCAGTTAATGGACCAACGAACAAAGGTTAATTGTTCTTCAAAATAACAAATTTAAAAGTTCCGCGCATCGCATCAAAATAAATAATAATAAAACTAGGTTATGCGGTTGTTTTTTTTATGAGAAAGTTGTAAGAATAAACTTTACGGGCCCATGTATTACATGACTGAATATCTATTTGATAAATAAGTGTACTCACCGAAAAGATTCACGGTACAAGTTGTATTGTTGCCTCTATCGAGAACGACAACACTCGTCGCTGCCATTTTCCGATTGACAATTTTGACAGAAAGCAAGTTGCTGAAGCCGCTTGTCTAGCCATTGGGGTTGCTAGTGTCAGATCGATTATGTTTACAATCGATCGATTCATATTTATCCCAAAATTATTCTTTCATTTTACAGAAAAATACTGAAAAGATCACGAATTTGTTGCTTTTTCCTATCTTTGTCATTAATTCGTAAATAAATCATGGATAATCATATTTTTACCTTATTGGTGCCTTCTTGCATTGTCATCTTAGTTGCTGTCAAATTTTTTTTTTTTGGAACGCATCCGTAACTGACCAATCAGAAGCGGCCAACGCTGTGCCGGCAAGTGTGATTTTGTGGCTTCCTACGTGTATTTTTCCGGTTCTTGTCTTTTCTTTCTATTCAACTCAGTCGGCTTGGAATTCGACGAGGATCACCGGCGTCTACAAAAATGATCGGTTCAATTAAACTAGTGTTTCTCTTAGGTATAGTTTACTTGTGTGGAGCGACTGAAGAAGATGTCCTCGACCTCACAGACTCCGATTTCTCTTCGGTGTTAGCTCAACATGATACGGCTTTAGTAATGTTTTACGCCCCATGGTAAGTCGCTCACGCGTTCACGTGGATATCTTGGAGTCAATGGCCTCGTTAGTTTCGGCTTTCAATCTATGTGTGAATTTTGTCTGAAGGTGCGGCCATTGTAAGCGGTTGAAGCCTGAATACGCGGTAGCGGCAGGTATCCTGAAGAGCGATGACCCGCCGGTTGCCCTGGCCAAGGTGGACTGCACGGAGGGCGGCAAGACCTCCTGCGAGCAGCACGGGGTCTCTGGATACCCCACGCTGAAGATCTTCCGGAAGGGAGAGCTGTCCCAAGAGTACAATGGCCCCAGGGAATCTAGTAAGTTCCATTATAACTCTACTATCTATCTAATAAGTTGGCAGTCAAACGAGTTTGTGACTGATTGTTTTATGTTTTTGTGTTTAATGAATAAGATATTGAGTCAGCTCGACACTAAAAAGACAAAGTTAAGATAAGTTTTATCAAGGAATTGTTGCTTATCACATGCACTTGATAGCTATGAGAAAGTAATCTCATAGTGTTAGGTTTTCTGCTGATTTATTTGCCAATAAACAGTTTTGGCTTCTACCCACATGATTTGGTTATGATGTTGATCAGCACAGAGTGGACCATGTGGCATAGAGGCAGTGCCACATCATCATTTCAATGTACAGCCAGCTTAGAAGGAAAAGTACAAGACTATCAACCCATAAACAACCAGTAGTCATGAGCAAAAAACTGATTATTGCAACTGACTCTAAATAAATAACTACTATTGAAATAGATGCAATTTTTTTTATTTTGTGTTACTTTTGTGGCAATAAATCATTTCTAATGAAAAAAAAGACACTGAAAGTTTCATTTTGCTTTAAATACTGTGTTTTTATAGTTCAATCATAGCCCTAATGATAACAGCTGTTGACTTGGCTATTGTCTTTTACAGTCTCAGGAAATAACAGTTTTTCATTTTACGTCTTTGTGAACAATACTGTCAAAAATTATGACAACTTAGAAAATTTGTTTTGAGTATCAATGAGTTTGTATGGGTAAGAATTTTTTTACTCACCATGCAGATACAATAAAATTACAAAGTATCGTAACAAAATGAATCTCAGATTAATGTAGTTTATCATACATAGTCTACTAAACATATCCCTTGAAGGGACAGAACAAAAGAGTGAACAGGGCCCTTAGCCTGTAACGCAATGGCGGGTCAATGGCGTCCCGGCAGAAGGACAAAACCGGGCTCTCCTCTTTTTTCTCCTACAACCAGAGAAGTAATCCTCTAGAATTAGAATCAAAATATTCTTTGTTACAAAAACATTAAAAGGACAGACAGCGTTAGCAAATCGTAATTGAAGTCGTCACCTGACAGCCCATTTTGGCACCATTGTGTTACAGGCTAAGGGCCCTGATCAATAAATCAGCCGTGTCATCGGTTCCTGGCTTTCCTTCTTTCCCTCTCCATCTAAAACGGTCTAACCATCTCACTTTTACCTCCAGATGGCATAGTCAAGTACATGCGGGCGCAAGTGGGCCCCAGCTCGCGGGAGCTCCGCACCGTGGCTGAGTACGAGGCTTTCCTCGCCAAGGATGATGTGGCCGTTGTTGGCTTCTTCGAGAAGGACTCTGACCTTAAGGTGAGGAGGTATCTTTAAAGCCATAATTTTTTAGTCATCTTTTTCTTTGTTGGTTACATTGCAATCTATTAGTTATAGGACTACAATAAGCAACTCAGATTTCCTTTTATTTTATAATATGTCACTGCTTAGTTTTTTCCGGCAGAGGAAGCCATAATGGATAAACGATTTGGTTGAGCCAACCAATATCAGTATTGGTATCAGTATTTATTACTAGCTTTTGCCCCCAACTTCGATTAAAGAAGCCTATAGTTTTTTCCGTTATCAATATCAGCGCATACGAAGTCATGGGAAAAAGCTGTTAATTTATAGCCAATGTTTTATTATGGTATGTAAGCTATATCAATTACAAATACACAAAAAATTTAAAAAAAAATACAAGTTATTTATTTGTCTATTTGTTTCAGCGTGAAAGAATAACAAAAAATATATGCACTCACTCACTCGCAAAAAGTGGGATGTCAGCTTCAAGGCTTCACCTAGTTCCTATTATACTGTCTTTGCTTGCTGTAGAGATATTAGTAGACAAAATACTCCTGCCATGTAAGGGCCTCTTGCCTTGTCCTTTCCTTTAGACTTTTAGAGAATTTCGTTGGGCAGTTGGTCACCTGGATCTGGATAGCTGAGAATACCAATTTCAAAACAACATATTTCAATACAACCCTGGCACTTTCTGTCATCAGGCTGAGTTCTTGAAGACCGCAGACAAGATGAGGGAGCAGATCAACTTCGCACACTCCTCGGCCAAGGAGGTCCTAGACAAGGCTGGATACAAGTAAGTTATTTGCAAACCGGGGACAAATTGAACCCATCATTTCGAAAAGGGCACGACTCGGCACGAGTCACACTTCGTCATAACCACTTTTTAGCGCCACTTTATTTATTGAAGCGTTTTACATATTCCCTGTGAAAACGGCACATTTTCATACATCACAAGTCAACTCAAAGGGCAAACGAAAATCAGAGACTGTTTGAAAATGGCACGAGTAAGAAATAAATTTTTGTTAATCCTGAAAAGTTTTACTTATTTTACTCGTGCCCTTTTGAAAAGATGGGTTCAATTGGTCTAGACGCCGCCTTTGTGGAAGCTAGAGTCTAGACTCATTGCATAGGCGGCGTGTCAAAACTATCATTGTTAGAAAACTATAATTGTTTTGACTCGCCTAGTTAGAAAACTAACATTGTTTTGGGGTAAAGACCTTTTCAGGCAAATGAAAGGGTATTTTATAGTAATGATCGTAAATAATAAGTTACGCTAGTACTAGTTCTGTAACCGTAAACATTCCCAATTGGTATTACTTCGGCTCATAGACGCCCTGAGGGTACTGTTTTTTTTTTCACGCCAATCAAGCTGTTACAAGGGTGAAAAGTGCAATAGGGAATATAAAAAAAAACTTTATAATACATTTTTACTGATTCCAAAAACATTTTCGAATCTGATTGCGTATTTCACGGTAAATTAGTTCGTTATGCAAACTTTGCACAGCTGTATCAAAATAAATACTCAGATATTCCAAATGTATTTGCCCAGTTGCTCAATTAGTCATTATTTCATTATTGTATCATTGACAACGTGAGAAGTTACGTACATTTTATACTGTTGTTTATTGAACTAGGCATTCTCTTGAGTGACATATTCATTAGGGTTGATAACCTTCGCGATATTCATAATTTTTTTATGTGAAATGCTCGCTATTCGTGATAAAGTCACTAATTTTACCGCGAAAATTATATTCGGTCCGTTTAAGTAAATCTTGACAAGGTTCAACTTACAGAGTGTTTTAGATGGATGATTCGATGAGATGGTTTTAGTTAGATAGAGTAGGCTACATGGATACAGTAAGTATCCCTAAGTTTTCCACTCTTTTGATCTACATCTACACTTTTTGCTTACTTAGATACATAGAGCGGTACAGACATGGTGTATCGAACCTCGATATGCCAGCTAGGGGAGCACAGTCACGATAAAAAAAATACCCCAATATCGGCGAAGGGAGATGCCGCTATCCGATAGCGGGATAAGATAAAACTTTTTTCGTGACGTTGTTCTCCCCTAGCAGCTAATACTAAGTCAGCAGATTGGACTTGATTGGGTTCAAGTACTGCCCTGAGTGATTTTTTTTTATCTTATAATAAATCTTCAGATTGGACTAACTTAACTTAAGATGAAATGCGTCTCACAACTAGCGCCGCCAATGGAAAAAAAAAACATATCTTTTTTTTGGATGCGTTTTTAGCAAAAAACGCTCCTGCGATTCCTCGACGCGAGGCTTAACTATTTTTAGGACCTAAGGTTTGGATTCCAGATCCTAGAACTTAAGAATGCAATCGATTCTCGCCAAAAGTGGCCACTTTTGGCGAGAATCGATTGCATTCGTAGGAAACCCAACCCTGGAATCCAAATCTTAGGTCCTAAAAATAGTTAAGCCTCGCTTCGAGAAATCGCAGGAGCGCTTTTTGCTAAAAACGCATCCAAAAATAAGATATGATTTTTTTTCCATTGGCGGCGCTAGTTGTGAGACGTATGGCGCCTTAACTATGGCGCCACCGACAATAAACGCTTACCGCTCTGCTGCGTCCGCCCTTCCTAATAGGTGACTTTGAATTCGTCAGCCACATGATGAGTGGCTAACGAATTCAAAGTCACCCTGTACAGTGTACCAGTAATAATAATAATTTAAACATTTATTCATATAATTGGAATCCAATTACTAAAATATTATAAAATGTGTATCAAGTGCAGACACCGAATCAGCATGTTTCCAGCATTTTTAAACTTTTCTAGTCGGCCCTTTTTAGTGGCAACAAGGCAAAAAAACTAGCTTCATAGTGCCAGTAGGCAGTTTTCCCCCAGCCTATATGCACTGCTGGAAACAAGGACTTAAACGTACTGATTCCTGTGCTAATGTCAACTTTATTAACTGTCAAATTAGATACACATTTGCATATTTAAACGCCAACGCCGTCGTGTCCCATATTAAGCGTCAGTTCCCACGCATGTGGAATATTGGATAGGCACCTAATGCGGATATTTCTGTTAGGGACCGATGGATGGAAAAGGGTCATATCCAACTAGACTGGATGACTGCTTGGTAGTTGGAATGTTTCTGAATCATGCAATGGTTGCTTCTTCTTCTCGTGTCGAAAGCATCTTTTTGTCACGCCTCGCGCGACCAGAAACTAGCTACTTCAACAGCGCTAGAAGATGTTGAGGTCTTGCCAGCTACAATGTGGAGCGTCAGGATTAGCGTAGAAATGCGATGTTGTCTATGCAGCTCCGCATCAAATTGGGCTGTTTGTGTGGTACCACTCAAATTATGATCCATCTTGCATCATGCCCTGCGTGCCCCAACAACTGCACACAGGAGGACCTCATGACGGCTGGTGATAAAGCGATTAAGGTTGCCGAATTCTGGGTCAAAACCGCTTAGATTTAAGTACCGGTTTTGCAATTGATACGCTAAGAAGCAGCTACGCATCGTCACGAAATATCGGCATCTTCCGGCAGGGTTCCCCATCTCCTCAGGCTATCCCCAGGGTTTGTTCCAAAAAGACTACGGGTCGGAAAGGAATACCCTAGTTAGGAAAACAAACGTTGGCTAAATAGTGCGGTAAACTTGCACACAACCTAATTAAAAACTAGACGACCGACGTGGCAAATTAATGACAAACCATTTTCTCTGAAGGCTGTTGACTTAGGTGTCGTGAGTGCATTATTGACCGTACGGCATTATTGTATTTAAGGGTAGACGATAGTAAGGTGGCGGGAAATTCAAAATTTTCACAGACTTTTACATTTTGTAGCTAAACTGAACAATTTTTCGTTCGCGAGAATAAAACCGTATTCTTTTCATTATTGTAAACAACAGAACAACAATAATTCAGCCGATTATGTGTTCTGGTCTACGAAGCAGTGGTACTGCCCAAAAAACTTGTCGTAGACCAGAACACATAATCGGCTGAATTATTGTTGTTCTGTTGTTTACAATAATGAAAAGAATACGGTTTTATTCTCGCGAACGAAAAATCGCTGAACAAAATTAGCTCAGTTTAGCTACAAAATGTAAAAAACTGTGAAAATTTTGAATTTCCCGCCACCTTGCTATCGTCCACCCTTAAGACGACGTACGTCTCACAACTAGCGCCGCCAATGGGTTTCAGAAGCACCTATTTACACCGCTGTTTGTAGATCAAAAGAGCTCCCAAGTATTGTATCAAGTATAGCTCGGCATGGCAGTTTTGCTAGGCAAGCAGTAGGTAAAATGTATAAAAAAGTGAAAATGGTTACCAGTTGAGTTTATTACTCAACGCTGTTACGCCTGAACGGATTCGAATTGACTAGGGATATCCTTACTGTTTGATTAAACAATAGAAAGCTACCTTTATAGTAAGTTTTGCTTGTTATGAATAGGTATTACGTGGCCAGAAACAAAAAAACTTTCTGCTTTTATTCGCTTTGTCGTGAGGTTTTTATAATTGCTGATCAGAATTTCCATGCCTCCACTTCACCACTCGCTAATGATTAAGGTAAACGCAACAAGAAGAAACCTATCCCAAGATTAAAAATTCGCTCGGGACAGGACTTGAACCCGCCACCTCTTGCATACCATGCAGGCGCTCTACCAATTATTACTTCTTTAGGGACGTAGGGCTCGAAGTTACTTAAGCCATCGTGGCCGACCTTGTGTCAGGCTTTCCGTATCTTGCCAACACTGGCAATGGCACCTGCTTCTTGGCTGTTGTCTTAGTCACTACTCGTCTAGTGTGAGTAAATTGTGCCTCTAACTTGACGTAAATCACCTACAGTAAGAGCCAGTTGCTTGTTATGACTTGTTATACACCGACAGGCCTCATTTAGAATCTCAACCCTGAAGCTCTGTCGATTGTGGATGTTTGCAATTTTCCACCATTTTACACGCCATTAACTGATAAGGATTTTTCAATGGATTTTTACGCCTCTTTCGCACTAACTGTATATTTTAATTTTAACTACCTTTGGCAGTTTGTGACCAACCAATGATCTTTGATTTGAATGGGGCAGCAAGTGATAGAAAGGTCAATCTGTATCTCAAATTCCGATAAAATGTGTGTTGATAAAAATATAAGTTTGAAGAAATAAGTACCTACCTATTGTTTTGTGACGTCGCGCGTATTACCGATTCTTTTTGGTTCACAGTAGACATTTAGACTGTATCATAAACAGAAATATTGTTACTGTTACCTACCACATACAAAACCTGCCTTTACATTTACAGCGTACAGCAGCAACTCCACCCACACTCTGTCTCAGAGAAAATTCTGTGCCCATCTAGTGGGACTTGTATGTATCTATAACGCCTGGTGGCAAAACAACCAAATTTTGGGTTCGGTAAGGTTAAAGGTTACGGTGTAACCTAACCTAAAGTTTTTGGAGCCGGCTGAAGGTCGCTAAAATCTTACTTTCTTCATCTTTTTAACCAGAAACGACGTGGTGCTGTTCCGGCCGAAGCGTCTGCAAAACAAGTTCGAGGAATCCTTTGTGAAGTACGAGGGAGAGCCAGAGACTTACTCCTTCAAGGCTTTCATCACTGAGAACTAGTAAGTGTACACACGATTCTAGTCCTTGCTGCACGGAGTTAAGATGAGGCTACCCCAGACAGCGACACAATCTGTGACACCCTAGCGAACTAAACAAATAGTACAGATTCACGTTTGCTGCTACACCGGTCACTAGATATTGCTAGCAAAGAAGACCTTTTTGGACCAACAATTTGAAAGTGCCGGCCTTCCAAAAAAAAAGTTAAGACGGCTCATCTGTACCATCAATTCTTCACAAGTCATTTTTAGTTTGAAGAATCGTTGTTGTTTTTGGTTAGCCGGCACTTTCAAATTTTCAGTTCAAAATAGATGATCTACTTTACACAATAATTATGTTTATTTCGCTCTTCGCGTCGCATTGCAAATCGCTGTCAGGAGTGTCTGGGACCTAATTCTCGGGAGTCTCGCATTCTACAAATGTCGAAGGAAAGATCTCATCTCATTTCGATCTCAACTGCTCCCGACCACTCGAGCCAAAAATGCAAACGTCTCGAAGAAATCTCGTGCCTTATGTTGAGGATGACTTCGTAAGAATAGGAGATGTGACATTTGCCACAAAATGAGATTTTTCCTAGGAGATGTGTCGAATGTGAGATTCCCGATGACTTTCAATCGTAACCGCCTTTTAAAAAAGGCATTTGTTCTACTTGTGTGTATAAGTGTGTGAGATCAAAATAGCCATAGAAATAGCATTACTTGTGTGAAGTTTGTAAGAAAAATGGCCATGAATCGCCAGTGGAAATAACAGACAGTAATCCTAAACAACCAGATAATTTCTATGTTCTTAGCTGAAAATTGCGAAATGGTAGAATCTATGTTGGTTCTAAACAACTTTTGTACTGATATTGGATATGCATAAAAAATGGCTCCTCATGCCATACTAAAGACACAATTTGTAATAGAAAATCCAAACTTTTTTCGTACATACATATGTACATAATTGAAGCGCTTTTTACAAGAACAGCCAATGTAACATTTTTACGAATTTCAACACTGTTCAACAAGCTGCATTAGCCCCACTAATCAGTTTTTACAAAAACTTCCCATGTCCACAGTTATTCCATCGGAAAGTTTCGGCAATTTTACAAAAACCAACAAGGTTTGCTTGTAGGACAATCGTTTTGGCCAAAAAGCGCCGAATTTTCTCTGGGGACAAAGGTTGTACTTGTAAAAAGCGCCTCTATTATTTTCTTAGGTGTCCTTAAGGCGCGATGCATAGTGAATAGCCCGCGGGCCAAGAAAAATTCACAAAATCGAGTCCTGTATCAAATACACCAAACAAATCGAAAATTTTCACATATCAAATCCTAGAACTAGGTGTGACCTATCTAACACAGTTTTGTGTTGAGATTCGTAAACGATTTGAAGATATTTTTGATGAAAAAAAATAGGCAGCGCACTTTTTTTCAAACAAAATATCTTGCAATCTGTTATGGGTATCAACACAAAACTGGCTGTTTTAGATAGCCCTCACCTAATTCTAGGGTTTGATATGTGAACATTTTCGATTTTTTTTGTGTATTTGACACAGGAATCGATTTTGTGCACTTTTCTTTGATCGCGGGCTAATTCACTATGCCCAGTGCCTTAACAAAGTAGTTCAAAATCACCAATAGAGCCTCACATTTCACCAATGGAGCCTCCAGTACACTCCAAACCCTTGCGTGTGTTTTGACCGTTTGCTCTGTAACTAACCCGCGAATGCGCCCTCTAGCCACGGTCTGGTCGGGGTGCGTCAGAAGGACAACCTTCAGGACTTTACCGGCCCTCTCATCGTGGCTTACTACGACGTGGACTACGTCAAGAACCCCAAGGGTACCAACTACTGGAGGAACCGAGTGCTCAAGGTAAGAATCCACCTACAGCTAGAGGGTGAAAAAAGAGGAATGAATATCACGTTAAGGGTGGACGATAGCAAGGTGGCGGGAAATTCAAAATTTTCACAGATTTTTACATTTTGTAGCTAAACTGAACTATTTTTGTTCAGCGATATTTCGTTCGCGAGAATAAAACCGTATTCTTTTCATTATTGCAAACAACAGAACCACAATAATTCAGCCGATAATGTGTTCTGGTCTACGAAGCAGTGGTACTGCCCAAAAAACTTGTCGTAGACCAGAACACATAATCGGCTGAATTATTGTTGTTCTGTTGTTTACAATAATGAAAAAAATACGGTTTTATTCTCGCGAACGAAAAATCGCTGAACAAAAATAGCTCAGTTTAGCTACAAAATGTAAAAAACTGTGAAAATTTTGAATTTCCCGCCACACTTCTATCTTCCAGCCTTAAAAAGATTTTTATAAGTTTAAAAAATTCGCTCGGGACAGGATTTGAACCCGCAACCTCTTAAAATAAAGTTTAAAGTTTAATAAAGTTCCCTAGCCTTCTCGATCAGAAACCGGACTAATTCGTTCGGACACATTTTTTTCGGAAAATTCGGAAAATTTGTTCAGATCGGTTGCATGCACTTGCTTTTTATCGCTTACAAAATTAGAGCAACTTATTGGTATCGCGCTAAGGACACATGTGTCTCTATTCCGAGCGAGCCGAACGTAAGGTAGGCTCATGCATGTGGCTCTATATGGGCGAGCCAACAGGCTAGCACGGGTTAGTGCTTTAGAAAATACAAAAAGAAAATCATGTTATCCACCTAGAACCAAAAATTATGGTGGTTTCTTTTATGTACTCTCTGAAATGAACGGGCCAATCACAGCCTAAAGAGCTTGCTTGCTATACCAAAGTTTGTTTTATACAGTGACACCCGACTCAGGGGTGATTATTTACACGATACATACTGAAGCAAAAAAAATAATTAAAAAAATAAAAATGTGTCAGTGAAAAATACCCACAATTATACACCGTGGAATTTTAATGGTTTTAAAGCCGAAGGTATTTAGTTGCACTCGTGATTCTGAGCCAAATTCCAAAATTTTACTTCAAAACGAGCGAAAAAAAAAACACTTCCCAATACAAACGGCTAACGCCAATCGACACCATTTGTATGGAGAAGTGTTTTTTTTTTTCGCGCGTTTTGGAATGAAATTTTGTAATTTGGCTCAGAATCACCAGTGCAACAAAATACCTTCGGCTTTAAAACCACTTTTTCGCGCGTTTTGGAATGAAATTTTGTAATTTGGCTCAGAATCACCAGTGCAACAAAATACCTTCGGCTTTAAAACCACTAAAATTGCACGGAGTAGATTATAGGTGCTGGGCAAGCCTACTCCATCTAAAACAATGTCCTAGGCACTGCAGCGCCGTGTGGTCTGTTGACCCATCTAGTGTGAGTGAAGGTGCCACTGGACGCTGTGTAAATCATCTCATTACGTAGATGCAAAGGCCTTAGTTTAGATTACTATCTCATCACCAGGTCGCCAAGGAGATCAAAGACGCCACTTTCGCCGTCAGCGACAAGGATGACCTGACACACGAGCTGAACGAGTATGGCATCGACTTCGGCAAGCGCGACAAGCCCGTCGTCGCCGGCAAGGACGCTGACGGCAACAAATTCATCATGAGCGAGGAATTCAGGTAATTAGAATAGAATATTCTTTATAAAGATTTTTATAAGGTTAAAAAATTCGCTCGGGACAGGATTTGAACCCGCAACCTTCTTGCATTCCGTGCAGGCGCTCTACCAATTGAGCTACCGAGTCAAGTACTGTCAAATAAAATAAAAAGAAATCTATAAATCTTTATAAAGATCCCTAGCACGGGTTAGTGCTTAAGAAAATACAAAAAGTAGAATATTCTTTATTGTACACACGACAGCACGTCGACCCTTGCACGATAGCACTCTACTCGGTTATGTTACGGGCGACTTTACAACAAAAGTGTACAGTCTGACGTGCTGTCGTGTGTACTAGAAAACATTTTAAGGACAGACAGTATTAATACATTGATTCTACAAATTGATGACCTTATTGCTAATCATCATCAACATCATCATCAGTTCCTGTTATCCCTAATCAGGGACATAGGGCTCTCAAAACAGTTTTCCAATCTGGCCGATTTTGCGCCTTCATCTCAATTATTGCTAATAGCCTTCGATAAAACTAGATACAACATAGAACTCTGAAATGTGTCTGGAAAAATAGATGTCCAAACTGCCTTTGGAAGCTTATTTGCTCGTAGTCTATGCAATTGAAGTAAAACTGTACACTAATGCAATAAGGTTGATATTCGAATATTAGACGTATGGTCGAAATTATGTTTCGTATTGTTCTATTGCTGATATCATTTGTTTCTGTGGGGACAAGTTTTTATTGTGATTTTATACGTAATGCGGATTCTATGGGATTTAGTTCGGTGCTAATAGCAATAAAAAAAAATATCAAATTCTTGACTTCAATAACGTATTATTGATCTCAGGGACGCTAAGGGCTAGGAACTCAGGTAAATGTCGTGATATTATCCTATCCTACTTCCTATCCTACTTTATATTATAAATGCGAAAGTTTGTGAGTGAGTGAGTGAGTGAGTGTGTTTGTTACCTTATAACGCGGAATCCGCTGGACGGATTTGGATGAAATTTGGAATGTAGATAGCTGAGACATCAGAATAACATATAGGCTACATATTATCACGCTTTGGTGCTTAGGAGCAAAATAAACACACAAAGATTATCATATAGTGGCTATTTGTATAAAAGTGAACGATTCAACCATTTACCAAAGACCCTCTGTCATCACGTAGCGTTGAGCTATTTACTTTCGTAAATCCATCGAAAACTGAACAACGGTGAATTTTAATGCACCAAACAGGCCCAAATGTGCCGCAAAACTCAAACGATGCACAACAGTGAAGAAGTTGTTTTTAATTATCGCTGTCATCCGTCACTGTCACAAAAATGGTATATCAACAAAGCAATAAAGGAAAAATCTTCAAGTTTAATTACTCAAAACAGGCAAAAAACATAAGTTCAGTGATAGCTACTTACAATCTGAAAGAGCCAATAAATCCTTACTTTAAAAACTCTGCATCCGGCAGTTTTATCAAAGCTCTTTACAAAGTTGCGGTTGCATCCAGAGATCTTTTGGCCAGACGAAATGGGACGACCGTTGAGTGCATTGCTGATTGCTGGTTATTCAGGGAAGAATAGGATGCACCAGACCTCGAAGAAAAATAAAGATACGATGTTCTGACCAAAAAATCAGCTGTGCGTACTGTGCAAGTGTAGAGTCCCGAGCGACCATAGTCGCATAACATCAGCTATTGATGGTGTAACATTAGTAACATGATCGCTTTATTTCCATTAAGTAAGTACCTAGGACTGGACACTGGACAGGTGCACTTTTACATAATATCATAGTCGCCTATTCATTGTTGACAACTCTGATAGGCTTTCCACATACTTCAGACTGACGAGAAGATTGGAGCATGTGAAAATCCCTGAACGGCCTGCGTGGTGGTGGTGCCCGCATGAAAGATATGTGAGAAATAGAGCCAGAAGAGATGTTTTGTTACAATCTTAAACCATACCGACAACTTCGCGTCGTCATACCTGTCCTGATGCTCCACAGTCCAGCTTATCGGATTTCCTGGAGGCGACCCCAGCGCGACGTGTGTGTGTGACACTTTCAACACGAAAGAAGAATAAGACCGACGATTCAAAACGGTTGTTTCAGACTATGGCATCGTAGATGCTAAGAAGACGCGTTGGGTGTTTCAGAAGAGTAGCTCATAGAAAAAAACACTATTCAATGTGATAGAAATAATATGGTTAAGTATCTCCTGATATTATCTCATATTTTCTGGTGTCAAAACCCAATTATTATGATCGTTCTCTTTGAAATGGTATGATGCGATTAAATAAAATAAAATTTCTTAAAGTTTTTCTCTGTTAAGTAACTTTGTGCCTATAATACGAGTAGGTGACGCTAACTAGCTCTGTTGGAGATCTTTTACAGTTTTTTACAGAGAGATGTTGAGACCTGTGACGTACTGCAGCGAATGCTGATAAATATTCATTCACCAAACAGCGCAAGCAAACGAGATGTACACACGACAGCACGTCGACCCTTACACGCTAGCACTCTATTCGACTTTACAACAAAAGTGTACAGTCTGACGTGCTGTCGTGTGTACTTGGGTATCAAACTACGCAATAGGGCTATCTAACATCGGTAGATGCAGTGTCCACAACGACCACAAAGGCCACAAAGGCACGAAGACTTGGGGCGAGACCAACTGAACAGAGACAACCCAGACTGAAAGTTTGCAATAAGCAGTAGCATATTAGCGGACTCAAAATAATAGGATAGGGCTAAAAAGAAAAGATAATCTTTGAGTGTTTCTTGAAATGTACCACGTTTATCCTTTTTCTTTTAGCCACGTGAATGAAGTCGTGGGCACTAGCTATCAACACTAATATTATAAAGAGGAAAAGTTTGTACGTATGTAGGGGGTAATCTCCAAAACTACTCATCCGATTATAAAAAATCCTTCACTAATGGGAAGCTACGTTATTGCTGAGTGCTATAAGCTATGTTTTATTGTGATAACGGGAAAAAAACTAAGTCTGCGCGGACGAAGTCGCGGGCAAAAGCTAGTGGTCTATATTGGTCTGTCGTAGCCGGAAAGGAAGCACGGCGAATGAGCGAGCGAACGAAACTTTCACGTCGCTATTATTCACATGTAGTGTTAGTGTAGTCATATAATATGTTTAATTTAACAAAAGAAATACTTCATGATGCATACGAAAGTGAGTTGCCTAGTGAATGGTTGCGCGAAAGTTTTCATTCCTACCGTTATCAATCAATATAAACTCGGCATTATACTTCAGTTGAGATTTGTAATTTCAGTCAGACTCTATCATTACCATTATCGGTCATTGTTATGTGGAGTTGATAAGACTTAAAAACAATGTCGTTGTGGTCGTTGGGTCTACAGAATTCGCTACAGTAATTATTTTTAAATTGCTGACTTATTGCTTATTGCTGTTTAAAACGTTTTCTCGACCTATGTCTTACCATAAAAGTGTATTTTAAGACCAAGTAAACGCGTTTTGTTTTTTGTTAACATCATCCCCAATGAGCTGTCGATAACAGACGTGGATCCATAATCTATGGTTTGCACTATCTCTATCAAAACCTACGTCTATGTATGTATGTCTGCATCCCTAGTAGAAATACGTGTTTTAGAGTAAAAAAAAGACAAAGAAAACCTCGGCAAAATCATTTCCAAATTGGATGATCCAATGAGAATACAAAAAAATAAAGTCCTTCTCACTTGAGGTGAGTGTCAAGCGTTGCACCGCACTTCTACCTCCTTTCGGTTTCAGAGGGGCTTCTAAATCACCTAAAACCTAATCTAACCTTCCCCATCCTTTTCCAGCATCGAGACCCTACTGGCGTTCGCGCGCGACCTCCTCGCTGGCAAACTGGAGCCCTTCGTCAAGTCCGAGCCCGTCCCCGAGAGCAACGCCGGGCCAGTCCTCACCGCCGTCGGCAAGAACTTCAAGGAGCTGGTCACTGACAGCGGCCGCGACGCCCTGGTCGAGTTCTACGCGCCCTGGTGCGGACATTGCCAGAAGCTGACGCCTGTCTGGGAAGAACTTGGCGAGAAGGTACTGTCACACTCTTATAGCTACATGAACTTCAACCCTGGTGGAGTTCTACGCGCCCTGGTGCGGACATTGCCAGAAGCTCACGCCCGTCTGGGAAGAACTTGGCGAGAAGATACTGTCACACTCTTATAGCTACATGAACTTCAACACTGGTGGAGTTCTAAGCGCCCTGGTGCGGACATTGCCAGAAGCTCACGCCCGTCTGGGAAGAACTCGGCGAGAAGGTTCTGTCACACTCTTATAGCTACATGAACTTCAACCCTGGTGGAGTTCTACGCGCCCTGGTGCGGACATTGCCAGAAGCTCACGCCCGTCTGGGAAGAACTCGGCGAGAAGGTTCTGTCACACTCTTATAGCTACATGAACTTCAACCCTGGTGGAGTTCTACGCGCCCTGGTGCAGACATTGCCAGAAGCTCACGCCCGTCTGGGAAGAACTCGGCGAGAAGGTACTGTCACACTCTTATAGCTACATGAACTTCAACCCTGGTGGAGTTCTACGCGCCCTGGTGCGGACATTGCCAGAAGCTCACGCCCGTCTGGGAAGAACTCGGCGAGAAGGTACTGTCACACTCTTGTATAACCTGCGCTAATAAAAAAACGATATGAAAATGGTGGCGGGTACCTATGGTAAGGTCTGAAAAAGAGGTCATGAAAATATGATTAGGTCCTGAACTAAAACTTTCTTACATGTTAGGTGAAGAAATATTGTTTTATGATTTTATGATGCTTTCTTTATTTGTAAAATACATTATTGTTGCAATTTTCTTCGTAACAAAATATAATATTGTTGCTATGTGAGTGCGGAAACTCACGATTTCGCCTGTAGGCAAAAATAGTCGCTCTATTAGGGTTTCCCGTGCCCCTTGGTTATTGCAATTTCGACCTTACCACCCAGCTAACAAGCCTCTTTGCCCCCGCAGCTGAAGGACGAGCCCGTCGACATTGTGAAGATCGACGCGACCGCCAACGACTGGCCCAAGTCCCTCTACGACGTCTCTGGCTTCCCCACCATTTACTGGAAGCCCAAGGACAACACGAAGAAACCTGTGAGATACAATGTGAGTAGAATACCGCCAAAGTACGTGTTTGCGTGGATTGCAGGATAAATGATAAAGACAGCTTATAGTAATTTATGATTATATTTTAATGAGACTATAATAAGTAGGTTTAAAAATAGGAGATGGTGCGGAGCGAGATACGAACATGCGGTGGGCCCGGTGCCCCGTGAGTGAGTGAAACGGAAGACGCATAGCCCCTCCAAAGGAGATGGCGTGAAGAATACGAGTAGATTTCTTCAGACATTTTGGATGGGTCCAGCAGTGGACAGATAAAATTATGGTGTTCATTATCGTTTAGGTTTGAAAATCGCGTAGCTAGCCACGTCGCATCGGTCACTTGTTAGCTAAGTCGCCTTCGCGCCTTTTTTGTTAGTGAAGAAATATGAAAGGAAATGACTCATGATTGTAGGTAGTCTTTTAAACTTTTGAGAAATTGAGTCATTACCTTTTTTTAGTAAGAGTAATTACTATTCTCGTAGTGTTGTACGGATAGCTTGTCATACTTGGTTTATAATTCATAAAATCATAAGTACATATTTAGGCGATCGTGTTTTTGTATTATTGTATGGAATTACTGTATTACACAATGCTACGTGAATTAAATATTACTCTACATTAGATTTGATAAAGAAAAAAAATATATTTTCTTTATGTAATGCTGTACAAGTGCATTAAATCGCGCGAATTCAAACGCAATAAATATTTCTATTTTGCGACATAAACCCGCAATATTGTGTGACAAAAACTCTATCACACTAACAAACACTATCCCCCATAAATGAAAATGAATAGAATTACCCCATGATCCCGCGATTAACGCGCCTGTGTGCCGAACTTTAGAGATCAATATTGATTGTATGCTTCGTGCTAAATATTAGTCTTGCCTCTTTTTGCAGGGTGGTCGCGCCCTCGACGATTTCCTCAAGTACGTCGCGGAGCAGTCCTCGGGCGAGCTGTCCGGCTGGGACCGCAAGGGCAACGCAAAGGACGAGCTGTAAGCTCGCTGTGACGTCACTAATACTTTCCATGAGATCTGCGGCTCTGGCACCGGTTTGCACGACGACGGTAGCTCTTTACTATCCTAGGCCTCGAATTCACAGGACCGTTTTTAATGCACAAATTCAAAGCAGTTCATAGATGGCGCTTATAGGCGTGCCCATACAAGAACTGGGAGATGACTGTCAAATTTCGCTTTGACAGTCGCGTTCCTGTTCTTCTATGGCCACGCCTCCTGTAAGCGCTACCTATGAACTGCTTTGAAAACGAACCACTCATCTATGAACTGCTTTGAAAACGAACTACTCCGAAATTTTTTTTGTTTGAAAGGTTAGGCAGATTTGTTTTAAAGGTTAGGGAGCTTTGATGAAATCATGTCATGGTGGGAACATGTCAAACCACTAATGTTTAATGATTAGACACCGCATGTAGTTCAAATTGCCAAATGTGGCAAGTTTTATTGGTCCTACAATGACAATTTGAACAGAAAAAAAGATATCACTAACATGCTTCTATTTTTATCTAAAGGTATAGTGCGTTTCACGAAAGAGTTCCCTTGACGAAACTCTTTTATTACAATGTAATAGGGACAATTTTTGTTCAACCCAGGGGAATTCTTTAGTGAAACGCACTGTAGTCTAAAATTAACAACATTATTTCGAAAGCCGATCGTGCAAACCTTTGGTAGAGCCTCTGTGAGCGTGTGTGGGTGTGAATGGAGCCTGGGCCGACCGAGTAAAAGAGGATTTGATTCACATACATATTTTGTGTTTGTATGAGTAGCTTGGATCAACATCTTTGATATTGAAAAGTCATGATGTTGATGTGGGCAGTTGTAATATACATAGTAGCCTTGAAACGCACACTTTTGAAAAAGTAATTCTAATGAATTATACAATACAAACCTTTTGATTTAAATATTGAGTTGGTGATTAATACTGCCCATAATAATAAAATATGTAACTTACACTGTAAGCTTAATATTATACTTATTATTATGTTAAGGGCCACATGCAATAATTATGTGTCTATTGAATTGAATTATTAACTTTTACTCCTAGGCTCCGCTGTAAAATAAGGGATTCTTACTGTCGTGCAAAATCTTGAACGTTCAATGTACTGTGGTCACCGAAATAACTCCTTGATCGAAGACTGTGGTACTTATATTGCATTCTGATGTTGACCATTTGAATGTAAAAAATAGATTTGGTATTCAAGGTTTTGCAGGTTAAGTCTCAAAAGTAGAGTAATATAAACAAATACAGTAATTTTGAATGCATTTCTTTATTAAAATAATGTCGGTGGAATTATGTATTGAATAAAATTAGGTTGTATTTCTTAATCTGGTGCATTTTTATTTGCTAGTGAAACCATTTCAACCCCTAGTTACTTTTTTTATTTTAATATAAAATCACTATATGCGATCAGTCCTGAGACTATACGCTGATGTTTTGTGTTAGTTTGGGGTTTGAACACAGTCCGTCCTGTGACAGCTGCTTTCTTATTTGATTTACATTTATTTATTTTAATGGCTTATTTAGTTTTATTTTTAGGAAGATGCAAATCTATGAGCTAGGTCCATGACCCGGTGTCTTTTAAGGCGCCTTGGGGCATCTTCTTCTTCAGTGAGGGATGCCGCCAGGTGGTTTGTGTGTTTATTGAGCTTGGTGTTGTAGTTTGTGCTAGCCCTAGTTACTAATGAAATATTTTGTGAAATTCATCGTCAAAATAGCCAACTAAAGAGCCACAATATCAGTATCAGGCCCGGTTCCTGAATTGAGAATTTTACTAAGTAAATAAATTATCGTTTTGTCACATTATTTTGTGAGAAATCTGCTGAGACAGAATAGCGAAGACACACATCTCTTTCTCTCAAGGGAGGAAAAGAAAAAGATTTTTTTTTCTTAAAACTAGGTCCTTTATTCACAAGTTCTCCTCTCTCCACCTCGCGATCCATTGGACAATGGTCTGTACATTACAGTTGAGTTGTTCCTCCGTGTCATTTTGCAGTTCTTTGACAATCTCCGGCTTGTAGGAAGACTGGGCTTCTTCTAGCATTGTTTCGAATATTTCACACTGGATATTGTCTTCTAGCTTTTTTCCCGTGTAGCCCCTGGAAACAGGTGTTTTTTATTTTTGTTTAGAATATTTTATCTGGATTTAGAGCCCTCGCCCACGGCGACTTTTTGTAGCGATGCGGTCGCGCGTTTTGTAAATGCGCAACAGCATCGCTACTAACGTGCCAAGTCGCATTTGCAACGCGCTACAGAAGCGATGTGCTACTAACTTGGTACAGCATCGTGACTGTATCGTAAGACATTGGGGAGAGAACGGAGGAAGGGTGGCGCGCGAATCGCGACAGAAGCGCGACGGTATCGCGTTTGCATGACAACTGAGTCGTGGTTGGCCACTGATGGGAAAGGTTCTCAACTGCAGAACATGAATAGCAGATGCAACAAAGGGCACCCAGCATAGAACTGATAAGGTGTTAAAGGAATACATAAATTATATTGAGCAGAAATAGTTATAAAAAGAAACTACATAACTCAGGATGCAGTTTTAGTTTATGCAATCTCTGCATCTGTGTATCACTTCACATGTCAAAAGTTAGTTTTTTTTTTCTTATCTTCTGTGTATTACTGCAATCTGTTATCTAGGTGATTACACAGTAGTTGTGTTTGGTACGCTTGTTTGAATGTCCAATGGCACCTTCAAATGTGAGTGAAGGTGCCATTGGATGCTGAATAAACTTTAATCATCTCATTCTGTAGATGCAAAGGACTTTCATTAAAAATAACAATAAGCTGTTACTTCTGAACATTATTCATACCTGGCAGTGAGTCTGTCGTAAAGGAATGTATTGTTGGTCCTGATTACAAATACAGCATCGAACCATCTTTCAGGGAAGAACTCGCAGCCGTGGTAATCCACTATGTTGCCGCCCTTCGCCATCATACCTTCCATTATGTCCAGTAGCTACAAAAATAAATAAAAATTAGTTAAAAGCTAAAAAAAAAAAATTAAAAAAAATTATTTTTTGCAAAAAAGCAAATTTGTTACAGAAAAATTATAGTTGGTAGGTAAATAAATAAAGATTAACGACACATTGAAAGTTATGAGGATTTAAAGCAACTTAGGGATACCCTCAACTCCTAACCTAGGGTTACAATGAACTGCAATCAAAGGCGATGGTCTATTTGTCATGTCCTCACGGACAATATCCCCTCGTCGCGCAGGCTTTCATAGAATCATATGCTAAACTAACCTTATCCTCATTCAGAAACGGGCACTGGTATTGTGGGTCATATTCGTCCAGACAATTGTGTTCCTCAGCCAGTTTGGACACTTCCCGCCATGTGTAGTTGGTCGCGTCTGCTAGTGTTTTGCAAATAGTCGATTTGCCTACGCCAGGTGTGCCTGAAATTGATAGAAAATAGTTGAGAAAAGTTTTTGTAACAACATTAACTGGACGTGGGTTGGATTGGGTTGGTGGGCCAAGTGGTGCTTACCTGTTATGAGAATATTGGGCTCGGACCTTGGATAAGTTGCCATATTGAGCCGGTTTAGTTTACAATCAAATTATGCTGAAAACTCTAACATGCGTGCTCCACCTCCATTTGTTTTGATTTTTTTTGACAGTGACAGCTGTGTGTGAATGACAGATAGTTTTTATCTGTGATATTTATAATAGCTTACCTACACGTTCAATAAATTTTCAGAGTTAAAACTAAAGATTCTTGACAGTCTAGGTGCAAAGTTGCAGTAACTATAGAAAATATTCCACACGATTTTTTGCCGCAAATCAGTGAACCATGAAAATATATAACACTCCGTGCACATGCGGAAAAAGATTGAGCAGATTTCGTGCAGAAAAATTATTTCCCGCAAATCTTTGAACTATGTTGGATTGCCATTGCCACGGCGGCTAAAATTTTCAGATTAAAAACAAGAAGTCGGGCAGCCACAGGCCTACAAGTCCTCATTACGAGATACTTTATTTTGGACTGAGCGTGTAGTTTAGTATTTTTGCCACTTAATCTGCTGTGAACAGTTGCGCAACGTAGCTGTCAAAAACTCAACAATCGATTACTCAGGTTGAAAGTATTCCAACGTACGACAAACGTTGACCCCGAGACACAAAATCAATACGAAACGTTGCTCGTCATCATCGTCGTTATGTAAATTTTAGGTTATGTTCACATAACCTCAAAACTGGAAAATAAAATTACGCTCAAATGTAAATACTGGGACATTCTGGCATAAACTCCATAGTTTTCCGTTGTCTGTAAACTATAATGCGTATATACAGACCCAAGAACATTACGAAAGGGCAAATAGTTTTATGTACGGTGCTGGGTGTCTTCGCTGGAGTCTACATCTGGAGACCGCTCTTCGACGAGCATTTCCCTCGTCAGAAACAAGCTGTCAAAGCACCTGCCATCGTTCCTGACTCGTAATAAGTTATGGGTGCCATCGGGAACTGGTTTAAGCAATCCAGCCCACTCGTGAAAGGGTTGATGGCCATAGGAATTACTTCTGGACTTGTAGTGACACACAGATGGTACTACCAGCCATATGTACGAAAGAGGAGATATCTTGAAGCTAAGAATTTTGCTGACATTCTGGATCCCGAACAAAGTGAAGATTCGCATGAAAGCTTCAAGTAACATTGTGGTTTTGTAAATTAGAAATTTATTTTGTTAGAAATGTAATAAACACATTGGAAATATATTTTTCGAAGTTTGATTTATGTTACAATTCGTTTTATTTGGTTACCTATCAATAAAAATAGTGAACTAGATCACAAAGCTTTAGAAACTTGAATTTTAGCTATGGACTTGGTGTCAGGGAATAAAAAATAAGCAACAACAAAGTTCACTGGAGGCTACTTTTAATCTATGAATTTACACTTGCAGTCATAACAAAATATTTCAGATATATGTATAACCTTATCATCATAAATTATAAAATAAATGTTACAGTATAAGCCTTGTAAAAAATAGAAAAGGAATGAGTTTGTAGCCCTTTTTCCTTCTGAACACCTTTCGGTGAATGAAGTATCGCAGATAAATAGTGAATTGTGCCATTATTAGTTCTAGCAGCTACTTCTTCTTGCCTCCAGCCTTCTCTGCGGCCTTGGTCACCTTGCCACCACCGGCCTCCTTGAAGTTAACAGCCTTGATGACTCCGACGGCCACCGTTTGCCTCATGTCACGCACGGCAAAACGTCCCAGAGGGGGGAACTCTTGGAAGGGCTCCACGCACAGGGGCTTGGAGGGAACCAGGTTGACGATGGCGGCGTCACCAGACTTGATGGACTTAGGGTTGTCCTCAGTGGACTTGCCAGTACGGCGGTCCACCTTCTCTTTGATCTCTGCGAACTTGCAGGCAATGTGGGCAGTGTGGCAATCCAGCACGGGCGTGTAGCCGTTTGAAATCTGACCAGGGTGGTTGAGCACAATAACCTGGGCGGTGAAGTCAGCAGCTCCCCTGGGGGGGTTGTTCTTGGTGTCACCGGCGACGTAGCCACGACGCAGCTCCTTGACAGAGACGTTCTTGACGTTGAAACCAACGTTGTCTCCGGGAACGGCCTCCTGGAGGGCTTCGTGGTGCATCTCCACGGACTTGACTTCAGTGGTGATGTTGGCGGGCGCGAACACGACGATGGTGCCAGGCTTCAGCACACCAGTCTCCACACGGCCCACGGGCACCGTTCCGATACCACCGATTTTGTAGACGTCCTGCAGGGGCAGACGCAGGGGCTTGTCGGTGGGGCGGCTAGGGGGCAGGATAGCGTCAAGAGCCTCAATCAGGCACTTGCCGTCAGCCTTGCCTTCCTTGCGCTCGACAGCCCATCCCTTGAACCAGGGCATCTTGGTGGAGGGCTCCAACATGTTGTCTCCGTGCCATCCGGAGATGGGGACGAAAGCAACAGCGGCTGGGTTGTAACCGATCTTCTTGATGTAAGAGGAGACTTCCTTCTTGATTTCCTCGAAACGGCCCTCATTGTAGGGGGGCTCGGTGGAGTCCATTTTGTTGACACCAACGATGAGCTGCTTCACTCCCAGGGTGAAGGCGAGCAGGGCATGTTCACGGGTCTGTCCGTTCTTCGAGATACCAGCCTCGAACTCACCGGTACCGGCGGCGACGATGAGTACGGCACAGTCGGCCTGGGAGGTACCTGTGATCATGTTCTTGATGAAATCTCTGTGTCCAGGGGCATCGATGATGGTGACGTAGAACTTGGCGGTCTCAAACTTCCACAGGGCGATATCAATGGTGATACCACGCTCACGCTCGGCCTTTAGCTTGTCCAACACCCACGCGTACTTGAAGGAGCCCTTGCCCATCTCCTGGGCCTCCTTCTCGAACTTCTCGATGGTACGTTTGTCGATACCGCCGCATTTGTAGATCAAGTGGCCGGTGGTGGTGGACTTGCCGGAGTCGACGTGGCCGATCACGACAATGTTGATGTGAACCTTTTCCTTGCCCATTTTGGTAGTTCTAAAACAAAAAGGAAAGAAGAAATTTAGCAAAACCTAATAAGAAATTCGTATGCAAATAGGAATCGCGATGCACACCGGCAAAGACAAGGTCGTATGGCTGAGCATACACGGCCGGCAATCGGCAATATGGCGGACGCATGGCCGCCTCGCCCTATCTTGACATATCACAATGGATGTCAGCCATTACGGGATGGATTCATGGAAAATTGCAGTAATCACGTTTAGAACACTGAATTCCATAATGCTAGCACATGAATCACGATCACTGGCTACGCTAACCACTAAAATATGGAAAACAACAAGTCAAATAACCACGTGGTGGATGATACCGGTGTGCAGTGTGACGCGTAGGCACATGCAATACTTTCGAAATTAGAATTTATTACTTTGAAGGGACCTAATTGAAACAAAAGATAAAGTTAGCGGTTCGGAGAAAGGTTTAACGGTAAAACGTGACAATGGGATTGCAATGACCGGGAAGGTTTAGAATTACACCACATTGACCGTGTCTCACAGAACTGAATTTACAGGCTTGGAACCGAGGAAATCCTTAATACTAACACGTATTGTTTAAAAACTAAAAAAACACTTGTTTTGGCACTGCACTTAGAACTATTTTGTTCTGACACTCACCACGGATACAGACAACGTGCACTATCCGAGATACTCCAACAGAAAATGAACGAGAAATGGATTTTCCTTCACATGGAAGGACGACGTGGATCACTTCCGGTAACCAGTGTTGCCACCAGTTTTTTTCATTTTCCCCATCAGTATTCAAGTTACGTGGATCTCCTTTGTTTGTGCTCGAATGCGATGAAATTAAGAAAAAAAAACAATTCTTATATTACTAGTGGTTCGCCCCGAACTATGAACTCGCGACCCCATATCTCAGCAACCCCTCGACCGATTTAGCTCATGTTCGAAATTAAAAATTCTCTTGGCCTCATTTAATGTATGAATTTTTAAAATTTGAAATAAATGTATTACTAATAATAATTTACCTGCCTACCAAATTTCATAACGATCCGACTAAATTTACTCAAGTTATCGTCGAAAGAACATTCATACATACAAACGCCGGATTGTTCCATAGCTCGCTTCACTCGCTCGTTCAATAACTAAATCAATCCATAAATCTATATAGGTAAGGATAGGATGCCCCCGGTCCCCCACAAGTTTTATCACCGAGCAATCCCACGGGGCGAGAGGAGTATTTACAAATTGTATTGTCGACCGCACGTCAGACTGTACAGTTATGTTATAAAGTTACCCATAATTATCGTAACGAAGTAACGTGAACTAAAGTGTGTAGGCGTGTAAAGGTCATTATGCTGTCAACGAACAAGCGAGCGAAGTTCTCCGAGTTTCCTTGAACAATCAGGAGTTTGTATGTACGTATGTTATAGTGGACGGCCTACAATGCAAATTCGACCGAAAAACCAATCAAATCGATGTTGGACTGCCGTTTAGTACACAGGTATAATACGCGCCACGAAAGATGAACCTATACTTAAATCCACATATGTATACGGAGTAAAGTTTGACAGACATAACTGTCAAATTCTAAAATAGGGCAATATTATTTTAGAATTTGACAGTTATGTCTGTCAAACGATACTCCGGATTTTTGGATTTAAGTAAAGACCACGCCTCCCGCACTCTTTCCGCCGTCCCGATGACGCCCTGACCGGGCGTTGTATAGTAATTTTGTCTTCTCTAAGTACCTAGTTGGATAATTAATTTAACCTGTTTAGCATCATCAGCCACGTTGATTTAACAAAAAACTTGTTTTTTTAGAACGGTATAAACTTTTTTGATTTATAAGGCTCAAATTCTGAAGAAGGGTGTCATATCAAAATTTTGCCCCCCTTCGGATAAATCCTAGATCCGATACTGTTATCATGTTACTGTAGAAGTGAAGTAGAAGTCACCAATGCCAAGATTTTGCCCCCTTGGAACAAATCCTAAATCCGGGGCTAGATCTAGCAAATGTATTTGCTGATCGTACATACGGCAACATGAAGACGCTTACACTTTCTTTGCAAAGTCGCCTGTAACGTAAGTGGATAGAGTGCACGCATGTAAGAGTCTACGTGCTGTCGTGTGTACTTTAGTATTATCAATTTCATCTTATCGTATCTTATCTTCTGGTTATTTATTTTTTTATTTCGTGTGTTTTTGGCAATAAAGTATTTTTCAGTTTTCAGTTTCAATCGAGCTTATTCAGTTATTTAGCTTATTTGTTGAACGAGCGAGCGAAGCGAGCAAAGTTCTCCGAGTCTACTGGAACAATCCGGCGTTTGGATGTATGTATGTATGAATGTTCGTTTGACTATAACTTGAGTAAAAGTCGGATTTTCATGATTGGTAGGCAGGTAAATGAGGCAAAGATAATTTTTAAGTTCGAACATGAGCCAAATCGGTCGAGGGGTTGCTGAGATATGGGGTCGCAAGTTCATAGTTCGGGACGAACTACCAGTTGTTGGTATTTTTTTTCAACTGAGAGGAAGATTGTCTACAAAGAACACACCCAAGATCGCCAATGAGAAAGAAAATGATTGTATGCAGTCAGCAAAAAAATCCTACAATATTTTGATTAATAATATGACTGGCAACACAATTCGAGTACAACGTCATTTCCGTTTTTAAAGCTTCGTTCAGGAAAAACACAAATTATAACTTTTTTGTTTATTATAAATGTTTTCAATACAATACCTATTACAAGCTATCTAAGAAAAATAAGAGACTGAAAAAAATATAAATTAAAAATACAAAAATATTAATTCAAAAATAAAGTCGTATAGGTTGTAGGTCTGTGAATACCACCCCCTCCACGTTTTGCCCCCCCAGTTTTCCATTGCTCTGTGGTTTCCCCCCCTCGCGTCATTCATTCATTCATCCCGTTTTTCAGAAATCCGAAGAAAATTCCAAAATCAAAACAAATCGAAATCGAAACAAATGAAAGATGGAATTAATTAGGTCTACCGATTAATTACGTACGAAATGGCGCGTGTAGAAGTATTATAAAAAGACAGTGCAGCAAAGAAGGCCAACATGTTCAAGAATCGTGGGGATATTGTTTATAAATGCACTGTTCGTCTTTTGGAGGATACAGAGATCTTGGAGTGTGAATTTCATGTGAGTTTAACCTTCCCTCCTCAGCATAGCAGCAGGAGATACGAGAAAACCCCATTATTTACCTGTGAAATACATACTTTACGAGTGTCAAGAGTACATACCAACTCTCGAGATATGTCGCATTTGGTTTCAGCCGAGCTATAAAGGAAAATATCTTCTGGAACATGTGTGCCAGCAACTCAATCTTACTGAGACAGACTACTTTGGCCTGCGATACGTCGACGGTAACGGACAGCGTGTAAGTATAGGGATTATCATGCAGGCTTTACAAAATGAAGTAGAATACCTATTTCATGTTTTCTTATTTTTTTACAGCACTGGTTACATCTGGCAAAGTTGATACTGAAACAAGTGAAGGGTAAGTCGATAGGAAAAGGTAATATCGGTCACAAAGATTTTTCTGTAAATCCAAAGACCTGCTGTGTAGCATGAAGCAGAAATAAAAGCTCACTCTTTACAGGTTTATCTATGTACAAGATACCTTTTTGTATTTTCCAAAGCACTAACCCATACTAGGGAACGTTATCCCCTCAGCAGTTAGCTGTCCCGCTTGAAGACCTCAGACCAAAAGTCATCACAGGTTGATGGCGTGACAGTTGAGGGGTTATCTCTTTGACAAAGCGACCGTCTGACGGCTCCTAAAACGTAAAAGAAGAAATAATGACCTAATTTTGCTGGCACTTTTTATATGGGGTAACCTAACCTGCCCCAGGGCCCTTAGCCTGTAACACAATGGTGCCAAAATGGGCTGTCAGGTGACGACTTCAATTACGATTTGCTAACGCTGTCTGTCCTTTTAATGTTTTTGTAGTACAGCAAAGAATATTTTGATTCTAATTCTAGAGGATTAGTTCTCTGGTTGTAGGAGAAAAACGAGGAGAGCCCGGTTTTGTCCTTCTGCCGGGACGCCATTGACCCGCCATTGCGTTACAGGCTAAGGGCCCAGGTTGTTCTGCTACCAGAGATTACTGTACACAGTAAGAACACCAACTTAGGTAATAACCATAAATAAAAAGTGCTGGCAAAATTTGGTAATTATTTCTCTGTTGAAAATTACCTCTAACTTCTAGATGCATCCCCAATCCTGTTCAGCTTCCGAGTGAAGTTTTACCCGCCGAACCCCTTGCTGCTGAAAGAGGATGCAACCAGGTTCCAGATCTACTTGCAGCTGAAGCGGGACTTACTGCACGGACGGCTCTACTGCACTTCCAATGAGGCCGCCATGCTTGGTGCTCTTATTATACAGGGTAACAAAAAATATATCTATCATACTTTTTTTTTACATACTTTTTAGTCTGTAATGATAAAGGACAAACAACTTATGTGAGCTACTACAAAAAAGGCTTGCCATCAAAAACTGGCTACAACTGGCCATATTCGGCTCAGATAGTTTGTTTTTCTTTTGTTTAAAAATGGCTGTTACTCAACCATTTAAAAGGTTTCGGTTCCAAACCCTTCGAACCAACTGCTATTCGACGGATTCGATCTGTTTCGAACCAAAATTATGTGTGAATATCGCGAATCATTAAAAGTTACCATTTAAAAGGTGTTTTGAATAGTCTTTGAATGTTTGTTTGCAGTGGAACTTGGTGACTACGACCCCAACATCCATGTGGGCAACTACGTGACTGAAATGAGGCTGCTGTTGAGACAGACTGACGTCATCGAGGCCAGGATACAGGTATGTGACATCATGTCCTAAAAGCTACTTTGATTTTCTTTGAAGAAGTCGTCGAATTCGTTTACCTGATGTGGTCTAACAAACAAGTGGTAAAACACGATTTTTTTTCTATGAAATGAATCAAAATAGGAATCAAAAGACTGCAAATGACAGAAATCGCGAAAAACTTTCCCCATACATTTTTTACGCGGGGAAGTTTTTGCCGATTTCTGTCATTTCTAGCACTTAACTCCAGTTGAGAGTCTTTCGATCCCTACATGAAATAGGATCGATTGTCATTAAAAATATTTTTATCGCCGACTGTATTTTTTTTCCAAAATCTATGCATGCAATCTATGCACCTACGGATGATTCCCGCCGCCGCCAAAAATGGCCACTTTTGGCGGCGGCGGGTTTTATTCGTAGGTTCTAGGATCTGGAATCTAAACCTTAGGTCCTAAAAATAGTTAAGCTTAGGGATTATCATTTGACGCTTCGTTTTTAGCAAAAAGCGGCATCCAAATAGAAGATTTTTTTTTTCCATTGTGCCTATACCTTCACCTTAACATTTATTCCATCGTCTACACTCAGGAGTTGCACCGGGAGCCAGTGGAGGGTACCCCGGGAGGCAGCGGCGGCGTCAAGGATATGTCGACGCAAGAGGCCGAGCGCGCCTTTCTGAAGATCGCCTGCCAGCTCGATACCTACGGCGTGGATCCGCATCCGGTCAAGGTATGGATCTTATTGATTTGTTCGCCTAACTCCACTCAGGGCCCTGTAACGCAATGGTGCCAAAATGGGCTCCCGGTTGACGGTTTTAATTACGATTTATTAATGCTGTCGGTCCAGTGTCAGTTCTTTTAATGTTTTTGTAGTACAGCAAAGAATATTATGAGTCTAATTCTAAAGGATTAGTTCGCTGGTTGTAGGAGGACAACGAAAAAATTCAGGTTTTATCCTTCTATCTGGGACGCCATTGTGTTACAGGCTAAAGCCCCTGGAGTAGCACAGAGAGCCTGTGGCGGGCACGCCAGCGCCTCTATTCTCTAAAAAAAACACTCTACCGTTGAGCGTCCAAACACTCGAAAATAGCCCTTGTTGAAATGATATTTTTTTTGACATACTATAAAAACGGTGATTTTTATGGTGAATATTTTAGAGAATACAGGGGCTGTAGGCAGCGGCGACGTCAGGGCATGTCCTGATCGCCTGCCAGCTCGATACCTAAGGCGTGGATCCGCATCCGGTAAAGGTAGGGATTTTATTGATTTGTTCGTCTAACTAAATCGACTCAGGAGTTGCACAGATAGTCTGTAGTGTAGATGGCACTCCGGGAGGCAGCGGAAATACAAAAAGTGGTCAAGGGCATGTGATACCTACGGCGTGGATCCGCATCCAGTCAAGGTATGGATCTTATTGATTTGATCGTATAACTCCACTCAGGAGTAGCACAGAGAGCCTGTGGCGGCCTAGCCAGGAGGCTGCCTACGATCGTAGACCCGCATCCGGTTTTGATTGCTCTTACCTGCATCAATTGAGAAATCTGCTCTTCGCCACCTTCAAGAGATGATCACGATCCTCAGCATTGAGGGAACTATTATATCGATGGATATATTCCTTGAATGGTCAAGGAATAATCCATCGATGCCGCGATGTGTCTTGGTATCTAAGTATGGAAATATGTTGACTTAGACACCAAGTTTGTGGTCCTTAGTGATTCAGATGCTGAGATGTTGATAAAATAACTATACAGGGCGTCCCACGGCTATGCCACATGGAGGGAAAGTACCTTAAATATTGAAGATGGAACATTTTACTGAAAGAAGACATACAAATCGAGCCGTATCCTGAGCCGAAAGACGCGTAAAATTTTGTCCATTGCAATGCGGCTGGCTGATTATAAAGAAATAATTCAAAAATGTGTTTCATTTTCATACTTTTTTTCTTTTGTTACTGTGATTTTCATCGATAAATTGATTAATGTGGTATTAAAATTGTTAAAATTCATGGTCTTCCTTTTGTTTCTGACACTATGTTATTTAACAAAAAATAATCCTTAAGATTTGCTTAAGATGAAGCCTTTAGATCGGTATGATAAAACTTCAGGGTAATTATTTTTCTCATGTAACGGGTTCGATTCCCGGTTCAACCATGTAATTATTTAGATATCTATGAATGCAGTTTAAATTGTTTTTTAAATTCAAATAATGTCTTCTTTCAGTAAAATGTTCCATCTACAATATTCAAGGTACTTTCCCTCCATGTCGCATAGCCGTGGGACGCCCTGTATTTCATAATGACAGCTGTAACTATAAATCTAAGATGTCTAATGCAGGAGTAGGTTCATATCAAAAATCTAGAACCTACCTAACTAATACCTGGAAAAGGTTTGGTGCTTTTATCATTCCTGTTCACCTAAAGCCGAATTTGGCTAGTAAACGACCCTACGACACCGTGCAAATCGAAACAATAAGTAACTAGTGGTTCGCCCCGAACTATGAACTCGCGACCCCATATCTCAGTAACCCCTCGACCGATTTGGCTCGTGTTCGAACTTAAAAATTCTCTTGGCCTCATTTACCTGCCTACCAAATTTCATGATGATCCGACTAAATTTACTCAAGTTATCGTCGAACGAACATTCATACATACATACATACATACATACATACATACATACATACATACAAACGCCGGATTGATCCAGTAGACTCGGAGAACTTCGCTCGCTTCGCTCGCTCGTTCAATAACAGTTTCATGCACTTTTAGGACCACAGAGGCAACCAGCTGTACCTGGGCATCAACCACAGCGGGATCCTGACGTTCCAGGGCAGCCGCAAGACGCACCACTTCAAGTGGGCCGAGGTCCAAAAGATCAACTTCGAGGGACGTATGTTCATCGTGCACCTCAACTATCCAGAGGTTCGTTTGAGATCCACCACTTCAAGTGGGCAGAGGCCCAAAAGATCAACTTCGAGGGGCATTTCTCAGGACTAAATGAGATCTCCAGGTTTTCTTCTGTTTTATTCTGCTCGCTGGGCGTGGCCATTAAACAAACAAACAAACAAGTACGAGTATGTATATAGTTGTTTACGAATATTGTAGTCTCGTTCATTTCAGAAGAAGCACACGGTCGGTTCATATCCTACCGCCTACGCCAATTATATAACGGGCGGCTATGGAGGAGATGAAGGAAAAGTCGAATATGTGCAGATAAAACTCTATTGGAGAAATAATAAAATTGTTCAATAAAATCTAAATCTATATGCGTCCGAAGTTAGGAGCGCCGGAATAATTGTGACTTAAAAATATGCTTATTGTCTAGTTTTTCAACGTAGGGCATCGACGATGTTGCGCCATAGCCTACACGAGGCTTGCTGGGTGTCGCGACGGTACCTAGGTACAGCCGAAGTATTACAAGTATGTAGTTGTTTACGAATATTGTCATCTCGTTTGTTTCAGAAGAAGCACACGGTCGGCTTCAAGTGTCCGAGCGGCGCCGCGTGCCGGCACGTCTGGTGTTGCGCCATCGAGCAGATGTTGTTCTTTACGTGAGTATCTAACTACGAGTATCTGCAATCCACCGTATGATACTTTGTGGCAGTACCACGACGGATCTAAACGTTTTTATTGCGGTACAATTTCATGAAATTAAATATCAAAGTCAAAAGGTTTTATTCAATATGCCATAAATAAATTATTTAAATTGAACGTCAAAATAGGTAAATGTACTTTTTGTACTCCTTACCCCAAAATTTGTACTTCACTAGTTTACGAGATATCGTGCCAGAAAGTATACTTCCTAGAACGACCACAAACACTACGCTATATATTAAAAATATTAAGAGCTCCTCAAGTATCCATCTTAGGACCGCTCCTATTCTTTGTCTACATAATGGATCTTCCTATGATGCACAACAACCGATCGGAATTCTTAGTTTCTTCTACATTATTGTACACCAGAAAATAAAATCTTTAATAACACTTAGGGGAACTTATTCCTGCAGAAATCTCTTCCAGTCAACCGTTCTAATCTCTATCCCTCTACCCGTCAGCTTGCCATCGTCGTCGGACGCGTGCGTGTACTCCGGCGGGGGGCTATTCTCGTGGGGCACAAAATTCAAGTACTTCGGGCGGACTGAGCGCGAGATACTTGAGCGGGACGGGTTGCTCCCGCCGAGAGATCACACCGTAAGTATCAAGCCATCCCCGGATCTAGGGGGGGGGGCAAACCGGGGCACCCGCCCCGGGCGGCAGTTTCAGGGGGCGCTAAAATCATAAAACAAAGTAATAAGTTTTATTTTAGACTAAATTAGGTTTACAGTAGGTAAGTGGCCGTCCGGATGGTTGTGTGTATCAATGTGGCACGATCACGCCCATAAAACTTTGCGTATCAAAAAAAAAATCACGAAAAATGCCAACCATTCACGAAAAATATCAACGCTGGAGCCAGGGGGCGCCACGATAAAATCTCTGCACCGGTTCGAAAAAATCGTAGATCCGGGGCTGCATCAAGCAAATGTCTTAAATTTTATACATAACTGATGTTGATGATGTCCTGCTCATCGTGATCTGATGACGGCGACCTCTGGATTTGTAGGGGGACTTCTACGGCGATGTGCGCGAATGTGGCTCGAGAAGCCCAGCTTATTTGCGAAAGTCCGGTTTACAAAACATAATTTCATCCAAATTCATAATTTAAAAAACCCCCGATTCTTCACTTCAAATTAGCATATCTCATGAACGGCTGAACCGATTTTGATAAAACATGTTTAAGAACACTCGCTAGAAAAATAAATAAAAAAACCGCATCCAAATTGGTTCACCCGATTAAGAGCTACGGTGCCACAGACAGACCGACCCTCATAGCGGTCAAACTTATAACACCCCTCTTTTTGGGTCGGGGGTTTAAAATACCCACCCTACAGTTAGCGAGACACTAGGATACCCCAATGTAGCTCTTATCGCGCGCGACATACGGGCGTCAATCGAATAAAAAGGGGTATCCTAGATTCCTAGACCAGCTAAACCAGTTTGAAATGCACTTATTATTGAACGAGCGAGTGAAATTCTCCGATTTATTGGTCGGATCGTTATAAAATTTGGCAGGCGGGTAAATTAAATCAAAATAATGTTTAATTTCGAACATGAGCCAAATCGGTTGAGGGGTTGCCGAGATATGGGGTCATTGGGGTCGCGCGCAATTTCACAGTTCGGGTTCAACCACTAGTCTAAATTGTCTTTTCATTTGTTGCACAGGATGAAGGCTCGAGTAGCGGTAGCAAGAGAAAAGCATCCAGCGTGCCAGCGACCCCATCCACGCCTATGACGAGCGATTTCGGTAAGTTTTGGTCCTTCGAGCCGAACGTATTTTCGTAAAAGCAGTTTGCTCACGACAGATAGCAGACTAAAATTTTGTATTCACTATTCACTAGTGTAGATAGCTGGTAACTCTTTATTGTACACCAAGGTTCTTTAAACTAATCAGAACATATACAATTGACGGTCTTATCGCTAACAGCGATCTCTGCCAGATAACTTTTGGATGGACAGGACAGAAATAATAAAATATTCGTAGATAGTGTATCTAATTAAGAATAACATAGGAAATAACTAAAATTAAATATACTTACTTAGTAAAGTTACGAATAGACCCTAAGTACGCTAAGGACATGTTTGGTTACAGTAGGCTTGAATGAAGGCACCTTATTACACCATCTTCTGGTTCCATATTCATTTGTATGGTCTGAATAATATCTTGAGCCCGCCCACTGTCATATTTTTTTTAGTGCTAGCTCAAATATTTTTTTGATATTATTTAATGGCCAATTTTTGTCCACCAGGCTACAGCAGCCTACCGCGGTCTACTCACAGCGCACCACTCGGCGATCACATCGGCGGTTCAATGTTGAACTCTGGCGCATGCAACGGTGGCTGTCTGCTTAGCGGACCGGCGGTCGACATTGCGCTGTCATGCTGCGACCATCTGAGACCTTTAGCCGAAGAACACTCGGCCAAACGAGGGACTACACCTGGTAAGACCATCTCGTTACGCTGTCCCTATCTATGTTCTTACTAAAATTGGCGCAAAGCTCGAGTTTATCGGTGGTTCAATGTTGAACTCTGGCGCCTGCAACGGTGGCTGCCAGCTTAGCGGACCGGCGGTCGACATTGCGCTGTCATGCTGCGACCATCTGAGACCTTTAGCCGAGGAACACTCGGCCAAACGAGGGACTACACCTGGTAAGACCATCTCCCTACCTGTGTTCTTTCTAAAATTGGCGCAAAGCTCGAGTTTATCGGTGGTGCAATGTTGAACTCCTGCGCTTGCAACGGTGGCTGCCTGGTTAGCGGACCGGCGGTCGACATTGCGCTGTCATGCTGCGACCATCTGAGACCGTTGGCTGAGGGACACTCGGCCAAACGAGGGGCTACACCTGGTAAGACCATCTCGTTACTCTGTCCCTATCTGTGTTCTTACTAAAATTGGCGCAAAGCTCGAGTTTATCGGTGGTTCAATGTTGAACTCTGGCGCCTGCAACGGTGGCTGTCTGCTTAGCGGACCGGCGGTCGACATTGCGCTGTCATGCTGCGACCATCTGAGACCGTTGGCTGAGGGACACTCGGCCAAACGAGGGGCTACACCTGGTAAGACCATCTCGTTACTCTGTCCCTATCTGTGTTCCTACTAAAATTGGCGCAAAGCTCGAGTTTATCGGGGGTTAAATGTTGAACTCTGGCGCATGCAACGGTGGATGCAACCAGTTATTTTGGGGGACCTTTTAATGCAAATTATCTGCGCCTCCGCAGGTCTGGCGGTCGCGGATGAGGGACCATACCAACTCAACTCATAACGCTTGTTAAAGGTCTTTTAAAGTTAGGGGTGGTTGGTGAAAACGGGCATGAGACCTTTATCCGAAGAACACACGGCCAAACGAGGGAGACACCTGCTAAGACCTTTGTGCCTATCTCACAGCCTTACACCGTTCAGCTATTTTTAGTTTTAGTTATATCTTTATCAGTGTGGTTCAATTTTGAAAAATAAAAGGGCTTTTTTTATTGAGTTGAGTCAGGTCTATTTTCATCACCTCTTTATAAATTCTCGAAAAGAGAGACGCTACAGTATGACAGTTCATTTGTTTTCTCAAAGCAACGGATTTACAGTAATTGGCATCAGTAAAACTCTCTAGAAATAAATCGAAGTAAAACTCTCAAAAATTCTGTTGGGGTCATTGTCTCTCTCTACATAGCAAGCTTATCTCACAATTCCTTAAGAGGGAACGCGGGTAACCTCAAATCCATACAAAAGGGGAGACCTGTTTCCTCCCTGGATAATTGTTTTAGAAAAAATATATTTATGCCATTCAATGTATGTTTACCTCTGCCATGTCCCTATTTTTTCCTTTTTTATTATTTTAATTATTTAAATAAATTTAATTAAAATAATAAAAAAAGGAAAACATAGGGACATGGCAGAGGTACATATAAATTGAATGGCATAAACATATTTTTTCTAACATCATTATCCAGGGAGGAAACAGGTCTCCCTTTTTGTATTTTTTGTATGGAGCAGCCGGCTACCCGCGTTCCGTCTTAACGCCTAAACATTAATTTAAGATCTAATTCAGCTTGCAGACGTTTAGTATTTTTAGCAACTTGTTTTGGCGAGAATTCCGCGTCTAGCCAGCTGGCCATCTAATCACAGTTCAATGTACCGGAAGGCTGACAGACGGCAGGGGGCTAATCCTCGGGAATCTCGCATTCGACACATCTCGAAGGAAAAATCTCATATCGTTTCGATCTTGACTGCTCCCGACCACTGGAGTCATGTCGAGCGAATAAGGCAAACATCTCTCAGAAACGTGCCTTATGTCGAGGATGACTTTTTGAGAATAGGAGATGTGACATTTGCAGCAAAATGAGATTTTTCCTTCTTTATGTTCCTTCGAGATTTGTCGAATGCGAGATTTCCGAGAATTAGCCCCCTGATGACGTTGTGTATGAGTCGACAGTGGACTGTTGGCTATTGGTTATGTAAATGTTTCCACGCGAAACGATCGTGAACGCAGTGACGCCAGACAACTGGCGAGTTGCAACATGATTGCTTCGAGTCGTTCAATAATAAAAACCGGCCAAGCGCGAGTCGGACTCGCGCATTGAGGGTTCCGTACCGCCGTGCAATAAAAAAAAACTGGTTACACGGACCCTCGGTGCGCGAGTCCGTCTCGCGCTGGACTGTTTTTTTTATTATTTGTTGTTATACTATAAAATAAGCCCTATAATCATACCAAGTTTGATGTTTGTATGTATAACCCGTGTCATTAAAGAAAACATTTAGGACGGAGTTAAAAATCTAGCGTTGTCTCGCTTTGACTGTACTAATTAGAGTGAGAGGACAAGTGTTTTGAAGTTCATCCTAAATGTTTTCTTTAATGACACGGGTTATACGTATTAAAAATTTTACGATAGAGCGAAAAGTATAAAAACACGTTTGTTGTGTGGGGACTCCGGGACTCCCCTTATTTTTTATTATTTGTTACGTAATCCGCCATAATAAAAGAAATCTGTAAAAATTTCAACCGGCTATCTAAGTATTACGGTTCCAACGATACAGATACAGCCATAAATATACAGTTAGGACAGACAGACAGTGTAGTGTAGGCAAAGTAATAGGGTCCCGTTTGGCTCCTTTCGGGTACGGAACCCTAAAAAGGGGCGTTCATCGACAGATGCGCAGTTAATGAAATACCTATCTACAGGGTGTTAAAAGACCGCCAACAGACCCGAAAGCCACGCATACTAGACACCAAAACAAAGTACTTTTTCGATAAATTATTGCTGGGAAGTTATTTTGGTTTTTTAGGTTATAATTGGACCTAGTTCTGCAGAAAACAGCCACCTCGCATTTTTTTCAAAAATGAGTTATGAATGCAGCCATACTATTTTTGACATGGCGAATTTTTTGCAAAGACAGCCATGTCGATATCTCACTTAACGGCGGAGATACAAGTTGCAAAATCACGCCAAAGACAGCCATTCGCACTAACAAATTAAGTAAAAAACAGCCATCATGGTGTAAAATGCAGCCAATTTCGACATTATGCGAAAAACCTATTTTGCAGAACTCAGCCATCTTACATGGCTGTTTTTTACAAAATTCAGAATGATCGGAGATTGGAAGCTCGAATTACGTAAAAAGCAGCCAGCTTAGGATGGCTGTTTCTTACAAAATTAATTATGTGTTTATAATGATATTTGGCTGTTTTCAGGAAAAAAAATCATATACAATTTTAGATGAAGAACTCCAAAACTATAGGTTGCAACCTTTACTACATGACCGAAAAAAAGGGCAAAAAAAAATTGGTAGGTGCCATATCTTTCAGAGGTTGTTTGTATTGATGAAAAAGCCAGCTTAAAGTTCCGCTGTCAAATACAGGCACCCTGTATTGTTAGGTTTATTGCAGAGCAGATTAGTCTGGCTGGGTCCACGGGAACCATTTGGGGAGCGCGCTACCTTCATAGTGCTTTGTGATGGTCACATCCTGCTAACTGCGTTTCGGTTTCAGCATGTGCAGGTGTGAAGGCAGATCAGGTACTTGCATATGAGTAGGTCCACATGAGACCTATGTGAATTTACACAAGACTACAAAAAAAATGTGTTTTTGCGCAGACTTGTGTAAGTTTCAGGAATGGAAATAGGGACGTTTTTTCCAAGATTTTTGGATATAATTATTTGCATACTGGTGAAAAGTTCCAGAAGCCATTTTCTAGCGGCTGGATCACCTGATTTTCAGATCTTGTTACGCCAGCGAGTCTTGTTTAGCCTTCTTCTCCCGAAAACGGTTCTTGGAAGGGTTAACCTCAGATTTTAGACATATTCCAATTTAAGGTTCATATTCCATTGCATAGGTGCTTTTCCATCACCAAAAGCGGGCTGACTTTCTGTGTTATTTGGATGATATTTAAAAACTACAAAAAAATATGATGTAGCCTGTACTACGGGTACGTGTTCCATAGCAGGGCAAAGTCATTCTCTCAGAGAGAGCTCACCGCGGATTGGCGATTTTCGCGTCGAGAGTTTCATGTCCTAGATACTCAGGTATCCTCACGATGTTATCCTTCACTGTTTGTAGCAATACCACTGCTACTACATTTTCACAAATTAACTTTGAAATAAATTAAAGTGAGCACATGCTCGTAACAGAAATCAAACCTGGGTTTTTCGCTTCCAAGTTTATATTTTTACCCCATGTTTTAATAAAATACCTTCTTGTTTAAAATATTAATAGATTTTTTAAAATAGATTTCTGATTATACTAAAAAAACCTCGAGTAAGATTTGAAAATATCTAAAATCTCTATAAATATCTATTTATTGTAAACAAAACAAATCTATCCATGTGGCACCCTTAGGGTGCGGAACCCTAAAAACAAAAATACACGTGTAAAAAACAGTGTTAATCTGTAAATTTTAAAACATTTTGTTTTTTTTGGCCCTTTAAAGGTCGGTTCTAGTTTGGCACCCTTCGGGTACGGAACCCTAAAAATTAAAAGTATATGTACAAAAAACAGTAAGAATTTGTTCATTTTATTACAATTTTTAGTTTTTTCTAGCACATTAAAGGTAGGACAGAGTAAAAGGGTCCCGTTTGGCACCCTTAGGGTTCAGAACCCTAAAATAAAAAATACAGCAAGTAGGAATCTGTAAATTTTATAACAATTTTAGTTCTTTTTAGCCCTTTAAAGGTCGGACAGAGTAATCGGTTCCAGTTTGGTACCCTTCGGGTACGGAACCCTCAAATAAACAATACATGCATAAAAAACAGTAATCATCTGTACATTTTCTAACTTTTTTTTTGTTTTTTTTATTAGTTTTCATACTATCCTTGGCTATTTTTATTAACATTTTCTTCCCGATTTTATTTTTGTCATAGTTAAGAAAACAGCCAACTCATGTGGTTTCTACAGAAAAGGTATTTTTGTAAAAAACAGCCACCTCAAAAAACGTAATTATTACTATTTATCGCAACGATTCGCAGGATAGAGTGAAATAAAAAAATAAAATAAAAAATTACCTATAAGTATAAACTATTAAATAACTAAAAAGTTCATAAATAACCGAAGTACAACCTTCGATAGAAAAATGCTCATTTCTCGGTTTGTACTTTTTGGGAGATGGCTGCTTTCTGCAGAACTACGTCCAATTTTGAAAAATATTTTATTACGCAATGAACGTGTAACGCACAGAAGTCATATTGCGCAAGCGTAGGTATCAGTTTATGTTACTTAAGCTTGAAGTGCCGATGTTTAGAATACATTGCGGGTTGCAATTTTAACGTTGATTTTTGCAAGAAATATTCATAATTTTGATATGGCTTCTTGAGAAGGTATGTTAAAGAACTAGATACTGAATGCATTTCAGGAAAAAAAAAGCTTCGAAAAGTCCGACTTTGAACCTCATTATCTCGGAAACCGTTGATTTCCCAGGCATAGTTCCTTGGGCAAAAATGTTCCTTATGATGAGGACACTACGTGGTTTCCCGCTTTGTTGGCGGTCTTTTAACACCCTGTATACATACAAACAGGCAGTAGGTATAAGCTCGTACTTGTCTGGAGTTTTCTTTGTTATGTATGACACTTCAATGTCGTAACTTTATAGTTACACAATTTACTTTAATATTGTGTAATCTATGTCCAAACTATGTTTGGAAAAAAAAAGCTTCGAAAAGTCCGACTTTGAACCTCATTATCTCGGAAACCGTTGATTTCCCAGGCATAGTTCCTTGGGCAAAAATGTTCCTTATGATGAGGACACTACGTGGTTTCCCGCTTTGTTGGCGGTCTTTTAACACCCTGTATACATACAAACAGGCAGTAGGTATAAGCTCGTACTTGTCTGGAGTTTTCTTTGTTATGTATGACACTTCAATGTCGTAACTTTATAGTTACACAATTTACTTTAATATTGTGTAATCTATGTCCAAACTATGTTTGGAACATCTCCGCTATTAGACGGATATGAATGATAGTACCTATTTGTTCTAAGTTCACAATAAAATGTAAAGAATATACTATATACCTAACAAATAAAATATCATAAATCGACAAAAAGACTCATGCCCAATAGCTGCTGGCTAGCGGGCTGACGGTCTGGCTAGATTGATGTAATGACACCACTTTAAAGTCCGTAAATGACACAGACTCGTCTTTTTTATCGGGGTGTGAATATCTCTGTTTTGCGGTCGGATATCTACGTATACATCCGTCACTGTCTCTTCTCACATTATTTTTTACCCACAAAACGGAATTTGGTCGTGTATATTATTAGACACGTGCTTCTTTGTTATCAGTCGGTCGGTGGTAGTCTTAGGCCCGGGTTCTGAGTTGAGAATTTTGCTAAGCAAATGGGTAAGTATCGTCCTGTCTCTGCAGATTTCTCACAAAAAAGCGTGACAGAGCGATACGTAAGTATGTGCTTAGTAAAATTCTCAACTCAGAAACCGGGCCTTATGGAACTTGTAAAGGATTAGAAGACATTGCCAGCTGCGTCAAAAGTTTCTGTCGGATGTCTTGCTTCACGGTAGAGAAATGTCATTGCTTTATTTGTTCGTCGATTTGTTTTTGACTATTTTAGTTCTTCTCCACAGTCCCTTTGTCCACAAAAATCAATTGAAAAGATCCATTGATGATTTTTTGTGGACTTTTTACTCGGGACTGTTGTACGGAATGTGTTTTTTTGGACAAAATGAGTAACTAAAAATCCATTAATAAGATATTGATACACCAAGGGTAATATAAAAACACTTTCAGGCCCAATCATGGGCCCATAGTTCTGTGTTGCTGATACATAACACCCAACCCTCTCTATTTCAGTGCCCGCCTCTGAACCGGAGCCGCCGAGCGAGTACAACTTCCGCGAGTCATTCGAGCACTCGTCCTCCGAGTCAGCCATCACCACCCAGACCACCACTGAGCCGCGTATTCCGGACGACTGGTCGCGGCCTTCCTCCGTGGAGCATACCCCGCATGCCCTGGCTGCACCGAGGGTAAGAAGTTCGACTCGATGTTAGAGAAACAACCAGACTGTCATCGAGCCAAGTATCTCAGACCGCCTAGACGACTAATCGTGGCTTTCCGCAATACCGTCTTTACCATAAGGGCCCACGGGGCCCGTGCGCAGGGCTTCTGGCCTCAGGGGCCCTCGAAAAGCCGACGATTTCTCTTATATTTATTCTCAAAACATTTTGTCGGGCGCAGCAACACCGAGCAGTGATAAAATAAGCCAACAACATTGTTAAATTTGAAAGAAAAGTTCGTTGTTCTAAAAGGGCCCCAGTTCTTGTGTGCCCAAGGGCCCCACCATAGTTTGAGACGGCCTTGTTTTTTCGTACAATTAAATCTCGATGTAGAGAGACTCGACGTAAAGAGAAATTAATTTTCAGTGGACGTGGGTAATCCACCTAGACTGTAAATAATAAGAACAACCTTCGTGCAATTCCTCAAGCGCAACCATGTAAGGTCTATACTATTCGATCAAATTCTATACCCTGTTTACGGTAGTTGCAACCACTGGACGAATGAGTGATAGCCTCACGAGGCGAATCGACAGTAGGTTCACAGACAGTGTTCTGCTGTTAACCATTTGTACGGCAGAGGTAGTTCAGATTTTTCATTGGTTTTGGACTCTATTCCGAAGCCATAAAGTTAAAAATTAAGACGGATATATATTCGACAGAGCCCTATAAAGGGCATATTGTATTCATAGATTAACTCTACATGACCAGATGTGGTACAGGTTAGAGATGTATGGGGAGGCCTTTGCCCAGCAGTGGGATATTAACAACCAGGATAATAAAAAAAAACTGTCTTTTGCGAATTTAAGGTTGCTTACTAACCAAAGCTTTTTTTTTCAGGTAAACCAGCCAATGGTCCCAAGAAGATTCAGCCTGCTCCGCACATTTGTGCCCTCGTTCCTCTTCGTCTGTGTTTCGCTGCTGTTCATGATAGTAGTGGTCTTCGAAACTGACTGGGCACCTTTCAGAATGCTGAAGCGGAAACCAGAGCTCTTGTCGCTACAGTACCATTACTACAACCCGTTGAAGGAGTATTTAAAGCGAAAGCTTATCGAGCTTTTTTGATCTGTAAGTTCCGAAGTTGTTTTTTGCGTTAGGCTTTTCTTAATTTGGGCAAAAATTAATGTAGTGTTACTGTCCATCGCAACGGCGATGTGGTTTTTTGCGGACGACTTTTATTTTGTACGCTTTCTATAGAATCTTGTTTCGGGTGTTTGCTAAAGGGAAGGAGAAAAATTCGTGTAAACATTAAGCTATCGCCGCCATCTGTGAAAAGGCCCGGTGTGGTATCTTGGGACGTCTATTGGCTTTAGCTTCGTAAGATTGGCTAAGGAAAGTTATAGCATATTTGAATCGGTTAATTACCAAAGGGAATAAGTCAATCAACTTTAAATGGCTACATTTTATTCTAAAGGGCACATAACAAGCTCAATCATTACTCAGAACTGTGCATATTATAGTATATTACATTGGTAATACATACAAAATATTTTAGAGTCATGAAACAAAATTTTTATGTAGGCAGTTTTTTAATCATACTGTAAAATTAGAAGAGCTTGACTTGTTACCTTTAGTAAATAACCGATTCATTTATAAAGTGAGATAGGGAGATCGTAATTTTAGTGAAGTGAAGTTGAAGTGGCCATTGGTTGTGTTTTTGTGAGTGACTCAAGATACCGTCGTCTCACTTTTCACAAATGCGAGCGGTCCAAAGCGTGTAGGATTTAGGACATAGGGTAACGGTAAATTCTGCTGTCACGACTGCGATTCCGAAGTGTCAAATTTTTGGGACACGTTTTTATAGAGTTTCCTTAGTGTTTAGTCTAGCGGATAGTCGACTAAAGTACAATTACTAACGATAGGCGGGGGCGGCGAGAGATGACGCGAAAGTAATTATACTCGTATTAATAATAAAAAATAAATTCTACGCCTTGGTCAGACATTAGAGGCATGTGCTCGAAAGCCTCGCTACATTCCTACGTTTTGCATATTTAACGATGGAGTGCATTATTTAAATTCAATTCATTACTAAACTATTTTTTTTTCTTTTTATACTATAAAAAATGCGCTCGGGACAGGACGTAAACCCGTAAACCCTTCCCGATCGTATTTTTTAACCTTATAAAAATCTTTATAATGAACCCTAGCACGTTAATACTTTAGAAAATACAAAAAGTAATTAATTATTGGTTTGTTAGTTGCTTGTTTCATTTTGAGGCGTAGGTCCAGAGAGCATTCAAGCCACATGCCTAGATGTCTGGTGCCGGCTTTACTGACGTGTTCTCACACGATAACGGTTCTTACGCTGCATATAAATAAAATAGATTTTACTCTAACGCATTTATTAAAGCCATATTTAAATAAAATATCTTCCTTCAGTGATGGATTCTCTCGTCCACCAATAGATTATCTTATGCTAAGTGAATAAGTTTAAAAGGCTTTGATTCTTTCTTCATACTCGCATGACTTGCTTATTCAGGTTAACAAATTGTGACAGAAGAATATTATGGTTTAACACTTAGCGCACAAGTTATTTATTACTAGACAACAGTGATTTGACTATTTAGCCTCCAACAAGTCTGATTATTTTTGTTATTAAGATTTCCGAGTTAATTAATTTAGTTGTTAATAATGTTAGTTCAAAACAACTTTGCTACAGTCATGACGTGAATGAAAAATAGAATGTGGACGAAACAAAATAGGCTAACGGATTTTGTTTTTACGAATAAAACCTCACTGAAAACTGTAACGCACAAACTTATAATTTTATATACCTAGATCTAGTTTTGCACTGTTCTTATTTCTACAGTTATTTTATGTTAAGCACTGTGATATTTTTTTATTTGCATTCCTTCTATTATTGCTGTAGTCTTCCAGTGAATAGAATGCTTTAGTTACTGCACAGATAATGCAATACATTTTTCATAATGTGCAATTATATGAAGCAATCAATTGAAATAATGTGCCATCATGGATCTTTCTCTATTAAACTAGTCATTATAGAAACTTAAGGAATAACCCGATATATTAAGTATTTTTGTTTTCTACATCTTATTTATTTTATTGTACAAAAAGTTAATATATTTTTATGTACTAGCATTTAATCGCACCTCATGTAACTAACATATCTTGTTTTTATTTACGTCAAACTTTATTCATGTACAAAACTGTATACATTAGTTTTTATTAGTTCAAAGTACAATATTTAAAAGTATTTTTCATAAAACCTCGCTTTTAGAAACATGAGTAGAATGAACAAAAATTACATTACTGTTTTGTCCTAAACACTTACTATCGCCAAAATAGAGTCCAGTTGAATATTTGTAATAAAATATACCTCGTTTATAGTGGGAAGGGTAGTGATACCTGAGAATATACTCTCAGATTTCTCAGGCATTTCTAGAATAAAGAGACAAAAAAAACCGTGCGTAGACACTACATAACTCTGTGATTCGTAGATGTCGATGCAACGCATGTCTGACAAATCTAAACGAGATATGAAACGGAAATTTTAAAAGACTTCTCTTTACCACTGTGAATCGAGATATACCTAGATAGAGCACTAGAATTTAATATAAATCGTGGAAGCCCATTTGGGAAGCTTAATTAAAAGGGACACCTGTAGCGAATTGGAAGGGGGGTGATCTAAGAACCTACTCTGTAGCGTTTAAAGCAAAGCACATCACATCACGACTACATCTTCGTTTTTAAATTTTGGACGGCGGCAAAGCCCAAAAGGAAGTTTAATGTTGACACAACTGTTCGTAACCTGTGTCGTCCTTATCAGTGCTAAAAAGTCTTTAAATCTATGTTGATAAAATCGAAAGTGTTTCTTTTTTGTTTGTGTAGTTTCTGAGTAGCAGTTCTCTTCACCCCCATTTCAACCTTCGCAGGCGTCCTAACATCAATTTGGCGGATAATGGTCTTATGTAGATTTCGCAACAAAGGAATTGAGTTCAGGATTTAAAGCCTAATTTTAAACGACTACTTCATGAATATGCATATAACTACTTATGAGTGCTATGTTTATTTATTGTTTGTTGAAATTAATTTATAAGTGTGAGAGAGGCTTAGTTGATTTCAGTTCTATACATTTTCAGTCTAGTCCTGTGCAGTACTGAAATTATTATTGTTGTGTAAGTATAATAATAGTTCGAAAAAAAAAAAAACATTATTCAAAATGAACGAAGAAATTAGTAGACATTGTTTTACTTCTATGACGAGATGTCGATCGTTGATATTACGTTGAAAAATACGTGATTATTTATGTAATTTTATTATTGACAAAATTCTTTTATTTTAAAAATGGGAATCGAGTGAAATGAGTAAAAAGTAAGATTTTCCTTTTTTAAAAGTATAGTAATTTTGAAAAAATAGTTTATAAATTATTTCCCTATGATGTTACAATAAAAAGAGTTTTTAAAACCAACATTAAACTGTGTCTCTAGTCTTGGTATCTTGATAAAGCTGGGTCAATGCTCGTCTCTGCATTGTTACTACTTTTTCTTGGCGTGCCTCTCCACTTAGGTTGGCCGTCAACTCTTCATATTCTTTTCTGAAAAGAAATAAACTACCGACATAACCTATTTATTGTAACATCACTGTTATTGCCTTATTAGAATGAGCGTGTGTAGGGTTGCTAAGAATTGTGTATTTGATAAAATATGGGAATGTGCTTATTTCCTGCGTAGACTTTTAGGTGTCTCTTGCCGATTGATGTTTTCGTAGACGTTGGCTTGAACTGGCAAACATTTGCAAGATAAAAAGGACCTTATGTTATGGTGATAAAAGCAATATTCTCTGTCCTTTCAGAATTCAAGTTAATAAGCTGTCAGATTTGCTAAAGATTTGTGAGATATCTGGAAAATTGCATGTAAAGTCAGCCACACCTTTTTGTTCGATTGGCGCCCTTATGCCGCGTGCGGTAAGAGTTACAATGGGGTATCCTGACTGGCCGACCGTACCTAACTTCCTACCTGATTTTTACTTGTGTGTGTAGACCTACCACAATTTCTAAGTACTTCATCTGTGTGTACAAAATAAAGTACTTATTCAGCTACGTTGCTGTGTGTGCAAATGCGTAGATATATTTTCTGCAATCGTAAACATTTACATGTTATGTATTTAACAAGATGTTTCGTTTATCTCTGAGGACCAACCACCGGCTATTTAATATGTATCTTACTACAAGCTAAGTTTACAACAAGGAGACGTTATTTTTGTATCGTTATTGCTTTTTATTCATATTTTATTCGATCTGCGTTTACAATTTAACTGTAAGACCTCTTTTTAATTTTAAGCTTTAGGTTTAAAATAAATTGAGGAAATTTTATTTTTGGTTTCATTTTGAAAGAAACAACTTGTAAGTTTCGTGCTTTATTTAAAAAAAATTTTTCCAAAATAAGCAACAAACAAATAATATAACAAAGTAAAAAGAACATTCAAATAATTTTTCAGGACTGTTGGACAATGTTTTATTTATCTTATAATATTCTTGTGTTCGCTTGTTTTGCCGGCCAAGTTTAGAAAGTTGAAATATATGGCACTCAATTTAATTTGAACAAAATACAGTTGACAGTAATTTTGGTAATTGAACACAAAAGAAAGGTTTTGATACAAATGAAAAATAGCCTGGCCCACACAGACAGGAGGGATTCCATACATCTCACTCCTGCCGCGTACAATCGGAGCGCGCTAAATCGTCCGGCTAATCTCAAAACGCTGGTGTGGACGCCTGTTCGGTACGATACAGTGTTACGGCATCTCGTCCACAATAGCGTTCGTGGATCGCGACGCTGATACGGAACGGAAGAAGGGTACGGACAAAAGAACATATCTGGACCCAGCTTTAAATTATGGGCACTTCATAGAGATCCATAAATAAGGTTTTATAAATTCCAAAGACCTTTATTGCTCGAAGCAAGGTAATATTATCATTCAAATAAATGAACAAAACAATAATACAGATTCACTATGCATCTATTTGAGCGGTAAAAATACTTAACTAAAATTAAAATCCATATCCACCCATATACATACTTAACAATATTTAGCGCTTACAAAATTAAGGATAATAATATACAGCTAGAATAATAACTATGCGATGCCGTCGCATCTCGCTCTTAAGGGAATATTATTGTCCATTCAGGTTTAAAAGCTTTGAAGCGGGGCAGTTCATCAATCGCCTTAAGATTACTGACAGGCCATCCGTTCGGAAGCGTTACTAAATGTCTGACTTCGGGACCGCAATTTCGCTGACACCATTAGTTTACAATATGGTTATCCGGCAAATTATCGAGTCACGGAATTTACAGTAGCGCAACAGAAGTAGGCACCTAAGTAGGCGACCCTAGTGACTTATATCGACAGGAACTGAAGCGAGGAACGTAAACTAGACGTTTAATCGACTATAGATATCTGTGCGTGGCCAATGAGACCCTTGTCATCGGCGGGTTCGTTCGGGTCCGCAGAGTTCAGTTTAAAAGTGACGCTGGTCTGCGGGGCGGTATCGGGTGCCGGGAACAAATGCGCATCTATCAACCTGGCCAGGTTCACCGATATGGGCTGGGAATCCCTCTGGTCGACCAAGCCGGCCCCCACGAGCTCAGTCGCGATGCCATCAGCGGAGTCCTTTCCAGCGGCGAACTCGAACCGGATATCGTTGAGCTCCTTCTTAGAGTTCCGCATGCGTAGGACGAGGTTTATCACAGGCTGGTCTCCCACTGACGCTGTGGAGCCAATGGTGAAGCCAGCCTTGTCTCCTTCGTCGCCACTGTCCTCGTCGGAGGAGTCGGCGCGGAGCAGCTGGTTCATGGGACGGGTGTCTTTGCCGGCGGAGAGCTCGTCGTCGTCGTCGTCATCCTCTTCGCTCTCCCACACCCACTCGCCGGTCTCCATCCGGTGCAGGCGACCTGACGTGCCAGGCTGCCGCTTACTGGCCTTGTGGACTCGCGTCTCCATGCTGGGGCCGATAGTGACCAAAGTCTGGACGAGGTACTTGCGGTCTTTCGCCTTTTTGAAGAAGGAATGCTTCAGTAACTCTGGCGCTGAAGGCCGCTTCGTGGGGTCTTTGTGGAGGCACTCCGAAATCATTTTCCTAAACGTCTTTCCGTAGGCTTTGTACTGGTCTTTCTCCTCCGCCCCTGTGTCTAGGGTTGGCGGATCGTTTTGCAGTGTCAACATCAGGACCTTCATTGGAGGGTATTTGTGGTAAGGCGCGGTGCCTGTCGCCATTTCAATGGCTGTTATTCCGAAAGACCAGATGTCGGCTTTGAAGTCGTAACCGTGGTTTTGCTCCATCACTTCGGGGGCCATCCAGCAGGGTGTTCCGACGAAGGTGTGCCTCACCTTTTGCCTGGATATGTCCCTGCCTGTCGCCAGCCAAGCTGAAACGCCAAAGTCTGCTATTTGGACCGTGCCATCGTCGCCAAGCAGGATGTTTCCGGCTTTGACATCCCTGTGAATCTGCCCGTTTTGGTGGAAATACTCTAGACCTTTCAGCACCTCTTTTAGGACGGTAGCAATAGTGGCTTCGTCGAAAACGCCGTGTTTACAGTTGGAAATCCTCACCTTGTGTTTGATTATGTCCAAGAGACTACCACCCTCGAGCAGTCTGAGCACCAGCCACAGCTCCTCTTTGACGACGAAGCTCGTGTAGTATGTGACTACGTTTTCGTGGTTACAGCTGGACATTGCTTGGATCTCTTTCAGGAGCTCGTCCATTGACGTGTTCCATTTCTCCAAGTTTATACGCTTTATCGCGCATTTCTCGCCGCGAGGTTGGCAATAGGCCGCGTGGACGACCGCGGTAGCACCTACCCCAATCACTTCTAGAAGTTCATAATCATCCTGGCTGTTCGGCCAAGAGTGACCGCTGCCCGCCATTGTAAATTACTTTCTATGTACAGTGTAAACAAGCTCTACTACGGACTTCGTTTCATTCAATTTGTACTGCTAATAAGGCCAAATGCTAAGGCATGAATTACCTTACGCTCTAGTGGGCTTTAATTATAGATTTTAATGACTTTGTCGCCCATTGTGATATGATGAGGAGGTTTGTAGTTTCTTACTATAAACTCGTTACATGTGTCGGAGTGCTCAAATCTGTGCAGAACGGAGCTGCTAGCTCTGAGCTCGTCGACTGTCTTGTCTTTGTGTGTCTTCACGCTGTTGTTGGTGTAATCACCTAGTTCCTTTGGGTACAGATCGTCACCTGAAAAAGATGGAGACATTCTGCATTAATAAAACTGCAAAATGTTATTTAAATCCACACAATGAGGTCACCAACCAACTTGCGTCGCAACTTGACGGTACGTAGCGCGAACTTTGGACTGCGAAGGGAGCCTACGGGTACCTCAGGCGGAAGACGTTTCGCCAACCACTCGTAATACTAATGGCTTGCAACCGGAGTAGGCCTCAACTCAACTGCCTGCCGGCTGGACTGAACTTTACTGGTTTGCAAGTTTTGCAACTGAACAGATTTTAAAAAGTGTACTGTAGCCATGTAAAAAACTGTAACATTTTAAGGTATACTAGAAGATACTTTAACTATGAAACTCAACCTACTGCACCTTCTGTTTCAGTTAGGTTTGGCAGCACTGTACTTTGTAGAACTTTTTCTCTCTTTCGTTCCTATGGCTTTATGCGCGATGCGCACAAACTACTTACATCGGTAACATGAAACTGTCAACGCAGCGTAAAGGGTCACGTAGACAACGCTCATAACTTTTTTTATTATTAGCATTTATTTGAAAAACTTGTAATTAGACCCGGTGACAACTATCCGACCACTTTAGAACTAAGTCAGCATTTTACAATTTGCATATTCTATCGAGGTATTGATAACTAACTTTGATTGTTTAACTATTTCTTGTAAACTCTTTTTACTTGCTCTCATTCTCATCTTGGGGATGGGACTTTGGGAGCATGTACGGTCCAACACCGTACATAGGTCGCGTGTTGCTGACATTGCATTGTGCAGCACACGCGCACCTAAACTTTACTCGACAGTCGGCTTTAGCACAAACATGTATTTTAACTAAACTGGAGTCAGCTCTAGCCACTCGCCCAGACTACACAACTATTAACAATGTAAATTATACCGTGTAACTACAGTGAACAATAAACACCATGAACTCTTAACCACTTCTTCCACCACCTTCCACCTACAACTGCAAGTGCTGTAAGACAGGGTGGGGTTGCACACGCCCCGCCCTGCTCTTATAATTTCTTTTTCATCAATTTTTAAGTTAATTTAGTTTTTTACTAATAAATATGGGCGCTAGGTAAATATAGGTGCTGGGCAAGCCTACTCTATCTAAAACCATGTCCCAGGCACTGCAGCGCCGAGTAGTCTTTTCACCCATCGAGTGTGAGTGAAGATGCCACTGGACGCAGTATAAATCATCTCATTATTTAGATGCAAAAAGGCCTTAGTAGTAGAATTGAATTGAATTGAATTTAGTTTTTAACTTATAAATATGGGCGTTAGGTAGGTAATATTATGAGGTAGTGGCCACCCCTAGTGTCAGAGTTTTTAGGCCGCCCAAAGGGCCTCTGACATGGCTTGACCATTGTTATTAATCTACAACAACCGTTGCCCAGGCAACTTGCCCTAATTGGTCACCGTCGCATGATCCCATCGTATTATTCGTACGAACAAGTGATCAGACCATTTTACTGAGTATCCCTATTGATGTTTGGTCGATAGCCAGATAAAAACTCACCTGGTAACACATGCAGCCAGCCATCCTTAGCTTGCACGAGGACCGGGTAGAACAACTCATTCCCCTTGCAGCTCCTGTCGCTGGCGAACCGGATCAGCTCCTCTATATCGGGCAGCGCGGAGAGACGGTGGAACTCGTACGCTTGCGGCGGGAACAGGATCACTTCCTTATTGAGGTTCTTCTCTAGGACGGCTGTGGGGCTGCTCCACTGTGGGGGATTGAGATTGGGTTGTTTTAAGTCTGGCGTCCACTAGGCGGATCGGGCCGGGCCGCATCACAACGCAAAAATCCGCCTGCCTGTATTTATATGAAACAGCGTCCACTAGCGGCGGATCGGGGCGCGGCGGGCCGCACCGCAAAATATTTTTGCCGGCGGTGCGACGCGCCCCGATGCGATGCGACGCGCCTAGTGGACGCAGGCATTTAACAAGCAAGCAGCGAAAGGTTGCTGGCAAGAGACGCGTCGGCCGAAGGAGAAAATCCTGGCTAAGAAACCTACGGGAGTGGACTGGGATCGCGAGTGCTGCCCAGCTATTTCGCCTCGCGAGAGGTAAAGAGAGATATGCAGATCTGACCGCCAACCTTCGCTGAGTCGGAGAGGCACCCTAAGAAGAAGAAGAAGCGAAAGGATGCCTACTTAGGACACGTTAGAAGGAATGATGGGCAAGATAGAAGGCAAAAGAAGGCCAGGAAGAAGAAAAATGACATGGCTGTGTGATACAAAGAATGGACCGGTATCAAAACCGTGGAACAAATATTCAGGACAGCCAAGAATACAGATGCTAGTAGGAGCTGACTGCCAAACTCCAATAATGGAGAGGCACTTCAAGAAGAACAAGTAGGTATAAAGTGGGTATGTGTGCTCTAATAAAGAGTTATCAGACTTAACTCGCGAGCAGAAACTCGCAATGAAAGTCGAGCAATTAGGAATACAGACATGTCGTAGTTTTGCGCTAGAAGCTCCGAGTGGGGAGAGAGAGACTGTCGCGAAAACGCAAGACTGACAGAAAAACGTTCAACGCGAGATTATCACGCGCAAGCGAAAGTCTCTTCAATTCATAGCGCTTACTTACATTACATGGAGTATCAAAAATAGACGCTTTCTTAGATTATTTATGCATTCGAAATTGCTGTTCATAACTTTATAATCATATCATTATGGCACAACGCGACAAATGTTTTTATACCGATAAAGGGAGATGGCGCTTGTCGTTGTCGGTTAAGGTTAAAAAACCTTTTGTCAAGGTGTCGTGCTAGCGCGTCTATTCTAGAGCAAATAGGTCGTATTTAAAAAACAAAATGTTGACATTTAATAATGGGAATATTTACCGTGGTTTTTATAGAGAATCTAGGGGTTGAGCTGGTGGAAATAACTAAAGGAAAAGTAACCCACCTCTACACTAACAACTTCGTTGCTGCCCTCCAACGACTTAGGCTTCTCCTGAAACGAGGTGAGGAAGAAAGCGGTGTCGAACCTCTTCTCATACACCGAGGGAGTAAGCCAGTTGCTCCAGTAGTGAAGGGACCAGATGTCAGGGTAAACATTCAGCTCTTGGCAGAGGTTGAGCAGCTCTGACGGGTCCTGGCTCACCTGCAAGTTTGGAAACTTTTGATGAGTGGGAGCTATGTTTTTTTTTGTTCTTCTTTCATTTGCAATCAGTCCATAGACTATAAGCAGATGTGCAGGCGTCTTAATATGAGCAGAGTTTGATCCTCCATTGAGGATCCCTCTTCAGTTTGAGTAACTTATCAACTACTGAGGTCCATAGTGCATGGGCACTAACATTGTGCTGAGTGCGGTAATATGATATGTTTATTGACATAACAAAAAAATTAAAATTTTAAAAATCCCTTGACATTTTAATTTCAAATTAGAATTTTGATTCAGCGATTTTGATGAAATTTAGCTGAGAACACTCTCGATCAATCAAGTCACCTTTCAAACAAAAAAAAACTAATAAAAAATCGGTTAAGCTCTTTGGGAGTTTCAATGCCACAGACAGATACAGACAGACATTGCGACATCCCTCTTTTTGCGTCAGAGGTTAAAATAGGTATTGCATAGGAGGTAAATTGAAATGTGTATCCAAATCTTTCTGATAACTGTTTTTTTTCACTATGTATGCATGCATACGTTTTTCTTTCATGTGCCATCATTACATGTTTTTCTTTTCCAATCAACTCTAATTGATGGGCCCGAATGAATATTATAGTGAGGCTTCTAAAGGTCTTCTACACTTGTAGAAGACCTTTACAATAATTCTTAATTACATATTTTTGATAAAACATTTATTATACATAGAGTGTACCTAAAACAATGTTCAATGGACTCAATGTTTACACTAACAGTTCTTTAACACACACACCATCCAATGACGCAATTACATTATTATATTGTGTATTGTTTGATCAATTGTCTTAATTAATGAACGAGAACATGTTAAATGAATAAACTTTAATATGATAGATAACCCAAGCAAGTTATAATATTGATTGGATGTAGGTAGAAAACCAAGCTACTAAGTTTTCACGGTGTAAGAAATAAATGTCTTTATGCCTCTGCTAACCACGATAATAAGGGTATGAGGTATATCGAAATGGATTAAAAAAAGTTTGTGAAACAATCAGATAGTAGACAAATACAGAAATAAGAGATTTTCCATTACAAAGCAAACAATAATACCCAAAGTACTTGAAACCACTGCCCACTTTTATCTTGCTTACCTTCCGTTGCCACTGTTTGACTTCAAAGTTAGATAAGAAACCGGCCCAAGGGCCAGATCTCTCCTCGCACTTGGCTCGGCTGCAGATCAGCAGTCCGAGCTCCTCAAACGTCTCTCTTATGGCTGTGATCCGAAGAGAGACGTGCCTGTTGAACAAAATTGTACACTAAGTGAAATATAGATTCAGCCTCTGCTATAAGCTAGATAGCACTATAATTTACAAACTATAGCTTGTTTAGAGGGCAGCAGTTTTGTATTATTTTTATCTGAATGTAAGTAGGTATCACTCTGTAGAAACTACAATAAACTATGAGCTGTCTAGACTACTTTTCATGCTAAGTTCTGCCTACTCTAAAAACAATGTTGGAAGTGATGATTTGGTAAATGCCACATACTTGTCTTGTTTTAGAGTAGGAAGTAGGGTAGGTAATCGTATGAAGTAGTGAGGAGCCAACTTGCTTGTGGCTTAGTTGGGTCTTCTATTTTACACTCCCACAAAGCTACTAGTTGGATCTTAGTATGTAATATAAGCTTAAACAGCAGACTGTTTTCCAAAATTCAAGTTAGTCACTTTTGGATCTTCCAGAGAAATGTTGGGGGATAACGAAATAACTCTTCAACAACCAAGATAAGGACAAGTGCGTCAGAAAAGTCGGTTGGTAGGGGCGAGTCTTGTAAGAAAGTCCCTACCTCAAGACTGGATCTTGTTGAAATATGGGCGTGACTAGGGCGCCAGGGCAGTGCAGCGCGTCGAAGTGACGCTGCGAATAGCCGAATGACTTAATGAGGCGCACCCATTCGCCGCTAGCATCCGCCGCCTCCGCTACACCGCCTGGAAACACTACACTGTTTGCGAATGTAGCCTGCTTTCCTCGAGTCTGAAGCAAGATGTCGTAATTAACCCCCTTGAGCTTGTCGCGCCCCGACGGCGCCTCCCGACACTGTTTTGCGACCACTATAAGCGTGGAGGAGTCGCGCCAGCTCTTGATCATGTTCCACTGTTGAAATTAGGCGACGATTATACGGGGTTATAAAGTACAAGGTCGATACTTACGATGTTTTCTTTATACGTCACTTGCAGAATACACAAAAGTCGGTGCCGTGTTATCTGTTGCCTGATAATGATACAACACTTTTGTTTTGTACGATAACGCAAGTGGGAATTACAATACAAAAATAGCACAAATTGACGTTCACTCAGTTTTCGCCATTTCTGTTTTTTTTTTTTTTTTCATTTTACCGAAACGTTTTGTGACGTAAACCGGACGGGTTGGTATTTTCTGAAATAAGAAAAAAAAGGCATAAAATAAATTCAGCGGAAAACTATTTTTATAAAAAAACATTAGACTTATTTCTCCGAGAACCACCCCGAGAAAAGAGACTTGGCGATTTTAGTCACAGAAGTTGGTTTTGTAAAATTGCGTGTAACGGAACGACTTTATGGATGCGTTCAATAATAATCATTCTGCTCTGAAAGATGAAAATATTTTTGAGCCCGTTGGTATAGAATTTAGATTATTATTTAGACTAATAAAATACAAGGATTATTAGCTGACTGATTGTTTGTAAAACACTGATTGATTACTCAGGCTACATGAAAGCGAAAAAATTAGGTTTCAGTTCAGTGGAAGATCCAGGATTTTGGCTTGAACCCAATTTGCGTAGGTTTTCAAGATTACAAAGTAGCTATACAAAATTCATTTCTATAGAGGGTCTCAAATGCTTTTGGGGGAGGGCTTGAGCCCCTTAGCACCCCCCGCCCCCCCCCCCCCCCCCTAAATCCGCTAGTGTTTCAGTTCATATTCAGCTTCTTAGGTAACGCTTTATTAACTTCGACACCTAGAAAACATCCACTAAGAAAGAATCTAATCAAAGAGCCCGCTGTTCGGTGTTCCCAAGAGACCGCCCGTCCACCCGGCCACCGAGAGATTTCAGTAGGTATTTACCTACTTAGCGATGTTTTCGCCTCGGTAAGCTTACCATAATATTAAATTAAGTGCCTGGAACTTGCTTCATAAAGTGTACTTTTGCTTGTTCTGTCTGACCTCATATTATTATATTCAGCAGTTTTTTTATTCGTAAGTAGGTAGGTAGGTACTTATCTTATAAAGGAATCAAGAGGTTCGGTGCCCGGTGGCGCTTTGTATCATTGAGTTTGGAAACCTAGAAAGGTAGAACTGGCTTTTTCCGTGGGTTCGGAGAGCCCAACGAATAGGTACCTACCTACCATAGAAGTATATGGTGCCTACTATCGTATGTAACTTCCCGGTCCACATGACTGTGCAATCATAAATCAGATGAATCTCAAGCAAAGAATACCTATACCAATCCCTTACGGGAGTCAATGTACCTAAGCGCTCTAGAATCAACAAAAGGTTGTTTTATGTTACGCTAACAAATTATAATCTACTGTCTTCCAAGTTAATATCAAAGGGAAGTCGGCCGGGGTTGGTTGGACGCAATGAAGCGTTGAATATAGCTATAGGTATCTACATTTTTTTCTCCGATACACGATACGTGCCTCAATGGCTGGTAGCTATCTAAAAGGGCCCGTTTCAGACCGATCGAAATGCCATCAGTGTCTTTCTGAAGAACAGAGCAGTAAACTACACAGATGGTCAACTGCTTTCCATGCCGTAACTCCAAACGCCACCCATTGACGATGTTTCCAACTGGAATGCATCCAGGCGGAAGGGGACTAATCGACGAATGCCTCGTAGAAAATGGGTAAGTAGCTGTTTTCCACAATGACGAGCGGATTTTGGCGTTGCAGTATTCCGATAGCAAGCACACGCTTATACTTTCGTTGCAAATTCGTGCAAAGCAAAAATCAAGCGTGTACACACGACAGCACGTCGACCCTTACACGCTAGCACTCTACTCGGTTACGTTACGGGCAACTTTACAAAAAAGTGTACAGTCTCACGTGCTGTCGTGTGTACCTAAGCGTCTACTCTACGTGCTGTTTTGTGCAAGAAATCTGGACAAGCGCGCTTTTGACTTTGGTAAGTTCCGGCGGTATATAATCGCAAAAATCTTTGCTATTGTACTGTGGTAGGCGCTGGTACTTATTTAACTAAGATTGAGGCGTAGGCGCTTTGACAAGTAGTATTTTTGTAGAACCTACTTATCTTAAACTTACTGAAGTCTGGTTCCAAGGTAGGTAGTTATGGGACCCTAAAAAAACCGGCTAAGTATGTACCCGGTGCCCGAGTACGAAATCTGTTGCTGTTGGGTCGCTGTCTCGTAGGTGGCAGGTAGGTACATTGTGTCTGAAGTGTGATATCGCTTACGGGCCCCGATAGCCTTTTATGTCCCGCCCGAATAGAGATAGGAGGTGTATAAATACGGCAAGACGCGAGTGGGGGCGGCGTAGGGGGTATCTAATGAATAGCTGAACACACAATGTTAGCCATTCAGTCCTTCCTATCCTTATTTACACTGCTGCAAAGTTTATAATCGCCCGTCGGAGTACCAGATGAAGATAGGAGTCACGACATATGTACCTACGTATGACGAAGCAGCTCGTTTTCAACTCGAGTGACATGAGGAGTCAAGCGCGAAGGTCTTGACGTCATCCGCAGCGCCTCGGAAAAAAATAATGGCTTTTTCAAAGGACGCTTTTAAAGCGGATTACAAGGAACTCTTTGATCTTTATTTACTTTAGGCACTGACCGAACACACCGATTTAGGAAGCGATTGTATCTAAGTACACACGATAACACGTCAAACTGTACACTTTTGTTGTAAAGTCGCCCGTAACGTAACCGAGTAGAGTGTTAGCGTGTAAGGGCCGACGTGCTGTCGTGTGTACATATTTTTTAAAATTTAACCTGATAGATAGATAACTCTTTATTGCACACTATAAATAGGTACGTACGTACGGTCGGCCACAGTCACAGATACCCCGTGGCAGCTCTTACCGCGCGTGGCATAAGGGCGCCAATCGAACAAAAAGGGGTATCCTATCGTGTGGCCGACTGTACCTACCAAAAACAAAAACGTTATGAAAAATTTTCAATCATTCTGTTGACCAGGGGGTCTACCGGCTAAGACGACGCCGATTACCATTGGCAAAAATCGAAGTTCTATTTATGAAAAATTAACTGGGTGGCAGTAAAATCAACTGGGTGGCTGTACAATGTACATTTTTCAAAAATCGAACTTCGATTTTTGCCAATGGTAATCGGCTTCGTTTTAGCCGGTAGACCCCCTGTAGGTTACTACAGGCTTTGTAATTGCAACACATAGTATAAAAAAAAATCGATAAGAGCTATTTTTCCGCAAAATAACTTTTGAGGAATAGCAACCGTGCATTTTTTTTAAGGCACATATATCACCCCATTATGCTTTTATTAAATCTTCTGAGTGCACATGACCTCGCGGGAGATTTCCCATTATAAGGCCGGGCCGCCTACACTACACCCCTATGAATTTTGTATGCGGCGATTATAGCTACCGGGATTACGTACAGTCAGCCACACGGTAAGATACCTCTTTTAGAACGATTGACGCCCTTATGCCGCGCGCGATAGGAGCTACCATGGGGTATAGCCTAGCGAGTCACTCATATTAGGTACCTACGACATAACGTCAGAGTGTACATTTTTGTTGTAAAGTCGCCCGTAACGTATCGGAATACTCCGTGCAATTTTAGTGGTTTTAAAGCCGAAGGTATTTTGTTGCACTGGTGATTCTGAGCCAAATTACAAAATTTCATTCCAAAACGCGCGAAAAAAATATTCACTTCTCCATAAAAATTGTGTCGATTGTCTTGGCAATAGCCGTTTGTATTGGGAAGTGTTTTTTTTTTTGCTCGTTTTGAAGCAAAATTTTGGAATTTGGCTCAGAATCACCAGTGCAACAAAATACCTTCGGCTTTAAAACCACTAAAATTGCATAGTGTACCTATAGTCAACGACGGGCTGTCTTGTGTACGTGGAAATAAATAAATTTGATACGAGATACGTGGCCTGCCGCTATCGAAATCAAGTGCAACACCTAAGTATAGAATTTATTGGTGCTTTTTCTTACCCCTTTGGAAGTAAGTAGGAAATATTTTGTTTTCGTCGACCGTCATCGCTGTAGCCCTGAAATGACGCGGCGAAATAGCTCCAGCCTCCCGTGCAGTCGACAGCACGAAGACCCTTACATGCGTGCACTCACAGTTACGTTACGGGCGATTTTCCAACGAAAATGTAAAGTTTTACGTGCTGTTGATTGTACACACGACAGCACGATGACCCTAACACGCTAGCACTCTACTCGGTTACGTTACGGGTGACTTTGCAACAAAAGTGTACCTATACTCTGACGTGCTCTCGTGTGTATGTACCTAATGGTAAGAACATCACGGGCTGTATGTAGCGTACACTCTATCGAAGAAGATGTACTTTATTAGATTGGGCAGGCCTTTTTGTAGTAATACAGTACTCAGAGGTTTTCCATCAGAGGTTATGATGTTACACACGAATATCTACGAGCGTCCGTTCGGATAAAGCCTCTTTTACTGCGTTTGAAGATTTAGCGGCTCTATACAAGGTGTTACAAAAGTACCTAACTCTTTTACAGGGTAATAGCACCCGGTTATAGGAATCACAACCTAAATTTTTTTTTTGCTCTGTGACGTTCCGTTAATTTTTAAATTAATAAAATGTGAACGATGTGGCGGGGGAAATGTATTTTTTAAATATTGTTTTCATTGACTTTCACAATGTTTTAACGACTCAAAGCTATGTAAATGTACCTACACGTACAAACATATTTTTAAATTTGAGCTAATTTAAAAAACAAAAAAGGTGGTGATTTTTTTAAATTTTGAGGTTATAAAATAAAAATTGTTTTTTTCAACTTTTTTTTTACAGATTTGTCATCCTGTTGACCAGTAAGTTACACCCTGTAAAAAGAGTTAGGTACTATTGTAACACCTTGTATAGGATGGTAGTACAGTCGGCCACAGTCTCAGATACCCCTTTTTGTTCGATTGGCGCCCTTATGCCGCGCGCGATAAGAGCTGCCATGGGGTATCTGAGATTGTGGCCGACCGTTACGTACATTGGCATATCTACTAAAATATGCGTGTGTATTTTTATCCTGGTGGCCTCTACCTCATACGATTACCTATACCTACCTTGGTATAATTAATATTAAATGCTCCATGGTCGTCATTGTAGAGTGAAAACCCCGCATATGCAGTGGAGGTTGGTAACTAATCAATTAATTATTAATCGGCCAGCCTTCATTCGCCCATTGCGGTTCCACGCCCTTCCCACGGGGTACTCCGCCTGCACTGCACGCATGCATGTTGTAGAGGTTTCAGTATGCTTAGCATGGTCGTTTTGACACTCTCTCGAACTCGAGTGACAGACGCGCCATGTCTATTGTGCGAGCATGGCAGGCGGGACTCGAGATGGCAATAGATTAGGGTCATGTCGAGCAGAAAGTAGATATTGCCATTTTTTATAAAAATGTTGTATTTTTGTCTCCAGCGCCATGTTGGCGTAGAGCCAACTCGAGCCCGACCGACAAGTTGACAGTTTTGCATAGAGAAGGGTCTATCTCGGGCTTACCATGCTGCACGTACAGATATTAATTTTCTCGCTTCTCGACAAGAAAATATGCTCGTGTAAAGTCGGCAGGGCTGATTCTACAGGGTGTTTCAGAAAGGTCCCGTGACACACTGAAAGGGGTTGGTATAGCTATAGCGCCGCCAATGAAAAAATCGCATCCAAAAAGAATACCTACTTAGGTACATGTTTTTTTTTTCATTGGCTGCGGTTGTGTGCCTTGCTTGACCATCACCTTTACTCACCAATACAAGCAACTTTACTAAAAAAACTAATTATGTACTAGTAAAAGTCGCTTGTATTGGTGACCCGCCTTTAATTTTTAATTAAAGTTCTGTTAACTTTTTGTATTTTCTAAAACACTTAGGCCCGGTTTCTGAGTTGAGAATTTTGCTATCGTTCTGTCACGCTCTTTTGTGAGAAATCTGCAGAGACAGGACGATACTTAACCATTTGCTTAGCGAATTTCTCAATTCAGAAACCGGGCCTTACCCGTGCTAGAGAAGATTATAAAGGATTATTATTTCACTTTAGTAAAACTTGTTTGTATTGGTGACTGAAGCGACCCTTCCAGTGTCACAGGACTTTTCTGAAACACCCTGTAGAGCCTTTCCACATAGGAGCGAAAATGCGATTTCCATGTAAGAAAATCATGGTAGAGTTCGCTATTAACTGTTTCTACGTAAGTAGGAATTTATATTGAATCGAGCATTGCCGTCTCTTTGTGTGCTGATCGACTGATGTTTTAGTAAGTGAAACGCGATGTGTTCGAACTTCGAAGTTGCATACAAGTTTCGTCAAGGTAAATCCGATGCTGTGTGTGCCAACAACGAGAGGATGAGTTCGGCAACTCAGCAGGCTTGATCCGCAGGCACAACTGCACAAGGCCTCATTTTTCCACCCCAGTCCCCGTAGCATGACTTTTATCGAGGCGGATTTATCCAACAAAATGGCGGTTTATCAGCATTTTTGACGTCTATAGTGGGTTATATATCGCTTTCATAATGATAAACCGCCATTTTGTTGGATAAATCCGCCTCGATAAAAGTCATGCTCCCCCCACTGGAGGACAATACCTTTCTAGTTTTAAGATAAAAGATCTCAAATAGGTAACTACCTAGTTTTAAGATATTTCTTTTACCTAGCTTTTAAGTTTTGCTGTGCCCGACAGGGTCCATAGAGTTCCTCACATGTAACAATGTTATTTAAGATGGTTGCAATAAAGTATTGAGTATTGAGTATAACATCATGTATGTATGTTGTATTATGGCCTGCTGGCCTACCTATACACCCACTCTAGGCGACAGGCCGGTAAGGCAATGGTGCCTCGTTAGGCTCCCAGTTGTAGGCTTCAATTACAATTTATTAATGCTGTCGGTCCTTTTAATGTTTTTCTAGTACACCAAAGAATATTCCTAATTATTAGTTCGCTGGTTGTAAGAGAAAAACGAGGAAAACCCGGGTTTAACCTTCTACTGGGAACCTATCGACACGCCATTGCGTTACAGACTTATGCCCCAGTAGAAGTTTAGTCATTGTACATCCCGTACCGTTGTTTAGTGATGCCGCGGGAGTGTGAGTTCGGAAACTCAACTCCGAACCGAAGTTGCGTGTCTTGTCGACTGGCGCGCAACAAGTGTGGCGCAGGCAGGGGGGGATGGGGGGTAAAGGCCTACTCATTGATCAGACCCCGCGCCTGTTGCGCCCCCCGGAGCCTGGGCCGCAGTTTAGGAATAGAGAAGGGGAATAATTGGGCGCCAATTTTCGGGAATCTGAATGCGAAATTTTATTAATGTTTCACCGCATTTTCACGGCTGTCAAATTTAGCTTTTTCTGTGTAAGCGAAAGACAGCCACATCCCGGTTCTTGTATGGCCAAGCATTAGAGCGCCATCTACCAAGGGCTTTGAATTCAGCTTTTAACAGTTCAGTTGAAAACGGACCATTGACCTAGACGTCAAGTGGCATAAAAAATGGTGCCAATTGACACTTTCTTTAAAGTACTACCCGCCCGCTTGGGCGGGTTATAATAATGTACACACGACAGCACGTCAGAGCGTACACTTTTATTGTAAAGTCGCCCGTCTATAACGTAAGCGAGAAGAGTGCTAGCGTGTAAGGGTCGACGTGCTGTCTTGTGTACGTAACGTGGGTTACACCTAGGACCGTACACACAAATCGTGGAACCTATTAGGTACCTGCGTTCCGAGACGTACCGAGATTCGAGGCACATAGTAGGTGGTATAGGGCGCGTTTTGGCCGTTTGAATGTAGATATACTACTGTATACTGTAGGAATAGATTGTGCTGGGGTACTTAACGCCACCGGCTCAAGTGTGCAGGCTAGGCATCTCAAGTATTTACCTCCACTTGACAGCCTATAAGATCAGGAAATCGAATCGCCTTTTGTAATTAAACCCACCCTGGCTTCGTTTTGCTGATTAGTTTGCTGGCTGTATGAGAAAATGAGAAATCCCGTTTTTGTCCTTCTACTGGGACGCCATCGATCCGCCATTACATTACAGGCTAAGGCCCCAGGGGTTTCCTCGTTTTTCTCCTACAAACAGCGGTGCGAACTAATTCTCTAGAACAGTGGTTCTTAACCTTTTTTAGACCGCGGACCACTTTGATAATTTTTTTCTTAGTGCGGACCACCAGATCCAAGGTACATCGTGTTTCACATGAAATTGTTTCACCTGTGACCTAAAGTATAATATAAGTAAGTTGAATACAGGAAATTAATATGAGTCGGTTTTGGAACAATGGAACATGCACGCGAAAATTCCCCAATTTTACTAAAATTATTATGGAAATTTAGTTGGTAGGCGAAAGCAATGCGCGCGCAGCGCTCTCGAAAATTCACCGATTTTACCCTTTTTAAGCCGCAAGATGACCAGATAATCTTCCGTCAATATCATCAAGATTTCATTTGTTTCTAAAAGCGCGCACAGCGCGCCCGAAAATTTTACGATTTAACTCTTAAAAATCAAGTTTACCTTAGCACGTGTAGTAGGTGCGTGAAAAATGCGCGCGCAGCGCGCCCGAATATTCACAGTTTTTTCCCTTTTTAATTATATGATGAAGATTTATTTAGCTATTATTTGAACAAACGCACTCAGCGCGGCTGAAAATTAACTTATTTAAGTCTTACATTTCATAATAGAGAATTCATTTGAATTTGTTTTGAATAGAAGACACGCGCGTAGCGCATTTGAAAATTCACCGATTTTAACCTAAATATAGTCTACGTGCATGGAAAATGCTGCACCGACAAGAGGATAACTCTTAAATATAATGATGATGATAGTCTACGTGCGGTTTGACATGGGCTAAGGACATACTATATGAGTGAGCACTGATTACTCGATTTTTAAGGGTTTTGATACTAATACAATTTATTATTTTTTGCGTATTGAACTGAAGACCGCAACTTTACATCGGAGCCTGCCGCAGTTTACGTATAGGCTATTTAGTCAAAATCTGGCGCATTCGGTAATTCCTTGGCGCGATCTGCAGTCACGCGGATCTTTGGAGGTTAAAAATATTTTTCAATAGAGAGTAAGAGCGCGCGCCAGCGCGCACGAAAATTTCAGTTATTTTATTCATTGGGAACTTATTCAAACATGACTTTCAAAATCAACATTAAAATTTCCCTCCTCCCTCCGGAACCTCCCGCGGACCACTGGAGAGGCCCTCGCGGACCACCAGTGGTCCGCGGACCATAGGTTAAGAACCACTGCTCTAGAATCAGGCCAGTCTTTGCTATACTACGAAAAAGGATCGACAGCATTAATAAAAATAATGTCAAATGAAAGCCCATTTTGGGACCATTGCGTTACACACTCAGGCCCCCGCTAGTGGGACAGATACAGTTTGCCACACGCTAGGATACCCCTTTTTGTTCGATTGGCGCCCTTATGCCGCGCGAAGAGCCACCATGGGTTATCCTACACTGTGGCCGAACTTACTCTTACATAGATACATTTTCTTAAATTACAGTATAAATGTTCCTTTCTCGTTTCCATCTTATGGTTTCGGCGGTCCGTTCTCTTTCAGTCAGTGTGACACGTACAGTTGGCCACACGCTAGGATACCCCTTTTTTGTTAGATTGGCGCCCAGTTATTTCGATTGTGCTTCGGGTGACATTTCTACTTGCCTGAATGAAGTTGCTTATCAAAATCAAAGTATTCCGGATCTCGTCTGTCAAACGTACCTATGCGGAATCAACATTTGATCGCGGATTTCGTAAAGGTGAAATTGCCCACTAAGGCGGCAAAGAATGGTATTATGATCCATGAGTTACCACACCACTGAACTAACCGAAGTGTAGGTAAGCCTGGGCCGGCCTTTATAGGTTCGTTACAACAGCCCCGGATCTAGGGGGGGGGGGGCAAACCGGGGCACCCACCCCGGGCGGCAGTCACAGGGGGCGCCAAAATCATAAAAAACCGTGGCCTTCCGGATGACTGTGAGTATCAATGTGGCACGATCACGCCCGTAAAACTTTACGTATCACAAAAAAATCACGAGAAATGCCAACCAATCACGAAATTTTTTATTTTTTTGGTAATTGATCTCAAACGCTGGAGAGAGGGGGCGCCACTATCAAGTCTCTGCCCCGGTTCGAAAAAATCGTAGATCCGGGGCTGCGTTACAAGACTATTACAAAGAGCCTTAGCCACAGACCGCAATGATGACATCCTGTGCGGAACTGCTGTCGTTATCTTTCCTCGGGAAGTCGTTAGCTCTGAGGGTAGCTTGTGAGGGAAGGGGTAATTATATCGGAGACTCTCTGCCAATTAGATTTTCAGTGGGGTTGAAAGACAATAGGGTAGATGATTTATGCGCTCACAGCATAGTTGGACTAGCCCAGGACTCCATTCAATTGATTGGCGAATCGATTGGCTAAGTGAAGCAACATCAGGCGCGGTCAGTCCATGGATGGGTGACCGATAATATCTGATCGCTTCCGTGCTTCGGAAGGCACGTTAAACCGTTGGTCCCGGCTGGTGTTGATTAATAAACAATTGTTAATATCAGAGGTCCTTTGGGCGGCCTAAAAACTCAGATACCTCATACGATTACCTAACATTTCGCTGGTCCCTATTAAGAAAGTCGGAACTACATTTTTGACATTTTTGACTTTTTTGCATCAGTATGTTATAAATTCGAAGAGCTATAGGTACAACATTTTATTTTTGTGATAACTCGTAATATGAAGGAATTACCAGTAAAAAAAAAGTCAGTTGTAGCAATAATGTCCATGCAAAAATGCCGGTAGTTACGTACCGCTTTTGTTAACCGGAGGTTGAGCGCACGGGCGTAGTCGTATGTACCATAACTGACAATTTTACTGGGGAATGCGCCAGCGCATAAATATTGGCAAAAGTGCTATTGGTTTATTGTATTTTTGTGAAAAACGTATGAAATTACAATGTTACAATATTCCAATCTGAGACGGATAAAATTGTTGGTTCAGGTAGTTACAACATTATTATCTGAAACTTGATTTTTACTTTTTGTTGGATATGCCACTAACGACATTGTTAAGTTATCACAAGTTAGGATGAATTGTTGCATCTGACTCAACCGACATTGTTTCATGTGATTGGTTAGGTTATCAATGTAGGATATGGCACTACCCACATTTTTAATTAACATTTAGGTACATTATTTCGCAGGATATGAATTAAGTCTTAAGAGAAAATTTTAAATTATTAGTAGGTTACATTAAAATGTATCAGTTATTTATTTTTATTTTGCGTATGTATGGCACATTATGCAGCGAATATAGTATCAAAGAACAAAGGGAAGGCCATTGATCCAATCTGTCACTTCCGCAAGGGCCTCGTAGATCTTTTGGATCCCTCCTTCTATTGAACACTGCGGGCAATGGTCCGTGATATGGGACATGCTCTGCATCTCCCCGCAAGAGTAGTGCGGGTCCGTCCCAAATTTCCATCTGTACATCAGCTCAGCACATCAGCTACCCTGCGAAGTTCGGCACCTGTTTATTTGAGCCCAGTATTTTCGATAGATACTTGGCATTCGTACATTACGATCGGACACAAGAGCGCTATTTGTCACATCAGAATCATTCCACCTTTCTGACCATCTTTCCTTGAGAGTTTTGTCAGCTTCTAGGGCTTCTGACACCATCAGTCCAAATGGTCTACGTGATTTGAGGCGTAGATCGCTTCTTGTGTGTTCCAGTTCTTGGTGTATTGGAAGCTGCGGCATTTGACTGATCTTATCATACTCCTTTCGAACGCATAGCTCCCTTCTGAGGTCTGGAGGTAGGACGTGGCAAAGGACCGGAAGCCAAATAGTTGGTGTCGGCTGTACGGTGCCAGATATAGTCCTCATAGCACAGAGTTAAGCTCCACATCGAATAGATTAGTATAGTGGCTGCTTGCCCACACTGGTGCACTGAAGACCTGAAGGCTAGAGCCAGCGTTGATGTGCGCAGTGTATTCGCATTGCTGCCCCATGAAGTTGCTGCTAGCTTCCGGATGAGGTTACACCTGGCAGAAACTTTCTTTTTGACCTTTTCAAGGTGAGCATTAAAGGCTAGAGTCCTATCAAGCATGACTCCCAGGTATACTGGATTTGGGTCGTGTTTTACAGGCTCTTGCAGAAAACCAGATTCGCTTTCTCATTGGCTTGTTTGTTGTTGAGATGGAAACAGCACCTAGTTGTTTTCCGCGGGTTAGGTCTCAGAGCCCAGTTTGCGAAGTAGTATTGCAGCTTAGCAATGTCCTCTTGTACGACGGTAGAGGCTTCATTTATCGTCGGAGCTTGTGCTGTCACTGCAATACCATCAGCATACATAAATCGGCGCCCAGTCACCTCCGTTATGTCGCTTAGATAGATATTGAACAACGTGGGGGCTAGGACCAAGCCATGTGGGACATCGTTGTTCAGGGACTTAAGGTGGCTCAACTTTCCGTCCATGCTCACTTGAAATAGTCGGTTTGAGAAGATACTGTCAAACAACTTCTACGTGTGTTTGCACCTGAAGATTTTAGACAGCTACAGCAAGAGTACCTGTTTCCAAACGGTATCAAAAGCTGAGTTGAGGTCTACAAACACCGCTACAGTTTTCTGCTTTCTCTGGAAACCCGCTTCTATGTGTGATGTCAGTGCGACAACCTGATTGCTACAGCTTCGATTTGGGCGGAATCTTGCTTGGTCAACGGGAAGATGTAGTTTGACTTTTGGTGTAATGCGTGCGAGTAGTATTCTCTCGTACAGCTTGTAGGTGGTACAAAGGAGCGAAAAGGGTCTGTAGCTAGATGGATCGTCTAGTTTCTTTTCTGGTTTTAGCCGTGCAACCACTTTTGCCGATTTTCACTATTTGGGGAGTTAATTGTATATCTGAGAAGAAGTCTCCTAACCACTTTTGTGCGAGGGGCCCTAGGTGCTTCAGAAATTCTGGTAGGATCTAGTCGATACCCGGTGATTTATTGTTTTTTGCATCTTTTATGCCTCTGATAACTTCAGGGATTCTGATGGGCTCTACGATTTCAGATTTAAGATTGCAGTTGTCCAGAAGATGGCCAAACTCCATTTGACTTTATATTAGACATCTTTTCGGATTTAGAGAGAGAGCTGTTAGATAGCTCTCACCTAATTCTTGTGTTTTATATGTGTATTTTTTTATTCGTTTAGTGTATTTGATACAGGAATCGATTTTTTACACTTTTCTTTGCGATTCACTATGCAGATGCGACCTAGCTATTTTTTTACAATTTCAATTAAAAATGTAGTATATGCCACATCCTACTTAAAATGTAGTGAGTAACCCAAACAAAAATGTCGCATGTAGCACATCCGACAATTTTGTTCTATTTTTGTCCGAGTAATATTGTCACTAATAGCTTTTCTCAAAAACTACAAAATATTATAACATAAAATAATACGTACAAATTGACGAAGAACTATCCAAGTAACATACAGTAAAAATTTTAGAGTAATAACTTGTTACTTAGGTTTTATCTTTAAAATTAACTTTAAACTGCTCTCCTGTAAAGTTGTCATTTTGTAGTTCCGACTTTCTTAATAGGGACCAGCGATTTATGCAGCATCTAGTGATCTCCACTCACACTAGATGGGTGAATGGGTGAGGCACTCGGATGCTCTAGTGAGCTTCTCAGCTTAGTCGTGGGGATTAACATATTTAGTTAATTACCTACTAATAACATACTTCTACCTATTGCAAAAACTAAACTCTTAATTCTGCACAAACCTTGACACTAAAGTAAGTAATTTCTGATTTTAATGTAATTAAACCGTATATAGAATAAGATGTAGCCTGTAGTGCACGTGTCCGACTAGCTTGGGAAAGCCTTCTCTCAGAGAGGTTTATTTACGTCGACTGTAAATTTTATTGGAACTGAATGTACATACATTGATCAAAGAAAGAGACTGCGTTTTGAGGTAAACGCTTCCGCTATAATGTTGGGGCTTGAATTTTAACAATGGACTCTGAGTTATTGCTTACAGCGGCGAAATTAATTTGAACATAAAAGTAGGGATTTGTTGGGTATCCTCTGGGATGTTGCAATTTTCTTGGTAGGTACAGTCGGCCACAGTCTTAGATACCCTTTTTTTTCGATTAGCGCTCTTATGCCGCGCGCGGTAAGAGCTGCCATAGGGTATCTGAGATTGTGGCCGACCGTACCTGTTTTTTTATTGGTTTAACATCATGTATTCATCATCATCATCATCATCAGCCTGTTAGCACCCACTGCTGAGTAAAGGCCTCTTCCATGCTGACGCCACCTCTAACGTTCCTGTGCCAGGCGCAACTACTGTTTCCGGCTACTTTGGCTATGTCGTCTGACAATCTGGCCAACAACATGTATTATGACAGCTTATGGTATTTTCGATACTCAATCCCAATCAATTTCAGTGTCGCAAATTACTTGAAGAGTCTGTCAATTATTTTTTCAGGGCAAATACAGGGTGTTAGTAAGGTCCTGTGACACTAAAAGGGGTCGCTTAACTCACCAATACAAGCAACTTTTACTATGGAACTACCTAAGACTGAAAATATCAGCTGTTCCATACTGAAATTCGATACCTACCTGCCATACTATATTTTTTTGCTTTCCCACTTGGTCCCATATATTAAAAGTTTCTTGCAGTGTGACCCTTTTCAGTGTTACAGGAAATTTCTGAAAAACCCTGTATACGTAGAAGTGTTCCTAAACAAAATAACACGATGTATTTCAAAGTAACTACCTACATAGTGTGAAATGGAGCAGAGATGGTTACCCGCTCTGTATCGAAGAGTAATGTTGTGAGTATCGACTTTATGTCAAGACGTCGTATTACTATGTCGCGTAAAAGTAGGGCGATTGCTTCCCAAGCGGGAGGCCCTCCGTTCAAATCCCGGAAGATACACTAGTGGTTCGCCTCGAACTTCGAACTCGCGACCCCATATCTCAGCAACCCCTCGACCGATTTGGCTCATGTTCGAACTTAAAAATTCTCTTTGCCTCATTTACCTGCCCACCAAATTTCATGACAGCCCGTCTTAATTCACTCAAATTATCGTCGAACGAACAACATACATACAAACATACATACACACATACAAACATACATACAAACATACAAACATACATACAAACATACATACAAACATACATAAAAACGCGGGATTGTTCAAGAAAACTCGTAGAACTTCTCTCGATTCGCTCGCTCGTTCAATCAACCAATTATTTAAATTACCTAAGTTATGACACGCACATTTGTGTAGGTATTCATACTCGAAGTAGGTACAAGTACCTAACTAGGTAAATAAATATTCGTTTATTCGGGGCTGCGATGTTTCGGTATGGTGATTTTCGGCATGGCGTGCATTCGTTGTTTCATGATTCGTAATCACAAACTTCATGATTCGTTTTTCGTCACTGTAAACTTTTGTTGACACGTTATTCGAATTTTCGAGTTTCGGCACCAAGTAGACTCCCCTGAGAGGATGATAGGTCCACTTGCGTCAACCAGGGTTAGCCAGTTAACTATGAGTTAAGGTGGAAAGATAGCGACGTAGCGGGAAATTCATTCACTGTTTTTTAAATTTTGTAGCTAAACTGAGGTATTTTTGTTCAGCGATTTTTCGTTCGCGGCAATTACATAAAGTCTAATTTTTCATTCAAGATAGTACACTGACGTTTACGGTGTGACCAGTCTCTGGTGAAAATTAAATAGTGTGGTGACAAAAAGTTTGACATGAATCGAATTGCGTAATCGATATAATCGATTTATAGGCCGATTGATGATAACTTTATGAAATCTTATTTTATGAAATTAACTAAAAATGCATTAATTATTAATGAGAAAGTGTGTTTTGGTCCAGTTTTTTGAGGAGTGTTAAATGCGTTAAAAATTGTGTTTCTTAAATGATCTATGGAAATATTGCGTTGCGAACGTTTTTTATGGATTTTCTGACAGCTCATAAGTTGTAGTTCCAAATTTGTAACTAGATGTCGCTGAAGAGACGTGTTATTTTTTGTATGCCAGTTCGCGCTCGTTGGCCTTCGTATACGTCCAAACACATTTAGGTATTAGTTGTGGAGCAAAATGAAGTGTTTTCGGATTTACCATTCACTCATACAAGAACATTAACAAAGTCGTGCACTTTTTCATGTACTGTAAAATGGAATGACAGCTACAACGATGAAAGATGAAGTCACAGAGCAATGAAGTGAAGAAATATTTTCGCTGTATTAAGCACTAATTTACTTTGTGATAGAAAACATGTCGTATCAACGCCATCTGTCACAGCTTTTAGAACTTTTTTTTTTTAGCTGTCAGAAAATCCCTTATTCCTGACGCACGGGCTACCATGCGGAATTTCGTATTTCGCTTTTTTTTGTGACTGAACTGAATCGCACAACGAGTCGAATGCATCACTATTACAATAATATGGCAGCATTATTTTGCAAAGTGTTAGTTACCATCTGTCAGTTTACTATCCTGAATAAAGAATTAGACTTTAGTATTCTTTTCATTATTGTAAACAAAAGAACAACAATAAAACAGCCGATTATGTGTTCTGGGAATACTTTGTGTAGTTGTATTGTACATACCTACGTAGGTGGTATACGATTACCTAACCTACAGTTGGCAGCAGGTCCACCATACTTTTTTTTTGCAAAGTCGAAGTGTACAGTAGTTTGTTGTGCCGTTGAATGGATCATTCGCAGACATAGGAATATTGGACTTCCAAATGAAAAACAAAAATTGAAGCCCGCACCACCACCGCTATTAGCTGAATTGAGGCTTCGGTGCCGGTGTACGGTGATAGGACATTGTGTCAAGCGTCAATTGAGCCAAATTGAGCGAAAATCAAGTTCCTAATGCGAGCACGAGAACCAAATTACATTGTCTATTCAGTGTCCACTATCCCCATATGCTTTACCAAATTACATTGAATATTCTAGTTTGTCCATAAGCCCATGAGGTTGATTGATTATTATCCTTGTTTGAGCTACACTTAAAAATATATATTTCCTTATGTTAATGTAATTCAACTTTAGCTCATGGTCTATGTCGTTATTCTGTAAATAAATAAGCGCACAGTTGCTAGTCCTCAAAACCAGTGTATCCTCAAATAAGCACACTGAAGAGTAATAAATTGAGAAATAAAATGCGTAAGTCCTCTAGATTAAAAAGTATGTGAAATGAGGGTCAGATAGATGTAGGAAACTTCTGTCCGATCGCCGGCATCTTCGCCATCATGTTGGTTTGTAACATTGTTCTCGTAAAGATCGCTACGCTCGTAAAGGCTGCAACTTGTTGATGTGTCTCTTTACTGTCACCATTAAGCCACCGAAATACCCCGTGACGCTGAATTGGATATGCGATTTTATTACACCAGCACCTTGCGTCCCCTATATTCAAAATCTTCGAGAGGAATTTCCTTTCTTTGTATATTTACGATCAACGATTCTGTGTGGGGCGCAGGGATGCAATCAGGGGAAGGGGTATGGAGTGCCGCCCCGCCTCCACCAAACTTATGCCAGTAGTTAGTGTTGTTGGTAAACGCTGACACTTCTGATCGATGAAACTAATAATGTAACGGCAGTCGACGAAGAAGATCAGTGATAAGTGCCTACAAACTTTAGTTTACCGACCTCGATTTGCTCATTAGATAGGTAGCTCTTTCTAAGTACATGAAGAAGGGGGATGGGTGGCGTGCAGATGTACATCTATCGAATAGTTCGTGATGTACGTACCTATGATGTGTGATATGAACGGTTAACTTTATTGATAGCCTAGTTTGGGTTTTTATTCGAAGGCATTATTTTATGAAGTTGAGACAAAGTTCCCACTGCATTAAACAAAATGCAGTGTTATGCAGACTTACTAGTTTTAGTTCACGAATGGTAGGGTAGCCATCATCATCATAATTTATTGCACTTGCAGCCTCTGTCATTCCGTTTCTGTTTCTGATAGAAGTTTCCTTGTTGCCTTCCTCCATTCAGCCCGCCGTTCGGCCGGTTATTTGTTTTGTACCGTAATATTAGTTAGCGCTCTACATTTTCAAATATCTTCCTGCATTTATATTTTTACAGTTCTCTACGTTTAGCATTATTTTCGACTTAATCAGTAGATATTTTAGGTTGTAACACCTTTACACTTGCCACTAGTCACGATGGTTCGCAATACTGAAAAAAATTTGATATCCGGCTACACGGCGCGGGGCGTGAGCCTCGCTTGGGGTATTTCAGTCTCTCCGGAGACCCTATTCTGGATACGGCCCTGGCAGGAAGGCAAAAATATGAAAGTATTCGGCCGTATCTTATGGGAATACCGGAGCCTAGGACTTGTTTATTCTAACTAAAAGGCACCTGGGACATTCTTTCTTTATTTGTTAGCAAAACTCCGAGAGGGACAGCCTAATAATCCGTGGAAATAAAAAGAGGGACGAGAAAGGGAAATACCTACGTAGGAAGGCAATCTTTGTTTAAATTTTCCTCGCTAAATTGCGGCAATTTGTGATACAGTACAGTAAATTTTCACCTTTTTTAAAATAAACCAATTTCAACGGCCCATAGACTTCTCTCTGCGGGGTCTGGCCTAGAACTTTTATTACAAGAAGTATTTTGCTCAGACTTAAAAGTAGAACAAAGGCTGTTAAGATTATTACACAATAGTAGGCAGGTAATCGTATGAGGTATTGGCAGGCAGACAGTAATAGTTTATAATCTTAAATGCTGGGCCCTTTAAAATCTTATTTGTTAAATTCTTAAATTTCGTAGCACTTAGCTGAAATATTCGTAGCATGCTAAGCATTCGTAGCATATCAAACGTTCGCGTTCGAAGCATGCTAAGCATTCGTAGCAGATCAAACGTTCGTAGCATGTTAAGCATTCGTAGCAGATCAAATGTCCGTAGCATGTTAAGAATTCGTAGCAGATCAAATGTCCGTAGCATGTTAAGAATTCGTAGCAGATCAAATGTCCGTAGCATGTTAAGAATTCGTAGCAGATCAAATGTCCGTAGCATGTTAAGAATTCGTAGCATATCAAATGTCCGTAGCATGTTAAGAATTCGTAGCAGATCAAATGTCCGTAGCATGTTAAGAATTCGTAGCAGATCAAATGTTCTCAGCACGTTAAGTATTCGTAGCCGATCAAACGTTTGTAGGATGCTAAGCATTTGTAGCATATCAAACATTCGTAGCATGCTAAGAATTTGTAGCCGATCAAACGTCTGTAGCATGCTAAGCATTCGTACCTGATCAAATGTTTGTAGAATGTTAGGCATTCGTAGCAGATCAAACGTTCGTAGCATGCTAAGCATTCGTAGCATATCAAACGTTCGCGTTCGAAGCATGCCAAGCATTCGTAGCAGATCAAACGTTCGTAGCATGTTAAGCATTCGTAGCAGATCCAATGTTCTCAGCACGTTAATTATTCGTAGCCGATCAAACGTTTGTAGCATGCTAAGCATTTGTAGCATATCAAAAATTCGTAGCATGCTAAGAATTTGTAGCCGATCAAACGTCTGTAGCATGCTAAGCATTCGTAGCAGATCAAACGTTCGTAGAATGTTAGGCATTCGTAGCAGATCAAACGTTCGTAGCATGCTAAGCATTCGTAGCAGATCAAACGTTCGAAGCATGTTAAGCATTCGTAGCAGATCAAATGTTCGTAGCACGTTTAGCATTCGTAGCAGATCTAATATTCGTAGCACGGTAAGCCTTTGTAGCAGATCAAACGTTCGTAGCACGTTAAGCTTTCGTAGCTGCTGAAACATTCGTAGCACGTTAAGCATTCGTAGCATTTTCAGTGATATTGGGCGAGCCATGTGAAACATATCTGTTCGCTTAGTGACAAGTTAGTGGTCTTTGCACCATTAGTCCAAATTTTTACACTGAATTCAAATATTACGAGATCGTTACAGAGTCCCTATAAGATTGGTAAAAATGAGGGTTAGTAGAGCCAAGCATGTAAAAAATCTCGAAAGATCTCTATTACAACCAAGTAGATGCAATGCCTACGTACGTGAGTACAGTCCCGTACAGAACCCAGTGGGCAGTTTTGATTATTCCGCTTCTTTAATATAGAGCACCAGTTCCGACCGACTTCTCTGCCGAATAGTACCCACGTGCTTAGTTGGCACGGTGCCAAAGCGGGTGCTAAAGCTAACCTGTGGCTCTGAACTCTGAACCCCACTTTGCTTTCAAGGGTACTACGCCATTCACTTGAGAAAACACCCCAGACAACGTTTCAAAACAATCCACTGTCCCTTTATTCTTCTTGAATAAATACTTCCATCAGTCTTTGTCAGCGGTAGATGGATGTGGGAAGCGAGGAAGATGAATTTTTTTCGCTAAGCAAGTTTTTTTTAAGGTAATAAGGGACTTTTTCGTTGGTTGCTGCTTGCTCTCTCGGAGGTAGTGGGTTCATTCGGCTGAACAGGGTGGCATTAATAGTCGTCAGCTCAAGCTCGAGTTCAAGTAGACCTCAGAAAACAAAATTGTCTAATGTCAAGCCTTGGCTAATGTCAAGCTTAAGGCGCTGGGCATAGTGAATTAGCCCGCGCGCAAAGAAAAATGCACAAAATCGATTCCTGTATCAAATACACTAAAAAAATCGAAAATTTTCACATATCAAACCCTAGAATTAGTTGAGACCTATCTAACACAGCCAGTTTCATGTTGATATCCATAACAGATTGCAAGATATTTTGCTTGAAAAAAAGTGCACCGCCTATTTTTTTTTTCAAGCAAAATATCTTCAAAACGTTTTTGAATATCAACACCAAACTGGCTGTTTTAGATAGGTCTCACCTAATTCTAGGGTTTGATATGTGAACATTTTCAATTTGTTTAGTGTATTTGATACAGGAATCGATTTTGTGCATTTTTCTTTGCGCGCGGGCGATTCACTATGCACGGGCCTTTGGTAGTTGTCAGCATACTTGAGCTTGACATTGACATTAGCAAAGGTCTTAAGTCGGTGATTTTGTTTTCTGAGTTCACCTACTTCAGCTCGAGCTTGAGATGTCGACTATTAATGCCCCCCTGTATACCTACATTCGTTGGGCAAACGTCATTGTTGCATCGCACGTAGTTGTCGCATTCATTACAAAGTATCACCACAAAGGAAGGTCCAACCAGATGATTAGGTCGTATTACCAAAGTTTCAGCTACAGCAACACTTTGCAGTCAAAAGCGGTTTCATTTTATTAGGGGTTGCTTGAGTTGCCCCGTGCAGGCTCTTGCTAGGTGGAAGTTCAGCGCTCACGAAACTTTTTATTCACCAACTTGTATTTTAATGAAATTTGAACTTCGCGAAAAACTTGTCCGCAAAGATACAAAGATTTGTTTGTTCAGATAGTGAACAGGGATAATTAACGATGAACGATAGGAATACTTTCCTAAGTTTCAGTTTTAATAAATGAGAAGCGAAGAGGTGCCTATTTTCCAGTGGATAACAATCTTGGTTGTTAATTAGGTGATATTGAAACAAAGTTAATTGAGAATTGTCTGTAACTCAATTAGTGGGACTACGTTATAAAGGCCGACTTATTTCTGGAGTCTTCCAACAAGCTCTACAAAATAAGGTGACGCGAATATTACCATGTGTTAGTTAACATTGTTAGGGAATATTCTCTTCTAGTAGGTATTTACCAAAGTGTAGAGAAACTTATACAGAGGCAGGCACATAGGTAGATCAAGATTTACATATCAAAGTAGGATCCCACGATTAATTAACGGACAGGCAAGACGAAGGTTTTTAATTAAAGCACAAATATTCCTATTGGTAGGTAGACGGACGGATCAAGGGTTGCACTGAAAGGTCAGAGGATGTAGATTCGTCGGCAACAAACGCAAAACTGTATGAATAAGTTATACCTAGGTCAAAGGTTGACCTATACAGGGTGTTTCAGAAAGGTCATGTCATATTTGAGAGGGTCGTTAAAGTTCAAATTCAAATTAATTTATTGACACAAATGTTTGATACAAATTCGATGGCTGTTGATTGATACATCAATAGATGATACCCTGTCTCCTAAACTAGGTTGCCCTGTATTTTGGGAGTCCAGTGAACACAATAAAATAAAAAAGTCATGCAACTTCTACTATTGGGCCAAAGCCGAAAACTCAAAATAAAAACAGCTGTTCAACACAAAAATTCGTTACCGACTTACTGCACCAAATGTATGGAGCAGCTGATAGTTTTTTGAGATTTCACACTTGGTCCCCATAGTAAAAGTGGCTTGTATTGATGAGTTAGGCGACCCCTTCGGTATGACAGGACCTTTTTGTGACACCCTGTGTAGGTGTTATACTATCTATGCATCTACGCAATGAGATGATTTGTAGAGCGTCCAGTGGCACCTTCACTCACACTCGATGGGTGAAGAGACCCTCGGCGCTGCAGTGCCTGGGATATGCAGGTAAACAAGTTTGAAAATCTAATTATTTTTATTATCAAAGTCTTGGTACGCCGATCTATTAAATTTTATGTCGGTTGAATAAACATCGAGACTGTAGGTAAACGCCCCGATGGAATGAGTTGCGTGGGCAGGGCGCTAGACAAAGACTCCCTATGGAGAGCAAAGTACCTATAATACCCTACCCATTGTTGTATAGAGACTAACTAGTCAGGCTTTCATGGATGATATCATTTGTGGAACATGGAACATCTGTTAGACAAGTGTGATCCTAATACCCATGGAATTAATGTCACAGTTATTGTAACTTTTCTGAAATTTGTGGTGGTGTGGCTTTACCCAGGAAGTTTGCAAACAGTTACGGTATTTTCACTGATTTCTGATGGTAATTTCACCGTGCAATTCTCAGAAATCAACGCCAAATTAACTTTAGTAGGTATTTAACTATTGTCTCGTTATTCACAGCTTTTTTTATTATTTTTTTGAAGGTCCTAACTGTTTTTGCAGGGTGTAACCTACTGCATAGGTACCACGAGTGCTAATATTGTCGGTCCTGGGTCTGCCGGACGTCTGGTCAAAATATGGTATTGTAATGTTGGTTAAACTGCCTCACTTATTGATGTAGAATGCATTCTAATTCTTTAGTAGTAAGGTTGTTTATCCAACTTGTCACTTTCAGTGACGTGTTTCCTTGATTAACTAGTTTGAATTAGTAACCTTAATGTAAGATAATAGGTATTATTTTACTTTGAATAGCGCTTTTGGATTTAAGTCACAGACTTGCAGTGAACAATTGGACAAGCTATTTGCGAGTACTTATAGTAAATCTGACAGCTCCTGAATTTATGAATCTTGGTGGTCGGTATTGATTAAAATGAGCTCTATAACATTACCATTGTATATCGCACATAGAAGCACTTTTATATTTTTAGCACGTTTAAACTTAAATTGGAACTTATTAGCATCGCGTTTTCTATACATTTTAAATGACACGTAAACATAATCTAATTTCAATCGATATACAACGTGTTACAAAACATCCTTACTCTTTTTACAGGGTGTAACCTCGTGGTCAACAGGATGTCAAATCTGTAAAAAAAGTTGAAAAAAACCATTTTTATTTTACAACCTCAAAATTGAAAAAAAATCATAACTTTTTTATTTTTGGTAATAGCTCAAATTTTAAAATACCTATGTTTGTGTGTGTAGGTGCATTTACATAGCTTTGAGTTGTTAAAATATTGTGAAAATCTATGAAAACAATATTTAAAAAATACTTTTCTCCCGCCACACCGGTCACATTTTATTAATTAAAAATCAACGAAAAGTCATAAAGCAAAAAAAAAAAATTGGTTGTGATCCCTATCACCGGGTGCTATTACCCTGCAAAAAGAGTTAGGTACTTTTGTAACACCTTGTATAAACTATACAACCCCATATCTCGGCAACCCGTCGACCGATTTAGCTCATGTTCAAATTTAAAAATTCTTTTAATTTCATTTACCCGCCTACCAAATTTCATAACGATCCGACTAAATTTACTCAAGTTATCGTCGAACGAACATTCATACATATATACATACAAACAACATACTTCGCTCGCTTCGCTCGCTCGTTCAATCAATACTTCAGTCCATTGACTTGTGTTCTTCAATTCCGGAGAAATCAACAAAGTAACACGCCATCACCCCTCAGCCTGTCCAATGGTTACTTGGAAAATTGGTCAATGATTTTGCAACTTCCGGTGAGCAGCGTACCTACGACATATTATGATGCCGCTACACATAGGTCCGGCATGGTACGCGAGCCAAACACTCACGCTTGTCCTGATACCAAGGAGGTATGTTATGTTGTAATACTTTTTAACAAAAACTCTATATCAGTCTGCAAGCTTAGCATAAGGACGGCAATGCACGTCCGATTTTTCCATCCGATTGTCTGATCAGACTACATTTCTATGGACAGGCAATACACGTCCGATCCGATAGTCTGATCGTACGTCCGACTCGGAAACAGCGTACGATTTTATGGCCGATCCGATTGTCTGAAGGCGCGGTCTGCATACTTCTGCATAGAGACACAATACACGTCCGATTTTTTTCGTCAGATTTGCCATTTTGGCTCTACAAGGTGTTACCAAAGATCCTAACTCTTTTTACAGGGCAATAGCACCCGGTGATAGGGATCACAACCAAAATTACCAATACCAAAAACAAAAAAGTATAACCTGTGTCATTAAAGAAAACATTTAGGATGGACTTCAAAACACTCGCCCTCTCGCTCTAATTAATACAGTCAAAGCGAGACAACGCTAGGTTTTTAACTCCGTCCTAAATGTTTTCTTTAATGACACGGGTTATATGCTAAATTTTAAATTTTGAGGTTATAAAATAAAGGTCGATTTTTTCAAATTTTTTTATAGAATTCACATCCTGTTGACCAGTAGGTTACACCCTGTAAAAAGAGTTAGGATGTTTTGTAACTCGTTGTATATCGTTCGTGACACTGAACGGACACATGCACGGAATATTCAAATAATACTTATGCCTTTGAATTTAAAGTAATGATATGATTTATATAGCGTCAAGTAGCACCTTCACTCACACTAGATGCATGTAGTGACCACTCGGACTATGCAGTGCCTGGGACATTGTTACGATGTAGTAGGCTTGCCAAGCACCTACTTATACCATCCTGCCTGACATCTTAGTCAGAGCCAACGAATCCGCGGGTTTGGTCACGATGGTAAGCGAGTACCTACAGGGTGCACTCTAAGTCGATAGCGGAACTTTAAGTAGGCTGTCTACTGATCAATACAAACAACTTGTACTAGGTGGCGAAAAAAAATGAAGTGAAAAAAATATCTGCTGTTTCATGCATTTGGCGCAGTACTGAGTCGACCTTTTGTATGGAACAGCTGATATTTTTTAGCTCCATTTTTTTCGCCACCTAGCACAAGTTGTTTTTATTGATCAGAAGACAACCTACTTAAAGTTCCGCTATCGACTTAGAGTGCACCCTGTAGTATTGATACTACAAATTCACAAATTTACGTAGGTAACTTTGAAAATAGTCCGTCATAGGTATCTCAGTTTAAAGTCCAGTCCATTGCTACCTATGCTACCGCCGCTTATGCAATAAATAACAGTTTCATCCTTCCGCTCCGTATGCAACCATCGGGATGATAGCTCGAGAACGACTGAGGTCAGAAAAAGTCGGACGAAAAAATCGTATTGCCGTCCATCCGATCCGATTGTCTGATCACTTTTGACCGACCCAGCCACGGTTCATAAAACTACAAATCCTCATAAATAGGTTTCGGTTCTTAAGAAACCTTTTTTTCAGAACTTTTTTTTGCGTAACGAAAAATTATTGATCTGTACTTTATGTCAATGTCAATGATAGGAAAATGGAAATTTTGACTCTCCTAAGAGAAGAAAAACGACATAATATATATTATTTGGAAGATTTTCCTATACTTTATCCCGCGACCTAAAGTTATAGCATGGAAAAACGTGGCCGACCTTAGGCCTACTCCACAAAGACTGGAAGTCTTTGCGAGATACAGAAAAACTGGAAAAAAAGAACGACGGTAAGTACCTACTTACTTCCTAGTGAGAAACTAAGTACCTACCTACAGGTGGAATCATAGGTACAGTCAGCCACACTCTCGGATACCTACTCCTTTTTGTTTATTGGCGCCTTTAAGCCGCGCGCGGTAAGGGTATCTTAGACTGTGGCCGACCGTAAATCCTGTTCAAAGGTACTTGTTTAAAGGTACTCTTATTAGGTACACACGAGTGAGTGAGTGTTTCGTGACCTAAGCTGTCGTTAAAAGGGCCACTATAATAAAAATAGTAGTCTGGAGATGGTGCTATAATTATTTTCGTTTCATGCCTGTCCCTTGCTTTGGTTCATCCTTCGCTTGCTCGGTTTTCTATACAATCACTCGCACCTAATAATAGTTTTACAGCCTTGCATAACGAATTACTACTTACCTACTGTTTCAGAAAAAAAGAGAATAGAAGACGGACGGTCTCCGGTGGGGGCACATCCTGCATATTTTATGAAGAAGACAAAATTATATTTAATATTATTGGTGTAGTGTAGGCTCACCAAACCTAGGGTTGCCAGCCCCGGAGTCGAAGGTAATAACAATACCACAATAAAACCTTCCTCCACTACTACCACCTCTACCACCAAGTGTTCTCTCTCTCTCTCTCTCTCTCTCTCTCTCTCTCTCTCTCACCGCCACCAACCTTTAAAACCTTTAAAACCACCAACCTTAAAAAAATATTAATTTGGTATACTTACCTATAAAATTTGCTGTGGATTACGATGCTGGTTGTACAATTAATTAACACAACGTATGTATTTAAGGCTGGAAGATAGTAGTGTTACGGGAAATTAAAAAAATTCACAGTTTTTTACATTTTGTAGCTAAACTGAGCTATTTTTGTTCAGCGATTTTTCGTTCGCGAGAATAAAACCGTATTCTTTTCATTATTGTAAACAACAGAACAACAATAACTCAGCCGATTATGTGTTCTGGTCTACGACAAGTTTTTTGGGCACTACCACTGCTTCGAAGACCAGAACACATAATCGGCTGAATTATTGTTGTTCTGTTGTTTACAATAATGAAAATAATACGGTTTTATTCTCGCGAACGAAAAATCGCTAAACAAAAATAGTTCAGTTTAGCTACAAAATGTAAAAGTCTGTGAAAATTTTGAATTTCCCGCCACCTTGCTATCGTCTACCCTTAATCTTTAAATTTAACACTCCTTTGTACAGCTGTTTGTTTTCCTTAATAAATAAAATAAAATAGTCAATCAGACGAGATAACTCAAAAATAATTAATCATCATTCGACGACGAAAAAATACTATTAAAAAAACCGGCCAAGTCCAACTGGCACTCGCGCACCGAGGGTTTCGTACCATCATTCTCTGCATTTAATTGGAAGAAAAAAAAACATCCATCGCGCTCTAGCGTTGATAATTTGATATTTGTAACTAATATAGAGGGCGCTAGTTTCTATGTCATGTTACATTTCTAGAGACCCCATTTTTTGTAGTATCTTTTGATTCTGTTGACTTAGAAGCTTGATTTTTTTAAGGCTCAAAGAGACTGCAGACCTGAGTATTTTGATATCAATTTTAACCTGATACCTCCACGCGTTCTTGAGAGAAAGGTCTTTACCGACAGACAGACCGACCACAAAGTGATCCTATAATGGTTACGTTTTTACTTTTTAGGTCCGGAACCCTAAAAACGGTTGGGAAACAAGAACACTTTGTTGGCCTGACAAGAACTATATATCATCATTGCTAACACGTGATAGAAAGAAGGGTAGAAGGTAAGAGAGGTAGAAGAAGGCCACGGCGAAGGTATTTTGATCAAATTTAAGAGAAGGCTGTGGTCTAGACGTACCAGGCTGCGAAGGAACTGGCCTGTAACTGAAGTTCATGGAGAATGATGCACCGACAAGAGGATAACTCTTAAATACGTTTATAATGATGAGGACAAGCCCTATATAAAAAGAGAACTGCGAAAAATAAACCTGGAAATATTGCTCTTAGAGTAGCAGGGGGCGAGACCCGAACAGACCGCTTGGATGGCCTCCATCAGCAGAATCAGTAAAATTGTTCAATTTACCAACAGTGGAAAGTGAAGTCAACGAAAACAGAGACGTTTAGTTTTAGAAAAATCAGTAGAAAGTGAAATAGTGATTAGCTTATTATTATTATTAGCTCTATTATATTATTAGCTCTATTATATTATCTATCTATAGTTAAGAATAAAGTTCGTTTTGTGAAACAAATCACCTAATTTTTTTTTTAGTGCAGCAGCACTTTCTCGATTAGTTTAGTGGATCCGTTACACTAATCTACACTTCTACACTAATATTGTAGAAAGGAAAAGTTTGTAAGTGCGTTGTTGTTGTTGTTGTTTTGTTGTGGTTCTAACTTCTCAACATAAGACCTTATTAGGTATCTATGAAGAAATAAAAGCATATTTTAAGTACAGATTCCTTTAATTTATTATACTTACAATAGGTACCTACAAAGTCACGAACGCAAGTCCCTGCATACGTTTTAGAAATCAAAAATACTGGAATCATGTTTTTCTCCAGGTTATCCAACGTGGTTTATAAGATTGGAATAATCAGCCACTGTCGAAGGCCGTTTCCACTGTCGCCCAAAATAATCGCGTCTGGAAATGGCCTCCATCCATTCTCCCATTGCGTGTACAATGAGAAAAACTATCATGCACAGAGCCTGGCCAGCGAGCACGTGCATTGACCTTGACGGACCAATTTCAGGATGCAGTACTTAGTTGCAGGTCGCAGCGGCATCCAGTCGTTTGTTTCCTCATTGGAGTCTCCATTGAGTTCTGTCACTGCTGTATCACATCACGGCACTATCAAGTCATCGGAGGGTTGTGTGGCTCATGCGGGTGCTTTTGGATAGCTTTATTCATTTGGTAATTTAAGCTACAAGCCATAAAATATCTTTGTAGCTTAATGACTTGCTTGACATTATTTGTAAGAGCCAGAGTAGATTATGCTTGTGTTTTTAGCCCCGCTTCTTGGCAGGGTTAGGTTTCCTTGTCTCCTCCCTCTATATTTAGCTGGATTTGTGCCATAAATTCATGCCCACAGCACTGCACTAAAGGCGCATTGTATGATCGACTCAATGGATTTGTTTGAGGTTGGATAATTATTATCTGCGTTAACTTGAACCTGAGTAACCATCTGCCGAGAAGTACTACGGCTGTAAATACATAATTTAGTTTGGTTTCATTTCCAAAAGATTTTCCAGGTTTTCTCTTGAGTGAAAGTGAGTGACGCATGACTTATGTCAATTCTGGCAAGTATATGGTCAAGTTGGCAGCACACTTTCATTTGTTTTCACGTCGCGTGGTCGTCTGCCGGACGTCTGCCGGACGTCTGTCCAAATACACTCCTGGTAGACCCTCTGGTCAGGATGAAATTTCTGTAAAAAAAGCTGAAAAAAACAAATTTTATTTTTTTATCTCAAAAAGATTTTATTTTCAAAAGGTTTTTGGGTTTAGTCAAAATTCAAACACTTTTAAACTATAGATAAAACATTGTAAAAATCAATGAAATTTTCTCCCGCCACAGCCGTCATTTTATTAATTTAAAAATCTACGGAACGTCATAGAAAAAACAAAAATTGGGATGTGATCCTTATCTCAAGGTGTTATTACACTGTAAAAAGATAGGACTTTCTGTAACAACTTGTATAAAATGTATCTGCTACTATCTATACCTACCAACGAAGAAGGCAATAGACAACCGCCGTGTCTCCAAACACTTCGCCATGTTATTCGGCGGAACACAGCCTGTACAAATATAACTTAATTAAAAAGCAGACGCGATATTGTCGATCGTGTTTATTTATGCCGACGCTGTGTTTGTAGATAACATCACTCCAATAATGTCGGGATTTTCCTGAAATTCTCCTGCAATGTAGAGTACAAGTCATTTCGCGCTAAAGCGATTAAAGGAAAAGGAAAATCCCAGATTAGATACATAACATACCTACCCACTAGCTCAATACCCCAGGGACGTAAGCAGAGACGGTATAATTTGAAGAAGGTATTGAATTCACAATAAGATGTTACTACCTCAAAGTAGGTGGAAATCTACCTATAGTTGCCTTTTGTTTACGGCGCGGGAGGCCCTGCAATATAAATATGGTTCAACCTTTAATATTTCATTCGCCGTCGGTAACCGCAGTCACCTATAAAAGAGCTATAAATTTTACAGCAGCAACATATTTGGGTACACCGGGAACGCTGATAAATGACTTGACATCGGTTTGCGGCGCGGCGCGCTCGCGCGACAATTCTCAAAATTCTTGATATTGCATTAGGCGACCATTTCCCGGCTTTTCCGGCCACATTCGTGTCGTGCTACTGACATCTATTCAATGTTTCGGGTTACTTATAGCTAAAACGTTCCGTGTGAAAGGGTGGATGGACGGGAAATGGAAATTTTCTGTCTACGGAAAATAGTTTTGTCAAGGGATTGGTTCATCGAAGTTTATTCCCAACTGTATTTGTTGATGTTGACAAACATTGAGCGAGTAAAACCAACATCAATTAAGTACGGTATCTCGAGTTTTACGAGGTCGTTTACCAAGTTGTCCAAATAAAGAATGAAGTTGACATCAAATCAGGGTGGAAAGTTTACTAAAGAAAACACTCGGGGAGGGCCGCGACGCGCTCACGCAAACATTGTGCCGTCGACGCTCCGAATTCATGACTTTTGAGTTGACTGATGAGATTTGCAACTCACGTTCGATCAAGCCGATTTCGACCTTATTGTGTGCATCTTTGGGAAGTTGTCGGTCTTTGTTCTAGGCAGTAAAGCGGGTACACCTGTGATGGCGGTGCGTTCTCCATTTTCCTGTAGCGCAGATCCTTCCGGTCCCTCCCCTCTTATTATTCCGAGCGGGCCAGGTCGCCAGGGCTCGGGAGGTAGTGTCAGTGTTGTCCGAACGCCAATAAAACCGATTTTGGAGGAAAATAGGCCTTTAGAAAAAAAAATATCAGACATGATTGAAGGACTTGAAAGTTCAACACTTTGTGCTTCTACCGTTTGGATAGACAGCATAAAGTAGGTACCTATACTGTCAATATTAAGAACAATACAAAAATCGGCCATGCTACAGATCCTACCACTATCTGGTTTTGACCATCAGCAGAAAAACTCGACATCCACCGGCGCGTTCACGAAAACTCTCGCGTGCTAAACAGACCAAGAGTTTTCCCGGAGCTTTTCTCCTGTCGGATCTGGCAACCCAGTTCCACAGGGGGAGTCGGGCGCGCCGCGGCGACCGCGTCAGTCCGCGTGTGCCCGCGCGGCAGCCAGCGACCCTCTCCCCGCAAGCGCACCCCCGCCGCGCAACCGCGCCCCGCACCCCGCCGCAGGTACCAACCTCTTTACCTAAAAAAAGAAAGAAAAACTGGCCGAAAATATGGCTATTCAGCATCCTGAAAAAATAAATTGGGAACAAAAAATGGCCGCCTAATTTAAAATTCGCTGAATTTTAACACTCAACTCGAGGGCGGTAGAGTATACGTCACGTTGTGCAGAGGTGTTGCTGTTACGCGCTCTATGTTCACTTCACCCTGTTGCGCGTCGGCTTCAATGTTTATTTTTGCATAGTTGAAGTGAGGAGAGAAAAAAAACTAATTAGTCCGTCGTCGGGCTCAGAGTCACGTAGTTAGCGAGTTTGTTTGTTTACGAGGCGGTGAGTAATGAATCTTGGGGCGGGGTTGTTGGCTGAAAGGATTTTTGGCGGGAGACTCTTCAAGACAACGTAGACAACAAAGATTTAAATGAACCCCCTACCACACGCAAACCAAAAAACGAGAGTAGCGAAATAAAACATTCACAATATTTATCACTAGGGAAACTAACTGCCTAACTACCTATTAGATAGAGGTGTGTGTTGACTGCATACATAATACAGTCGTACTGATTCCGGGGTATGGTACATGGACGTTATGTACGTAGCTAAGTAGATAACGTATCTACAGATCCGGGATAACTGGATAAATGCAATTAGCGTGTTAGCTGAAACTGTATTGATGTTTCGTTCGGAAGGCGGTGAGGTGACTAATGTAGAGCCGAGTTGTACCAATTGCTATTAAAGTATTTAACAACTTTTTGTACTACAATTCACTAGCAATTTACATATTTATTTAGGTATATAGGAATAATCTAAACGTTTAAACAGACTAAGGGTGGGGTGACTGGACTAGTTTCTTAGGTAGAGGGGCCTAGGGCGAAGAAAAAATATCGTGAGATCTCCTTACGTAGGTGTGTAGGCACGTAATGACCTTATCTATCTTGTCCTTAACATGGTTTTACCTATCTGACATGATGCTGAGTCTACACCTATCATAGGTTTTGAGAAAGCCTATTCCATCTTAAAATATCTGAATTCTTATGATTGTTTCTGAGTGGTCTGTTCAACCATCTAGAGTAGGTAGGTAAGTGGAGATACCACTAGTAGATGCTATCTATAAAAAAAAAAACAAAATATGTAGATAGGTTGTAGTGTCCTATAGAGCGGAATGTCCTAAAAGTCTCGAAGATTAGTTTTTTACTTAATTCGTTTATTTCTTGACTCATGTCATGTCTAATGCATTTGTCATACATACATACATTTTAATAGCCGTGTTATTAGAACGAGTAGGTATGTGATACGAACGACATCGATTTCACATTAACTTGAACCATACCTTGGTAGAGTAGAGTCCCTTTATTTACAGCTTTTATACTAAAAGTTATCAATACATACTCGTAGGTACAACATTGTTAATAACAGGCAATGGGTCATTTATATCTATTGTGGCCGCAGCTTTTGTATTGTTGTCACATGAACACATGACAATACTCTATTCATCTAATATCCATCTTTGAGTCAAATATTTACCTCGTGTGAAGCGTGTTTTTCGTTACTTATTGGATAGATGGTTTATTTATTATGTATCCAAGTGCTTTATGCTTCAAATCTTGCTTTCAATATACGGAGAAATACTTAGTGTGAGGTTTCACGTTAATGTTAATTGTCTGCTATAAGATATAACGAAGTCTCCGAAGCTTGCTTTCGTAACGTAATAGTAGTTATTTTTCTAGCAGTACCAAACTTCTTTTTGTCATATGTATGTTCGTACATATGCTGCAGCATATCATGATGCTAAATCATCGAAGCCTTTAATTATTTTCAAGAGACAAATAAATCCGGATTAATTTAAATCAACGTACTACATGAAACAAAGCAAGCCAAATTACGCTAATAATGTATGTTTTGTGGCTCAATCCCATAAGGTAGGCTCATAAACTCATTACGAGACCCATACCGGTCGTAGTACCAACAAATAAATTTACGGGTCCCATCAAAAGACCCTAATAAACCTTGTTAGCTACCAGTCTACGGCGGATCGCTTGAAAGCAATTTGGGTTAAAGGAATTGGTTGATGTCGTGACTGGAATATCTTTTACTGGTATTTCTAAATAGGAAAATCGTTTTCCTGTAGATAATTACCGATGAGTTACGACCGAGAAAATCCTGCTAAAGATGCAGTGGAAATATGGCTCCACGCAGCATTCGATGGGTTAAAATACCATTAGGGCATGGCAGATGAACTTTGTAGAGTGGAATACAAAAAGGTCATGAAAAAATGAGATCTTATAGCAAATATTCGTGGTTGGCAGATTAAGAGTGGCACTAATAGTCGTCGACTCGAGATCAAACTCAAGAAGGTGATCTCAGAAAAGTCAAACGCTAATGTCAAGCCTTGGCTAATGTCAATTTCAATCTCAAGATAGTGTTTATTTATATGCTGACAGCTACTCAAGTTTGACATTAGCCAAGGCTTGACATTAGCATTTGACTTTTCTGAGTTCACCTACTTGAGATCGAGCTCAAGTAAGTGATCTCAGACGACTATTAATACCACCCTTAGAACTTTGGGTGATGTCGATTGAGTCACGTAAGTTATTCCAAAAAGTAGATAAATAATATTGGTGGCAATATTTTATAGATGGCGATCTCAAATCGATCTTTATGCTTGAATCCCACACAAAAATTGTTGTGGAACCACCCTTAGGTTTACGACGACGTAGCTATCTAACTAAAGATTCTAAGAACATCCATTTAAATTATTAACAGGGCTTCTAACTTGTACTAAAAGCTCTTTGACGGAGTTAGCGATTTTTTACTGTTATAACTAAGTAAGTAGTTAATTCTGGTAACGTCCAACGGCTTTGGACGGAATGAAACCGCAAGGAAGATTAAGTTTGTGGCCTCATTAAGAATACCAAGTGGTCTCTTCCGGAAGTGACACTAGCTAATATGTGCCGCACATTTTACTTCGGTCTACAAAACGACCGTAAAAATTGTAGAGTCATTAGTAAATGCGTAAAAGTTTCCATGATTTCGAGGTTGTTTTGAGGCTCAACAAGCGCTTTTTTAGGAGATCTACAACTTTTCGAGTCCTACCTAATTTAATCACCCACTCACTACGCTCTCCCAACATTTCGGTTGCGTTTCACACACACTAACGCATAGTTCTCGCTTGCCCTGGCACGAACTTAAATCCTAGATATCTTTGTACTGGGAGCTATATTTACTATAGCTCAGGACTCGGTTCACGTATTTCCTGAAAAGTTTCAAAGCCCCTGTTGAATAGCCGTGATCCGCTGCTTTGATATCCTGGGCCTGAGAATGATCTATCTTTCTAATCTGAAACGTGCACGGAACGGAACCTCAACTTTTGTGTTCAGTGTTGTGTTCGATTTACCTCCCGGTTGCTCTACAATAATAAGATGGTAAAAAGTTGTTGACAGTTATCGGGTGGTTTAGTCTCTCTAAATAGTCACAGTTTTTGTATGGAATAGCTTTTTAGTTGACAGCTTTTTATTGTACGGAAAACCGAGGGTAAGTACCTTTATTTCAGGATTATGCATGCGGTATGCATGCGCTTTTATACAAGGTTAAGTAATCCGATTTTTTGGGAAAAGTAGCATGCTATTTTATGCCGACTCGATTAATCAACGATGGCTCAATATTTGCGTCAATGGTTTTGAACTGTGGTAAAATTAAAGTTTCACTGTTGTTAACGGTTGTTAGGATTTGTGAACTTTACTGCTACAAAGGATTAAGGATACCGTAGACAACATTGTAGAGCAAAGTTTGGCTACTGTTATCTGTCACTAAGTGACACATTTAGGTCATGTGCAAGACTATGTCGCACACTTTTCTCCTAGCTCTTTGGATAAAATGTCCATAATGTATCAGATTCAATAAAATTACGAGTGCAGTACTTTGTTTTCAATATTTGCTATGTATGATTGTCATTTGTTTTCTTAGAAACTTAACAGCTGCATGGAAACAAAAGCAGGTGCGATCAGGTGCATGGAAATTGCAGCAACTGCTGCGTTTTGCCGCCATATCGATATCCACTAGCGTTTCAATTTATTCATAGCATTCATTATTTAATTAGCTTACGAAATGACATAACGTAGGTTACCTACATATAAAATAAACTGCATCGCTCCACTGTAGTATACTTTGGACTTCGGAATTAAATTCACCATTGGATTCGGTGTGCATTTCTGTTACCGTAACAAAAGCGGGCTTGTATAAGACCTCGATAAAACCGTAGGTAAATAATAGGTAGGACGGGAGGTTTGAAACGACTTTACTTAAAAATCCTAAAAATCCAACATCACGGCAGAAAAGTTTCTTACGCCTAGCTGCATATAACCCACCAACCACGGTCAGTTGGACCCGGCCGGTCCCCAAGCAAAACTAACAACTGTGCGGGAAATTTCCATCATCTGCTCCGGTTGGCGGGTTTCTGTTAGACAGGCACGTGGTCGTTGCAGCGGAGATGGACACGGAGAAGTGAAACAATTTGAACTTGATTGATACGCCGATTATATTCGTCACAAATAGAACACAGCGAATGCAGATTAGAAATAACAATTTTACCAAAAGCAAGCGTGCGGGCAGGCGAAAGCCAGAGAAGAGAGAGCTGTCAAATAAAAACAATCACAGAGTCACTGTTTTTATCAGGCAAGGATAATTTACATACAGCCTAAGAATATCTAACAGTTTCCCATTAAAAAGATGAGCATGATCACCTGATACTTCTAGTCTCAGCAGTTCAGCACCCCGTCTCTACCCGCAGGCACTGGCGGGCGGGCGCCGGCGTGGTGCGCGCGGCGCGCATGGCGCTGCTGTACCGCGCGACGCGGCTGAAGGACCGCGCCGACACGCACGTCTTCACCTTCGTGGTCACACGCTCGGCCACGCGCGAGCCCGACCGTGACGTCACCAGCAAGGACTTCTGCTGCGCGCACCAGCGATGGGCCGTCGCGTTCAGCCGCACCGACGCCGCCCTCGGTAAGAGACTACTTCTTATCTTCATACTTCGTTCTCCCAGAAATACGTCACATTGATAGCGCCTGGTGTTGCATGTAGAAGATCCTGCCAGCTGCACTGTGAAGCATTAAGTATGTAAGTCATTGTTTGTGCCGCTCTACATCGGCACGAAACCTTGGTATCGCAAAATCTTTAATAAAGAGTCTCTACTCTCGTGGCCACCTGATGTCACATGGCGTGACTTCAGCACGAAACCTTGGAATGGCATGGCACAATCTTTATCAAGAATATCTTCACTTCGTGATCACCTGATGTCCTGTAACGTTACTGTACCGCGCGACGCGGCTGAAGGACCGCGCTGACACGCATGTGTTCACCTTCGTGGTCACACGCTCGGCCACGCGCGAGCCCGACCGTGACGTCATCAGCAAGGACTTCTGCCGCGCGCACCAGCGATGGGCCGTCGCGTTCAGCCGCACCGACGCCGCGCTCGGTAAGAGACTCCTTGTTTTCAATACGTCGTGCTCCCAGAAACTCGCCACATTTATAGCGCCTGTTGTCGTCTGTAGACTGTGGATGATTTTGCCAGTTGCATTGTGCAGCATCAGAACATGCGTGAAGATTTGTCGTTAGTGCAGCTCCACATAGGCATGAAACATTGGTATGGCACACTTGGCACAGTCTTTAATAAAAATAAGAATGTCTTCACTCTCGTGGTCACACGAAGCATAGGGCGTTGCTCAGCTACATGATCCACGTGTTCCCCTTCGTGTCTGATGCGCGCACCAGCGATGGGCTGTCGCGTTCAGCCGCACCGACGCTGATCCCGGTTGGAAAATTAACCCGTTAATGGTGTCTCTACATTATTAACCGTTATTGTCTTCACCTTCGTCATTAGCCACGACACGAAATACCTCTATTTTTTTAGAAACTTGGTTAGGCAGAGAGCTATGACTATGATAGATGGGTGGACTTATTTCAACGTGGAGTGTCGGGTTTTAGGGAGAACAGACGATACGTGCGCGAACCACCAGTCGATGATCCGTTGGTATTCCCTTTGGTATCTAAATGTAGAGTATAGTTTGCAGCAACCAGAACTTGTTTCAAGAAGTTTCAAGATGATGCCACACCTATTATAGGTACTTATACAAAACGTTTCTTCCGCAGGCGTGTACCTAGTATGGCGCGGCGCGTGCGAGGGCATGCGCGTCTACGTCGACTTCACCTTCACACTCCTCAGCCGCGACCACTTCACGGCCAACGAGGGCTTCTCCGGCAAGCAGGTCCGCTTCTCCGCGGGCTGCGCCGCCCAGGGCCGCGGCCGCTGCGTCTCGCTGGCGGAACTCAGCGCACGCTTCGCCGACGCCCGCGGAGAGTTCCAGCTGGAACTATCCATGTCCCGCGTCCGGACCATGTACTCTTGTGAACTCCGCGCTCCGAGACTCGACACTCCACCCATCGCCTTCGCCGGCTTCGACTGGTCCGTGGCCGCAACCGGCGGGTGCGGAAAGGAACCCCTGACTTTATGTCTGGTGAGACTTTCCGGCGAAGGGCAACGGTGTCGCGTCCGCTACGCTCTAGCGTTAGGCGAAGGCGAAAGGAGGCTGCACTCGGGCGCGCTAGAACACGTGTGCGACGGAGACGGACGAACACCGCCGTGGGCGCCCCGGCCGCCGCCTCGACTCATTTCTCAGTTGCAAAAGTCTGGCGTTCGATTGACTGTGGAGCTGGTGTGGGCGCGGGCGCTGGCGGAGCTCGGCGTGTCGACCGCGGGGCGGTCAGCCACGTGCTACGACCGCGACAAGCAAGCGTGGTCTCTGCGCTGCGACACTCACTCGGAGACCGTCCGCCTGCACATGCTCTATCGAGACGTCCATCACGTCCCGAGGAACCATCTCCGGTTCGTCAGCTGGTCGGCGTGGCTCGTCCGGGCGGCGCCGGCTCCGGGGGAAGCCGACGCTGAGCCTCTGCCTGGAGCCCCCTTCGCTCACTACTACGCTCAGGACAGCGCCGACGAGGGTCTGATGATGGAGACGGCTCTGCGAGTGGACGAGCTGCCGCGGGCGAACTGTCCCTTCCTTCACCCCGGCGGCGAGCTTCGCGTCCGCCTCGAGTGGGGCGACACTTATTTGCTGTTCCAGGCTACTTATCATGTCTATGATGATCTCTGCCGCATGCACGCTCATCAAATGAGGTGTGTACTGGTCCAGATACCTAAATTGGGTTTCTACTTTGGTGCATTTGCCAGTTACGGCTCGGAGTGCACCAGAATAGAGGCCCAGAACGAATTAGACCTGCTTTCCTGGACGCACAAGTGACTTGACTGTTGTTCTCGTTGTTTGCAGACGTGAGATCGCGGCTCTCCAGGCGGAGAACTACGCGCTGGAGCGGCAGCTGTTCAGTTACCAGAAGAGCCTCGCCTATGCGCAGGCGCAGGCGGGGGAGGGTGGCGCGGAGGGGGGCGCGGAGGCGCGAGCGCCGGTCGTGCAGTCTCCGGAGCGTTCTCTCTCCACCGATACGGAGTACGCGTGAGACGAAGCCCGGGGCCTTCTCTCTCTATCGGGGCCTCTTCTCCTCTCTCGACTGAACCTCACGTTTTTGAGCGATTTATCTATTTTTCTAGACGTTTTAAGGCGAGGTGCGCCCTCGTCCGCACCGCTTTCCGCCGGTCGCCTGCACTCTCGCCCGCTTCGATTCTATCGATAGCCAATTATTATTATACTCGACTACTTTTCTATTTGTCTGTACATAAAATATATTTAGATATTATATATTATGTATATTTCTTAACTCGGAACTCGAATTCATATACTGCAACAGTCGATTTGTGAATAAAAAAATCTAAACTATCATCCTTGTTTGTTTTGCAATTTTCTTGAATATCTTGCAAGAAATTGTATCAAATCCGCTCCATTTTTATAGCAAACTCCTTTCCTTTATTTTGCAGACATCATTCGCACTCAACTTCACTGAACGAAACCTCTCGCGTTCCTCTTTGGCTGACACTAAATTTCCGAACGAAGCCGTAGCAAACGTCAAAGTGACAGCTGACAACAAACGTCAAAACACCACGCGATCTTTGTTTTGATCGGAATTTCGTCGCAGTTTTCCTGCTTTTTCAACTAAAATGGCTCAAGGCAAGTTGAAGGCGAAAAATAAGCTACCAGTCGGAGTTAAGAACAAAAAGAAGACGAAAGGGCCAGCTTCTACGAAGCGGAACAACGCGCCAGTGCGTAGCAAGACTGCTATTGACAAGAATAAAATGAAGCAGGCTGTTTCGAAGATGGTGAACAAGGCAGCGGAAAAGCAACTGCGACAACTAGCTACTGAGAGCAAACAGCAGCTGAGTGCAGCACAGAAACGAGTCGCCGCAGCGCCCACGGCCCCCAAACCCGCCAAGTCCTAATGTAACCTCAAAACTAGTGCATAAGCTCTAATTTCCTTCCTTCGATTGTCATGGAACACTAATGGGAGGTCAGCAGGTCTGTGACTTTAGTACGTAGTCATAAAAGTTCGTTAGTAATTGTATTTCAATACAGTTCACTTCGTAACCTACAGCAATATCCAGTACAGAGAAAAAGTTTTCCTTTATCGATTTTCCTTCCATGGTAGCAGCAGGTTGCATGTATCTGTATGTTTTATATTTGAGATAATTAGTAGAACGGAAAAGTAACTTCCATTCCCCAAAGTAACTTTTTGTTTTAAGATTCCAGAAAAAGTTATATTGAGAAAATCTTCAGGAAATGTAAGCTGAACTCCCACGAAAAACTATTTTTGTATATACCTAGCCTTCCTAGCAAGTAAGTTGTTAATTGTATTTTCGAAATTTTATCTCATTAATTTATTGGGATAATAAAAGTGGATGTGCAAAAATACAGGACTTACTTTATTAGGTAGCCTCCATCTAACTTAATGATAGTTCTAACTGCCGGGTTTTCAGCCCAAATTCTTAGCCCTTGAGGAACATTTTCTCGCTCTAGAAATCATCTCTGAGATCATCTTACCATCTTCTCAGGCAGGACTTATTTTCTTATGACGCTTAAGATTTTTATTTACTTACTGCTGTACAAATTTTCTTAGAAAATTATGTCAGAGATCTCCCGTTAAGATTATTATCTAAACCATGTTTCCGGCACTGCAGCATCTGAGTAGTCCGTTCACCCATCTAATGTGAGTAGAGATGCCACTGGATGCTTTGTTAAATCATCTGTCTGTCCTATATGCAAAGGCCTAAAGAAATGTGATGCCCTCATGCAAACCGGTCTGTCATGCTTTAGGAAAAAACTACTAAATGGAAAATACCCCCCAATATTTTAGTTTGAAATTAGCGTAAATCATAAACTGCTGAACCGATTTTTATTTATTTAACATTATTAATAACTGAAACTGACACTGGTTAGTTTACTGATGCTTCATTAGTTAAAAACATTTCTGCATTTTCAACTTCATAAATGGTAACGGCTTGCCCAAGTTTAGAGTTTCACTTGAAAATCACTAAGCTCGAGTTAGTTCCAGAGTTGGCAGCAACTTCTGTGTGTGTGTGCTTGGCACAAAGTTCACGGAGCACTCGGAAGGTTCTAAATGATCAACAACATGTTGGCTAGCAGAATTGCGGATACCAGAAGGTCGAATCTGACCTGGGGCGCATTTCAGAAAACAATATTTTACAATCTCCTATGAAAAATTGTTTTACTCAAAAAAGCTCGTAATGTGGACATTAATTCGACAACCTTCTTTGAGCAAAGTCGGACTTGCGGGCTACTTGGATTAGGCGCCAGAAAAGTTGTATGGAATTTCATTAATGTCTTGTGTTTTGCGGCCAGAAAAACATTAATGTCGAGTTTTGTTTCATAAATAGAACTCAAACATCAGGTGCAAAAAGTATTTATTTAGAATTAGGCTGTATGGGTACTGGCAGTCGACACATTGCACAGAAAAAAAAAAGAGCGGCCATATTGTTTTCGACTTTTCGCGCGTTGTTCGAAGTGATTTTTTTCTGTGTTTTTGTTGAAAAAGTGAACTCTCAATGCGACGAATCCTCGGATTTAATGTGTTTAACACCGCCGGACATTCAAAATCAAGCGAAATTAGTAATTGGAAATTTATTGCCACCGAAGTCACAAGAAAAATACAGGCAAGCTTACCAACAAAAAGTTTGCGGAATGGAAAATCGACAAAAAGTACTTAATCTACGACAAATGGTAAGCTAATTAAATTACTATGTTAATTACTATTCTAATTAATATTTTAATTACTCGCATTGTTTGAGTAAAGCACTATACAAGCCTTGGTCTGCAATGAGTGCGCTTCTGGCCACGCTATGATTGCCTCGAGCTTAGCTTAGCTACGCTCTCGGCCCTCAAGTTTGGTCATCATTGCAGCCCTTGCTGGCCGCGCTATAAAGGCCTCGACCTTCGGTCTCGGCCTTCATTTCAGCTTGTCCATCAAGGGCTGCAATACTGACCGCATTGTGAGGGCCTTGAGCTGCGCTACGCTGCGCTCTGTCGGCCATCAAAAGCGCGCCAGAAACGCACTCATTACAGATCGCGGCAGTAATGTACTATTACATTACGTAGATAAACCATTACGAAGATTATTGCCAATAATGTATTCAATTACATCAAGTGCAGTCGGCCACACGCTAGAATACCTCTTTTTGTTCGATTGGCGCCCTTATGCCACGCGCTGTAAGAGCTTCCATGGGGTATCTGTGACTGTAACCGACCGCACAATTTAAATGAAAGTTTTATGAAATGGGCGGCTCGCTGCCGATTAAAACTAGCACGTCTAGCATGATCAGATGATGACCCATGGTAGAGTTCGATAGCGTGCTGTACATACAGGGTGTGGTTTTGTTCAGTGACACCCGACACAGGGAAGATAGTATTACTATAACGGTTGAAACTAAAAGTATTTTTTTTCCAAAATGTTTTTGATTCACAAAAAACCTTGTTTAATTTGATTTTAATAACCGCGACGTGTGTTCGACTGGTCACCCCCGGCTTTCTAGAAGCGCGCGTGCGATGTGGCGCCCGATAATGCGAGTGCGGCCGCAAGCGTTAGTACACACGACAGCACGTCAGACTGTACACTTTTGTTGTAAAGTCGCCCGTAACGTAACCGAGTAGAGTGCTAGCGTGTAAACGTCAACGTGCTGTCGTATGTACAATAGTAAGGGGGCCTCCCAATTTAATGATTTTTGGTATTTTTCACTGTTTTTTTTTTTAAGTTTTTTTGCTTTACTGTCGTGTAAATAATCACCCTTTAGTTGGGTGTCACTTTACAAAACAACACCTTGTATAGTGCTCTATTTCACTTTGTTGATATACCCAGAGCAGGATAGACTGGTGTACCGTGATTGTCCCAGATTGAGAGGGGGCATCTGTATTGGGTGGTTTGTCCTCCATGCTATCCTAGCGTAGCCTAATATACAGGGTGTCCCAAAAAATAGTGTCAAGCGGAAGTCCAGAGAGGCTTTTAAGGTTTTTTTGGGAAGAATTACCTAGTATTGGTTTTTATTTTTTAACTTTTTTTGTTTTTAACTTTTTTATTTATTTTTCTTTATTAGGGTCTTAGATAACTAGTCTATCACCAAAAAAACAATGATCAGCTTTAAACTTGTAAAAGATACTGCAATTTTGATCCAAAGTTCAAAAATGCCGGTTTAGAGAAAACATCATCGAATAAGTTAGTATGGGGAGAAAAAAAGTAGGGGTCTGACGGATTTTTGATTGATTTCAAAAACTTTCCTACAATCTGAACCTTCAGAATAGCACAAAAAATCTGTCACTTAATGGGCCTTTTATTTTAATGTAATTAAGAACGATTTTCTTTTATTTTTGTTACATCATGCTAGACGAGATCTCTCCCTAAACCCGTTACCCCTTTTCTTTTTATTTCAGTGGGAATTGAACCTTTGACCTTTTGATCGATGAATCCAACGGCCTACCCACTGAGCTATCACCGCCTATGGGTAAGTATTAGTACCTACTGAGATATTGGCACAGAATACAACAATTAGTTTTAGATTGAACATTACCTAAGATATGTAGAGTTTTTTTTGTGCAAGTTGATACCTACCTAGTGTACTTATATTTGCATGACTTCCTAGCCAGACAGGTACAGTCGGCCACACGCTAGGATACCCCTTTTTGTTCGATTGACGCCCTTATTCCGCGCGCGGTACGACCTGCAATGGGGTATCTATGACTGTGGCCGACTGGTAGGTAACCCTCTTTTATTCTCATTTGAGCAGACAGGTGTATTGAGCTGTAAACCTTGATATGTCCGTCATGGTAAGCCAGCTGATGTACAGTCGACAGCACGTCGACTAATACACGCGTGAACTCTATTCAGTTGCATTACAAGCGACTTTGCTACGAAAATGTAAAGGACTACGTGCTGTTGAGTGTACAAAGAGTATTGTGAGGATGAGGACTCGAGTTTGGCGGGTAATCTATCTACCTACTTATGCGAATCTGCTATAATCAGGCAGATTGTACGGTCTAGGATACCCCATGGTAGCTCTTACCGCGCGAGGCATAAGGGCGCCAATAGAACAAAAAGGGGTATCCTATCGTATGGCCGACTGTACACACGACAGCACGTCAGAGTCTACACTCTTGTTTTAAAGTCGCCCGTATATGTATATGTTACCGGCCAAACCCGATTTAAGGATAAACTAGTTTCGCCTAGGCCAAACCAGTTTATCCGAACGTCGTATGGATAAACCGGTACAGCCTAGGCCAAACTAGTTTATCCGAACGTCGTATGGATAAACCAGTTTAGCCTAGGCCAATCTAGTCTGGCCTAGCAAGAATATATAAGCTTCAGGATAAACTAGTACGGCCTAGCCTGAGCTGATATTGACGAATGATTAGGTATGAATGTTACCATATCTCGTAAACTAAGAGGTTTAGCGCAAAAATAACGAAATTTTCGAACCCCTTAATATCCCCGGAACCAAGCCTCTAACTTCTATACGTGTTCTAAAAACCGACATACAGGGTGTTAAACATACAGGGTATTCCTGAAAGTGTGAAAGACAGTCGAAAAAGATTTAAAACAAAGGTTAGGTCAGTAGGTTTGGTTGGCGACACACTGACATACCTCTTTTTGTTTACGAATGGTCCTTTAAACCCGACATACCGTAGACTTTTTGACTGTAGACTTTTTCAAATTCGGCCTCTAAATGCGTTCAGATAATTACGGCGGGTTTGTTAATTTTAAGAAAAAGTACTAGGCTAGCATAAATAAGTAGAATCTGTATTACCCCTACTTAAATAGGATGCTCGTATGGAGAAACCAGTTTAGCCAAACTAGTCTAGTCTATTCTATTTGAGTAGGAGTAATACAGATTCTACTTATTTATGCTAGCCTAGTACTTTTTCTTAAAATTAACAAACCCAACGTAATTATCTGAACAGTAGGGGACACACTTAGAGGCCGAATTTGAAAAAGTCTACATTCAAAGGTCTACGGTATGTCCGGTTTAAAGGACCATTCGTAAACAAAAAGAGGTATGTCAGTGTGTCGCCAACCAAACCTACAGACCTAACCTTTGTTTAAAATCTTTTTCGACTGTCTTTCACACTTTAAGGAATACCCTGTATGTTTAACACCCTGTATGTCGGTTTTTAGAACACGTATAGAAGTAAAAGGCTTGGTTCAGGGGATGTTAAGGGGTTCGAAAATTTCATTATTTTTGCGCTAAACCTCTTAGTTTACGAGATATTGTAACATTCATACCTAATCATTCGTCAATATCAGCTCGGGCTAGGCCGTACTAGTTTATCCTGAAGCTTACATATTCTTGCTAGGCCAGACTAGATTGGCCTAGGCTAAACTGGTTTATCCATACGACGTTCGGATAAACTAGTTTGGCCTAGGCTATACCGGTTTATCCATACGACGTTCGGATAAACTAGTTTGGCCTAGGCGAAACTAGTTTATCCTTAAATCGGGTTTGGCCGGTAACATATACATAAATGTAACGAAACCGAGTAGAGTGCTAGCGTGTAACTCGTGTAAGGGTCGAGGTGCTGTCGTGTGTATTGTATTAAGGCTGGAAGATAGTAGTGTGGCGGGAAATTCAAAATTTTTACAGTTTTTTACATTTTGTAGCTAAACTGAGCTATTTTTGCATAGCGATTTTTCGTTCGCGAGAATAAAACCGTATTCTTTTCATTATTGTAAACAACAGAACAACAATAATTCAGCCGATTATGTGTTCTGGTCTACGACAAGTTTTTTGGGCAGTACCACTGCTTCGTAGACCAGAACACATAATCGGCTGAATTATTGTTGTTCTGTTGTTTACAATAATAAAAAGAATACGGTTTTATTCTTGCGAACGAAAAATCGCTGAACAAAAATAGTTCAGTTTAGCTACAAAATGTAAAAGTCTGTGAAAATTTTGAATTTCCCGCCACCTTGCTATCGTCTACCCTTAAAAATGTGTTGTTCTTCTGACTAGGTAGTTTTATTCTTGTTCTTGTAGCTAGAAGGAAGTGTTGGTGAACTACTGAGAACTTTGCTAAAGTAAAAGGTGGTTCTTCATGCATGATTTAGGTAGGATTGAAAACTTGTAAGGCGTCTAGTCGCCGATGGCTTAAATACATTTTAAATCGGTCTAATTTACATCACAGTTATTTTCTAGATCTAGTTAGTTATTATGGAAATCTTAGGTAAGGATTCACGGCTAAGGAAACCCAGGTACAAGACTAGTTTGAATGAGGCCACATAGCCTGTAAGTAGCTCTCTACGGAGGCTTAGCTTAGCAAGACAGTGTAAAATCTACACTAAATATTATAAAGAGGAAAAGTTTGTATGTATCTCCAAAACTACTCATCCGAAAATTAAAAAAAATCTGCATGTCACATAAATGAAAAAGTTGTTGTAATCGATAATAAAGAGTTGTTATTCGCAAAAAAATATTTTTTTAAGTAACCAGCTTTTGCCCGCGACTTCGTCCGCGCAGACTTTTTTTTTCTCGTGAGTTTTCCGTTGTTTTAATGGTTATTCTGCTATTCGGGGCGGAGAGAAATCCAACCAATCAAAAAACATAAAAATCGGTCCACCCGTTCCCGAGTTATAAAATGGTGTAACTAACACGACTTTGTTTTATATATTAAGATTTATCTGAAACGCTCTATCAAGTCTCTGCCCCGGTTTGAAAAAATCGTAGATCCGGCGGGGCTGGTCATGTCAGCGATGTTCCGACAAAAGCAGCGGAGCCCAAAACAAAGTGCGTGTAGAAATGTCGCGCTGACCGCAACGCGGGGTGGGGTGGGGGCGGCCTCGATGCGCCGATTTCTCCGAATAAGATTAATAAATGCAAGTGAGGGGCGCGGGCGCAGGGGGCGGGCGGCGAGCCGCGTGCGTCAGAGTGGCGGGACCATCTCTCTCCTTGAAAAATCACTTATTGCAAGATATTGTCGCTGAATGGCCATCTAGGTGAAGGTGCCACTGGACGCTGTATAAATCATCTCATTACGTAGATGCAAAGGCCTTAGTTTTTTAGGCGCTGAAAAAAAGTGTGCCGCCTATGTTTTTTCAGCGAAAATATCTTCAAAACGTTTATGAATGTCAACACGAAACTGGCTGTTTTAGATAGCTCTCACCTAATTCTAGTGTTTGATATGTGAACATTTTCGATTTGTTTAGTGTATTTGATAGAGGAATCAATTTTGGGCATTTTTTTGCGCGCGGGTTAATTCACTATACACCGCGCCCTAAGTTTTGATTATTTTGGTGTTAAAAAGTAAAACCCTTCAGTTTGATGGTTTGTTTAGACCGCTGCACAGTGGTCGATTTGTACGATTTAGGCGGCCAAAACTATTTTATGCTTTATTTCAGTAATAAATACGACAACAAATGCTAATCTGGTATTTTAGAGTGAATATATATGTTTATCCCTATTCGTTTCATTGAAAGCGTATTTTTCTATACAAAAAAACATTTCTGTGAAAATATTTTTGTAAATAGCGCCAATGTTTTTAAATTTTCTTTAAATCTCCCTTTGGTGTAAAATATATATTTTGAGTTCATTTGAATTATCAAAATCGGCTTAGTAGTTTTTGATATTTGGGTTAAGAATTATCACAATTTGTTAAGTAAAAGACGGCCGTACATAAAAAAAAATGTTTATTCTCTACAGTCTGCATGCCTATGTAAATTGAAAATAAAATATGGATGACAAAAAAATACAGTATACACTAAAATTAAATGGTCAACAGTTATTACCACATTATTATACTAAATGTTACTTACAATGTTAGGTACCGAATCATAAACAATAAGACAATATTTTATGAAAGTTTAACATACAAATTGTTATGTTACTCTTTAAAAGACAATTCTTCCTCACCGTCACTTTCCATGCATTTATCACAAGTGCCTTTTGTATTTGGTTCTGCAGGAAGCAAAAGCTCCAAAGTTTCCTGCAAAAATGGTTTTGATCGGATCTTCTTTTTTTTTCTCATTGAACTGATGAGTGGATCTGATGTCAAGAGTAACCTGTGATAAATATCAAGGTTACAGTCTTCGCGTGAAAACTTTCGAGCAAAGTTTAGACGGTATGAGCGAAAGTGCTTATTACGAGCTTCTGCAGCTTCCTCCGAAAGTTGACCAATAGGCACTAGAGAATTTTCTATAACTTTTCCACCATGTACCAAAATTTTATGCATGGTAGGAGTCATAGAATGCCAACCATATAACTCTACATACAGTTTTGCTGTCTCCATGGCGTATTCATCAAATTTCGGGACATCTATTTTGTGACCGCTTGATATGGCTTCCAAAATAACTTTAATTCTATAAATAAAATTAAAGTCTATTCCCGTTATTTCAGCAGCCAGATGTGGGTTTTCAAAAAATCTTTTACTAGTATTGCCGTCATTTGTGTTGCCAAAATTACATTTTGGCATATCTACCAAGATACCTACTTCTTCTCTGAATCTTTGCTGAATCTCTTTTTTTTTTGTTGTTCTAGCATCTTTTCTGCTTTGGTTCTTTTTTCACGGTATTTCCCAACGGGCAATTTATAAGCTAAATGTAAAATACTCTCGAATAATCGAATTCTGGCATGTAAAGTTGATAGGCCAAATTCAAGCGATTCTGGGTGAATTTAGTTTTTTTTACTTAAGTCATTAAAGTTTTTTGAAGTGGCTCCGCATATGTAGCATCTACTCGTTGATTTGGTGTCAGTCGCCGCATTGCAAACTTTGCCGTCCACCATGGTCATTTTAAGACTGTGGCTAACCGAGAATTTTTGCCCATTCAGTTCCAATTCCGTGGCTTTTAGGGACTTCACACTGTCCCGAACGTAATTTATTTCATCTTTTGTAATGTCTGTAGACTCTTTTATAAATCTGAATCGTATCGGGCGGCAATATCGTGGTGAAGAAGGAGTCGGGTTTTGCCAAACCATTTTTGTTTTGTCTTCGCCGCAAACAATTTGTAGAGGCACGAATGAGCTCAAAAATATATTTGCATCCGAGTCGGCGTCATTCATTAACTTTTGTTTGTATTGAGCTTGTTGTGAACCATCACAACCCCATTTGCAGATAATCTGCAAGGAATTTCTCTCAGTTTCTGTAAGAGTCATTAGTACTTCTTCGAGGAAAATTGATAATCGCGTGACGGTGTGATCTAACAAAGATTGTAGATCACTTTCAGCACAGGAAGCGGTCACTCGTAGCGTCTCTTTGGGTGGGTAACATTCCTGTTTAGCCTTCAACACTAATTCGTAGCACGGGTAAAAGCTTCTGTTGGTTGCTCGCACAATTTCATATTGACTTCGTGTCAAATCAGCGTCCACGCACATTCGCAGTGCCTCCCGAGGCGTAAGGGGATCTTGTGCCTTTGATTTGGAATGTCTTTTTTTACATTCGTTTGCGGCTGCAGGCGAATTTGTAATATCTTTTAGGACTTGCGAGGCGTTTCTTTTTCCTTCTTTTTGTAAAATTACTTGCGCTGCGTGAACTATCACTTCTTTGCCTACAGAGGAGCGAACTTCTTCTGTTTTCCTCCTTTTAGTTCTTTCACTACATTCACTGAATGTTTTGCTAGGTCGTCCTGACTTATTATGCGTTTTTATGGGCATCTCGAACGTTCCTGCTAACCATGCATCATTGCTTATAAGAAATTTTTCTAGCGTGTTGCGTGCTTTGGACCATCTCTTTTTTATTTCTGTTTTAAAATATGAAAATTTATGATTTATATACTTTTTGTCTTCGTCGGAGTCCCCGTAAGACACTAACAAATAATTTTGTAAGTATTCCAATTTGTCGTTTATTGATGGAGAGTTTTCCTCAATCATCTTATCAAAAAGATATCTGCGAGTTACTACCTCCATGCCCGAGTAACTTGATGAACCTAGAACAACGAAAAGGAATTTTAACGCAAAAGAAATAAAAAATGAATTTTTCTCACTTTCTGCCTAAGTTAATGAATTATTATTTTTCTCGCGAAGTGGTCAAAGGTGGTGGCTATTTTTTTTGTGGTTATCTGCTCAAAGAGCTATACTATTAGAAACCATAAGGAATTTAACTCGGACGGTCTCGGAAGTACAACATTTTTACTATTGAAAATAAAAAAATGATAATATTTTCTACGAAAAAGGGCGATCTTTGATACGTTGTAACTGCACTAAATATTGATATTCCTTATCTTAATTTAAATTATATTTGAAGGAGCTTACCTGAATTTTCGACTTCCATCACTTTCACTTGTAACTGAATAATATCCAATGAAATATTCACTTTAGAATATCGGTTGCGCTAAGAGTGTCGAGAACGAACGCGTACAGCTTGCGCGACGATCAAGTTCCGACTACCTGTGGGGGCGCGCACGCAGTTCTAGGAACTGGGGAGGGGTGGGGTTTGGGCAGTCGGGGTGTCTATTTTTCCGGGAATCAATTAGTTTTGTTATAAGTTAACTTTGAGAAATGGACTTTTGGCCGCCTAAATCGTACAAATCGACCACTGTGCGCTGTGGGCCGATGGCCGATGTGCTGGTGGTTGATGAGTGACTGCGGGTGAGCGTTTTAATGTTAGCAGCTTGGCCCTAGAGCCTCGTTTGATATCTGTATGTCACATAAAAAAATGATAAAAAGTGAAATAAGTAACTCACTTTAGTAGTGTGCTTATTCTGTCAAAAAACGCATAGTTGCTACTCATCAAAACCGGTTTATGTCCCGAAAAAAAAAATGTATTATTCCGATAAGAGCAATTTTCCTGCACATAAACCGGTTTCGAGGACTAGCAACTTTGCGTTTTTTTTTTACAGAATGAATATGCTCGTCCTAAGTTTGTATTTATTACAGACTTACCTACTAGTATTTCTTGTTCTATATCTGTTGATAAGTTCTGCCCCTGTATTAGCTAAAATATCCACCGTAAAAATAACCGTTTTTAAATGTCAAATAAAAGATTGTTCATTTCAATAAGGGCTATTTTCGAATGTTTTGACGCTCGACGGTTGGGTGTTTTTTTACATAATAGAGGCGCTGGTCTAGTTAGTTACTTCCAGACTTCGGACTACTTCGGGGTTTTGATAAGCTATGCTGCTAAAGCAACACACCATATCACATAGCTCATATCTCATGCGACGTAAGTGCGAGATTCGGGTAGATAAACAGGGATACTTCTTAGTATATAGACTTTAGGTGCAGAGAGGGAGCAAATGTTTAAGTTTAAGATTCAAGTTTCCTAAGCGGCGGGAGTGAGTACTTCGATGCACTTCGGAAGTTTGTTCCGTGCATGCTGGCTTGCTCATCAAAGGGCAATTTTCTATATTTTTACAAGTTATGAACTCCTTATATGTTTTCTTAAGCAATTGGCCGTGTAGAGAAACGTGATACGAGTATGTTCTTCTTTTTGCGTCGGTGGTTCTACGACAGATTGTTTTGGGCCGTAGCTTAGGTACGCAGTTTTTGACGTGATATGCAGGTACTTAGGGATTGAGAGACTTATCTAAACTAAGATCTAAAATAGCTATAACTCTATCAATTGCACGGTAGTGTCGCCTCCCTTCATCGGATAAGTTTCGCGTGTAGGGGGTTTATTCTCGGGGATCTCGCATTCGACACATCTCGAAGGAAAAATCTCATGTCATTTCGATCTCGACTGCTCCCGACCATAAATTCGTGTCATGTCGAGGGAAAAAGGCAAACATCTCGCAGAAATCTCGTGCCTTATGTCGAGGATGACTTTGTGAGAATAGGGGGTGTCACATTTGCCGCAAAATGAGATATTCCCTTCGAGATGTGTCGAATGTGATATTCCCGAGAATTAGCCCCTAGGTCTGTAGATTTTAGCACGAAATTTTTCTGGTTTCCATTTTGGGAGGTGGTCCCGCTACCTTGACGCGATCCATCTTGCGGCTAATGACACGCCGCCGCTGCAGATATTTTTTATCGCGAATTTAAAACATAAACTGGTTGCGGTAGCTCCCCCCCCCCTCCACCCACCTCCCAGCGCCCGCGCAGCCTGCAACCGTTCTGCATAGTTCACCGCTCTTTGTTGGGCGCGGGGTCAACCCGAGATGGTTTCCGAACGGCTGTTAGTGGGTGGCCAGTGTAAGGAGGACTTTTATTCATTTAATGGGAGCATTTAGGCGATGAAAGCTTTTGTACGAATGCAGTGGCATTATAAACAAATGTTGTTATAGTGAGATGTCACTTCGTGCGAATGGCTGGATTTAGTTGGAATGTAGGTAGGTAAATAGTTTGTCGCTTAAATAAATAAAATAAAATGTAAGATGGCTTTCAGTCAAGGCAAGAGTCCGCAATTTGTACCTTGCCGAGGATTATAAAATAATGATGTTCAACTTCAAAGTGATGGTATTCTTGACTGTTGTAAGAGCAGGGCAGGGCGTGTGCGACCCCACCCTGTCTCACAGCACTTGTAGTGGAAGTTGGTGGACGGTGGTGGAAGAAGAAGAAGTATAGGTAAATAAGTTAAGAGTTCATGAAGTTTATTCACTGTATGCACGGTATTTACATTTTAGTTATATGTTTTCTATAAAGAAGTGTAGTCTGGGCGAGTGGCTAAAGCCGACTATCGAGTAGAGTTGAGGTGCGAGTGTGCTGCACAATGCAATGTCAGCAACACGCGACCTATGTATGTACGGTGTTGGACCGTACATGCTCCCAACCCCCAGATGAGGATGAGAGCAAGAAAGTAAAAGAGTGATATCGAGTAGGTAAATACTTCGTACTTGAAGTTAATCCATATAAATCCATATGACTAATCCGGATCCGCTAGCATAATATTATTATAAACATCTCTAGGTATGACGACCAGTTTATGTCAGAATAGTTTAAAACTAAATCTAGCTCCATTGTGTCTCGTAACAAGTATGATAAATAATCGACGTAGAGTCTGCGCATGCGCATTCCACCGACCAATTAACTCCAGACTAACTTGGGTACTATCAACTTCCCCAAAGACTAACCTATGAACCTTACGCCCCAAGGAATAACGATGACATTACAACAAAACGGTTGAACTGGATAGACTCGCTAACATGAATCTAGACAGAAATTGAAAAAACCTGTATCGGCTACAGTGACGTAACCGCAAGTGATAATTGAGATTTCTCACGGATTTAGACAGTAGATAGACCGAAAAGTGTGGGTTCTGGCAAAAATGTGCCCCAGGCAATTTTTTTAAGTAAGGTACCCAATAAAGTGTTGAAATAAGCGAGTGTAGGTATGTATGGATTATATAATAGCTCGTTTTAGCTCCATGGTTTAAAATACATTGAACTTAAATAGGTATAATTATTAAGGTGAAATTTTACTTACATAAAAATTAAAACACCAAAATAAACGAATCGCGCAACAAAATAATATGTTTGTTTAGAAATGCCGACCAATAAACGATTCGCGCAACAAAAGTATCGCCTGCCACTTACGCCAGCAGCGCGTTGATGTCTTTTGTTATGCGCTGCGCCTGCGTCTGTGATAGCGTCTGCATTAGATCAACACATTGGTGACGTGTTTCAGGAATAAAGCTAACCAATTACCCTGTATTGGTAACGAAGAAGACATGGACAACTATGACTAAGGCAATATTTGCAACATTATTTCATAATTTAATATGCAGGGCACATCTTCCAGGCAGCGCGTTGATGTCTTTTGTTCGGCGCTGCGCCTGCGACCATCGATAGGACCGGCACAGACGAACAAATATTATCCGACGAGGAATAGTGACACTTATGTCATAATATAACGAAGAGAACAATGACAACTACGACAATATATTTTTACAACATTACATGATAATTTAGTTTGCAGGGTTCGTACCCCCTCGAGAGCAGCGCGTTGATGTCTTTTGTTCGGCGCGGCGCCTGCGACCATTGCATCGATAGGCTGAAGCAAAGCCGGTTCCAGCCGATAGCTGCTATATTTCCGTGAAAAGGCTAGATTTCCCGCGTCGAAAGGAGACCGACCCGAGGCGGTGTCGACAATAAATCCGGTTTCGACTCCCTGCCGGCCGGATTCGGTGGTCGCTGGTTTTCGCACTGTTTTCGTCCTTGTCGCTCGGCAATGGGAAAAACGTCAAGTACGAAACAGACATGACTGGTCTCCCAGAAAGTGAGAGATCACTCACCTTTTGTGGTGGTGATTACGAGCTAACTCTTTTAGTAACTTTATCGATCTAAACTTCAGCCCAACCTGATAATAAATCATGCCTACGTTACGTCAGGGATTATCTATGGCTGTATTAAGCCCTGAGTTTCTTCGAGAAAATTGCTGCTCGATTTCGGGTGGAGTACTGCTGTGCGCCCGATAAATTTCATCACAGTGGCAGAAGATAAGATAAAAGATTAAAAAAAAGTCTTTGTAATGTTCACGTACATAACCTAACCGATGGCACTTGCTATCAAAAACCAATGCAATTCAAATAAATTATGAATGAACTTATTGTATAAGGAATAAAAAACAATGTCAAGGCTGTTGGCGTTAGACTTAGTTTTGAGTAAAAGGTCAATAACCGGTGTAATTAGTGAGCTTGCGGGGTCACACTGGCAAAACTGTGTTTGATTCCGCAAGCGTGCGAGGGAGACACCTCTCCACAGAACCTGCGTAGCAGTACCGTGCGCGAGGGAGAGGTCGCCTCACCAAACCTGTCGCGAATCAGGGCCGGCGGAGTGCAATTAAACTAGTGTCGCGCGGCGGGTTGGCGCACCGTGCACCGTGCGAAAGTGAAGCGCGGGCGCGGGGCCTGTTGTGGCAGGGTTAGCTAGCGGCTGCAGCGCTGCATGCAGCGGGTTTCGAGCTTTTGGAAAGCTTTTAATTTTTTTCGAAGATTTAGATTTTGCTATCATGAATCTTCTGTTTGGTGAGTTTTCGATCTTAATAAAATACCTCAATGTTCAAGGGGCGTGCGGGGAATTCAAGGGGTCCAATTGAGTTAAGTACGTCGAAAGCGGATACGTCGCAAGAAGTGGTCCTTTCCTTAGACAGTTGCGTTTAAATTTCAAGCCCAGAAATTGGCCCCAGTACTGAACATGAAATCTGTAGACTCCGGTTTTATCTACACTACTTAGCCTTATAAATGACGTATGAAAATGTAGCTAAAAGAATTGACAAAATACGAGTCTACAGCGGCCACCGCAGGCCGGCAGGATTCTCTTAAAGCGTTGTTTTCCAGCCGTCAGTCCAGCGATGCGTGCAGCGCCCGCGCCGCTGCCGCCGGGCCAGGGGCGCGCTCCGCGGCGCGTCGCCGGCGCAGTCTGCGGCGAGCGGGCTCCGCACGCGCCCGCCCGAGCATGCGCGCGCGCACTTAGCGCCCATGGTCTACCCGGAGGCTTCGCGCTGGGGCGCTCCAGAGACCCCCCTTGCGCCGCTCTACGACGACGTTTACAGAGGTTCGTACCTTTTCACTTTACAACACCAGAATAGTTAAACTTCCTGTGATATACAGCCTCCTTTGTTCCAGTTAGAATTTGTATAAACACTCAGTATTTACACACTTGGACTGGACTAACTAGTGCTTTCTGTTCGGCTGTAGTCCTATAGGAGGCTTTCGCTCTGCCTTTATTGTTGGAGCTTTTGCCATTTGCCTTCAAACCGCCAGTTATACATATGCAGACCTCTTTGTTTGAGTTGGATTTTGTACAAACACTTAGTATTTACACATTTGGACTGAACTTAATAGTGCTTTCTGTTAGGCTATAGTCATATAGGATTCCTATTTGTTCTGTCTCTACTGAGTTTTGTTTTAATGTTACTTCTTTGTTCCTTTGCAAGTTAGAAATATAAAGACTCGATATTTACTCAATTTCACTAGACTAACTACTTATAATAGTGCTTGCAAGGTGTCTTTAGTTCTTGAGGGACTTGTGGTTGGTTTAATTTGCAGTATTTACTCTAAAACTTGTTTTTCGTGAGCTAACTTTTGTTGGTCTTAATTTTAACTTCCAAATAAACAGTTTAGTTTAGTTTCCCTATAAGATTCTTGTTAGAAATGTTATTAAACCAAATTGTTTTAGGCAATGTTCTCTGTTCGATTGTAATATCCTGTAAAGGCAGAGACATTACAATATTATAATATTATTATAATAAAAATACAGAGCTGTGTTAGGTTAGTTAAGTAGGTAACTAGTTAAAAACGGGCTTTTTTGCATCTACGTAATGAGATGATTTATACAGCGTCCAGTGGCACCTTCACTCACACTAGATGGGTGAAGAGACCACTCGGCGCTGCAGTGCCTGGGACATTGTTTTTGATGGAGTAGGCTTGCCCAGAACCTTTACCATCCTGACAGCTTAGTCGGCCTAGTCCACAAGTATTAACTAGTTAAGGGGATTATTAATTCTCCCTACAGCATAATGCGCTTAAAAGTAAAGACTTAGGGAAAATCCTTCTTCTTGCTTAAAAAACCAGTTTCTTTGTTGTTTTCCCTAAAGTGAGCTATACATTCTTGGGATTTACTTTTAAACTGGCTAGAAACAAAAGACGTAGGTAGAGGATATTGCTTTTTATTGCAGTAGGTAGCCTCCTTTGTTGTGCGACTATGTACTGTAAGATTTAAAACTTAGGTCAAGAACTCACCTAACTATCGAATGCAGTGCTGTGAGTGCTGTATTTTTTGTGTTCATATTGATTTACATCTTTGTCGCCCACCCTTTTCATTTATGACACTCCACCACCGCACTCCACCCTTTCTCGCAATGTTGTGCCTCCCCATCTTGAAAAAAAAAAGATAATCATTTGCATCAATATAATGGAAACGTTTTCTTCTCAAATAACTGCTATCAATTTAATAAAATAAGACGTAGTACGAAATACGATTTTATTTTAAACAGTTTGAACAATCTAGGGAATCTCTTTTCAATTTTATTTGTTAAAGCCTTTATCTGCATGAGAGTTTTAGGCCGCCCTAGTTCTACAAGGATCTCTGAGACGGCTTAGCGATTGAAAAGTGCTCGGCAACACGGTGAAAAACTTAATAATATTCTATAGACAGATAGATATAAATAGCTCAAACGCGCTTCTGAGATTTTCTCCATTGATGTTCACATGTTCACATCTATCTCTTTATCCAGTCAAAGTTAAATGGCTCTTTTCTATCTTTATAGGCCTCTTTACTATCACGCCAACCTCCGCGGTCCCTTGACCATGTCCATGTTCACAACACATGGCCAATAGGGTTGACTATTTAAATCGAGGATCGAACCCAGCCCCAGTGAACAAACCTTAGTTGAACGAGCGAGCGAAGCGAGAGAAGTTCTCTGCGTCTACTTGAACAATCCGGCGTTTTTATGTTTGTTTGTATGTATGAATGTTTGTTCGACGATATCTTGAGTATCGTTGATGGGATCGTCATAAAATTTGGTGGGCAGGTGAATAAAAAAAAAGAGTTGCCTGAACAAAAAAGTTTGAATTTATAAGCCAAATCGAGGGGTTGCCGAGAAATGGGGTCGCGAGTTCACAGTTCGGGGCGAACCACTAGTCTAAACTCACAACCCAAGTGGTGCAGCCCACTTACAAATCCGACGCAGTGTGACATCACCCGAAACCCGTTCACTGCACGTCTGCATGTATCATGCGAATCTTGGTAGCTACGCCTTAGCGTAGAGGAGTAGGCGATATGTGCGGCCCTTTGAAGAGTTTACCCATAAACTAAGACCTTTCCATCTACGAAATGAGATGCAGCGTCTAGTGGCACCTTCACACATTAATACTACAGTTTGGTTCAAAACGGGCCGAATCACGGTTATGGGCAAATATCGTGAATCTTTACACTCATGACAACATATTAGAAAAAAACTGTTCGCCTACACATGACAAAAAAGTCATCAACCCCCATGGTAGTTTTATCTTTTATCTTAGGTATTTAGTAGGATGCTTAAAAACAAAAAATAAAGGAAATAAAAAAAAACTACTTCATTGGTGAATTCCGAGTGATCTCTGTTGCCCGTCGTTCCGTTCTCTATCTCCGAAGTTCTTCACCATTTCTGGGACCGCACGGGAAGTATACCCATTCAAACCACAAAACAAAACATCAAAATCGGTCCACCTAGAAAAAAGTTCTGATGGAAGTTCTGTACAAACATAAAAAAAAACATACGGGTTTAATTTAGGACCTTCTCCTTTTTTGAAGTCGGTTAAAAATATTGTGTCATGGGGTGCTCTATCCTTCATAACAAACAAATCATGAAAAAGAATAGCTGTTAAAATGGCATGTTGATCTTTCACGATAAATCAGTTGCTTTATTTCCGTGGTGCAGTTTCGTTTTGCAACCCCCTCTATGTTTGATAGGATGGCTGGATGATTGATTAATCGATAGGTGATACCCTGAACTAGGTTGCCCTTTGCCCTGTATTTCAGGAACGTAATGGAATATCCAAATTTTCATGCCTCTAACTTCTTGCTTCGGCTTGAAATGTTTAAACAATTTTTCGGTTTTCCACATCGCGAGTGTTCCTTGCTGCGCGTTTCATAAAATATGTTTTCCTCTTTTTTGTTTCCAACTGACTGACGACTGCTGTATTACTCTACGTGGTACATACAGCTGGAGGGCCTTTTTCAGCTTTATTACATGAAAGCGGAATAAGTAGCTGGAAAGCATTTCTCGCTTACGATATGATGTTTGAGAATATGAAAATTACTTTTCTTGTTTAGCAACTTAATAGAGGATAAGTAAGTCTCTATGCCACATTCCGTAAAAAATTTCGTCAACAAGTAGTTTAGGTTTGCAACATTGTAATCGAGATTACAATATACATATTGTAGTTTTTGTAACTGTCATGGTTACTCTATCTATAAGACATTCTGACAATTATTACCAGCATCTAAAAAACTAAGGCCTTTACATCTTCGATGATTTATTTAGCGTCCAGTAGCACCTTCACTCACACTAGATGGATGAAGAGACCACTCGGCGCTGCGGTGCCTGGGATACTGTTTTAAATGGACTAGGCTTGCCCAGCACCTATACCATCCAGACAGCTTAGTCGACCTAGCCCACGGGAAAGACAAGTCAATACGTGTGGAGCCAACTAACCAGCATCTAATGACGCCTTAAATTGTTAAGGCTTTAATAAGGGATAAAAAAATTATGGCTTTTTTATAACCCCCTTTTTGAAAAAATAAACAACAGAGTTTTCTATATTACTAATAGCAATTTTTAGAACCTACAACCTGCAATCTAGGAACAACAACCTAGGCTACAATTTCGTTTATGCCAAAAACGGCCGTACTCGTATCTGCCAAAAGTTAAATTGTAGCCTAGATTCCTGGGTCTCGGCTCTGGGCTGATGGTTCTAAAAATTGCTATTAGTAATATAGAAAACTCTGTTTTTTAACTTTTTCAAAAAGGGGGTTATAACAAAAGCCATGTTTTTTTTATCATTAGTGGCGTTAGTTAGCCCTAAGTCGAAATAAGAAGTAATAAGTTCTTTGAATCTTTGACGTCAGAGTATGTTCCAAGAATAGCCTTGTTTTCTCTCAGGGAAACATATGGAAGCGCTCACAGCCTAGTTGTACTAGCCGTTCTTAATCGATTGGCAAAGTTAAGCAACAACGGCCGCGGTCAGTCCATGGATGGGTGACCGCTAGTGGCAATAATATCTGAGCGCTTCCGTGCTTCGGAAGGCACGTTAAATCGTTGGTCTCGGTTGTTGTTGATTAATAACAATCGTTAAGCCATGTCAGAGGCCCTTTGGGCGGCCTAAAAACTCTGACACCAGGGTGGCCACTGCCTCATACGATTACCTACCTAGGGAAATATACCGCGTTATTAGACCCTTCAGCATTACTCTCTACATTTTTCACCGACTGACGGCTTCTGTAGTACTCCCTACATAGTAGACATAGCTGGAGGGCTCTCTTCAGCGCTATTACGTGAAAGTGGTATAAGTAGACCAGCCGGGGAATGTGGCTGCTCGCTTACGATCAGCTGATAGTGAGCTAGTTGGGTCTTAGGGTCACTAGTTCAATCCTGGCTTTCAATCTGAGGTACCTAGTTATGTTCTGTGTAGCGGTTCTAAATGAATCGGGATGTAAATAATTAGGAAATTTAACGCCATGACATTAGCCACACCTCAACATTGGTGTGGCTAACGACACTCTAAAGTCAAAAAATCGTTTTATACATTACTAGTTGTGCCCGCGACTTCGTATGCGTTTTTACACATTTGACATTTAATTTAAATTCGACTGTGGAGGAAAACTCAAAAGGAAGGTTTTTTTTAACCCCCGACCAAAAAAGAGGGGTGTTATAAGTTTGACAGCTTTGTGAGTGTGTCTGTATAAGTGTTTATGAGGGTGTGTCTGTCTGTGGCACCGTAGCTCTTAAATGGGTGAACGATTTGGAAACTTTAGGTTTTTTTTTTTATTTGAAAGCAGGTTTTCTAGCGAATGTTCTTAGTTATGTTTTGTCAAAATTGGTTCAGCAATTTATTAAATATACTTATTCGAAGCTAAAATGTCGGGGGTATTTTAATAGTTATTATTTCTTAACTTGCGGTAGCAGGGCTCAAAAGAAAGCAATAGAATAAAATAGAATAAAAACCCTAATCTAAACAATACATTTATAAATTTAATAATAAATATGTATTGTTTACATTAAGGTATCGCCCGTGATAAGATACCAGGAAGCTTAGCATAAGAATTGATTAGGAAGTAAAAGGGTTTATAATATGTATCTCCCTCGACGTAGAGTGGGATAGATAAAGTTATAAGCCCATAGATAAGGTCTTACTCATTCTCATGCTAAGCCAGCAAGCAAAGCATACGGCTAATAACTCTGTCTATCCAGCTCAACAGTAAAAAATAGTTATTTGTTATGCAAGAATGCAAAGTTATTGTTTGCGGCGAGTGCTTGTATTGAATACCGAGCGGTGTTAAAAGACCGCCAACAAAGTGGGAGACCACATACAGGGTGTTAAAAGACCGCCAACAAAGCGGAAAACCACGTATTTTCCTCATCATAAGAAACATTTTTGCCCAAGGAACTATGCCTGGGAAATCAACGGTTTCCGAGATAATGAGGTTCAAAGTCGGATTTTTCAAAACTTTTTTTTTGCAGAAATGTATTCAGTATCTAGTTCTTAAGAATCCCCTGAAGCTCTGCAGCCCTCTCGCTCGCACTTTTCAACATTTTAATTGATTGTAAGAGAATGATTAAACTTTGGACGATAAAATATAGTTGCAGACATAGATAATAAAGCTATTGACATGTGGACACACTTTTGATTTCATATTCCTACTAATAAAAAAAAATATCACTGAACTTCGGTTAAAAGTAGTAGTTCAGTAATTTATTTTTTAAACTATAAATGTGAAATTTAAAGTATGTCTACATGTCGATAGCTTTATTATCTATATCTGCAACTATGTTTTATCGTCCAAAGTTGAATCATTCTCTTACAATAAATTCAAATGTTCAAAAGTGCGAGTGAGAGGGCTGCAGAGCTTCAGGGGATTCTTAACATACCTTTTCAAGAAGCCATATCAAAATTATGAATATTTCTTACAAAAAACGACATTAAAGTTGCAACCCGCAATGTATTCTAAACATCGGCACTTCAAGCTTAAGTAACATAATTTGATACCTACGCTTGCGCAATATGACTTCTGTGCGTTACACGTCCATTGCGTAAAAAATATTTTTCATAATTATAACCTAAAAAACCAAAATAATTTCCCAACAATAATTTATCTAAAAAGTACTTTGTTTTGGTGTCTAGTGGCTTTCGGGTCTGTTGGCGGTCTTTTAACACTACTGTATAGTCCTCATCATAACGATCATTTTTGCCCAAGGAACTATGCCTAGGAAATCAACGGTTTCCGAGATAATGAGGTTCCAAGTCGGATTTTTTTTTCCGGAAATGCAATTTTTTTTTCGGAAATGTTTTCTGTATCATGTTATTAACATATCTTCTAAAGAAGCTATATCAAAATTATGAATATTTCTTACAAAAAACGAAGTTAAAATTGCAACCCGCAATGTATTCTGAACATCGGATAGCCTAGATTGTTCCCAGAACCAGGACTTATCACAGTCCTAAATTTGACTGAAAACTGTTCAGCGGTATTCGCGTGATGAGGTAACACACAGACAGACAGACAGACAGACAGACAGACAGACAGACAGACAGACAGACAGACAGACAGACAGACAGACAGACAGACATAGACCGATTTTTTTGCATTTTTGTATTCAGTATAGTTTACTTAGTAACCCCTGCTAGTTTTTTTCTAAAAATATTCTATGTACAGAATTGACTTCGCTAGAGTTTTATTATAAGTATAGATGTTACTATTTATTTATTTTTTTTGGCAGAGATTAGAATTTATTGTATCACAGTATTTTAGTTTAAACAGTAAAATAGTGAGAGGCAAATTTCGAGAGTTAAGAGGCACTAGAAATAAAGTCCTCAGACAAAACGGTATGTAAGAGTATGTCGCGCGCGCAATAAAACCGAGTGCCTTCAGCCACCACTCACTGAACCTTAAGGCTCGTAATATAAGACTTAGAATCAAGGTAACCTTTACCTCGTAGGACGCTGTACTGAGCAACGGTCCCAGGAGGAGAAATAAGGAAGAGGCGAGCCCTCATTGCGTTTACGACTAAAACACTAAACTCGTCAGTTCCACCACCACGCACATGCTGATTTAGGGCCTAAGTACACTGGGCAGAGCCATACATTTAAATTCCTTACGTCCACATACTTATAGTTTCTTTGTTTTCGGAGTAATTATGGCCATGACCTGTAGCAAACTTGTCAATTCCGCCACTAGCGCTGATCGCTGAACTGCGCTGTGTACTGATAACTTGTACAGCCATAAAACAAATCATACGTACTAATGAAACTTCAGCTCCCGTTAACTTACTAATTATGAGCTAGATGGTGACGTCATATACCGCCGGACCGAAATACTTTCAGGCAGGCTTAGCAACAGAGAATTTTATAATATTGTCTTAGGTTTGCACGAGCACTCTACATAATTAAATACTTTTAACGGATTTATATTTTTCTTCCATACCCCCCGATACCCTAAAATACATCTCGCCTGAACGGGCACAATTAAAATTGACACTGACAAGTGTGTCGCCGCCCTTAAACTCACTATCTCGATTGTAATCGCGCAATTTAAACCCCCGTTAGTCGTTGATTAATAAAAGGATTAAAGAGAAGAGCGCCACTGACATCTGTCTCTCATACCTACCCGGTTTATGGTGCAATTTTGCTCCATAGCATTTTAAACCAGGGGACTAATTGCCTATCTTTTACATCTATCGCGATACCTTTAGAGCCGCGTTTTCACAATCAAAGTAAATAAAAGCAAATGAGCCATCCAAGAAAACGAACGCTTCTGATTGGTCGATTCCATTAGAGCCAGAGACAAGCTCGCTAAAATGGAAAAGCTGGTCTCTGACTCGGATGGAATCGACCAATCAGAAGCGTTCGTTTTCTTCGATGGCTCATTTGGTTTTATTTACTTTCATTGTGAAAATGCGGCTTTAATTTGGCATTTATTTGACACGAGCTTTCATGAACGTGATATCGTTTTTAAAGGATATTGAATGAATTAAATCGCAAAATATTTCGTTCAATATCTATAAAATTTCATGACGTCTTGACTCATTTGTTCTTTTAACTATCGATCACGATTATAATGGCGATACCTTTAAAAGGGATCGCGATAGATGTTGAAAGTTCCACAATTAACCCCTTGGTACCTATAAATATATCGTTCCACATGAGATTGGCACACGGAGTATGCGTGTTAGATTTTTTACAGCCTTTCGCTTTTATCCAGCTTTGTTTTAGGCTTTCGATAAGATCCCAAATTACAAAAATCTCCCTAAATCTGAAAAATGTCCTTGTTTAGTTGAAAACAGTGAATAAACTGAATGCTCAGCTCAACTTTGACCTTATCTAAAGAGTAGGTGTTTCTACTTTGCTTAAACGACCTAAAGAATTTAGGATAATTAATTTGAGAGTATTACGTTATGGTTACCTACCTATCTGAGTATGAGAAGGTCTCTATCATAAAAGTTGCTTGAAACTACGTTCGTAACAGGATGTCCAATAATAAAGGGGCAGCTGAATGAAATCCGTTTACTCGAGATAATTAATCTGCGATTATTGTAAAAGATAATATAGGAATTAGACAACAGTCTTAACGCCGGTTTCTGAAAGGCAGCTGTTGAGAATACTTTGAGAAACTGTACTTTTATGTGGTTCCAGAGGAAATTCTGGAGCTTGGGAATGTTCGTCTGCTTGTTTTTAGCGTGCAGTAAGTTATTTGCGGAACACCATAAATAAAAATTTTAAAAAGCCTAAAAAAACCAACGCCAAAATAGAGTTTAAAAAAATATAAATCTATGAAAAAACATAAGGTTTTTAGGACCCCGTAAGGGCTACTCCAGCCTCTTCCACTCTTCTTTATCTTGTGCAAGACGTACCCAGTATTTAATTTTGGTCTTTGCTGTGACTTCTATGTCCTCCGCCCAGCTGGTGCAAGGTCGTAAGACAGGAACACCATAAGACACCTTATATTGTGTTATTCTCAGTAGGTACAACGACGAAACCAATGTGTCTATGACATGAAAATGCCATTGTAGTGTTCTAAATTCACCACTTGACTAAACTCGGTTTATGTGCCTCACTTGAGATCTAAAACGAAAACGCGCTACCTCGCGCGAGTGCACACGGCAGCACATAGATGCTTACACGCGTGTACTCTACACTTACGTTACGGGTGACTTTGCAACAAAAGTGTACGCTCTGACGTGCTGTCGTGTGTACCACGCTTTCCTTCTCTCATTTCACCGTAAGGCAGAGTGAGAAAGAGGGAAGGAAATGACTTGAAATACTTGAAAAAGCTATTCCGTTAGCTTTCTAACCATTGACAAGCGATTTTAATCATAGAATAAAGTAATCAGCCTTTCAGGAACCTGGGTTAAGTTACGAGCACAGTTGTTAGAGCCAAGTCATTGGCTATTAAGTGTGCAATTTATGAAGGTTTTATGCGTCCGGAGTACGGTTCTGCTAACTCCGCGTCCAGGGGCGGATCTGGGTAGGCTTTGATCTGTGGGGTACAATTTATTTTTACTTACTGTTTGCGATCAATGTGGCGCGCTTCTGGGAGACTCTGCCGGTTTCTGAATTGAGAAATTCGCTAAGCAAATGGGTAAGCATCTTGCTGTCTCTGGAGATTTCTCACAAAAGAGCGTGACAGAACGATAGTAAAGTATTTGCTTAGCAAAATTCTCAATTCAGAAACCGGGCCTCTTTCTAATGCTGCTTTCAAGATGGGAGCAACGATGATATATTTTCTAGAATTTATTTTGATTGCTCCGCTTGTGTTGCTGGTGATTAGTTTCACGACACATGTACTGTCTTTCTAATGTATTGACCAAGAGGTGCATGGATCGCCTGAGTCCTGTCCTGTCCTCGTTATCTTACTAGTTTTTAACCTGCTAGCCAATCTAGGTACTTCTAGAGGTACTAAATGTGAAAATAGCCCACGTTTTAACGCACCACTCTAACCGGAAAGTGTGATTAAGTGTTTAGGTACGTCATAATCAGCTGTGTTCATTATATGTATGCCACGCCGGCTTTTTAATTTAACGTCTGGCGTTTATTTCAGCGTGGCTTGTCATTTATTTTATTGTTTAATATAAAAAAAGGTGCTAAAATTAATAGACTTTTATTGGTACACTTGTAATTTTCATTTCATAGTTTAGTTCTCTCTTAGTAAAGGCCTTTGCCCGGCGTATGGGACATGTAGTCTGAGGTACTTACACTTCTACAAGCAAAATCTTACAATCTATTTTTTTAGTTTGCATTCCATATTTGTGTACTAGAATAAACTTTCCATTCAAGCTTTTAAACCACTTTCCGTATTGAAGGAATAGTTTCATCGTATTTATTTAACACATGAAGCCGAACGCATTTATAGATACCTCTTTGATCGAAAGTTACAGCCAATAACCTTAAAGAAGAGGGAGCTGATAGCCAATCTGCAAAGTAGAGTCACGAATATCGGGGTTTCTGAGAAGTAGGATATTGTACCATAATATTTTTTAAGAAGAAGGTGGTAGAAATAATGCATTATCTATTCTTTCACTACTGAACATCGGCGTAACGACGGTTTCCAGATGTTGTTTACTGTTTTCTTCACTTCTGCCTTAGTAGCCCTTTGAGAAGCAGGGGTTGGTTTATTTGTTTGATATTAATACCAACAAGATGTGTACCCTTACCTACAATTATGAGAGTTGTTGCCACATAACAGATAGAATATAGTTCTTTCTCTTTGGGCCTTTGTGTCTTTTGATGTTGAACTCCCAAACTCTTCCAAATCAAATTCGCATTTTCGACATCCGAGCCTTGTAGGCCTCCGACAAAATGGTGCTTGCATATCGCCGCGGGTCGCGCTCACAAACACAAAGCTAACGGTACACGGGAACCTTGACTCGTCCGTAGCTCCGTGCCAGTTAGCGGGGGATGACCGGGACGTAGCATTCTGAAACTAAACCACTCGTGCTGTCTGTGAAACTAGGAAGTACCCCTTTTTTAACGGTACTTTGAGTATACAAAATCTACGGAGCTAAACTAGTGGTTCGCCCTGAACTATGAACTCGCGACTCCATATCTCAGCAACCCCTCGACCGATTTCGCTCATATTCGCACTTAATTCTCTTTGCCTCACTTAAACGCCAACCAAATTTCATGACGATCCAACAAAATTTACTCAAGTTATCGTCGAACGAACATTCATACATACAAACATACATAGGTACATAAGACGCCGGATTGTTTAAGTAGACTCGGAGAACTTCTCTCGCTTCGCTCGCTCGTTCAACTACTTAAGTATAGTCAATGTCATGACTCATGTCACACTGTTATTTGTGTGAGACTTTCACCATCTCAAGCGGCAAAGTAATTTCAATACATTAGCCTACAGCAATACCCCATAACCCCCATGGGTTGTATGTACAGTACACCCCCGTCTTTCTATGAAGTTCGAACAGAGATGAACTTGCAAAAAGGAAAACAGTTTTTTTTTCTGTAGAAAGAAGGACCTCTCTTCGTTTTGTATCAAAATATTTTGTGCCAGAACGTTTCGGTTCAAAAACCCTTTTTATTTTACCAAACTTTAATGTTTCAAACTCTTTTTCACAAACAAAACTAAACCTCTATGATAGAAAGTGTATTTCAGTAAATCCTCTTTCGTGGAAATAAAATACTTTTTATTTTTTGGGATCTGTTAGAAACTTAGAACCTTTGCGGTGTGAATCTCAACAAAACTACTTTTATGCGTGGTTAAAACTCGTTGGCGTGTTTCTCTATGAACTCCATGACGTGGTTGCAAACTTTTTGCAATGTTTATGAAGTTTTGGGGCCTCTGGGCCTCCACATAGCCTCTTTCAAACCTTTTCAAATCGAAACAGAATTCTGTATTTGCAGAACTCTTTAGTGCGGCGGTTGTGTGGATTTATCAAATGGACTTGCCTCAGTTTCGATCCAAACTCGAAGCGTGTTTGCGGCTTATTTTGACGATATTCAAATAGATGTAAAGAAGGTAGAGACATCGGCGTCAAATATTTAGAAATTGCCACAGGCTATAATTTATTATAGCAAAATGTTTTGCTTTCACTTAAAGATCACTTGATTAATTCGTCTCAGAGCTGGTTGCTACTCTATTTAATTAATACTTTATGAATAAAACGGCGAAATAACTATTCACCATTTATTATTAACAACAGACTCATTAATCAAACTTTCCGTACTGATTACAATAATACTACAACGCATTTATTTTGGGGGTTTGCGAGTCCTTGAATCAAAACTTGTACAGTCAACAAAGCAAGAGAAACTCATTTCGGAATTAGGCATCATAAATAAAGGATTTTAATTATTTTCCTGTCGCGGTTAGCGTTCGATTTTGAATATAGGATTTCAGTTCGCATGAGTCGTGGGACCAAAACCCTCTCTGGTATAAAATGAACAGCATCGATGGCTAAAAATAGAGTGGATCGGAGTGACCGCGGTTCACCGGCGCGATGTCCTTACATTTACATGTAAATATTGAACGTGAAAAAATTGGCTTTACACTTTTAAGGTTAGAGCTGATTGCGTCACTTCACTATTTCATGATGGGTTCGGCTTTATACTTAAAAAAAAATATAAATCGATAATGTATCAATTCAATTCAATTAATTTTATTTCAATATCACAACATTCACCACTTAGACGTGCGTAAGTAAATTCAAAACCTAAAACGTGACTAGCATAATAATCATGATGTTGACGTACCTTTTAGGTACGTATTAAGTAATCCCTATTGTAAACAAAAATAAAACGCGTTGTTTTTTAGGTTTTGAAGGCTAAAGCGCTAGCTAGATCGATATCAAGTAGTAAGAGTGTTTGTGCTAAGGCCCAACTTGGCAATGCATTACAAGTGTAAGTGATAGCACAGGCGGGCAAAACGCTTGTCTAAAATACTGTCTGTAGTTAATTAATTCAAGGTTAATTCATACAAGGTCCTTTTCAAAACCCAAGTATTAATCAATGAACGATTGAGATAACCATCTCGTTTCCGCTCTCATATCGATTTCCAATTCAATTCGCAGACATTATTATGTACGAGTGTCTGGTCCAAACGCCAATAAATAACCCATCGAACTTTTATTAGCGAAAATTATGTGTAAATAAGTTTATTTAAAGAACGTTAAATTGCTGTAAATTTTTCTTCTAACGGTCTTTGTAGGCACCTGTGGTTGGTTTTTATGCTGTCTGGTATTAAGCTCGCTATTAAATATGCCTAATTTGGACATGTTCTGTGCGTGTGGGTGTTGAATTGTTGACTCGTTGTTCTTGAGTATGGGAAACCGACTGAACGAATGCCAAAATGCATGACGTGCCATAGAGCTAAACAGAGCGCGGTACACACGACAGCACGTCAGAGTGTACTGTACACTTTTGTTGAAAAGTCGCCCGTAACGTAACCGAGTAGAGTGCTAGCGTGTAAGGGTCGACGTGCTGTCGTGTGTACTCTCTCTGTTGATCTGCCTAGGGCACGTCTAGGGGCGGTACAAAAAACTGTGTATCGAGCTGTCAAATCAAAGGTCCTTCAAAATAAACATTTGCCATGAACTGAAGCGTTTCAAGTGGTAGCCTATTCACTCATTTAGGGTGGTATTCTAGAACGCTACTTAAACTCAGTTTAAACAGAGTTCAGATTGTCGATAAAGCAGTGCATGTTTTGATATGAAAGGAGGGATATTCAAATCAAAACATGCACTGTTTTATCGACAGTCGACACTACTAAACTCTACTTAAACTGAGTTTAAACAGAGTTCAAGGATCTTTCTAGTTTGAACTGAGTTTAAACAGAGTTTAAGTAGCGTTCTAGTTTGAACTGAGTTTAAGTAGCGTTCTAGAATACCACCCTTAGAGTTGAGAATGAGATTTTTTTATACTAGTATGCTAGGAGGTAGGCATACCTACTTTCGAGCCTGCTATTTGCAAGTATGACGAAGTACGATGCCTCTGTTACCCCTTCAACATTAACGGCGATTTGCAGATATGGCCTGTCAAACAAGAAAATTGTGTTTAATTACTTCAACCCAACTATAACAGGAGTCGGTACAGTTATCTTGCCATCTGTGGACTGCTCTACAAGTAATCGTGTATAGAATGGCGGGTCACCAGCCCGCTATGACTACCGGAGACAGTTTTATTAGCTCTGCACTTTCTAGTCTGAATAGAATACCAGTTAGCCTGCGCGAGAGTTTCGATGCGAAATAAAAAGGTGTAGTGACAGAAGGATCACCCCACCGATTCCAATTACTTATGTCTGGGTGTCTTATGCCCGTTTTCACCAACCACTCCTAACTTTAAAAGACCTTTTAACGCAAATTATCTGCGCCTCTGCAAGTCTAGTGGTCGTGGATGAGGGACCATACAAACTCAACTCACAACTCTCACACTAATGTGAAATAATAAAAACCTTTAAAAAAATCGTCCCCCAAAATTGAGGGTCTGGAGTGGCGGAGTCTGTCGCGAAAACTCAAAATCGCGCATTTATCGCGCTTCTGTGAGAAGTCTGGGATCTAGGTCTTCGGTCCTACAAATAGTTAAAACTCGTGGCTCTGTGAGCTATGGACCTCGCGAGTCTGTTAAGTCTGATAATTCTTTTTCATTATTTTCCATCCCCCGACCCTTCGAAGTTTATGCGCGGACTTGCGTCAGTCAGGGTTAGCCAACTATCTCTGAGTTGACATTAACTTAGAGTTAGCTGGCTAACCCTGGTTGAAGCAAGTGGACCTTGATAAAGTAAGAGTAAGATGTAGCCTGTACCTACAATAGTACATGTCGCACTAGCTGGGCAAAGGCCTTCTCTCAGACAGAGAGAGACAGAGAGCTTAATCACCATGCGTGCTCAATGCGGATTGGCGATTTTTGCGTTGAGGCTATAATGCCTCATACGCTCAGGTTTCCTCACGATGTTTCCTTCACCGTCAGCGAGTGGTATTGCTACTATAAATTCACAAATGTACGTAACTTTGAAATAAAACAAAGTCATAGATACATGCCCGCACCGTGAATCGAACCTAGGACCTTACACTTCAGAGTCCACTAGACCACCACCACCACCTTGATAAGGGTAACAACATAAAAAAGTTTTTTTTTAACATTCAGACGAGGGGGTCTTCTGTCCATCCTTATTGAGTCTCCGTGGAATCGCGTGAGAACTGAAAGCGCCGGGACTCCGCCCGCCACTACGCTATCAATGGCCTGAGTTTTCACATGAACTCAGTAGTCGCCTGACAGCCAGTAGTCAATACACTAAAGCATCTAAAGCATACACTTTTTAATAAATGGTGCGAAATTCAGTGCGGGAATGATGGGTCTTGATTGGTTTACCGGCTTAAACTTTAAGAAAGGTAAACCAAGGGTAAGGTAGTCGGAGGTTGCGAGTTCTTACTCGAGCATTTTTTTAGTTCCTCAATACATAGTGGGCACTATCAATGACCTGAGTTTTCACATGAACTCAGAAGACGCTAGTGAGCTGGTAGTGCCTGACACACACCTCTCAATACCCTCACACAGTTATTTAATCGAAATTCAGTGCGGGAATGATTGGTAACTTGAAGAAAGGCAAACTGGGTAGGCAGAGGCCTATTTTCACAAGAACTCAGCCAGCAGATAAGGTTTAATACCCTGACATAGTCAACTTATTAAAGTTATGAAATTCAGTGCGGGTATAATGGGTTTAACGGCTAATTAACTTACGTAGAAGATGTAAACGTTGATCTATTTTAAGTTTCAGTCTATTTAGTCCCAGGGTATTTTCAGCCAACGCTAAGGTCGTACCGAGTACCCTTGTGCTTGCTCTTATCAGACTCTCTTATCTCGACCTAATTAACCTAGTGACCTATCCATCTATTACTACGTATCTAGTCTAGGATAATGCAGCTTCTACCGGGTATAGTCCTTAGTACCCGCAACGGGTATAGTCCTTAGTGTACGCTCCCGGTCTTTAACTAGGGACGTTTTAGCTGTGTTTACTCCTGAAGAGCAAGAATTCGGATTTTTAGGTATACACTGTACATATGTAATTATGTAGGAACATACCTCTTAAACGATTAATTGACCTCTCCACACTCCGCACTCACGGCACACAGCTCCGCGCACGCATAGGGCACCCATAAGTCAGTTTTGTATAGAAAATCGACGCAAGACTCTTTTGCGGAGGTGCGCGGCGTGAATGTAGAGAGGCCTAAACAAATTAGGGTTCGTTGAACTGTTTTGGCCACTGCGGGTGTCTTGGGGCATATATTGACGCCACCTGTTTCTTCTTCTTTGCCTGCCGTCTCCTATCGGAGGTTGGCGATCAGTTTAGATATCTCATTCTTCGAAGCTGCCAAACGATACAATGAGCCGGTACCTTACTGGAACCATTCGCGCAGGTTATGCAGCCAGGATATCTTGGGTCTTCCAGGTCTCTTTCAGCCTGGTATTAAGATATTGCCTTGCACAATAATTTTAAGGAGGCTGTTCTTCATTTATTACCCAATATAAAACGTGTTACAAAACATCCTAACTCTTTTTCCAGGGTGTTACCTACTTGGTCATACGGATGTCAATTCTGTAAAAAAAAGTTGAAAAAATATTTTTTTTTATTTTATAACCTAAAAATTGTTTTTTTTAAATAACTTTTTTGTTTTTGGTATTAACTCAAATTTGAATGTGAGTGTCTGTGTAGGTGCATTCGCATAGCCTTGAATTGTTAAAACGTTGTGAAAGTCAATGTAAACAATATTTAAAAAATACTTTTCTTCCGCTATAGAATTCACATTTTATTTATTTAAAAATCAACGGAACGTCATAGATTAAAAAAATATATTTAGGTTGTGATCCCTATCACCGGGTGTGTATTATATGCTCTTTGCCGGGTGCTATTTCCATGTTAAAAGAGTTAGGATCTTTTGTAACACCTTGTATGACTAAAATACTGCAGCTGCCTCTTTTAGGCGGACTTGCTTCAATCAGGGTTAGCCAACTAACTCTGAGTTAATTAGATATTTACATACAATTATTGACGTAAACTCAGAGTTATCTGGCTAACGCTGGTTGGCGCCTACGGACCTTAGATGGACGTCACCAAAACATAAAGTTTCTTTTCCTTTTTAGCAACAAATCTTATTCCCCTTCTTTCTTGCCCTTAGCGGACGGCGTCCTGTCGACGGTGAACGTGGTGGAAGCGCTGCAGGAGTTCTGGCAGGTGAAGGCGGCTCGCGCGGGCGGCGCCGCGGGCGGGGCGCTAGTCATTTACGAGTCGGTCCCGGCCCCGCACCCCCCCTATGTGTGCTACGTCACGCTGCCCGGCGGCGCCTGCTTTGGCAGCTTTCAGGTCAGTTACTAAATACCACTTGCAGTTGAAGGAAAACTCCGTAAAGAAACCTGCAGAGGTGGCATAAGGCTGGTGCAGAAGAAAGGTCCTGGGTTTGTTGTAATGATGCGAGTGGACTGTATTGGTTTAAATTAATTATATTATACTAGTGGTTCGCCCCGAACTGTGAACTCGCGACCCCATATAAACTTAACAACCCGATATCTCGGCAACCCCTCGACCGATTTGGCTCATGTTCGAACTTAAAATTCTTTTAATTTCATTTACCCGCCTACCAAATTTCATAACGATCAAAGCAAATTTACTCAAGTTATCGTCGAACGAACATTCATACATACAAACATACAAACATACATACATACAAACATACATACATACATACATACATACAAACGCCGGATTGTTCCAGTAGACTCGGAGAACTTCGCTCGCTCGTTCAATCAAATTAGAAAATAGGTGTCGACACGTCAGTAAGTCGAAGGTGAAGTGAAGTTGCGCTGGCTCCGATAGGTGGCGCGGCCGGCGCGACCGGTTTAGGTACCGCGGCGCCTGCGCCCGCGCTCTGCAGCATGACGTAGGGCTCCAACAGCTGGGTTGCCCTGGTTGCCTGGCAGAAATCGCTTTTAGCGATAAGGCCACCAATTGTATACTTACTGATAGTTTTAAGAATTTCCCTTGTGAATAATTTATAGTGTGCAATAAAGAGTTATCTATCTATCTGGGTTAGAGCGTATCTATGGGTATAATTAAATTAAATAAAGTGAAATTCATTTTTAATGATTTTTTGTGAGCCACCCTCCACTCCTTTAAATTAGGGGATGGAATTAAGCGCGTGCAAACGACAGGTCTTACCACCTTACTTACTTATGTGAGTGGAAAAGGACTCGGTCACGGTTAAAAAAACGCAACTTACAAAAAGAAGTGAAATCCCACCAAAAACATTTTCATATAAAAAATGTCGCCAAGACGAGAGCATACATCTCGCACATAAACCACATATTTTGACTAAGGTGTAGTGTTTGTGAAGTTAGGGCTTGTAGAGTGCGTGAAGAGTAAGAAGCTTGGCTCTACATGAGATCTGATAGCTTTTTGACAGTGCGAGTTGTATGTTCTCGTCTTTACTTTTTTACACATTTTTTTTACAACCTTTTTACATGAAAATGTTTGTGGTGGGATAATATTATACTCGTAACGACGCATTGAGCTAGCTTAATTCTCAGGTCGGTCATTGCCTTCAAAATTAACAACGCGTATGAGGAATAAATATTAGTAGAACAATTTACTAACAATAGCCACGGTTGTGGTGTGAAAACCGAGACCCAGACCTCCGAAGCCTAGTCCAGAGTTGCCAATTTTTTTTTGTGTAATCTTTAGTGTACAACAAAGATTATTCTATCTATCCATTTATTCCACCAGAATTATCGCCAACAACCTCCCGTATTCGCTAAAAAAATCCACTGTGTGTTACCATTACCAACTGTGAAAAGAAGATTGTTGCTTCAATAAGCACTATTTTCTAGCAAAAATTTATATGGTCTTTAAAGTGGTCTTTAAATATGGTCTTTAAAGCCGGAAACAAGTGTCCCTCATATGTACCTCCGATTTTGCTGAATGGAGTTCGCCTTAAAGGAGTGTTTTCCTTCAAATACTTAGGACACATTGTGACGCATGACTTGAAGGATGACGCAGACATGGAGCGGGAGCGGAGGGCGTTGGCGATCCGAGCAAATATGATACACACAGGACACAGCAAATATGATACACATAGCACACAGGTTCAAGCGATGTACAGCAAAGGTGAAAGTGACTTTGTTTAAGGCCTACTGTACATCTCTCTACACATGTAGCCTGTGGACTAAGTATACGCAACGATCGTTCGACGCCCTTCGCATCCAATATAATAATGCGCTCAGGATGTTGTTGCGGCTGCCGAGACACTGCAGTGCGAGCGGCATGTTCGCGGTGGCGCGAGCAGACTGTTTTTACACCATCTTGCGCAAGCGCGCAGCAGCTGCCCTGCGCAGAGTGCGCGGAAGTCGTAACACCATCCTGAGTGTCATAGCCGAACATTCAGAGAGCAGTTTTATGAAACATTGCTGCCTCTTGCACATAAATAAAAATAATATACATGTACAAAAGGCCTTGGCCCAGCTAGTGGGCCAAGTGCCTACACTGTTTTTTATATGGTAGGTAGTCTTTATAATAGTATTAAAGTTAAGTTAAGGTAGTTTATAGGCATTTTTACTATGGATCTTGTGTCTGAAATAAAGAAATTATTATTATTATTATAAAAAAAGTCAACACGGTATGATGGGATTTTTAGTATAGACGCGTTTTCTACCAGTCCATACTCCAAATCATCAGTTTCAGTGGTGATTCCACTAATGGTGGCAACACCAAGTCGCACCGAGTTGCTAAGGTCACCGCAATTGGATTCGCAACAGCATTTAAATATTGTGAGTCAGCGAGTGATTCACGCCGCGGGTATCCGCGGGTCTCCAATTTCATTCGAGAATCGACGGCTTTATTTTATCCCAATATTGGCATAAGATAAACTTGAACAGAAGCGCAGGTCCCGCTCTCAATTTAACTGTCACTATATTCTGGGCTGGCTGGGAGAAACTGTAGAAATAAGTCCGCCCTGGTACATAATGTCTCACATCTCTATTAATTTTGTATCTTTTGTTTGTGCAATAAAGTGTTACAAACAAACAAACAAACAGGTCGCAAGCATTAGCTACCGACATTAGTAAAGTTCAGGAGGGTTACCCTTGACGCTATTGCGTTCATTGAATTTTGTAAATTGCACCCTATAGAAAAAAATGCGTCGAGTGTTTTCCGAGTTCACCTACTTGAGCTCGAGCTTGAGATGACACTATTAATGCCACCCGAAATAACCCGCCCCGGGCCACGTCTGATCCAAAAGTCCCCAACACTCTTTTATCCGTATTGTGCCAACACGCTGGCATGTACCTACCTACTTTATAATAATTTTTGAAGTTGATAGCGGTTCTTCTTCCGTAGTTCTTTTAGTTTCCTTATCTCAACAAAACCTAATAAAGACATCCACTTGGACCATTGACCTCATCTGACCCTCGATTAAAAGGAGGGTGAATTTTTAATTCGTTACAAAATTATCTCACGACCAAATCTTTATAAACGGTCGGTACTTACAAGGTGGAACAAAAGGTTCTATAACTCTTTTTACAGGGTAATAAGGATTACATCCCAAATATTATTTTGCCTACCTTACGGGCGAGTTTACAACAAAAGACAGTGCAGTCTGACGTGGTGGATTTTTTGAAATATTGTTATATTTGATTTTCAAAACGTTTTATCAGCTTTAAATTAGCCTTACTGTTCCACAACATACAAATGTATTGGATTTTTCACAAATATTTTTAAATTTTTCGGCTCAAAACAGTTACTTACTTATTCAAGTTTCTTAATTCGAGAATTTTTACAGAATTATCATACTATTAAAATACGTGACTCTCTGCAAAAAGAGTTTGGACTTTTGGTTACACCTTGTATATTGTTTTTTCTTTGCTGGGCCGGCGAAACGCGTTGTTTTCCTTCAATTATCCCTCCCCTCGTCTCCTAAAGTGGCTCGTTAGCGAAGTGAAACTGAGGCGTAGGGGTAATTAATAATAAGCTGGCGTTGAAATAAGAGACGTGGGTTCAAGGGTTTAGGTCATACTGATCCCCAAATATGTCACGCAGGTTTGCCCCGGCCAAATGTCATGCCTTTAATTTAATATGTACCTTTTCACACCTTTTTATATTTTTTTGTTTACGTGTCTTGCCAAGGGGAAAAGACTATACATATACAAATTATACCATATAAATTTATTTATTAGTTTCACTAACACTAGATGGGTGAAGTCATCACCGGACGCTTGCTTGGAACATGTTTCAACTCCATCTAAAAAACATTGGTGGATAAACTATGAAACTATGTTTCATTCTTGACAGTATGGCACTTTCCTTCACAAAACAATTAGCCGTACAGCGGAGAGGATCGTCGCAGACGCAGCGCCAAACAAAAGACATCAACGCGCTGCCTGCGAAATTTTGTCACGCGAATCGTACAGTCAAGAACTGTCATACTTGAGAAGCAACTTTCAATATCGGACTATGTCTTACGCCTTTGTACACAATTTATCTACCTGCAATAAATTATTTATTAATAATAATAAACTCTGTTTTTTTTTATAAATATCAGCATCTTAATTTACACATATTTGACGTTTATAAAAATTTTTGTATGGCTGAAGATGACTTTTTGAGATTTCAGCTTCGGACCGTACCTTTTTTTGTATGAGTATTTAGAACAAATTAAAACTAGCTGTACTGTAATAAAATCTGCCTGCCTAACCATCCCGTTCCCCCTCAGCAGAACTGTCCGACGAAGGCGGAGGCGCGCCGCAGCGCCGCCAAAATCGCCCTTATGAACAGCGTGTTCAACGAGCACGAGTCGCGGCGCATCTCCGAGCATTTCATAGAGAAGGCTGTGGCGGACGCGCGCGCCTCCTTCGCCGGCGACGCAGCGCAGCACCACCAGGAGCCTAGTGCGGGTATCGCCGCCTTCAGGTTTGTGCTATAGTACCTTATCTCGGCTGAACGTACTGTCGGCCACAGTCACAGATACACCATGGCAGCTCTTAACGCGCGCGGCATAAGGGCGCCAATCGAACAAAAAGGGGTATCCTAGCGTGTGGCCGACTGTACATGGCTGTCTCTTACGTCTTCACAGCCCCTCTACCCTTGACGCATTTTTCCAATACGGCCGCAATATGGCGCAATTTACAAAATTTTATATTTTACTAATTAAGACGCATTTTGTGTTTTTATTGAATAAAATAAAGCATTTGAATAAACATTACGAAGTATTTAAAATCAAAGCATTACTATGCGAATTCAAAGAGAAATTATTTATACTTTTTCAATTTGATCGCAATAGCGTCAAGGGTAACCCCCCTGGTCACTATCACGCCGCGCGCTCAATTAAAACAGACTCGAGAAAGGATGAGGCGGACGTAACGTGGCCTTCCTACACCTCCTAAAATCACGTGAGTACGTTCTTCCAGTAACGCAAAATTGCTGAGTGCGTCACGCTTTGCTTTAGTATGAGGGCTAGCTAGCGTGGTTGTGGTGCCAAAATAGCCCTTATGGATAGCGTATGGAGCACCTTATCTCGGCCGAACGTACATGGCTGTCTCTTACGTCTTCACTCGTCCCAGGAGCCTAGCGCGGGGATCGCCGCCTTCAGGTCAGACTTCTTTCATAATCAGCCGCCTTTCATTCCAAGAAAGCTGGCAGCTTTGTTGTAGAGCTGACAAAATCCCCCTTATGAACAGCTGATGCTACGCAGCACCACCAGGAGCCTAGCGCGGGATCGCCGCCTTCAGGCGACAGTTCTTTCGTCATTATATCAGCCTACAGGATAGGCCTCCTTTCATTCCAAGAAAGCTGGCAGCTTTGTTGTAGTGCTGACAAAATCCCCCTTATGAACAGCTGATGCCGCGGCGCACCACCGAGCCAAGCATAGACCTTTTTCCATTCGAGACATCCTAAGTTACAAAAAAATCACTGCCAGCTGTGTTGCAGTGCCACTAGAATCATCCTTATGAACAGGTAACTCTGCGGAAGACTACCAGATCGCAGCGTTTAGGTAAGAATGCCTTAGCTACAAGTCACTGATTACAAATTACTGTAGCTGTGCCGTAGTCCCACCAAAATATCCCTATTAGTGAAAAGCTAGACTACTGCTGGGCGTTTAGATGAAAGTTTGTACTACAAGTTACTGACTACCAATCACTGCCAGACGTGACTGGTGGCGGTACGTATAATCAGCCAAATTAATGAGTTAATTACTAATAGCCGGCGACATGAAGCGTCAATTTGAACCATGATATCACGATCACATCATTCCTTAGTTAAAACTGAACGTGGTTTGCCTAGTAAGTCTTCAGTTCATAGTACCTACCTATTTAAAAATGTGTCTCATATCTCTCGAGGACGTTTTCATCAGTATACATCAATATGCAAAGAAACAATGAAACCTTTCAGACTTTTTGAATTCAGGCTCAAAGAAAGCGGTGTCATTCTGATAAACCCAAAACAGCTGTAAAGCGACCGCTTATCGATTTTGGTCTTTGCGCGCAACAAATCTAAAGCTCTTCTCCAATTGTTCCAGATTCATGCTAGAAGCGAATAAGGGGCGCACGATGCTGGAGTTCCAGGAGTTGATGACGGTGTTCCAGCTGCTGCACTGGAACGGCTCCCTGCGAGCCATGAGGGAGAGGCAGTGCTCGCGGCAGGAGGTGGTCGCGCACTACTCAGCGCGGGCGCTCGATGACGCCATGAGGGAGCAGATGGCGAGGGAGTGGGCGGCTAGGTGAGGAATGAGACTTTTGGGCTCCCAATGTTACCTGGTTTCCAAATACCTAAGGCATTTTTACCTCCAGAGCTCTTATGCCTTATACCCACAGATGGCTACAGATTGGGTTTCTTGGCAAGGAATGCGGCTTTAGTCTCAGGACTAGGTTCGGAATAAGAGTTTGTCCTCCCAATCAAGGGTTTAGGTTCGATCTAAAACTTCTTTCCCTGAATTTTCATGGTTTCCAAATACAAATTTTTACTTCCACTTCCAGAGTTAGTCTTAGATCCAGCAGTAACAGAGCAGATGACTAGATAGTTGAGGGATACAGATTTATGTCTCAGGATTAGGAGGAGCGACTCTCAATCAAAGGTTCAGAGTCCAGGTTTTGCATAAGATTTCAGAGCCATAGAATTCATGCTTGAGATAACAGATTGTTATAAGGATTAGGATCAGCATTGAAGTTTTCTAATTAAATGCCTTTTCCCCTAGTTTTGGGAGCGCTAGAATCTTTTATGAGAGAGCACATGGCTAGGATGTGGGCTACTCACTCAGTGATATGTTTTCCCCGACCTCTTCTCCTCGACGAGACAGGCTATGCTTAGTGTGGGAGTCAGCAAAAATTAAAAAAAAATACCTTCATTATGGCAATAAATAATTTTCAACTTTCCAACAGACTTAAATTCCTTTCCATTACAAAGCACTCTTGTGAACGAACCTGTGTTTTAATCACTGTAGGTGTATTTAAGTTGCGAGCGGCGACAATCTGATGGGGATTGGTCCCTCCTTACTTTGTTTTGCTTTGCCTAACTTACTTCCCTTCGTCCCCAGGGAGAGAGAGGCCATCGCGGCGGCCAGCGGCGATGCGCGCGCCGGCGTCATTCGCGCAGAGCTAGCACGAGCCGAGCGCGAGTTGAGCGCGGCGCGCCTTGCCGCGCGCGAGCTGCGCTTCCCGAAGGAGAAGCGGGATATCTTGCTCCTGGCATCGCGCCGACAACCGCCCGCCTGCTGATCTCACCTACCACCTCTAATCTATCGGACTTTACATTACAATATAACTAGGTTAATTAAGGATTACTACTTGCGTTTTATTTCTGCATCCTTTTCCATAATATGCATGACTATCATAGAGGCGCTAATATGGCAGCTGCAGCTAGCTAGAGCAAATAAAAATACAAAACCTGGATAGCAGACTAGGTCCGGGCGTCACACAGGAGCCTTATGGCGCGTCGCTGAAGAGTAGGCTCTTATCTATATTCTGAGGAGAATCCGGACTTGCATGCTCTCTGAGGGACCACATTGGATTTTTTTGTTTCCAGACCTATGACGATTTAGTAAAAGAGAAGAGAAGCTTGATCCGAAATCTATACTTAAGGCCTTAAAAATAGTTAAGCCTAGGGATTCCCATTTAGGTAACGGCTCGTTTTTAGCAAAAAAAGCATCCAAATGAAGATATGTTTTTTTTTCATTGGCAGTGAATTACTTGTGGCTCCAATTTCATTTCTGCAGTATGTTTCCCTGTTTCGCTACAAAAATCGATACCGTACCAAAAAGTCAGATAGGTGAACGTAGAGCAAAACTCAGGGCAAAGGCAACTACGCAGGTTGTTAAATGTATAACAGTGCAGCTCTTCACCGACCAAGGTTTAAATATGCAGCAGGCCTAGCATGGGAGCTTTCGTCTACGCTGCAATAAAAAGAAAGCGACAAAAGCCGAGGCTGCGGCTGTCATCTAGGTAGAGTATATAGACTACAAGTACCTAAAGTCATTGCGCTCAGACAAACGAGCCGAAACGCGGTTGCCGCGTCCTGGTGTTCAGTGGTCGCAAGAGTAAACTTTGTTTACAAGGTAGCAACGTTAAAATTTCTCCCAATATCCTAACCGCGCGGCTACCGCGCGGACACCGCGCCGCTTGCGTTGTCTATCCGCTCTGTAAGGGTGGTATTAATAGTCGTCTGAGATCATCTACTTGAGCTCAATCTCAAGTAGGTGAACTCAGAAAAGTTAAATTCTAATGTCAAGCCTTGCTCATGTGAAACTTGAGTATCTGTCAGCTTGTTAATAGACACTATCTTGAGATTGACATTGACATTAGCCAAGGCTTGACATTAAGTAGCATTTTACTTTTCTGAGATCACTTACTTGAGTTCGATCTTGAGTCGACGACTATTAATGCCACCCTAAATGTCTAAATGTAGCTGCTAACTAAATAGAGTTTATTTTGCCATAATATTTCCGCACCGCGCGGACCCTGAGCGGTCGCCGCGTGACACCATTCAAGAGTTTCGCTCACTTTAGCGAAAGAGAATTAAAATTCTGTTGAATCCCCGCAGTCCCCAGTCCCCACTGCCCGTAGATAGCGTGTAACAGAATTAAAAAGTTTTGACACTTTTCCCGAGAACTAGCTGAGAGTTACTTCGTATTATGTGGCAATGCTTATCTACAAGGAAACTGAAAGTCACGACGTCTGCAACTCTCAGGCAGACAGGAAAAGCTCTAACAAGACTACTAAAGCAAGTGGCACGTAACAAGATACTTCCCTATAAAACGTAATGAACAATACAAGTAGGAGCTAAATGATCCAGCGGTATTACAAAGCAGAGCTAAAAGGACAAGCTGCCTAATGCACGACTACGCGCGTGGCTTACGGCTAAAGCTGTGCACATAGTGCTGAGCCTTGAGCGTTTATAGTAAAGTTGTTTGAAAGTGACTTCTCCATATTGCTGCATTTTTTTTAAAGACGGTCCATAGTTGTTTAAAAGCTTCCCCTGAATCTAGGGGAATTTATAAAATTCAGTTGCGCGCTATACAGTCTTCTCTCACTTTGTTGACTTGATCTTGTAGGTTAGATGAGACGTCATAGGTGAAGTGTAACTAACACCGAACTAAATCCCATAGAATCCGCATTACGTATAAAATCACAATAAAAACTTGTCCCCACAGAAACAAATGATATCAGCAATAGAACAATACGAAACATCATTTCGACCATACGTCTAATATTCGAATGTCAACCTTATTGCATTAGTGTACAGTTTTACTTTAATTGTATAGACTACGAGCAAATAAGCTCCCAAAGGCAGTTTGGACATCTATTTTTCCAGACACATTTCAGAGTTCTATGTTGTATCTAGTTTTATCCTTGATCGAAGGTAACTAAACTCTAATTTTTAATTCGAGTCCACGGAATGACAGTTGCTAGTATGGTACTGACAGATAAAGCCTTTGTAACAACTGTCATTCCGTGTACTCGATTTAAAAATTAGAGTTTAGGTGAAACGTGTTTCGGCAAGGCGTAGTGGACCCCATAGAACGGCCAGAGAGTGGTGTACCGAGCTGTCAAATCTCTCCATAGCTGGTCATGCTAATATAGTTACTCTGTGCTGTCGAGCCGAATCAACTACAACCACACACTCGTAGATCTGCCCCTGTATTCTCTAAATATCCACCGTTAAAATACCCGTTTTCAAATGTCAAAAAAAAAATTGTTCCTTTCAAATACAACGTGTTACAAAACATCCTAACTCTTTTTACAGGGTGTAACCTACTGGTCATCAGGATGTCATATCTGTAAAAAAAAGTAGAAAAAACAATTTTTATTTTATAACCACACAATTGAAAATTTTTCATATCTTTTTAGTTTTTGGTACTAGCCCAAAAAGTATGTTTGCGTGTGTAGCTGCATTTTCACAGCTTTGAGTTGTTAAAACATTGTGAAAGTCAATGAAAACAATATTAAAAAAATACCTTTCTCCCGCCACAGCGTTCACATTTTATTAATTTAAAAATCAACGGAACGTCATAGAGCACAATTAATATGTAGGTTGTGATCTCTATCACCGGGTGTTATTACCCTGTAAAAAGAGTTAGGTACTTTTGTAACACCTTGTATAGTCCATTTGAGTGTTTTTACGCTCAACGGTTGAGTGGTTTTTTAGTGGATAGAGGCGCTGGTACCTGACGTGACAGCTATACCTCCATCGTCACTGTCACCACAAACGCTACCTCTCCCGCTCCTCCTAAGCTACCACCCCACACTCTCCCCACCAACAGTAGATGTGTGTTCAGGTGCAGTTCGGGGAAGCGGCGCCGGCGCACCGCCTGCCAATATTGACACTCCCCCCCCCCCGCCCCTCACCCCGTGCCCCAGGGAGTGTTACGCATCTTTTGTTAACGGGACGGTAGGAACACAGGCGGTTTCCTCTTGCGAGACACCTCGATAAGTCTGGCTAAGGAAATTATAGTGCGCTTAAGGCTGGAAGATAGTAGTGTGGCGGGAAATTCAATATTTTCACAGTTTTTTACATTTTGTAGCTAAACTGAGTAGCTACCACGAGTGCGAAAAAGCTGTGCCGGACGTCTGCCGGACGTCTGTCATGTATCCTAATACTATAGTAGTAAGGTTGTTTATCCAACTTATCACTTTCAGTGACAGTGACAGTAAGCACTCGTGGTAGCTGCTCTGAACTATTTTTGTTCAGCGATTTTTCGTTCGCGAGAATAAAACCGTATTCTTTTCATTATTGTAAACAACAGAACAACAATGATTCAGCCGATTATGTGTTCTGGTCTACGACAAGTTTTTTTGGCAGTATCACTGCTTCGTAATGAACTACTTATGCAAAGACCTTTGCTTAGGTGACAGTGACATAAACGCATTGTATTATTTAGTGGGTGACACTTTTTGACGTGACAATTACGAAAGAGAGCGCTCGGTCGCGAAGCCGCGCAGCCCGCAGGCTAGAGTGTTAGGCAGCTTTGTAAACGGAGTGAAGTGGAGCTGCTTGTTTGCCATCGGCCATCGATTAGGGACCACCGTGGTGGTGGAAATCCGATTGGGACGTGAGAGGACGTGAGTGTTTCCAGTCGAAAATGATTTCCATCCGATGAAATCTCTTGGTAAGGATGTTCATAATCATCATCATCATCATCATTCTTAGCCCACTGCAGGGCATAGACCGAGTAGTATGGCGTGAAGTACTTATGTACCACTAAACGATAATTTGCTGAGAAGAATCCCGAAAAAAAAAACGTTGTATTTTAGCCTTCGTCAGGCATGTTGTATTGATCTGATACATGTCAGTCCAAAGTGACGGGAGGTGGCGCACTAAATCAGAGTTTAGTCTTTTGAAGCTGGGTGTGTTCTCGGATTTGGATCGGAAACAGTTTAGTGGAAGCAACGCAAATAAGGGTAGATACCCAAATGTCCTCAACTGTAGTATGGATAGGGTCCGACAAAGTCGTGCTCTCTCTCTGAGACTGTTGATTTAAAACGGGATAGACGTTATTCATGTTTCCTATAAATAATACAACCCTCTTTGTAGTCTACAAATTGAGGAAGGAAGAGAGATCCCATTCGATACTATAACACAAAGGATACCCACAATAAATAATAGAGGACACAACGACGCACTTTCCCGACCCATCTAAAACTAATAGAAACGTAGTCTAACCGCAATCAGAACCACAATCAAAGCAAAAGGCAAAAGTTTCTAATTGTAGCCTTTCACACACCCACACCGTTTCATAGACCTTTGCACTGTGCTACGGCTAGAATATATTTATATACCTAGAGGATATAAAAAGAACCGAAAGCCAAGTCCAGCATCATTAAAAAAAAATACCCCAAAGGGATTGTTACCTAGGAAATTTCACAGCCGAAAAAAGTTTTCGTGGGCAATTTCGCAGTGTTAAAAAGATATTTTGCTGACGGTACCAAGTAGTAATGACGACATAATACTCCCTTGAAATCGTTCGTATTTTACGCCCTTGCAAAGTTTTGTCCACGCACTCAATTTTTCTAATAACAATGTGGCAACTCTACTGCGACCTAGCTCTGTGTTAGATTTCAAAACTTCCATTAATGATTTTAACAATTTTCATTGCAAATGCATCTCATTCAAGCCTACTAGTGTGGGTGCTGAAAAGCGCCGATACAACAATCGAAGTCTTGTCTTTGTGTGCAAGTCTGAAGAGTGAACAATTTCCTACCCTGCCTCCGTCAGGTATTCACGGCAGAAACAATCCCGAAACGGGGCGAGTTCTTTTGTATGCCATGCTACGGCTCACGTTCGAACTTTGACATAGTTAAATTTTCCACTAAGTTAGGTATTTGATATATTTTTCACATAAAAAGTCAGGCAACTCTGTGAAGCAGAGCTGTGAGGCGAACATTGGAAAAGTTGAGTTGAAGACAAGTTTCACTGGATTTGAAAGGCAGTCAAAGTTAGGTACGTACTTTTGTGAATACGTAATCATAACCTCGATAGCTATACAATACATGTCCCAGTCACTTAAGAATCCCCTTCAGCTCTGCAGCCCTCTCGCTCGCACTTTTCAACATTTTAATTTATTGTAAGAGAATGATTCAACTTTGGGCGATGAAATATAGTTGCAGACACAGATAATTAAGCTATCGACATGTGGACTAACTTTTGATTTTATATTCCTAGTAATAAAAAAACTATCGCGGAACTTCGTTTAAAAGTAGTAGTTCCGTGATATTTTTTTTATTACTAGGAATATGAAATTAAAAGTTAGTCTACATGTCGATAGCTTAATTATCTGTGTCTGCAACTATATTTTATGGCCCTAAGTTGAATCATTCTCTTACAATAAATTAAAATGTTGAAAAGTGCGAGCGAGAGGGCTGCAGAGCTGAAGGGGATTCTTAAGAGCTTGCTGAGTAGTAATTTCACCCATCTAGTGTGGGTGAAAGATAGAAGCGTGTCTCAATATTAGGTTGAACTTAGATATTTCACGACTCTTGAAATGCACTTTGAACATTCATCTATTGGATGCATTACGGATTGTTGGAGAAAGACAATCTGGGGGCACTGCCCCCGCCAGGTCGAGTGCCGTACCATCCTTTACTGGAACCATTTCGCCGAATTTTCAGGCCCCTATTTGAGAACCTCTGGATAAGACCAGAACGCAGAAATTTTCGTCATCCATTTTATTATTATAGTTAATGTTGTGTGACTTGGCCGTTGATGGGTACACAAAGGTATAAAACCAGGTGCTCCATGACACCATTGCACCAATCTTGTGTACCCTTCAACGGCCAAGTCACACAACATTAACTATAATAATAAAGAAATCGCAGTAAGGAACCTTAGACATGGCACGACTTTGTCTAGATTTCATTACTTTTTAGAGATAAACAAGCAGCTCTATCGAGACCTGGCTAGTTTTTTACAGAATGTTTTTGGTGGTTAAATTTTGCTGATTTATCCAACCACTTTGGCAGAATGTGGCGATTGAATTTCATTCAGAAAAGGCAGCAAATGATCTTTTGTTTGTAAAGCTGCGGGTGATAAGTGGATACCGAACAGACATTGTACTTCCAAGCACAATGTAGCGTTGAAAAGTCGATAATTGATACGTTTCCTGAAATATTCAGCTGAGTTGACTCTTTGAATGAAATGTTACTGGTATCGTGGCAAAATTGTATTATAGGGTCCATTTTCTCCAGGTATTTTAAAACAATGTAAAGGTTTCAATGACCGGGTGATATGCGGGCTTCCAAATACTTTTTTAAACAATACGAAACACGCAACCCCCCGCCTTTGAATAAATGTTACGGTAATATACAAAAAATATTAAATATAGATTTTCTACATAGGTACCACATAAACGATACTTTTCCTTCATTATCCCCAAAAATAGAGCGCAAAATCTAGGCACAAATATTCAAATTAAACCCATTTTATGAGTGGTACGGTAGAAATTTGCTACAGTGATATAAGTACTTATCTGTTGAGTTGTTTTAAAATAAGGCAAAATATCGTAGCTTTCGGGATTTCTCCATACAGACTACAACTTAACTACATAGAATTTCAACTCGCTTCAAGGCCTTTCAAAGTTTACACTATATTTTAGGCCAGTGTGACTCTGCTTCCCAGTTTCACCGTAACATGGAACATTTCTATCCTGCAAGAACAATGGCCATCGTCAGGCCCCGTATCGCTCAAAACGCGCCCTATGATGGATGGTACACATTATAAATACTTTAATTTTATAGCGAAATCGCTGAATTCTAAATTGCCTAGCGTAGCTTACTTGGTTCGTCGTGGGATGGAGTGAACCTTTGTTATATTACACTGATTTACGCCTGGGGGTATATTAGGCCGCGTACACACGACAGCACGTCGACCCTAACACGCTAGCACTCTACTCGGTTGCGTTACGGGCGAGTTTACAAAAAAAGTGTACAGTCTCATGTGCTGTCGTGTGTACATTGTTGACGCATCATAGAGATGCATAGCGAGAGACGTAGAAAAAAAAAAGAGTATAAATAAAAAAAAATGCTGAAATTCGACAACCTACTAAAGGTTAAAGCATACTAAAGCATCTAATTCGACGATCTACAGGGTTGTAGAAAAAGGTCCTGTGACACTGAAGGGGGTCGCCTCATCAATAGTTTTGAAGCAATATTTACTATTCGGTGTGTAAATATTGCTTGTATGTGAAGAAGTGTGCTGGAAGTTCGAACGCTCGAAACAAAAATTGGATACCTACTGTACCAAATCTATGGAGCTGCTTATTTATATTTTTTTCGTGATTTCGCACTTGGCACAATAGTTTACCCCTTTTAGTGTCACAGGAGTCAGGACCATTCTGAAACACCCTGTATACAGCGTTCAGTGGCATCTCCACAAATTGGGTGAAGTAATCACTTGGACACTTCAGTTCCTGGGACATGATTTATAATATCTACTGCAACAAATATTTATAATTATTAAGATTTTATTTGTTCCCATAATTGGTATCTTTTTAGTGGCTGCGACGTACAATAAGAATTTGTATGTATGAAAGCAAGGTTCAAGCGCTGGGCATTAAGGTACCTAACATTTAATTGCAGCTAACACTACCTCAGTTGGCCTTTGAAATAAAAAGCGGAGGCTTGCAGCGCGTAATATAAACAAACGAGCCACAGTGGTCGATTTGTACGATTTAGGCGGCCAAAAGTCCATTTCTCAAAGTTAACTTATAACAAAACTAATTGATTCCCGGAAAAATAGACACCCCGACTGCCCAAACCCCACCCCTCCCCAGTTCCTAGAACTGCGTGCGCGCCCCCACAGGTAGTCGGAACTTGATCGTCGCGCAAGCTGTACGCGTTCGTTCTCGACACTCTTAGCGCAACCGATATTCTAAAGTGAATATTTCATTGGATATTATTCAGTTACAAGTGAAAGTGATGGAAGTCGAAAATTCAGGTAAGCTCCTTCAAATATAATTTAAATTAAGATAAGGAATATCAATATTTAGTGCAGTTACAACGTATCAAAGATCGCCCTTTTTCGTAGAAAATATTATCATTTTTTTATTTTCAATAGTAAAAATGTTGTACTTCCGAGACCGTCCGAGTTAAATTCCTTATGGTTTCTAATAGTATAGCTCTTTGAGCAGATAACCACAAAAAAAATAGCCACCACCTTTGACCACTTCGCGAGAAAAATAATAATTCATTAACTTAGGCAGAAAGTGAGAAAAATTCATTTTTTGTTTCTTTTGCGTTAAAATTCCTTTTCGTTGTTCTAGGTTCATCAAGTTACTCGGGCATGGAGGTAGTAACTCGCAGATATCTTTTTGATAAGATGATTGAGGAAAACTCTCCATCAATAAACGACAAATTGGAATACTTACAAAATTATTTGTTAGTGTCTTACGGGGACTCCGACGAAGACAAAAAGTATATAAATCATAAATTTTCATATTTTAAAACAGAAATAAAAAAGAGATGGTCCAAAGCACGCAACACGCTAGAAAAATTTCTTATAAGCAATGATGCATGGTTAGCAGGAACGTTCGAGATGCCCATAAAAACGCATAATAAGTCAGGACGACCTAGCAAAACATTCAGTGAATGTAGTGAAAGAACTAAAAGGAGGAAAACAGAAGAAGTTCGCTCCTCTGTAGGCAAAGAAGTGATAGTTCACGCAGCGCAAGTAATTTTACAAAAAGAAGGAAAAAGAAACGCCTCGCAAGTCCTAAAAGATATTACAAATTCGCCTGCAGCCGCAAACGAATGTAAAAAAAGACATTCCAAATCAAAGGCACAAGATCCCCTTACGCCTCGGGAGGCACTGCGAATGTGCGTGGACGCTGATTTGACACGAAGTCAATATGAAATTGTGCGAGCAACCAACAGAAGCTTTTACCCGTGCTACGAATTAGTGTTGAAGGCTAAACAGGAATGTTACCCACCCAAAGAGACGCTACGAGTGACCGCTTCCTGTGCTGAAAGTGATCTACAATCTTTGTTAGATCACACCGTCACGCGATTATCAATTTTCCTCGAAGAAGTACTAATGACTCTTACAGAAACTGAGAGAAATTCCTTGCAGATTATCTGCAAATGGGGTTGTGATGGTTCACAACAAGCTCAATACAAACAAAAGTTAATGAATGACGCCGACTCGGATGCAAATATATTTTTGAGCTCATTCGTGCCTCTACAAATTGTTTGCGGCGAAGACAAAACAAAAATGGTTTGGCAAAACCCGACTCCTTCTTCACCACGATATTGCCGCCCGATACGATTCAGATTTATAAAAGAGTCTACAGACATTACAAAAGATGAAATAAATTACGTTCGGGACAGTGTGAAGTCCCTAAAAGCCACGGAATTGGAACTGAATGGGCAAAAATTCTCGGTTAGCCACAGTCTTAAAATGACCATGGTGGACGGCAAAGTTTGCAATGCGGCGACTGACACCAAATCAACGAGTAGATGCTACATATGCGGAGCCACTTCAAAAAACTTTAATGACTTAAGTAAAAAAAACTAAATTCACCCAGAATCGCTTGAATTTGGCCTATCAACTTTACATGCCAGAATTCGATTATTCGAGAGTATTTTACATTTAGCTTATAAATTGCCCGTTGGGAAATACCGTGAAAAAAGAACCAAAGCAGAAAAGATGCTAGAACAACAAAAAAAAAAGAGATTCAGCAAAGATTCAGAGAAGAAGTAGGTATCTTGGTAGATATGCCAAAATGTAATTTTGGCAACACAAATGACGGCAATACTAGTAAAAGATTTTTTGAAAACCCACATCTGGCTGCTGAAATAACGGGAATAGACTTTAATTTTATTTATAGAATTAAAGTTATTTTGGAAGCCATATCAAGCGGTCACAAAATAGATGTCCCGAAATTTGATGAATACGCCATGGAGACAGCAAAACTGTATGTAGAGTTATATGGTTGGCATTCTATGACTCCTACCATGCATAAAATTTTGGTACATGGTGGAAAAGTTATAGAAAATTCTCTAGTGCCTATTGGTCAACTTTCGGAGGAAGCTGCAGAAGCTCGTAATAAGCACTTTCGCTCATACCGTCTAAACTTTGCTCGAAAGTTTTCACGCGAAGACTGTAACCTTGATATTTATCACAGGTTACTCTTGACATCAGATCCACTCATCAGTTCAATGAGAAAAAAAAAGAAGATCCGATCAAAACCATTTTTGCAGGAAACTTTGGAGCTTTTGCTTCCTGCAGAACCAAATACAAAAGGCACTTGTGATAAATGCATGGAAAGTGACGGTGAGGAAGAATTGTCTTTTAAAGAGTAACATAACAATTTGTATGTTAAACTTTCATAAAATATTGTCTTATTGTTTATGATTCGGTACCTAACATTGTAAGTAACATTTAGTATAATAATGTGGTAATAACTGTTGACCATTTAATTTTAGTGTATACTGTATTTTTTTGTCATCCATATTTTATTTTCAATTTAAATAGGCATGCAGACTGTAGAGAATAAACATTTTTTTTTATGTACGGCCGTCTTTTACTTAACAAATTGTGATAATTCTTAACCCAAATATCAAAAACTACTAAGCCGATTTTGATAATTCAAATGAACTCAAAATATATATTTTACACCAAAGGGAGATTTAAAGAAAATTTAAAAACATTGGCGCTATTTACAAAAATATTTTCACAGAAATGTTTTTTTGTATAGAAAAATACGCTTTCAATGAAACGAATAGGGATAAACATATATATTCACTCTAAAATACCAGATTAGCATTTGTTGTCGTATTTATTACTGAAATAAAGCATAAAATAGTTTTGGCCGCCTAAATCGTACAAATCGACCACTGAGCGAGCGTGGCTTGGAAAAGCGATGGAAATTGCAACAACGGTTACAGTCACGGCCCAGAGTTACCCTTGACGCTATTGCGATCAAATTGAAAAAGTTTTAAAATTAATTTATCTTTGAATTAGCATAGTAATGGTTTGATTTTAAATACTTTGTAATGTTTATTCAAAGGTAAGGCTGTTTTATTCAATAAAAACACATAAAGCGTCTTAATTAGTAAAATATTAAATTTTGTAAATTGCGCCACATTGCGGCCGTATTGAAAAAATGCGTCAAGGGTAAAGGGACAGCTAGCTGTTACGCTCAAAGAGCGAAAACGCACAATGAGCAATGAAAAGCCCAACGAGCCTTCATTGATGCTTCGTTTGCAAATAACCTTCAACCAAACATAGAGCTTAATAACAATCCCACTGGTATAAAAAACAAATACTGCATGATTTCAAGAGCTACGAAACTGCTACGATTTCATATCGGTTTTAGCTCATATTTCTTGTGGTAATGAATCTGAGTAGCCCACTCAGTAAAAACTGCCCAGTGACAAGTGAACGTTTCTTTTGGGTTCGGTTTCGAGTTGGGCTACTCAGATTCATTAAGAAAAGAAAAATTTGCTAAAACTGCCCTGAAATCATAGCATCGTATTTCGTAGCTCTTTCTACGGATTTTCCGACCCATCATGACTCATCTGAGTACGAAATCGCTATTCTTGTAGGTTTGGTGCGGTTGAGACTCCGACTTTTTTAACCTAGATTGCGAGTGTGGCACTCCTTGCCAGACCATGCCACATCTACTCTCGTTCCCAGCGTATCAGAATACCTGCACTGGATGGACCTGGTGTGAAAGGCCACAACAAGCATACTGGTCAAAAACAAAACATATAGCAAGAACCATCGACACGAAAAGAAGAAGAACCCAGATTCTAGAAGGGAGGGGGTTTAGCTGGAAACCTGTTTTGTCGTACAAGTGATTGATAGTGGATACATTTATTTATCTCAAAAGAAAATACAGTGTTTCTAAAATTATTATCAAAAATACTTTGAGATAAAAAAAAAACAATTTGCCAAATCAACACAGCGCAAATTTTCAGCACACCCAGCACACGCTCTGGGAACTTCTAGGCTGGTTGTTTAGACTCCGCTGATAACGAAAATACTTTTTTTGCACCGGTCGCAGTTAAAAGTTCATGGCTCTGTACGACATAATAAGCCAATTCACCAGCTCTAGTTGTTTGCTCACTGAGCGTTAGCCGTTTTCGAGCCACGGTTACCGTCACAGTGGAAAACAGCACTTCGGTTACCGCCACCCTCTGCCGCGCGATGTTTTTAATTAAGGCTGTAATCTCGCCCCATTTGCTCTGCAAAGCCTACGTTAATGAAACAATACTTTGTGCCTTCCTCCCTCTGCAACAAAGGTCCCGCCGTACTTTAACTTCTCGGGGCGGTTTCGGACGTCGATGTAAACAAGATTTGTTTTGTTTTGGACGCCAAGAATGGGCCAATCAAGACGGAAGGGGCAAAATCTGCTGATACAGCAATTCAGAGTAAAATATTTATTTTAATGATAAGTATTTTTGTGCCCTTTCCGTTTTGATTGGCCTATAGAAAAAATCCAATACAAGAAATAATTTTAATGTTGGAAGGTCTGTTTTCATCCTGAAAATAGTAATATTTGTTTCTGTGGGAATTGAACGAGTTCCCCGTTTCGAAAGGATTTTCCGTTTTCTGTATATTTTCAGTCTCACGGAAAATCTTGACTCGCTTTCGATCAAATACAATCGCACTTATTTCACAGTTTTTTATCGACAAACTTCATTTGGTTTTTTTTTTCGAAATATTTAGAGACAGAGAAGGGAAACAAGTCTTTTGTTCGTCCCTCCAGCTGTCAATTTGCAGCGCAATCCAGTTAAAGAACTCGTCCGAGATTCGATTGTAAACAAACAAAACTAGTGGGAAAACGGAACTGGAGTGCGAAAAACGGACTGTTTGGTAACGAACTATTCAAATGAAAACTCCAGATCTTTTGACGGCGTGTGATCTTTGCATGTATGCGTGGGAAACCAGACAGATGGCCATCAACATATTTACCATTTGACAGCGCGCTACGCAAATGTCAGTCATTACAAGTAGCCAGCTCGTACCACTTTACCTACGACTTCTTGACATGACATAGTCTGTCCTTTTTAACCCCCGACCCAAAAAGAGGGGTTTTATAAGTTTGACCACTATGTGTGTGTGTGTGTCTGTCTGTGGCACAGTAGCTCTTAAACGCGTGAACCGATTTGGATGCGCTTTTTTAAATTTGGGAGCAGGTTATCTAGCGAGTGTTCTTATGTTTAATCAAAATCGGTTCAGCCGTTTATGAGATATGCTAATTTGAAGCCAATTTATTATCCTCTCAAATTCTCACCCTACCGTACTCTCAACGGGACAGTCCCTTGTCTAGACCGACTAACTACCAAATCGAACTCGATAGAAATCGTATCCCTATGTTAGCATCCAATTAGTTTGCCAGGTCCAACCTTTTCACATGAATAAAACTGTCCGACACTCCTATTGTCCAGGGATTGCCCTCAACCCAGGTACTAGAGTGTAAATGGCCCTTTATTGTGTGTGTGTAAATGTCGAACACTGACGAAGCTTGGCTCATCACTGCGCGCAGTTTTTTATTTAGGCCCGCAATACACATAACCGGACCTCTATACCCTGTATACCGTTCGCATAATGTCATCGCAATCGTGGTCCACGCAAAGAGGGCATTTTCTTCCCGCAAGATTGTGTCGTGACGTGATGAAAAGGAACTGGCCTGTAACCGGAGTGCACCGACAAGAACTGTCGAAACTGTGTAAGGCGTTGTCCTAATACAGTGGTTCTTAACCTTTTAGTGATGGCGGACCATTTGACAATATTTCCGTCTTGCCACGGACCACCCAACTGTTTGCGACCCGAAAATTCACCTATTTTACTCATGAGATTTGCTTGTTTGTGGGAAATATTATGAAAAAAATGCGCCTAGTGTGCCCGAAAATTATTTATCGATTATACTAAAACATTCTTTGAGATTATCCTTGACAAATAATAAATTGCCCGAAAATTCACCGACTTTATTACCTACATTGTTTTGCAATAATAACCGAGACTATGTAAATAGGATAAATGCGCACGTGCACTCGGAAATTCACCTATAACATCTACTCTTTTTCATAATAGTTGATAATAGAGACTTCCTTAGTTGTAAAGAGGAGTAACGCGCGCAGCGCGCCCGAAAATTCAGCTGTTTTTTTACACTAAATGCCTTCCAAAACTAAATGGCTAAAATATTTTTCTGGTGGCTTCGCGGACCACCATAGGTTAAGAACCACTGTCCTAATAGAACGCGACGACCCGATCATCGCAAGTTCGCGCGAATGTAAGTCGTACGAATCCGCGATCAAACATACTGATGACGGGATGCGGTCGCGCGATTAGGATTTTTGTTTTATATTCGCGCGAACTAAGTTCGCGAACTAAAACGCGATCAAACAGTAAGGATGTCGAATAGCTGTCCTAATTGAATTCGCTCGATAATCGCGTCGCGTCGTCGGTTTTTTTTATTGCTATCGAGACCCGCAAAATAGGTCACCTACACGTTTTCCGAACGTAAAAACTGAGCTTTTTCGACGTCCATGGTCGCGCCGACGCCACGTAAACTGCTGAATCCTCGGTCGCCCGCGTCGTTTATTCGCGCGACCACGCGGTCATCGCATCGCTTACTCGCGCTTGATCGCGTAGTCGCGATTTATTAGGACAACGCCTAACTGTTCAGTCTCAAGTTCGGACATTTCGCTTATTTTGATCGCTCTTTTCTCTTGTCCAGAATCTTTTGTCTACGCTGGCCCTAGAAATATCGTACGAAAATGTAGAGTCGAGTCTACTTAGCTGCCTTCTTAGCAACGTCAGCGCTGGAGTAGTTTTGGAAGATTTCTTACCACAGGGCGTAACCTTCACCTTGAAAGAGAGTTCCTCAATCATCAGTACCATGATCGCTATACACGCCGTGCCAATTACTGTGACATTTTGATGCGACCCCGTCCCGCGGCCCCTCGCGCGCTCCTCGGCCCTCTTTCCGTCCAAAAATGGCGTGTGGTGCAAAAAGCGCATGAGGTTTCCACGAAAATCGCGACGGGATTGGAGGGACAATGGACCAGAAGCATAAACTTGGGCTCGAACTGTCCGAGGGCCAAATTGGTAGAAGGTAAAATACCAAATGAAATAAATAACTTATCTTCACCTCTGTATACCCGTAGAGGCAGGTAGACCTACGTTACAATCAATGCCATGATTGTAGAGTCTTTATACGTGTGAGATTAGATGATAGATTCGATGATCGATGATGCTGGATGGGTGAAATGATGCACTTAGTGTACCTGGGTCACATTCGGACGATGCACTGTGGTCTTTTTTTTAGATAAGATGGAATAAGCTTACCGAGCACTAGATATCATCACACCTAATTCGGCATAGAGCAGTCACTCAGAAGTTAGAACGTAGATAAGTTCAACTTAGAACGTAGAGAATTTACTTGCCTCTCTGATGTCTTTATGTGAAACCCTTGGTAGAATCACATAGTTCAGTTTATCAAGTTAGGAGCCCAGAAACGTTAGCAGGCACTCAGTAGGTACGATTTGTCGTTTGAGATCCGGAATCCCAGGCGTTTAAGGCGCGGTGCATAGTGAGTGAATAGCCCGCGCGCCAAGAAAAATGCACAAAATCGAGTCCTGTATCAAATACAATAAACAAAACGAAAATGTTCACATATCAAACCCTAGAATTACGTGAGACCTATATAAAACAGCCAGTTTCGTGTTGACATTCATAAACGTTTTGAAGATATTTTGCTTGAAAAAAAATAGGCGGCGCACTTTTTTTCAAGCAAAATATCTTGCAATCTGTTATGGATATCAACACAAAACTGGCTGTTTTAGATAGGTCTCACCTAATTCTAGGGTTTGATATGTGAACATTTTCGTTTTCTTTTATTGTATTTGATACAGGAGTCGATTTTGTGCATTTTTCTTAATTGCCGATACAAAAGTGGTGAAATTAGCTCTTAGAGATTTTGGTAGCTAGGTATTTATTCTTGTTGCTTTGTGGTCTAGTGTGTTTAGAAGTTAGCGTTTACTGGCAAATGGAGATGACTCCACGTTACATCGAAGGGGACGATTCAACCAATGAATAAGGCATTTTTTGTTTCAATTTGGCTACCGGAAAAGTGGGAAATGTACAACCTGCGATTTACCAACCCAAATCCATGCGACGCTAACCTTCTACGGGCACCCCCAATGTTCTGTGGCCGTGGCGACATAATTTTATTTTTTATTAGCCAAAATAAATTGGGTCCGCAATTGTATTCTGGGTACTTACTGTATGTTGTGATGCGGGTGTAAAAAGTGGATGATTAATGGCTACATTTATGGCTTGCAGCCGACTTTGTCGGGCATTCATTAGCAGGGAGTAAGAAACTTATAAAGCTACAGAAAAGTGTACTACACAATACACATAATAAAAATGGTTTTACTTGTTTTGTAGAATTAGGTTGGTATTTATAGTCGTATGAGATCACCTACTTGAGCTCGATCTCAAATAGGTGAACTCAGAAAAGTCAAACGCTAATGTCAAGCCTTCAGTAGCTGTCAGCATATTAAATTCGAGTCCACGGAATGACAGTTGCTAGTATGCTACTGTCAGATAAAGCCTTTGTAGCAACTGTTATTCCATGAACTCGATTTAAAAATTAGAGTTTTATCTTGAGATTGACATTGACATTAGCCAAGGCATGACATTAGCATTTGACTTTTCTGAGATCACCTACTTGAGTTCGAGCTTGAGATGACGACTATTAATGCCACCCTTAGACACGATGGTGCAAATAGTAGCGATGCTCCTAAAAAGCTAAGTAGGTATTCTGTCAAACGAAGAAAATAAAGAAATTGATCAGAATTGGATCAGTATTGTTATACTGGTATGATAATTACGAATTATATGATGAATCGATTATGCATACATCCATACCAATAATACGGCCACAGCAGCAGCTACTAGTTTCTATTTACTTTATTGGCGAATATAAAAAATCCAAGTTTCATGAGGGTTTATTTACCTGCTCCTTCAAATTTGGGCCAATTTTAATGATCCTTTCATCATAAAAACAACCCGCAGAGTCATAAAACATTTTCATGATAATTTAATTGTTAAAATCGCTGCAGTGTTGGAGGAGGGAAACACGAAACAATTAATTTGTGTGTAGATACAATACCCCATTGGTAAAAGTCAGTCAACATCAACGTTTCCAAAATCAACTTTTACCTACCGTAGAACCAATGTCCATCAGGATTTAATTTAGGTCCATTAAGTCGAGTCAGGAGGTCGAAGGTGGCTCAGGACCAAAAATCTGGGCGGAGAGGGGAGGCCTTTGCTTGCCCTGCAGTTTTATATCACACGATGACACAGGCTACTTAAAAAAAGTTGAGTCAAGTAGCACCAATACGACTACAGGGTGCACTCTAAGTCGATTGCGGAACTTTAAGTAGGCTGTCTACTGATAACTACAAACAAGTTGTACCAGGTGGAGAAAAAAATGGAGCGAAAAAAATATCTGCTGTTCCATACAAAAGGTCGACTCAGTACTGCGCCAAATGTATGAAACAGCTGATATTTTTTTCGCTCAATTTTTTTCGCCACCTAGTGCAAGTTGTTTGTAGTGATCAGTAGACACCCTACTTAAAGTTCCGCTATCGACTTAGAGTGCACCCTGTATAGTTCTAAATATGAATGAACTCGACCACAGGCCTTTAGATTAGCATCAGCTCAATTACGTAATCAAATGTAAATGTCGCTAAAGAAAAAAACCGCTGCTGGTCTCTCAACTTTGGAAAAAAATCGCCGGCAAATCACCAAACGTAAATCCGCCAATGTATCCGGGAACTTATCAAAAATTTGCAATAGTAGGTAGTAGAAACATAATTAATTTCTCGAAGCCTTCAACTGACTCTACTTTGTGGAAAATAGGAAGAATGTTATCTATCTAACAGTTTCCAATAGAGCTTGGAAGGAAATTCCTACTGTGATTTGAATTTTCTTGTTTGAGGCAATAAACACCTTTTTATCTTATTTTATCTTAAAGATGCAATATTGGAAGGCTTTTTAAATTGTAACACAACTTTAAATAGTTTTTTTCTGCGCCAATTTGTCATAAGATAGTAAGATTTCGACAGAGCGCCAGCACCGTTTGCCTTAGGTTGCGGGTTCAAGCCCAGTCCTGACTATAATAATATCTGCTAGAGGAGCACAATGTCACGATAAAAGTTTTATCCCATTATCAGCTATCGCCATCTTGCTTTATTTTCCTTCGTGAAACGAGATGGTACCTGATAGTGGGATAAAACTTTTATCTTGATGTTGTGCTTCCCGGTCCAGGATTCATTATATTGTAGAAAAGTTAATAATAAGTTAGTTAAGTAATTTTGGGCATTGCAGAATAAAGTTCATAGACACTTGGCCATACTCTACCACCGGCGATATAGCGGCAAGCGCGCGTGACGTGACCAAAGCGTGCGTGAGCCAAATCGTCTCTCACACGCAAACTTCGCGCCAACTCCGCACACAGCGAGGTATCGCCAAAAGCCGTCCCAACACTCGCAGGTATCAAAAACTCGTCTATTATCGTCCGTCTGCCGTGCAGCCTGTCGTCATTAATGCAGTGCGGGTCGACGACCGCGTTTCGGCGGCAAACCGACGACGACGACGCGTCGCCGTGGGAGCGCCCCCTGCGCCCGCGCCGCTCTTTTTGCACTGATGAACTGGTAGCTCCGATATGATCCTGTTGATTGTTGGTTATGATTACGTCGGTTGGGCCGCACTCTGGTAACTTGGACACACTATACTGAGGTTTCAGTAGAGATCAGCGCGGGTCTCAGCGTTTTATTCATTGTTTGCTCTACAATCAAAATATAAGCTAAAACCCCCGCGCGTGGAGTCAATGCAACAAAAAGGGATATCTTAGTATGTCGCTGACTGCATTACGAGGTGCTGGATTTTGAAGAAAATATGAGTACCTATATGGTCTTTCTAATGTTATGTGTCAATTCGTGGCCCCGTTAGCCAGAGAAGCAGAAGAAGAATTCGTAGAGTACGTATTTTGTCCGCATAAATAATAGGTAGCACACACGAAGCGAAAGGAAAATATAAGCTGAAAAGCTGGTGACGAATCAACATATTTTGTCGTACAAGGCTGGTTGTTTAGACTCCGCTGATCACGAAAATATATTTTTCACCTCGCAGGCTCAGAAAGATGGCATGATCGTATGATTTGCATAGGCATTCGTACTTAGTGACCCTCTCCAAACTAGTCCCAACCACTGTGGGATTCAAGTCTTCTTTTCTCGAAACCACCATAACCTTTGTTTTTGATAGGTTCATCGAAAGCCCCGCATTTCGACTGCACTTGTACAAATTATCGACTAAGTATCTTCTGCAGATCTTCAGATTCAGATGCCATAAATAAATTATTTACATTGAACGTCAAAATATTATCTAAAGTAAAAAATGTATATAAATCAGCGGGGGGAGCATGACTTTTATCGAGGCGGATTTATCCAACAAAATGGCGGTCTATCAGCATTTTTGACGTCTATAGTGGGTTATATATCGTCGAGAGCGATATATAACCCACTTTATACGTCAAAAATGCTGATAAACCGCCATTTTGTTGGATAAATCCGCCTCGATAAAAGTCATGCTACGGGGACAGATACTTATTACTATCTAATACAGTATCTAGCTACTATTTTTTCTCCAGCTTCACTAGCTTCAGGCGTGGAGGCTATGAGAGCGGTATCGTTGGCGTATCTCAGATTTATTAATCACGTGCCCGTTGATTGTGATAGAATAGAGATTAGATAGAAGCGGGGACAGGGTGCACTCTTGCCTCACTCCGCGACAAATCGCAATTTCGTCGGTTTCGTAACCGTCCACTCTTACCGTACTTAGACGTCCACTCTGCTTAGATATTATATTTTTGCCATCCTTTAGTTAGACACTAAAGGAACAGTTAAATTGTTTCAAATACGCAGTAATGCAAACAGTGTATAAATTAATACTTTCTAGACTACCTGTATGTAAATCCTATAATATTATTGTTTTAATTTTGCTTATATTTTCGTGCTGTAAGAATTAAAAGGTGTTCCAGCCTCACAATAGGTTCCCTAACCTACTGTGCTATGTTTACGACTATGTCGTAAGCAGATGATTGTAAATAACTTTATGTCAATAAACGAACATTTTAAAACAAAACAAACAAACTCTCACCGTACTGGTCTGGCTCCAGTAGAGGTTTCCTATAATCCTCATAACCTTGCAGTCGATTCCAATCTTGACGCATTAAGGCTCGGTATAAGGCTAACTAGCGCCACCAATGTTGAAAAAAACATATGTCCCTTCAGAAGAAGTTTCTGACAAAATCCTAAGATGAGCTCATGCGCCATGCTTTTCTAGATTTTTAAGTGTAGGTACCCAACTCAATTTATAGTCTTAACCTTTAAGTACCGTGGTGACGTCTCACAGACGTCGGAGTACCTTTGCGCGATCATATTTCGGCCGGCGCGGCCGCTACATTTTTGCCCCCCGTAGTACCTTCCCCAAACCACTTTCGCAGCCGACCAGTGAGGAGCAAGAGCACGTAAGGTGCACCCGATTCCCGCTACGCTGTTGCTGACGTCTCACAGACGCCAGGTCGGTACTAATGTTATTTTTGCTATTCGGCTGAGTGACGCTTGCACGTTGTTTATGTATTTTTTTACTTAATGTCTCTTAGACGTTACCACGGTGTTTATGATAAAGCTTGTTTCAGATGTCCGAATCTTAGGAATCAACTGCAAATAAACTGAAGGTTCAACATGATAGGGACAAAAGAGCTGTTGCTTCTGAACATTAAGAGGACATTTTTCATGCTGCGATCGAAGAAGAAGACTCAGATTCAGATTTTAGACAGTTTGAAGACAGCATTGCAGACCCAAATTTCGCCTTGGAAGTCGGTGAAGATACGCTTTCGGAGCAGTCGGAGTTAGAAACTGAAGATATTCCTTCCATCAAAAACATTGCCGATGTGGCTTTGGACCTAGGTATGGATGTCGACGCTAATATTTCTCATCGGCAAGATGCCATGGACAATGAAGAATCGCGTAATGTAGATCCTCAGCCAAACAGCCTTCCGATGTACCACAATCGTCACTACTATGGTCATAACCGCTATAAGTGGTCTTCTAGAGAGCCGATTGCCCGTACTAGCCGAACCCAACTTCACAACAAAGTCCATATATGCCAAGGAGCCGGGCCCTCAAAATTTTGTAGTCTGGTTGGGCTTTTCTTCTTAGTATAATGTTTAGGATCCCAATTGCAGGCTGATTATGCTAAGAAATAGAAAAAATGCCAAGAATATAGATTTTTGCCCCAGTAATACAATATTTTTTTGTCACCAAAGCGGCCACTTTGACCCTTGTCATTTTTCCAAAACTATGTCTTAAGTTGTTAATTATGAATAAAACTGATACATTAGAGGGTCGTGAATATGAAAAAAGATGATTAGAAGAGTTTTTACGTTTAAATATTTTTTTATATTAATTTTAAAAAACCTCCGATAAAAATATAAAATTTTCCCTCTCTCAGTTTTACATGTTGGATTACGTAATAAACAAATATTATGTTATTTTTTTTCATTTGTTTCATTCAAAAACATCATAACACAGAACTTTCACAATAAAAAAATGGAAGGGAATAAGTATTTCTTTACAGACGATCATTTAAATGTCACGTCTGTCAGACGCTACCACGGCGCTAATGCGACGTATTCACCACCACGGTACTTAAAGGTTAAGCTAAAAAATTTACGATAACCGCCTAAAACGGCCGCTTTTGGCGGTTATCGAAATTTTTTTAGCTTAAAAGTAAATTTCGAAGACACTTAAAAATCTAGAAAAGCATGGCGCATAGGCTCATCTTAGGATTTTTTCAGAAACTTCTTCTAAAGGAAGATATGATTTTTTTAACATTGGTGGCGCTAGTTAGCCTTATACCGAGCCTTAAGTAGTATCTCGTGTTTGACACGTTCGAAGGTTTTTTCATCTGCATTTCTCGACAGGATAATAATATTCAGTGCAAACAAGGCCTCTGGTTCCTAGCCCCGACCGGAAATCAAACTGGCTATCGGCAATCTGTGCGTCGCTCTTCACTCTTATCACTTATCCTCTCGTGGATTATCGATAGGAAGAGTTTCAAGACTTTGCTCATAACTGATGAGCGATCTTCAACACTGGCTAGCTCCGTCTATTCCCTGACGTTTCTAAGCCACGACTCCTTTTCTTCGACAGTTGTGTGAATTGGCCCCCTGGGTCGACGGCGCTCTGGAGGCTGCGGAGGACTCCGTTCCGATACCGGAATTGTAATTGACAACCGAGCGCGCCCTCCGTACAACAAAGATGTTTTATAACGAAAGGATTGCTCTGTAGAGCTCTGAAGTTGAGAGCTGAGACGAAGCTGCTGATTCGAAATTCTTACAAAGTTAAAAATGAAAGCACTGCGCTGTGCTTCAGTCAGGCAACGGCTACTTCCTCCATGATAAAAAAATCTAACATAAGGAAATTAAATTGTCGAGGTGGGCTCCATTTCCTATTTCCAACACTAAATCACCAATAATGACACATTTCTTAGGGCTCAAACGAGGACAGGGTTGAGACGTTTGGCGCGACGTGCGGGCAAATCAAACCTAATGGCTAGGTAGGTAGGTATTACGAGTATGTAATCCGTATCAATAGAGAAAGCATTACGCGCCCTCTTGCTGAAATCATATACAATGAAACAGAGACAACTCTAGTTTTTAAGCTCATCCTAAATATTTTCTCTAGGAACGAGTTATATCAGAGCTTTTATGGAGAGGCGTCGCGGGAGTCAAAGCCTGCTGCCTGAAACTTCAAGTTCTTCAAGATATTCCAAAAGTGAACTCTTATTTATGAGCCTTCTGCCGTATTTATTCTTTGGAAGCTAGCCTGTTGAATAATTCACCACATCCACTCATAATTTACCTAGCGAGATGTCAAGACCGCTCGAAATTTAAAATTGGCTTTTTTCGCGCTGGATGCTGGTGGACCTCTCTTTTTATCTCTGTTAAGCGTGTAGCCTATGAATTTTGATTTTCAATTTGCACTCCATAATAATGTTACGAAATAATGGAATATGTGGGCATATTTGATATTTTCTAACATAATTTGATGTTGAAGGTCCACACCACACGGTGTGATGTAGTGACCAAATTAAATGAGAATTCAACATTGTACTAGGGAACGTTAGATTAAATTGAATATGTTATGTTTAAAATTAAGTATGAACAATATAAATATTTATATTAAGGCCTTTGAACTGTCACGCCAACCTTCCTGGTCCCAATTAGTGGTGGTGATTAGTGCAAACTATCACTTCAGATGGCACCCCATCGTCCGTAAGACCAGTAACAATGAGGTTCTAAAATTCGCATCGACATTTACTTGGCTCGGTACACGGTCTGCAAGAGGTGGTGGGTTCAACTCCTGTTCCGAGCGAATTTTTTAACCTTGTAAAAATCTTTAAAATGTTCCCTAGCACGGTTCCCTAGTTCCCTAAATCGAACTTCGATTTTCGCCAATGGTAATCGGCTTCGTCTTAGCCGGTAGACCCCCAGACTAATGTATTTTTCCGCCATAAAATTTTTAATACGTTTGTGAATATAGCAGTAGTACCTATATCGAGCTAGCCTACACTAAACTTTATTTCAAGCTAATCCGCTAGCAACCTTTGTGACGGCCTTGGCTTAGCAAAGTTATTCCGCTGCAACTGGGCCAACATACGCTATAATAGCACGTCGTCCTAACAGTCACTCCAATATGTAATACAATGAAAGCCTATTTTCACACCACCATGGATGGTTGAGAAGATTTAAACAATATATTTCATAGATTTTTGTAGGAATTAGGTGCACCCAAGCGTATTCGAGACGAGAGTTTTACCCACATTATTTTTTCTCTTTGCCCCTCTACCCTTGAGGTATTTTTTTTTCAATATGGCGCAATTTACAAAATTCTGTATTTCACGAATTGAGACGCATTTCATATTTTAATTTTAGAAAAAAGCCTTACCTTTGAATAAACATTATGAAATATATAAAACCAAAGCATGACTATGCTAATTCAAAGATAAATTAATTTAAAAACTTTGTCAATTAGACCGCAATAGCGTCAAGGGTAACCCCCCAGTTCTATAGAAAAAAATTAAATATATTCGTTGGTCGAAAATATTATTACTTATGTCTTTGTGGTATGATAATATAAAAAGTGCTATTTGCTTGGATATTGTAAGGTGAAAATAGTCTATACCGGCCACAGGTTCACGAAAAAACTCTAGCTAAGATGTGGATATGAACGTGACTATACATAACTGTTCCATAAAATATACTAAAACTTTAGAAATTGTACCGAAAAAATCCTTGCAATACATCTAAATAGTTCCCAATCAGGACCCCAGTATAGCTATTTCAGTGCAAATACAACAAACAGGCTATTATTAGTCGAACGCCAGCACCCCTTGGGGACGCATTTTACAAGAAAAGCCTCCTTTGTGCGGAGAAACAGAGAGTCGGGGCCTCATTCTAAAGAATCTTGCACGAAGAATAAGAAAATATTTTATTTTATTATTTACTTGCCTACCATATCGTACCTCATTATAAGTCTAAAACCTAGGGCAGGACCGGACCCCCTGTATTCTCTAAAATATCCACCGTAAAAATAGCCGTTTTAAATGCCAAGAAAAATATTGTTCATTTCAATAAGGGCTATTTTCGAGTGTTTTGACGAATTGACGCTCAACGGTTGGGTATTTTTTTTACATAATAGAGGCGCTGGGAATTCTCTAAAAATCCACTCTTGTTTTCAACTGTCAAAACGCGGATTAGAAATAGCTCTACGACTATTATTATTTCATCTCCCAGGGTCTGAAAGTTACGCTTACACGCTAGCACTCTACTCGGTTACGTTACGGGCGACTTTACAACAAAAGTGTACACTCTGACATGCTGTTGTGTGTACCTTGGTTGTCTATGGTTTTTTGGTGCATCTAAATTCCAACATATGTATACATTTCCTCGCTATTTATGATAAAAAGTTTGTTACGCACGGATGCAATATTATTTGCGTCTAGTGCTTCTGAATACCTCGCTACGCTCAGGTTTCTTTTTTGGGATGAAGGGATGATGAATATCCTACAACAAAGTGAAATGCTAATGTCAAGCCTTGGCTAATGTCAAACTTGAGTAGCTGTCAGCATATTAATAGACACTATCTTGAGATTGACATTGCCATTAGGCAAGGCTTGGCATTAGGGGATTTTCTGACAGCTCGTAAGTTGTAGTTCCAAATTTGCAACTAAATGTCGCTGACGAGACATGTTTTATTTTTATGCCAGTTCGCGCTCGTTGACCTTCGTAGATACGTCCAAATACATTTAAGTATTAGTGGTGGAGCAAAATTAAGTGTTTCCGGTTATACCATTCACTCATACAAGAACAAAAAAAAGTCGCGCACTTTTTCATGTACCAAAATGGAATGATGTCTACGACGATAAAAGATGAAGTCACAGAAAATTTAAGTGAAGAAGACTTTTCTCTTTTGTAAAGCACTAATTTACTCCACATGTCGGATCAACGCCATCTGTCACAGCTTTTGGAACTATTTTTTTATTTTTTTTTAGCTGTTAGAAAATCCCTCATTGAGTTCGATCTTGACTCGATGGCTATTAATGCCACCCTAAGTAATTAGACGTTTTCAGAAGAAAAAAAACGTAGTTCTTTTTTTCTCCACTGATGGCGCTTATAATACGGCACTATAACGGCAGTCAGTTGAAATTTCATCAGTGTTGCCAACGGTGCGACAAATTACCGTAAACTGTAATAATCATAACCAGAAACACAATTCATTGCTTGCAAATTTTATCGCATCACGTAGTTAATGTCAGTATCCTACCTACCTATTCTATATTTATCCAAAACCATTTCTGTTTTTGCTTTTAAGAATAAAAATTGCAAATGTATGACACGGCATTTTTACCGATTGAACATGGCAAGCCTGATTCTTATCTGTGGTATTTGTGTATCTTTAGTATTAGTACTTTATAATCTGTGAATCTGTGGGGAAAAAGCGTTATTTGACTGCCGTTATGTAGCCGTATTTTCTGTGCCATCTAGCGAGCATTTTAAAATCAGCTTTTAACTGTCAGTTGAAAACGGCTCATTGTCGGCCCACTGTGCACCCCCGGCAGAATAAAAATTAGCTCTCCAAGAATAACCCCCCGGAAAAGGAAGATCTTCCGGCGTCACTGCGGGTGTTCGGACAATGGTTTGTTACGGCTTTGTGACACTTGAAAAAAGGCGGGAGAAGTTGGAATTGTAACAGTAGTTGGAGAGCTGGTGACCATTCGACTTATTTTATCGGACAAGGCTGGGAGTTGGGAGGCAGTAGACTTCGCTGAGTCTGGGCAAAATAGTCTTGCATTGCAGGTCTGCTCCGGTTGAAACTTATACTTAGTTTTGATAATATTTATGCACAACTCATGTAGGCACAGTAGTCGTTTGGTCTTTGATGCATGCAAGTTAGTAAAAGCCAAAGCTCATCTATAAAATTATGACAGGTGACTCAAATTTTTTTAGATTTATAAGATTTAAAAAGAGCAATTTTCCCGCAAATACACAGGTTTTGAGTGCTAGCAACAATGCGTTTTTTAAAGAATAAGCACACAGCTCTCCAGTATGCTTAGCGTGGTCGTTTTGACACACTCTCGAACTCGAGTGACAGACGTGCCATGTATATTGTGCGGGCATGGCAGGCGGGATTCGAGATGGCAATAGATTAGGGTCATGTCGAGCAGAAAGTAGATATTGCAATTTATACTAAAAATGTTGTATTTTTGTCTCTATCGCCATGTTGGCGTAGAGCCAACTCGAGCCCGACCGACAAGTTGACAGTTTTGCATAGAGAAGGGCCTATCTCGGGCTTACCATGCTGCACGTACAGTTATACTTACTGGGGTGGGGAGTCTTGTTCAATTTATAGGCTCGAGATGGGTTTGTTCAGGCGGTGTCTTGGATCTTTTGTGTTGAGAGATAATGGGTTTCATAAAGTTTCATTGCTGTTCTCAACAGAAGCTAAAGCAACGCGTATTACCTACAGGACAATAATGTTTGATAAGTACCCATTTGATAACTGAATAATTTAGTGATTTGTGTACAGTCAGCGATACTCTAGGACAGGGGTCACCAATTAGTTTCGCTCGGGGTCCGTTTTAAGAAATGAAATCGCGGTCCGAGCAAAGGTTGAATAGAAAAAAAAAACAAACTTTATGTAATTAAGGAAATAACAAAGGTATTTTTTTACGTATCAATGAGAAAAATAAAATAATAAATCTCCAAACATCTGTCTAAAGTTTGGAGTAAAATTGGTGCCAGCTAGACAATCAACGCTTTCGCAATCCACGAACTCTTTCTCGCTTGTTAGCTCGTTACTTCGGTTGGCCGTTTTCGAATTGACGTCAGCAAAGATACATTTTTAATACACTTTTAATGGGCATTGATCAGTGAGGCATCGATTGCCGTAAATTGAAAACCATGTCGAGGAATAGGGATATTGATTACTATTAGGGGTTTAAATAAGTAAAATTAAAACGGATTATTAATATTTATCGCCAAAAATGTTTACTTCATTTTTCTTTCGATGACGTCATCATAGCCTCTAATGCGGTAGTTCCATTGCCTACAAATATTTAAAAAAACAACTGTCAAAAGTGTCAAATAACTGAGAAAATAACCTTCTTGTTGACTTGACAGTTTTGACACTGACATTTGTCAAACGTCAACATATTTTTATTTTTTAAAAGCATGAATGAAGGCAATGAATTGATGTACGGTCGGCCACAATCTCAGATACCCCATGGCAGCTCTTATCGCGCGCGGCATAAGGGCGCCAATCGAACAAAAAGGGGTATCTGAGACTGTGGCCGACTGTACATAATGCCAGTGGTGACGTCATACACAAAACTTTTAGAAATTTTAAATTATTAATAAAAAAATATTTACATAAAAAATTAAAAAAAATATTCAAATTAGTTTCTTATATTTGTCTATATTTTCGATTTATAGAAAACAAAATAAAAAATGACGATGCCCAATGGGGAATACATTTTTATTAAATTACGTACTCTGTAGTGTAAGTTGTTGTTCTCGCGGTCCGCAAAAAATGGGTCGGCGCTCCGGATGCGGACCGCGGTCCCCCATTTGGTGACCCCTTCTCTGGGATATCCCAATTTTGTTCAATTGTCGCACTTACGCCACGTGCGATAAGAGCTACCATATCCTAGCGTGTGCTGACCAGGCTGATTAAGAAAACTTGTAAACTCTGAGCAACTCCATACGCGCTGAACTCTGAACGTCCATAAAGTGTCCATAACAGAACTCTGAACGCGGAACGCAGAACTCCGGGCGGTGTGAGCGGCACCTATAGATCACTATCTGATGTGCCACTGATGTGCCACGAAAGAAGAGAAACCACGTGGTTTGACATGTGCAGTGACTATTTATCTTTTTAGCGATTTTAAGATTAGGTCTGAGTGCGGGAAGGGACCGGGCGTCATCGTAGCGGTGGAAAAAGGTGCGGGAGGCGTGGTGAAGTCTATTTTTCCGTGGCACGGTTTTTTATAAGTAAGTAGAGATTTTAAATCAGTATCTACGAGTACCTCCTTAGAATGACCTCGGTCTAGGCTCGAGAGGCGAACTGGCGAAGCGATATCGGTTGTCGTTTGCCGCATGCACCGTGCGGCACACTTCCACTCTTGGAAGTTTCTACAATCACATGTTGAAACCTGTTGCCTGGCTCGCCTGCGGGCTGTTCCCGTCCGGCCGTATTGTCTTCCTCGAGATGGCAGCGACTAGCTATGGACTGCGGAAGAAAAAATACTATTTTTTGCACTTGGTCCCTTTTCAGTGTCACAAGACCTTTTTGAAACACCCTGTATACAAAGTGACTGCGCATCTCGAGAGAAGAAGAGATCCGTCGACAGAGCACTACCTAGAATCCTAGATGGTCCAACGACATAGCTTGTCTGCGAGAGTAAGTAGGTACCTAACTGAAAGTAGGGTCTGCTTTTGGCAGAAGCATCGTAATAAAATAAAGTAATTTACAAAATAATGTTGTGTTTCAACTTATGAAGCATTCAGTTGACCACGTTTATGCACAGTAAGACACACGCTAGGATACCCCTTTTTGTTCAATTTGGCGCCCTTAAACTGCGCGCGGTAAGAGCTACCATGGGGTATCCTAGACTGTGGCCGACCGTACTATGGATGCCTTAAATACGAATCGAACAGAGAGTGGAAAAACTCCAAGAGCTGATATTTTTTCAGAAAGATATTTTTTCAGAAACCAATTTGTGATGCTTCGGGAGCAACCCGACCGCTCGGAAACTGCGCATTAGTAAACATTAAGTTGAGTTATAAATTAGTTTACGATCAACGTTTTAACTCTATTATCGAGGAAACGCTCTTTATATTGCAAACTTTTACAACCTGTCTCGAAATGGCAAAGGATTTTCTTTTTACCTCAGCAATATGAAGGCACCGACTTTATGCAGGTAATATGTTTCTTGAGGATGTTTTAAGCGTTTTTGCGGTTTGAACAATGCAATAATCCGGCTTAAAGGTCCTAAAGGTCTCGTGATGCGGCGTAAATAATTAAAACTCCAAGAATTATTTACAGGATGCTGTTTTGGTCAGTGACACGACACCCGACTCATGGACGATAGTTTGAGTAAAGCTTGAAGCTAAAAATAAATTCTTTTTTTTTCTAAAAATTTTTTGATTGACAAATTGCCTTGTTTAAGTTTTTCTTTATTAACCGCGACGTGCGGACAGGACACCCCCGCTTTCTCAAAGCGCGCGTATAATAGTAAGGGAGGCCACAGTTGAATGTTTTTGGGTGTGTTTCACAGATATTTTTAATTTTTTGATTTTTTTTTTTGCTTAAGTATCGAATAAATAATCACTCCTGAGTAGGGTTTCACTTTACAAAACCACACCTTGTATTTACACACAACACACTGTATTTTACAGGAAACCTATTTTATAATATAAAATATGCGGCAATTTTATACAAATTACCGCCACGGAACAAAAGCCACAGGGCAAGGTGAGGCTGCTCAGACCTTTATAAGCATACAATATGACAGCGCTATGTCTTTATCTGTGTTGTCGCAATGTCTTAAAGCTCAAGCAGTAGGTACCTAGGTACAACCAAAGCTCATAACATCCGGCTCGAAGGACCAATAGTAGGTAATTAAAGCTTTATGTCCCACAGCTTGCAGGCAGACAATAAACCAATAAGTACACATGACAGCACGTCGACCCTTACATGCTAGCACTCTACTCGCTTACGTTACGGGCGACTTAACATCAAAAGTGTACAGTCTGACGTGCTGTCGTGTGTACGTTCGGCCACAATCTCAGATACCCCATGGCAGCTCTTACCGCGCGCGGCATGAGGGCGCCAATCGAACAAAAAGGGGTATCTGAGACTGTGGCCGACTGTACCTATTGCGAGTTGCGTCTAGCCCGACGAACTAATAAACTTAACCTATTGCTATAAAATGGGCTTAACACAGATACAATATCATGCATGGCAGCTCTTACTGGTATCCTAGCGTGTGGGCAACTGTACCTGTGTTCTTATACGAGGAGGCATGTTGGACTGAAAACAGTTTAGTTCACTGCTATACCGAAGTGGTATTCTAATGTTGATAGAGCAAAATAACTGAAGTTCAGTAATTTTTTTCAGCATAATATTGTATCAGCCTTCATAATGCTGCTGTTGTAGAGGCTATTGTTGTTGAAAATTTTTTGTTATTGTATGTATTGTTGTTGTAGTTGACGCTATTGCGTACATATAGTATTTTTTTTTAAATTAATCTCTTTGGATTCGCATCGGAATGTTTATTCAAAGGTAAGGCTATTTTGTATTGCAAATTGCGCCATATTGAAAAAATTGCGTCAATGGTAGAGGGGCGGGTCTTTATAGTAACTAACAGATTGACAGGCAGCAAATGCGTTGATTATCTCTTAGGGAAAATGAGAGTCTAAGTTCGGAACGTTACTATGGCGGGATTCCGATCTGTTATTTTTGTAATCTGTACAGCGCCCCGCAGAGGGCGTGGCTTCCCACCCCGTCACTCCCCTGCTTCACCCCCTCAAATACCTAAATATCGTCTATTAAGAGCGCCTTAAAGTATAATGTTAACCCAAAACTGTCTCACGTGGTCTGTGGGTGCGTGCATGCGTGCGCGGGCGCCGCTGTGACAACAATGGCGGCGAGGTCACGGCGACAAACACCTCCAGACGAAGCTTAGGGGTCAGAGGTATAGCTTCCAAGTGAGAAGCTCTATTTTGTTTGCTTTACACTGCTGCATGGTTTAGTTACACTTGACTTTATGCTCTAGAAAATGAAGTGAGAGAAGGATATGGTATGGGCAAAATACCCTATGAAATGTCCCATACACTGCAGCGCCTGAGTGGTCTCTTCACAAACAAAAATAATATTTTTTACAGGTTTACGAGCGGGCTAATTATTGTTTATCTAATTTACAGATCAATTACGCACGCACCACATTTGAAAGTGAGATAATGTTAGAGCTGGAGCAGCAAACCTGTCCTAAAAGGCAGTTGAATTTCGATGATATTAGGCACGATTAGCATTAGATTTTGAAAAAAAAAAAAACAGAGTTTGATAAACTTGGATCTTTGTAGGTAGGTATCTACGGCACCTTCATTCTTACTCGATGGTTGAACTCGGAAATAAAGAACAGTAAAATTTCCAATTTCACTTTTTTTTTTGTTTTTTGACTTGTTGTAAGATTTTAAAAAATGTGTTTCAAAACGAGCAATAGGCAGAAGGCTCGTAAGCAAGTTCTCCTCTACCTCCATAGCACGTAACTCGTCTCTCCCTATTTGCTTAACAAACGCGCCGTCGCGGCCGGTGCATTTTTGTCAAACAATGCACCTCACTTACTTAAAAATCGAATACCAAATTTTCCAAGTAGCCTCTCCCGTCTGTATTTAAACTGGATTTCGACGGGTCCACTGCGAGTTTGACGTTACGATGGCAATATGAAAACTTGGTGTTCCGGAGATGCCATTTAACTATCGGTTTAGGCGACTCGCTCCATCAAAATTTGGCTTTTTTAAAGGCGATCCATCCCTTATTACTTATGTAAAGCTAGAAATAAGCCTCTTTATTTTTACGCCACTCTACCAGTATTAAATTAGGATATAACATTGCGCAACAGTGTGGACGAAACTTTGAAAAAAATTTGATTAGTGTATTTCTCAACTCAGAAACCGGGCCTTACTGCCGGTTTCTGAATTGAGAATTTCGCTAAGCAAATGGGTAAGTATCCTTCTGTCTCTGCAGAGATTGCTCACAAAGGAGCGTGACAGAACGATGTTAAGTATTTGCTTAGTAGAATTCTCAATTCAGAAACCGGGCCTTAGCTTTTTATACGGACTGATTTATTAATTTATGGATGGAAGCCGGTAACCCCTCGACCGATTTGGATCAAGTTTGAACTACTTAAACATTATTTTTATTTCATTTACGTTGCCCAAGTAATCTTCGAACGAACATACATACAAACAAACGCTCTGGATTGTTCGAGTAGACTCGGAGAACATCGCTCGCTCGTTAAAATATTGCAGGGTACCTACAATAAATTATATTTCATCATCATCATCAACATCATCATCCGCTGCTGCTTCCAGAGCTCGCTATCCTCGGTCATCCTCATCTTACCGCTACCGGAGTGTTGCAGCACCATGTAGAGTCCACGGAATGACAGTTGCTAGTATACCACTGACAGATAAAGTCTTTGTAGCAACTGTCATTCCATGGACTCGATTTAAAAATTAGAGTTTAGTTCATATTTTAGGTGAAACTCAACTGACAGGTGTCAACGAAAAGAGGCCATAGAAGCTTGAGCTTCAAACCTAATAAGGTTGCGACCTGCGAGTTTTTTTTTCTTAAAAGACTCTAGCTTTATGATAAAAGCCATAGCCTTATTTTAAGTTCTAGTCTTTAAAATGGAGGCAAGCTTTAATTATAAAGGCTTAAAAGCACCCAACTAAATCCCATAGAATCCGCATTACGTATAAAATCACAATAAAAACCTGTCCCCACAGAAACAAAAGATATCAGCAATAGAACAATACGAAACATCATTTCGACCATACGTTTAATATTCGAATGTCAACCTTATTGCATTAGTGTACAGTTTTACTTTAATTGCATGGACTACGAGCAAATAAGCTCCCAAAGGCAATTTGGGCATCTATTTTTCCAGACACATTTCAGAGTTCTATGTTGTATCTAGTTTTATCCTTGATCGAAGCTTAAAAGGCTCGAGTCCTTTCATCATTAATCCTTACTCAAATCAATCTTCCTCATAGGATCCCGGCTACAGGCGTGAACCTGCGGCGGTCGCGACCTCGCCGCCATTGTTGTCATGTCACACACCGGCGGCGCCCGCGCACCGCGACGTGACACCACACCACATGTGCATACAAACTACATACAGGGTGTTAAAAGACCGCCAACAGACCCGAAAGCCACGCATACTAGACACCAAAACAAAGTACTTTTTCGATAAATTATTGCTGGGAAATGATTTTGGTTTTTTAGGTTATAATTTTGAAAAATATTTTATCACGCAATGGACGTGTATGTATAAGTTCATGTTACTTAAGCTTGAAGTGTCGATGTTTAGGATACATTACGGGTTGCAATTTTAACGTCGTTTTTTGTAAGAAACATTCATAATTTTGATATGGCCTCTTGAGAAGGTATGTTAAGAACTAGATACTAAATACATTACTGCAAAAAAAAAGTTTTGAAAAGTCCGACTTTGAACCTCATTATCTCGGAAACCTTTGATTTGCCCGACCACTAATAATGATCGAAGCAGCTCTATAAACCAGGGCCCAGGGCCCTTAGCCTGTAACACAATGGTGCCAAAATGGGGTGTCAGGTGACAACTTCAATTACGATTTGCTAACGCTGTCTGTCCTTTTAATGTTTTTGAGACGCCATTGTGTTACAGGCTAAGGCCCCAGGGCCCTTAACGCCATATGCGTTAAAAACTGCTGAATAAAAATAAAAATGCTCATTACTTTCACAGCTTTTCTGAAACAATCAAGAACAAGCTTAGACAAATTATAGAGTTCCATTCTGCACAACTAGTTGGTCGGATCGGAATGGAACAAGGGAAAGCCAACTCTACGACTGCCATCTTAAAGCTTAGATCTTCTTCGAGGCTTACAGCAATCTAGAGAGCTTAGTGTACAGGCGTAGTCAAAACTACATTAAAGTGACAGTATAACAGGAAGAACTTCAAAATAGTGTTGTTTCGCTTTGATTTTATATAATTTGAGCGAGAGGGCGCGTGCTTTGAATTTAATCCTAAATGTTATCATTAATGAGACGGGTTATATTAACTCAATAAGTCAAATGCGGTGGACTTGAGTTCTTGTAGCTTGGAAGATCGCTACCAAAAGTCTGAAGCGCTCACAGCCTAGTTGTACTAGCCGTTCTTAATCGATTGGCATAGTTAAGCAACAACGGCCGCGGTCAGTCCATGGATGGGTGACCGCTAGTTGCAATAATATCTGAGCGCTTCCGTGCTTCGGAAGGCACGTTAAACCGTTGGTCCCGGTTGTTGTTGATTAATAACAATCGTTAAGCCATGTCTGAGGCCCTATGGGCGGCTTAAAAACTCTGACACCAGGGGTGGCCACTACCTCATACGATTACCTACCTACCAAAAGTCGCCCCCGAAAAAGTCTCTACGCAATGCAGCGAAGTAAGGTAGTTCGTAAGCATGCAGGACATGTGAGGCAGTTAACATGCTCCGGCCCAATCAGGGTACCTACTCCTGAACCTGACTGCTAATGGGTCGGGTAAAAAAAAAACAAAATCGTACATTCTTGAATTTTGAACTCGAGCAACTTTCTTGATGCTTGTGATCAACTGGTTCAGCATGAGCGCGCCATATCTACAACTACATTCTACATGGATACCACATCTCTATCTCACTCTTTTGATCTACATAGAGCGGTACAGATATAGGTGTATCGAGCAATAAAAACCTCGATAATTGCAATGAGCCGTTTTCAGCACAAATTCGCAAAACATTTCATAGATGGCGTCTACAGGCGTGGCCATAGAATAACCGGAATACGGCTGTCAAAATTAATCGGCGCTAAGCGAAATTTGACAGCCCTATTCCAGTTCTTCTCTGGTCACGCCTGTAAATGCCATCTATGAACTGTTTTTAATTTGTTCTTTGAAAACGGCTCGCTGGCGGCTTATCTGTGCCATCGGCTTTCATTTGCTCGTTTCATAAATTTGAAACCTTGTGATTTTGAAAACCAATAACCGTCCATCCACATCACCGCTTATTCGTCCCGAGAATGCTCGAGAGTAAACCAACTCTCCGATAATAAGAAAATTGTGCATCGAGCCGGCTCGTATCCTACCGATCTTGGTGCGTAATTTAAAAAACGTTTTGCGCGTCATCGCGGTGGCTGGCCAGCCGCATATCAGGCCCGAATCAATCATAATTGCCCATTTTTTAGTGCGATCTCGAGAATACGCTCCTGTGGGCGCGCACTCTGTGTAGAGTTAGTACTCACAGAAGACACGAAGACTGCATTTACACCAACCATGCATGTCCAACTTAGCGTGCCCATCATACCTATCAAGGATTTAAGCTCGATACTGCTGACTTTGTCACTCTAGGTAGTGTTAGAGAGAGCATTGTATCGATCGATGCATTGCATAATCCCATTCACGATGAAGACAAAAGGTAAAATAGTTAAATTTTCGTGCGCGCTACGTATGGGATATTCGATCGCGTAATCTCGATTTGTAATGAAAATTGATCTCGTTCAGGGTAATTTGCTCCATACCGCGGGTACGGTACGTACTGTGGTGTGTTTGAGATGTGTGTTTGGTGTGGTTGAGAAGCTGCGTTTCGGCGTTCCTATACCTACATTTTGGATATCTAAAGAGAAAACGTCCCGTATTGGCTCCTAGAAGTAACCCTATTAATAGGGATGATGATTGCATCAACAATAAATTTTAAAACTCAAAACAAACGTCGCAAAACATCTAGGTACGATCTACGGTTTTTGGAAACAATTTATATTTTGAATCAATGGAACATTTAAAAAGTACTTACTTTATATACTGAGACGTGACATCACAAGTAGGTATTTTCATACAACTAATTTAACTAACATGTGATGATCCCTTATTGTTCTTCTGTACATTCCTATCTTGTGCACGCAGCGCGGGGCGGTGGGGGGAGCGGGGTGTCACTGCGCAAATGCACTCGTAAACTCGACTGGGGGTCAACGCACCCCCCCGCTGTCTCCCCCCTCCCCCCTTAGCATAGCAACCTTTATTATTCTACAATTAAACTAAAAAGGCCCCACTTGCAGGCAGATGTGGGCTGATATTATGCTGATAATTATGAAATTATAATGGCGTTTAAACTTGTATTTACTCAGGCCTGCGATGACGTTGATCCGACTCGAAGGACCAGCTGGAGCGATGAACGAATGAACTAAAAGGGCTACTTGCTAGAGTCGCGAGAAAATAATAGGTAGGCAACCAACATCATGGATGAGTGACAAGTTGACAACGTCATTCGCGCATCTACATAAGCATGGGCTGGGCATAGTGAATCGCCCGCGCGCAACGAAAAATCCACAAAATCTATTCCTTTATTAATAAAAAAATAAAAAATCGAAAATGTTCACATATCAAACCCTAGAATTAGTTGAAACCTATCTAACACAGCCTAACACAGCTTTTCTGTAAGAGACAGTGCCTATGAGTTGGATAATACAAATACTATGCTTTGTTTTTATTCTGCTGAAGTCTGAGTCTGCGTTTAACACTGATCCGGCTCGAAGGACCAGTACAGATTGTCGGGCGCAGTGGAGCGATGGGATGGGTGTCTCACAATATGCAGTTTGCGCGTAAATGAGAGTCTCCTACAGAGTATCCAAACCTTTTATACGGTTTTATGTGCCAAACATCACAGAGCATGTACAAGGCAAGAACAGATTTACTCAGTGAAATTCTCAATTCGGAAACCAGGCATATTACGATTCTAGCTTTTGCCTGCCTGCGACTTCGTCCGCGCAGACTTAGACAAATTTATACAACAGGTAAGTTTTTTTTTATGTGGCTGTATTAATCACTGAATTTTTACTGAAAAAACCCCTCATTTTGGACGTGGAGTTTGAATCGAAGTGCACAGCATGCGCAGGCCAAGTTCTTAAACGGCCGACTGTTTAGGTTTACACGAAAGCCTTTGCGCTGTTTGACCCCCCTGTTGCTTTTCTCATCGACACGGGGCCCCTACCCATGTACCCTAAACCAGCCCTGCTCAGAATATCTGTGATGATGATCGACCTCCCATCTTTCTTCTTTGTGATGGCATGGTATGAACTCCAAGGTGAAGAATTACGATTTTCATTTCAACTTTTGTCCTCGGAATGAGATGAGTATTATTAAAAAACTCTGCAGAGAAAGTACCTACTGTATTACGAACGGTGACTTTTACAATTCATGAATATGATTAGGTAGTTACTTTATTATCTGCTGGGGTTGGTTGGTGACTTGGTGAAGTTATAGACGTTGCCAAGGATTGGTTGCACGTAGTACAATGGTTCATGTATGAGTACAGCTAAGATGTGTGGGATGGTAATGGCCACTTATTGCTGGACACATGGCTTCCGGCATTATTGCTTTTCAAATGTGCGGGGGTCTACCGGCTAAGGCCAAGCCGATTACCATTGGCGAAAATCGAAGTTCGATTTATGAAAAATTAACTGAGTGGCAGTAAAATAAACTGGGTGGCAGTGCATTTTTCAAAAATCGAACTTCGATTTTCGCCAATGGTAATCGGCTTCGTCTTAGCCGGTAGACCCCCTAGTATTGCCGGCCACGACACCTATCTTTATCGGTTTTTCATTTTCATCTTAAATTTTTCCTTTTCGTTGTTCTAGTAAGTATGAAAAATATGAGGTATGAGGTGGCGCCCCCCGTCCATTAGACGGAGACTAGTTGAAGAAATTCGCATCGACAGTTACTTGACTCGGTAGGTCAATTGGTAGAGCGCCTGCACGGTTGCGAAAGGTTGCGGATTCAAGTCCTGTCCCGAGTGAATTTTTTCAACTTATTATAAATGTTTAAAGTATGAAAAAAAGGCAAGGGTTTTCATAAAATGTCGCGACCGGCAGCGCGGCGACAGCACTTGATAAATTTTGTAGGTAAATGTTACTCCATTGAAAGAAAATTTCAATTCACCCGAGGATAACAGGAGGACTACTTCACAAGATTTATTTCGTCCACTTCATTTTCTTTGTAAGTAAAAATGGGTCCGTTATAATGGAAAACTCCAACTAGACCAGGGTTTCCCAACCAGTGAGGCGCGCGCCCTATTTAGGGGGCGTAGAGTGATCCAATACGGGTGCGGCAGTCTCGCTGCAGAATTTTTAGTTTTTCCCGAAAACTTTTAGATTAGATTACTAAACTCTTTCTTGATCACAAAAAACCTAACATTGTTTCCTTAAAACTTATTAGAACGTACAATTGGCGGTCTTATCGCTAACAGCGACCTCTGCCAGAAAACCTTTTTGAATGACCAAAGTCATAAATTAATAAGAAATCAATTTGTTATTGATGTCGAACAACTGCCCGAAATATTGCAAGAAGAAGCTTTGAACGTGTAAAGTATCGTCTACTCGTGATAACTTGAATTTGACTGTATTTTGGATTTTAAAAATGCAAACTAAACTAAACTAGCTTTGCGCATTGTTTTACCATTCTTAACTAACTATCTTTGCGAACGTGGTGTTTTTAACGCTGTTAGAAATAAAAACGAAGGGGCAGCGGTGGCGGCGGGCGGCGTAGTATTTTAGCATAACTCTGTGCAACGCATAAAGATAAAGTAAAAGGTTGGGAATCCATGAACTAGACTATTCAAAGGTAAGTCAGTTTGTATTATTTTTCAAGAGGTTTCAACTTGCCTATCTATTTTACTTTCTTTTGTTTCGATATAATAATAAATTGCAATTCTCTTCGGTACGTCTACCTAACTATAAAATAAGTTCTCGAAAAATAAATTAGAAACCTCACCTTAAAGAGTAAGTAAAGTAACTATTAAGTTCTGGAACCGTTTTCTTCTTAAAAACGTAAAGCCTTATCGCCCCATCCACTCCCTTGAATATGAAAATAATATCAGCAGGCCATGCATCAGTGCATCACCTTGTAATAGGTGATGCCCATAGCACAATCTACAGGGTGCACTCGAATTCGATAGCGAAACTTTAAGGGGACATTCCAATCATGATTATGAAAACCACAGTACGGTCATTCCTGAGAAAAGCGTTCTTCGCTGAGATCGGTGGCTTTTATTTTTTTTCAAGATAGGTGAAAACTAAAAATACACCGTAAAAGATGGCTTAAAAACTAGTTAATATGTCGATGAGGCACACCTGTAGGCTTTATAGATTAATGAAAAAAAATCTTCTTTTTTGACAAGCCACCGATCTCAGCAAAAAGGCCACCGATCTCAGATAGTTTCTAAAATTATTATAAACAGTAATTACAGTGAATAATAAACGTTTTTTCTAAATTTAAACGTCACTCATGAACTGACACAGATAAAAGGGGGCTAAATTAAGCAAAACATTTCTATTAAACATCATAAAAATTATCAAAAAAATCATATCTTTATTTTCATAAAATCATTGTAAAAGATCAATTCCTAAGCTAAACATGCAAAATTATAGTCAACAAGCCTTCGCAACTATTTATACAGCTTTTTGTATTTTCTTAAGCACTAACCCGTGCTAGGGATCTTTATAAAGATTTTTATAAGGTTAAAAAATTTTCTCGGAATGCAAGAAGGTTGCGGGTTCAAATCCTGTCCCGAGCGAATTTTATAACCTTATAAAAATCTTTATTTATACAGCGTCCAGTGGCACCTTCACTTACACTAGATGGGTGAAGAGACCAGTCGGCGCTGCAGTATCTGGGACATTGTTTAGATGGAGTAGGCTTGCCCAGCACCTATACCATCCTGACAGCTTGGTCGGCCTAGCCCACAAGAGAAGTCATTACGTGTGGAGCCAACTAAGTTGCGGGTTTCATCACGATGTTTTTCCTCACATTAGGGAGGGGTTTAGCTACTTCAAATTTACAAATTTATGTAACTTTGAAAAGAAACAAAGTCATGTTACATGCCTGCGCTGGGAATCGAACCTGGTTCTCTCGCATCGGCGACCAATGCTCTATTATACGTGTGACTGTAATAATTATACACTAAAATTGTCTGTCTATACGGATTTTGCTTTTTATTTGCGTGAAATTACATTTCCTTGCAAAAAACAGTACCTTAATAGCTTAAATGAAGTCTAAACTTTAGTCCATAGAAACAAACTGATAAATTTTGAATTAGTCATAGCATCTCGTTCGGTGTGGTATCTAAAGAATCTGTGAAATTGATACAATATGTTGAAAACTTCTTTGAGATCCTTGACTAATAACTGAGATCGGTGGCTTAAATCCACCGATCTCAGTGCCACCGATCTCAGAAATAACTAAAATGTAGCTATTTCTCTTAAACTATAGAAGCAATCGTATTTATTTTTACGACAATACCTACTCAGGGATATACGCATTCATGTACTTAGGACAGTTTAGTGTAGTCTTGTTTACTATACTAGCAAAACGTGCCACCACTTTCAGCTACCTTACCTTACAGAACCAAAGTTTAAAAAAAGTCAAGAACTTACGTAAATGTTTAGGCATGAAAGATAGCGACACATACGAACCATAATAGTTGACAAGGACCATTTGACGATATTTTGCACCAGTAACTAGAAACTTGCCGCGTATTTAAGCTTGTATAAAAACATACTTTCGTTGCACGATTTAAACTTTGCTCGACGTGTGACATTTCTAGGAATGTCTACAGACACAAGAGTTTTCATTCTAATAGAATGTTGGATATACGATTGGATAGAGGCACTCATTGGGCATTTAGAAAGGTATAAATTAGCATAGTAGTGGGCACATGAGTAAAACCACAAACAAAAACATACCAGGCCCACACGCGTGTGACATGCAAAATACTCGCAAAATCACCCATTTTTTGACCTTCAAAGGGATATTTAGGCAATTTCCTCTATAAAATATTGTTTTTATTTGATATGCCTCAATGGACCGTTCGTTAGAGTGCTAATTTAGTACTGTGTGATGTATAGTTTAGTAGATACTAGGGTGTGACCAAAAAAATCGACCTCTCAAAGAATGACCCAGTAGTGTTCTTAAAGCATCCCGGTGAGATGACTTTTTATTTTTTTCTGATACCAAAAACTACCTTAGTCAATCATAAAGAAACGATATCAATACTAAAAGCTACAAAAATCGCATCAAAAAATATTTAAAATAAAACGATTATTAACTAACCCCATTATGAACGCGACTGTACTACGCGTATAGCTCTTATCACCGCGCGTTTTGACCTGCGGTGACCCGCCTACAAAATGACCTCTAATCACGGGCGAGCGAGAGGCGCACGGTCAAACGCGCCGCCGCTCAATATTTTTACGTAGTAGTGTGCGTGTCACGCAAGAGAGTTCCCTTGACGAAACTCTTATTACAATGTAATAGGGACTATTTTTGTTCATCCAAGGGAATTATTTCGTGAAACGCACTGTAGGCACTTAAATCAAAATTCCCCAGAGTTGCCATGTGGCGCCGTTATTACATTTTAAAATCCGTATGTAGGTATGTAATGTATTGTTATTTAAAGTGAATTATAAATTCCATATAAAAGTGAATTAAATCGTCTTTGAAACGCCTCAACGGAGCCAGGGTGTGTTTTGTTCTTCGTCCATATTTTCAGGCTTATCTGGGGCTTATCCGGGCCTATCGGCGTGCCTTACATTATTACATAGGTAGGTACGGTCGGCCACAATCTCAGATACCCTATGGCAGCTCTTACCGCGCGCGGCATAAGGGCGCCAATCGAACAAAAAGGGGTATCTGAGACTGTGGCCGACTGTACCTATATTCTACGCTTTTGGCTAAAATCGAACACATACTTAAGTCCTCAGTACTGGACTACCTACGATAACGATCGAAGTTACATCTACGAAAATACGGGTTTAAATTAGGTAGGTATCTTAAAAAAGACTGCAAGTCCGTATAAAAATACTTACTTAATAAGCTAATTTTACATTTACATTAAAGTAATACATTAAAGACTACCTAAATCCGTACAAATACGGAAAAACCCATATTTGTGGCAACACTGGAGGTCTTTCATCCTTCTCTTACCTTTCGGCGCTCGCGCTTTTAGCTTTGAATACGTAGGGAGGGATGGATCGTCCTTCGGTCTTTGTAATAGGGGTGATTTTTAAAAAGCATTGCATTACTCTCTTGCGAATTTTTGCTCGGAAGTTACCTACAGGGGCCTACAGACAGTGCGTATTTTATAATTTTGGATCTTATGTTGATGCCCTTAGGAGTGGTTTCTCTTTTGGTCGATTATTGCATTTCCAACTTGTCGACCGGAAAGGTGAACATATGATCGAAAGTGTGTCGTTGCGTTGAAAAGTTATTTATTTAAATTTAATCGATTAATTTTGAATATTTTTTTATATGATTTTTGTAGCTTTTAGTACTGATATCGTTTCTTTATGATTGACTAAGGTAGTTTTTGGTATCAGAAAAAAATAAAAAGTCATCTCACCGGGATGCTTTAAGACCACTCCTGTGGTTTTCATAATCATGATTGGAATGTCCCCTTAAAGTTTCGCTATCGAATTCGAGTGCACCCTGTAGTTATTTGTGCTCAAAATCAAATCTTCATAAAACTCCCGGTTACATCACTGTTAGACATGAAGTGGCTCTTCAAATTATTTTAAACATTATGGCTGCACTCCGCCGTTTTGATCACAAAAGCAATATCTTCTTAGTGACCCATTAAACCATACTATTTATCGTAAACTACGTATAAGCTCGCGTCACCGGCTTCCGCAAAACGTGTGATGGACAGGCCAGGAATAACAAACAATAGTGATTTCTATCTTCAACCCTATTAGGCGTAGACCAAGGTCCCCAGTTGGGTAACACTTTGCCGCCGCACTTGCTTTAGTCTGAAGACAGAATATGGAATCCCAGAGGGGCCACTTAGGTTACGTAATGTAGGTACTGCACGCACAATCATAATACCATCAAGTGGCGGCCTCTATTTCTACACTACAGTTATTTTTTTTTTCTATGTTATATTATGTACACTTATACGGTTTTATTTTTGAAATGTTCCGTATTTATTTTAATTTTACGACCATTGTTTTTTCAATTGAATACTTCACAGAGAGTTGACGTGACCAATCGGACGCTGCAGTGCCTGTGACATGGTTTTTAGATAGAGTAGCACCATCCTCACAGCTTAGTCGGCCTAGCCCACAGGAAAGAGCCGAATTGACGGTTGGTCTTTAGTGAAGTTTCCATTTTCCCGATGCGACTGCAAGTACCTATGAGGTACGAATGTAGATACTCATATTATTAATATATCGAGCGTATAAGCAATATGATAATTTAGAAAAGAAAAAATATCTGGAATATTGTGGCTTGGCCATGTCGGTACCGTCATATTATGGGCGTAAGGTGACACATGTTGTTCACTGTTCAATCTACTTCTACTTTTCTATTATACAATAGTTCTTTTAGTAGGCAACGAAACGGCCAAGCAAGCCACATATTTTGACTAAGGTTTAGAGTTTATGAAGTTAGGGCTTGTAGAGTTAGGGCGTTAAGAGCTAGAAGCTTGGCTCTAAATGAGATCTGGTAACTTTTTGACAGTGCGGGGTCTCGTCTTGGCAACATTTTACATGAAAACGTTTTTGGTGGGATTATTTTTTACTCCGATCAACTTCTTTGTACTACGAAGTCAGCTAAGTATTTCCTGCCAAAAAGTCACCAAGTACTAAACTCTGAAGCTTTGCGCTGTAGAACTGATTTAACCTTCTTTAGTCGCGTACGCACAGTAGCCCGTTTAAAGTTTTTATAGTGCCCCGAAGAAGATAGTGCGGTCATTCTATTACTTCACTCATTTCCTGAAGTCTGTCTGATGGTTATGGACGCCATCATTTCAATTCAATGGTTTACGGGGGCGTCGGGGAAAATTACGCAATTAAATGCCCTTCAGTAGGCATGTTATGGCGTGATAAAACATTAGAAAGCCCGGTAAATAACCATTAGAATCTAATCAATCTGACAACAAAAAGAAAGCAAAATAAATGCTGCAAAAATAGCAAAGAAATCATCTTTTAGTCTATTATCTGAAGACGCATATATTAAAAAATATATAAGATATTAAAAACAAAACTACCGGGCGCCTTGGGTCTTCCAGTACCTACTCCAGAATACTATGTGTCCAGAATAATCCAGAATAAAGTAATGAATGGTGGTGGCTTAGTGGTAAGAACATTGGATTCGGAAGCGAGAGACCCAGGTTCGATTCCCGGTGCTGGAATTTACCTATGACTTTGTTTCTTTTCAAAGTTACGTACATTTGTGAATTTGAAGTAGCAAAAACACTCGCTAACGGTGAAGGAAAACATCGTGAGGAAACTCGCGGCTTAGTTGACTCCACACGTATTGACTCGTCTTTCCTGTGGGCTAGGCTGACTAAGCTGTCAGGATGATATAGGTGCTGGGCAAGCCTACTCCATCTAAAAACAATGTCACAGGCACTGCAGCGCCGAGTGGTCTCTTCACCTATCTACAGTGAAGGTACCACTGGACGCTGTATAAGTCATCTCATTACGTAGATCAAAAAAGGCCTTTTTTTATCAAATGACAAGCAAGCTTAAGTTAATCAACCGCAAAAGTGTTTAACGAAGTTCCAACCGCTTGAATGGGAAGTTTTTCAGTCCTGAAAAACTCGGCACAACAATACTTGCCGCATTCACTCGTTCGGGATAGATTAAATTGTAAATTGGCAAAGTTTTCTTCGGCAAAATTCATTTCGCCGCATCTCCCCTCGACTCTACTAAAGGTTTTATTATTCTGCTCAATATTTGACTTCAAACCGCCAACAATGAGCAATGCCTGTTAACTCCATGGCTCTTCAAGGTCACGAGACCAATCTCTCTCTTCCAAGCTATAGGGTGGCATTAATAGGCGTCTGAGATCACCTGCTTGAGCTCGATTTCAAGTAGGTGAACTCAGAAAAGTCTAATGCTAATGTCAAGCCTTGGCTAATGTCAAACTTGAGTAGCTCACAGCATATTAATACACTATCTTGAGATTGACATTTATATTAGCCAAGGCTTGACATTTGCATTTGACTTTTCTGAGATCACCAACTTGAGTTCGATCTTGAGTCGATGACTATTAATTCCACCCGGGTGGTATTAATAGTCGTCTGAGATCACCTACTTGAGATCGATCTCAAGCCAATGACTCAATGTTAAGCCTTGGCTAATGTCAAACTTGAGTAGCTGTCAGCATGTTAATAGACACTATCTTGAGATTGAAATTGACATTTAGCCAAGGCTTGACATTAGCATTTGACTTTTCTGAGATCACCTACTTGAGTTCGATCTTGAGTCAACGACTGTTAACGCTACCCTAAGATAGACTGAGACAGCACGGGTCAGAAAAACCAAAGTAGCGTAGTGGCCCTTCGGAGCAGTGTAAAATAAAACCACAACCGGTCGAGGATGAATGCAGAAGTAGCTATGAAAAGCTTCACTGGAAAATTCTACGTAGTTTTTAGGGGTTCGCCCGTATTTGGATGGAATACTAACGCTGACCCGTCGCTGCACTTTACACACGCTTTACACTTTACACGCTTTGCACTTTAGACTTTACACACACACGCATACACACACGCTGCTAACTTTGTATCGTAGATATACCCTAGGATCATCATCATAATCACAATCAGTTCGTATTATGCATAATCAGGGACATAGTGCTCTCAAAACGGCTTTCTATTCAGCTCCTCTACCCTTGACGCATTTTTCCAATACGGCCGCAATATGGCGCAATTTACAAAATTCAATATTTCACAAATTAAGACGCATTTTGTGTTTTTATTGAATAAAACAGCCTTACCTTTGAATAAACATTACAAAGTATTTAAAATTAAAGCATTACTATGCGATATCAAAGAGAAATTAATTTTAAGAAATTCCACTAATACACACCGATTTTGCGCCTTCATCTCTAACATTGAAATTCCTATCCTATCCTATCCTACTTCCTACTTTCCTTCCTAAAAAAAACTAAGGCCTTTGCATCTACGTAATGAGATGATTTTATACAGCGTCCAGTGGCACCTTCACTCACACTAGATGGGTGAAGAGACCACTCGGCGCTGCAGTGCCTGGGACATTGTTTTAGATGGAGTAGGCTTGCCCAGCACAGCTTAGTCGACCTAGTCAGTTGTTTTCCTTCCTACTAATATTATATTTGCGAAAGTTTGTAAGTGTGGATGGATGAATGGATGTATGGATGTTTGTTACTCTTTCACGCTGAAACGGCTGAACGGATTTGGATGAAATTTGGAATAGAGATAGCTTAGACATCAGAATAACACATAGGCTACATATTATCGCGCTTTTACACTGAGGAGCAAAGTAAAGAATATATCATTTTCTGTAGTCCACGCGGACGAAGTCGCGGGCAAAAGCTAGTACTACTTATACAAGGTGTTACAAAAGCACCTAACTCTTTTTACATGGTAATAGCACCCGGTGATAGGGATCACAACCTAAATATTTTTTTTGCTCAATGACGTTCCTTTAATTTTTAAATAAATAAAATGTGAACGATGTGGCGGGACTGAGAAAAGTATTTTTTAAATATTGTTTTCATTGACTTTCACAATGTTCTAACAACTAAAAGCTATGTAAATGCACCTACACGCACAAAAATATTTTTAGAGCTAATAACAAAAACAAAAAAGGTATGATTTTTTTTCAATTTTGAGGTTATAAAATAAAAATTGGTTTTTTCAACTTTTTTTTACAGATTTGTCATTCTGTTGACCAGTAGGTTACACCCTGTAAAAAGATTTAGGTACTTTTGTAACACCTTGTATAATTTTTCTGTAGTCCACGCGGACGAAGTCGCGGGCAAAAGCTAGTACAACTTATATTTTGCCCACAACTTCGTCCACGCAGACTTCGACAAGGCTCTTGTTTTCCCTTTTCGCTCCTTCAGTTCCACGTAAAAAATATCTTGGCGCGAAGCCCATTGCACGCGAGTCTACCTCGCTCTTGTCAGTTCTTTTTTCAGCTCTTCTCTGTTGCTAGGCGCTTTGACTAGTTAATTCATGTCGCCGCGCGAGTGACGGGTCTTTCGAGGGGGCATCCTGCGGCTTCATTGTTCTAGCTGTAATCTAAAGAGGGACTTTGTAAAAAAGTTACCTACTTACAGTTTTTTTTGTAGCTAAGTAAGAGCTGGTGACCATTCGACTTATTTTTATTGTACAAGGCTGGGAGTTGGTAGGCTGATAGAGTAGACTTCCCGAAGACAAGAAACATTTTTGGCCTGTCGCTGTTTGTTTTTTTTTTTACTTTCATAGCGTAAATGTATGGGTTCTCATTACGTAAATCAATGTTGTGCGAATTAGGCTCTGGGGGTCTACCGGCTAAGACAAAGCCGATTACCATTGGCGAAAATCGAAGTTCGATTTTTGAAAAATGTACTGCCACCCAGTTCATGATTTTACTGCTACCCAGTAAGTTTTTCATAAATCGAACTTCGATTTTTGCTTCGTTTTAGCCGGTAGACCCCCTGGTAGCACCATGCCATCAATGATATCGCCCGGAGAGCGCTTAGTTCTGCTAACATTCCTGCGAATCTAGAGCCGGGCCTCAAGTCCTTACCGCAGTTGTGTCTCGATGTGGATGTGGTATGTGGATGCTCTATGTATGTGCCTTAATGTCGTGGGAGGAAGGTCAGAATTTACTAAAAAGAAAAGGTTTGTTTAATTAAAGGTTGGCTTCAAAATTTTGTTGCTGTTCCTGCTTCACGTTATCTAAAATGAAGTGTATACAGCAATAAAACCGTTGACTAGTGTCATAGATATACCTATAGGATGACATTAAAAAACCAGCTTATGCCCGCGACTTCGCCGCGCAGAACTTCAATTTTAAACATATGAGCAATTTTTTTTAAGAAGTATTTCACTTGTTCAAAATATTACATTTTTTTTTCTGTGAATACCTAATTTAATTGTTTATGTTATTTCTTTAATTTAATGCATTATTATGGCAACCTATTAATTGTTAGCCCCCGCCTATCATCTTAGGGGGAAAGGAGGTATCTGAAAACCAGCGCTCCCCGGGGTCACAATGAGGTTCCAGGGCAGCAAAAGCGGAGACACCTCCTTTTGCCTCACTGATCTCATTAGTCTTAAGGCTGGAAGATAGTAGTGTGGCGGGAAATTCAAAATTTTCACAGTTTTTTACATTTTGTAGCTAAACTGAGCTATTTTTGTTCAGCGATTTTTCGTTCGCGAAGCAGTGGTAGTGCCCAAAAAACTTGTCGTAGACCAGAACACATAATCGGCTGAATTATTATTGTTCTGTTGTTAACAATAATGAAAAGAATACGGTTTTATTCTCGCGAACGAAAAATCGCTGAACAAAAATAGTTCAGTTTAGCTACAAAATGTAAAAGTCTGTGAAAATTTTGAATTTCCCGCCACCTTGCTATCGTCTACCCTTAACCTATTGTAAAAAAAAATGAGAGTCAATAAACACCTCTTTATCTATTTTGTGGAAGTCCATAATTTGCTAATATTCTAGACTACTACTCTTTTTATGGACAGCAATAAGAATTCCCAAGTATCTTACTCTATCTAAACGCTTCCTTCAATCGAATATCCATTATTGCGATGGGTCATCTGTTAGAAAGGCTAGAAAGGCTATCAAACTAAAAGACCCCGGCAAGACACTTCACTGATAAGGCTAATGCTTCCAATGGCTCCTGCTCGCTCGATCATGTTTTTTATTCGCGTTCTATTACGATGAAACAAATGTTACATAGAGATCCGCTGACAAACAGACTTACATTAGGTGGGAATTGTATGAGGTAGTGGCCACACCTGTCAGAGTTTTTAGGCCGCCCATAAAAAATGGCACTCCGCTCTGTCATGGCTTACATATTGTTATTAATAGGGAGTAGTATATTCTTTGTTAATCAACAACAATCGGGACGAAGCACGGAAGCGATCAGATATTTTTGCCACCAGCGGGACCCATCCATAGACTGACCGCGGCAACTAAGCTGTGAGTAGTCCAACTACAGGGTGCACTCTAAGTCGATAGCGGAACTTTAAGTAGGCTGTCTACTGATCAATACAAACAACTTGTACTAGGTGGCGACAAAAATGGACCGAAAAAAATATCAGCTGTTTCATACATTTGGCGCAGTACTGAGTCGACCTTTTGTATGGAACAGCTGATATTTTTTTCACTCAATTTTTTTCGCCACCTAGTACAAGTTGTTTGTATTGATCAGTAGTTCCGCTATCGACTTAGAGTGCACCCTGTAGAGACTTAGGTACATTAGGTACTCCTTCTAGGCACTAAAAGTCGAAGACTCAACAGCATCAGAATTACCAGCTTAAATTATCAGCCCTTTAATTGGTTTCAGCTGTTTTCAGCCCTTAATAAAAAAGTACAACTTAAGTTCTTTCTTCAGTGGTTATCCATCTAAGGGTGGTATTAATAGTTGTCTGAGATCACCTACCTGAGTTCGATCTTGAGTCGACGACTATTAATGCCACCCTAAGATGTGTTAAATCTGTGCTTGCCCTCCGTTGCATGAACTTTAGAGTAGGTAACGAATACACCCCTGCGTACGTAATGAGATGATTTATACAGCGTCCAGTGGCACCTTCACTCATACTAAATGAATGGGTGAAGTGACCACTCGGGCGCTGCAGTGCCTAGGATATGTTTTGCACGGAATAAGCAGCATGCATCAGCTTTCGAAAAAATAACCTCAGATTAATGTTCTGGGAGTTGAACACATGAAAGGAAATTAAAGAAAAGTGCTGGGGCTTATGTCTGTAACACAATGACGTGTCGATGGCGGGTTCGTCCGTAGAAGGACAAGACCGGGGTTTTTCTCGTTTTTCTCCTACAGCCAGTGAACTAATCCTCTAGAATTAGAATTAGAATATTCTATAGCTGTACTAGAAAAAAAAAAGATGCCGTCAGCCGGGAGCCTATTTTGGCACCATTACGTTACAGACTCAGGCCCATGCTGTGTATTAGTGGAATTTCTTTATCCCACGCTGAATGGCAATAAAACAGAATATTGTACATTTTCAAGTTTCAGCACGGTTTGCAGACGTGTTGTTAATATTAAACACAATATTATTACAGAATGAAAGGGCGCCGTATTTTACAATCGAGTCAGGTTCCCCCTCATTGACAAATTGCGATGTTACTTTGAGCCTTACTTCAAATAGCGTGTCGACTTCTTTTCAGCTTCATTTTGTTGGTTTGGATTACGCGCTCACAGATATTTTCGTCCTAGGTTAAATAATATAAAGTTTAGTAGAGATTAAACCCCACCAATACACGAGGATTATCTGTGGGGATTCGAGCAATCCCATGTGGGTTGTCGGTCAAGTCGATGCCTATTATTTAAATACTAGCTTTGAGTTGAGAATTTTGCTAAGCAAATGGGTAAGTATCGTCCTGTCTCTGCAGATTTCTCACAAAAGAGCGTGACAGAGCGATACGTAAGTATGTGCTTAGCAAAATTCTCAACTCAGAAACCGGGCCTCACTGCCGGTTTCTGATTTGAGAAATTCGCTAAGCAAGTACTTAAATATCGTTCTGTCTCTACGGATTTCTCACAAAAAAACGTGGCAGTATTTACTTAGTAAAATTCTCAATTCAGAAACCGGGCCTTAGATTTAAAGTTGCATCTAGTTTTACTCCTTATCGATGCCAGAGCGGGCAAAGTCGTGGGAAAAAGCTAGTCATTTATAGGCTATATTTTTTGTCATTCATATTTCATCCAAATCTGTCCAGCCACTCACTCACTCACTCAACTCAATTTTAGCATTATAATATCTAGTGGGATAGTGGGATGGGATGATATGGGATTACTGGGATACTTTAGGATTAAGTGAACACTTTATTGTACAGTTAAAATAATATACAATAAACACTCGGTTGTGTGAACTGAGTAATTTGCGGTCACCCGCTGTTTTAACCCCAAGTATCCCCCTTTATCAGAGGATCTGAATGATGTGCCATAGTATGAGGTTTATAGGTCTACCGGAAGATACAACCTCCCCTGTCGTTTGTCTCCGGCACCCAGAGAAGGGCTGTTATTGCCACCAGTCAGGGTTGGATTAAGTTAGCCAGTGCGGGGCTTGTAGCAAATCTTTTGTTCGGGGGCCCCTATTGTAGAACAGTCGCCCGTAACGGTTTTTTTTAAATGTTTGCGGCGGATTAGGAATTGCAAGACTATGGTGGTATTAATAGTCGTCTGAAATCACCTACTTGAGCTCGATCTCAAGTAAATGAACTCAGAAACTTCAAATGCTAATGGTCAAGTCTTGGCTGATGTCAAACTTGAGTAGCTGTCAGCATTATCTTGAGATTGACATTGACATTAAATTAGCATTTGACTTTTCTGAGATCACCTACTTGGATTCGATCTTGAGTCGACGCGACGACTATTAATGCCACCTTAGGTTTTTTATATGCAAAAGGGCAGCCGGTAACCTTTTACATGAATTAAACCGTTACGGGCGACTGTACTATTGTGGAAGTAATACGGATACAGTGCAGTTCTAGTGTCCAGCTGGCTTTGATGAACGACCATACCAATATGTCTGTAGCTACTCTGTACTTTAGCAGATAAAAAATGGGAAAGAGATATCGTACGTATCTATGTCTTATCTATGTAGGCTTAAATATGGCGCTCATGACGTTGTGAATCTCTAATTAAGGCGCGGTGCATAGTGAATTAGCCGACGCGCAAAGAAAAATGCACAAATCTGATTCCTGTATCAAATACACTAAACAAATCGAAAATGTTCCCTAAAATGTTCACTAGAATTAGATGAGACCAATCTAACACGGCCAGTTTCATGTTGATATCCATAACAGATTGCAAGTTATGTTCGCTGAAAAAAAGTGCGCCGCCTATTTTTTTTCAGCGAAAATACCTCTAAAACGTTTATGAATGTAAACACGAAACTGGCTATTTTAGATAGGTCTCACCTAGTTCTAGTGTTTGATATGTGAACATTTTCGTTTTTTTTAGTGTATACACCCTGGAATTTTAGTGGTTTTAAAGCCGAAGGTATTTAGTTGCCCTCGTGATTCTGAGCCAAATTCCAAAATTTCACTTTAAAACGAGAGAAAAAAAAACACTTCCCAATACAAACGGCTATCGCCAATCGACACCGTTTGTATGGAGAAGTGAATTTTTTGTCGCGCGTTTTGGAATGAAATTTTGTAATTTGGCTTTAAAACCACTGAAATTGCACGGAATCGATTTTGTGCATTTTTCTTTGCGTATGGGCTAATTCACTATGGCCAGCGCCTTAAACGTCAATTAGAAACATTTTGGGTTTCTAAAACGCATTTCCAGTCTATTGGTATGCAATTCTTATTTTGACCGGGTACGGGGTCCCGCGTGGTGCGTCGCTACCCTTGCTGAACTTGGCTAATCCATTACCTGGTATAAACAGTTTAACGTCAATCCTATCCGTTTTAACGACGTAATTGTGCGCTAAGTGCCATTCTTTAGCTTTCATTGCGTTGTAGATTAATTGCTGCTACGTAGAGCATCTTGGTTGGTTGTAAGTCGAGGTACACACGACAGCACGTCAGACTGTACACTTTTGTTGCAAAGTTGCCCGTAACGTAACCGAGTAGAGTACTAGCGTGTAAGGGTCGACGTGCTGTCGTGTGTACACTTTTATTGTGCGTTTGATGGATGTTGTGTTTTGTTTTAATACACACTCTGCATTGAATGTTGGGTCAGATCTTAGGTTGGTACAGCTACAAACGTCATTCGAAACTACATATCAGACCCCTTTTAACGTATTGACTGCCGGCCGTTTTGGCACACGCTAGTATACCCCTTTTTGCTCGTTTGGCGCCCTTATGTCGCGCGCGGTAAGAGCTGCCATGGGGTATCTGTGACTGTGGCCGACTGTACTCTTACTCTTTAGAATTGTAGATCTACATCATCTACATAGAGCGGTATCGCTGAAGCGAGACAGCATGGCATCAGCTAGCCACGGTACATCGACCGCTCGAGCCAACCAACCCGACTCGTCATCATCTTCGACAAGAGACTAATCGGTGCGGTGGACGTGGTTGGATTTTTGGTGGTGATCATTATACTATACTCCGACGATTCAATAAAACAACTTACTTCTTCTTCATACAACTACAGGGTGCACTCTAAGTCGATAGCGGAACTTTAAGTAGGCTTTCTACTGATCACTACAAACAACTTGTACTAGGTGGCGAAAAAAATGGAGCGAAAAAAATATCAGCTGTTTCATACATTTGGTGCAGGACTGAGTCGACCTTTTGTAAGGAACAGCTGATATTTTTTTCGCTCCATTTTTTTCGCCGCCTAGTACAAGTTGTTTGTATTGATCAGTAGACAGCCTACTTAAAGTTCCGCTATCGACTTAGAGTGCACCCTGTACATACAGTGGCTTACATCAAATAATTACACAGATCGATACCTACGTGCCGCAGAGAAGAAGGCTCCACTCAACCATTTGTCCCGATCACAGACCAATAAAGGCGGATGGAATAGCCCGTACGTGACGTCCTTGCCCGTTCGTCCCGCGATATATTTGCGCTAAACAACCCCATCTGAAGGTAAGTAAATACCTTTCCAGACGGGCACGTAGACCGAGCAAGGGCTAGAGAAGAGAGCTGTAGAATATCTAGGCCGTATCCTTGAAATAATTACCTACGCTCATGATAGACAAGGAGCTAAATTTGTGGTTGGCGATTAAGGCGCTGGGCATAGTGAATCGCCCGCGCGCAAAGATAAATGCACAAAATTAATTCCTGTATCAAATACACTAAAAAAATCGAAAATGTTCACATATCAAACCCTACAATTAGATGAGACCTATCTAAAACAGCCAGCTTTGTGTTGATATCCATAACAGATTGCAAGATATTTTGTTTGAAAAAAAGTGCGCCGCCTATTTTTTTTCATCAAAAATATATCTTCAAAACCTTTACGAATCTCAACACAAAACTGGCTGTGTTAGATAGGTCTCACCCAATTCTAGGGTTTGATATGTGAAAATTTTCGATTTGTTTTGTGTATATTTGTTATAGGACTCGATTTTGTGCATTTTTCTTGGCGCGCGGGCTATTCACGATGCACCGCTCCTTAACACCTTTCCTGTCCCCATAAAATACATTCGGACGACCCTGTTAGTCCCAGTCAGGTTATAAACATTTTTTACTGTATGATTAGGATATTCAAGTAAATGATTATCCCACCAAAAACATTATCATGTAAAAAAAATTGCCAAGGCGAGACCATAATACCTTGCACTGTCAAAAAGCTATCAGATCTCATGTAGAACCGAGCTTCTAACACTACACGCCCTAACTCTACAAGCCCGAACTTCACAAACTCTACACCTTAGTCAAAATAAATGGCTTGGCCGTTTCGTTACTAAAAGAACTTGTAATAACAGAAAAGTAATGAACAGTGAATTTTTTCATTTTTCGCCCGTAGGACCATTAATGGAGAGGCACGCCCAAGAACAAGAAGGTACGGTCGGCCACAATCTCAGATACCCCATGGCAGCTCTTACCGCGCGCGGCATAAGGGCGCCAATCGAACAAAAAGGGGTATCTGAGACTGTGGCCTGTACAAGGCGCGTTTCGGCCGTTTGTATGTAGGTAAGTAGTATATAAACTAATGCACATTTCTATATTGTGGCTAGAGGTAGAGAGTGTAAGTAGATATGCTACATACCGTAGGAAGATTTCTGCTCCCTTCTCTGCTATTGCCTACCCCTCATACTTAGGTACAGTCGGCCACAGTCTCAGATACCCCTTTTTGTTCGATTGGCGCCCTTATGCCGCGCGCGATAAGAGCTGCCATGGGGTATCTGATATTGTGGCCGACCGTACATGCAGAAATGTCCGAGACGCTCGTCAAAATGCCGAAGGTTGAGAGTTCCCGCTCCTTGGCAATGTTTTTTCTTTCATTCTGTGTTTTAATTAAATTATGGCGTAGAGACTGGAAGCAAACCCTTTTATCATAGGGCTACCATACCAACGAGCGTGAAATTAAAGTTCTTTTGCGAATTGGTTTAGCACCTAACAGAGTTGAGCCATACACAGGTTCTGCCCCTGTATTCTCTAAAATATCCACCGTAGAAGTAACCGTTTTAAGTCGTCAAAAAAACGATTATTCATTTCAATAAGGGCTCGAGTGTTTTGTCGCTCAAAGGTTGAGTGGTTTTCTTATAGATCCTTGTAGAGGCTTATGCGGCCCGGCTACTTCACCCGTCTCCATGTGCGAAACAATACGTAACTTTTATTAGTTCACTCGCGAAGCAGTGACCTGCGCAACGGAGGTCACTTCGCACGTAGCATGGGGCTTGCGCGGGGAGTAGACAATAAAATGATGGAATAAACATATGGGGGCTAATTGTCGGGAATCTCGCATTCGACATATCTCGAAGTAAAAATCCCACGTCATTTCGATCTCGACTGCTCCCGACCACTCGAGACATGTCGAGCGAAAAAGGCAAACATCTCACAGAAATCTCGTGCCTTATGTCCAAGATGACTTCGTGAGAATAGGTGATGTGACATTTACAGCAAAATTACTTTTTTTCCTTCGAAATGTGTCGAATGCGAGATTTCCGAGGATTAGCCCCCTGCCCGTCTAGCATGAGAGACCATACAAGTGTTAGTGGAAAGTCCTGTCATACTTGAGCTTGAGGGGGTTTTTGTAAGTATACAAACTATACTCTACAAAATGAACCATTTTTGGCATTTCATCCCCTAAGTATTCCCTCTTGTAATAATAAGTATTACACGCTGTTGTCCTCCTTTTGAAGACACAAGCAACCTCTTTTATGTTTTACACTTTTTATTCTTCCTTTTCTTTTTGTTAATGCGATCATCTTTTGTTTTTTTACTGTATTTTTAGCGCTCTACATTTTCTAATGAGATCTCTTACTTTATATTTCCCTGTAATTGTATCTTCTCTTCACACGCTGAATACTACCTCGTGCTTTTATATCGCTGAAAAACTAAAAACGGCCGACTCTACATATACCGGGTGTTAAAAGACCGCCAACAGAGCGGGAAACCACGTATTGTCCTCATCATAAGGAACATTTTTGCTCAAGGAACTATGCCTGGGAAATCAACGGTTTCCGAGATAATGAGGTTCAAAGTCGGACTTTTCAAAACTTTTTTTTTGCAGAAATGTATTTAGTATCTAGTTCTTAACATACCTTCTCAAGAAGCCATATCAAAATTATTAATATTTCCTTCAAAAAACGACGTTAAAATTGCAACCCGCAATGTATTCTAAACATCGGCACCTCAAGCTTAAGTAACATAAACTTATACCTACGGTTGCGCGATATGACTTCTGTGCGTTACACGTCCATTGAGTGATAAAATATTTTTCAAAATTATAACCTAAAAAACCAAAATCATTTCCCAGCAATAATTTATCGAAAAAGTACTTTGTTTTGGCGTCTAGTATGCGTAGCTTTCGGGTCTGTTGGCGGTCTTTTAACACCCTGTATGTAGGTAAAGTTACGCGACAGAAAATACGCGAGTAAAAACTACTTGTATATGCTAGTTGTGTCAATCGAAAGAATTTGTTTTCAACAGCATAAAAAAAATCTAACAAATAAAATTAAAATTAAAAATAAAACCCCACCACATTTACCTTCATATAAGCATATCTTATAAACGGCTAAACCGATTTTGATAAAACATCTAAGAACACTCGCTGGAAAACTCCTTAAAAAACCGCATCCAAATCGGTTTACTCATTTAAGAGCTACGCCTACGGTGCCACAGACAGACACACAGACAGACAGACACAAACACACACACCCTCAATTAGCTAACACCCCTCTTCTAGGGTCGGGGTTTAAAAAAATGTGTCAGGCACCGCGAGATAGAGCACTAGAGTCGTGCAAAGCTAACTTTGCAGTGGAGCATCCGAAATAGTAATTTCCGTACGTTGCAGTGGTACATGTTACAAGTTCTACAAGTGGTACATGTTACGTGAAAATATGGAAAATAAATATCGAAAATAAATAAATATTGAAAATATGGTGAAAACATACAAAAGCAACGTACGGAAATTACTATTTCGGATGCTCCACTTCAAAGTTAGCTTTGCACGACTCTATCGCTATCTCTACGTTTAAGGTGACTCATGCTACACCAGCAGCGAAAGAAAAAGGTACGAAACAATGCGTAACTTTTATTAGTTCACTGGCGAGGCAGTGACCTGCGCAACCGAGGTCGTGGTGGTCACCGCGCGTCTACGTAGCATGGTCGGCGACTCGCAAGTGAAATGAACCTACGCACAAAAATACTATGCAAGGTGTTGTTTTGTAAAGTGATACCTTGATTATTTACTCAACACTGACGCCAAAAAAATATTAAAAAAATATATAACTAGTGGTTTGCACCGGACTGTGAACTTGCGACCCCATATAAACTTAACAATCACATAATAGGGCCGCCAATTGTACCTTTTTTTTAGTTAAGTAACTTTTTTCCTGTCTGTATATGTTTCTTGGTGTACAATAAAGGCAACCCCTCGACCGATTTGGCTCATGTTCGAACTTAAAAATTATTTTAATTTCATTTACCTGCCTACCAAATTTCATAACGATCCGACCAAATTTACTCAAGTTATTGTCGAACGAACATTCATACATACAAACATACATACATACAAACGCCGGATTGTTCCAGTAGACTCGGAGAACTTCGTTCGCTTCGCTCGCTCATTCAATTATGTCAGTGAGAAATACCTAAAAATCATTCAATTGTGGCCTTCCTTACTATTGTACACACGACAGCACGTCAGACTGTACACTTTTGTTGTAAAGTCGCCCGTAATGTAACCGAGTAGAGTGCTAGCGGATAAAGGTCGACGTGCTGTCGTGTGTACCTACTTACTGTACTTCCTTACCTTACACTAATGCTTGCGGCGAGTCGGGCGGAACATCGCGCAACACTGCATGTCAAACTCATACTGCCGATTTCTGAATTTACTAAGCAAATAGGTAAGTATCGTTCTGTCTCTGCAGATATCCAGATATCTCATAAAAGAGCGTGACAGAACGATACTTAGGGCCCAGTAGGACACACAACTAGACCCGCCAATGAAAAAAAAAACATATCTTCTTTTTGGATGCGTGTTTTGCTAAAAACTCTCCTGCGATTTCTCAACGCGAGGCTTAACTATTTTTAGGACCTAAGGTTTGGATTCCAGATCCTAGAACATAAGAATGCAATCGATTCTCGCCAAAAGTGGCCACTTTTTTGGTTGATTGCATTCGTCAACCAGGAATTAATTCTCTAGAATTAGAATCAGAACATTCTTTGAAAAACATTAAAAGGACAGACAGCATTAATAAATTTTAATCGTAATTAAAGCCAGCCGAATAACTGGAAGCTTATCGATGCACCATTGCGTTACAGACTCAGGCTCCAGGCCAACTAAACAAAAAATATTCGCTATCTAGGTACGTGTGTATGTCGCAGGGATATTGTCAAACCAGTGATATTATAATTACCCTAGTGAAATTACTATTACCCGGTTTATTATCAACCGTCACCATTTCTCTCAATATCACGGGCTTATTTCAGTGAAATTATAATTTCACTAGACTCACGCAGTGATATTGCAAGGCAGCAATAAGTTGACAATTTCACTGCCGTTAGATTGTCAGACGGTCGATGATTGGTCCGTTGTCAAATTGACAATTTTGAAATCATAGAGTTACAAAATAATAGACAGGTTTCTGGAAATCACAAGCTTTATTGCAAGGATGTCTAATATCGCAGTTTTATCTTAATGTAACTCACAATTATTTAGATTGGTTTTTAGGGTTCCGTACCCGAACTCTCTGTCTGTATTTCCTACCCTTATCTTTGGTACCGTAATAGGTAGCCAGTTGACATTTTGACAGAATATTTTTCATGTGGGACACTACAAATTAGATATTAATAACAAAATAAGGGGTGATTTTATACTTTATGCTCTATCACAAAAATGGTAATACTACAAGCGTCAAACTTGGTGTAGATCTAGAGCTTTATAGTATAACAACAAATAATAAAAAACAGCCAAGTGCGAGTCGGAATTATGCATGAGCGTACACACAAACATATATTTTTAATTGTATGGCGGTACGGAACCCTCAGTGCGCAAGTCCGACTAGCATTCGGCAGATTTTTTGTTTTATCAGTCTGGTTACTGTAATATTTTCTTAGCTCTATGTTGAATTCCTAAGCAAATAGCGGTTAAAGAAGAGTTGACCAATCAAAACGCACGAAGTCTCTCTACAAACTTGACTCATAATATACCTAGGGTTATTATAAAATCACTACAGCGTTCCCGTGAAATTACAATAACACTAAAATAAGTCCGTGAAATTGTAAGTAATGGAGGCGATTGACAATAATCTGGGTAATTTTAATTTCACTAGGGTAATTATAATATCACTGGTTTGACAATATCCCTGCGACATGTATAAAACGCGGACTTATATTACCATCATTAACAGTCTAGGTATATCTTTGCATTTTCCACTTTGCACCATCCTCCTCGGTCTAATAATAAAGAAAAGTCCCTGAAAAAGGATAAACAAGCCATCTAACGGTTCTATAAATTGCATCTAAAAAAAGAAAGCACTGTACTTCGCCCCTTATAAAGCGTTTCACAAGAAAAGCTAACTCTCGATTAATTTGCCCGCAGTTGTTGCTCACAAATTGAAATATTTACACTCAAGCACCAGTCAACCAACCCCCGAGGGCTGTAGCGTTAAGGTTAGGGTGTAGACACACTAGCGCCGTCAATGAAAAAAGAAACATGCACAACGTACTTATTTTCTTAGCTCTATGTTGAATTCCTAAGCAAATAGCGGTTAAAGAAGAGTTGACCAATCAAAACGCACGAAGTCTCTCTACAAACTTGACTCATAATATACCTAGGGTTATTATAAAATCACTACAGCGTTCCCGTGAAATTACAATAACACTAAAATAAGTCCGTGAAATTGTAAGTAATGGAGGCGATTGACAATAATCTGGGTAATTTTAATTTCACTAGGGTAATTATAATATCACTGGTTTGACAATATCCCTGCGACATGTATAAAACGCGGACTTATATTACCATCATTAACAGTCTAGGTATATCTTTGCATTTTCCACTTTGCACCATCCTCCTCGGTCTAATAATAAAGAAAAGTCCCTGAAAAAGGATAAACAAGCCATCTAACGGTTCTATAAATTGCATCTAAAAAAAGAAAGCACTGTACTTCGCCCCTTATAAAGCGTTTCACAAGAAAAGCTAACTCTCGATTAATTTGCCCGCAGTTGTTGCTCACAAATTGAAATATTTACACTCAAGCACCAGTCAACCAACCCCCGAGGGCTGTAGCGTTAAGGTTAGGGTGTAGACACACTAGCGCCGTCAATGAAAAAAGAAACATGCACAACGTACTTATCATCTTTTTGGATGTATTTTTGAGAAAAACTGACTAAATAGCTAAATATTTACATCCAATCACCAGTCAACTAACCCCCGAGCGCTGTAGCGTTAAAATTAGGTTGAAGGTACACTACTAAAATAAGGTCGCCACTCATGAAAAAAACACGTAGGTATTTAGGATTTTGGAAAAAAAACGGGCTTTCATATGGGCATTGATCAGTGAGGCATCGATTTTCGTAAATTGAAAACTATTTCGAGGAATAGGGATACTGATTACTATTAGGGGTTTAAATAAGTAAAATAAAGATTTTTTTAATACTTTACCTCAAAATTGAAAATTTTTGATAACATTTATTTATGGTATCTTTACAATTTTACACTTTAAATTTAAAAACATTATGTGTGTGTTGCATTCTGAGTTGCTAAAATGAAAACAATATTAAAAAAATACTTTTCCGCCTCAGCGTTAACATTTTATTAATTTATAAATCAACGGAACGTCATAGAGCAGAAAAAATTGGTTGTGATCCGTATCACCGGGTGCTGTTTCCATGTAAAAAGAGTTAGGATCTATTGTAACACCTTGTATAATGGTTTTTGTTATTGGCGGCGTAAGTGTGCCTACACCCTCACCTTAAGATAGAAAATCTAATTTAACTCGGAGCTCATTTCACTATAAACTAACCTCAAGTTTGATCTCCGGAGACCACTGCACTGGCTGACAGTGTGACAGAAGACGCTCTCAGTGGAAAATTAAAAGATCAACGCTTTTTCATTTAGCTTCAAAAACCTTTTTCCACAGAGTTTAGAATCTAAGCAGGGGCCTGAGTCTGTAACGCAATGGTGCCTAGATAGGCTTCGAGTTACAACTTCAATTACGATTTATTAATGCTGTCTGTCCTTTTAATATTTTTCTAGTAGGTATGTACAGCAAAGAATATTCTGATTCTAATTCTAGAGGATAGTTCACTGGTTGTATTGAAGGAGAAAAATGAGGAAAACCTGGTTTGGTCCTTCTGCTGGAAACCTATCGATAAGCCATTGCGTTACAGAAGCCCCAGGTACTCGCCAACTTGTGAACCATCATTCTCCACTTCTCCAGTGTATGTCATGTTTTTTTTTTTTATTTTTTTATTTTCATAATATATTAAATAATGTCATTACAGATTAGATCTAATGCGACGATTGTAATTATAAATTATATTAATACAATAAATCAAAAATAATTAACTAATTAATAAAATATAAATGAAATTATAGACTGAAATAATAATAATTAAATTAATCAATAATCCAACGTATTAAAAGCTAAATAATCAAATAATATAAGAGTGAAAAGGCAAAAATCTCGCAGAAATCTCGTGCCTTATGTCTTCGTGAGAATAGGCGATGTAACATTTGCCGCAAAAAGATATTTTTCCTTCGAGATGTGTTGAATGCGAGATTCCCGAGAATTAACCCCCAGGGAATCTCGAATTCGACTTAATCGTATTTTCTTTGCAGAATCTCGAGTTCGATATTACGGAGAATCCTCCTCCTTGCATCGGTATCCTCATCACTGAGGGTCGTGGTCATTGGTTCGGAGCAATCCTTGTCGTACGATGCGTCGCCAAGTGTTCATATCTTACCGAGAATAATAATTTTTCACGGAGAAAAAACTAAAAGTGATGCTTCTCGTGATCTCGTCCTTAATCTAGGACATAAGTTTGGTCTCCGGAGATAACTGAGGTACTAACCTATAACTTTGAATGCTATGGTGCACCACCTTTTTAAATACTCCTTTATAGTTCTTATTGTTAATGTAGTAGAGACCAAAACTGAGTAATTTAAACTTATTTCATTACTAAAAAACTAAGGCCTTTGCATCTACGTAATGAGATGATTATACAGCGTCCAGTGGCACCTTCACTCACACTAGATAGGTGAAGAGACCACTCGGCGCTGCAGTGCCTGGGACATTGTTTTAGATGGAGTAGGCTTGGTTGGCTTGGCTTGATGGCTTGGCTTGGCTTGCTATGGTTATTTCATTACGTCACGTTTAATCATATTATATCTGCCCCCTTAGTACGCTGGCCTTTTGTCTACTCTCAACTGTCACCTTAGCCACTGTTAACTGTCACCTCAGTAGTGTTAAGTGGCTAAGCTGACAGTTGAGAGTAGGCAAAAGGTCAGCGTGCTAAGGGGGCTGGTGACACGCTTATATTTTAAAGCACACATACTCGTAATTAAGGCACCTTGGCCAAAGCATGTGCAACTATGGCAAATTGCCCGCCAACATACACGAATCCCCTAACTTTGGCGATGGCCTGTAGTGGGCCAACATGGGCCATATTATGTGTACTGGGCCTTGAAGTAGGTATAAGGAGATCCAATAACCTCATTAAAAGTACGAGGTAAGTTAAGTAAGTGGTTTTTGATAGAAAAACCAAACTAAGGTTGTTCATGCTGTCTCTTGTAAGTCCAATATCAAAGGCTCAGACGAGCTTACACAAACCGACACTTAACTGCTCCCACGTCGGCAAATTGAATACAAAAAGGCGTTTTTTACCAATATAAAGTCATCAACGATTATATTACTGTACAAAACAGCAATAAAACGGTCCCGACAGGGGCTTTTAGATAACCTCCGTAGAGTGAGACTCGTTTGTGGCCCGACGACAGGCATCACGACGCCTATTCTTGGGAGCAATCGATAGAAATTGATAGAGACTTCGATAATCATTCTTTTGGCCTTCTTCTTTAGTGTCGAAAGCGTTTGGTCGCGCTCCCAGAAACGCGCTAACTTGATCGCGCTGCGCTACGAAACAGCGCTGGGTGTTGCCTCCGAACAGCAGATATTTTTTTCGCTCCATTTTTGTCGCCACCTAGTACAAGTTGTTTGTATTGATCAGTAGATAGCCCGCTTAAAGTTCCGCTATCGACTTAGAGTGCACCCTGTAGAATAGGCACCCAGTAATAAACAGCGGCGGGCCACAGACTCGCGTATGCTAATTAGGAGCTGCAATTTGGAATTCAAACTGCGATAAATATGAAAGTGGAATATTGGCATTGGCTGGCGACCCGTCCCGCTTCACAGGGGGCGATTTGAGTTGTGAACTTGTGACGGGTTTTCATCAGGATGCCTTTGTTTGTAGTGTAGCATGAAACGTTGCAGAACTCTTAGGCCTTTACATCGAGGTATGCTAAGCCGGAAAATCATGTGAGTTAGTAATAGTCAATTCACCATTGTCATCATTGAGCCCACATTTTGTTCACATGTACAGTGGGCCACACGCTAGGATACCCCTTCTTGTTCGATTGGCGCCCTTATGGCGCGCGCGGTAAGAGCTGCCATGGGGTATCTGTGACTGTGGCCGACCGTACCTACATCTTATAATAACTATGTAGAGTCAGTCTATGGGCGGGACACCTGGCGAGGGGGGAAGATGCCCGGTGGACAAGGGCAGTGACAGAGTGGAGGCTGAGAACTGGACGGCGATCAGTCGGAAGACCAGCAGCCCGATGGTCGGACGACATCGTCATTGCAGCGGAGGGTCCATGGATGCGGATGGCTAGGGACCGTGATAAGTGGGGCGAGGGGAAAAAGGCCTATACCCAGCAGTGGGCAGAGGTGGGCTGATGATGATGATGATGATGAGAGTCAGTCCGGGACTCTATCAGAACTAAACCTATGTTTCATCCATATGTAGGTACGGTCGGCCACAGTCACAAATACCCCATGGCAGCTCTTACCCCGCGCGGAATAAGGGCGCCAATCGAACAAAAAGGGGTTTCCTAGCGTGTGGCCGACTGTAGTCTGTACCTAGAATATAATTATCTTCTCAATTTATCTTAATCCAGAGGAGTAAAAACGACGGTTAGGTATTTAGATGTAAAGTACAAACAATAGAAACAAACAAAGAGGAAAATCGTGAGGAAATCCTCGGCTTATTCCACCCCGCACGTATCCACTGACAATGCACACAATAACTGAATAGAAACCAATTTATCTGTCTCTCTATCCAGTCGGTCAATCAATATCGAAGTAAAGTAGCCATGCCTAAGCCTTCAGGCCTTTTCGGTGTTTACCTACAACACTTTCTAAACTAAACAATAACTTTCTTGCCGTCCCTTTCACGGCACGAGGGTTCAAGCAGTACAGCAATAGGTACATCGGCCTATTGATTGGTTCAAGAATCAGAGAGGCTCAACAGCCCTTTGCAGCGTTTGCGGCTTTGGAATTCCACCAATTAATGCTGGATTAGAGATGACGATTGTGAGGCCGAGGGACGCTGCTTGGGATCGCAATTCGTCGAATGCCTAACAATAATTAATTTGAAAGCTTGGCTGCCTCTACCGGCCCTAAGTGCCTTGCCTTCCTACCTATTAAAAATGTTGTAGAGTGTTGACGTTAAATCTGGGAAGTTTGATAAATCCCACTTCTGATTTTATCTACAGTTTTCTTTAGTTATTCTTTAGATGCTGGGCAAGCCTACTCCATCTAAATGATGTCTCAGACACTGCAGGGTCGAGTGATCCCTTCATCCGTCTAGTGTGAGAGAAGGTGCCACTGGACGCTGTATAAATCTCATTACCTAGATGCAAGCCTATTTTTTATCTTTACAAAGCCGAATCTTTGTCTGTCAAGTAAGACCTTCAAGTCCAATAAAAGTATAAAAAGGTTTCGGATTAAAGATTCTGTTTGATGCAAATCTTCGATCAACAATGCAAATTGATGTTTTGGCACATTCAATAGTCTCCATGTCAACTAATACGGGCGATAGATCATAAAAGGAAAATAGATACCCCACTTCGTAAATAAATCTTTACCTCCTCTTTCACAACATATTATCATTATGTATTTACCCCTTACATAAACTCGACGTTTGTAATGTAAATCACACTGTTTACTCCAGGCCATTTATGAGGGACCTCCTTTCCTTCCAATTTAAAATTCAGGACCTGAAAGCGGAGGCAAGGATCCTCTAAGAGTGAGGTCCGAGACTCACTCAGCCGATTTAAAATGCTAACTCGACTTAGCATAGGTAGCCTCCGAGGTCGATAGTAGGCGATACAAAACTCTTAAAATATCACTCGGATGATCTACTTACCTACATGGGGGGGGGGGGGGGGGTATTGAATACTCACACTGTACCTATAACAGTTCAGCAGTGTATCGAGTTTTTAATGCACCACATGGCACCTCATGCTAAACCAGCTGGACAACGAATAAATTATAGCTAATGAAAACACTTTGTCGATCATTCTAGCATGAAAAGGCAGGTCTAAGGCACAGCTGAATGACACTGGCGACCCCCATTTTCCTCTAAATTGGTTTGACGGCTAGGTCACTAGTCCAATGGCCATTGTACAGTGATAGGTTTTCAAGGAAGCTGAGGTAATAAAGATAACCGTATGCATCGAAATGTAGATCAGTTTTGCCCGAGTAACGGAGTTTTATATGACTCCTGTTGAGGCGGGTCTGAAGTTGGAGCATGTATAAAAGTGCAGTTTTACCGGCTATTTCAACCATCTAATCTGCGATCGTATACCTACATACAATGTGGTAGAATGTACGGTAACGGTAGCTACTCAGAAGAAAACTATTATTTTAAGATTTTAAAGCTCTTGTAACACTGTTCTTTAATGGGTAGCCGTTACCTTTACCAAACAAGATTTACCTTTCATAACAGAAAGTTGGAAAGGTACAGTCGGCCAAACGCTACGAATCTACGATACCCCTTTTTGTTCGATTGGCGCGCTTATGCCTCGCGCGGTTAAAGCTACCATGGGGTATCCAGGATACAGGATACCGTATTCTGTATCCTATAGCTAGACTGTGGCCGACCGTACCTTCTTACTACGAAGCTGTATTTTGATACAATAGGTATCGTGTAAAAAGTATTCTACAACGTGACTGATTGACGGTGCTACTTGACGCTGTATAAAATCATCATCTTTTCTTTCTTCTTCAGCATTTATTTGTCCACTGCTGGACGTATGCCTCTTCATGTCTTTTCATCTTTAAAAAGTTAAATGTTTAAGTTACACTTATTATATGTTATGAACTTATGACCCTTCTTCTGTAACATCCCGTAAAACTGCCACAGATACAAGGGCTTAAGTCTGTAACGCAATGGTGTGTCGATGGCGTCCAAGTAGACGGACAAAACCAGGGTTTCCTTGTTTCCTTCCTACAACCAGCGAACTAATCCTCTAGAATTATAATCACTGCTCTACAAGAACATTTAAAGAACCGAGAGCATAAAAAAATCGTAATTGAAGCCGACAACTGGGAGCCCATTTTGGCACCATTGCGTTATAGACTAGGGCCCCAGGTCAGTCCCTAGTCAGCCTTTTCCAGAAGTTTTTTAGCCATGCACTAAAGTAAACTTATCAGTGTAGTTTCTATATTGAAGCCGTCAACTGGGAGCCCATTTTGGCACCATTGCGTTACAGACTCAGGCCCCAGGAAGCAAACCCCATTAAAGATGGCACAGCCAATAACGCTGATACCCTTTTGGCATATGGTATGACCCAATGCATTTAGTAACAACTCTCCGCAATCTCCGCTCTAGTCGGGATTCGCAATCCGTGTGTGACGTAACAGAATGCTTCTGCGCAGCACTGTTGCTAGGTGAGATAGCGCTTGGATCGAGGCACAAAAGCTATAGCTAGATAAGCAAGGATTTAAAGATGGCAGCAATTTGAGCTATAGGTATGCGGTAGGCAGTAGGCACATAGAGTCATGCAAAGCTAACTTTGCAGTGGAGCATCCGAAATAGTAATTTCCGTACGTTGCTTTTGTATGTTTTCACCATATTTTCAATGTATTCCACAAAACAAAATTGTAACAGACAATAACTGTCGTAACATGTACCACTGAAAAATGGTGAAAACATACAAAAGCAACATACGGAAATTACTATTTCGGATGCTCCACTGCAAAGTTAGCTTTGCACGACTCTACGAAAGCACGTCAGAGTGTACACTTTTGTGGTAAAGTCGCCCGTAACGTAACCGACTAGAGTGCTAGCGTGTTATGGTCGACGTGCTGTCGTGTGCACCCCTAAAACATGATCAATCTCTCATCATGCCATGCCTGCCTTAATCTTATGGCGGCTTATGATAATACAGTACCTAGGTACTTAAAAATATATTTAGACAAGTAAATAGGTACCTATCGCTCTACCATTGACTCGCTAAGATGAAGAAGATACCTAGAGTTGACCTCAGAGTAAAAGCGCTAACCTAGTGACTGGTAGTCACAAGCCACATGTCCTTACTCTTATCCAGTGTGCACTAGCCCTGTCTTATGTAGAGTCACACAAAGCCACACTTATGTCTTGCTTGATGGAATTATGCCCGACCCACAGTCAACAGTCAAGAGTAGATATATACCTAGTCGGACAAGACAAATGGAGTGCTCCAGTAGATTAAAAACTTGCGATTTAGGTGGGTATCCACTAATAGGTATCTACCCAAATCGAGAGTTTTGCTGTTCTCTACAATTTCAAATCTGATATGATTTGAAAAAATAAAGTTATTTGTATTGATCGCTCAAATTGCAGGTAGGTATTTAATAAGTTTACGAATCACGGAATATTTTCTTTCTTCAAACTGGGGACGGGGTCTTACTCAGAACTACCCCTTCTACAGGGTGTTTTGTTACAGAAAGGTCCTGTCACACCGAAGGGCCTATACAACGTCGTTGCAAAGTTAAAACCTCTTAGGTGACGTTTTTGAGTTTCCGAGAAAAACGATAAAACTGACTACCTAGGTACTTGGTTGATGCAAGCAAAAAAAAAATTGAATGCTTCTGGTAACTGCTGATGTTTACCTATTTCCGTCTCTATCTCACTGATTTTATCGCGCTGGAGTGCTAGAGGCTCAATATCCGAATACCTGCCAAGCGCTTTATGCTCCCTCATGGTGTTGGTCCACCAATGATATATTCTCTGGATACTGTTTAATCCGTGACTCTCGGAGCCGTTAATAATTGGCTAACTGCACGCCACGACTGTTAAACGAGGGAACAATCATGAAACATGGCTGATTGTGATTAATTTACTTACTTGAGCGCTTGGGCGATTTACGTGCGAATTACGGAAACAAACTCAAGTGCTGAACTCTGTTAAAAAATACTCCGCAGCCCTTAAGTAGTTAAGGGTGGACGATAGCAACGTGGCGGGAAATTCAAAAGTTTTACCGACAGCCTAGGTCATGAAAAGGGCACACTTAATCCAACAAACGATGTAAACCGTGTGCCGGGACCTATGTGCGGTAGGTCTTGCCGTCTTAGCTTGTGCTTCGGTACTCTGCGAGTGGCTCGTGGATGCATGTTTCCACTTTCCACTACCTTCTCTCCAGGAAGGTGCCGGAGCAGCAAGTCAGCAAATATCAGAACAACAATAATTCAGCCGATTATGTGTTCTGGTCTACGAAGCAGTGGCACTGCCCAAAAACATGTCGTAGACCAGAACACATAATGGCTGAATTATTGTTGTTCTGTTGTTTACAATAATGAAAAGAATACTATGTTATTGCCGCGAACGAAAAATCGCTGAACAAAAATAGCTCAGTTTAGCTACAAAATGTAAAAAACTGTGAACATTTTGAATTTCCCACCACGCTGTGCTAAGCTGTAAATAAAAGTGAACGGTTGCTCTACAACTCCTACTGAGGGAGGTGGATGTAGGTAGGTACACCTAGGCACTTAAAAATAATACAACTTACACATTATTATGTATACCTACCTACCCTTAGAATCCTTGGACGTAGGTAGAAAGAAGCTGATTCCATCTACCTACGAGTCAACCGCGTTGCAAACTCTACATTTCGCCTCAATACAATATTCTCTCCAAATAGGGAAATTATTGGGTTATTACATTACAATAATAATATTATATGGATTGCCGATACCTACACTTTGCAAATAACCGAATATTGAAAACAGCTTATTTTCTTTTTACCAAACTCAAAATAAAAGAACAGATGGCGCCATCTGTGGGATTTTAGGCGAGTTGAGTAGCTAAGTAGTTCGCCAGCTAGTTCGGTTTTCTGGCGCAACCATATGTTTCATTTGGCGCTAGTATCGTAATGTTGCCACAACAAAAAAAAACTACTATTTAGTAGTTTATTCCTTTTCGCGATCAAAAATAATGGGGTTTTTAACACTCATCAAAAATAGCCAGAATAACTGTCAAAATCAGTCTATTAATCTGTGGTTTCTACACAAACCACAGATTTAGTTGCGCGAATCGCTGTCAAATTTGACACTTAGAAAAATCCCTATTTTGTTGGCTACATTTTTTTGACAGCAAAAAAAAAAATTAAAGAAAACTAAAACTTTGCTTTATATATTGACCTAAAATATATCAACTAGTGGTTTTTCCTTCTTTCTGCAAATAAAAACGAATAATGCAGACAATTTGACATCACTGCTGTGACAAGCCCGACGTTTAGTTGTATCCCCCGCGTTTATTTTGGTTGTACAATTTATTACAGTCATGCTCGATTTCAAAGATCAATCCTCTCAGTTAGGGGCCGGAGGGATCGGTACGTCGACATGGTAGAATAGAATAGCACTGATTTGACTGCTTGACCGTGATGACCTGCAAGCAAGCATGGCACTAGGACTGGGTTAGAGCGTATGGATACGCCCATGGGTTTATAACACTTTTAAGTATCTCACTCTTTTGTTTCACTAAGAGTGAGATGGCTAGAGTTATACGCCCATGGATGCGCTCTAACTAACTCAATCTTATTCTACGCTTGCTGATAGACACAGTCGCAGCGCTGGTAACCACAAGATAAACGCTCAGCAGAGTGTCCACTAGTCGCCAATATGTTTTACATTATCATTATTATGTTTTAGCAACAATTTTACATCCAAACAAAACTTATGAACGCTTTACACCTTGTCTGCACCATCGGTAATATTGCAGCAAAAAAAAAATCACTGATGCAGCCGCTCACACAACATGCTGATTTGAAACGCAGCATGCTCGGGACCACAGAACAATTAGACCAATAGAAGAAACAATGATCACGTGACACCGTACTACCTTAGTTGTCAAAGTTTTTTTTTAAATTTTATTTTCCCCACTGAATACCCATCAAATTAAGATGGTCACCGTAGCCTACAAAGTGTCAGCACTTGGGATCCTTTCATATTTAGTCGGGTCACCATTTGAGTCAAAGTCCTGTAGCCGGTCGGACGAATTATTTTCATAAATCTGTTATAAAGTTTTTAGTGATAAAACAAACAATTGTTGGAGAATCTGCAATAAATGCACAATGACGTGTATAGTGCGTGAGTGCCGATCGCGTGCGAAATCTAAAGAAAACGGAGGTGAAAATTTGAGCTTCCATAAGTGAGTACCTAAAACCTATATTTTCTCGTCTAAAAGAACCGTGAGATGATCTATCAGCAATGAAAATAAACTTCCCCGACAGCTTATTATCCAACATAGCCGTAATTATTGCGTTTAGATCAAAACTGGGCACTAAAATGTGATAAATAAACAAATCCATTTGTAGGCTATACTAGTGATGTCTAAAGCATGGTCGATAAAATGATAGTCACAATATCATACACATTGTTTTTCTGTTAAAGTTTTCCCAAAACCGAAATCCGGGCGCAATGGTTTGCCGCCATTGGCAGAAATGAGAAGCAGTACCATAAGCACTGGAAACTATGCTCAAGACACTTCAGACCCGAGTGCTTTATACGAGGGAACTTATTGCGAGCACGACTCAAGGAAAGTGCCCACCTTGAATTTACCAGAAAAAATGGAAGTGACGGTAAGGGTAAATAAACGAAATAGTGGAACAATTTTGTTCCTCTTTTGTATACCATCCTTAAAAGTTTTCTCTTGTTTTCAGGGCGATTCAAAGCTTAATATGGACAATCCCACGGGGTACCACAAGCACTGTAAGTTTTTGATGAATATCGTATAACACACACTCACCGGCGGTTTCTCAATATGAGTCATACAATTTTATTCTGTGTATTAAAGGTAGGTCTTCAAAAAAACGAGATAGTGTAAGAACTTTACCACATAAGCGTACCTACCATTTTTGAAGGCTTCGTTTTGTTTTCAGAGTGACTCAATTCCAAACATGGGCAGTAACACAATCACGATTATGTATTTACTTCAATAATACATTCTTTATCTCCCAGGCTCGGAAAGTATGCTGATAACAAGACCAAAATATCGTGGAAAATCCAATTTTACTCGATGCGATTTTGTGTGATTCGAAATTAAAATTTGAACGCTGTAACTGTAAGGTGTAGAAAACAATAACATAGTCATCTGTCAAAGCAATGAAGAACGAAACTTATTTCACTAACCTCTACATATTATTATGTCGTTGTCTTTTGTTTTTCTTACCTAGCATTTCCTCGCTCTGTGATATGAAAAGTTGTGTGTTACGCACGGATGCAATATTTTTTACATCTCGTGCTTCTGAATACCTCGCTACGCTCAGGTTTCTTTTTTTAAACCTCTTACGTGGCTTAATCTTAGAAACCTTCGCTAGCTCGGTATTCAACACTAGCACTCGCCGCAAACAATATCTGCATCCTTGCATAACAAATAACTATTATCTAATGCGTCATACAGTTTCATTACAGCTTTGTGTACTTACTACATTTTTATCGATATCTATGAAATGGCAATCTGAGGGTTGGCCCATCCTTAGCGGCTAGCGTCTGACAGTAGGAGCTGTACGCACTATCAAATCGCTGTACTGATAAACATTATGCCGTCTCTTTTTTTCTAATGGAAGTTTGGTTGACGAAAGCAGGACAGTATTACCGTCGAAAGTTTCTGCTAAGTATGGTTTCTTCTATTGGTGTAATTGTTCTGAGCTCGGGACGGATGCAACGCAACTCGCAAGCGATGGGATTTGGTAGAATTTTATTAGTTTTTTCAGGCAACACTTGAACTGTCATCTTGACTTGCATTATCCGTTTTTTTTTTAGTTAATTTCTGCGTCCGCTTGGAATGAGTGGCGTCGAGTCTGTGTTTTGCTAAAATCTATAATAATTTCGATAGTTGTTTACATGTAGAGCCCATGAAGTAACGGTTTTCCGTACAATGTAATGTAATAAATCAATTTGAATCTAAGTGAAGATTTTGAATTTTTTGTTTTCCTATTGTTTCCTTTTATTTTGTTGTCCACAATGGATCATCGTGAAAGAAATCTGTGCAGATTTTGATTGCCGTGTTATTGAAGAGCGTTCGCCGCGTGAAATGTGAAATAGTGTACCTATTACTGAGGATTACTGAGCCAATTGTGAGTAAACTTTCTAATTAATTGGACACACTCGTCAAAACGAACCTATGCCCTTTGGTACATGCAACACTGACCTTTCGAAGGTGTCTCAACTTCATTCAACACAAACGCAGCCAGTTACTGAATTACGAACGTAGTGTTTTATGAATTCTCGCTAACTGTTTACAAAAAACTTATTTCAATGCTGTTGAATCACTTGTATAGACAACTTGAAGTCGTAGGAAATAGTTCCTACTAGCTTTTGCCCGTGACTTCGTCCGCGTGGACTACAGAAAAAGGATATATGCTTTACTTTGCTCCTAAGTGTAAAAGCGTGATAATATGTAGCCTATGTGTTATTCTGATGTCTAAGCTATCTCAATTCCAAATTTCATCCAAATCCGTTCAGCCATTTTAGCTTGAAAGAGTGACAAACATCCATCCATACTTACAAACTTTCGCGAATATAATATTAGTAGGAATTAGGATAAAGTCCTTCAAACAAAAGAATCACCTAATAAACTCATAAAATAAGTAATTACTTACCATTGTATTTCTCACTTTGAACAGGCACAATAAAATGTTAGATTGAGATTTCTAAGTCTATATTTATAAACTGAAACTTTCGCAGCAATCTGTACATATTTCTTATGACATTATCTCTCTATTTTATTTGTTGCAGACAGGCACACGGCACCATGACCAACGAGGAATCAAGTGTGCGGGTGGCAGTCCGGTAAGATCCAATAATATGGTCATCATGAGCCCCAATAGCTCGCTACTTTACTTTGACTAAAATGCTACCACCAACAGCAACAAACCCAGAAAAATATTGATGAAATATTGTAATTTATATATCACATTTTCTTTGAGAGAGTAGATTAGGAGGTTTGCCTTTCATCCTGACCAAAATGGGTTATTGGCTGTGTTCTCTTGGCCAATAGATGTTGAATATTCTGCCGCTTAGCTGCTTCTTTGACCAAATAAAAATCTCACTAGGTACTTGGATGGCTTCTTCTTTTTCTTCAGCATTTATATTGTCCACTGCTGGACGCATGCCTCTTCATGTCTTTTCCATGTAAGCCGGTCTGTGGCTTCAGAAGGTGGAAAAGTCCGGAGACCCCCTGATCGAGAAAATACCAGTTCAGCCACTGCTACTGTTTCTTATTTTACCTATGGTGTATAAAAAAGTATACATAATAAATTGCTTAAGAAGTAACACTTAAACTAGCACTAAAAATTAATGCCCCACTATTACAAAGGGTAATCCATAAAGTACCTTGATAATGTAATACAATAATGACACCTTAGGACCATGTAATATCACATTTCATACTCCATAGAATAAAAATGCAAATCACTCGACCTAGAGACCCACATAACACTCATGCTATTCTTAAAGCATTGTTTACCTTTGTGTTTGGCATAAGAACACTACTATACCCTATTAGCATAAATTGTCAATGCTAAATGTTATGAAAAGTCGATATAGTTGAATGGGCTAAAGCCTGGGATATACATCCTGTGCCTGAGCAAACCTTTGAACATAGTATTTTTACGGACACTAAGAGTATCATTTTTTTTGGAGGTCTACATGTGGTCTAATAATTTTTATCGACTTTTTTCTTCCCACTATGAGATACATCTCTGATACATTAAATTAAAACATTGTAAATTTCAAAACTACTTGGTAGTAAAATAAGAGAGAGCTAATACTGAGTGTAGTAGCTATGTTTAGCTTTGGCAGTTAGCTCAAGCAAGAGCCATTGGTGCTGGCAAGGAATATTAGCTCCTAACAATACTCAACTCTTGCAACATCTTATCAAGAAAGCATCCCACATGTTGTCAGCAAAACAAATATAAACTTACAAAATATTATGACTAAAGACATATGTCTAGATTTTGGAGGTCTCTTCTTTTAAAAGCTGACTAACTTGTAAGGGAAATAACTAGTTAAATTCATGTGAGTTACAAAACTTTGTAAAAAAGCGTAGTTTCGCTCAAACCACGCACATGTAACCCAGGTTTTACGACAAGTAAACAGGCAGTTTCAATATTTTACGTCAAGAGAGGTGCTGTGGGGTGATGTAAGACGCACTGCAACACTTATTTGTATTACAATCGGCAGTCCAAGCCTCAACTCTGACCATGTAAAGAGTAGGAATATGTATGTTATTGGTTATTGTCAATATTGAGCAAGGAGGCAAATAGGTTTGCTTGCTGCGGTATGTTTGCATGCAACTGAAGTTACAGATTGAAGTTGAACAACTTTTTAATAGGGATCCAATCATGCCATTTAGCCGTGTTTGCCATGGGATTCCTATGGCTAATATGGCTTCGCTTGCTTCTCAGCATACGCTTAGCCTAAGACATAGTCAAGTCGTTATAACATAGATACTAAAAAGTTTTTGTAAACGCGTGTTTTATTTAGTTTGATTCCCTAGAGAATTATTTGTTTGCCAAGCAGCCCAGCCGTACGTTCGCCCGTACGAAGGGGGAGTCTTTTTATGCTTTATTGCTTTCTCCTATCATTAAAATTATGACAAATGGCGGCGGTAACTGGTCTATCGTCGCGTATTACGCGGGGCTGCCCCGATAGCGAGACACGCAAGAGGCGTATAAAGGAGTCGCCAAGTGCGAGTTTGATTCGCGCGTAATGGTTTCGCATGAAACCGTTTGACGTCTTACTTTTGTTTGTTCGTCATTTATTGAAGCTTTTATCACAAGCGGCCAGGTGCGAGGATGCGGTTAGGTACCCGCACGTCAATTTTACTTTAGTAAGACGATATCTTATTGCATTGAATGCATATCTTCTGAGCACCTGACGCAGACGTTGGTAGAGTCACTCGAAGGCACCTTCTAAGCTAAGGACCGTGAACATTTCAGCTACGTAGGATTCGCATAGGAGATTGCTACATCGCTCAGCCTTTGAATCTGTTCGAGCGAGACAGCAATATAATTACGCAGGAGGGAGTGACAGAGACGCGTATAAACAGGTCAATGGCCGAAATTGCCTCTGCTCGGCGTCAAAAAAAAATACTACTCGACACTTTTTGGCGACTTTTGGTTGATGATTTCAAAACAATACCGTGAAACTAGAGCGCACCAAGCTTTCTACGACTCTACCTAGCTAAAATACTTTAGTAGTAACTACTAACCTACCATAAGTCATTGCGTGCTTGAGGTTTGTACCTTACCTACTAGGTTTAGTTTCGTGTGGCAACAAACTAGATTATCTCATTCTACTACCGCTAGGTACTTAGTTTTGTTTGGAAAACTTGTAGAGTGCGTGTGAACTTGGCCCACAAATGTTATCTTGAAGTTTAGGCAGTGCTATGACATAACTTTAACCAAACATTGACTAGCTGCTGGGTGACTTTTGCGTGTACATTACCATGCTACAAAGCATTATGGAAAATGTTTTTACTTATTTTCAAATGCCATCAACTAAAATATGAATAAGGACCTCAAATTAATTAAAGTTGTCTACTACGTCTACGTAGTCCAATTAGTCTAAACTCTACACTTTATAATCCGTGCGGAATCAGAATGGGATAATACCTTTTGGAACTCTATCGAAAATGACAGTTCTCGAGTAGCGTCAGTAAAAAAAATGTTAGTTCTACGTTCTATCATAGTGTTATGAAATTGGAAATACACAAAAATGTTTAATGGTTGTAATCTAAAAGGATTCAATGTGATTGCATTAATTGAATAAAACGTGATAAAACTCGAGCAGACACCTACGTACGCGCACAGAAAACACAAGCAAGTTTCGACGCGAGTTTGCCGAAATGCTGACGCTACAGGACCGCGAGCTTCTCAGTTCCAAAAGGTATTATCCCATTCTGATCCCGCACGGATTATACGTAAGTTTTTATTATTAGATAATGATATATTAGCGATCAGTAGCAGATTTAGGGGGGGGGGCTAAGGGGCTCAAGCAAGCCTACTCCATCTAAAACAATGTCCCAGGCACTGCAGCGCCGAGTGGTCTCTTCACCCATCTAGTGTGAGTGAATGTGCCACTGGGCGCTGTATTACTCATTACGTAGATGCAAAGGCCTTAGTTAGTTTAAGGAGGAGTTAGCCAGACAGACATGCGCGGAAAGCGACTTTATTTTATATTATGTAGAGATTTGTTAATCCTGTATTCGTCATAATCGCAAAAACTCGTTGAAAACACTGATAAACAGACAAACAAACTCGTTAGACACACGTCGTCCTTGTAGTCAGTGAAAAAGCAAACACCATAAAGTTAACAGTTTAATAATTAACAAATGGATGGTAATACCGGTTCTAGGTCCTCAATGAAAATTCATAAATGATTGAGATTAACGCAAGATTGGCATTGCTTGTTTGCCTATCGCGTCATCTATCTATATCTATACTTATAATAAAACTCTAGCGAAGTCAATTCTGTACATTGAATATTTTTAGAAAAAAACTATCAGGGGTAACTAAGTAAACTATACTGAATACAAAAATGCAAAAAAATCGGTCTATGTCTGTCTGTCTGTCTGTCTGTCTGTCTGTCTGTCTGTCTGTCTGTCTGTCTGTCTGTCTGTCTGTCTGTGTGTTACCTCATCACGCGAATACCGCTGAATAGTTTTCAGTCAAATTTAGGATCGTGATAAGTCCTGGTTCTGGGAACAATCTAGGCTATCCGATGTTCAGAATACATTGCGGGTTGCAATTTTAACTTCGTTTTTTGTAAGAAATATTCATAATTTTGATATAACTTCTTGAGAACATATGTTAATAACGTGATGCAGAACACATTTCCGAAAAAAAAAATGCATTTCCGGAAAAAAAAAACCGACTTGGAACCTCATTATCTCGGAAACCGTTGATTTCCTAGGCATAGTTCCTTGGGCAAAAATGATCGTTATGATGAGGACTATACAGGGTGTTAAAAGACCGCCAACAGACCCGAAAGCCACTAGACACCAAAACAAAGTACTTTTTCGATAAATTATTGTTGGGAAATTATTTTGGTTTTTTAGGTTATAATTTTGAAAAAAAAAATTTCACGCAATGGACGTGTAACGCACAGAAGTCATATTGCGCAAGCGTAGGTATCAGATTATGTTACTTAAGCTTGAAGTGCCGATGTTTAGAATACATTGCGGGTTGCAACTTTAACGTCGTTTTTTGTAAGAAATATTCATAATTTTGATATGGCTTCTTGAAAAGGTATGTTAAGAATCCCCTGAAGCTCTGCAGCCCTCTCTTTGGACGATAAAATATGAAATCAAAAGTGTGTCCACATGTCGATAGCTTTATTATCTATGTCTGCAACTATATTTTATCGTCCAAAGTTTAATCATTCTCTTACAATCAATTAAAATGTTGAAAAGTGCGAGCGAGAGGGCTGCAGAGCTTCAGGGGATTCTTAAGAACTAGATACTGAATACATTTCTGCAAAAAAAAAGTTTTGAAAAATCCGACTTTCAACCTCATTATCTCGGAAACCGTTGTTTTCCCAGGCATAGTTCCTTGGGCAAAAATGTTCCTTATGATGAGGAAAATATGTGGTTTCCCGCTTTGTTGGCGGTCTTTTAACACTCTGTATGTGGTCTCCCACTTTGTTGGCGGTCTTTTAACACCGCTCGGTATTCAATACAAGCACTCGCCGCAAACAATAATTTTGCATTCTTGCATAACAAATAACTATTGTTTACCGTTGAGCTGGATAGACAGAGTTATTAGCCGTATGCTTTGCTTGCTGGCTTAGCATGAGAATGAGTAAGACCTTATAAACCCTTTTACTTCCTAATCAATTATTATGCTAAGCTTCCTGGTATCTTATCACGGGCGATACCTTAATGTAAACAATAAATATTTATTATTAAATTTATAAATGTATTGTTTAGATTAGGGTTTTTATTCTATTTTATTCTATTGCTTTCTTTTGAGCCCTGCTACCGCAAGTTAAGAAATAATAACTATTAAAATACCCCCGACATTTTAGCTTCGAATAAGCATATTTAATAAATTGCCGAACCAATTTTGACAAAACATAACTAAGAACATTCGCTAGAAAACCTGCTTTCAAATTTAAAAAAAACCTAAAGCTTCCAAATCGTTCACCCATTTAAGAGCTACGGTGCCACAGACAGACACACCCTCATAAACACTTATACAGACACACTCACAAGGCTGTCAAACTTATAACACCCCTCTTTTTTGGTCGGGGGTTTAAAAAAACCTTCCTTTTGAGTTTTCCTCCACAGTCGAATTTAAATTAAATGTCAAATGTGTAAAAACGCATACGAAGTCGCGGGCACAACTAGTCTGGCATAAGTTATTAATTGTGTTTAGTTTTCCTTAACAAATTTTACGATCTCGCGAAGAGTATAGGTACCTACCTAGGTATTATTTTGTAGAGGTGAACATAATCACAGCCAAGTGTAAAAAACATAATTGTCGCAAATGATTTAGAGGAGGAGATGAATATTTTATTGCTTTTTGGAAATTAAAATGTTAGTTTCCTATCCTATGATATTTTGTTCTTCTTCTTTGTTCAATACTTGTCTTTCCTGTGGGCTAGGCCGACTAAGCTATCAGGATGGTAAAGTTGCTGGGCAAGCCATCTAACTAACTAAAACAATGTCCTAGGCACTGCAGCTCCGAGTGGTCTCTTCACCCATCTATTGTGAGTGAAGGGCGATCATCTCATTACGTAGATGCAAAGGCCTTTTTTTTCTTTGTTCTCATTAGATCTCCGTGGAGTCTGGGGCCCACAAGTGCTACCATTTATATGATCCAAGAGACCGAAATAAAATGATTTTATTTATATCTGTCTAAGTCTCGGCCAGGTATGCCTTTAACACATTATAAAACAGTCTCTCATTCAGTAGATTTATAAATTGCTGATTATTTGAATTGCCAGATAATGTCTCGGCGTTTACTTCCAAAAGTCAATGCAGCAACAGATGGCAATGACCCCTCAACTATATCTGTCCCATCAAGTGACTTGGCAACGTGTCCACGTTGACAGCCGGAACTGACCGATGATGAATGTTCTATTCTGGTCTGCGACTTGTTTTAGCCAGGATTTACCAACCATATTCAGATTAGCGTTTTAGGTAGGTGTACTGAAGACAGATTTTGTCAGCGACACGCTGAGATACACCTTTTTAGTGTATCGTACCCGAAGAGTGCCCAACGGGACCCTGTTACTCTGTCGCTGTCTGTCTTTCTGTCTTTGAAACCTTTTTCGAACGTTTTTTTCGACGAAACCGCGCCAGCTGAAATTTTTACAGAATAAGCTGTCAGTTGTTACATGAGAGTATCGCCTAGTTAAAGCCACCATTTGGTCGCCATATTACGTGTGTAGGTCTGTAGACAAAGCCGTAATTTTGGCCCGACCGATCGATTAGGCAGAGCTTCCATAAACACAGCGAAGAGTGCGTGTAATGACAGCTTTATTGATATCCGTATCCGCCCATCTAGTCATCTAGCCCATCTAGCTTCGCCACCGCATTTGCCACTTACCGCCCGGTAGCCGTGGACTGGTGTGTATCAAGTTACTAATACCTTTACCTCGACCTGCTCACCAGCTAAAGTCGCGGCTCACTCATTGTAACGTCCTTTGCCGTCATTGTATTGTGTTACAGACAGGCTGGCTGGTTGGCTTGTGAACTGGTGCCTTTGTCAATTTACATGGCAACATAAGCTCTCTTCGTCGTGAGAAGGTCTTGGCACCTTATTTAGTTGCACCTTACTCCGCTGGCTCAGCGATCCGAAGTGGGTCTTGGCATCAGACACAAAAAGTCGCCAATTTTCTCTATCCTGCGTGGTCTTTTATCAGTCGCCTGCCTGATGGTCGCGTAGGTCATTGCCGATTCCATCCCTCTAACTCTAGCAAACTGCGCCTCTATTATCTAAGAAATCCACTCAACGTTTGAGCGTCAAAACACTCGAAAATAGCCGTTATTGAAAAGAACAATCTTTTTTTTTTACTTTTAAAAACGGTTATTTTTACGGTGGTATTTTAGAAAATACAGGGCAGATCTAGCAATTACTGCAGATTCTGTCGCTAACAGCCAAGCTGATGTCGCGGCGATTGCATTGCCGACAGTATGCCCGTGCAAATGGTCTATCAAAGTGTATCCGTAAGACGCAGCGTAGACCTTTCGCCTTTCGCATAACCTTTCGGCAATCCTCCTGCTTATTGTGTCGAATCAACATGGTTGAAGATAACATGGTAAATCATGCTAGACGTGCTTGTAGATACCTGTATCCAGCCCACAGACTTTATAAATCCAGCCATAAATATTGGTCTTAGTAATGACAAGGTAGTTTCAATGAGTATAGCCTGCATCTTCAGACGGACAGGCAGACTGCTAAGTATCTAAATAGCTTTTAAATTGCCCAATCTTCCATATTTCTCGCTGAGTACGTCTGGTACGTCTGGCCTATAAGTGATGAGTGTTTCTTACATCACGATTAATTTGGCTGTCTGAGTGAGGTCTAGACCCACTTAACCTTCATCGTAAAAAGGTCATTTAAAGGTAATTTATAGTTTTGCTCTACATTGTGGTAATATCCATACAATCGATAGTTTATGAACTAGGGTATCACTGTTAGTTTTAATTGCCGTGTATAAAGGTATGCTTAGAGTTATAATTATGTTCCCATGCTTCCATTCCATCAAGTAATTAATTAGCTTACAGATCCAATCAATTGATAGACTTCACATATTTCTACGAAGACTATCTCAAGCTATGAGATACGGATATCAAAGGCATTTAATTTACAGTAGTTGACCACAAATATGTCGCTCGGTCTATTTCTAGTTACTCATCGTTGCGAGATTTCCTTCTATTTCGCTCGTCATTGCATGTCGTTTGCAGGCTTTCATTTCACTTCGCTTCCAAAATTACTTGCGGACTTATCAGAGATTTTCAGGAGAGCGCTGTCAACTTCGGATTGCCTAGAAAAAATAAAATAAAACGGAATAACCCTCTGGGTCAGTCGGGTAAAAAGAGAAGCACAGTCGTTTCTTTGATTAAAAATCGCTTCAAAATATCTTCTTGGCGTGCCTCTCTACTGAAGGAGGTTGGCCGTCATCTCTCTACATACAGTCTTCCTTATTTCTTGCTAATCGATCTTGTAACACATTTTCAAAGCTCCGTCCATTCTCTGATGTTTCCGAATATACAAGGTGTTACAAAAGTACCTAACTTTTTTTACAGGGTGTAACCTGCTGGTCAACAGAATGTCAAATCTGTAATTAAAAATTGAAAATCCTTAAAATTGAAAAATTTTTTGTTTTTGTTATTAGCCCAAATTTAAAAATATTTTTTGTTTTTGTTATTAGCCCAAATTAAAAAATATCTTTGTGCGTGTAGGTGCATTTACATAGCTTTGAGTTGTTAAAACATTGTGAAAGTCAATGAAAACAATATTTAAAAATACTTTTCTCCAGCCACATCGTTCATATTTTATTAATTTAAAAATTAACGGAACGTCATAGAGCAATAAAAATATTTAGGTTGTGATCCCTTCACCGGGTGCTATTACCATGTAAAAAGAGTTAGGTACTTTTGTAACACCTTGTAGACTTTCAAAATATAGAAAACTATCACCACCGCGGTGACAACTTGTTGTCCTACGACACTACGGTAGCAAACGCCACCTAACGTTCCCAAGCCGTATTTGACGTACGGTATTTGTCGCATAAGGCAATACGTTGCATACCATGCCATTAGGCTTTAACCGTACACCCGGTGCATAGGGTTACCAGGTCGTCTAACCTAATAGCCGGACAGACCAGCCAGTTTGGCCGGACATTTGGGTAAAAAAGCCGGACACCCTAAATTATTAAGGATTTTCTGTCTTAGCAATAATACGACAATTTTTTTTACGTAAAACTAAGATTTTCTTTGACCATTTACCATAAAACTTCTTAAATTCTAATGAAATAAAATAAAATTGAATTACGCATATATTCATATACATACCTATATACATACGTACATACATACATATATACATACGCATACGCAATAATCTAGCGCAGTGTTGCCAGGCCCATTTTACGAAAATCGGTTTTCAAAAAACGCTACCGAGGTGCGAGGTAAAGCCTAACAAAAGCCGGACAGGCCGGACACCGTTTAATTTGGCCGGACAATCGATCAAAAAGCCTACCTATGTCCGGCTTTAGCCGGACGCCTGGCAACCCTAGGTGCAGTTATAAAACGGTCATCTAGCGGCTAATGTCCATAATAAAACAATTTGACGATTGATCTAGTTATGGTGCCAGTTTTGTTAGGAATTTATGAACTTGTGAACCGATTGCCTGACTTGAATGTAAACCGATTAAGCAACCGGCAAATAGTGGGCTAATATGACTCAGATCACACCCATGTACGATAGATTTCTACAGACTACGTCTTGCAGGTTACCATTACAACAGTTTTTCTTATCTCCGTTATTCAGCAAGTTCCTCACATACTCGTAGATCACAAGAATACCTATTACTAAGTATCAGTTCTACCTTAATTCTCTTTTTTTTGCTATATCATCTTCTTCACTCTTCATGATGAGGACGTTGAATGTGCTCTAATCACATTTTGCGCTCCCACAAGCTTGATCGCGCTGGTTATTAGCGAATTCTCGGGTATCTCGCATTCGAGATTCTACGAAGAAAACCTTAGTAACAGTCACATTTGAGACTGCTGAGAATTAGCCCCCAGGTCCACTTCGGACGAACCAGCGCGCTCCGATCGCGCGCCGCAGGACCAAAATCCATACATTTCGCTCTTGCCGCGCGGAAAAGGCTTTTTTAATACAGTTGCTCAAAAAGTAGCGTATTGCAGGGACGTATAGCGTTCGGGATGTGGGCTATTACACACTCGTGCTTTTTTTTTACCTTTCCCGCACTCGTGCTTTCTCTTTCCCAACTGTCAAAATAATGTCTATTAAAAAGAAAAACCAACCATGAAGTTTTTACTAAAAAAGTTTTTATGATTTATGCAAATACGTATATTTCTAAAAAGAAGCTACTAATTTGTTTCAATATCAGATTTAATGATTTGATTGAATGAGTTTGGTTAGGTTTCATTTTATTAAATTTCATTTTCATTTCATATCAATAAAAAACTTCTACTGAAGACTTGGCTGTATGGGCATAGTTGCCTTTGCCTACCAGAATGGGTGAAGAAAAAAAAACTTTTTGATTTTTCAGACATTTTCTTTGCTTTAGTTGTTTGTTGCACAAAATTAGTAATTTCGACCCTAGTTTTTTTTAATTAACACAACCGGAACTCAGTATAATTGCACAAAATGCTTCGGAGAACATTTTACCGGAAAAGTCAAAAATGTTAAGTTAGTTGAGTTTATTGTGTATTTATATTTTATTAAATTGCTTAATTTTTTCGCAACTGTATTAAAAATAGTCGTTCAGTACACGTGCGGAACCGTCATTGCAACTTGTTCCGACGGTCAACCCTCGCCTTCGGCTGCGCCTCGGCTCGGGTAGCCATTTGTCGGAACTATTTGCAATGACAGCCTTTCCACACTATTTTGCCTTTGGGAGATCTCGATCGTCAGGGCAGGCGTGTAAAGAGTGTGGTGATGTTTGGGAAGCATCGCATGCGCACGAAACATCTGCAACGCAAGCCGGTGCGGTTTACTGACTAGCCAAGCAGATCCACCGGCTTCTTCCACTGATCCGTCTGTCAGATTAACTAACACGCATAATTACCAATTACGCTAGCCGCTTTGTGCTCCATAGCAGGCCACCGCGACGGTTCCGTGCGATCGCGTCGCAATTGCACCTCGGAGGAACAACGTAACGTTGCTAATTAAAATGTTTTCATAAACGCTCGAGGTATGGTCGGCGGTGGAAGCAAGTCCACCTTTCTAGCCTCACCAATGACCGCAGTACGGGTGTTGGCTGTTGTGCCACTACTGCTGCTGTGAACTGGCCACATCTTCTTGGTCTAGCTTTCTAACCTCAAAAGCCTGCGCCCCCAATTGCAGGTCATAGACCTAAAGCATAGCAGCTGCAGACTCCAATTTGATTACGATTGCTGTAGAGATATTGTATGAAAACGCAGACATAAATGTACGAAAAAGCCGAGTCTACGGCTCCCATTTAGCAGGAAAAAGGCTCTACATAATCCAATCTTTCGGTTCAGTCATTTTTTAAACCAGATATCAGTTAGTAGTGCCACCAATCCCCCATAGGGCAAGAAATCTCCTTGCGAAAATGGAGATGGATCGGGCACACAATCAGAGCAACAGTGCAAACTTTGCTTTCGACTGGCAGCCGCGAGGGGGCAGGAGAAGACGAGGACGCCCCGTTCACACATGGCAGCGTACAGTTGAAGGCGAGCTGCGAGCCGTTGGGCTGAGCTGGAGCGAAACCAGAAGCGTTGCTGAGGACAGGAAGACGTGGCGTGATCTTGTAAAGGCCCTTTGTACCTCTGGGGTACCATAGGATAGCAACAACAACAACAACAACATCAGTTAGTAAAACATTCCTTTGGTCATGGTCAGCAGCTTTTATTTTGGCTGATTTTAGTGTAGTCCAGATAGAAAATTTTAAAAGCCGTAGAATTTGTTTATCGTTTACTTTCTGATCAGAATTTTAGAACTACATTTTACCGTGATTGAAAAGAAAACAAGCCCTAAATTGAACACAATAACGTTACTTTAACATCATTACTCGACTGTACTCATGTAGCCAGAAGCAGATGTACCAAATGTTTGTGTTAGAAACTTCCGCGTCACTCTTGCAATAAATGGCCGAGTTTTGCGTTTTATGATCAAATGCAGTCTCTCATATTCTTTTCAGTAGTAAAATAATAGACAGAAATGCAGTGTGAAAGGTGTATAATACCGAAGATATGAGATGCCTGCATAATATTATGTTCTTGCTACGATAAAATGGCTGTAACGTGAATTTAACTTTGACGATCTCAGATCTCTACACCTTCGTCGGGGGGCATTATCAGATTTGTCAAACACTGGTCCAAGGAAAACTCTAATAAAATAAAATAAAATACAATGGGGCTTTCGACATAGAAAATCCCGAACCCTTGATTTCCATTGCTGGACATTAAGCCTCTTCTGTCTAGAGTGAAGTTAACCGCTGCTCTCCGTTCCTACAAACACGGACCGAAATTAAATTCAACGCATGCTTTTAAGCATTTTTTAAAGGAAATGATAAACATTAGACTCCTGACGATTTTATTTATGTCTTCCTTGAGAACTGAGCGAGTTCTGATCAATATTCACGTCGCAGCCTTAGGTGCCATTCGGGCTGCATCGGCCATGTACGTTCCAAGGTTGTCTTGAATAAATGACGTTTTGGTTCTCGTCACCAAGATTCATGTTTGCTGCATTTTGGTGACAACAATCGAATTTCAAAGAAGTGTTTAACTCTGGGGGATCGCGCATTCGATACATCTCGAAGGAAAAATCTCATGTCATTTCGATCTCGACTGCTCCCGACCACTCGAGTCATGCATGTCGAGCGAGAAAGGCAAAGATCTCGCAGAAATCTCGTGCCTTATGTCGAGGATGACTTCGTGAGAATAGGAGATGTGACATTTGCCCCAAAATAAGTATTTTCCTTCGAGATGTGTCGAATGCGAGATTCCCGAGAATACGGAACCCAAAGTTTTTTGTTCGAAAGTCCGTTATTGGCTTAATCTTATCTTTAGACAATATTGTGAAACTAATTGAAATATTTTTTATTTTGGTCCAGTAGTTTTGTTTTTATGCGCTAAAATGTTTTGTTCCTATGACCGCCAACAGTATGCAGACCGTCGCGTGACGTCATAAAACTGTATCTTTGAAACGTTGTAAAATCCAAACTACAAACCAAAATAAAAAATATTGAAATTAGTTTTTTATAATAGCCAAAAGTTTTGAATAAGCCAATAACGGACTTTCGAACAAAAAACTTTGGGTTCCGAATTAGCCCCCTGGCTGGCTACCTCGCTCATATCACCACATGCACGAAGAAAACGTGTCGCTGTCCCTAAATATTATCAGATTTAATTGATTTTGGGGTCAATCGTTTCTGCAAATTATAATCTATGTATGTATCTATGTTTTCTCCGTTTGTATGAGCATAAGCGCGGTAGCTCTCGTAAAAAGTAGATTTTCTTGTGTTTCGGCTCTTGAGAAGCTTAGTAAGTAAGATGTAGCCTGTACAATTGTACATGTCCCACCAGCTGGGCAAAGGCCTTCTCTCAAAGAGAGAGTTCGAGCTTAATCACCAAGCGTGCTCAATGCGGGTTGGCGATTTTTGCGTTGAGGGTATAATGCCTCATACGCTCAGGTTTCCTCACGATGTTTTCCTTCATGGTCAGCGAGTGGTATTGCTACTACAAACTCACAAATATACGCTTAGAAGCTTAGAATAAGGTCTAAAATAATATTTGAAATAATTAGGAAAACTAGCCTTCGCTAGTAGCATAGCTAGTAGCACAGCTCCTCCTAACTTGTAAATAAATCATGTAACTTTGAACCTCTTGAAACTTTCCTTTCTAGGTCAAAGTGAATTATTTACTTACTACAAAATGTCCATGACATTTATCGATATACAGTTTGTCAAACTAATATTTTCCTAGCAATTACCTACAGGTAAAGACTCGAAATAACTATTTGAGACCCACTTGTATCAAACACTTTCAATAAACGTAAGTTAAAGAATCACGGCTATAGCAATCTCCTAATAACTTAATGGCTAAGCTAGGCTTTAGCCTTTTTACTTTTTGGTACAAGCAGGCACATAATTAGCCTGAATATCTGATGACTTGGTAGAGGTTTGTCCCACTTTACACTTAATTTTATGATTGATATTGGTCGTCAAATGGTATAAATAACGAACGTAATTTATTATTTAAATTAATTGTACTTGACCTCAACACCATTATTTATGTTACTATGATGCCCCAACATCGTCAGCTGAATACTATGTACCATTTCTTAACGGTACACTGTCCGTATCGTATATTGTGCTTGAAATGACCCGCCACTACTCGGTGAGTCACCAAATTGCTCAAAAGATTGGAGGTTTTTATGAAGGCTCTATAATGTGCGAGTAAGTATGTCTCTCTAATTATAGTATAGTAGGTAGGTATCTACACTGCTGTTCCGTTGAGATATTCAAACATAGTTGAATGTATTTGATTTCAGAGTCTCTTGATTATTTACAGTCTACCTAGAGAATAAGAGATAGAGCAAAAGTTTGCAGATCTTATTTTGCTTTTACATAAATGCTATAAGGCACTTTGTAATTATTATTGTTTTCTTTTAATTCAAGAATTATAATTGTGAGAGGTGGCGTGAGGGGAAAAAGGCCTATACCCAACAGTGGGCAGATGTGGGCTGATGATGATGATGATGAATTATTAATGTGAGGATAAAAGGAATACATAAAATCTTAGATTCCTTTAGTCTTACTTTAGAATGTGGGTGACATATATACTTTTCAGCTTAGATTTCTTTCGATTAGACACGAGATTCTTCAAGTTTTTCTATTCCAAGTGAAAGAACCGTCGTCGTGCAATGACGTAGGTACACACGGCAGCACGTCGAGGCTTACACGCTAGCACTCTACTCGATTACGTTACGGGCGACTTTACAACAAAAGTGTACACTGTCGTGTGTACGCGTTTCTGCGGCCTTGGCCACGACGTTAACGAGTCTTCTTTTCCTCTACACTGTTATTAACTGTTCTATAATAATATTGTCGTTGTATCGACAATCTATTGTTGATCTACCTACTCCTCACGCCCCGCTGTGTATGTTTTCACCGTGCGCATAATCAGCTAAGAAAAATGAGATAACTTTTTCATGGCGTTGATTCTAAATTATAGATAGAACTCTACATATTAGAGAGTATGAATTTTCAGAAAATTATAAGTACCTGAAACCGCAGATATGTCTGTTCCTTGGGTAAACCTGTCTGAATAGAAAATTCCTTCGTCCTGTGCCCAATATCCAGCTGCAGGATGCAAAATCCACATTGCATAATATGTGGATTTTTCATTATTTTAGTAGCGTGAATCCATCCAGCCCTTAAATGTCACTCACTGTAGGAATAGGCTTTTTCTCTGTCCCTCCAACTTGCAAGTTTCCCCTTTATTTTTTTCTTTTCTAGGCACAACCAACAGTCGTGTTAGTTACACCATTTATAACTCGAGAACGGGTGGACAGATTTTTATGATTTTTGATTTGTTGGATTTCTCTCCGCCCCGAATAGCAGAATAACCATTAAAACAACGGAAAACGCACGAGAAAAAAAAAGTGCGCAGACGAAGTCGCGGGCAAAAGCTAGTTATTTATATTTATCCATGCACTTCTTCAGTTGACTGTACGCGTGATTTGTTGTTTGGATTGTCCGACATTCTGTAAACGGATGTGCACGTTTGACTGACAATTCCGACACACGAGTGGTGTGATGAATAAACTTCCCATGCTTTCTGCGAGCTGTGCTCTTATTCATTTCATTGCATGTCGAAGAAGGGCGAGCTGTATTCCTCTTTGAATGTGCGTCCAACTGTTCATATTTCTAGCATATTTATATTGCTGAAAACGAAGAAAGTAATATAATGACAAATCTTGCACAGGCTTGTTGTCTGGCGAATAACAACTAAACTAAAAATTTTAAATACTTCCGACATCATAACACGTGCATCCAAAGGAGTAAGGTGGTATTCTTGAACTCTACTTAAACTCAGTTCAAACTAGAACGCTACTTAAACTCTGTATAAATTCAGTTCAAACTAGAAAGCTCCTTGAACTCTCTTTAAACTCAGTTTAAGTAGAGTTTAGTAGTGTCGACTGTCGATAAAACAGAGCATGTTTTGATTTGAATATCCCTCCCTTCATATCAAAACATGCATTGCTTTATCGACAGTCTGAACTCTGTTAAACTGAGTTTAAGTAGCGTTCTAGAATACCACCCTTAGGTCCACTTGCGTCAACCAGGGTTAGCCAGTTAACTCTGAGTTAACGTCAAAATTTGTATGGAAATGTCAAGTTAACTCGGAGTTAGTTTGCTAACCCTGAGTGACGCAAGTCCGCCTAAGGCGAAAAAAGGCGCCTAAGGCGGACTTGCGTCACTCAGGGTTAGCAAACTAACTCCGAATTAACTTGACATTTCCATACAAATTTTGACATTAACTCAGAGTTAACTGGCTAACCCTGGTTGACGCAAGTGGACCTAAGTCAATAAATCATACCGCACAAGAGGGACTAACACAAAGGTATATTGCACCTTTTATTATCTTACTAGCTTTTGCCCGAGGCTTCGCCCGCGTGGACTACAGTAAAATGGTATGTGCTTTACATTGCTCCTAAGTGTAAAAGCCCTCTATTCCCACCAGCGTGGTAGTATGTAGCCTAGTATTATTCTCATGTCTAAGCTATCTCTATTCCAAATTTCATCCAAATCCGTTCGGCCGTTTCAGCGTAAAAGAGTAATAAACATCCATCCATACTTACAAACTTTCGCGTTTATAATAGTAGTAGGATAACACCCTCCAAATTCCTGTAGCTGGGTCACCTTGGGACCCTGCATCAGTCCAATGCAACTTTCAATTGATCAGAGTAACTTTTCTATCAAAACAAGCTATCCCACGCCTGTCGCGCTGTAGACTATGCAAGCGCGATGCTAAGTGGGCGATTTTCGCCACGAAATGTGGTAAGGGTTTCGCCACACTGCGTTGACAATGACGAGCGAGTTTCTCGCATGATATCGAATTCTGTTCGGTTCCTCATCGTGTAGCCAAAGTTCTACGTTCATGTTTGTCATCATGTATACGTTCGCAAGTTATTACTTAGACAAACATTGCGAAGTTTTGGTCACTTTCGGAATATGAGATTGTAGATTACACCTATGCATCTTATCTACGATTAACCTCTAGTTTCCCGTACAATAACATGCTGTTAATCAGCTATTAACGGTTGTCAGTTGTTTTCTTTGTACGCCAGATGTCAAACTGGCAATCGACGATAGCGTTATAATTTTGTACCAGAAACCGAGGGTTAGTCTGCATCGTCTGTTTGGACGTGCAAAATATACCACTAAGATGATTTCCATCTCAAGCCTTCGTCCATTTTATTTGCACAATCTCAATATGCTCCAACCTCTAAAGTTTAGCTAAAGCCTTCCTTCAGCCTACGCGTGCGCGTGCCTTACTGGTATTACTGCCACTGCCCAGTTGCGATACGTTTTGATTTACAGCCCAGCTCGTTTAGGCCTAGCCTTTGTGGCTTGTTGTATAAATCTGACGTTTTACAACATTGGGCAAGAGTGGTCACTTTATACCCATCTAGTGTGAGTTAAGGTGCGACTGGACGCTGGCGCTATATAAATCATCTCATTACGTAGATGCATTGGCCTAAGTTTTGTTACAACATAGGGCCTGGAGCTTCGATCACTAATGATAATGCATCAGCCTTTATTAACTGACTGTGTGGTACTATTTAGCCGGTTGACCCAACATTTACGATAGTGTGTGGGTCTAACTAATGTTCGTTTCGCTGTCTTTGGTGTTGTAACGCCAATGATCGAGCCAATTTTGATGAATGAAGTGCCAAAACTTTGTTGATTTGTAGCATTGTTAACCTACTTTATTTTCCTAAAAGCCTAAGCTGCCATTGGTACCTTTTGATAGAATTGCTCCACAAAGAGCTAAAAACAGCAACAAAGGTGTAATAGCAGCTCCCATTACGGCTCTATTTACGATATTAAGCATAATATCCGGTGTTTGTATTAAAATAGAGCGCATTTGTATAGTGTGACTAAAACCATTATAACCAGGAGTTCTCACCGCCAATGTGACACTTAGCGCTTGAATCTTCGACTTCGGCTTCGAAAAAACTTTAAAAAAATCTACTAACGTATAAGCTCAAATTAAGCTCTACAAAACTACATATAATAATTTCTGTCAGTAAAATCGAAGTGGGAATATCACGTTCTATAAAAACATAAAAAGTGAGCTGTACATGCTTTTGCTGACAACTGCATTGGTAGAGTTAACGCCAAACTTAATTCATTTAATGAAGTTGCAGGCAGCGAGTGCTAAATGTGCTTGTGCATGTATGAGGATCGTATTACCCTTATGGCTTCGTAATACGGCTTATGAAATTAACATTAGAGCTCGGCTTAGTTCAGTGGTAAACCACGTGCGAACTCTACCAAGCTTCTAGTGCGAAATCAATCTTGCATATCATGAGTATGAGTCGTAGGATTATGTATGAGAGCTGACTGACCAAAAGCCAATACATAAAGAAACCCTCGACAGAAAATGGCGATGGATCGGAGACCAGACAGTCGCCTGTCCAAACAAGGACTGACGCGGCCGGGACGCCTCCGTACTACCTGGAGGCGCTTAGTTGAGAAAGAAGCTGCATCGACTGGACTCGGCTGGAAGACTGCCGCGGAGGACCACGAAAAATGGAGATTCCTTCTTCGAGCCATATGGGATAAGGGATAAAAGGATATCAGTAGAAGGTAGTGAGAGACTGTTATAGAGGTGGAGTTGGCAACTGTAGGTGTTGGTGAACATACAACCATTGAACGAGTCGTTGCTTTCGTTTCCTGACGACTCCATTGTTCGCTTTGTGTCCGCACAAAGCCACTGTAGGCCTCCGTTGATGTTATTTTGAGACGCTAATTTCGTTAGGCAAACAATGCTTTTGTTTCGTGGTAAATTCGCCATTAATTACTCTGCTGTTCCCATGGTGGTCTAGTGGGTAGAACAGTGGACTCTGAAGCAAGAGGTCCTCGGTTCTATTCCCAGTGCGGGCATGTACTATGACTTTGTTTAATTTTAAAGTTACGTACATTTGGGAATTTGTAGTAGCAATACCACACGCTAACGGTGAAGGAAAAACATCGTGAGGAAACCCGCGGCTCAATTGGCTCCACAAGTATTGAATTGTCTTTCCTGTGGGCTAGGCCGACTAAGCTGTCAGGATGGTATAGGTGCTGGGCAAGCCAACTCCATCTAAAACAATGTCCCAGGCACTGCAGCGCCGAGTAGTCTCTTCACCCATCTAGTGTGAGTGAAGGTACCACTGGACGCTGTATAAATCATCTCATGTAGATGCAAAGGCCTTAGTTTTTTTTCCCATGGTTGTAGGTAATTTTGACTAGCAAGTAGGTTAAGTAGGTCATTATAGGTAATCTACGACACGATACAAGTAAGCCTAGCATGGCGGACCATACCGAGCTTTGATAGTTCGATACACAGCGGTTGTCTAATACCGCTCTACGTAGATAAAATAGGTGTGATGATCCATCATCATGCTACACTTGTAATGGATAGCAATGTGTTGTCCTATTTTCAATCATTTTTAAGCATGCCTAACCTTGATTGAAGCCTCATAGGTTTTGTTTCAGTGGTGACTGAACATTTCTTGTTCAGATGTTCAGAATCTCCTGAATTTTATAGGGAACTGAATGAACATCATGAAGTGCAAAGAAACCATTTCAGTACCTAACTCACAAATAAAACTGCAATCAAAGCCAAGTTGCAGCCAGTGGCCAAGCATGACCAGTCATGCTATCTTTCACATGGAACCCGGCCTACTTCCTCGAATTTCAATTCACACAAATATTCTACGCCAATTTACTGAAAGTGTGATCTTAATCCAGGTCCGACAATGCAAAGGTACACCGGTGATGAATGTGCACACTCACCTAGTTCCCTATGCAGTTGGTACAGTTACCAACACACTTCTTTATTTCCGCCTCTACGTAGTTTGTCTCTATCGTGGTCTTTATTTACTACTAGCTGACCCGGTGAACTTCGTATCACCTGAAATAGTTTGACTCTCCGCGTCAAAAATGGCGATTTCAATACAAAAAGACCAATTTTTATTTCTTCAGTTTTTCAGCTAATCCTTTAACTTTTCCCATTTTTCTTTGCTTTTAAACCTACCCTGAACTATGGTGAACTAAACAAAACAGTAAATATGCAAATCGGTCAACCGTTTCTTAGTTTTAGCGAGACTAATGCACGGCGATTAATTTATATATATATATATAGATAGATGTGCTAGCCTAATGAAACCCTGGATGCGTTACGAATTGTGAGATTGATTTGAACCACCTCTCGTTTCCAAAGGCCCGTTTTCAAAGCACTTCATAAATAGCGCCTAGAGACGTGGCCATAGAAGAACCGGGACGTGACTGTCTTTCGCACAGATTAATTTTGAGAGCCTGTTGAAAACGGGCCATCCTCACTGCAGCCGATCAGTTTATGAACATAAGGCGAGGTAAAGTTAGTAGATAGATAGTTAGAGATAGATAAGTCTATTTAACACCAAAAAATAAATGGGTACATCAGCTAGGGAAGCACAATGTCACGATAAAAGTTTTATCCCATTATTGGCTATCGCCATCTTGCTTTATTTCACCGCGTAAAGCGAGATGCCGCTACCCGATAGTGGGATAAAACGTTTATCTTGAAGTTCTGCTTCCCCTGCAAGTACATGGTTCTATACTATAAACTTTTCCCATCAAAAACATAAATGTACAAAAACCAAGTCTCGCTTCCACCGTAAAAAGTGATGAGATGTCCATGTAAAACCAAGTCAGTTATTTACTTAGTACTGAAGCACGTAGTCGTTTTAGTCAGTGTGAAAACAACTGTTAAACAACTTTGTCATACATTGTTTCCTAATTAGTTACCTACCAACATTTACTGACTGTATCAATATTAAACATATTTATTTCTGAAATATAAATAGACACTTGGCAATAGCACGGCAATAAGTATAATAATAATTCATTCATCTACCAAATTATAATTATCACAGATTTGTGCGAGGAAAACATTACTAACAAGTAGCATTCGAGATTCTCAAGAATTGGACGTCAGTTGCTTGTATTGTAAGTTGTAAGTATTGTAAATTGCCTTTTGTCGACGAGTGTACCAAATGGCGTGTGGAGCCGTATTGCAGTCGCGTGTGCATTGTGCTAGTGTAGGTAAGCGCGAGTACAATAGCCCCGACGCGCCTTACGAAGTACTAACTACTAAGTCAGGAGGTGGACTGGAAAACGTACGAACAGCTGGCTGGATCATATCGAGCTATAAAGCGCGTGATGCACTGTTCTTTCTGTCTCAATCTTTTGACCTAAATCGGGGCGGATCGCAGAACTTTTTTTTCTATGAGACAGGCACAGATAAGTAGATGTATAGAGCTTTCAAAGCCGGCAGCTCGATTGTTCTTCATGCTACGCTAGCAGATGGTATCTAGATGGAAGGATATATTGTGTGGAAATAGTAAATGTTTACTTTAATTCATTGTAAATTAATAAGTTTATCAGCTAGGGTAGCACAACGTCACGATAAAAGTTTTATCCCATTATCGCTTTCACGTCTTGTTTTATTTCACCGCGTGAAGCGAGATGCCGCTACACGATAGTGGGATAAAACTTTTATATTGAAGTTGTACTTCTATACCAAGTGAATTAAAGTTACTTTGCTAGTGATCTAAGTCCAAAGAGAATAGTTATTTCTAAAACATCATATATGACTAAGTTCGGTTCAAAGTCTCCTGGTCTATCCCTAAACAGAACGCACACTATCGCCTGTCGCCAAACCGTGTTATATTGTTATGTCCAGCATTACTCCACACATGGATGAAAATAGCGATTGACTTGGCTTGGGGGTTATTTCCTTGCAGTGGCGACAATAATTGAACTTCCGTAGGGTTGCGAGCTTTTTATTGAATCGCACTGCGTTTGCGCGCCGACGAATAAACTGGGGTGGATGAATTGGTTGAGGAACACACAGTAAGCTTTGCTACGTAACACAATCCCTCCTTATCCCAGGACACCATTAGGCATATCCTGAACCCTGAACTTCCGAAGGCTAAGATAACTAGGAATGTGAACACAAAAACGTCGCACTTCGCTCAGGCTGAAACTTCCTTCTCCCGATTACCCATTACTGAGGTGTGTGGTAATTGAAAGGGGCCATACATGCCCGTACGCTGCGTCGCCAGTTCTTTGTGTAGGTATCTGCGGTCAAGTGTACGCCCTTTGAAGCTGCCAAACGAAACGAGGAGCTAAAATAGCCAAATTGATTGCCAACCTCCGATAGGAGTCGATACTATAAGAAGTAGAAGCGAAAGTATAGCCAAATGTACAGTCTCCTTGTGGAAATCGATTCTACAACCTCCCTGTTTATAAGCGAACGACTTGCCTCTGATGCATCGAGGCAGGCAAAGATCCGTCTCTACACCAAATTAATTTTCTGATTTTATAATTTACTACGTTTTCTCGCTACGTATGCGATACATTTCATTACTCCCAGTTTATAGGCCGTAAGAAATACGACCACTCACTGCGGTCTGCTGGGTTCTTCGTTTTACCTGCCTTTTGGTTGTTACCACGTCTAACTAGTAATAAGAAACCGTAGTTCACCAGAACTTCTTCATGAAACAATCTTAGTTACTCGTAAGTTTGGCTAATAAAAGATATAATTTATGATTTACCTCAGATGTGGCACTAGCTTCAACTTTTATAGAGCGCGGAAGTCATTCGATGCTTGACAGGTTTATAGATGACTTGACAGATAGATTAGAGCTTTCTCAGCAGTTGAAATGTTCCTGCTGCCCCTGGATTTAGCTCGCTTTAAAACACATCGAGACCTACTAACATTTTCTTTCCTCTTACCAGGAAGGTACTCCTCCAGCAGGAAGTTTAGAATCGTTCCCAGAAAAGTAAAAGAATAAAGGAATAGAAGAGTTAGAGCTAATCAATAACCCCAACCTACCCCAAGACCAGTAAGTAGGCCTTTTCATTCCTTCTTTTCCCTTTATACCACTTTTTAGTAAAGTTGTAGAGCCATACATAACATGGCCATTGGCCATTGACCATGTTTAGTTACTGTTGATAGTTTCCAATGTGTAGATGTAGACGCAATGCCTATAAAAGCAACATTTATATACTTCTTTGATCATAATCTCACTCTGTCTCAGGATCACACAGGTGAATAGGTACATTTCTCCATCCTAAGAATGTTTCCAATGTTTCTAGACCTGTACCTACAGAGCTCGTGATCGCGGCGGACCTCACAGCCCTATAAATGTTAGGTTTTTAGTTTTATTTTGTTTAGGTTAAGTTAGTTTTAAGTATTTTTTAGGTCCTGGCAGAATACCAGCGCTACGGGGCCTACGGGTTACCGTAGCATTCATGCTGAGCCACGCGACCTATTTACGGCCATTGCACACAGTGCACCTTATTTAGGTTTTAATTAATTCTAAGAAAATGCACCTACCTTGTAACTTCCTACTTTGTGTATACTGTGTGTTGTGGCTAGTGAATAAACGTTTTTCTTTCTTCTTTCTTTCTTTCTTCTTTATAAAGGTCTCGAAACATTGGCTTGCTGAGTGATTTTAGTTCCATTGTGCTCTTGCCGACACGTTGGACCGACCAAATCCGCTCCACACTCAACACCACAGTATACGATGCCATGCACTTAGCCGCAGATAGGAACAACTGGCTACGCGTCGTACGACACGGATTGCTCCGTTTGAATGACCACGACAGGAGGAGGAGTGCTCTTGCAAACTTGAAACAATATTAACCCCCCATTTCTTCCCCCACAGGATCCGTCCTCAAACCCCGTCGGAAGTGGTCGAGGGCTGTGGCGTCTGCGCGCGCGCCGGCGGCCCGGCGGGCGAGGGTGGCGTGGCACTAGGCGCAGAGCGGGCCTTCACATTCGACTTCGCCTTCGAACCCGTCACCTGCCAGCAGGATGTCTACGAAACCTGCGTCAGGAGGCTGGTGGAGGCAGCCCTCGATGGCTACAATGCCACTGTGCTGGCTTATGGACAGGTCAGTACCAAGTTTGGACTAGCTATTCTGAAACCGCGAACTCTTGGTTGACAGCTCACTGACCCGACGATTTAGACTGTACTGTTGATAAGGCAGTAAGGAAAACTATTGAGTGCCCTCATCGATTTAATCGATGCGTGCCCTGAAAAAAACGGTTCTTTCTTCAGTATCTCGAATTTGGCTTGATGGGGATGGCCCAAAAGGGAAAACTGTGAAAACTGTCTTGTGATAGTTCTTGGTCCGGCCCTCGATGGCTATAATATACAGGGTGGCCCAAACATAGACGTCAAGCGAGAAAATCTAGATAGCTGACACCGAGGGCTACCCGAATCAACCCCATGTATGTTCAGCCATTTTTTGTCGTTTAGAAGTTATGAGGCTTTTAAGGTATTTTTGAAAAAAATTACCTAGCATTGGATTTTATTTTGTAACTTTTTTTAACGATAATACCACTGTGCTGGATTACTGACAGGTCAGCTCCAAAAGTTCCAAAATGTATAAAGTCTGGGGGAAAAGGGTTCTGGAGTAGACACCTCGAACTTTCGGACGTCAGCTCGCTGAACCGTTGATTTGGAACGGATTTCTGGCAGCAGCTGGATGATAGTTCTTATGTACGGTAAAATGTAAAGACTACAGGCTGTACCAATGATTAAATTATCTGATTTATTATTTAGTGCTAGGGAATAATTTGAACATTTATAATAAGTTGAAAAAATTCACTCGGGACAGGACTTGAACCGAGAATCGGTATGCGAGAGGTTGCGGGTTCAAGTCCTGTCCCGAGTGAATTTTTTCAACTTATTATAAATGAATAAAAGGAGAACCTTCTTCCTTCTTTGAATAAATAAAGAATCTTCTGGCTTATCTCACGATGAAGTGTCGTGAGATCGTCAAGTTTAACAACTCATAAACTACCAGGATTGGTACAGTCTGGATGTCGGATTCTTCAGCTAGATAATAGCTTTTCATCTCTACAACGTCGCCATGCAGTCTAGGCCATCTTTAACCTGTTTTCAGAATAAATCTAGGCCGTCTAGATTCCAAAAAGCGTCGTAAACAGTTCAAAAACCTCAAGGCCATTAATCTCTCCAGAGGTCATAATAATGCTGCATGCAAATAATCTGCTAATGTGCATGGCTAATTAATTGATAGAGGGCACTTAGCACTCAGGCCGTTTATACAGGGTGGTTCAGAAAGGTCCTCTAATACTTGAGACAATAAACTTTTACTATGGGCTCAAAGAAGAAATCGTGAAAACTAAGTCAGCTGTTTCGTACTAAAATGTGATTCCGTATTAATCAAATGTATGGAGCAGCTATTTTTTTCTCCGGTTTTTGCAGTTGTCCCCATAGTATAAGTTGGTTGTTGAACGTGCGAGCGAAGCGAAGTTCTCCGAGTTAATTTGAACAACCCGGCGCGGCGGCGCGGCGTTTGTATGTATGTATGAATGTTTGTTCGACGAACTTCATGTTTGGTAGGCAAGTAATAAATGAGTTTTTTTTATTAAGTTCGAAAATGAGTCAAAGCGAGCGGATATGGGGTTGTAAAGTACATCGTGAGCTCACAGTCCGGGGCGAACAGCTATAGTATCTACGAGTTTAAAACCCCCTCAAGTAGGTATATGACAGGACCTTTCTGTAACACCATGTATAAATCGCAAGTCGGCACAAGGAGGTCGAACGTGGGCGAAGGACCACCGCCGCCCGCGCATCGCCAACTTTAGACCGAAAAACTTTGTAGTTATGACGGCGTATGCAAATGACTATACGACTGCCATTGACTAGTATTGCTGGTGCTATCGGGCTGCCCTAACTGGCACGATTACTGAATCACTGAACAGCCGTTAGGCTATGTTCAACCATTGTAGTACATAATCTTCAGCCTAGTTGATATGACACACAGTGTTGGCCATAGGCCTCTTCCCCGTCCCGTTGTTCCCATTGTCCGCAATCCGTGATTGGGTTAGTCTGAATGACTGAATCGTCCTGCTTAATCTATCTATTTATCCAGCCCATGAATGTTGCCGATGGTTGGGTGTAGGCTTACTTAAAACTACTCTATATTCAAATTGTTTCAATGTACCTACGTTATGCAGTTTCCTTAAAAGGGGCCACAGCTGCCCTGCTTTTGGGTACTGTACCTAACATTTGCTTAATTGCACACACCTGTCAGACAGAACATCTGCAACAGGTGGATAAGACAATTATCATGTATTTCAAGTTGAAAAGTTGCTAGGTAGAGCGAGCATTTCACGCCAATCGGGACGATACCAAAGTACCCGAATACCTGAATGTAATTCATAATTAGGCAGTACTTAGCATGCGCGTGGGCATCTACGGAATTCGTGAATTGGTCCGCACAATCACGCCGTCTGGCATTTAGCGAGGCGATGAGGCCGACCGATTGGCCGTGAAACTCCAGTCATTATGTCATTTTATGCCTGCTTAAACTCGTCCGAATTCATTCACAAAAGTCTTGCAGACACCGAGGTTGTAGAGTCCGTATTTGTCGTAACTTTTGTAATAATGAATTTTCGGTTGATTTTTGTAGGCATTGTAGAAGGGATTTAAAGAGTGCTCAGCAGGGTTTTTTTGAAAACCTCGTCTACTACGAATCTAAACCGATGCCGATACTGAATCAACGAATGTGTAATTCTATGTCAAACACATTTCTTTTGGGCTTCATCGAAGTCGGATAAGAATGCAACAAGGTCCGAGTGAAAGATAGAAAGTAAAACATCGATTTGTAGATCAAGAGATAGTTAAGCATTTAATATGGTGGCATCAGGTGGCATGTATACAGTAAAGCTCTACTCAGTAAATCAAGTAACAAATTGCTGTCCTGACGAACCTTCAACGTCGACTACTGTTAAATTAAAGAAATAAAACCTCCGATCAAGTGACACGCTTTCGTTTTCCACTTTCGAAGCCTTGAACTAAATCTGACTTTATTAAATACCAAATCTCTCATAATTTAACTAACTTACATGCTATAGTTTTTGTTCAAATATTTTCTAACCTAGTGTTGGGAAAACATTGATAGCAGGTATTATGTGAGAAATGAGATAACAAGAAGTTTTGTCTTAGGATTTTCGCATGGTGACGATGCAGTTTTCTCGACAACGCAAGAAGACCCCAGGGAAAATGACAAACTAGTCGAGCAACAAACATTTGGAGATATCGCATTTTGAAAGTTTGGAACCTTGTGCTACGAAAACCCGTAAGTTCCACAATAAGCGTCAATAACTCCGAGACTATTTAGTTTTTTACCCTTTTCGGTTCACTATCTTAAGGTACCGGAAATTCCCTACAACTCTGCACAGATTTATTTCGAAAAAAAAGTGTCAAGTTCGTCTTTTTCCCTGGAGTCTTATAGTAGAGCCTTGATATGTCTTGTCAAAAGTTCCGGGCTCAATCCAGCTCGAACTTTTTTTTTCAAATATTATTAATTAAGTAGATATTTTGTAAATGTTGAAACAAAAGTTAATTTCGATAGGTCATCGACGTCGAAATATCGATCTACATGACCGTGTTACGACGGTATAGTTCAGAAGGCGCCTTTAACTTATTAACAGCCTTATTATGTAATTACAGTGCAACGTTAACGTTTCGTGTCACGCGACATTTTATTACGATAACGTTCTCAAACGTTACACCGGGTTCACACTCATGTCCACCCATGTCCTCGCGACATAAGTGGTAATGAACAATCTATAGTTTTGATTATTGGAGGCGATCACAATCGATACGTACTTCATAGATGCTTCTCTAATCGGACTCATTTAGCAACAAAAATAAAAGACGCATTCAGAACCTCCTCCTTTTTTTAAGTCCTATGTAGTATGTGAGTTTGACAGTAAGCGCCATTTCAGCAAGCGTAGCATAAGGCTGCGTTAAGCAGTACATAAGGGGGTTGTAAATATCCGCATCTCTTTTTTTGTCGCAGAGTGAGATAGATAGAGTTATAAATCCATGGATACGCTCTAACCCAACTGGTGAGTGTGACCGGAGCATTAAGTTTGGTTACAAAGCCTTCCTACATTCCTTTCACTTTCTTTCTAATTATTTTTGCACCGATTGTGAGATTGAAAGAATGACCTGTCACTCTTGCAGCTAGATTAATCTAGATTTGCAATATCGATAGCGTCTAAGAAAAGCTAGGTTTTATATCTCTCCCTACACAATTCTCGTGCATTGCAATATAGCTTTGCGTCAATTGATAATCTCTACCTATTAGTTCCGTGAGTTGCGAATTGCGATCGGAGCGCGCGACAGTGATTTCATGGCTGACATTACTGAACATTACTGAACACTATGAAAATGGAAAATGATGCTAAGAAAGGGTGATAAGCCAGCAACTTATCACTGCTGTTATACATTTAGATCCGCTTCCCCATTACAGTTAGATCAAAGGGGCGTCTTGCGTTATGAGACAATTACGTTATTCTCTATTCTCTAAAAAATAAACTCAACATTTGAGCGTCAAAACACTCGAAAATGGTCCTTATTGAAATAAAAAATATTTTTTGTAATTTTTCAAAACCGTTATTTTTTCGGGGGATATTTAAAAAAATAATGGGGCTGAAATTAGCTTATATTCCTGGTGAACCTGAAAGCTCTCGCTACCTCTGTTGGGAAAACAGCCAAATGTTTGTTTTATGCATAACACCGATACTGGCCATGATGATGTTGAATATTCGGCATCAGAGGCGTGTTGGTTCGTCACTGTCGCAAGCGTCTATCGCATCGCAACATTCGCAACTGACGCGACCCACGGAAGTCCACCTTAAAGGCTTAAACCGTCGGCATTTCCTCATAGCTGAAGTGTGGGTAGATTCCATTTATTCTTCTAAAGGCACCACTTACGACATAAATCGAGAGACAACCACGTATTTATACCGTTTTTTATATCGCGTCATTAGTCAAGGACCTTGCTTAGCTGCGTTAACTTGAGTTTAAACTCTTAAGAGTACGCTTTCCGAATAATATTTTATCCGTAATTAAATTATGGTGAAAAATCAAGTAAACTTTACAAACTCTACACCTTAGTCAAAATATGTGGCTTGGCCATTTCGCTGCCGTCATATGGGCGTAAGGTGAAAATGTTATTTACTGCTCATTACTTTTCTGTTACTCATTTCCGTTCTTTTAATAACGAAACGACCAGGCCACATATTTTGACTAAGGTGTAGAGTTTGTGAAGTTAGGGCTTGTAGAGTATAGAGTTTGAAGCTTGGCTCCACATAAGATCTCATAGCTTTTTGACAGTGCGAGGTGTATTGTCTCGTCTTGGCAACATTTGACAGGAAAATGTTTTTGGTGGGATTATTGTTATTCAATTCTATTAAAAATCCGATTTCGTATCCTTAACTTGCGATTTAAGATCAGTCTCGGTGAGTCTGTATGACATTTTGTATACCGTGTCGTGTCGTCAATCATCTAAGTCTCCCGACCGCTGGTATCATGTAATTTTAGCAAGCGGCTGCAGCGTGACCTCTTTCGGCGGATGTCCTTGCTTATTTTCGTCAATTAGTAAACTCAGATAAGCCGTCTGAGTGCAACGAAGGCCGTAGAGATGCATCTTCTTGTCTCATAGTAAATACAGGGTGCACCCTAATTTGGACCGCTAAGCAGGCTATCGACTCATCAAAACGAACAACTATGAGGCCAAAATTTTTTATGAAACATCAGTTTTTATACCTTTTTTTCCTAAATGGTAGAGGTTGTTTGTAGTGCTTAAAGTTCCGCTATCGAATTCAAGTGCACCCTGTACTAGGTATAATTTATAGGTAAATCGTGAGAAAACTTGACAAAGCATTTGTGGCTCTACACATGGGTTTAAACAATGGGTTTGCGAGAGTAGTTTGCTAACTGGCACGTCTACTACTGAACTCTCATGTCTTATTTAAACTGCACAACATAAACAGGTCGAATAAACCTATAGTAGAGGCATTTTAGTGGCTTAATCGTAGGCATAACTAATCTAACTTTCATTCAATAAAATGTTAATACTTTCAAGAATTTAGAAAGCCGATGGCAAAATGTCTACTCTACTAGTGTCGATTATTTTCAGTCCTAAAAAAAATATTGACTGAACGAACATCAAAGACTGGACCGGTATCAAAACCGCGGAAGATAATTCAGAGTAGCCATGAATAGAGAACGATGCAATACAAGGACCTCCAGTGATGAAAAAGTTGGTGAGAAAGTCACTTGTATCATTTGAAGAGGCCACGTTTTCCCAACTTAACAGTCTTTCCCGCTATTCCTCACGTTAAGCCGCCATAAAAGGCAGACGCAACTTTACACATGCCTGACATGTTCTAGGGCCCGTTTCCTACACAGATAAACATAAACACCTTGTCTACTCCATCACACACAACGCCTTGTATTGGCTGTTATCGCTCAGTTATCGCCTAGATCCGGCGGCCAACGTTGAATAATGGAACGAATTGTTGATCGTATTGTACCAAGCGTTTCCAACGATTCGACGTAGGTAACTTAAGCATTATCGGTGAGGTCAAGGGACCTGGGCACTAATAAATAGTACCCGGAACTGGAGAATGCTTGAGTGAGATGTTATTCTTATTGTTGATGGAGTGAAAGAGGTGTCGCAATTTCGTTGGTAAATAGAAACCCATAAGGTCCGCCTACGCCTCAGAGTTTATTTTTTAATATGAATTTAACGATTTCACTAACTTTTTTAAGATTAAGTGCGAAAGTTTAAGGTCTTAAGTTAAAATTTTCTCCCCATCCCACCATGTTGCTTAATGGATAAATCCGCATGCATGTCAGTTTTGGGGAAATCAGTATAGGTACTTTCTTACTACATTACTTTATATTCTAAACAATCATAGGTTTAATTTAACTTACTCATAATAAACTTCTGTCAAATCCACCAAAATCTGCGTAGCGGCTTAGCTGTAAATTCGTACAAACAATACAGGCAACCTATCTGTTGAAGTTCTCTGTCATTTCCCAGTTTTCTAAACAAAAAAAAACGCTCAGGCGATGAAGCGTGTTCCAACGATTAGCTCTAAGTATAAAGATAAACATCATGACCGTTGGAATTCGAAGCGGGCCTCCGGCTCTACCGGTCTGGCGACCTCCTACTGCGTGCCAACTGCTAACTAACCGACTCATTCGCACAATCAATATACAACATGCTGTTAATCTATCAATGGGCCACGGGCAGCATCATCTTCTATGCATTTACATAGGTTTTACCTACCTACTTAGTTGGCTCCACACGTACCTATTGACTTGTCCCAGGCACTGCAGCGCCGAGTGGTCTCTTCACCCATCTAGCGTGAGTGAAGGTACCACTGGACGCTGTATAAATCATCTCACTACGAAGATGCAAAAAGGCCTTAGTCTTGTCTTTCCTGTGGGCTAGGCCGACTAAGCTGTCAGGATAGTATAGGTGCTGGGCAAGCCTACTACATCTAAAACAATGTCCCAGGCGCTGCAGCGCCGAGTGGTCTCTTCACCCATCTAGCGTGAGTGAAGATACCACTGGACGCTGTATAAATAAATCATCTCACTACGAAGATGCGAAAAGGCCTTAGTCTTGTCTTTCCTGTGGGCTAGGCCGACTAAGCTGTCAGGATGTTATAGGTGCTGGGCAAACCTACTCCATCTAAAACAATGACCCAAGCGCTGCAGCGCCGAGTGGTCTCTTCACCTATCTAGTGGTGTAGGTGCCACCGGACCTTACAAATTCCATAATCAGATCTAAAGCCCATAAAATATCGCTAACCGAAAGTTAAAACATCCAAATTCTGTTGTTGACACATTTTTTTAATGTTCTAACGTCCTTAAACTTAATTGGTATCGCCAAATACGAAGTTATTGGCATGGCATTGAAACTGAACGGATATGACTAACTGCCAAGCCTATGTAGTAAATCAATATTATCTCTCCATCAATGTGTTTACCAGATACCGCGTGTTTTGGTACATTGTAGAGCAAAAACTCCCTTCCTATTGACATAGAGGTATAATACATTCTTGTACCGAAAAATCTGTTTACGAAACCAAGTTACGTGATAATTAAGGATCCCTAAAGATCATCGTTGCAGATGCTGTTACAAATGTAAATGTATCTCAAAGGCTCAAGTTTACAACTTTACACCTTACTCAATAACTCAATTATTGGACCATTCCTTCTCAGCGAAAACGAATCATGGATTTAAAATACATACTAATGATCAAGATCAAAGGCTAAACTATGCGCTAAATTAGAATAACATCCATATCAATCGAGAGACAAGCGCGGGCGCAGCTAACGTGGCCAGCATTAGCGCCTTCGCCGTATAAGGGCGGGCGGCGCGCGCCTAACAATCTGTAAAGGTGCTTCCAAATTAGACGCGGATATACAAGGTGTTACAAAAATGTGAACGATGTGGCGGGAGAAAAGTATTTTTTAAATATTGTTTTCATTGACTTTCACAATGTTTTAACAACTCAAAGCTATGTAAATGCACATACACGCACAAACATATTTTTTTATTTGAGCTAATAACAAAAATAAAAAAGTTATGAAATATTTTAAATTTTGAGGTTATAAAATAAACATTGTTTTTTTTCAACTTTTTTTTACAGATTTGACATCTTGTTGACCAGTAGGTTACACCCTGTAAAAAGAGTTTGTATTCACCGCAGTTTTATTCATTGACTCACTTTTAACCGACTTCGAAAAAGGAGCATATACCCCCCCCCCCCCCCCCATAAACATAGCTAATACGATTTAGCCAACGATCTCTACCAATGGATTCATATCTTAGGGTCAAAGCTAGATAATAAACCATTCACAAAGAAACCTACATTTGTACAAAATATTACAAACGGTCATAGTACTGTGGTTGTGCGTGACATTTCCTACATACTAAACTCTAATTTTTAATTCGAGTCCACGGAATGACAGTTGCTACAAAGGCTTTATCTGAAAGTTGCATACTAGCAACTGTCATTCCGTGAACTCCATTTAAAAATTAGAGTTTAAACTAATATGACAAGCCAGTCTGTTTGTCAAGTACTTGTTGTTTATTTTAGTCGTTTATGTCGGGCTACTCGCTTGAGTCATTTGCCTTTATTTAGCTTGGCATGGCTTGACATGGCTAGGCTGTTATTAGGAATTAGCATGGGCAGGCTCGGAAAGGACTAATTAAACGTCTTGGAGACTTGGATTAGTCTCGGAGTTTTTGCTCTTGTAGAAGTAATTTAAAAGGGTTCTGAAGCTAAGGACGTCGAAAAGTTTGTTCTGAACTTAAGGCGCGGTGCATAGTGAATAGCCCGCGCGCCAAGAAAAATGCACAAAATCGAGTCCTGTAAACGATACACTAAAAAATCGAAAATATTCACATATCACATTCAAAACCTTTACGAATCTCAACACAAAACTGGCTGTTTTAGATAGGTCTCATCTAATTCTAGGGTTTGATATGTGAACATTTTCGTTTTTTTTAGTGTATTTGATACAGGAATCGATTTTGTGCATTTTTCTTTGCGCGCGGGCTAATTCACTATGCCCAGCGCCTTAACTGTGAATTCGCGATATTTACTTCTCGGACCTATCGCTTCCGATACGGCCCTAATACGGGTCGGAATCCAAGTTTCCAGAAAATATATTAGACTTAGCAGAGATACTGACAGTTACTGACTGATGAATGTCTACTCTTACTTCTATAAAGCAAATGGTCCCATAAAGCTCATAGTAATAGTAAAATGTAGCCTGTACAATTGTACGTACATGTCCCACTAGCTGGGCAAAGGCCTTCTCTCAGAGAGAGAGTTCGAGCTTAATCACCACGCGTGCTCTATGCGGATTGGCGATTTTTGCGTTGACCTATAATGCCTCATACGCTCAGGTTTCCTCACGATGTTTTCCTCCACGGTCAGCGAGTGGTATTGCTACTACAAAATTCACAAATAAATTAATAATTTGAAATAAATTGAAGCCATAGGTATGTACATACCCGCACCGGGAATCGAACCTAGTTCATCACCAAGTTTTAATTTTCAGCCCAATACTGAACGGTCTTTCCATTGTAGGAAAAGGTCGTTTATTCGTTTCTTTTTTTATTGGCTGTAGCGTTTGACACGCGATGGTGCTCGTGTTTAACTAAATACAATGTTAAAATTAACTGGTACACACGACAGCACGTCGACCTTTACACGCTAGCACTCTACTCGGTTGTGTTACGGGCGACTTTACAACAAAAGTGTTCAGTCTGACGTGCTGTCGTGTGTACATTCAAAGCATGTAATGTGTGATGAAAAGTAATCATTGAATAACAAGAGAAATTAACGGTGACATTATTTCATTTCTACAAAATGTGGAGTAATGGCATTGTACGTGTTAGCTACTTCATTGTTTACGAAATGGTATTACAATGATAAACCCCGTATGGTTACGATAGTGGTCTAGATACGGACACCGATAATGCGACTTATCAGACTGCCTGCTACTTATAATACAAGGTGTTACAAAAGTACCTAACTCTTTTTACAGGGTAATAGCACCCGGTGATAGGGATCACAACCTACATATTTTTGTTGCTCTATGACGTTCCGTTGATTTTTAAATTAATAAAATGTGAACGCTGCGGCGGGTGAAAATTATTTTTTAAATATTATTTTCATTGACTTTCACAATGTTTTAACAACTCAAAGCTATGTAATAAACCTACACACACAAACATATTTAAAAAAAAAATGAGCTAATACCAAAAACAAAAAAGTTATGATTTGTTTTTCAATTTTGAGGTTATAAAATAAAAATTTATTTTTTTCAACTTTTTTTTACAGATTTGACATCCTGTTGACCACTAGGTTACACCCTGTAAAAAGAGTTAGGATGTTTTGTAACACGTTGTAGAACTCGCTAGACCATTAAAGATAAAAAATCATTGATTTGAATCGAGGAAATTGCTTGGCATTGTTTCAGAAAATTTCAATCTGAATGACAAAGATCATCATCATCATCATCAGTTCCTGTTATCCCTAATCAGGGACATAGGGCTCTCAAAACCGTTTTCCAATCTGGCCGATTTTGCGCCTTTATCCCAATTCTCGGATATGCTCATTCCGAGACTGTTAGCCTGAAAAATCACGAGTATATTTCATGCAATGATCATTTACCGCATGTCGTTGGGGCTAAACTTTTTAAAGTTGGATATGTAGACCTATTTGGGAGCGACAGGCCCTGCCGCATATCGAGCATAGGAACTTAGAACCCCCATGCTGATGGGTTGGCGGATCCTTGGTGCCCTCTGGCTCTTTTGTCGGCCAGTACAGAGCACCATGTTTCATCACAGATCTTACGTCCATGCTTGATTTTCTCCCCGCATATAATAAGACCCCGTTTAATCGGGTTCGTTTTCAGAAAATTCTGCAGTCTTAAGATTCAGGTTTGACTGTCATTCAGTTAGTGGCAGAACAGATTTTTCATTATGGCATAAAATGTCATTATTTCTGGCTCATGTACACACAACAGCACGTCAGACTGTACACTTTTGTTGTAAAGTCGCCCGTAACGTAACTGAGTAGAGTGCTAGCGTGTAAGGGTCGACATGCTGTCGTGTGTACCTACTCGCAGTTTCAGATTGATTTAATCGGCTTGGTGAAGATGAAGCACCCCCTCATGTTTTTCTAATGAGAAAAACCTGTCTTTAAAATATGCCTACCTATTATCGCGTGATTACAGTGATGTTAATACCCCAATAATCACCTATTTATATGCAACGGTGAGCAACGTTATCTATACTATGCATAATCTTAATTTGGTTTACTACCGCTATCTCTAACTCCGTTTCGCGATAAACTACATATACTTACGTATGGGCTACATAATAACATGAGTTGTGTACATACAAAGGTGTTAGTGTACGCAGATAAACAAGGTTAAACCATGTTAAATCCCTTCGTATCAAACATTTACATACCAAATTATTATCCTTACGGACGATAACATCGTTTGACAGTATAATATGACTACTTACATGCGATTGCCCATTACAATATTAAGTCCATTTACATGGCATAATATTTTCCGTCAACCTCATAAGGCTGTGGTATTCAATGCCTCTCTATATTTGTAGAGACTTTGCAAATACATTATGTATTATTTTTTATGCTGTAATTGCATTGTAATTGAGACTGGCCGTTGTAAACAGGTAATCACTATAAAAAAAAATATTTATTATTGTCACAACACAATCTCACCTCACGTCCATAATCCCCCGAATAGAGACTCCAATTTTAAAATTGTGATTTGACGCTTTGACGGGTATTCATTCCTAACGTGGTTGATGGATCCAAGTTCCCAACCCAACATAAAGTGTGCAGCTTAAAAATCTGAGATAAAATTACGTCATAAAATACTTATTTATTTATTACCAAACGCCTTCCTGTGGCAGTTAACCCCGTAACGTGTATGTTTGTTAGACCACCAAGGTGGTAAGTTTTACAATAAAACGGCAGTACAATAAATAACCTCACCACTCATTAAATCAGCGCGTCTATTTGCGCCCATCCTTTCCAGCTAAGCCATAATTACAAAATAAATGCAACTAGAAAGACGACTTCTGAACCAAAGCATTCATTGACCCGGACAATAAACCCCTGTAGCTATACTAACGGGCTAGTCACTATAATACTTATTTTTCTTTAGGTGCTATCGGAGTCGGCTATTATTATGGCCACTTGGGCCCATCGTCGCACATCGACTCCATCGGCTCCACACGTATTGACTAGTCTTTCCTGTGGGCAACGCCGACTAAGCTGTCAGGATGGTATATGTGCTAGGCAAGCCTACTCCATCTAAAACAATGCCCCAGGCACTGCAGCGCCGTGTAGTCTCTTCACCCATCTAGTGTGAGTGAAGGTGCCACTGGACGCTGTATAATTAATCTCATTACGTAGATGCAAAGGCCTTCGTTTTTGGGCCCATGATGTTGCGGCTCGGAAGAGTTCTGTGTGGATAGTAGGTTTAAAATCCAATCTTAGAACTTGGATCTAAAACTTAAAATGTCTGTAAACATAGGCAATCCAAGGTGATACAAGATTTCAATTCTCAATTTTTTGGTGCTAGCGCCCTCTTGATTTGGTTCACTATTTAAACCAAGATGGTGGCTAAAGTGGACGAATATTATCCGTGGATGACAAAATATCATCCGTTCCTCTGTTGCATTCATTCACACAGCTTCATTTTCAGGCAGGATACATCGCCACTCACCCGCGTTAGTTCCGCCATCTCATTAGTTAGTTCCATTAATAGAGTGGGGGCGTTCGAATTAGAGTGGTCGAGGTGGAAGGCGCCTTGCCTTGCGGCAGGTAATTCGCGCGTATGACATCAGAATTTAAACGTAATGTGGACAATTATGTGGATGTTGTGGAACCGTAATATTCTTTGTTCCGCCAGTAAATAATGGTAATAAATAGGCGGATTCAGAGGGGAGAGGGCACGCGCGCGCCCCCATCCCAGACTGTTGACGCCAGCCATACTTTACACGAAGAGCTAAACAAGTAGGTAAGGGTGGTCTCGATAGAACGGATAGATAGCTGTGTATCGAACTGTCGAGTCTAGCTAGATGTAGTCCATGGTAGAGGTTCTGAGTCCACGCTTCAAATGCGATCTCTTTCAGTCAGCCTCACGAAGGACATAATTATAAAAGGTAGAGCCGAGTCGAGCGCGAGGCGCCTTGGCTTGCGCAGGTAATTTGCGCGTATGACATCATGTGTAAACATTACAAGGCGCTATTTAGCGTTAGTTAGCGATGTAAAATACTACAAGTTTTTATGAAGCATGCAGCCAGTGGTTTTCAATCTTTTTCAAAGAGCTACAGACAAAAAAAAAATTATTTCGACCCTTGAATCTTTAAAGGGCCTCGTAGCACCTAATGCAGTATTATTCTGGTTATCAAATTAATTACCATGTTGAACGAAAATTTACCTTCAATCGAATAAAATTAAACAGCGTGGATTTCGCGAAACACTATACTCAAAATTGATGTTTGGTTTTGTTGTGTCATACATAGCACTTAACAATGGGCCGTAGATTACGAGTGTTGCGACATCTATGCAAACTGCAAAGATCGGTCGTCTACCTACCTATGTAAGGCGAATGCGACCTTGATATCGTTTGCTTTTGGGATGAAAATTGTGTGATTGCTGTTGTTTTAGGCTGTCAATTGCAACGTTTTGTGGGCGTAGTTTTGATACATCAATCGAACCTTTGTTGTGAATATAAAATTAAGTTTCTTGAAGGTCCTGTGTCTTTCGTCATCATCGTCACCTGGTGCCAGTTTCATAAAACTATAATTCATAGTTTATTATGACAATTCGATGTACATTGAGTAGCCTATTAGACATTAGAAAGCTTACAAAAATTTTAGCTTACTAACCGACTACTCAATGTACATCGAATTGTCATAATTAAACTATGAATACTCGTAGTTTTATGAAACTGGCAGCTGGTGGCCATCTCGGGTGTCTCGCTTCTCGGGTATGAAAAAACACCTCGAACACCTATCAATCGAAGGAAAGAAGTAATTTTCGACATTTCCGACTTGACTTTACCTACTCCCGTCGGAAAACTGTAGGAAAACTTCCTCTAATTCTTCTTCTTCTTTGCGTGCATTGGCGGTCAGTTTAACTTTCTCTTCCGTCGAAGCTGCCAAACGAAACAATGAGACGGTTCCTCGCTGGAAGCATTCGCACAGGTTTTGTAGCCAGGATATCTTGGGTCTTCCAGGTCTCCTCATGCCTGGTATCTTGCCTCGTATAATAAGTTAAGGATTACTTTCTGTTACGCCATTATGTGAATGTGACCGATACTCTAGCTTCCTCTTTTGAATGGTCTTCAGTATTGCAGTGAAGTAATATCTCTCTCTCTTCTTGGCGTGCCTCTCTACTTATGGAGGTTGGCCGTTAGCTCATATTCTTCTCTGTTCTTTGTATACAGTGAAGTAATACACGTGCGATAAATTAATGTGTTAATCAATACAGTTTACTTTTATGTCATGTCGCAGTCCGTAAGTGTATACGGGACAATGCTATGCGACTGCCACCCACACGGCGTCTGTCTGACTGTCGGCGAGCACCAACCAACAAAGTTGAGTGTCTCCGCCATACAGAGAAAGTACGTGACCACAATGCCAACCGTGCGCCAAAGGGAGCGAGCCGAACTATGCGTCTAGCAGACGGCAAGTTTGAAAAACTATACGTGATGCGAGTGGTTAGACCAACTTTGACAACGTCTGGTTGCCAAAACCTGGATACCTATTATTTTTAACCGACTTCAAAAATGGGGAAGGTAATCAATTCGACCTGTTTTTTTTTTGTTTGAAAATGTATACTTCCCATGTGGTTCCATAAAAAATTGTGAAGATCTGATGAAGAAAAGCGTACCTTTTTACCAGTAAAGTCGTATATTATTGTATACTCGTATCTTCATAGCTAAGTCCAATCTACAGCGCGGTAACGACATTTCTACGTAAAGAGCTAAGGGAACCATTTTGTCTAGGTACTTCATCTCAACATCGCAACTTGTAGATAACACGCAATTCTATACAATGTTTATTGGTCAAAATTTTAAAAATTTTAAATTTTACACCGAACAAGCTAGTTGGAGGCAAAAGCCAGAACTCAGTTTTATGTCCAACAAATTATAATAAAACCAAGTAAGTATGTAGTAGAATCAAGCGCCTACATAACCACACATAAAGACGCCTCACAAAATGACCGAGCTGTAAAAAACGTTAATTTCAACATAACGTTGCAGTAGTAAAGTCGTAACTTTCACTCTAAACTAATGTTACGTTTTGTGTAAACAGAGAACGATGTTGACCGCGATGTAAGCTACTCTAAATACGATCTGTTAAAATCACAGATGGAAGTGAAGCTTGGACTTATAAGCCACGAAGACTTGGATAGTGAAAACGTATTGGAGATATTGAAACTATAAAATGTCTCGACGGCTCATGAACTTCGTATTACCTTTTTTAACACGCTTTTATAAGCTTGGCCTGTATGTATGTATGTATGTATGTATGTATGTAACGGAATCTTTGAGCATAATTTTTACCAATTTCCAGAAGTCTGATTAATTTGAAACTTTGCATACGTATCAAGGACCAATGACAATGCAATAATTTGACCAATGACACGCTTTTTACTCTGAATTGTATTATTCTGTTAATAACTTAAATTTTATTATAATTTTAAACTCTTTGTAATTAAAAATTATTTAATACTTTTTAGTTCGTTTAGCTATGAAAGCGTGTTTTTTTAGTTTTTTTAAACTGTTATTTATTTTATTGTGGTTTTATATGTTTGTTTTTTTTTTCAATAAAGAACCTTTTCTTTCTTTCTTTCTTTCTATTAGAGGTCTCAGAATAAGAATCAGAAGCACTATCTAGTCTAGTAGGCAAACTATTCAATTAACTTGCTGATCTGATGAGAAATGAAGAGCTTTCTATCTCTCCCGCCATCTATTTATTATTCAGAGTTTCGTAAAAATACAAGAGTCAGTTTGAATATGTAACGAAACCATCTTATGGTTTTATTTGTCTAAAATACTTGAGACTTTACATCAGAATCTGTTGTTAATCAGTCGACCAATTAAGCTGATCCTTTCCTCGATATTAAATAGTAAGCAAGCGGAGTTCACTAACGAAGCTTTAACTTTAGTAGGTACCTTCTCCAGAAGTGGTTTAGAAAGCGAACTTGGGAGCCTCTGAGCGTGACACTCAAAGTATATAATTTGGTCCAAATGAAGCTTATCTTAGATCTTAAGATAGGGCAATAGGGGTCATTTTAGCACGGTAAAGAAGCTCGTAGTTAGTAAGTCGTGACGAGGGTGTCTGCCCCTTCCGACGTCATGTCACGCTGCTTGAGTATGAACACTGTTGTTTACTACAATTTGGCTGTAGAAATGCATATTTTATGTATACTTGTGTTAGATTTAATGTCGCTTTCAGCGTCGTGAATGCAACATAATTACGGTTGTAGAAATGAGAAACTATTGTATGGTATGGTAGTCTATCAATAGTACATTACTGCCGCGATCTGTAATGGGTGCGTTTCTGGCGCGCTTTTGATGGCCGACAGAGCGCAGCGTAGCGCAGCGTAGCGCAGCTCAAGGCCCTCACAGTGTGGTCAGCATTGCAGCCCTTGATGGACAAGCTGGAATGAAGGCCGAGACCGAAGGTCGAGGCCTTTATAGCGCGGCCAGCAAGGGCTGCAATGATGACCAAACTTGAGGGCCGAGAGTGTAGCTAAGCTAAGCTCGAGGCAATCATAGCGTGGCCAGCAGCGCACTCATTGCAGACCAAGGCTTGTATAGTGCTTTACTCAAACAATGCGAGTAATTAAAATTGTAATTAGAATAGTAATTAAAATAGAAATTTAATTAGCTTACCATTTGTCGTAGATTAGGTACTTTCTGTCGATTTTCCAGTCCGCAAACTTTTTGTTGGTAAGCAAGCAAGCTTTTGAAGCAAGTATTTTTCTTTTGACTTCGATGGCAATAAATTTCCAACTACTAATTTCGCTTGCTTTTGAATGTCCGGCGGTGTTAAACACATTAAATCGGAGGATTCGTCGCTTTAAGAGTTCACTTTTTCAACAAAAACACAGAAAAAGTCACTTCGAACAACGCGCGAAAAGCCGAAAACAATATGGCCGCGCTTTTTTTTCTGTGCAATGTGTCGACTGCCAGTACCCATACAGCCCAATTCTAAATAAATACTTTTTGCGCCTGATGTTTGAGTTCTATTTATGAAACAAAACTCGACATTAATGGATTTTCATACAGTTTTTCTGGCCGCAAAACACGACATTAATGAAATTCCATACAACTTTTCTGGCGCCTAATCCAAGTAGCCCGCAAGTCCGACTTTGCTCAAAGAAGGTTGTCGAATTAATGTCCACATTACGAGCTTTTTTGAGTAAATGCATATTATTATGAGATTGCCAACGTGCGCAGGTCGTGGGTCAAAACACAACTCACAGTAGAATGCACTTGGTTTAGCAAAGTGAGGCTCTAACGTCAACTGACATGTGAACTGCTAGATATAGGAAACACAATATTATGACGTTACAACTAAACTAACCACCTCCCACCTGTCAACGCTCTACCAACAAAACGTTTGAGCAAGTTGCACTCTACGCGGAACTCGAACGTTTTAACTTTACAATTCAATAAAGTAGAGTTGCACGAACCTTATTTGACAGCAGTACCCATAAAAACCCAAATAGGTAACTAAGCAAAACTCATAGAACAAAATACAAACTACTAGATAAACAAATGGAAAAGTGCTGTCAGATAGCGTTGGCGCAAGCCGGCACACTTGGCTCGCGTTAGAGATATACAAGGTGTTACAAAAGATGCTAACTCTTTTTACAGGGTAATAGCACCCGGTGATAGGGATCACAACCTAAATATTTTTTTTGCTCTATTACGTTCCGTTGATTTTTAAATTAATAAAATGTGAACGCTGTGGCGGGAGAAAAGTATTTTTTTTTTTATTTGTTTTCCTTGACTTTCACAGTGTTTTAACAACTCAAAGCTATACAAATGCACCTACACCCACTAACATATTTTTAAATTTGAGCTAATACCAAAAACAAAAAAGTTATGAAAATTTTTAAATTTTGAGGTTATAAAATAAAAATTGTTTATTTTTCAATTTTTTTTTACAGAAACGACATCCTGTTGATTAGTAGGTTACACCCTGTAAAAAGAGTTAGGATGTTTTGTAACACGTTGTATTTTGTCTTTCCGCCATTGTTCGCATATTATTCTCGTGACGGGCCAAGGAGTTTTTGGTCTTCTAGTCATTAGTCTCGTGGCATTACAGAACTTAACAACTTTTCTGACCCTTCCTCTCTTCCACAGACGGGCTCCGGCAAGACCTACACGATGGGCAGTGGCTGGGAGGGCGAGGGCGAGGGCGAGGAGGGCCGGCGAGGGATCATCCCTCGCGCCATACGAGACCTCTTCGCCGGGGCTGATGCCAGGGCTGCGGCTGCTAGGGACCAGGGCCAGCTGCCGCCGGAGTTCAGCGTCCACGCGCAGTTCATTGAGCTCTACAACGAAGATATTGTTGACCTGCTGGATCCAGCGCGGGATAACTATGCTAAGGTAGTGCCAGTAGTGTCATTATCCATTGTTAGACTCTCTGCCTCTCTTAGGGTGGTATTCTAGAACGCTACTTAAACTCAGTTCAAACTAGAACGCTACTTGAACTCTGTTTAAACTCAGTTTAAGTAGAGTTTAGTAGTGTCGACTGCCGATAAAACAGTGCATGTTTTGATTTGAATATCCCTCCCTTCATACCAAAACATGCACTGTTTTATCGACAGTCTGAACTCTGTTTAAACTGAGTTATAGAATACCACCTTTATATCTCAATACTTCTTCGCGGACTCTAAGGACGGACGCCTCTAAGGCTTTCCATTTCTTTCTGTTCCTGACTAGGGAGGGCTGCTCTAATAAAAAAATTGGTGTAGAACATAAATTTTAGGACCTCCTTATAGTCAGTAGCTCCAGTCGCTCCTGCTCCAAGCTTCTCACTCTTTCTGAGCTCCATCTATTTCCTATCGTGCTTTCTAGTCAGTGGCATGTTCTATGATCCTTCAATAGGCTGCCTCCTACCAACATCAACACAAATAATATCGACCTATGAACTAGACCTTTCAGTTTTTGGACCACCTTTTCAATTCGTGTCCAGCATTAAAACGATATTCGTAGTCGTTGCTGAAGTTAAGTTTGCCGACTCATTCTAGTATTTAAAGAATCCTGCGCCGCCACTCTACTATCTATCAATTATGTCCATTTCCAATTACGGCCGACAAATTGTCTTGTTTTTTCGTACGCAGGAGTCACGCCTGGACGGTCGCTGGAGTGTTGATTAGCGTATGAAAGTGCATGCTAATGCTTGGCACGAGTTCCCGGTAACTAGAGACATACTGCAGAAGAACAGTTCAGGTCAATCTAGGAGTTTCTTATCATCATAATCATTCCTTACATTTTTGTCAGAGCGGTCGTCGTCCTCATGTAGCACCATCAATGGCTGGTGTTACGCGCCTTTCGATTCCTCGCCAATCTTTTTGATCAGAGCTTGCTCGGGTGCAGGCGTACAGTGTTCTATCCACAGTAGACTTATTCTGGTCAGTCTATCACTTATTCTGGCTTCACTTATTCAGTTAACTTATTCTGGTCAGTCTATCTATAGTCACGGGCCAAAGTGGCCGTAATGATAGCTGAACTCCGATAGGAGATGGCACTAAAAAAAGAAGAAGGTCAGTCTATGGCATTATTTTATCAACATCATCTGACCAAATCACCCGATATTCATCTTCTTTCGAACATGGTCTCTCCAAAGACGAATCCGGAGTGCAGTCGTATCTCCCAGTAGATAAAAATCTCCACTTTCCTTAAAAGATCCGGCACTGCATTTTGAATTCTAGCGCCATCTCCACACAGCTTACATTGTAAGATTTGTAAGGATTGCTTTACATCGTCAGTCGTCGTCGGTAAGATCTAGCGATTAGTTAGAGTCCCCACCTCTATTTCAATTTTCATCGGGAATTTCATCTTCTTGCAGACATTTTGTCTCATCTATGTGCTTTTCCATGTTACCCTACTTTTAAGAAGTTTATGGCGAGAAAAATTAATTTATCTTTATCTTGACTTACTTAGTTCGCATTGTATTAGTATTATTTGTGCCTTTGGTGCATTTAATATTTGGCGCCGTTGTCGGTACGGTCAAGTGGAGGCTTGAAGGTCGGTGATGCGTGCCGTCGATAGAGCATGGCCGTTTTATGGAGACTTTAATTAATATTTATGTAACAAAGGGACGCGATCATGGCTTACGTCGTTCCCGGAAACAAAATTACTTGCAGCGTATACTCCCCTTTACATTAATTACTCTTGATATTTTGGGATTTTTGATTTGGTCAGTTTCCTTTTTGGTAAAATGCCAATCGTAAAGGATAAAGGTTACAATCAAGAACCTTTCAATGACCTCAATAATTTCAGGTTTAATTTCCAGACCAGATCTCCGGCCAATATCGGTCTTCAACTCGTCATCGTCTTAGCCGGCCATCTAACGTCGGGACTGTACATAACTTTACTGTGCCATAGATCTTCCAACTTAAAAACCCTCTTCATTCCAGGGTGGCCTCCGAATAACCGAGGATGGGTGCGGCGGCGTCCGCGTGGTCGGCGCCTCGTGCCGGCCCGTGCGGGGCGCAGCCGAGGCGCTGGGAGCCCTGAGAGCCGGAGCCCTAGCGCGCACCACCGCCGCCACCAACATGAACTCTTCATCCTCACGCTCGCACGCAGTGTTTACACTATTGCTACGCCAGAGAAGATTGGCGGGAGATGCGGACTCGGCCGTTGAAAAGGAGGAGGGTGAAGCGCCCGAGCAGTTCGAGATACTGACAGCCAAGTTTCACTTCGTGGACCTGGCTGGCTCCGAAAGGCTTAAGAGGACAGGTCAGTAGTTTAATTTATAGTTAAAGGTAGCATTGTCTGTCTGGTCAATAGATGGCGCTCTTCCACCAACATATTAGGCCAGACTATCATAAACAAAAGGTTTAAAAACTAGCTGCGAAGCACCCAATATGAACTCTTCATCCTCGCGCTCATACGCAGTGTTTACACTGTTGCTACGCCAGAGAAGATTGGCGGGAGATGCGGACTCGGCCGCTGAAAAGGAGGAGGGTGAAGCGCCCGAGCAGTTTGAGATACTGACGGCCAAGTTTCACTTCGTGGACTTGGCTGGCTCCGAAAGGCTTAAGAGGACAGGTCAGTACTTTAATTTATTGTTAAGGGTTGCTGTGTCTGTATGCTCAATAGATGGCGCTCTTCAACCAACATATTATCCAGGCCAGACTATGGTAAACAAAAGGTTTAAAAACTAGCTGCGAAGCTCCCAATATGAACACTTTATCCTCGCGCTCATACGCAGTGTTTACACTGTTGCTACGCCAGTGAAGATTGGCGGGAGATGCGGACTCGGCCGTTGAAAAAGAGGAGGGTGAAGCGCCCGAGCAGTTTGAGATACTGATGGCCAAGTTTCACTTCGTGGACTTGGCTGGCTCCGAAAGGCTTAAGAGGACAGGTCAGTACTTTAATTTATTGTTAAGGGTTGCTGTGTCTGTATGCTCAATAAGTAGATGGCGCTCTTCAACCAAGATATTATCCAGGCCAGACTATGGTAAACAAAAGGTTTAAAAACTAGCTGCGAACTACGATGCGCCGGAGCAATTCGAGAATCTAACGGGCAAGTTTCACTTCGTGGACCTGGCTGGCTCCGAGCGGCTTGAAAGGACAGGTTAGTTTAAAAATTGTTACGACGCCTGCCTGGCTAGGATGTCAGCGGTAGACTCTCTAAATTTTCATACAATGTCCATAAAAGCAGAGTCTACGATGTCTACGTCTATTATGTTCGGGCCTTTGGTCAATAGATGGCGCTCTCTGACGACCTTCCAACAGCAACAAGGTACAGCCACCCAGTAATTTGTTTCATGTTCTTTTACCGTCTGTCTGCAGGAGCGACGGGCGAGCGCGCGCGGGAAGGCATCTCGATAAACTGCGGGCTGCTGGCACTTGGTAATGTGATATCGGCGCTCGGAGACAAGTCACGTCGTGTGTCTCACGTGCCCTACAGAGACTCCAAGCTTACGCGGCTCTTACAGGATTCGTTAGGAGGTAAGACAACACTTCTAACGTACCTACAATCCTTAGATATCCGAATCAGAAGTGCAACAAAACCCATCTATATATATAAAAATGAATCGCCGCCCGTGCATTAGTCTCGCTAAAACTAAGAAACGGCTTGACCGATTTGCATATTTACTGCTTTGTTAAGTTCACCATAGTTCAGGGTAGGTTTAAAAGCAAAGAAATATGGGAAAAGTTAAAGGATTAGCTGAAAAACGGAAGAAATAAAAATCATTGTCATTTTGCATTGGAATCGCCATTTTTGACGCGAAGAGTCAAACTATTTCAGGTGATACGAAGTTCACCGGGTCAGCTAGTGCTAAATAATAAATTATATTGCAAGGGACTGATATTTCGGCACCGTCACGGGTAGAATGAGATGAGGCTGGCGTGACAGAGAAAATGCGTATGCCCATGAGTGGGTGTAATGTATGGGCTGGATAGATTGATAGATAGGGTAGAATGAAGAGTTTTTGCAAGTTGTCCCGTTCACCGCTCTCTAGCTGACTTTTGATTGAGACGCCTTGATTACGTATCTTGCAGTTAGTATTAGTTAGTTCAACAACTTCCACTTGTTTTCTTAGGCAACAGCAACACAGTGATGATCGCGTGTGTCTCGCCCTCCGACCGCGACTTCATGGAAACCCTCAACACGCTGAAATACGCGAATCGTGCGCGAAACATCAAGAACCGCTGCGTCGTCAACCAAGACCTCACCTCGAGAACTATCCACCAGCTCCGGCAGGAAATCGCGCGGCTGCAGCTTGAATTGACGGAGTATAAACAGGTAAGAGCAAAATTGTGCAACATTCTTACCCTCTTATCTCAGAAATGATGAGAGATACAAAAAAATAGGCTAGTTGTATTTTGTAGGGAATGATGTGCTCTACAAATATGTAGTACATGTTTTTGAGTTACAACCAACCGTTTCGCTCAAAATGACAATAAGAAAATGGTGGACATTTCGTTACCGTCCTAAAGGCGAAAGGTGAGAAATGTATTCACTGTTCATTACTTTTCTGTTATTACAAGTTCTTTTACTAACGAAACGGCCAAGCCGCATAATAATATTTTGACTAAGGGTTGAGTTTGTGAAGTTAGGGTGTGTAGAGTTAGAAGCTTGGCTCTACGTGAGATCTGATAGCTTTTTGACAAAGCTGTTCTCGTCTTGGCAACATTTTTTACATGAAAATGTGTTGGTGGGATTTTGTTATTCTTATATCTTAAGCATCGGATGAATGTGTCCCAAGTTCTAAACGGGTGGAATCGCGGACTAAAAATGTCCCAAAATTTCTCGTGTGTTCCGGAATCCTCTCAGTCACAACCTTTTCATCCACAGGGCAAGCGCATAGTGGCAGAGAACGGCGAAGAGGGCTGGAGCGACGTGGTGCAAGAGAACGCGATCTTGACCGGCGAAGTGGAGGCCCTAAGACGTCGTGTCAAGGCCATGCAAGGGACCATAGAGCAGCTGTCGACGAAGAACAGTGAACTGATCGCGGAGAAGGCACTCGGAGCGTGGGCGCCGAAAGACGGGACTATAGAAGCTTCGGAGTGTTCGCTCACGGCTTTAGTTCAGGTTAGTTTTAAAATCCCCTTTGTCGTTGAAGAACTGGGTGAAATGGTCAGAAAGCTACATGGGTAACCCTGTCCGATTGGTGACCAACTGAAATCTAAGCAACTAATGCGATTAGTCAAACGTTTGTAATTCTAGTCAAACAATGTTTTTCAGTTAGTGTTGACAACACTGGCGCGTCATAATAGTATGAAAGCAGCCTCAAAATATCAAGATGTCACAACTATAATGATGTGCCAGTGTTGTCAACAGGACAAATACGGCAAATATGCACATCTGCGCCATCAAATCTTACGACGGTTCTCTTTCCGCACGGACTCTACAGGGCAATTTTTAAATAGCTTTTAACCTCAGACACGTCAACTTCTAAATGCGATTTCCAACAACTTTTGTTCTACGATTTTTCGAAAAGCTCGAGACTTTTAATTTTATTTTAGTTTCTTATCCTTTAAAAGTGTGAATTTCTACCATTCCAGCGCTGCCTGCGCGGCGCGCTTTCATGCCTCTCCACTCTCAACCACCTCTCTAGCCTCTCCTGCTCCTATTTGATATTCAGAGCTAAAAAAAAAATTAAAAAATAATGTTTGGAAAAAAAAAGTATGTTTGGAGAAAAAAAATTGCGTTTTCACCAAAGTCGTAGAACACAAGTTGTTGGAAATCACATTTAGAAGTTGGGGTGTCTGAACTTAAAAGTCTTAAAACCTATTTAAAAATAGCCCTGTATATTACATTGTATTTCTCAGGGCTACGTGAGAGAGATCGAGGAGCTAAGGGCGCAGCTGTTGGAGGCCAACGCCATGTATGAGGCCAGCAGAAAGCGCGAGGCCGTCGCGGCCAGAGCGAGGCACGACTCGTCTGTACACGACACTGCCTCCGTCATCGACGACGCCAAGCGAGAGTTGTATAAGGTAACTTTGTTTGAAATCATTATATAAAACAATACAAATAGTAAAGAAATCAACTTATCAAACCGCTTCGAGACATATCCGACCCAAAAGTCCCCATCACACTGGCAGCATTCCCCCGCTGCACAGCGAGGGAGATCCTATGCATCAAATATGCCCCAGAGCGGTAGTCATATCCGCGGTTCCTCAGGCGACACCCTACCTCCTACTCCTTTATTGACTTTGTAATTATTCACCCAGCCCTATGAAACAAATTCTTAAGAGACGAAAATTTAACGCAGTCCACGCTCTAGGACCACAATCCACGGGAACAAAGACTAGAGCATATTCCATTCTAGATAGTCAGTTGGTCAGGCATTTTGCTAAGTCACTTCCTTAACCCTTTTGCAGACTACTGCGCGGACGAAGTCGCGGGCAAAAGCTAGTTAAAGAATAAGATACATATTTTATTAACGACACAATACTTAAAACATCAAACAATAAAATCAAAACATGCAACTAAAACTACGTAAGACAAAAACATCAAAGCTCAAACGAACAGCACATTAAGGCGCTGTACATAGTGAATAGCCCGCGCGCCAAGAAAAATGCACAAAATCGAGTCCTGTCTCAAATACACTAAAAAAATCGAAAATGTTCACATATCAAACCCTAGAATTAGGTGAGACCTATCTAAAACTGCCAGTTTCGTGTTGACATTCATAAACGTTTTGAAGATATTTTTGATGAAAAAAGATAGGCGGCGCACTTTTTTTCAAACAAAATATCTTGCAATCTGTTATGGGTATCAACACAAAACTGGCTGTTTTAGATAGCTCTCACCTAATTCTAGGGTTTGATACGTGAACATTTTCGATTTTTTTAGTGTATTTGATACAGGAATCGTTTTTGTGTATTTTTTTTGCGCGCGGGCTAATTCACTATGCCCAGCGCCTTAAGCTCTGACAGTCACAGTATTCTCCACTTTAGTTTTGTTATTCTTGTGCCTACGTTTTCGACTATGCTTTTACACCTTCACATTAATCTAACACCTTCACTTTAATCTTCCAGGAGAAAGAGCTCCTCGCGCGAAGCATGGGCGAGCTAGAGTTCCAACGCAAGTTGACCGCGAGCGAAAGTGTTGCGGACACAGAGCCTGCTATAGGAGAGAGGGAGCGCGCAGAGGGCGAGAGTGCAGACGACTCTGAACCTTCCGACCAGGAGGAACAAGACTCTGAAGAGGATGACTCGGAGGGGAAAGGTAAGTGCTTATTTTCTAGATGGTGTTATAAAAAATAGTCTGCACAATCGTAGACGCATAAAACTTACACAATCAGAGCAAGAAGGACGGCAGCCATTGAAACTAATTCAAAATGGCGCCCTAATTATCTGCAATCAGAGCCACCGAGGCGTCTTATCAGTTAGTTACGGTTTTGTCACGGTTAATATACTGTTTAGTTCCACAATTGCACTTATGACGCGCCCCATAAGAGCGTTGCAAGGACTAGAGCAGCAGAAAGCCATCGCGAGTTGACAGCGAGCGACTGTGTCGCGGACACAGAGCCCGCTATAGGAGAAAGGGGGCGCGCAGAGGGCGAGAGTGCAGACGACTCTGAACCTTCGGACCAGGAGGAACAAGACTCTGAAGAGGATGACTCGGAGGGGAAAGGTAAGTGCTTGGTTTCTAGACCGTGTCATAAAAAATAGTCTGCACAATCGTAGAAGCATAAAACTGGCACAATCAGAGCAAGAAGGAAGGCAGCTGTTGAAACCAATTCAAAATGGCGCCCTAATTATCTGGAAACAGAGCCACAGAGGCGCCTTATCAGTTTGTTTCTACATTGTCACGGTTAATACACTGTTTAGTTCCACGCTCGCACTTATGTCGCGCCCCATAAGAGCATTGCAAGGACTAGAGCAGCAGAAAGCCATCGCAAGTTGACAGTGTCGCGGACACAGAGCCCGCTATAGGAGAGAGGGAGCGCGCAGAGGGCGAGAGTGCAGACGACTCTGAACCTTCCGACCAGGAGGAACAAGGCTCTGAAGAGGATGACTCGAAGGAGAAAGGTAGGAGCTGCTCGAAAAAAACACTTAGTTTCGACACGGAACTGTCTAAAGATTTCCCTTAGCAGAGCCTGTGTAATGCACGCGTTTGGCAACGCTCTTGCTAGAAAACGCATAAGTTTTATCAGAAAGAATATAGATTCCTTAACCTCAGTGAGAGATTGGTGGGACTTTAAATAATTAATTATAGGTGTGGCAAAAAAGGTCGCGCTCCGAATTCATGAGATAAGAAGGGATCAACAGTTATGACATATTTCGGAGGGAAAAATAATGAAAATTTACGATTGTAGGCACAGATAGCCAATGCGCTGCCCATTTGCTACAATAAAACCTTACAAAACGTTCATCTAACTTCGTTTCACTGTTTTATATTGTTAGTATGTATGTAGTATTTTATGTGCACTTTATGAACGCCCGCTTTTCACAACTGTTTCGACCCCCCAAGGTTTGCTGGAAGAAATCTCTTACAGAGATAAGCTAGCCTCTGTACATGTGTTTTCTCACTGTATTGTCCTCTGTTTGTGTGTACAATAAAGTATAATAATGCTCTCTTTCAGCCCAACTGGAACTATCCGCGGAGCTAGCGGCGCTCAGCGGCGATATAGACACGAAGCAGCGCTTGATCGAAGAGCTGGAGTTGTCCCAGAGGAGGTTGGCAGCGCTGCGGAGTCACTATGAACAGCGGTTGGACACGCTGCACCATCAGATCAAGGCCACAAGGGATGAGCGGGACAAAGTGCTGGCTTCCTATGGTAAATACGTTTACACTTTCATCATCATCATCATCACCACCTCTCCCCACTGCTGGGTTTAGGCTTTTTCCCCTCGCGCCACCTCTCACGGTCCCTAGCCATCCGCATCCATGGACCCTCCGCCGCTGTGACAATGTCGTCCGACCAACGGGCTACTGGTCTTCCGACTGATCGTCGTCCAGTTCTCGGCCACCACTCTGTCACTGCCTTTGTCCACCGGCCATCTTCCCTCCTCGAGGAGGGTTTACACTATATTTTCCTACAAATATTCTGTTGATATGTCAATAAGTAAACGCTTTCATCTAGCATTGACCTTGTCTTTCCTGTGGGCTAGGCCGACTAAGCTGTCAGGATTGTATAGGTGCCGGGCAAGCCTACTCAATCTAAAACAATGTCCTAGGCACTGCAGCGCCGAGTGGTCTCGTAACCCATCTAGTGTGAGTGAAGGTGCCACTGGACGCTGTATAAATCATCTCGTAACGTAAATGCAAATGCCCAAGTTTTTTAAGTCATCTAGTGAAGTCATTTAGCGGAAACATGTGGACGCGCTGGATAAAGAAACAAAAGTTTTTCCATGTAAAAGTTAGGTACGGTCGGCCACAAGCTAGGATACCCCTTTTTGTTACATTGGCGCCCTGATAGGGTAAGAGCTGCCATGGGGTATCTGTGACTGTGGCCGACTTAACTGCCTTTCAACTTTAGATTCATTCCCGAGTCGGAAACTTCTCCTTGTTATCCGTCGCTTGTTCAGTAGTTCACGAGTAATATGGCGTAATAGTATAAGTTTTTTTTGCCAGAATAAACCTTTACTTATTTACCACAGTGTACACTTCACTTCGTCCTCACAATGTTCCACCAAATTAAACTACACTTTTGTGATTAACGTTGTGTATGTGTGTCTGTCTGTGGCACCATACTAGGTAGCTCTTAAGCGGGTGAACCGATTAGGAAGCGGTTTTTTTATTATTTGAAAGCAGGTTTTCAAGCGAGTGTTCTTAGATATGTTTTATCAAAATCGGTTCAGCGGTTTATGAGATAATATGCTTATTTGAAACTAAAATGTCGGGGGTATTTATAATTTTGGTTCGAAACCGGTCGAATAGCGGTAAGTTTAGTAGATAAATGAATTCGACCCGTTACGAAAAAAAATTATGCGTGTATATAGTAAATCATAAAAAAAATGTATTTATACATTTTTATTTATTAGATATACTTCCACCAATCTCGATTTTCCTCCTTCGCACAGCAACCCAATCCTCGCCGCCGACGGAGAAGCTGAAACGGGTGCGCGATGACTACGAACGGCGTCTGGCCGGCATGTCCAAAGAGCTGAAGCGACTACAGATGGCGCAGCGGGAGCACGCGCGACTACAGAGCTCGCAGCGACACACCGCCACGCAGATACAGACCCTCAGGAATGAGCTGGGTGACATGAAGCGGGACAAGGTGGGTACTGACGCTCTGTAATGAGCTGGGTGACTGCAGAGCTCGCAGCGACACACCGCCACGCAGATACAGACCCTGAGGAATGAACTGGGCGACTTGAAGCGGGACAAGGTGGGTACAGACGCTCTGTAATGAGCTGCGCGACTACAGAGCTCGCAGCGACACACCGCCACGCAGATACAGACCCTGAAGAATGAACTGGGCGACATGAAGCGGGACAAGGTGGGTACAGACGCTCTGTAATGAGCTGGGTGACTGCAGAGCTCGCAGCGACACACCGCCACGCAGATACAGACCCTCAGGAATGAGCTGGGCGATATGAAGCGAGACAAGGTGGGTACAGACGCTCTGTAATGAGCTGGGTGACTGCAGAGCTCGCAGCGACACACCGCCACGCAGATACAGACCCTGAGGAATGAGCTGGGTGACATGAAGCGGGATAAGGTAATTTCTTAATGGATTGTGCCGTCGCCACGCGAAGTTTACGAATGCAACTGCACTCTTCGTCTTACCAATTTTGTGTTTTGGGCAATCGTAAAATGTCAAAGAGCCAGCAACACGTTAATAATTAATCTCTGCTTCGAAGATTATGTCAACATCCTAAGCCAAAATAAGTCATAGGTGAAATCGATCTTTGTTTGTTTCCTTTTGCGTTCATTTATCAGTAAAATTTTGAATAATGTGAATGAAATTCAAAGCTTCATCCTTAACAATTGTTTAATTTTATTCCAGGTCAAACTAGTGCAGAGAATGCGCACGGAGTCGAAGAGGCATCAACAGGCCGAAGCGGCTAGAGCTAAAGAGGTACGTACACTAACATCTGTATCCCCATCAACAACTCATTGTATTGTTATTTGTATTCGTAGAAGCTGGAGCTAGATGCATCATAGCCAGAAAGTGTTTTTAACCCCTGACCAAAAAAAGAGGGGTGTTGTAAGTTTGAAAGCAGGTTTTCTAGAGTGTTCTTAGATATGTTTTATCAAAATCCGTTCAGCTTATTTGAAGCTAAAAGGTCGGGAGTATTTTAAATTTTAGACTCAACATTGTACAGAATAGAGATCTGTGAGTCTGTGTGTAATGTTGCTTTATTTTCTAGACACAAATGTGATTAGTGAAGTTAATTTTTTGGACTGGTTTGTAGCCATTTGAGTTTCCAATGACAAAGGTCATTGGGCACATGTCATGTGTATGGAAGCCATACCAACGTAATACGTACACCCGCGTCCAGAAATAAAATATGGTAGAATTTATAGACACATGTCTCTAGTTAACGATAGAGTATGGGTCGCGTTTTGGTGGGCGATGATAGAAAACTATTAAAAAACTATTAAAAGTATTAAAAAAATATTGAAATTAGCAAAATTGCTAATTTCAATATTTTTTAATACTTACTGACATCGTATTCCTCAGGTAGCGCAACTGCGCAAAGAGTCCCGTAAGAACGCCAACCTGATCCGGAACCTCGAGGCAGAGCGGCGGCTCAAAGAACAAGTGCTGAGGAGGAAGCAAGAGGAGGTATCACTGCTGAGGCGTGGACACAGGGACAAGCTTAGCAGCAAGGCCGCTGGACGACTGAATGGTACGTTCTACTATACAGGGTTTAGGAGGAGCGGGTGATCGTGCTCCTCAACTATAGAGGGAAATTTACCGCCAAGCAGATCTTATGCTTGGGGACCGGCCGGGTCCAACTGAACATATTTGGACGTTCTATATATACTCAGCTACGAAAGATATTTTGCTGGCGCGATGCAGGATTGTAGCGAGTAGCGAATTGACAGCTAGAGTATGTAGCAGTTTCCTGTGCGCCCGACAGGGGTCGCTACAAGGGTGTTGTTTTAGCGCAACTGTGCAAAGAGTCCCGTAAGAACGCCAACCTGATCCGAAGCCTGGAGGCCGAGCGGCGGCTCAAAGAACAAGTGCTGAGGAGGAAGCAAGAGGAGGTATCACTGCTGAGACGTGGACACAGGGACAAGCTTAGCAGCAAGGCCGCTGGACGACTGAATGGTACGTTTAACTATACAGGGTTTAGGAGGAGCGGGTGATCGTGCTCCTCAACTATAGAGGGAAATTTACCGCCAAGCAGATCTTATGCTTGGGGACCGGCCGGGTCCAACTGAATATAGTTGGACGTTCTATATATACTCAGCTACGAAAGATATTTTGCTGGCGCGATGCAGGATTGTAGCGAGTAGCGAATTGACAGCTAGAGTATGCAACAGTTTCCTGTGCGCCCGACAGGGGTCGCTACAAGGGTGTTGTTTTAGCGCAACTACGCAAAGAGTCCCGCAAGAACGCCAACCTGATCCGAAGCCTCGAGGCTGAGCGGCGGCTCAAAGAACAAGTGCTGAGGAGGAAGCAAGAGGAGGTATCACTGCTGAGACGCGGACACAGGGACAAGCTTAGCAGCAAGGCCGCTGGACGACTGAATGGTACGTTCTACTATACAGGATGTTGTTTTATAAAGTGACAACCCGACTCAGGGACAATAGTTGTAGTAACGCTTGAAACTAAAAATATTTTCATATTATTTCTAAATTTATTTAATGATTTTTGGGTATTTTTCACCGACCTATTTTTATTTTATTTTTTGCTTTAGTATCGTGTAAATAATCACCCCTGAGTCGGGTGTCACTTTACAAAACAACACCTTGTAGAAACATCCGCAAATACAAAAACATCTGGAACTGGATCTGGAATCTAAACCTTAGGTCCTAAATAAAAATAGTTAAGCCTCGCATTGAGTACCTGACGTTTCGTTTTTAGCAAAAAATGCATCGATAAAGAAGGTATGATTTTTTTCCATTGGCGGCGCTAGTTGTGCCTAGGTTTGGGCCTTAATTGAAATGTTTTTGTTTCCATCTTCAGCAGTTATTTAGGTCTGCTTTCAGTCAGTAAGTTTGTCATTTTAGGTATTTGAACGAGCAGAGGAGAGCGTGTGCTACTCTCGCTCTGTCGCTCAGTGCTGATAGAAGACGGTGATGGAAAGATTGTTCTTGATACTGAAGATAATATTTAATGATGATAGAAAGGTGGCTAGTGACTCTAGCCACCTCGCACTGATATTGATAGTTTACATTATTGCTGTATGAGTAGCTTGGGCGAGTGGCTGCAGCCGACTAGTTTGACAATTGTAAGTGCCGCGTGAACCGAACATTGCATAGGGCAATGTCAGCAATACGGCGACCTAAAACCCATGTACATAGTTAGCTTGTACAGTATTCATTGATTGATGATTTAAATTTTCAGAGCGCAGCCGCGGCCGGCCGCGCGACAAGTACCGCGAGGCGTGGTCGCGCATCGAGCGCTGGCTCTCGCGCGCCACCGCCGCTCGCTCCATGCTCGGCGAACTGGAGGCTTCGCTCGAGAGAGCACTGGGCGAGCGGGAGCGCGTGCGGCGAGACTTGGCCGCACACGTGCACCCGGACCCGGACGCGGCGCGCGACCACCTCGGCTACTTACACCAGAGTATAGCCGATACACAGCAGCAGATCATGCAGCTAGAGGTGAGTTACTTACGGACCAAGCACTGTTCTCTATATGAAATTCCATGTCTTGACTGACTGACTGAGATATCAATGCACAGCCTAAGCCGCTGGTCCTAGACACATGAAATTTTCAGGGTCTGTTCTTTATGTAGATTTTAGTTCTAAATTTCGGAAATTCCTTTCTTAGTGGATATCTACCACAAGGAAAGGAATTTTGAAAGGAATGATCACCTCCAGTACCTGCATCAAAGTATAGCCGATACACAGCAGCAGATCATGCAGCTAGAGGTGACTTACTTACGGACCAAGCACTGTACTCTATATGAAATTCCATGTCTTGACTGACTGACTGATTGACTAACATATCAATGCACAGTCTAAACCGTTGGTCCTAGAGACATGACATTTTCAGGGTGTGTTCTTTATGTAGAGTAGATTTCCACTAAGAATGGAATTTTCGAAATTCCACCCGTTTCCTGAACGCTGGCTCTCTTGCGCTACCGCCGCTCGCTCCATGCTCGGCGAACTGGAGGCTTCGCTCGAGAGAGCACTGGGCGAGCGGGAGCGCGTGCGGCGAGACTTGGCCGCACACGTGCACCCGGACCCGGACGCGGCGCGCGACCACCTCGGCTACTTACACCAGAGTATAGCCGATACACAGCAGCAGATCATGCAGCTAGAGGTGAGTTACTTACGGACCAAGCACTGTTCTCTATATGAAATTCCATGTCTTGACTGACTGACTGAGATATCAATGCACAGCCTAAGCCGCTGGTCCTAGACACATGAAATTTTCAGGGTCTGTTCTTTATGTAGATTTTAGTTCTAAATTTCGGAAATTCCTTTCTTAGTGGATATCTACCACAAGGAAAGGAATTTTGAAAGGAATGATCACCTCCAGTACCTGCATCAAAGTATAGCCGATACACAGCAGCAGATCATGCAGCTAGAGGTGACTTACTTACGGACCAAGCACTGTACTCTATATGAAATTCCATGTCTTGACTGACTGACTGATTGACTAACATATCAATGCACAGTCTAAACCGTTGGTCCTAGAGACATGACATTTTCAGGGTGTGTTCTTTATGTAGAGTAGATTTCCACTAAGAATGGAATTTTCGAAATTCCACCCGTTTCCTGAACGCTGGCTCTCTTGCGCTACCGCCGCTCGCTCCATGCTCGGCGAACTTGAGGCCTCGCTCGAGAGAGCACTGGGCGAGCGGGAGCGCGTGCGGCGAGACTTGGCCGCGCACGCGCACCCGGACCCGGACGCGGCGCGGGACCACCTCGGCTACTTACACCAGAGTATAGCCGATACACAGCAGCAGATCATGCAGCTAGAGGTGAGTTACTTACGGACCAAGCACTGTATACTCTATATAAAATTCCATGTCTTGACTGACTGACTGACTGACTGATTGACTAACATATCAATGCACAGCCTAAGCCGCTGGTCCTAGACACATGAAATTTTCAGAGTGTGTTCTTTATGTAGAGTAGATTTCCACTAAGAATGGAATTTTCGAAATTCCACCCGTTTCCTGAACGCTGGTTCTCGCGCTACCGCCGCTCGCTCCATGCTCGGCGAACTTGAGGCTTCGCTCGAGAGAGCACTGGGCGAGCGGGAGCGCGTGCGGCGAGACTTGGCCGCTCACCTGCACCCGGACCCGGACGCGGCGCGGGACCACCTCGGCTACTTACACCAGAGTATAGCCGATACGCAGCAGCAGATCATGCAGCTAGAGGTGAGTGCCTTTACGGACCAAGCACCGTACATCTTCTTCTATACATGTAAAATTCGATGTCCTGACTGACTAAATAAGATATCAATGCACAGCCTAAACCCCTGGTCCTAGAAACATGACATTGTAAGGGTCTGTTCTTTATCTAGATTTTGTGTGCAAAATTTCGAAAATTCCTTTCTTAGTGGATATCTACCTCTAAGGCGAGTAATATCAATACCCGTTTTAATCCAAAAAGGCTGGTTTAAACTCTATCTGTCGATTAATTTTCATGCAAAATGCAAGGTTTAATCTATGGTCCGAGTTTAGACTGTAATTCGGAAGGCAAAGTTTTTTGTTCGAAAGTCCGTTATTGGCTTAATCTTATATTTAGACAATATTGAGAAACTAATTTCAATATTTTTTATTTTGGTTCAGTAGTTTGGATTTTACAACGTTTCAAAGATACGGTTTTATGACCTTCACGCGACGGTCTGCATACTGTTGGCGCTGTTTGGCGGTCATAGGAACAAAACATTTTAGCGCATAAAAACAAAACTACTGAAGTAAAATAAAAAATATTGAAATTAGTTTCTCAATATTGTCTAAAGATAAGATTAAGCCAATAACGGACTTTCGAACAAAAAACTTTGCCTTCCGAATTGATATTACGGGCCTAAGGAAGGAATTTTCGAAATTTTACCCGTTTCCTGAACGCTGGCTCTCTTGCGCTACCGCCGCTCGCTCCATGCTCGGCGAACTTGAGGCTTCGCTCGAGAGAGCACTGGGCGAGCGGGAGCGCGTGCGGCGAGACTTGGCCGCTCACGTGCACCCGGACCCGGACGCGGCGCGGGACCACCTCGGCTACTTACACCAGAGTATAGCCGATACGCAGCAGCAAATCATGCAGCTAGAGGTGAGTGCCTTTACGGACCAAGCACTGTACATCTTCTTCTATACATGTAAAATTCGATGTCCTGACTGACTAAATAAGATATCAATGCACAGCCTAAACCCCTGGTCCTAGAAACATGACATTGCAAGGGTCTGTTCTTTATCTAGATTTTATGTGCAAAATTTCGAAAATTCCTTTCTTAGTGGATATCTACCTCTAAGGCGAGTAATATCAATACCCGGTTTAATCCAAAAAGGCTGGTTTAAACTCTATCTGTCGATTAATTTTCATGCAAAATGCAAGGTTTAATCTATGGTCCGAGTTTAGACTGTGATTGATATTACGGGCCTTAGAAAGGAATTTTCGAAATTTTACCCGTTTCCTGAACGCTGGTTCTCGCGCTACCGCCGCTCGCTCCATGCTCGGCGAACTTGAGGCTTCACTCGAGAGAGCACTGGGCGAGCGGGAGCTCCGGACCCGGACCCGGACGCGGCGCGGGACCACCTCCAGTACCTGCATCAAAGTATAGCCGATACACAGCAGCAGATCATGCAGCTAGAGGTGAGTATCTTTACGGACCAAGCACCGTACATCTTCTTCTATACATGTAAAATTCGATGCCCTGACTGACTGACTGAGATATCAATGCACTGCAACCTTTTATCTTAGTCAGCGCGGACGAAGAGTTGGGCGAAAAGCTAGTCTAGTTTTGAGGCGCCTTCTTTACCCCCGACCATGGATGAGCGTGGAAAGTGGCTTTTTGCTTGTTGCTGCAGTCTTCGCGGAGGCAACTACATACTGCTGAGCTGTGCTGTCTACATTTTCCTAAACAAAAGCCGCCATTGCGGCTGCCACGTTTTCCATCTCCGATGTTTTTCATCGGATCTTTCCAAGTTTTTAATGAAACCCCTGGGAAGTATACTATTTCAAACAAAAAAGAATCACCAAAATCGGTTCACCAAGAAAAAAGTTCTGAGGTAACACACAGAAAAATAGAACCTCCTCCTTTTTGAAGTCGGTTAAAACAAACACATTTCTAACGCCCCCACCCCCTTTCAGGAAGAGAACGAAGAAAACGAGCTGCCAGCGCTGCTTCAGCTGGTGGAGTGCGCCGAGGGCGGCCGCTACGTGCTAGAGCGGATGGCGGCCATCGCGCTGCAGTGCGGACACGACGCGGCCAGGAACAACAAAATGCTACACGATACCAGAGCGCAGTTGCGACAGGTGAAAACTAACCCCTAACTTCTCAGGCCCCGCCTGCCACAAAGTTATTATCACTAGTGGTTCGCTCCGAACTATGAACTCGCGAGTGTGTAACTTTTTGCTAACCCCAATTCCGCAGGCGCGCGCTCATTGCATATAAACTTTACAACCCAATATCTCGGCAACCCCTCGACCGATTTGACTCATGTTCGAACTTAAAAATTATTTTAATTTAATTTACCTGCCTACCAAATGTCAAGATGATCCGCCAAAATATACTTAAGTTATCTTCGAACGAACATACATACAAACATACAAACGCCGGATTGTTCCAGTAGACTAGGAGAACTTCGCTCGCTCCGCTCGCTCGTTCAATTATGCCGGTATATCTTTAAGATTCACGGCTCCATGGCGACCCGGACTGAGGCATGAGGCTTGCGTGGGGCCGAAGCCATTATCACAGAGGCTTTTTAAATACCACACACCGGTAAGGACGCCGCGCGGCGCTGGTGGACGCTTGTCTTCGTTCCGTCATTCAGTCAACAAAATGAGCACAGGCTTCGCGCGACATAAATACAGGCCCGGTTTCTGAATTGAGAAATTTACTAAGCAAATACTTAAGTATCGTCCTGACACGCTCTTTTATGAGAAATCTGCAGAAACGGAGCGATATTTAAGTACTTGCTTAGCGAATTTCTCAATTCAGAAATCGGGCCACAGTCTATTAGCTTCACGCTGTCACTATTATTATGACGAGAAAGGAGGCAGCGCGGCGCTCATACCAAAAATACGCTGTAGCAAGCTCAAACATTCTCCCTTAAACTGCGTTGTGTCTCGCTCCGTCGCCTTTGTATGAAGAAGCTGCTTCAGCACAAACCTGCTCATTGCTCACGATTGAGACGCACTGTCGGGTCCAAATTTCAAATCATTCCTTCACTGATTACCACTAAACAGGTTCTCACTCCCCAGATGGAGGAATCAACGGAGCGCACCGAAAGCGCTCTCCGCGCGGCAAACAATGGCGATCACAATCTGAACATCTGGAACGCGGCAGGCGGACCGGCGCTTGCGGCGCTTCTGGCCCATGTGTCTAGTGGCACCTCTACACGCTCCGTGTCACCAGTTGACAGGTATGATTAGACAGCTGTCATCTGACCGGACAAGAAATAAGCTTACCGAATGACAGGTACAGCTGGAGTCGTCTCTGGAAGTGTGAAAAGATGGAGTCAACGATCGAAGGCGCTCTACTCACGGCGAACAATTTCGATCATAACTTGAACATCATCCGCCGCCGTACCACATTGAAGTTACAAATCCAGCAAGGATTCTATCCTAGCTAATAAATTTGTACTGATAGCCAGGTAGGAATTCCTATTTATACTTACGGAGCATGATCACCCTGCTCCTCATACAACGTGTTACAAAACATTCTAACTCTTTTTATAGGGTGTAACCTAGTGGTCAACAGGATGTCAAACCTGTAAAAAAAAGTTGAAAAAAACAATTTTTATTTTATAATCTCAAAATTGAAAAAAAATCGTAACTTTTTTGTTTTTGGTATTAGCTCAAATTTTTAAATATGTTTGTGTGTGTAGGTGCATTTACATCGCTTTGAGTTGTTAAGACATTGTGAAATTCAATGAAAACAATGTTTAAAAAATACTTTTCTCCCGCCACAGCGTTCTCATTTTATTAATTTAAAAATCGCCGGAACGTCATAAAGCAAAAAAAAAATTTTGGTTGTGATCCCTATCACTGGGTGCTATTACCCTGTAAAAAGAGTTAGGTACTTTTGTAACACCTTGTATAATTCGCTTCATCATCATCAATTCCTGTTATCAAGGATCAGGGACATAGGGCTCTTAAACAGTTTTCCATTATTTGCCGATTTTGCGCCTTCATCTCAAGCTCGGATATTATGCTCATTCCGAGACTGTTTGCTTCCTGTTGCAATGATCGAAGCCAGTTACTCTTAGGGCGTCCTCTCTTCCGATTTCCAGTTGGACACCATTTAAGTGCTATGTATTTATTTATTTTCTTTATTTTTTCTATTTCAGTTCTCTTATAGACCAGCGTCTAGCGCCAGAGGGTGTCCGCGAGTCAGTGACCGCGCCGGTATCTCCGTCCACGCCGGCCTCCAACAACTCGTCGCCATTCCATCGAAACACGTGAGTAATACGCTAGTAATAATTATCTTTTGCATCTCACAAGCCTAAGATAGGCAACAGCTCTAGCCAAGCGCACGTGGGATCTTTTCTGCCTGAACTGTCATCATCATTGTAGAGTTATCCTCTTGTCGGTGCAGCATTCCCCATGCACTGCGATCACAGGCCAGTTCCTTCGCAGCCTGGTATGTCACGACATCCACCTTCTTCATGAATTCTATACCGACTACATGTCCGACTACATGTGATTCTGACAATGATGACTTTTATTAATTAACACTTGAATAAACGCAAAAAAGAACTCTTCTTTCGGCTGGCTAAAATCCTATGTTTTTCTTGTATTGTTACCCATTATCATATAGAAAAAAAGATGAGTGCTTTCAATAACATCTAAGAGTATTTCTCCGGAATTGTACAAACTAAACGTCATAGCTTTGTGATAGCGGATTTGACAGAGTAAGATATTTTTTTTTCTAAACACTATTTTAAAACTTTACTTCCTCTACGTCCTGTTTTAATTTTATTTATTAGGGTTACCAACCAGCGATATCAATACAACATTGCAAAATTATCTTAATTCTAATAAAGCGAATTATAGCTTTCCACGGCTAAATTGCATCCTATGCATTTCTTCCCCTACGTCACACGCAATTTCCCCCTTTGTTACACGCCTTTTTCCCCCTCATCCAGCGGCCGCCGCGGCTCCGTCCGGCTACGCGACCTTGGCGTCTACGGACGATCCGGCTCGCCAGACCCCATGACTCAGTCCATGGTTGAGACTCACTCCAGCCCGCCGCCGCAGCCCGCGCCGCTTAGCAGGGTGCCCAGTGCCCCTGGCAGTCTGAGGTATGAAACTCACAACTCAAACTCAAATAAAAAATGCGAGAAATCAAGAAAAAAGGTAACGCCCAGACCCTTGTGACAAAATGGCGGATTGCGACAAAATGGCGGCCGCTGGTAATGTAAAGTCTTTCAACAGGGTGCCCAGTGCCCCTGGCAGTTTAAGGTACGACATTGGCACACTATTCGGTTCTATAGGGACATGGCAGACTAAGAACGATCCGGCTCGCCAGACCCCATGACTCAGTCCATGGTTGAGACTCACTCCAGCCCGCCGCCGTAGCCCGCGCCGCTTAGCAGGGTGCCCAGTGCCCCTGGCAGTCTGAGGTATGAAACTCACAACTCAAACTCAAATAAAAAATCCGGAAAAAAGGTGACACCCGTAACGCCCAGACCCTTGTGACAAAATGGCGTATTGCAACAAAATGGCGGCCGCTAGTAATGTCGTCTGAGGGACAGCATTGGCACGCTATAAGGTTATACAGGGTGTTAAAAGACCGCCAACAAACCCGAAAGCCACGCATACTAGACACCAAAACAAAGTGCTTTTTTGATAAATTATTGCTGGGAAATGGTTTTGGTTTTTTAGGTTAAAATTTTGAAAAATATTTTATCACGCAATGGACGTGTAACGCACAGAAGTCATATTACGCAAGCGTAGGTATAATTTTATGTTACTTAAGCTTGAAGTGCCGATGTTTAAAATACATTGCGGGTTGCAATTTTAACGTCGTTTTTTGTAAGAAATATTCATAATTTTGATATGGTTTCTTAAGATGGTATGTTAAGAATTAGATACTGAATACATTTCTGTAAAAAAAAAGTTTTGAAAAGTCCGACTTTGAACCTCATTATCTCGGAAACAGTTAATTTCCCAGGCATAGTTCCTTGTGCAAAAATGATCCTTATGATGAGGACAATACGTGGTTTCCCGCTTTGTTGGCGGTCTTTTAACACCCTGTATAGGGACATGGTTCTAAGAACGATCCAGCTCGCCAGACCCCATGACTCAGTCCATGGTTGAGACTCACTCCAGCCCACCGCCGCAGCCCGCGCCGCAGCCCGTGCCGCTTAGCAGGGTGCCCAGTGCCCCTGGCAGTCTGGCCAGGGGCACTGGCAGCCTGGCAACTCACAACTCAAACTCAAATAAAAAATGCGAGAAATCCAGAAAAAAGATCAAACCCGTAACGCCCAGACCCTTGTGACAAAATGGCGGGTTGCGACAAAATGGCGGCCGCTAGTAATGTAAAGCCTCTCAACAGGGTGAGATCCGCAATCTGAGGTATGACATTGGCACACTATACGGGTCTGATATGAAGTTTCGCTGGCGCGAAAGCCAACGTACTTTTGTCGGGTGTCCGTCTTATCTTCATTGTTTTGTACTGCACTATGTGTCCCCCTCACCACTCGCAGAGGGCTGACTGATTGACGGTCGCTTACTACAGATCATAATCATATGGTACCAGTGGCAACAGCCACTCACATATGATTGCCCCAATGTGTCAATCAAACAAAAGGTGGTTTTTCCGTTTTTTTTTGTGTATTCGACGTACTAGTCCAGTTGTTACTTCACAGTTTTGTCCAACACTCGCACTCTCCCCCCAGAGGTCTGACACCGCTGGGCGTGCCGTCGCTGACGTCACCGCTGTGCCCCGCCCGAGAGCCCGCGAGCCCTTTATGCCAATCGAGTTTAGCTATATGGCCTCGTTAACAGGAGTGACTATTCAATATAGCTAATTATTAGCAAAGCAATAAAGTCTGCAATAAAATACAATTTGTTCTTTATAAACAACCCAACTTGACCCGCCAAACCAAATGTTGGGAACGTTCGCCTCCGAGGCTTCCATAGATACAGTCAGCAAAAGCCACTGCTAAACTACAAGCATAACTCCGCCAGTAAAAATACTTCTCTCTGGTTGTCGCTGTCCGTACCACTTGTCCGTGAGTCACGTCACGATTATACCATATGATTGCTCTAATGTGTCAATCAAACAAAAGGTAGTTTCTCCGTATTTTTTTTTGTGTTTTCCACGTACACACGACAGCACGTCAGAATGCCCGTCGCCCGTAACTTAACCGAGTAGAGTACTAGCGAGTGTGGGTCGACGTTCTGTCTCGTGTACTAGTCCATGTGTCACTTCACAGTTCTGTCCAACACTCGCACTCTCCCCCCAGAGGTCTGACACCGCTGGGCGTGCCGTCGCTGACGTCATCGTTGCTGACGTCACCGCTGAGCGCGCGGCGCGCCCCGCCCGAGAGCCCGCGCCCGCTGCGGCGGCAGCACAGCCTGGCGAAGCCCGCCTCCTTGTACGTACGCGTTTGATGCACCCTCCTTTGTTTGTGCTATGGGATGGAGCGGCCTTTTTGGGAATTCAACGGCCCCCTCTGTGCCCCAGTCGGCCATTTCATAAAACTGATAACGTCAATTTACTATGTGAGGATCAATCGCGTTTTGAACCAAGTTTTGAGAAAAAATTAAGGGTGCCAGAAAATTATCATAAAACTGATAATTATAAAAAAAAACAGCGTAACTGTAAACCTTTCTAACTTTGTAATTTCTTGATAGATTTGAGTCATTCAAGGAGTAATTAATTATGCTTAAGGTCCAATATTCCAATGTCTGAATCCTCATTCGATGTACAATCAACAGCACGTAAACCATTTTCGTTGCATTGGTCCGTAACGTAACTGAAGCGTGTAAAGTCGATGTGCTCTTACATTGCGTAGCCGATTAGACATTAGAAAGGCTAAAAAGGCTAGGTTACTAACGGACTACTCAATGTGCATCGAATTGTCATATTGTTCATAGACAATGAATTATAGTTTTATGAAATGGCTTTCACTACGGAATTCCCTTGAGTTAAACAAATATAGTCGTTTACACAATGGAACTTAGGCAACTTTTGTGAAATAGACTCTACGAATTAAACAAATATGAACCATTTCTTTCTTATGGAGTCCGTGAATATCCCAAAAAGGTTTCGACATCTCATAGAATAGCTTGTTTGCATGATTTGTGTAATCTTACAGCATTATCAGCATATCAACCTTTGCATGCTTATTTTTTTGCGTATGGGCAATTTAGTTAAAATATACTTGTAAAAGTTGATCTGTTGTCGCATGTACTGAGTAGATTGCGTTTGCACCAAATTAAATTGATCTAAATTGGCGTGACAGGTTTTACATAAAGGTCGTTGTTTAGATTATCACTGTCATAATGTATTGAATGCATGAAACGAACCAAACACGCCCTTTCTGTAACAGCCTATTTACATTTTACATAGATACTAAAAAAGCTAATGCAATATCTGTTTTGTAGTATAGTAAGCAAAAAGCTTGCCCCTGCCACAAAGTACCGATATTTTATAGATCCAATCCCATAGTAAATCTGCAAAGACGTGCCTTCTTCAAAGTCATAACGACAGAGTATTTGGAGTTTGAACTATATCTGTTAGTACTTTGTGCCCCTACCTAGTTGCCGACTCACCTCTTTGCATGTATAGCATCGCTTGGGTTTATGTTATGCGTCGAACGAAAGAAATAGACAGCCATAGAGACGTTGGCGTGTTTGCATGCTTGCAATTTTAACATATCCGAGTATACTCAGTGTTAAGGTGAAATACGTCTCACAACTAGCGCCGCCAATGGAAAAAAATCATATCTTTTTTTTGGATGCGTTTTTAGCAAAAAACGCGATTTCTCAACGCGAGGCTTAACTATTTTTAGGACCTAAGGTTTGGATTCTAGATCCTAGAACTTAAGAATGCAATCGAATCGATTGCATTCGTAGGAAATCCTATCCTGGAATCCAAACCTTAGGTCCTAAAAATAGTTAAGTCTCGCGTTGAGAAATAGCAGGAGCGTTTTTTGCTAAAAACGCATCCAAAAAAAAGATATGATTTTTTTTCCATTGGCGGCGCTTGTTGTGAGACGTATGACGTCTTAAATATGTTTAACCTTTTAGACGCGACGAAGTATAATACGCGGCACGAAAGATGAGACTTGACCGCGCCTCCCGCACCTCTTTCCACCCTATGACGCCCTGTCCCTTCCCGTGCGTAGCATAAGGCTGGGTTAGAGCGTATCTATGGTTTTATAACTCTGTCTATCCCGCTCTACGTCAAACAAAAGAGTGAGATACATACAGGGTGTTAAAAGACCGCCAACAAAGCGGGAAACCACGTGTTCTCCTCATCATAAGGAACATTTTTGCCCAAGGCACTATGCCTGGGAAATTAACGGTTTCCGAGATAATGAGGTTCAAAGTCGGACTTTACAAACGTTTTTTTTTTGCAGAAATGTATTCAGTATCTAGTTCTTAACATATCTTCTCAAGAAGCCATATCAAAATTATGAATATTTCTTGCAAAAAACGACGTTAAAATTGCAACCCGCAATGTATTCTAAACATCGGCACTTCAAGCTTAAGTAACATAAACTTATACCTACGCTTGCGCAATAATGACTTCTGTGCGTTACACGTCCTTTGCGTGATAAAATATTTTTCAAAATTATAACCTAAAAAACCAAAATCATTTCTCGAAAAAGTACTTTGTTTTGGTGTCTAGTATGCGTAGCTTTCGGGTCTGTTGGCGGTCTTTTAACACCCTGTATAGTTACAAACCCATAGATACGCTCTAACCCAGCCTTATGCTACGCGTGCAGACCTCATACCGCTAAAGAGACCTATAAATTGTCAAACCACGTGGTGTGTCAAGTCTCATCTTTCGTTATTATTTTCTCTTGGTTTTGATATTTGAAGATGACGTGGAGTCGACATAACCCGTTTGATTTGATTAACAATTTCAAAAGTGCAATTTTGAGCAAGCACTTCCAGCATGCCAATGTCTTTGTCCAGAGTACTAAATTTCAAAATTCTAATCACAATAATAACGCCACTAAAATTGTAACAATACTCAGCGAACTATATCCGAATAAAAACCATTGGCATTATCAAACTCAGGCTAAAAGAAGTCCCGAAATCATCGGTGATGAAGTCGCTCTGGACAAAATGGCGACTATGACGGAGGTGAGAGGCGCGGGCGCAGGGGTAACGCTTGTCTAGCGTAAGTTGACGAGACCCTCCACTCTGCCATGATCTAACTAATTTCATACAGATCGCTTCTGATGTATCATATTATTTTAAAGTTACCACAACTTCTGTCCACTCAATTTTTCATTTCATTCCTGACTTCCAATAAAGAATGTGACAGTAAAGTCCTATCAAACTTGAAGGATAGTTCAAATCTAGCAACTTATGAGTTCAACTCTGAAATGTCGAAAAAAAGTATCAGCTTTCTGGGTTGGTCCTAAAGACGCTGTTTGTGTTGATTGTTCGAACGACTTTCCAAGTTTGATATAACCAGCGAGCAGAAGAAAACATGGAGCCCTGAGAAATAACCAATCAATAGCCCTGAGAACGATTTTAGTGGTTCGATAGAAGTAAATTAGAGAAAACGTCAGTTTGACGCTGTCAGTATAATATGACCAATAACGTCAATAGCGCGAAAACTATCCACCAATGACGGAGTTTCTTGTTTTCTTATTGGTTTAAAATATGTTTAACAAAGCTGTCTGCGCGAGTAGATGCGTGTGCCGATTTTAGAGGATGGGTTAGGTTGAAAAATGCTTCCATGTTTTTTTCATTCGCCGGATATAACTTTCTGTAACAGGCTGTAGTTGTCGTCTCTACATTTTTTAAATAAACCTAACATCCATGGTTCCCGCTGCGCGTAAAATACAAAATACATAACTAAATTGACAAATGATAATATTGACATTGTTATAGCAAATAATAACTTCAAAGCTGTTATTTTGTTGGAAATTCAACCAAATAAAACCAATAAAAGGTTTCTTACCAAATTATGTACGTTATAATAAAAATCACACACAGGCGCTTTTTTATCGGTCGATAATATCGCATGCGTTATTGTGATATATGTTTTCAGAACATTTTGTATTTTGTACTAAAAACAGATATCGCAATAACGCATTTTATATTATCGACCGATAAAACGCGCCTGAGTGATTTTTATCATTAGAACAGCTGACTCTTTTCTCGAAAACCATAGTTTAGCCAAACAATGAGTGGGCAGGGTTTTGGATACTTTTGGGCATTCATGAATTTCACGGTGGTTTGGTTGGGTGCTTGTCACACTATGCTAGACGCGCCGCTGACTTGCCCGGTTACTTGCAGCCTGCTGACCGACCTGAACATAGTCGAGGACTGACGAAGTGACGACCACGCTTTGGGACGATGTAGCGCACCGCACTTCGCACCGGTTATTTGTTAGCTAATGTTTATGTGTAGTTTTGGTCGAGCTAGTGCCACACAGCGGGCGTGAGCGCGACGTTTTGGCGACGTGGCGTGTATTTTTGTAAGAAAATAGAAAGAAGAATAGATTAAGGTAGAACGATAGCAACGTGGCGGGAAATTCAAAATTTTCACAGTTTTTTTACATTTTGTATCTAAACTGAGCAATTTTTGTTCAGCGATTTTTCGTTCGCGGCAATAACATAGAATACTTTTCATTATTGTAAACAACAGAACAACAATAATTCTACCGATTATGTGTTCTGGTCTACGAAGCAGTGGCACTGCCCAAAAAACTTATCGTGTTATCGGGGGGTTACTCTTGACGCTATTGCGATCAAATTGAAAAAGTTTTAAAATTAATTTCTTTTTGAATTCGCATAGTAATGCTTTGATTTTAAATACTTTGAAATGTTTATTTAAAGGTAAGGCTGTTTTATTAAATAAAAACACAAAATGCGTCTTAATTTGTAAAATATTATATTTTGTAAATTGCGCCGTATTGCGGCCGAATTGGAAAAATGCGTCAAGGGTAGAGGGGCATTCGAGCTCATGCTCACTGTGTGGCGCCAGCTTTATGTAGGTTAACAGCATTGGTTGAAGGCCCTTTCAATGCCCTTAGTCACTAGCTTACACTTTAGTATTGTATGTATAAAACAACTTTAACAAATTATGGAAGCCGTCGAATGTGTAAATAATCAGGCCTCCATCGAAGTATTAAAAAAATGGTAATTTATATTATTTACTTACATCTCTGTCACAAATTAAAATAGTGTGATGTAACTGATAAATAACACGAGATTAAAACTGCATTAGGTTAGCATTGGCCATTAAAATAAAATAAAAACTAATCCACGAAACCATGTTAACGGGAACACAAGTATATTGCATTTTGTGCATTTTAAAGATTATAATTATTTGTTGTGACTTTGTCACTTCAAATATGTATGAAACTAGTTTGTAATGTAACGTAAAGCTTTAACACAGACTTAATAAGGTATTTGTAATGAAGAATGTATAATATAATATAAAATTAAATAATGTACTTAGGCCGCTGGTAAATAAAGTAGTATTGCAATTCAATTATTGTTTGTTTTATATTATTTGCTTTGCATGTTATTCGTTTTTCTTAACCGCATGTGTTGTAACTTGTACCTAAATGTAGATAGATAGAAGACATAAGGTAAGTAATTTGGGACCTAGATTAAAACCTTAATTATTGTATGTTGTGTGATTTGATGAACCATAATATTGATTTTCTAGCATCGATGTTGTCAGTCAATATGGCGCAAACCCATTCTAATGTGATCATACTTTACCACTTCCAAACATTAAAATTTCATGTCATAGTAATCCTACAATTACATACATCATTAGAGTTTTCAAAATAATGCAACGACGTGATTCACATCAAGCTCCCAATATTAGCACGATCATAGTTGAAAGTTTCATGCACAATACACTCTCCATAAACAACAAAATGCCAAAAAATTATTCGAATGTAACCATCATCCAAACCATACTAAACCATTTTTTTTCTTACAACAAAAAACAATTGCCTCATAAATGTGAGGCCCAGCCGGCCTACTCGCTTAAAATCCACTCCCGTTGTCAATTGCTTAATTTTGTTTTTTTTTTCTGGAAAATACTTCTTAATTAAAAAAACCTCTTTCGATCCTTTGACAGTTGATAAAGGGGAAATGACACTCAGTAGATATTTTGCGAATATGCCAGCTGAGCAATCTCGAATGGCACATTCCTGAGAATCTGCCTCCTGTGTGCTTATTCTGTCAAAAAAACCCGCACAGTTGCTAGTCCTCAAAACCGGTAAAATAGCTCTTATCGAAATAAAAAAAAAAATCAACAAATAACTTATTTGTAATAAAAAAAGTTTTTATTTATATTTTCCCGCAAATAAATCGGTTTTGAGGACCGGATACTGTGCGGATTTGTGTTTGTGAAACATGTTTGAAAACCCAATCATCCGACGGACTACGGTTCACCCGCCATTCCGGCCCCATACCCACGCGCTTGCTAACGCTTCCCGCGTCACTAACAGAGACACGGGCCCCGTGGACGGAACGCCGCCGGCGTCGCCCGGCGCGACGGGACGCGCGCGCGACGACGACGTGTTCCTGCGGCTCGCCGGCGTCAACACCGGCGACAGCGCGCCGCCGCGGGGCGTCGTCAAGGAGTTCCCGCTCAAGGTGAGAGGGAATAAGGTCGTTTTTGGCTTCTCACGGTAAGAAGCTGTAAGGTTGACTCTACAGGGTGCACTCTAAGTCGATAGCGGAACTTTAAGTAGGCTTTCTACTGATCAATACTATCAACTTGTACTAGGTGGCGAAAAAAATAGAGCGAAAAAAATATCAGCTGTTCCATACAAAAGGTCGACTCAGTACTGCGCCAAATGTATGAAAAAAGCTAATATTTTTTTCGCCACCTAGTACAAGTTGTTTGTAGTGATCAGTAGACAGCCTACTTAAAGTTCCGCTATCGACAGAGTGCACCCTGTAGATTCTTAAGGCTTCGTATAAGGCTAACTAGCGCCACCATTGTTGAAAAAATCATATCTTCCTTCAGAAGATGTTTCTGACAAAATCCTATGATTTACGGATGCGCCATGCTTTTGTATAGGTAGATAGCCACTTCTAAATTTACTTTTAAGCTAAAAAAAATAGACCCGCCGTTTTTGGCGGTAACCGATATTTTTTTAGCTGAAGACTAGAAATTTAAAATCTAGACAAACATGGCGCATTCATAGGATCATAGGATTTTGGCAGAAACTTTTTCTGAAAGAAGCTGTGATTTTTTTAGCATTGGTGGCGCTAGTTAGCCTTATCTAGCTACCCTTAAAGTGAGTAGCTAATAGTAATTCATTATAACTACAATTTACAATGACAGTTCGATTACACTGCGTGATGATACGAAAGTTTTATCTAGGGGCTCGCTAACGGTAACTCGCTATCGGTGAAGGAAAACATCGTGAAGAAACCGCGGCTTTGTTGCCCCCACACGTATTGACTTGTCTTTCCTGTGGGCTAGGCCGACTAAGCTGTCAGGATGGTATGGGTGCTGGGCTAGCCTACTCCATCTAAAACAATGTCCCAGGCGCTGCAGCGCCGAGTGGTCTGATGACCCATCTAGTGTGAGGGAAGATGCCACTGGACAATGTACCTATAAATCATCTCAAAGGCCTTAGTTTGGGGCTACGCAATGTACAGTACACCGATTTATCATTGTAAATGCAATTTTTTGCAATGCGGTCCTGAAAAACACGGTGGGCAAGAATGAGAAAGAAACAATAGAAAGATGACAAAGGTAGCCAGCGCTGCATAAACATTTCGCTTGGCTGAGACTGAGACGCTTGGCTAAAACTGAGAGCTAAGCTTCAGTAGTGGAAAAGCACGGGAAGATAAAAATAACGTAGTTAGGTACTATGAGGACAAATAAGGAATAAAGAAAGTAAGTAAAAAACATTTAGCCAGTTTAAAAGAACCCAGTTTTACAACGCATTGCGCAGTGAGACATAAACTTTTACTTTTACAGGGTGCATTCGAATTCAATACCGGAACTTTAAGTAGGCTGCCTACTCAGAAATACAAACAACACGTCTAGAAGGCGAAAAGGTGGCGTAGTGGTGGCGAAAAAAAGGGAGCGAAAAAAATATCAGCTGTTTCATACATTTGGTGCAGTATACTGAGTCTACCTTATGTATGGAACCGCTGTTATTTTTTCCTCTCCATTTTTTGTAGCCACCTAGTACAAGTTGTTTCTATTGATGAGTAGACAGCCTACTTAAAGTTCCACTATTGAATTCGAAAGCATCCTGTAGAGAAACACAATGGGCAATATTTAGGAGGTATCGGATTAGGCGGAAGGGTTAAAGCAGCCACGGAGAATGGGTCGACGGTCGGTGGGCAGACCAAAATTTCGATGAGTCAACGATATTGTATACAGGGTGCACTCTAAGTCGATAGCGGAACTTTAAGTAGGTTGTCTACTGATCACTACAAACAAATTAGACCAGGTAGCGAAAAAAATGGAGAGAAAAAAATATCAGCTGTTCCATACAAAAGGTCGACTCAGTACTGCGCCAAATGTATGAATCAGCTGATATTTTTTTCGCTCCATTTTTTTCGTCTCTTAGTACAAGTTGTTTGTATTGATCAGTAGACAGCCTCCTCAAAATTCCGCTATCGACTTAGAGTGCACCCTGTAGATAGGGAGAAGGTAATGGACGAGATAAGCTTTTGGCCAAAGGCGTTGGCGTGAAAAGTAAGAGGCCTATGCCGAGCAGTGGGCTGGATGGAAGGAATAAAATAAGAAAAAAATAACTCAGAACCAATTACTATACAGGGATTTTATTAAAAAGTTTTATTCTTGAAACCTGAAACACGTAAAGTGATTTCCAATAACTTTTGTTTTACGACTTTGGTGAAAGCGCCATTTTATTTTTCTGCGTAATCGCAATTATAAAAAAAAATATTCGATTTACTTGCTCTTTTACCTGCGTCCTGGAGTCATAAATAAGGGCAGGAGCGGCTGAAGAGATAGCGAAGAGTGGAATAAATGAAACTCAATAAATAAAAAGTATCGAGCTATTTGAAAAGACGTAGAATAAAAGTTGAGCTCCGCCAATGATCTTCTTTTTGGATATTATATTTTTAGCAAAAAAAGATCCAAAATGAAGATTTTTTATTTTTATTGCCCTGTAGAAAAAAAGCTCAACAGACACTGATCGTAGTTTTAGTGATTTATGCGTTGAAGTGACTCCTCAATGAGGTTCAATGTTGGAATGCCTGGGATATGTTCCACAATTTTAACTCTACTTAATACTCTACTTTAATCCTCTACTCTCTTAGAGATGTATTATTATAATTATTCTCTCCAGACGGGACTTGAAACCGGAAAAATCAAACAGTAAGCAATCCTCTCTTAGATCAGATGTATCGATCTAGGCCGCCTTTTTGCCTATTTTCCAATTAGTGTTATAAACAAGAGCATGTAATATTTCCAGCGGGTAAGCGGCGGCGGCGGCGCGTGGCTACAGTGCACACACGTCGCGGAGGGACACGCCGGCGCCGCGCTAGCGCTCGCCGCTGGACCCAACGCGCTCTACAGCGGTGGTGTTGGTACGTACCTGTACACACGACAGCACGTGAGACTGTACACTTTTGTTGTAAAATCACCCGTAACGTAACCGAGTAGAGTGCTAGCGTGTAAGCCTCGACGTGCTGTCGTGTGTACCTGTCCCAAATCTTTAACTCCACGAGCCAGAAATATTTGCCAGAACACCAGGCTAAGCGTGTAAGCACACACGAAGTGCATTGAAGAGTTCTGTCGACAGACCAACAGTCAGATGGTCTGGTCTGTTTACAGGATAATGATGTCCGTTAGTTATTCAACCAATAGCAATAAGCCCACACAAATTTCGTTGCATTTTCAAATTATTCCTAGAAATAACTTGTTAACCGGCGTTTGAATAATCGGACAATAAAAGAAATGACACTATTTATTTATTTAGATTATTAGAAGGGGACGGCGCGTACGCAGTCCCCACTACCAAAAATAACGCACCCGAGTAATCCACATTAGGGATCATCGCAAGGGTCAACCCAACCGCAGTGCAATGGAAGGGTCTCGCCCTGGGGGAACCGCCTATCTGATCACGGTGTCCCCTGTGCCAGGTAAGTATGCCTAGGAAGTGTCGAGAATGAGTATATACGTGGCGGCAAAAATATTTCGTTTGCGCGATGCAGAATATTGGTACAGCGCCACCTAGCGGGCATGTTAGAGAACTAAAACTTTAGGTAGCCAAGTCGGCATGCATGAGTTACGTTCCAAAGAGTCCAAAGTTGTCATGAGGTTGCTTCTAGCGTTGTTTCTTTTTAATCATTATTTTAAAAAATTTTTGGAAATTAGTTAAAAAAAAAATGTTTATTTTTTTGGAATTCTACATTTTATCATAGCTTGCCATTTCGCGACAGGAGCGTGAAATTTTGAAGTGAACACTTTTTTTTATATATAACCTCATGCCTGTAAAAGTGTAAACCGAAGGGGTAGGCAGAGACGACTATTTATAAATTTAGTAAGGCCCGGTTTCTGAGTTGAGAATTTTGCTAAGCAAATGGGTAAGTATCGTCCTGTCTCTGCAGATTTCTCACAAAAGAGCGTGACAGAGCGATACGTAAGTATGTGATGATTAGTAAAATTCTCAACTCCTTACACACCTCCGCTCTTTTGTGAGAAATTTGCAGAGACAGAAGGATATTTACCCATTTGCCTAGCGAATTTCTCAATTCAGAAATCGGCAGTATAGCTTGGTTTCTCAATTGAGAATTTTGTTAAGTAAGTAAATACTAAAAAGTAAATAAGTAAAGTAGGTATCACTCAGTCACGTTCTTTTGTGAGAAATCCGCAGAGACAGAACGAAACCTAGGCACAAATAGCGCCCCCAGTAAAAAAAAACATATCTTCTTTTGGATGCGTTTTTTGCTAGCTAGTTAAGCCTCGCGTTGAGAACTTTATGAAGTGTTTTTAGCAAAAAACGCATCCAAAAAGAAGATATGATTTTTTTTCATTGGCGTCGCTAGTTGTGCCTATTTATTCACCTTAAGGTTGTCCCTAACACTCAGTATTTGCGCACGCGAGACAGCAACAGATTTGTCTGTACTGCTTCAAGCTCTTAGTTACTAGTGGTTCGCCCCGAACTTTGAACTCGCGATCCTCTATCTCAGTAACCCCTCGACCGATTTGGCTCATGTTCGAACTTAAAAATTCTCTTGGCCTCATTTACCTGCCTACCAAATTTCATGACGATCCGACTAAATTTACTTAAGTTATCGTCGAACGAACATTCATACATACATACATACATACATACATACATACAAACGCCGGATTGTTCCAGTAGACTCGGAGAACTTCGCTCGCTTCGCTCGCTCGTTCAATGAATGTATTGAACGTTTCAGACCGCACAGTCCGCGGCTGGGACCTGCGCGCCGGCACGGAGGCGTGGCGCGGCTGGTGCGGCGGCGCGGTCGGAGCGCTAGCGGCCGGCGGCTGCGGCGCCTCCAGCTCCAACCTGCTGCTAGCCGCCGCGGGCGCTGCCGTGCGCCTGTTCGACACTAGGGGCCGCACGCCGCTCACCACACTCTGGTACTAACATAGACACAGGGCCCTAGAGAAGCCCTAGCATTTAGCTCAAACCTTCTGCTAGCCACCGTGGGTGCTGGGTGCAGGCTGTTCGACACTAGGGGCCGCACGCCGCTCACCACACTCTGGTACTAACATAGACAGACACAGAGCGCTAGGAGAGTCCTAGAGGAGCCCTAACGTCTAGCTCCAACTTACTGCTAGGCGCCGCGGGCGGTGCGGTCCGGTTGTTGCACACTACGGGTCGTACGCCGCTCACCACGCTGTGGTAAAGTTCCATTCAAGATTATTGGCGACTGTGAAGTAAGCTGCGAAAGTTCAGACAAGTTTAGCGCTCCACTGATACTCAAAATATGTATTGCTACGCGTCTTGTAAAGTTGTAACTTCTTAACTACTCAGCCGCCATAAATATTGAATCCATCTGTTCGCACATATACAGACTGAGGAGAATGCCTCACAGAGAAAGTTCATGCTTCACCCGAATACCTACTTAGTAGAAAAACTAAAGCTTCATAAAATGCAGATAACTAAAAACTTCGATCATAGCTAGGTTCGAATGCTGGCTCAGCGACCCGAAGTCGATATTGGCCTCCGCAAGCATAAGATGCCATTTCTCTCCGCCCAGCGACACTTCTTATGTAGCAATTTCTTATCTACCTTGGCACTAATATTCTTAATGTTTTTTTTTTCAGGTCATCGGGCACTACAGGCGCCAACGCGCCAGCGCGCGGCATCACGGGAGAAGTGGCTGTGACGGCACTAGCGCTAGCTCCGGACTCGCACCGACTGTACACAGCCGCAGGGGACAAACTGAGGCTCTGGGACTTGAGAATGTGAGTCCACACAGTCCATACATTGATACACTCTCGGGCACTACAGGCTGAGGCTGTGACGGCGCTCGCGCTAGCTCCGGACTCGCACCGACTGTACACAGCCGCAGGGGACAAACTGAGGCTCTGGGACTTGAGAATGTGAGTCCACACAGTCCATACATTGATACACTCTCGGGCACTACAGGCTGAGGCTGTGACGGCGCTCGCGCTAGCTCCGGACTCGCACCGACTGTACACAGCTGCGGGGGACAAGCTTAGGCTCTAGGTTCTAGAGCAAAGTACAAATAAATTAGTACATACTCGTATTTACATTATCTGGAGCGTCATATCTTACTCTCGGTCGAATCATATCATATCTTAGCCAGGGGGTTTCTCACGTTTCTATCACCGACAAAATACACTCAAGCAAGTAGAGTAACGGGCGCGGTGCGGTGTGAAAGGTAGAAACAAATGAACTTTCAGCACAGCGTAATTCTCGACGCCTAAAGACCGCGAGAGGGGAAAAAGGTATATACCCAGCAGTGGGCAGAGGTGGACTGATGATGATTATGATGAAAGGCCCCTGTTCGGCAATGCGACCTCACTGCATTGCCGCGTACTGGCCACTTCTTATTTTCCATCAAAATTTCTGAACGTTTTGCTTTTGTTTTTTTATGCCCGGCGCTCTATTCGAATATTTTGACAGATGCATTTTTCTCGCCCCATTTTTCGCCCACTAATATTTTTGCCCTGTTTGTGCCCTGTGCCTCACTGTTTTGATCCCGCATACAACTATTTTCTACGCGTTCGCCGTGCCTGCTTTTCGGTGAGTGTTGCATTGCTGAACATATTAGCTAGTCCCCTCGTTACTTTGCATTCGCCGGAGGAAGCCGCGGGGCCCGTACAGAAGGAGCAAACCACATTTCGCCCGCCTTCAATCGCAGCCGCTCGGTCACCCCGATCGAGTGGCTGCGCACCCTCTTGTGTTCGAGGGTGGACACATTAGCGAACAGCCCCTAAGGGTCCCACATTGCACCAAACAACGCTCCGGTGTGCTGTTTATTTCAAATTCACAATTTCTGCGGTGTTGCAATTTTTTATTTGCTTGCAAAAACCGTAACCGGAGCGGTGGGATTTCGTAATGTCCGGTGCAGTGAACTATGCGCCTAAATATGTGCGTGTATCGTACGTGTTTGCTTATTGAACGAGCGAGCGAAGTTCTCCGAGTCTACTTGAACAATCCGGCGTTTGTATGTATGTATGTATGAATGTTCGTTCGACGATAACTTGAGTAAATTTAGTCGGATCGTCATGAAATTTGGTAGGCAGGTAAATGAGGCCAAGAGAATTTTTAAGTTCGAACATGAGCTAAATCAGTCGAGGGGTTGCTGAGATATGGGCTCGCGAGTTCATAGTTCTGGGCGAGCCACTAGTTTACTAATAAACGTATTCCATTCCATTCTGTGTGCGTTTTGAAGAAGTTTACCTTGCGGGCCGAAGATGTGACGATTGTCGATCTCGTTCCAGGATGGAGTGCGTGAGCAAGGTGTACTCGGGTCACGCGGCGGCCGTCATGTGTCTGGGTGTGGGTCGCGCGGAGGGCGCGGACCTCGTCTGCACTGGCTCGAAGGACCATTACGTGCGGACGCTGGAGCTGCAGCATCAGCAAGGTAAACGGAAATTCCCATCGACAGTTACTTGACTCGGTAGCTCAATTGGTAGGGCGTCTGCACGGATGCGAGAGGCTGCGGGTTCAAGTCCTGTCCCGAGTGAATTTTTTCAACTTATTATAAATGTTATGAAATTATCCTTACAATAATATTGTAATTTTCCTGATGTATATTGTTGTATGGAAGAGCGGGGCCTCCTGATACAGGTATTTAATTACTTATTAGGAGGTCCCAGCCGCTGCCTTGTAGACATACTACGAAAAAATTGGGTACGTGCTAACGAAAGGCAAAATAAAAACTACTCGTGACTGAGACTGAATGGCAAGATTAATTAAATGTGGATGAAGCGCTAAACCCTTTGCAAGATTAATTAAATATGGATGAAGCGCTAAACCCTTTGCAAGATTAATTAAATGTGGATGAAGCGCTAAACCCTTTGCAAGATTAAATAAATATGGATGAAGCGCTAAACCCTTTGCAAGATTAATTAAATATTAATTAAATGTGGATGAAGCGCTAAACCCTTTGCAAGATTAATTAAATGTGGATGAAGCGCTAAACCCTTTGCAAGATTAATTAAATGTGAATGAAGCGCTAAACCCTTTGCAAGATTAATTAAATGTGGATGAAGCGCTAAACCCTTTGCAAAATTAATTAAATGTGGATGAAGCGCACAAATATTTTTTTGCGCTTCAACCCCATTTTAAAAGCCCGTTTTTTTGCAAAAAAAACTCATCCAATAAGAATATATGATTATTTTTCATTGGCGGAGCTAGTGGAAAGGTACCTAGCTCTTAAATCGAGCTTATTAGCTGAAATTTAACCATAAAGCTAACGCAAGTTTAAACTCTAAGGACGTCTTGCACCACTTCTTAAATGCCACTTAGGTCGCCATTTAAATCGACTTTTGTATGAAGATTTTAGTTAAATGCTGTTTAAACCACATTTAAGAAAGTGGTGCAAGACGGCCTAAGTTTACCTGCCTGAAATTGTGTTTTGAACGTTTGCAGGCAGCTCCGGCGACGTCGGCGGTCGCAGGCTCCTAGAGCCGCCGCACTACGACGGCGTGCAGGCGCTAGCTCTCTCCGGGGACACCCTGTATAGCGCTTCACGAGACACCAGCCTGAAGCGGTGGAGCGTGCGACGGAACGCACTCACACATGTAAGTGTTAATGAGCTTGAATGAGGGCTACTGTTTTAATGTTGGGCTACTGTCACTAGTTGGCGCACCTGTCTAGTAAGATCCTGAAATGTAGTTCTTAGGCCTGGTTTCTGAGTTGAGAATTTTGCTAAGCAATTGGGTAAGTATCGTCCTGTCTCTGCAGGTTTCTCACAAAAGAGCGTGACAGAGCGATACGTAAGTATGTGCTTAGTAAAATTCTCAACTCAGAAACCGGGCCTTTGTCATTTCAGACGTAAAAACTTACATCATATTTAAGGTTCAACTAAAGTAACATGGCGGGAAATGCACAATTTCCAGTTTTTAAAATTTTTATTTTGTAGCTAAACTGAGCTATTTTTGCGAAGCATTTTTTGTTTCACGACAATAAAATTGTGTTCTTTTTATTATTATAAACAACACTAGCACTAGCGGCAAATCCAAGTGCGGTAGCCCTCACTACAGTTTATGTGCTTACTAGTTGGCGCTACCGGCGAGTAAGGCCCTAAAGTATAGCTCTCAAATACGAGCTCTATTACGGGCCTGAAATCAAAGTTTACATTAAAATCATACACGAGCCTGAAATTAAAGTTTACATTAATAATAAATAATAATTAGGAGGTAAAGAATTGGACCAACCCATTTCTTCCCGTGGGTGACGTAAAAGGCGACTAAGGGAATGGAGGGACCATTATGGTTCCTCCACCGCAGGGCAGCTTGTGGCGAGCTGTTGGTATGTGGCGGTACCACGGACCCGAGTCTTCCGAGGATCGAAAACTGGTCCTCGCATCCACGTCTTTGTACAAGAGTGGATTGGAATCCAAGAGGACCGGGACCCTCACCTCTGGCTTGCCTTTACCGGCCGTCCAGAGTGGAGCGCAAGAGCTATATGCTCGCAGGATGGAAGTGAAAGATGCATAAGACGCGAGTTGGCACTGTGACTGTGGCTACCACTACAGTCACTGGGTAGAAAGCGGCGCACACCTCTCGACACCCTGAGCTGTTCACAACGATGTTGCCACCTTGCTGTCCAGGGCTAGACAATAAGCGGCGGCATATTTAGGTGGCCCATTTAGTGAGCAGCAAGTCACCGTCTGCCAATTTAATAAGTTGAGACATTTTAGTGGCAGACGGCCGTTGTCTCAACCCCATAGCCCAGTTACCCAGTCCATCCATACGCATCCCCATAACCCAATTTATTGTTCCCACCCAACCCTACAATAGCCTGTGCTCTTTGCGGGAAAGCCACCAGAGTGCATTTTGTGATGTGGTGTGCTCTGAGGGTGGACCCAATAAGTGTACCCACATTGCATCAGGTCGGCGTGACCTGTGCTTTTGACGGGAAAGTACTGCGAGTGTATTTTGGTGTATGGTACTCTCGCAGGATGGACCTTGAGGATGCGCATGGTCACGTCGCACCAGGTCAATGTAGGTGGTGCACCTGATGGGAACCCTCAAGTGTATTTTTGTGTGTTTTTTGCACTCTGGGGGACCCAACTGGTGCACCACGTTACATAAGATCAAAGCTGTCAAACGGGCCTCTACGTGTTGGATACGTCCCCACGCACGCCGGCTAAAGGACGTTGTAGTCCCGTGAATCTTTACGATAGAAATACATAATAATAATCGTTTATTTTCATAAAAAGTTTTACAATAACATTAAATCATACACGGGCCTCCGGGCCTGAAATCAAAGTTTACATTAAAATCATACGCTACGCTAGCGCCGCTAGCGGCGAATTCACACGTGGATTTATAAACTTTTTTTTTCTTTAAGAATTGTTGTCCACCTGCATTTTTTTTTTTCATATTCAGATCTTTATATTTTAGATAAATTATTGTCAAAAAGTTACCGTCCCCCATACATTGTATCAAAAAGTCGCTAAAAGCGCCATCTAGGATTAATATTTCAAACTAAATTTGACACAAGGAAAACGTCAAACAGGAAAATTAGTCTTCGAACATGAAACTAGGTGGCGCTGTACCCTAATTCTACATCGCGCAAACGAAATATTTTTGCCGCCACATATATACCCCGGTCTAAGATTTTACAGGCATACTTACCTGGCACAGGGGACACCGTGATCAAGTAGGCGGTTCCCCCAGGGCGAGGCCCTTCCATTGCACTGCGGTTGGGTTGACCCTTGCGATTATCCCTAATGCGGATAACTCGGGTGCGTTATTTTTGGTAGTGGGGACTGCGTACGCGCCGTCCCCTTCTAGAAATCTAAATTGAGTTGAGTAACTATCTACTGCATGCAATAAGCGTAGCGTTTATGCATTCGCATAAGCAAAGCAAGCACAGAATATAAATATTTAGGCAAAGATGCAAAACCATTGTTTGCAAGGATTGCTGGTACACACGACAGCACGTGAGAGTGTACACTTTTGTTGTAAAGTCGCCCGTAGCGTAACCGAGTAGAGTGCTAGCGTGTAAGGGTCGACGTGCTGTCGTGTGTGCCAAGCTAGCGAAAGTTTCTAAAATTGAGCCACGACCGTAGAGCAACTCAAAATTGAGCGTAGCGAGGTATTAGAAGTACGAGACGCAAATAACATTGTATCCATGCGAAACACAAAACTTTTCATCTCCCAGAGCGAGGAAATGATTATGTTAGTTAGATGCAAGAAAAACAATAGACAACTACCTCTAGGTACACACGACAGCACATCGACCCTTACACGCTAGCACTCTACTCGGTTACGTTACGGGCGACTTTACAACAAAAATGTACAGTCTGACGTGCTGTCGTGTGTACATATAAGTTAGTGAAATGAGTTTTACTCTGCTTTGCTTTGATAGATGATTAAAATTCCTTTATTTCTTTTTATACATAGGGGACTTCAAATTTGGAAGAGCGCAAAAATGGAGATAGTTAAAACAGGCGTTTGCCTCATCGTATGTTACTAGTAACATCATACTTTCCGAGCCTGGGAGATGAAAGTTTATTTATTTCTTTGCCGCGCCCACACCCAAACAAACATAACGTTTTGCTGCCCATAAAATAAACTCCGCGCTAAAAAAATCTCACCTTTTGAAACAATTAATTCCTTCAAAAGAAACTTTTAGTCATCAATTGAATGGTAAAGAAAATAATTATATAAAACGATTGTTTATTTTAAAAATGTCCTTTCCATTGATACCCAATACAAAATTCCCTCACAATCTGTTAAAAGTGGTGTTCGCTATTGTGTCCACCCTCGAACACAAGAGGGTGCGCAGCCACTCGATCGGGGTGACCGAGCGGCTGCGATTGAAGGCGGGCGAAATGTGGTTTGCTCCTTTCGCACGGGCCCTGCGGCTTCTTCCGGCGAATGCAAACTAACAAGGGGACTAGCTAATATGTTCAGCAATGCAACACTCACCGAAAAGCAGGCACGGCGAACGCGTAGAAAATAGTTGTATGCGGGATCAAAACAGTGAGGCACAGGGTTGAACGACAATGATGGTAGTGAATGAGATTGGGCGGGGAAATTAACACAAATACACAGATTAAAATAATAACAATACGAAATGGGCGATAGTGGATAAATATCAATAAATACAGAGAGATGGAGCGAAAACAAATTAAAATAAGAGGGCATAAATATTTGTGGGCGAAAAATGGGGCGAGCAAAATGCATCTGTCAAAATATTCGGAAAGAACGCGGGGCATAAAAAAAAAACAAAAGAAAAACGTTCCGAAATGTTGAAGTAAAAAGAAAAGTGGCCAGTACCCGGCAATGCAGTGAGGTCGCATTACCGAACAAGTGGGATCGAAAATTGTTTGAAGTATTTTTCGAAAGGGGCGTTTTTTTTTACTCTCACCGTATCCGGTTTAATTGACTTTAACCAATTGGTATTACTTCGGCTCATAGACACCCTGAGGGTACTGGATATTTTTTTACGCCAATCAAGCGGTTAAATATGTTAATATATGTGTGTACGTTTTCCCCAGGGCGTAATGAACGCGCACAAGGGCTGGGTGACGGGCGTGGTGACGCTCGGGCGCGACGCCTCCGACGGGGACGCCTACGTTGCGACCTGCGGACGCGACGCGGCGCTGCGACTGTGGGAGCCGACGCTGCGACCGGCCGCGCGCGCCGCCGCCCTGCCTGACGCGGCGCACGCGCTCGCCGCGCATCCCGACCCCGCCGCCATGACGCTCTATACGGCCGGCAAGTGAGTACCGACCTGCGGACGCGACGCGGCGCTGCGACTGTGGAAGCCGACACTGCGACCGGCCGCGCAAGACGCTCTATACGGCCGGCAAGTGAGTACCGACCTGCGGACGCGACGCGGCGCTGCGACTGTGGAAGCCGACACTGCGACCGGCCGCGCAAGACGCTCTATACGGCCGGCAAGTGAGTACCGACCTGCGGACGCGACGCGGCGCTGCGACTGTGGAAGCCGACACTGCGACCGGCCGCACATGACGCTCTATACGGCCGGCAAGTGAGTACACAGGCCCACGTTGCGACCTGCGGACGCGACGCGGCGCTGCGACTGTGGAAGCCGACACTGCGACCGGCCGCGCATGACGCTCTATACGGCTGGCAAGTGAGTATCGAACACCGGCCTTTTGTGAAGCTTTCTGAGGCCTGGCGGCTTAACTGGTGAAAAACACTGATATTAAGCTACTGTACTGATTCCGAGTGATCTACTGCTGTACGTTGAGGAGTTCCGTTCTCCATCTCCGAAGTTCTTCATCAGACCATTTTAATGGGACCACACGGGAAGTATACTCTTTCGTACAAAAAAAGAGTCATCAAAATCGGTTCACCTAGAAAAAGTTCTGAGGTAACAAACATATTTTTTATTTTGTGCAATAAAGTGTAATAATAACCCGTGAATCTCAAAAGTATACCAACATAATAATAATAATAACATAAAAGGTAACTTAAAAGGGAAAAAAAATCGGAGCGATATTAGTGCTTCCTCCTTTTTTGAAGGCGTTTAAAAATGCGCCTCAGATATGACCGCGGAGGCTTTCCAGGGGCCTTAGCCTGTACCGCAATGGTGCCAAAATGGGCTCCCAGTTGACGGCTTCAATTACGATTGATTAATTCTGTCGGTCCTGTTATTGTTTTTGTAGTACAGCAAAGAATATTCTGATTCTAATTCTAGAGGATTAGTTCTCTGGTTGTTGGAGAAAAACGAGGAAACCGCGGTTTTGTCCTTCTGCTGGGACGCCATCGACACGCCATAGCGTTACAGACTCAGGCCCCAGAACCACCCAGCTCCCCTAGACAACCGTAACTCGACCGGTATGTTGCAGCGGCGGCGACGTGCGCGCTTGGCGGGTGGTCGCCGAGCGCTGAACGCCGTGACGTCACGCGCCCCTCTGACACTCTGACAGGAGTGACAGGCCCACAGGCACCCCCCTCCCTTGACAGTATGACAGTGAGTTGGCTGAGCTTGCGCTGCCCACACTTCACGCGTCGCCGCCGCTCTCACCGCCGATCCATAACACCATTTTTATTCATTTTGCAGTAGTCAAGTCATGACTAGAGCCACCAATGAAAAAAAATCATATCTTCATTTTGGATGCGTGATCCTGATCCCGCACAAAAAAAAAACAGCCCTATTTGATTTTTGCTGTATTTATTTTTAGGTTCTTTGATCTCGAATCTAGGCCTTAGGTCCTAAAGATTGTTAAGGATATCCCCATTCTCATTTGAAGGCACGTATTTAGTAAAAAACGCATCCAACTTAATATGTTTTTTTGTTCATTGGTAGCGCTAGTGTACCTTGATTCACCTCCGGACTTTGCATTGACAATTTTAAGGTCTAGCGGCAACTCCAGATATTGACTTGTTGTATCATCATGAAAGCTTTTTATATCATGTCATTTCTAAGATCACAGCCTGTTTACCTATATCCCTCGAGCAAATTGCTTTCAATGTAGACGTTACTAACATGTTGTTTTATTTTTAACAAATCTTTTACCTCAGCTTATTTCTTTATTGCATTCTAGCAGCATACTTTAACGTATCCTTTGTCACATTTTTTCTAAATCAATAGTTTTTTTGCGCTTCATAAACTTGTGTTTTTTGTTGTACCGTTCTTTCTCAAAGGCACGTAATGTCAATCAAAGTTTAAACTAAAATAAATAGGTTAATCCCTTAATTTTGTAGGGGAATTAAAAGACTGTCTTTTTATATTATAAATACTAACTAGCCATAAGCCATCCATCGACAGCCTTGTTTGTTAAAGCTGTGGTTGATATTACTACACATCCTACTCTTGCAAGTTGTCACCACACAAAACATTGACATCCCATCGCTCGTTCCCCAGTGACGGCCGCGTCCGCTGCTGGCGTGTGCGCCGCCAACGGTGACCGCTGCCCGCGCCGCGGCCCGCTCCGCTCGTCGCGCCGCTCGTGACGCCGCCCCGCTCGCCGCGACGCGCCTGGCGGTGACACGCGCCGCTCGAACGCTTACATTCCTTTTGAGGACACTAGGGGGCGCTGTTTTGTTCATAAGGTTTTTTTCGGTAAGATCAAAGTTGTGAGAAAAATCAGTTTTCATTGCACACATTTGAAAATAGAGACTCAGTTTTCATTGCACGCATTTGAAAATAGAGACTTTATTCCTCTATTCCCACTAGTTCAGTTGTCTAGTTCAATGGACTGAACTAATGTGCCCTAGATCGGTATGGCGTAGTACTACTTATACGCAATGAAAACTGTATGTTTTCGTGTATTTATCGAACAGCACAAATTACAGACTTGAGACCTAAGAAATATTTACGGTATGTACAATCACGCTATTACATTCAGTTTATTTCGCGTGAAAGATGTCAAATTAACCCATTTGGAATTGAATTTTATTTTCTCGCGAGCGTAGGTTGACTGTTGGGTTCAATATTAGGGTATACGCGTGAAACGTAAAAGACAAGTAGAGGACCATGTTGGATAATAAAATGAAAAGGAGACGAATTTACGTAGTGTTATAGTTGCGTCTCCTCTAGAAATGGGTTAGCAAAAGATGGCGGCGGTTTTACATAGAATAAATAATGTAACTAATTACGACTAAGACTTAGCACAAATAGAGGTCCTTTGTCCATTATAGAATAGGGTTTAAAAGTTACTAATCCTAACAGTAGGTTCCTAAAACTGGGCCTAGAATTGATGGATTTAGATATGTGGATGACTTTCTGGATCTGTTGAAGTGGATGTGAAAAGTAGGAAAGGAAATATGTGACCACCAAGTTGTTAAAGGATAGTCATAGTTTATTCAATTCAGGTCAAATAATGTATTGGCTAGTAAAGGGTCAATGAACGTTGGTAATGAAAAGTAGAAGAAAAATTGCAATGTAATAGGTAAGAAGCGTACTAATTCAAAGTTAATTATAGAAATATAAGTATAAACAATATTTAATGTGGAACGTAAGGCCTTAAAACAGATAATAAGTTTGTATTTTCATTTGACTATGACAATATATTGGTTTGGTATTTTAACATGATAATTAACTAAGAGCTACTGGCAACACTGACTTAATTATGCCCCGAAGGGGTTGCACAGGCAGGTTGAACAGTGCTTATTCTGAAAAAAAAAAAAGCCGCACAGTTGCTGGTCAAAATAGCTCTTATCGAAATAAAAAATATGTAGTAGGTAACCGACCGATAAAAGTGATCGTTCTCTCTGTTCGAACTGGCGAGGTATCAATCTCCTACCGGCTTGTGCGAAAGTCCTGTGCAAGGTGTTGCTGTGCCGAATGGCAAAGTCTGTGGACAAAAACCTGCGGGAGGCACAAGGAGGTTTCAGGCCAGACCGATCTTGTACAGACCAACTGAACCTGCTTCGAATGATCCTGGAACAATGCAACGAGATGCAGTGCGAGTTGTTCGCACTGTTCATCGACTTCGAGAAGGCATTCGATCGAGTGAAATGGTCAAGTATATGGAGAGTCCTAGAAGGGCGGGGTATCCCCAGTAAGATCATCGGAGTCATTAAAGCCCTATATGTGGATTCGACATGTCGAGTGTCCCACCAGGGACAGCTCACCGAACCGATTCCGGTCACTGCTGGTGTGAAACAGGGCTGTCTACTGTCACCGCTACTGTTCCTCATGGTCTTGGATGACGTCATGTGCAGAGCGACCAGTGAGAAGAGGAGGGGTTTGCCCTGGGTACACAACAGCGTACTAGAGGACATCGACTTCGCTGATGATCTCTGCCTGCTCTCCACAAGCCGAGAAGCCCTTCAGGATAAGACAGATGACCTTATCAGGGAAGCTGCACGAGAAGGTCTCCGCATCAACTGTGCAAAGACGAAGGAGATGCGCATGCACACTCAAGATGCACAAGCTGTCGATGTCAGCGGTGAGGCCGTGGAGCAGGTCCAGCAATTTACCTACCTGGGTGGAGTGGTGGGGCCACATGGAGGAGCTGACATGGACATTGAAGCCCGCATCAACAAGGCCAGAGCCGCCTTTGCACTGCTGAAGCCTGTCTGGAGTTCCCCGGTCATTACACGCCGCACTAAGTTGAGGATCTTCGAGTCAAACGTTAAGTCAGTCTTGATGTATGGGTGCGAGACGTGGTTCGTTAGAAAAGACCTGTCCCAGAGGCTGCAGGTGTTTGTCAACAAATGCCTGCGGAGGATCCTGGGGATTTTCTGGCCGCGGACCATATCAAACGCCCAACTCTGGAGGCTGACCAAGCAGAAGGCGGTCAACGAAGAAATCCTCCTTAGAAAGTGGGGTTGGCTCGGACACACACTGAGGAGACACGACACCTACCCAACCAAGCAGGTGCTAACCTGGCTGCCCGAGGGCAAACGGCGAGTGGGTCGACCCAAATCCACGTGGCGCCGATCGGTCACCAGCGAGGCGCGGAAGGTCGGTCTGGACTGGAACGACCTCGAACCAACTGCGCAAGATCGTCCCAAGTGGAGAAAACTTCTTCGAGCCCTATGTCCCTCCTGAGGGATAACAGGATTTAAGTCAAGTAAGTCAAGTCAAGTAGTAGGTAACCTGTCGTCGTCACACATAAAAATTGTATAGAGAGACAAAAAGTGGTATGTTTCCCAAGCACAAGTTAGACCTTCAGAAAAAATAGGATTTTAAAGGGTTCATTGTGTATTTTTAAGTCAGTGTGCCAGTCGCCCCAATCTACCTATGTTTTCTAATGCCAATGTCCTTATGCCAAATACTTTCGCACAATCCTTGTTACGTAGAGTTAGAATTTACCATTTTAACATGATGAAGATAATAATGACCACGATATAATGTGAAATTAATTTATGGACCCATTAGAAACACGGTTTTATTTATATGTAAGTAGGTGTGAAAATCAATAAGATGCCTTTACAAAAACGTAGACTGTATCGTAGTAGCGTAGAAATGGAGAATTATTTAATCAATTATGTATCTGTGATTAACACGAGTAGGTGTATTTTTGTACATTCCTGTTTTACGGGTAAAATACCTTTGTTCATTAGGAATATTTCGATCATCGTCTCATTTCTTTTTTATCATAATCGTAATGGTTTACTTTATCGTGTCTGATGATGTGTAGCGATCATTCAGATTCGACTGTCGATAACTTAAATTGAACAAAATATCCCTTTTACTAAATTGTCTTACCTAACAAAACAGATTGATGGTTGAATTTACTAATCGGCTAATGAATTTATTTTCTTCTTTACACAGTTTTATTTTATTCAGTATTAATTAATTATTGTAGGGCACAATTATTATTAATCATGTTGTAAGTGAAAGCTTTTGAGGCTATAAACGCAAAATAATAATAATATACAAAATGTTGAAACTAGTTATTTACTTAGTGAACTATCGATTTAACGTAGTCAGTCCTCATTGGCTTTTTAATGGGCATCTAGATTCTAAAGAGGTATGCTAAAATTCTAGATTGTTTTAAGATCAGGGCCCTTAGCCTGTAACACAATGGTGCCAAAATGGGCTGTCAGGTGACGACTTCAATTACGATTTGCTAACGCTGTCTGCCCTTTTAATGTTTTTGTAGTACAGTAAAGAATATTTTGATTCTAATTCTAGAGGATTAGTTCTCTGGTTGTAGGAGAAAAACGAGGAGAGCCCGGTTTTGTCCTTCTGCCGGGACGCCATTGACCCGCCATTGCGTTACAGGCTAAGGGCCCAGAAATGTACATTTTGTATATTGTTATTGTTGTATGCGACAAATGAGTATTGCTATAAAATGTTATTGGACTAATTATATAATTGCGGCTCTGCTCCTAGAGGCTAGAGGCACTAGTCAGTAGTGTATCGCGTATACTAAATAAACTAATTAGGTAGTTAATTAAATAATTTAATGAACAAGGTATGAATCGACTGATATGGCCACATTTTTAGTATTTTAGTTGGTTCGCAGCTCAGTTATTTCATAATGTAATATTTTAATGCATATCAATTATGATCAACAAAATGTATTGCTTGAAAACGTTTTAATTATTATATTTAATTGCTCACGTATTTTGAGAAAATGTATGCTCTCTAATAGAATTTATATTTGAAACCCGAGATTAACAAATGAATTTTATATTGAGTTTATTTCATGTTCTTTTACTTTTAAATGTATTTTAAGATTTAACAAAAGTACTTGTATTACTATTTAATATAAGTCCTAATATGTTATTACGTTTTTTTTATTTTCGTATACCTCCTGTTACACCTCTGCCTGGCAAATAATAAAACCTATTTTCACTGATTTGTACAAACAGAAAATGCGAGAAGTGAGTTTCATCCAGTTTATTTATTTTAAATAAAACTTACATAAATTGATGCTTATTCATTTATACAAGCTTGTAAAAGAAATATTCCATGTAGCTTCAATCAATACCTAATCAATGTTTTAAATATTTACAATACAGACCACGCAGGTACGTGAAAAAATCAGTTCATAATAACCAACACAACTGTTACATACACAACTACAGGCATAGTTGAAGGTATGAAGGGATATAATGAGTTCTATAGCGCGCGATACATTTCGCTATTGGTGACCGACATCGGTGTATCTGTGTCCAAGCTCGATGTGATCCATCATGCTAGACGTGCTGAAGTTATTTCATAGGCTACAATTTCTTTTAATTACCTATACAACTTCAGGCAAAAGATTGTAACAAAATTATAACTTCTTTATCGGATTTCGTTAGTGTTCAATAGCCACGTGTTTATACCGAATTTAAACTCAAGTGAAGTACATAATACAAAGGCGGTAACTAAAATTATTTCTATTGTTTAGTTTTAGGTCAAGACAGCCATGTCAAGAGAATGTATTCGTAGCCAAAGTTCATATAACTGTCAACCCAGCTGTTGCACATATCATTTACCTTTCAAACCTAAAAATTGTCCATAGCGTACCTAACTTTTAAATCAGTCTAAACTAAGGCCTTTGCATCTACGTAATGAGATGATTAATACAGCGTCCAGTGGCACCTTCACTCACACTAGATAGGTGAAGAGACCACTCGGCGCTGCAGTGCCTGGGACATTGTTTTAGATGGAGTAGGCTTGCCCAGCACCTATACCATCCTGACAGCTTAGTCGACCAAGCCCACAGGAAAGACAGGTCAATACGTGTGGAGCCAACTGAGCCGCGGGTTTCCTCACGATGTTTTCCTTCACCGTTAGCGAGTCATTTGTCAAATCAGTCTACCCGCATCTATTTCCCCTTTAGACTTTTAGTACTTGTGCTTCCCGTGCTTGTGCTTCCTGTGGTGTCCGGGGGGCGTGGCCGGCGAGCGACGTCTTCTATCCCTCTCTGCCCGCTCCCTCTCCCGCTCTCTCTCTCTTTCACGCTCGCGTTCTCGCTCTCGCTCTCTGTCCCGTTCCCTCTCTCTTTCCCGCTCCCTATCGCGGTCCCGGCGGTCTGGGTCCCGGGAGCGGTCGAGGTCTCGCGAACGTTCCAGGTCTCGGGAACGTTCCAGATCTCGGGAACGTTCCAGGTCTCGCGAACGTTCCAGGTCGCGCTCTCTCTCTCGCTCTCGTTCGCGGGAGCGTGAGCGTGAGCGGGAGCGGCGGTCGCTGTGAAAGAGATTAGGTTATAGAACAAACGGTTAAAGGGGACGTACATTCAATAGCCCGCTTCACACTACAAGTGCAATCTCGCGTGGATGATTCGATTCAGTTCTCTCGATCTCATTCTTCCAAAATACTAGAGACAGGAAAGGAATGCCGGGAGTAATGGCTGTTTATGAAATCAAATTCATATTCTTTTGAGTCCTTGTACAGTAACCGAAGGACATGGGGCGCACAGAATACGGAGAGTTCGAGGGATGGCTGTTTTTTTGTAGCGTTTTCTGCAAACTATAAGGTAAAATGGCGGTAGTCGATGGGCGTGCCAAAGTAAAGAAATTTAAAATAATAGTGTAAAGCCGGCTATTGTGGACAGAACAAAGAAAGAAACAATGATACCTACTGCTGATTTACCATACTTACAACCGGTAGCTGTATAAACGTTTAATTGATTAATCGGAGCAGATAATAACGTAGCCGAGAAGACTTTCAGATAAAGGCCCGTAAGATCGATCACAGTTTAAACCAAAAAGGTTATTTTAAACCCTATCTGTCGATTAATTTTCATACAAAATGCGAGGTTTAATCTAAGGTCTGAGTTTAAACTGTGATTGATATTACGGGTCTAAGTTAGGTGCCGGTGTTGTGAATACAAACGACGTCAGAGACAACACAGTTTTGTCAGGTTTCGATAATTTTCACCAAGACTCCCTAACCATAAGGGACTCCTGTATGAGTTGATTGATCCGCATTGCGAGTGATAGAGTGCTATGGAGAATTCTACTCCCCGCCACCTTCAGAGAGGTTTAATCTAAGGTCTGAGTTTAAACTGTGATTGATCTTACGGCACAAAGATCTAGGAATCTTACCCATATCTAGAACGCTTCGGCGGCGGCGACAGCGTTACCTCTCGGGACTTCTTTGACTTTTTAGACGTTACTCTGTAAACAATAAAAACAACAGTATTATTCACCGAGAACATCATTGATCGAAGCTGTGAATTTACACACGAAAGCACGTAGACGCTTACACTTTCGGTGCAAACGCTCGTAACGTAAGTGAATAGAGTGCGTGCACGCGTGTAAGAGTCTACGTCCTGTCTTGTGTACGAGTCGACGATATTGTTGATTCGAGTGGAACGACAATTAGTAGATTGTTGCACGAGGGACTAAAACACAATTTAATAAATAAACAATTACGAACGAAGACGGAATGCATTTCTGACGTTTTTGTTTTTCCACAAAATTTTTTTGTTCGGCTCGCGCGCGCTTATTTTTTTATGCTGCCAGTTTCGTGATTGATTTCTTTCAATGATGTCTGTAGTCATTTGAACTTTTGCTTGCATAATATAGACATTTCAAATTCAAATCACTTTTAGTCCCTCCGGGATTAATAACATATTTTATTCCAAGTTTGCAGGGAACGCACTAGGTCTTTTCGAATAGATGTCATAGTAAAAACTTTATTGGCCGAGGGAGTTGGTTGGCGTGGAAAGGACATCATCATTATAATTATTTAAGAGTTATCCTCTTGTCGGTGCAGCATTCTCCATGCACTTCGATCACAGGCCGTTACTTCGCAGCCTGGTACGTCACGACATCCACCTTCTCTTTAATTTGTTCAAAGTAGCTTCTCCGTGGCCTTCCTCTACATCCCTTTGCTTCTATTATGGAAAGGACAAGTTAAGATAAATAGAACTTACGAGAACGAGTCGTCTTCGACGGGTGAGCGCCGCCGCGGCTCCGGCGACGGCGGCGCCTCCGCCATCGCCGCCTCCTTCGCCTCACGGGCCGCCTGGAGAGGAAACCACGGGTTAGGTACGGACTTTTTATGATACAGATCGCGCCAGATATCTAGTCCGTTCTGAAGATGCCGCGCTACGCGTTGCTCAGGCTTGCGCAACACTTTATTTTACAATAGAAAACATTTTACAGATAACATTTAAAAAATAACAGTACTTATGGCGGTCTTATCGCTAAAAGCGATTTCTTCCAGACAACCTTTGGATGGACAGGACTTAGAGCGAAAACAGAGTAGCACCAGATGCACAGCAAGAATGATATATGATCGGATAAGAAAACTTAAATGACTTCGATACTAAGTTATGAAAACGGGAAAACTTCGATTGCTGTTTCGAAGTTTTATATTCTCGGTAGTGTAAATTCTGAAAAATGGGCTTGAAATAAAGTAACAATAACAAAATTCTAGTACTTACTGAATTTACTGATTCGCATTCCTAAACAGTGATACAAAGGATTAAAAACTTAGTTTCTTAGTTTTTCTTAGTTTAGTTCTGTAAGTTCTGGCATAAATAAAATAATGCAGCTAAGCAAACCTATCATGATTAACTATGTCGAGCTGTCGGATACATGTCAGCCTGTCCTGCCGGCACGACCGGGCGAAAAACCGTTTTTATTCCGCTATGAGCTTGCGAAATATTGATTTACACGAAATAAAGCAAGTTGGGGCTCGTATTTATATCTTCAAAATCGTTCACTCAATATCATTCAATCTGTATGGCTATTGCCATACTGATTGACTCATTCGTTCTGTTAGAGATTGTGATTTAAAACTTCGACAATTACATGCTAAAGTCGCAATCACGATCATAATCTTGATACCTTTGAAAGGGATCGCGATATATTCAAAAGTTAGATAATTAAGCCTATATGTTACCTTTTATATAGATTTAACGGTTTCACTTACTTTTATTTTGTCGGAATAGCCGACATGTTTCGACCTCGTCCGGAAGTCGGAAGTCTCGGTACCTTCTTCTTCGAGGAAGTCTATGTTACCTTCTTGATGAGTTTCCGTCGGTAGTTGCTGGGGTCAGGCCGGGTATATGTTACCTTCTTGATGAGTTTCCGCCGTAGCGGTTGGGGTCAGGCCGGGTATATGTTACCTTCTTGATGAGTTTCCGTCGGTAGTGGCTGGGGTCAGGCCGGGTATATGTTACCTTCTTGATGAGCTTCCGCCGGTAGTGGCTGGGGTCAGGCCGGGTATATGTTACCTTCTTGATGAGCTTCCGCCGGTAGTGGCTGGGGTCAGGCCGGGTATATGTTACCTTCTTGATGAGCTTACGCCGGTGTTGGCTGGGGTCAGGCCGGGTATATGTAACCTTCTTGATGATTTTCCGCCGGTAGTGGCTGGGGTCAGGCCGGGTATATGTTACCTTCTTGATGAGCTTCCGCCGGTAGTGGCTGGGGTCAGGCCGGGTATATGTTACCTTCTTGATGAGTTTCCGCCGGTGTTGGCTGGGGTCAGGCCGGGTATATGTTACCTTCTTGATGAGTTTCCGCCGGTGTTGGCTGGGGTCAGGCCGGGTATATGTTACCTTCTTGATGAGCTTCCGTCGGTAGTGGCTGGCCTGCTGCTGCGGGGTCAGGCCGGGTCTGCGCGCCCTCACGCCGGCCTCAAGCTCGTCAGCGTACTTGAGTATATGTTACCTTCTTGATGAGCTTCCGTCGGTAGTGGCTGGCCTGCTGCTGCGGGGTCAGGCCGGGTCTGCGCGCCCTCACGCCGGCCTCAAGCTCGTCAGCGTACTTGAGTATATGTTACCTTCTTGATGAGCTTCCGCCGGTAGTGGCTGGCCTGCTGCTGCGGGGTCAGGCCGGGTCTGCGCGCCCTCACGCCGGCCTCAAGCTCGTCAGCGTACTTGAGTATATGTTACCTTCTTGATGAGCTTCCGTCGGTAGTGGCTGGCCTGCTGCTGCGGGGTCAGGCCGGGTCTGCGCGCCCTCACGCCGGCCTCAAGCTCGTCAGCGTACTTGAGTATATGTTACCTTCTTGATGAGCTTCCGTCGGTAGTGGCTGGCCTGCTGCTGCGGGGTCAGGCCGGGTCTGCGCGCCCTCACGCCGGCCTCAAGCTCGTCAGCGTACTTGAGTATATGTTACCTTCTTGATGAGCTTCCGCCGGTAGTGGCTGGCCTGCTGCTGCGGGGTCAGGCCGGGTCTGCGCGCCCTCACGCCGGCCTCAAGCTCGTCAGCGTACTTGAGTATATGTTACCTTCTTGATGAGCTTCCGTCGGTAGTGGCTGGCCTGCTGCTGCGGGGTCAGGCCGGGTCTGCGCGCCCTCACGCCGGCCTCAAGCTCGTCAGCGTACTTGAGTATATGTTACCTTCTTGATGAGCTTCCGTCGGTAGTGGCTGGCCTGCTGCTGCGGGGTCAGGCCGGGTCTGCGCGCCCTCACGCCGGCCTCAAGCTCGTCAGCGTACTTGAGTATATGTTACCTTCTTGATGAGCTTCCGCCGGTAGTGGCTGGCCTGCTGCTGCGGGGTCAGGCCGGGTCTGCGCGCCCTCACGCCGGCCTCAAGCTCGTCAGCGTACTTGAGCACGCGCACCTCGATGTCGCGGAGCGTCTCGCGCTTTAGCGAGAGCTCCTCGGTGCTGGAAGGGTTACACGGGGTGTTAAAGTCAAGTCAAGTCAAGTCAAAGTGTTGTATGCTATAAGTACATTATTAAATTGAACATCAAAATATAGTAGTAGTAGTAGTTTTTTACTTTGTGTTTTATTGTTTTTAAGGTTTGACGAAACTTATTGTGTTTTTTTTTTGTTTTTTTTTATCATTGTGTTTGTGAATTTATAGATTTATTTGTATTGTAATGTTTTTGTACCAAAATATTATCTAAAGTAAATCAAATACTTATTACTATCTTATACTAAGTATCTAACTACTTTTCTGTCCAGCTTCACTAGCTCTGATCGTTCTTGGAGAAGAAGCATGGTAAAGAAACTCCAAAAGGTTGTCGGTCGCAAGTAAGTTGGCTACACACATTGTATAACACTTGTCTTTCCCGTGAGCTTGGCCGACTAAGTTGTCAGGATGGTGACAACTTAGTCGGCCTAGCCCACGAAAAACCTACTTGCAAATAAATTTCAAAGACCGGAACCAAATCGGTTCACCCGTTTAAGAGCTACGGTGCTACAGACAGACACACATAGCGGTCAAACTTATAACACCCCTCTTTTTGGTCGGGGGTTCAAAAGGACTTACTTATCAGTAGCAGTCGGAGCCAGCGGCGTGGTCTCGGTAGCGGCAGGCGCCGGCGGTGAAGACTCCTCTAGAGTGCTCCACTTCTCTGTCGTCACAGCCTCAGCTTGCACCTGACAACCAATCATAAAGTGGATTTAGTACGAGGGGCGTTCAATAAGTAGTGAGTATCCTACTTCCTACTATCCTACTTCCGACTTCCTACTAATATTATATTTGCGAAAGTTTGTAAGGGTGGATGGATGGATGGATGGATGGTTGTTACTCTTTCACGCTGAAACGGCTGAACGGATTTGGAATAGAGATAGCTTAGGCATCAGAATAACACATAGGCTACATATTATCACGCTTTTACACTTAGGAGCAAAGTAAAGCCTTTATCCTTTTTCTGTAGTCCGCAAAAGCGGGCAAAAGCTAGTGAGATATAAATTGACTGTTCAAAGCTGGAACCGTATCAGTGGAGAGTTCACAAATAGACTGACAGAAGTGGGCTTGATGACGAGGAGAGCAAGACGCCTTCTCGGGTGTCCCGAGCGGGGATTGAACCCCTAGCAGTGAGCGACTTTGCAGCTCCGGGACATTCCAGTAAAGAAGATAGTCCACGAGCCACTCGCAGATTACCGAAACGCAAGCCGAGGCTACAAGACCTACCGCACATAGGTCCTGGCAGTCGGTTTCGATCGTTAGCTGGATGTAGTGTGCCCTATTTATGACCATAGCCGTCGATAAATATAATAAATAAAATAAGTAGTGATGGAGGGAGGTGTTCAAAACTATAATAAATAAAATAAGTAGTGATGGAGGGAGGTGTTCAAAACTAAAACCGTGTCAGTGGAGAGTTAACAAATAGACTGACAAAAGTGGAGAGATGTGGTACGTAGCAATGTAAATCATTAGCTTAGTTACCGCGTCACAGCGACGAATAGTGTTAAGTTAGCAATAAGTTGCATTTAAAATAAGTAAACTGTATGCACTCTATACCCGACTACACCACAATAAACATGTGAATCTTATCCTACGTTTTACCATTGAGAACCCTTAAACTGTCATACTTCATGGCGACCCTGCCAGGGTCCAGCCCAGCCATCAAACCCTCAAACATCAACATACTTCAGTGGGCTAGATGACGATGACGTCATACCTGCGCGGGCTCGACGCTCTCCCACCGCGAGGGTACAAAGATGACGTCATACCTGCGCGGGCTCGACGCTCTCCCACCGCGAGGGTACAAAGATGACGTCATACCTGCGCGGGCTCGACGCTCTCCCACCGCGAGGGTACAAAGGTGACGTCATACCTGCGCGGGCTCGACGCTCTCCCACCGCGAGGGTACAAAGGTGACGTCATACCTGCGCGGGCTCGACGCTCTCCCACCGCGAGGGTACAAAGGTGACGTCATACCTGCGCGGGCTCGACGCTCTCCCACCGCGAGGGTACAAAGGTGACGTCATACCTGCGCGGGCTCGACGCTCTCCCACCGCGAGGGTACAAAGGTGACGTCATACCTGCGCGGGCTCGACGCTCTCCCACCGCGAGGGTACAAAGGTGACGTCATACCTGCGCGGGCTCGACGCTCTCCCACCGCGAGGGCACGAAGCCCGGCGCCACTTCAGGCTCCGCGTTACCCCACGACTCGGTCTCGAGGGGAACGCCGTCGATGTCGTCGTCCACTGGAACGAAACACGGGAATTATTATCTGTTTTAGCTTGGTACGAATCCTACCCGCTCGCTCAGGAATTTCTATCATTATGCGATAATAAACTCTCCCGTTGACCAAATCTCGTATTTGTCCGCACTTACTCGACCGATTGTTTTGAAATAATAAGTAATATTTTCTTTTGAAATGACATTGTTTGATTTGAAGTAGGAGTATCTATATTATGTGTACATTATGCACGCCCGTTTCTCACAACAGTTTCGATCACCCCAAGGTTTGCTGGAAGAAATCTCTTATACGCCTTTTTCAATGTGTTTTCTTAGTTTATTGTCCTCTAATCTGTTTGTGTGCGCAATAAAGCATAATAATAATAATCCTCCAACGCTATAAGAAAGTGTATATTCACCTGGAACGCCATCAATGTCCTCCAACGCCGAAGAAAGCTTTAGCGCCCTTGCAGGAGGCGGATACAGGTGTTGGCAGCCAATCTCCTCAAGGCAGCGCCGTCGAGCGGCCCAGCTCCTCCCCCGCCCTCACAGGAACCCTCTGATGCTATAAAAAAAAGTGTATATTTACCTGGAACGCCATCAATGTCCTCCAACGCCGAAGAAAGCTTTAGCGCCCTTGCAGGAGGCGGATACAGGTGTTGGCAGCCAATCTCCTCAAGGCAGCGCCGTCGAGCGGCCCAGCTCCTCCCCCGCCCTCACAGGAACCCTCTGATGCTATAAAAAAAAGTGTATATTTACCTGGAACGCCATCAATGCCTTCCAACGCCGACGAAAGCTTTAGCGCCCTCGCAGGAGGCGGAGATAAGCGTTGTGCAACCTATCTTCTCAACGCAGCGCCGTCTAGCGGCCCAGCTCCTCCCCCGCCCTCCCACAAAACCTCTGACGCTATGAAAAAAAGTGTATATTCACCTGGAACGCCATCAATGTCCTCCAACGCCGAAGAAAGCTTTAAGAGGCGGAGATAAGCGTTGTGCAGCCATCTTCTTAAGGCAGCGCCGTCGAACGGCCCAGGTCCTCCCTCGCCCTCCCAGGAACATTCAGAAGCTGTAGAGCCCTTTGGAGTCAAGTATATTCACCTGGAACGCCATCAATGTCTTCCAACGCCGAGGAAAGCTTTAGCGCCCTTGCAGGAGGCGGAGATAAGCGTTGTGCAGCCAATCTCCTCAACGCAGCGCCGTCGAGCGGCCCAGCTCCTCCCCCGGCCTCCCAGGAATCCTCTGACGCTATACAAAAAAGTGTATATTCACCTGGAACGCCATCAATGTCTCCCAACGCCGAAGAAAGCTTTAGCGCCCTTGCAGGAGGCGGAGATAAGCGTTGTGCAGCCAATCTCCTCAACGCAGCGCCGTCTAGCAGCCCAGCTCCTCCCCCGGCCTCCGAGGAGCCTTCAGAAGCTGTAGAGCCCTTTGGAGTCAAGTATATTCACCTGGAACGCCATCAATGTCTTCTAAAGCCGAAGAAAGCTTTAGCGCCCTTGCAGGAGGCGGAGATAAGCGTTGTGCAGCCAATCTCCTCAACACACCGCCATAAAGCGGCCCAGCTCCTCTCCCGCCCTCCCAGAAACCATCTGACGCTATGAAAAAAAGGGTATATTTATTTACCTGGAACGCCATCAATATCTTCCAACGCCGAAGAAAGCGTTAGCGCCCTTGCAGGAGGCGGATACAGGTGTTGGCAGCCAATCTCCTCAAGGCAGCGCCGTCGAGCGGCCCAGCTCCTCCCCCGGCCTCCCAGGAACCCTCTGACGCTATACAAAAAAGTGTATATTTACCTGGAACGCCATCAATGCCTTCCAACGCCGAGGAAAGCTTTAGCGCCCTCGCAGGAGGCGGAGATAAGCGTTGTGCAACCAATCTTCTCAACGCAGCGCCGTCTAGCGGCCCAGCTCCTCCCTCGCCCTCCCACAAACCCTCTGACGCTATGAAAAAAAGTGTATATTCACCTGGAACGCCATCAATGTCCTCCAACGCCGAAGAAAGCTTTAAGAGGCGGAGATAAGCGTTGTGCAGACATCTTCTTAAGGCAGCGCCGTCGAACGGCCCAGGTCCTCCCCCGGCCTCCGAGGAGCCTTCAGAAGCTGTAGAGCCCTTTGGAGTCAATTATATTCACCTGGAACGCCATCAATGTCTTCCAACGCCGAAGAAAGCTTTAGAGCCCTTGCAGGAGGCGGGGATAAGCGTTCTGCAGCCAATCTCCTCAACACAGCGCCATAAAGCGGCCCAGCTCCTCCCCCGGCCTCCCAGGAACCCTCTGACGCTATACAAAAAAGTGTATATTTACCTGGAACGCCATCAATGTCCTCCAACGCCGAAGAAACCCTTAGCGCCCTTGCAGGAGGCGGAGATAGGCGTTGTGCAGCCAATCTCTTCAAGGCAGCGCCGTCGAACGGCCCAGGTCCTCCCTCGCCCTCCCAGGAACATTCAGAAGCTGTAGAGCCCTTTGGAGTAAAGTATATTCACCTGGAACGCCATCAATGTCTTCCAAAGCCGAAGAAAGCTTTAGCGCCCTTGCAGGGGGCGGAGATAAACGTTGTGCAGCCAATCTCCTCAAGGCAGCGCCGTCTAGCGGCCCAGCTCCTCCCCCGGCCTCCCAGGAACCCTCGGAAGCGGTGGATCCGTTGGGGGAGGGCGCGTCGCGTTGCTCTGTGTCGCTGTCGGCACCTCTCTCGCCGCCGCCCTCCTGGTGACAAACAAATATCAGCCATCTTGATAAGAGTATATCGGCCCGGTCCGTTTCTTTTTATAAGACCTTTGCATCTACGTAATGAGAAGATTTTACAGGGTCCAGTGGCACCTTCACTCACACTAGATGGGTGAAGAGACCACTCGGCGCTGCAGTGCCTGGGACATTGTTTTAGATGGAGTAAGCCTATACCATTCTGACAGCTTAGTCGGCCTAGCCCACAGGAAGGACAGGTCAATACGTGTGGAGCCAACTAAGCCGCGGGTTTTCTCACGATGTTTTCCTTCACGGTCAGCATGTGGTTTTGCTACTTAAAATTCACAAGTGTACGTAACTTTGAAAAGAAACAAAGTCATGAATGCGCCGGGAATCGAACCTGGTTCTCTCGCTTCCGAGTCCAATGTTCTTACCACTAGGCTATCACCGCTTACAGGTCCGATATTTTCTGTTGAACAACCAGCACAGGTACTCACCTGTCCCAGTAGCACATCATTCAGCAAAAGCAAGAAGTCGGTGGGGTAGACGGCCCAGTCGGCCCAGGCCTGCAGGATGCGAGTGACCCGCGCCCTGAACCCCTCCTGTTGCAGTCGTGACGTCAGACCGGCCAGCGCCAAGTGTGAGTGACGCATTATCTCGACGAGACGCGCTTGGAATCTGGAGGAGGAAAGGGCGTTTAGTGAGTAGGATGGAAACTTCAATCCTTTTCGCGTGCTAATCTAACGTCACGAACGGAAACAGCCGCAAAAATCCGTAGCAGTGCCATGGCCGCTATTAGGTGAACTAGCCAACCATTGCTTTTAATGCTCATTTCACTGGCTATAAAGTAAAGTCGAAAAGAAATGAAGTATAGCGGCCGGAGAATCCAAATCCAAATCCAAGGGAATATACAGTTGAAACGGGGGAATCAGGGTGAATCCTGCGAAAAGCAAAACTCTGAGTGTTGTGTGGCATCAAAAAAATACTCACACGCTCCTAAAAGCACTGGCGTTTGTAAGCTTGGCTCCCGCGATGTACAAAATATCTGACAGCAGATAGAGCCTGGCCACTCGCTTGTTGGGGTGTGTGTCGGGCCCCGACAGCGACTCGAGCAGGCACTGCGCGATCTCGAGACACCACGCCATGGCGGCTTTTAGATCAACTAGGCCACCATTATTTTCAACCGACAGTTAAACAATATTAACAATATTTCAACCGACAGTCAAACTATTTTTATCAACTACAAACACCGTAAAAATAAGGAAATTCAGAATGGCGGCTGGAGAATCCAAAATGGCGGCTGGAGAATCCAAAATTGCGGCAAGGGAATACAGGTATCGTCACGAGTTATGAGCGCTCGACGAAACTGGTGGGGATTTCTGCGCAAGTGTGTACAATCGCGCGCAAAATGTCTAATATCCACGCGGGATCTAAGACTGACGCTGAGCTGAACTATAGTTGAGTGAGACACTATAAAAATCGGAGAAACTGACTAAACTTAACGATTTAAAGTATTCTTTGCGGATTTTGGACACGTTATATTTTAAATGGTTTTCTATACAATAATCCTGACATTACGATAAAACGGGTGTACAATCAATGAAAAATAATCTCAATACAATATGTATTGTACTCAATAACTTTTTTGAATCTTTCTGAACCGTCTTTTTAAAACATTTTGTTTCGGCATTCCTTCTACGGGGAAATAAAACAACGTTGTGTGCGACTGTACCCCGAGGCTAGAGCGACTGATCTACCAATCACGCGCCCGCGCTCGCCGGCAACCGCGCCTCTCCGTTGCCCCCCGCGTACCCCACCAAACAGACCGAAAAAATGAGTTCTGCGCATTCAAGGTCAGCGCTCATAACTCGTGACGCGACCTGTAATCAGTTGAAAGTGATTTATATCAGAAAATGATGGGGGAAGGGTGAATCCTGCGAAAAGCAAATTTCTGTGTGGTGTGTGGCATACTCACACGCTCCTAAAGGCGCTGGCGTTGGTCAGCTTAGCCCCCGCATTATGAAGAATGTCTGACAGCAGATAGAGCCTGGCCACTCGCTTGTTGGGGTGTGTGTCGGGCCCCGACAGCGACTCGAGCAGACACTGCGCGATCTCGGCGGCCGCCTCCGCGTGCTCGAGACACCACGCCATGGCGGCTTAAATATCAACTAGGCCACCATTGTTTTCAACCGAAAGGAAAACACTATTCTTTGCATTATTCAGTGATCCTTTCATTAACTACAAATAAAAGAAGGAAATTCAGAAACGCGGCGGGAGAATCCAAAATGGCGGCTGGAGAATCCAAAATGGCGGCAAAATAAACAGTTGAAAGTGATCTATTTCCAAAAATGATCAGGGAAGGGTGAATACTCACACGCTTCTAAAGGCGCTGGCGTTTGTAAGCTTGGCTCCCGCGTTGTGTAGAATATCTGACAGCAGATAGAGCCTGGCCACTCGCTTGTTGGGATGTGTGTCGGGCCCCGACAGCGACTCGAGCAGGCACTGCGCGATCTCGGGACACCACGCCTTGTCGGCTTATAGATCAACTAGGACACTATTGTTTTCAACCAACAGTTCAACACTATTCTTTGCATTATTTTCAGTAAAAGAAGAAAATTCAGAACGGCGGCTCGAGAATCCAAAATGGCGGCTGGAGAATCCAAAATGGCGGCAAGGGAATAAACAGTTGAAACGGGGGAAGCGGGGTGAATCCTGCGAAAAAGTTCTGTGTGCCATCAAAAAAATACTCACACGCTCCTGAAAGCACTGGCATTTGTAAGCTTCGCTCCCGCATTATGAAGAATATCTGACAGCAGATAGAGCCTGGCCACTCGCTTGTTGGGGTGTGTGTCGGGCCCCGACAGCGACTCGAGCAGACACTGCGCGATCTCGGCGGCCGCCTCCGCGTGCTCGAGACACCACGCCATGGCGGCGCCGACGGCGGCGCGGCACGGCGTCAGGTTTCGTACCAACTCCTCCAGGCGGTCGCGTTGGCTGGAGAACAGAAACGGATAAAATAAAATAAAGGTAGGTAATCGTAAGAAGTGGTGGTCACCCCTGGTGTCAGAGTTTTTAGGCCGCCCAAAGAAAGAAAGAAAGAAGAAGAAAGAAAAACGTTTATTCACTAATCACAACACACAGTATAGATAGACAAAGTAGGAAGTTACAATAGGTGCATTTTCTGGCTGCACGAAATTTCTTTAAAAATAAGTCCGCCCTTGTACACGTTCTCTTATTACCATGTTATTAAGTCTTTATATATTTACTGCCGGTTTCTGAATTAAGAAATTCGTTAAGCAAATGGGTAAGTATCGTGCTGTCTCGGCAGATTTCTCACAAAAGAGCGTGACAGAACGATAGTAAAGTATTTGCTTAGCAAAATTCTCAATTCAGAAACCGGGCCTTTGTGTGCTATAAAGTTTAACTAACAAACAAAAAAGAACAATTAGGACGCCACTGTAAGGTCAAGTATTGTCTCCTACCTGTTGGACAGCGTCCCTCGCATGTTCTCCTTGGCGTCATCTTCTTCCACGAGCTCGTCGGGCATGCCTGCCGTGTACATGTTCATTACTGGAGGTCGCCACACCGAACCGCCTGTCGAAACAAACACAAAACGACTTAGAAACCTGTCCATTGTGTTTGCAGTATTAATAAATAGGTAGGCAGTAAGGCGCGGAAGGTCGGTCTGGACTGGAACGACCTCGAACCAACTGCGCAAGATCGTCCTAAGTGGAGAAAATGTATTTAAGCCTTGAGGGATAGCAGGATTTAAGTCAAGTCGAGTCATCTCTTTCTCTCTCCAAGAATATGCCTTACTTATTTTGGTTAAAATTACTTTCCACTAACGATACTTTCCCCTACCTTCTAATGCCTTCTATAATATCTTTCATAATGCTTTAGATGACCACTTGGGCGGCCTAAAATAACTGCCACAGCGGGATGGCCAATACCACATTACCAATACATAGAAACATACAAAAAGTAAATAATTTGTTAAAAAACATGTTTCATTTGTGTTATTTATTCACTTACCGTAAGAACTCGTCGTTAAAACTTGTCCCTCGAATCTCTGCTTTAATATTTGAGTCATATAATATCCAAGACTGCAATATCCATTTCGTTGTATTTTGTGTAAAGTGATAATTTAGATTTGATTAGATTTAAACAGTATGGGATAATGCCGGGTTTTTTACGAACTCAAAACTTTGAGCCCGATTTTCTATGGGATATTGCTGTAGATTTCCTTAGAAAACTTTTTTCGGGTATGTAGATTTCCTTAGAAAGCTACGTCCACAGACAATAAACCTACATTCACAGATTAGTTTCGACTTTGAGTGGACATTAAGGGCGATTCTGTCTAAAACTATTACTAATCTGACAGCACTAAAGTGACAGATAATGTACTAAAGTGACAGATAGCTGTCATCTTTAGTACATTATCTGTCACTTTAGTGCATTATCTGTCACTTTAGTGCTGTCAGATTAGTAATAGTTTTAGACAGAATCGCCCTTACTGCCGCCTTTGTTATTATATGACTAATTTCCAAACCCTCCTCATTTCTCACCTTCTCTATCAACCCATCCTGTCTGAGATTATTGCCCTAACCTGAAATACTATTCCCGTGTGACTCGCCCAATAAAGTTATGCAGACGCTAAAAGATTTGAGGTAATGAATGATGAAGTCTTCAGTTTTCAGATAAGAGGGGGCAGCGCGGGCGCTTCTGTCGCAGTTACCTTTGAACATCCTAAAGTCGTTGGGCGACCAGACCTTCGAAGAGTCTCCCTGTAGCATAGAGAAGAGCCTCCACCTGTAGTAGACATGCGCCGGGGACTGATTCTCGAACAGGAACCGGAAGAACGGGTTGTTGATCTCCTTGTTCATGATGATAGCTTCGAACATCGGCCCCTCGCGGATCACAAACTCAACCATGCGGTGGATCAGCATGAGGATGTTCCTGGGAATTAATAATACTTAGGACTTTGCAGAAAAAAAGAGAGAAGAGAAAAAGAAAAGAGAGCTCGAGGCAGACCACCCGCTAAATGGACGGATATTACGACCAAAGCCACACAAAGACACCTGCACGAACTGATCCACATCGCGAGTGATAGAGCGCAATGAAGAACTTTACTCTCCGCCACCTTCAATGATCCTCAGCATTGAGGGAACGACTGAATGGATGGATAGAGGCCTTTGCATTCACAACGAAGAAAACCGAATCGCTTAATGGAAGAATATTGTTGAGGAGGCCAAGACCCGTAAAGAAAGGGTTGTAGCACCGAAGGAACGAAGGCCTTTGCATCTACGTAGAAGATATTGTACGAGAAGTGTACAAATCGGAATTACTACAACACTCAGTCATTCGAAAAACGTAAAACTTAAAAACTCTTTCTTGATAAATAAAATAGTTTGTTTTACCTCTATAATAATTGTAGGGATCTTACCTCTCAGTTGGAACTACAACTTTAACTATAGACTGCTGTAGAATCTGTAAATAAATATTAAAATTGACTTTAATTTAAAATTCCATCATAAGCTCACCAAGCATATTCAGTGAAAGTACTTTACCGTAGACATCTATATTTTAAACCAAATTATTAAAATGTTGAAATACAATTTTATCGCTAATTTAAGCAGATAACATTGTTCTCCAATATTTGTGTAATGTAATCTTCGATCAAGGATAAAACTAGATACAACATAGAACTTTGAAATGTGGCTGGAAAAATAGATGCCCAAATTGCCTTTGGGAGCTTATTTGCTCGTAGTCCATGCAATTAAAGTAAAACTGTACACGAGTGCATTAAGGTTGACATTCGAATATTAGACGTATGGTCGAAATGATGTTTCGTATTGTTCTATTGCTGATATCATTTGTTTCTGTGGGGACAAGTATTTATTGTAATTTTATACGTAATGCGGATTCTATGGGATTTAGTTCGGTGAATGTAATAATAAACTTGACTATACTACACATAGTAATATGCGAGAATAACTGTTAGTAATACGAGGATTTACTTACTTTATCATACAACGCTTCGTCTTCTGGATCACTAGGGTAATAATCCCCTGACCGTATCCGTGGTATCTGAAAGAAAATATTATATTCTATTACCTTCCCAAGGAGACTCAAACATTAAATTCAGCGGAGATGTAATTTATGGAAAACAGCAAACTTTTTCGTCATATTAATATTTACAGCTATGTGTATAGTTCTCGCCAGACATCTAGACCGCTCTGAAGTGGCCGCGCTACTCATTGCGCAGGTTTTCAATATATGGCGGCTATACAGGGCGTCCCACGGCTATGCCACATGGAGGGAAAGTACCTTAAATATTGTAGATGGAACATTTTACTGAAAGAAGACATCATTTTAATTTTAAAAACAATTTAAACTGCATTCATAGATATTGAAATAATTACATGGTTGAACCGGGAATCGAACCCGTTACATGAGAAAAAATTATTACCCTGTAGTTTTATCATACCGATCGAAAGATTTCATGATAAGGATAATTTTTTGCTAAATAACATAGTGTCAGAAATAAAAGGAAGACCATGAATTTTAATATTTACCTGGTAGTATGCAACAAATCGAGCCGTATCCTGAGCCGAAAGACGCGTAAAATTTTGTCCATCGCAATGCGGCTGGCTGATTATAAAGAAATAATTCAAAAATGTGTTTCATTTTCATACCTTTAATCTTTTGTTACTGTGATTTTCATTGATAAATTGATTAATGTTGTATTAAAAATGTTAAAATTCATGGTCTTCCTTTTATTTCTGACACTATGTTATTTAGCAAAAAATAATCCTTATGATGAAGCCTTTCGATCGGTATGATAAAACTACAGGGTAATATTTTTTCTCATGTAACGGGTTCGATTCCCGGTTCAACCATGTAATTATTTCAATATCTATGAATGCAGTTTGAATTGTTTTTCAAATTAAAATAATGTCTTCTTTCAGTAAAATGTTCCATCTACAATATTTAAGGTACTTTCCCTCCATGTGGCATAGCCGTGGGACGCCCTGTATATTGAAAACCTGCGCAACTCGTGGCGCGCCAACTTCAGAGCGGACTAGATGTTTGACGAGAACTATACTATACATTTGCAAGAATATTACGATATATATTTTACTGTTACCATCAAGGCTTCGAAAAGGTCTCGAAGTTTACCCCATGGTAAAAGTTTAGTGTGTTGATGAATTCAGAGCTCAACTATTAGATGATAAGATGATCTAAGATGTTATGTTTTTGTGTGCAATAAAGTATAAATAAATAAAGTTAAGTGAACTTTCTGTAAAACTTGTATTTGGGCAGCTCTAACTAACCTTGTCAGTTCTTACTCTTCCTAGCCTTGTCAGCGCCTCTATTCTCTAAAAAAATCACTCAACCGGCGAGCGTCAAAACACTCGAAAATGGCCCTTATTGAAATGAACAATGTTTATTTTTGACATTTAAAAACGGTTATTCTTACGGTGGATATTTTAGACAATACAGGGGCAGTTCTTACTCATACTAACCTTGTCAGCAAGATGTTTGGGCGGCTGCGCGTTGAAGGGCAGCCCCGAGGGCGGCGGCGGCTGCGAGGGCTGCTGCAGGGCGGGCGGGATGTAGATGGGTATGGGCGGGATCACCACCGCCTTGCCCCAGCCCAACTTCATCTCATAGCTCAGGATCTCTTTGCCTGTTGAGAGTGGAGTGGTATTGACCAGATCTTAGGGCCAGGCTGAGAGCCCGGGAAACTTCGACCTAGGATCTTTTGTGTCCTTATTCCTGCTCAGGACGTGCAAAGGCCGAGATCATAAGCTTTAGAACGTCACTGAGGTTGAGGAACTTATATTTTTTCCGGTCCAAGATTTGCTATCCCGAGAAGACTCATGCGTTTACTAGCTAGAGCATCGCAGTCACACAGAACGTGTTCCATGGACTCTTGCGTTGCGTTAGATGGCCCTGAAGTGGAAAACCGCGAGACTGACACACAAACGCGCTTACCATTGATGCACCGTAGTGCTCGCTCGCCGTCCTTTCGCGACATGAAAGCAACGAAGCCGCAGTTCCGGCCGCGCGCCTTCTCCTCGTCCGAGCGCGGCCACATTATCTTGATACTGGCCAGCGGACCGTAGCGACCGAATATCTCCATCAGCTGCTGCTCTGTGATCTGAAGGAAAATCACGCTTGTGTCAATCGATAGTAGTTGCAGTCTGAAGATGAAATCCTAACGCTGTGGAGCCTTCAAGAATCTTAGACTTAGCAGTGGGTGTATCCGACGTCTTAACTCTAAAATGTTCTCGTCAACACTAGTTCAGTCAAGGAACGCCTCAAGCGAGGGTATAGAGTGCGTGAGCGGGAACCTAAGCGGTTTCTTCAGAAACGTATTCAGGGTGCTTAGGGAGAAAACATACTAAAAGTCCCCACGTCTAGGAAGTGAGCCGGAGGGAGGGTAGGATGCCGGAAAGCAATGCTGAAATGTTCTGCTGCGTACCTCAATTGCCAAGGAAAACACTTCAACGGAGTGTCTTATAGCGAGGAAGTCGATGAGAATGACGATGAAGATGATTTAGAGCCCTCCCAGCAAGATCCACTCACCACTGAGGAGGTCGAGGAAAAAAAACAACAGAAAACAAACATTTGCCAGGACTCTCACTACCTAAGAGGATAACAATATAACCACAGAATTGGAATTAAAAACGAATATTAATACGAAAAATACTTTTTTTCAAATTTTTACTTTTCCAGAGCTTGTATTTCGAAAACGGATGGGAATATGGAAAAACTGTATGGAATCAAAGTTATAGAGAATTTTATAAGCTTTCATTGTGTCTTAGAACATTTTTCGCTACAATGCACCATTTTAGAGATATTGGCAAAAAACCTAAAATTGAGACCTTTGTCACCCCCCCCTCCCTCCGGCTCACCTCCTAGACGTGGGGACTTTTTGTATGTTTTCTCCCTAAGCACCCTGAATACGTTTCTGAAGAAATCGCTTAGGTTCCCGCTCACGCACTCTACAACTACGATATTGACTGAACTACACGTCTTCTAGGCTCGATATCTATGCGCCGACTGAAGAGTGACCGACGTCCAGAAGTATTTCCGAAGCTATTCGCGATGTGTCAGGACTAGGCATAAGAATCAGAGGCGCTGCAAAGATATAATTCAATGTTATTGCATTAATTGAATAAAACGTGATAAAACTCGAGCAGACACCCACGCGCACAGAAAACACAAGCAAGTTTCGACGCGAGTTTGCCATAGACAACTAGAGTTTGCCGAAATGCTGACGCTACAGGACCGCGAGCTTCTCAGTTCCAAAAGGTATTATCCCATTCTGATCCCGCACGGATTATAACAATTAACACAGAACTCGAAACGCTAGACCGCTCCATGATAAAGATAAAGATAAAAGATAAAATATTATCTTATTCTCTTTCTTTCTTTATTCTTCTCCATGGCGGCTATTTAAAACATTGTTAATCCCCTCACCTTAGGGTTCAAATTCCCGAGGTACAGGTTGGTAGTGTTAGGGTCCCCGGTATCGTACGAGCCCATGTCAGGAAGGATCTCGAAAGCCGGCTCGTTGGTGACGACGCCGCGCTCGCGGAGAACCCCCTTGTACTTGTGACGCTCGTTGCGCTCCTCTTGGATCCTGGTTGAGGAGAGGATTGTAATTAATGTTGTATAATGAGGGGTATTAGACAGTCTTCTGTGTGAGTGAAGGTGCCACTGTACTCTTTAAGATGTAGCCTCTACAAGTTTAGATGTCAAGTTTACAAGTTGCAACTAAAGACCTTCTTTGAGAGAGAGAGAAAGAGTTTTTGGCATAATCACCATGTTGCTGACGTTTGGTTTAGTGATCTGGTCATGATGAGGCCCTAACATGGCAGATGTAGTCTCGGCTCTTGTCTATGCTTCTCTGCTTGTAGCAGTGTAGGTAGAGGTAATGTATGAAAGTGAAGAGAAAATCTGGTTCATGGCTGCCATCATAGCCAGGCTGGTGTTGCAGGGCTTTCACCCGCCCGCTAGGCGTCGCAACGCTTCCATACGTTCAACGTACCCAAACACACGTGTGTAAAAATCGAGCAAAGGGGTTCGCAAGCTCGGTGATACTTCGTATTTTTTCTTTTATTTCAGATCGTGAATACCTTCTAACTGACCTTACTGTCTCTCATTCAGTGATGATAAGCATAGGAAAGCAAAGCAACTCACTGTCTCAGCTCTTCCTTGAAAAGCTCCAAGTTGCTCTTCTTCTTGTCGCGGCTTTGCTTCAGCTTATTAGGTCGAGAGAGCGGTGGGTCGGGTCGTGAGGCCAGGGACCGAATGGTCTCCTCGTGGGAGCTCCCACTGCGGCGGTCGTCCAAGCGGGACGTTGGCTTGTAGAGCTTGCCGCGCTCTGATGTGTCTTCCCCTTCAAAACAAAAGGTAGGTTTTGATTTGGGGCTTGTTGATAGCATTTTTTTCACTGACTGTAATTATTTTCCAAAATCTGTGAATGTAGTTCATAAAATCTCCAAAAGTTATGGATGGTCTCATAGGAACGTTTTCCTGTTACTATAATGGTTAAGGTACCTTACTCCTGCCCTTACTGCCCCCGTGTCAAAAATCCACCCTGTATATTTGAGATTGATTTCAGATGCCAACCAAGACAATACAAATTGAAAGTATAGACTCTAGGTTCTTTTTTGTCACAAATAACAAATAGGTTAAAAATTTTAACTGCAGCACATACAATATACATATATATGTGAAGCCCCATTTAATAAACTTGTTAAGATTATTGTGTATTTGTGGGTGTGGTGGTTTATAATGGTTTTGTACAGGTTTTCAGCCTGTGGTCAAGGGTGCGATTCGTCAATACTTACTTCTGGCACCAGCATCGTATGTTCCAGCCTTCACCCAGACCTTTGATGTGGTGCTGGGAGCGTCCTGGAACGTCTCCACAAACTCTTTGAAGACCTGTCCAAGAGATAAACCACATAGTTAACCAATTAGTGTTACTTCGGCTCATAGACGCCCTGAGGGTACTGGTTAAAGTTGTGACTTCTACAATAAGCATACTTTCATGTTGAATCCAAATGAAGGGTACGGGGAAAGAACATGCATTGTCAATTTGTCACTACTAGGCCAACTAGGCTGAGTGCCTTTGTGCAGTCAGTGAGAGGATCTTTCACTGTTTTAACATGTCCTAGCTATAACTGTCAGACATGTGAGCAAATGTGCGTCTAGTCTAGATGTTCTAATAATCATCTGCAATAGATGTAATCGCTTTCTTTTATTGGGTTGGGTTGAGTTTCAATCACTTACGTGAGCGGCCGCTTCCTCCTCTTCTTTCTTTCGTATCTCCTCCATCTCCTTCTTAGAGAAAGTCCTGCCTCCCATGGTGCCCACGGAGAAGGCCTGGAGCTTCTGCTCTGGTATTTTCTGGACACAAAAGTATTTTATTGAAGAGTTGTCAATGTTTTTGGTTGGATGTTTTTTTAGGATTCACGGTTAGTTTATAACAGATTTTGTTGTAGGATAGGAAAGAACTTACCTTCATGTTTACGTGTTTCGTATTTATGTAGGTATTTACAAAGTTTACAGCATCAAAGACATTTTACGATAAAACTTCGTTTTCCTTTTTTCTAACCTAAAAAAACGTAGCCGACATTTGTAAACTAACGTTCCGTTCCACGTTCTTTTTTGTAATCTGTGACGACCACCACAGAACACAACTACTAAAGACGACTCACTCCTTGGGTTGGGTATTTAAGTGTGTGTTCTGTGACTCACTCAGGCAAGCGTTCGTTCGTTTCAAAGCTAAAGCAAAAAAGTGAGCGTTTCCTCTTGCTTCTACTCGGGTTCTCCCACTGTTTTTGTAGTACAGCAAATAATATTTTGATTCTAATTCTAGAGGATTAGTTCTCTGGTTGTAGGAGAAAAACGAGGAGAGCCCGGTTTTGTCCTTCTGCCGGGACGCCATTGACCCGCCATGCCATTGCGTTACAGGCTAAGGGCGGTCACTACTCGGCTGCACTTATTTAAAACACTGAATCAACCATTTATAAAATTTTACAGTAGAACGTTTTTAGTGTAGTTGTTAATATAAAAGGTTTGCGAAAATATATATTGTTTAGCTATTGAATAGTAGATGAGAAATGGTCGACTTTATTTTTCCATGAAGGTAATATATAGAAAAATTAAAGGTAATCTAAAAAAAAACGTATTTTAATAAAAACTATAGGTATTTAGTAACTCCTTAGAACAAAAAACCTTCTTAAAACACTGAATCGTACTATTCTGTGTTTTTAAATGGTTTTTGTTCTACATGACCTTCAAAGGATCTAGCGAACTACCTACAAGAAAAATCCACTACTTACCTATCTACTTTGAGTAAAATAAAAGACTTAATTTAATAGGTATATTTAAATGTTTATCACCGTTTTCACAAATGTATTGTCCGCCTTCAACTAAATCAACTGCATTTTGTGTTTCAGATATATTTTTCCAGAAAGAAGTTCTGGTTGTTGGCATTAATTTGACGAGTTTGTCTATTATTGTTTTTTACCCGACTACGCGAAGCAAAAAGTAGGGTTATGATTTTAGCAGCGTATGTATGTATGTGTGTGTGTATGTATGTATGTGTGTATGTTTGTGTGTTCATCTGTTCCCTCGCAGAGCCTAAACTACTTGGCCGATTTCAACAAATGAGGTGTCGTTGGATTTGTCTTAATCACCCAGGTAACATAGGTTAGTTAAATGTTGAAAAAAAAAAACAAGATGGCGGCTGTGCTGCGCCCTAAAGTGGCGGACCTAAATATAAAAATTATTGGATACCATCTTCATGGGTATCAAATGAAAGGGCTATAAAAGACCTTTTCAAAAATGTATACCTAACACATGTAGCGTCAACATAACAAATAGAACAAAAAATACCAAAATGTGTTTTTTTTTGCCCTCCGTGGTTCTATTCTGGATGATCGTCCAAAATGACTTACTAAAAAGCTAAAAAAAAATAGAAGTTAAAAACTAAAACCCGATTACTAAAAGGCTTAAAACAAGACCTGCTTATCCTTATAATAGACTCATCATAAAATTAATCATAGTCGGAGGACACCACTTTCGGTTTGATAAACCGATGGCCTCCGACTACGATTAATTTTATGATGAGTCTATTATAAGTATAAGCAGGTCTTGTTTTAAGCCTTTTAGTAGTCGGTGGATATTACTTCTGGCCTTTTTCATTGTCTCTATCAGGTCACGGAAATCGTACACGTTTACACGGAAATTGTACAAATTCGTTTTTCTTATCTGTTTTTCTATATTACCATGTACCCCGTGTGCACTCATATGAGTATGGCCTTTGGTTAACCCTATACTTGGCAGAGATATTTATCCTAAAAAAACGTGGTTTTGGTTACTTTTCATAATAATTGGATTATTTGGACGTCAGGAAAAATGTCATAAAAAATCTCTGAATTTCAGTTTTCAGGAAATAATATGTGCATTTAAATTCACACTGCCTGGTCTAAAGGATTGCACAGTTTTCATATATTCATATAAGGATAAGCAGGTCTTGTTTTAAGCCTTTTAGTAGTCGGTGGATATTACTTCTGGCCTTTTTCATTGTCTCTATCAGGTCACGGAAATCGTACACGTTTACACGGAAATTGTACAAATTCGTTTTTCTTATCTGTTTTCTATATTACCATGTACCCCGTCTGCACTCATATGAGTGTGGCCTTTGGTTAAATATTTGAAAGTAACCGATTGCAGATTATGGCCTACCATACTGGAATTTAAAATATTTACCATAGCAGTGAACAAAAACCATTGTTCTGAGCACAGCAATTGTCCATCCAAATAACGAAGTTTTGAACATCCCTTTCCTCTCTCAAAAAAGTCGTTATAGCGTCAATTATTTGGAGCGCGTCTCTCCCAGCCATGCCCTCGTGCCACAAAATGCAGTAGGCCATAGATTTTTTCTTTAAAGAGGCGAATGTCTCGTTAAATGCTACTCTGATGAAAAACGCATCTTTAATTTTAGGCATGTGTGGTATAAGAAGAACTGACAAATAACACAGAATATCCAATTAACTAGCATAAAACCCAGAATATCCAAGGATATTCTGTGTTCTTAATTGGTCATTGTGATATTCAGTGATCTAAGCTTGCTTTTTTGTTTTTTTATAATTTTGTTTGGATATTCAGTGTTTATTGCACCTAAAGTAAGTAGAATGAGCGGTCGTAAGTAAAAAAGAGTCTTTGATTTAGGTGCAAAATAACAAGGAATATCCGAAAATGCAAAAAAATTTTTTTTTTGAAAAATGGCGTATTCAGTGTTTTAAGTTTGTGCAGCCGTACTGGTAGGAGCACGGGGACCAATATAAAAAAAAATATCAGGGCATTCGCTCGCCGTTTTTTTATCATAAAAATAAATAAAAAATAAAATTAAAATAAACTTTTTTTTTAAATAAATTCTCATACTTTACAAGTTACAACTTTACTGCAAAACGGAACGATGCAATCTTGTTCTCTGTCTACCACTTCAATGAGGAGGAGCACAGCCGCCTAAAGAGAATATAACGCTACGTTTACAGCCGCCTTCAAGGCTGTGGGAGGAGAGATCAGCCCCTCTACCCTTGACGCATTTTTTCAATACGGCCGCAATATGGCATTTTGTGTTTTTATTGCCTTGATTAAAATTATTGAATAAACATTAAAAAGTATTTAAAATCAAAGCATTACTATGCGAACTCCAAGAGAAATTAATTCTAAAACTTTTTCAATTTGATCGCAATAGCGTCAAGGGTAACCCCCGGAGCGATGTTCAAAGAATTAACTTTGATGGTGTTATTTCTCAGAACTTTAGCAGTCATGGCAAATGATGCCATTTTGATAGACTATCTCTGTCTTTAGTTGGAGGCAGATAGGTGGGACGAGGGTGAAAAAGAAAAGAAAGTACTTTGATTATATTATTTATTTACTGAAAAAGTGTACTTACACCAAAAGATTTCGATGTAAAATTAAAAAAGAATCTGAGGTTTAGAATGTATTGCACGACAGGATTGTGGAAACGATAACGAAGAGTCAAGGCGCGAACACATTCATACATTACAAAAGTTGAAAATACCACCATAGTGTGCACTCGCCTTTCGTGCCTAAGAAAATTAAAAGGTTTTTTATTTTACAATTATCTCAATAACAAATGGATAATTTTATTGGAAGGATAGTTTCATGGCTACTTAAATTAGTTTACAAAACTTCACTGAAATTTTACTTGAATAAATCTATCGAATAACCCGGCGAAGTTTTGGAAACTCTTATGCCTTATCCAAATAGTAATAACTGATGACAATGTGTTTGTTACAATGAGGTGAAAGTGGGTTTTTGTGCGACACAAGAACAACTCAAATACACCAAGCCTCTTCGGCCTACACTTGTATTAATTACATTGGCTAATTGTACTTAAGAGTGCCCATTCAATAGGCCACGTTTTAAAAAAATACCTATTTTCAATGGCTGTATGTACCGAACAATTCGTCTTTTACATTTTTTTTGTTCCTACATTGATGTGTCTGTGTATACAAATAGTCTATTTATTTTAATACTTATTCACAATACATAAATAATACAATTAACTGTATCATGTAAACCAACAGAGTAAAAATTAACATCTAACTATTTATAATATTAATAATGCAATGTCTAAAAATAAGAGATAAAATATTAACATCACCAACCCATATCATAGGGTTTTACGTACACTGATCAAAATTAATAAAAAGTAACTAAGCAAGTCAATGAAATAATAATAACAATAGTTTTGTGCAATATAATAAAGCTAGAATACAAGTAAACATGCGACAAAATGTACACAACAACCTGTACAACGGAACAATGTACACAGAACAGATATCATAAGACACTGGTGTGCACTAGCCCTTACTGCCCCTGTATTGTCTAAAATATCCACCGTAAAAATAACCATTTTTAAATGTCAAAAAAAAAGATTGTTCATTTCAATAAGGGTCGAGTGGTCAATATTTTCGTGTGTTTTGACGCTCGGCGGTTGGGTGTTTTTTTTTAGATAATAGTCGCGCTGGAAGTATTTTCTCAACGTACTAACTACAGAAGGTAATCTATTCTCCCCGTACCATCGCCAACCGTGCACGCCTAGCATATCGGCAATGCATTTGTGCTAGAGCCGGATAGATTGTTCTACCGAGCTGTCAAAGCATTGATTCCTCCATGCGGGGCTATTTGTAAGCATTTGGCGCTACAGCTATCTTTGTAGCGGTACCTACTTTGTGGCATTTGGCTAGTGAGAACATTTTTTTTAGTATCCCTGGATAAAAATCTATAAGTAACTATAACTACGACGCTTCAAAGTATAGTACACATTCAACCAAAGCGTTTGCGCGTAAAAAGGCAGTTTGAAATAAAATTTAAACAATTGATAATAAAAAATACGATATGTAAAAGCTTCGTTCAATAATATATTCACACACATGCCGAAATTGTTCGTGTTTTACTGCAGGGGTGTGTTCTACCGGTGGTTATGAAAAACACTTCAAGTTTTAATGGTGCCTAAAACATGTTTTACCATCACCCAAAGAACACACACTTTCTTTAGTAAAGACAATATTACACTGTGTAGAAACATAATGTGAGTAAATTGATTTAGGAATATGGCTCTATACAATAGTTAATCTAACATAGGTAAATTCTGTATCTTTGAAGGCCACACACAGACATAGCTTTATACCCTGACCTCTGGGAATAAGGTCCGTATTCGTCTAAATGTAATGCATAACATCAATTATAAAGGTTATATGTATACTACGACGAAAATAAAAATGATGAAAGGAAAACACTTTAGTTAGCCTATTAAATGCAAGTTACAAAACATTGTACTATCAACATTAATCAATGGCCAAATTAATACATACACAATGATAATAACCTAACCGATATAACTTGTACTATTTGATCGTAATAAAAGTGTGATTTACGCGTTGCCAAGTATTGAAACAATCCACTAAGCCAACTCTTCTAAGTATAATGCGTTCTTGTATTCGGATGAATAATCTTCAATATTGGCATCGTATCGATCCCCTCCAAAGGACGATTACTAAATAAACTTCCACATACAATATACATCGAATACAATATAAAACGTTTCTTTAATAATATACTATTGTACACACGACAGCACGTCAGAGTGTACACTTTTGTTGCAAAGTCGCCCGTAACGTAACCGAATAGAGTGCTTGCGTGTAAGCGTGGACGTGCTGTCTTGTGTACGTATAGATAGTCAAATCCTGGTGACCGGGCACCGTCCTAACAATTTACACTATACAATATCTTCATCATCATGCCAGCTCCCTTAGCATGCATTCTCGAGAAAGGCTTTTGTCGACGCCGTAATTTTAGTTTCTCGAGTGGAGTCATAGGTTTTCTCGACGATGACTCAGGCTTTTCTCCAGTATGTATGCTAAGGGACCAGGTCACCGCCGTCGCCAGTGCTCGGTTGCCATGGTCATGGTCAGGCCAATGTTACTTGCCCATCTTCATCGTTACCGCTATTGACGTTAGAATCTGTTATAACCCGTGTCATTAAAGAAAACATTTAGGATGAACTTCAAAACACTCGCCCTCTCTCTAATTAAATACAGTCAAAGCGAGACAACACTAGGGTTTTAACTCCGTCCTAAATGTTTTCTTTAATGACACTGGTTATACAATAAGCTCGCTCTAAGGTGTATTTGGTCTGTCTTTAACATGAATCACGATTGCTTTCGGTTTGACATTTGAACGATGTTCACCAACTTCAAACCAAGGCATTCATTTGACACGACCTGTCCTTACATGGGTGACTCGACTCGTATGACCGTTAGTGCCGTATCAAAAGCAGGCGAGCCGCGTATGACAGACGGCTTAGGTATTTCACTTTCTCAGCGAGTATCAATGCTTCACTAGCCTCAAAACACCATAAGTCCCGGGCTTGCAAGTTATTCGGCTCAGCTCTTCGCATGTATCAGGAGCTCATAAGACGGTCAGTGGCTTGACTTGTCCCTTAACAGGAGCGTGCGGGCCGCATGAGGACGGCGGTGTGCGACATGGCTTAGCTATACACTCGCCCGGCAAAAGTATCAGGAGCTCATAAGACCGTTAGTGAGAGGGCTTGACCCGTATCAGGAGCGAACGGGCCGCATATGACAGAAACAGATGGATTAGCTATACACTCTCCAGGCCAGTATGAAGACCTCACCAGCTTCATAGCACAAAATCCCGGGGTCGCGAGTATCAGGAGCTCATAAGACCGTCAGTGGCTTGCCTTGTCCCGTTATCAGGAGCGTGCGAGCCGCATGAGGACGGCGGCGTGCGACATGGCTTAGCTATATAGTCGTCCGGCAAAAGTATCAGGAGCTCATAAGACCGTCAGTGGCTTGTCTTGTCCCGTTATCAGGAGCGTGCGAGCCGCATGAGGACGGTGGTGTGCGACATGGCTTAGCTATACAGTCGTCCGGCAAAAGTATCAGGAGCTCATAAGACCGTCAGTGGCTTGTCTTGTCCCGTTATCAGGAGCGTGCGAGCCGCATGAGGACGGCGGCGTGCGACATGGCTTAGCTATATAGTCGTCCGGCAAAAGTATCAGGAGCTCATAAGACCGTCAGTGGCTTGTCTTGTCCCGTTATCAGGAGCGTGCGAGCCGCATGAGGACGGCGGTGTGCGACATGGCTTAGCTATATAGTCGTCCGGCAAAAGTATCAGGAGCTCATAAAACCGTCAGTGGCTTGTCTTGTCCCGTTATCAGGAGCGTGCGAGCCGCATGAGGACGGCGGTGTGCGACATGGCGCGGCGCGCGGCTCAGGCGTCGGCGTCGGCTCCCTTCAGCCGCAGCCGCGCGAAGTCCTCGAATATTATATCGTCGTCGTTGTCTTGGCCGTTCTCCTCCCTGCGATAGACACAAAGGATATACGTTTAAAACATTTCGAGATTATTATTACAAGACATAATTATGAGAAAACGGGATTTTCACAACGATTTACTTGGATTTTGGAAACACTCGATATTTCAGCGATTAAATCCTGGTCACAGCACCATCTCCCGCAATCAAATTAATCAGACACCAGCCGCCATCTTGGATTTTTAAAAAATTAAACATTCCTATGTCACCTGGGCGATTGAGACGAATCCAACGATACCTCATTTGCTTAAATCGGCTATGTAGTTTTGGCTCTGCGAAGGAACAGATGAACACAAAAACATACACACACATTTACATCCATACATAAACCCTCCTTTTTCTTCGCGTAGTCGGGTAAAAAGAGGCTACTCACGCGGGGGCGTCAATTTGTATCAAGTCGTGGTCGCCGGCAGAGTCGCGCGGGGGCTGCGGGGTCGCGTCGCAGGGTCGCGGCGGCGGCTCCTCCTCGGGCTGTCGGGTAAAAAGAGGCTACTCACGCGGGAGCGTCAAGCTGGATCAAGTCGTGGTCGCCGGCAGAGTCGCGCGGGGGCTGCGGGGTCGCGTCGCAGGGTCGCGGCGGCGGCTCCTCCTCGGGCTTCGGATGCATCAGGATGAAGGGCAACTCGGCGCTTAGTTCACTGCAATGGCGGTAGAGAGCATATTGTTTTAATTGAGACTAGTAGACTTGCCCAGCACCATCCTCTCAGCTAAGGCGGTCTACTCCAAAGGAAAGACAAGGTCCATACGTCACATATCCCGACATTTCCTATACAAGATCCGAGTGGTCGCTTTACCCATTATGTACAAAAAATTCACCCAAAACTTAATAAAAATATTTGGGCAAGGAAAAAAAAGTGTGCCATTTAGTCGTGCCACTCTGGTTATGGAATTGCATACTGGAAGTAAAGTTGCGACAGCAATAGAATAAATCTTTGAAATACAGTTGCACGAGTTGCTGCAGTTAAAATCGCGATTGTCTGGTTAACTTCCAAATATCATATTTCTGAACCCTCAGTGACCACAGTCATACTGGTCATAAAACATACTTGAGTCCTCAGTGAGAATTGTTATTATTGTTACGCTCTGTTTTTTTTTGTCTTGCCAGTATTACTTGAAGCGGTGGTGGTCTAGTGGGTAGAACAGTGGACACTGAAGTGAAAGTTCCTAGGTTCGATTCCCGGTGCGGGCATGTATCTATGACTTTGTTTAATTTCAAAGTTATGTACATTTGTGAATTTGTAGTAGCAATACCACTCGCTGACGGTGAAGGAAAACATCGTGAGGAAACCTGAGCGTATGAGGCATTATACCCTCAACGCAAAAATCGCCAACCCGCATTGAGCACGCGTGGTGATTAAGCTCGAACTCTCTCTCTGAGAGAAGGCCTTTGCCCAGCTAGTGGGACATGTACAATTGTACAGGCTACATCTTACAGTATTACTTAGCCAGTATTAGCCGAAAGTAACCGAACGGTTTACTTTCGAGTACAATAACTTTCAGTAGTTAACTAACTCAATGAAATTAATTAGTAACTCAGTTTGAGTGTCGGTGTCGGATCCAACTCACCCGCCAAGAGGTCCCAGGCACAATTTCACCTTCACTTTATATTGGACTATGATTCCGAGGTTTTCCCGCTGCGACGGGTCCGCTATCCTGAAATGGCATCGATACACGATAAATTTATTAATATTCATTTCAGAATAGAATAGAATAATGTATTTACATGAAACATGGTTTACAATAATGTAAAGATGGTCGTCTATTCTCAAAAATATTTACTCACATCCACTTTTTGTAACTTTATAAGGGTAGGGGGTTTTATAAACCTAGCTAGATAATGCAGTGGAAAATGATCCGTTTTTTGGAGCGAAAAAGAAACAAGGGGAATAATGAATGGGGAAAACCTAGTTAGTTACAACATTTTATCAAGAAGAAAAGTACACTTTAGGTTAGGGGCGATTTTTCAAATGTACGAAGCGCGTATTCTTTCGTACTTTTCGGCGTAACAGTTATTCATAGTATAGTTGACATTGTACAACTCCTTGCCAGGCGAAAAGGAGCTTTACTCACAGCGTGCTAGAGGCGAGGTTGGTGTCCTCGTGTTTCAGCTGCCCGTCCAAGGCTAGTCCCCATTTGTCTTTGTTATTGGCCAGCAGAGGCGTCAATGTGAACACTTTGCTCAGCGTAAACCCGGGACCAACTGGACAGCCCTCTCTGTCGAAATAATACGTAACAATTATTATGGGAAGATGTCAGTTAGTATATAAATAAAAATGGCGGCTTCCGCCTTTATTTAGTATGATGGATATAATTTGTTGTTCTTGCTTTTTCGGTAAGTATGTATTCTTTATATTTTTAATGTGGAATATTAAATTGATAAGTATTGAAAGAAAATAATGGTATCAGAAGAAAATAAAAATTTCAACAGACAACAAAAACGGCAGTAGGTAATGAAATCGTGGAATATGAAGTAACATAAATAAAAGTAGATATTTTAAAACAACTCAAATTCCGGAAACTGTGAAACTAATTGGTCAGACACGATTATCCACTCTCAACTCGCAGTTAGTTACAAGGTTACCAAACTAAATCTAGTCAGTCACAAAACATCAACAGATAAAACCAGGTAGATGCTTTATTTTGCACCTTGTTTATAGGAAAATAAGACAAAGTACAGAGAGTTAATTAACACGATGGCTGCTACTCTGAGCCTCAAATAAATGCCAACTTCACTGGTACCCACGTTAAAAGCATCAAAAACGAAGCTAAGCACGTATTCAAGTTTTTTCTGCACGATTCAGAGTAGAGCAGCTTTTTCGTGTTTTTTTTTTCGGGAAACAAAAGGTAATAGCTAATACCGTTCTATAGGATGCTAGGCGACAGATACTCCTTTTTCTCGGTGTCTGTAATTTTTGGAATCATTGTTTTCGTAGGATTTTGGCTACTATGCTATTGTTTGCAAAGTTGAAATCTCCATGCATGTTGTCACGCAAACACTTACTTACTGAGTCGGTATCTCAATAGGTTTCTTACTGAACAATCTGCTTATGGAGTAAGGTATTTTAATCTTCACCTTCTTTTTGTGTTCCCTTAAAATTAAAAACATGAGATAAAGTCTCTTTTATGGCACGATTTAAAAATAAATAGAAACATGATTTTAAAGCCTAAGAGTAGAACACTCGGGTACTTATAGTTAAAAGGAGTCTTTTCAGAAGTGCATATAGATAATACATTGTTATTTCTCCGGTAGAGCAAAAGCCATTTTTAAACGTGTCGTATATTCTCGTGCCATATACGGCCAGGCAATGCTCAATCAGTGTTCGATCTACAACAATTTTTTATTTATTTTATTGCATAACTGATTTTATTCTGATAACATTAAAATAAACAAACAACTTTCACTCAAGGTCCGTAGAAGCTCAGCCCTTAGTTTGCTAAAGCAATATTTTTGCAGCGCTTTGACACCGAGCGCCCACAGGGGTATTAAACTATCAGAGCGATGGAGGGAATGTTGCACTCAACACTTGTGCAATATATCGTCGACCCACTCAATGGAAAACGCCCACTCAACCTGGCAATGCGGCTTATAAACTAGTCAGTTTTATCTGGTTGGCTGGAATTATTTCTTTGAAAGTATCTGTTTTCTTTTTACCCGACTACGCGAAGCAAAAAGGAGGGTTATGATTTTAGCAGCGTATGTATGTATGTATGTATGTATGTATGTATGTATGTATGTATGTATGTATGTATGTATGTATGTATGTATGTATGTATGTATGTTTGTGTGTTCATCTGTTCCCTCGCAGAGCCTAAACTACTCGGCCGATTTCAACAAATGAGGTGTCGTTGGATTCTTCTTAATCACCCAGGTAACATAGGATAGTTTAATTTTGAAAAAAAACCAAGATGGCGGCTGTGCTGTGCCCTAAAGTGGTGGACCTAAAAATAAAAATTATCGGATACCATCGTCATGGGTATCAAATGAAAGGGCTTTAAAAGACATTTTCAAAAATATATAACACATGTAGCGTCAACATAACAAATAGAACAAAATATTCCAAAATGTGTTTTTTTTTTGCCCTACTTGGTTCTATTTTAGGTGATCATCCAAAATAACTAACTAAAAAGCTCAAAAAAAAAATAGAAGTTAAAAACTAAAACCCGACTACTAAAAGGCTTAAAACAAGACCTGCTTATCCTTAAAATAGACTCATAGATAATTAATCGTAGTCGGAGGACACCACATTCGCATTTGATAAACCGATGGCCTCCGACTACGATTAATTATCTATGAGTCTATTTTAAGGATAAGCAGGTCTTGTTTTAAGCCTTTTAGTAGTCGGGTTTTAGTTTTTAACTTCTATTTTTAGGTCTTAAGTTTATAAAGAGTAGACCAAGATATTAGGACGGTCGCCTTAAGTTACTAAAAAGTTTACCGTTTCCCCTTTTGATATGTTATAAAGTACGTAATTCTGGATATAAAACCTAAGTCTTGCAGTTCCTAATCCACCGCAATACCATGCATGAAATGAAAGCATCAGACTAAGAATGAAGCGATATACAGGGTGTTAAAAGACCGCCAACAAAGCGGGAAACCACGTATTGTCCTCATCATAAGGAACATTTTTGCCCAAGGAACTATGCCTGGGAAATCAACGGTTTCCGAGATAATGAGGTTCAAAGTCGGACTTTTCAAAACTTTTTTTTGCAGAAATGTATTCAGTATCTAGTTCTTAACATATCGTCTCAAGAAGCCATATCAAAATTATGAATATTTCCTACAAAAAACGATGTTAAAATTGCAACCCGCAATGTATTCTAAACATCGGCACTTCAAGCTTAAGTAACATAAACTTATACCTACGCTTGTGCAATATGACTTCTGTGTGTTACACATCCATTGCGTGATAAAATATTTTTCAAAATTATAACCTAAAAAACCAAAATCATTTCCCAGCAATAATTTATCGAAAAAGTACTTTGTTTTGGTGTCTAGTATGCGTGGCTTTCGGGTCTGTTGGCGGTCTTTTAACACCCTGTATGTATAGCGATTCAAGAGACTTTGGTCTGAAATTTATCGGGCGGACTTTCTACTGATTCTTCAGTCGATTCTAAAATAATTCCTCCCTATTGAAATTGTTTGTTTTACAGAGAGGAATAAAACTCAATATACAAATGGTGTATTAGTAAGTGACTTTTTATGGGCGATCAACTTCGCCTTTTTAAACTTCGAAGAGACTAAATGTCGCTTCGTAAGGTTACTTTTTATTACTAGGGATCAATAGTAGGTAGACGTAACATAAGTAATGGATCGGTAACTTTATCTGGTCCTTTTCCCCTGAGGACACCTTCGCTCCCTGTTTACATAAACTTCTATTTGTTTTGGGTACACATCGGATATACTTGGGATCTAGACAGTTGGCAAAATTAGTTTGGAAATCACTGTGTTCGTATAACTAGATCTTCTGCTGAGAGCGCAAAACAACGGTCTTTTTGAAGCGGAATACAACGGTCTTTTTGAAGCAGAATACAACGGTTTTTTAAACAGAATACAACGGTCTTTTTTAAACAGAATACAACGGTATTTTTTAATCAGAATACAACGGTCTTTTTGAAGCATAATACAACGGTATTTTTGAAGCAGAATACAACGGTCTTTCGGAATCAGAATATAACGGTCTTTTTTAATCAGGATACAACGGTCTTTTTGACGCAGAATACAACAATATTTTTGAAGCAGAATACAACGTCCTTTCTAAGCAGAATATAACGGTATTTTTGACGCAGAATACAACAATATTTTTGAAGCAGAATACAACGTCCTTTTTAAGCAGAATACAACGTTTTTTTTAAATCAGAATACAACGGTATTTTTGAATCAGGATGCAACGGTCTTTTTGAATCAGAATACAACGGTATTTTTGAATCAGAATAAAACGGTATGTTTGAAGCAGAATACAACGGTCTTTTTCAAGCAGAATACGACGGTCATTTTTAATCAGAATACAACGGTCTTTTTGAATCAGAATACAACGGTCGTTTCGAAGCAGAATACGTAGACTTTCCGATTCTTGATTACGACAGCAAAACCTCAAATACTCACTCGCTCTCAGCCTCCGCTACGGTGCACTTGTACTGCGCCGTGGAGAAGAGACAGATGTCCGCGAACTGTCGCACGGACACCTTGATCCTCTTCACCGACCGGTTAGAGTTGTTAGCGATGTGCACGTTCACCGCTGTGGGGAAACAATCAGCTACATTTATTAGGTTTTAAAATCTTGTGCACAATTTAACTTACTTAGTCACATCGCTCGGAATCTGGACTAATTCGTCCGCACGGCTACTCTGCCTTCTCGCTCGGGATTCGGACTAGTTAGTACATGGCCTTCTCGCTCGGCATCCGGACTAGTTAGTCCGTGGCGGACTAACTAGTCCGGATCCCGAGCGAGAAGGCAGAGTAGCCGTGCGGACGTTTTAGTCTGGATTCCGAGCGAGGCGGTTAAGGCCTTTTTGCATTTACGTAATGAGATGATTTATACAGCGTCCAGTGGCACCTTCACTCGCACTAGACGGAATAAGAGACCACTCGACGCTGCAGTGCCTGGGACATTGTTTTAGATGGAGTAGGCTTGCCCAGCACCTATACCATCCTGACAGCTTAGTCGGCCTAGCCCACAGGAAAGTCAAATATTGGAAAGATTGGAGGGAGAAATGGCGTCTTTTGGTTGATGTGGCCAAAATCCACTTTCGCTCTGTTAATAATATTATACTAATAAAGAACATTGAAAATCAAATCAATCACTTTCGGTCTTTGGATCAACAACCAATGAAAGAATCATCTTACCAATATTCTCCCCGTGGTGGTAGAGCTCTTTGTCGAGCGAGGCTTCCAGGTAAAGCTTGTTGGGGCTCATCATGAACTCTTTGAACACCTCCACGGAAGGCTGCTCGCCTTGCTTGCTCGGCGCGTACATTATCTTCCGAATGGCTAGCCGCACCGAGTTTCTGAAGCGAGAGAACGAACAACGTTAATCATCTGCCACGGGAAGTAGCACGGGTGCCTAGTAATGGATCGGCCGCTAATCCAACTCAGCATGAGTGGATGCTGTATTTTTTCTGGAAGATATACAGTACCTGACTGGGATCGCTGCATCTCTAATGAATCTCTCGTTTACTCAGATGTCACTGGGAAAGGCACATCTCGAAAGATACAGAAGTGTTGAGCTCTTACAGTTTACGTTGACAACTTGTCTTACAAACTAGGCAGTGGTAGAGTCTGGTGTTCATGGTTGGATTGTATTATTTGTACAAACAAGCTCAGCGACAAACGCCTACAGCTCATGTACGTCAGTCGTAGTAAACATAGTGTACATTGTATTTATAGTAGCTGTGCAAGACATTTTGCTGGCGCGATGCAGGTTCCGTAGCGAGTACCCCACCCCCCAACCACCTCTTATGCGGCTTATGGTCTTGCGTGTCACCGACAAACGCCTTCAGCCTTCAGCTCATTGTCGACGCCGCAAGGCTTGCCCTTGTCACCAGGCGCGGGCTGCAGTGTCACCGAGGCGGGGCAGTGCGGTGGTAGCTCTAAGTAAAAACCAATACCTAGTATGGACCAGCCACTTCTACCTACCGTCCAAGCTAATACCAACCTCAACTGCTAGGTTGTACCTGGGAACTGGCCCAAGTAAATACGGTTGGACGTTGTATTTATATTTGCCTTGAAAGAAATTTTGCTGGCGCGATGCAGGCTTCGCACCTCTTATGCGGTATATCATCTTGCGTGTCACCGACAAACGCCTTCAGCTCGTAGTCGACACCGCAAGGCTTGCCCGTGTCACCAGGCGCGGGCTGCAGCGTCACCGAGGCGGGGCAGTGCGGGGTAGCCCGAAGTTGAACATGTGCCTAGTGAACCAGCCACTTCTACCTACAGCCCAAGCTAATACCAACCTCAACTGCTAGGGTGTACCTGGGAACTGGCCCAAGTGAATACGGTTGGACGTTGTATTTATATTTGCCTTGAAAGAAATTTTGCTGGCGCGATGCAGGCTTCGCACCTCTTATGCGGTTTATCATCTTGCGTGTCACCGACAAACGCCTTCAGCTCGTAGTCGACGCCGCAAGGCTTGCCCGTGTCACCAGGCGCGGGCTGCAGGGTCACCGAGGCGGGGCAGTGCGGCGGTAGCTCGAAGTAGAAGGGATGCGCCGAGGGTCCAAGCTTGCGGACCAACCGCTCTTGGAGCCTCGTCAGCGGCCGCTTATTGGTGCCCGTCGGGGGGAATATCTGGAATGGTAAGGGGGGAACTGTTATACATTGTGCTTCTTCTACATAAAATAAAATATTGATGATAATGATTAAAAAAATATATAGCGTATCCAAATATTTATGTTTTATTTTTTATTTTTGGTGCGGAATAACAAATAGCCGGCGAGGCTGGAAATTCAAGATTTGAAGAGTGGAGGGGTACAAAAGCGCGCCGCGCAGGCAGCGCTAAAATGGTACAAATGAAAGTTATAACTTTTTTTTTACTTTTAACGTTCAATAAATAAAAAGTATCGAGCTTTTCGAACAGACGTAGAACAAAAGTGATTGAAAATCACATTTAGAAGTTGACGTGTATCAGGAATAAAGCAATTAAAAAATACCCTGTATAAGATGTAAGTTCAGGCTCTTTCAAAAAGCTCAAAGAGGTTAAAACTGACGCTTGCTATAAAGCACTTAACTAAATTCAACTCTCATATGATCAAAAAGTGGGCACATTTTTATAGCCAGAAGGCGACATAAACCTAGCAACAGCGCAACTTCGTAGTTTGTTCTCATATTTTGCAGATGCCAAAGTTTTGTGGAAACTTCTGGCCGCTCCCAAGAGTAAAAAGTGAAAAACCACTGGCCGGAAAATTCCGCTGAGATTGCATTTTGATAATATTTCTGGCGTGAAAACTTTCAAACCAAATAATGCTGCGAATAAAATAGCATGAGAACGACAGCACGAAGAAGCTTACACTTTAGTTGCAACGTCGCCCGTAACGTAAGTGAATAGAGTGCACGCGTGTAAGCGTCTATGTGCTGTCTTGTGTTCAACTAACTTTTTCTTTCTAAACTCCTAACTACGTATAACCGAGTGGTATATAGTCTTAATCATAATGTCATATTTAATAGTACGCTTGTCCAGATCTTTTCAGTAAAGATTTATCCCTGGAGCACGCGGTATTAGTTAAAAGATTTCCACATATTTCTCATAAGTATGTAGATGTACTAGCCTAGATGTTCAGGTTAGTTAGATGAAGCGGATGTTGTAAAAGATCAGAATCGTCAGTGATGAGAAGCAAACTCATTGTAATTTATGTTATGCATTATGTATTGTGTTGTTTCTGCAATATCTTGCCTGTCTCATTCAATAAACTCGAGCCATTTGCGTTCGTCAAAGATCTATTCATTCAGCCTTGAACGACCTTTACATGCATGCAGCAGATAAGTGAAGTCACACCAGACGCTCTTTACATAACAATATAAACATTTGATAAGATAATAATCTCGCATTGGCCCTTGTGCCATAAAACTAGGTAAATATTCATATAGTTGTAGACGTAACAGACTTAATTTGAGTATAATCGATAAATGATAGTTCGCGGTTATGTGTGTGAGAATACGGTATAGAAGAGCGAAGTAGTTTCAGTTTAGTTAGTTAGACGAACTTAAACAATCTACAACAATCTTCTTCTTTAAGAATGTTAGATGTATTTGAAGGGTAAAACCGGGTTTATAAAATAAAACAACAACAAGCGAATTTAACAAACTTTTAGAATTAGAATCAGAATAATTCTTCTTTGCTGTACTAGAAAAACATTAAAAGGACAGACATTATTAATAAATCGTAACTCAAGCCTACAACTGGGGGCTTATTGAGGCGTCATTGCGTTATAGACTAGCGGAACTCGGAAGGTGGCCAGCACATTAGCCTTTCGGCTCCTTCACGTATTCGGGGTGTACCAACCTGTTCCGAGGCGAGGTAGAGGTCCTTCCGGAAGGTGAGCCCCAGCACGTCCAGATCCTCCCTCCCGTAGCGAAAGGCGGCCAGCACATGGCCGAACACCTTCCGCTCCTTCACGTACTCAGGGTCGATGAGGACCACGCCATCTGGTGGTGGGAAAATTACGTTTTTTATGACTGTAGAGCGCCGACCTTCCATACAATTTTGTCATAAATTGCGTGCATTTTTTGGCATTTCTGGCCTTTAAGTTGATAAAATTGTGTTTAGGTTCGATATGGTAAAACATCATAAGATAAAGTCTGTTTTTATTTTCATTTTATTTTACGAGCCTTTATCGTAAAATGTTCTCCCTAGAGCACTTTACTAATGAACCAATGAACCATGAAACCAATGAAAGACCAGTGAAATTAGTAAAATTACTCTCGAGCTTTTTGACCTTAAAATGCCTCTATTTTGAGGGGCGTGCAATAAAAACAGCTTTTCTTTCTTTCAACTTAGGAAAATAACTACATACTTCAGTCGAGAGTCTGACTCTTCAATTAAATAATGAGGCTGACTACTTATCAAGCAAGACTCATCCATCCAACTAAAATATATCTCAGAGTATATGTAGAGTTCAATACACCGTGGAATTTTAGTGGTTTTAAAGCCGAAGGTATTTAGTTGCACTCGTGATTCTGAGCTAAATTCCAAAATTTTACTTTAAAACAAGCGAAAACAAAAACACTTCCCAATACAAACGGCTATCGCTAATCGACACCAATTGTATGGAGAAGTGAATTTTTTTTTCGCTCGTTTTGGAATGAAATTTTGTAATTTGGCTCAGAATCACCAGTGCAACAAAATACCTTCGGCTTTAAAACCACTAAAATTGCACGGAGTATAAAATTAAGTGACCGTGGTACAAATAAAAATCGTCCCAGACTTTGTATGCGATATTGTTTGCTCCGCTTCATGCATCGATGAAAGAACTCAAAATGATAAAACTCTGAAGACTCCCACTTTAGTCTCAAATTGGATGACGTGCTCTCTCGGAGTGAATATCGGATCGGATATTGCTGAAGGACCCTTCAGTTCCACCGCTCGTACCAGGGCCGTATCAAGTTAGGTATAGAGTAAGAGCAGCAAACGATAAGGTTTGAGCCCCACTCAGGGGAGTCTAAACCAGAAACGCTAGAACGCGCCTGTTATTTGCTGGCTGCAAATTTGGAACGGCGGCGTCGCTACTGCAACGTTTAAAGCGTTTTAATGCACGGTTAAGGCTGGAAGATAGTAGTGTGGCGGGAAATTCTAAATTTTCACAGTTTTTTACATTTTGTAGCTAAATTGAGCTATTTTTGTTCAGCGATTTTTCGTTCGCGAGAATAAAACCGTATTCTTTTCGTTATTGTAAACAACAGAACAACAATAATTCAGCCGATTATGTGTTCTGGTCTACGACAAGTTTTTTGGGCAGTACCACTGCTTCGTAGACCAGAACACATAATCGGCTGAATTATTGTTGTTCTGTTGTTTACAATAATGAAAAGAATACGGTTTTATTCTCGCGACCGAAAAATCGCTGAACAAAAATAGCTCAGTTTAGCTACAAAATGTAAAATTCTGAGAAAATTTTGAATTTCCCGCCACCTTGCTATCGTCTACCCTTAATATAGAACCAATGCTCCGCTGCACGCGCCGCCATTACGAATTTTCGGCATAACAAGCATTCCTCGTTTGTTTGAGGTAACACAAGCGCGATAATCTCGCGTTTTTGCGCCAGACTCTAGTTTTAGCAATGTTTTCTTTTCGCATCAGACTCGGACTCAGGACGAGTCTGATGAGGTGGGGACTCAGGGGCCTCCCTAAGAAGAATCGCACCCGTGAACTTTCGGGCCAGGCTGCAGCAAGATTTTTTTCACGAATTTGTGAGTGAACCATGAAAATATATGTTTAAGAGTACATGGGGCGAAAATTCCGCTGCGGACTCTCGAAAAGAACGTGAGGCAAGCGGATTAACCGCAGCTCGCTCCTGGCCCCAATCCGCCCCTGTCCTCTTCACTCACCTATAGGGTCTACGTGTGTGATGTGGTCGACGAAGTCGCGCTTGCCGAGGTACACCGTGATCTGTGGAAGGACGAATGAAGATTAATGGGCGCCGCTTATGCCGGAGTGACGCACTCGCGGAAACAAACGACGATCGGGCCTTCTTCATTAGCTTTGTGCGTCGTGTGTGCTTTTCTTAGGTGCCGGTGTTGTGAATACAAACGACGTCACAGACAACACAGTTTTGTCAGATTACCATAATTTTCACCAAGACTGCCTAACCATAAGGGACTTCTGCATGAGCTGATCCGCATTGCGAGTCATACCTAGAGCGAAATGGAGAATTCTACTTGTTCACGCACACATTAACACTAGGCGATACCGCAGCCATAATTAGTCTCCAATCAGCCACCTTTCGCGCGACATGTGTATGTCATCGCATTATTAGGCAAACATTAATAAAGTCCTCATTAAAATCATCAACAATTATACCATCGTCTATTTACTGGAGTTGTGAGCAGAAGTCTACACAACATTTTTGGGGACCGTAACAGGATGTGCCGAATTCTATACACTACTCTCCGCCACCTTCAAGTGATAGTCACGATCCTCAGTATTGAGGGAACGGAATGGATGGATGGATGGAGTGTAATATGATGTACAGGTCGCGTCACGAGTTATGAGCGCTGACCTTGGATGCGCAGAACTCATTTTTTCGGTCTGTTTGGTGGGGTACGCGGGGGGCGACGGAGAGGCGCGGTCGCCGGCGAGCGCGGGCGCGTGATTGGTAGATCAGTCGCTCCAGCCTCGGGGTACAGTCGCACACAACGTTTTTTTATTTCCTCGCAGAAAGAATGCCGAAACAAAATGTTTTAAAAAGACGGTTCAGAAAGATTCAAAAAAGTTATTGAGTACAATAATATTGGATTGAGATTATTTTTCATTGATTGTACACCCGTTTTATCGTAATGTCAGGATTATTGTATAGAAAACCATTTAAAATATAACGTCCGCAAAGAATACTTTAAATCGTTAAATTTAGTCAGTTTCTCCGATTTTTATAGTATCTCACTCAACTATAGTTCAGCTCAGCGTCAGTCTTAGATCCCGCGTGGATATTAGACATTTTGCGCGCGATTGTACACACTTGCGCAGAAATCCCCACCAGTTTCGTCGAGCGCTCATACATAACTCGTGACGATACCTGTAAATGAGTGTACCTTGCCATTGGGCGAGCTCTTCTTGAAGACCCGCGTGGCCTGCCGCTGCTTGTTGCTGCCGGCGTCGTCCATGCTGCCAGGGCACCTTCTGCACCACTGCAACAAACAATAGAACATGTAAGGATTTAAAAAAATTACGCAAAACCTAAATTATCAGACCTCGACGCTTATTGCAAAATATGATAATGATAATTAACAAAAGTGTAATTAAGTTCTTCACCTTTTTCCTTCACCGTTAGCGAGTGGTATTGCTACTATAAATTCACAAATGTACGTAACTTTGAAGTCGTGAGGAAACCCGCGGCTTAGTTGGCTCCGCACGTATTGACCCGTCTTTCCTGTGGGCTAGGCCGACTAAACTGTCAGGATGGTATAGGTGCTGGGTAAGCCTACTCCATCTAAAACAATGTCCCAGGCACTGCAGCGCCGAGTAGTCTCTTCACCCATCTAGTGTGAGTGAAGCTGCCACTGGACGCTGTATAAATCATCTCATTACGTAGATGCAAAGGCCTTAGTTTAGTTTTAATTTAGTTCATACGCCAGAGCTTTTCATCTGTAGGTTATCTTTAGAAAAATCCGAACTTTATGAAACTTTAGGATGTTGTCTGTAACTATAGTAGTGATACATCCACCTTTTTTTTTTACCCAATTTTCTGAACAAATTAAGCCTGGAAACACTTGGGACTTTTTCAGATTTGTCGAAATATTTTGAAAACTGTTTATTTAAGGGGTTAGCCAAGGGTTAGCTTCGAAGTAGTAATTTGTGAAGCATACAATTTCCATTTATTCCACTAGTCTAACATTTTTTAGCTCTCATAGGCACCGCGGCTGTAAAGGGTTGATATAGGCCGGATCGAAGGCTTCAAGACGGTTAGAGCACTGAAATATTTGACCGGCCGCCCAAAGTTAATTACAACCGCTTCCGTTTCGAAGTCGGCTACAAACACAAGAGCCTTTTTTAATCGCAATGTCTTTCGGCGTATTAAGGCGCTGTACATAGTGAATAGCCCGCGCGCCAAGAAAAATGCACAAAATCGAGTCCTGTATCAAATACACTAAAATAATCGAAAATTTTCACATATCAAACCCTAGAATTAGGTGAGACCTATCTAAAACAGCCAGTTTCGTGTTGAAATTCATAAACGTTTTGAAGATATTTTTGATGAAAAAAAATAGGCGGCGCACTTTTTTTCAAACAAAATATCTTGCAATCTATAATGGGTATCAACACAAAACTGGTTGTTTTAGATAGCTCTCACCTAATTCTAGGGTTTGATATGTGAACATTTTCGATTTTTTTAGTGTATTTGATACAGGAATCGTTTTTGTGCATTTTTTTTGCGCGCGGGCTAATTCACTATGCCCAGCGCCTTAATCTAAAACCGTCGCGGCTGCAAAGGGTTGAATGGGCCGGACATTAAGCCCCATCCCTCCATCTCGCAGGTTATTAAGATGTTTATCAATGTTGCGCTCTCGGCGCCCGAGGGCGATACGTATCTGCCAACAATGGATGGCGGCCTTCTCGGGCACTCCTGCCGCTCTTTAGGCAGAGACAGAAGCGTATCTAAGTGTGTCGTGACGTGACCGGATCTTCGAATTAATTACTTCATGATATGGCCGACCTTTTCATGAAATGGTTGTATTCAATGTCATTGGTTGTATACTTGTATTCATAACATCACGCTACACACATGGATCCATGTTCATTCGCTGTCATGTAGGGCTTCTATAGCCGACAGGTACGTCTCGCAGTCCGTCCTCTACAATGTAGAGTCTACATCACCCACCGTGTAGAGCGATTACCAAATCACAAAACGGAACGTCTCGCAGTCCGTCCTCTACACGATAAAAACATAAGTACCTACGTATTTCAAGATATGCCTAGCCAAAACTAGTAGCTTTGATGATATGTCAATCTAAGTTTGGCCATATCATAAATGTAGTGTTTTTTTTTTAGGTTGCACCAAGTTTATTTTTTCGTTACTTTCGTAATTCGTTTTCTGGACCGGCCATAATATAATGATGTGTCCAGCGAACATTTTCCATTTCATCAAATACAACCATTTCATGAAATCGATATGGCCACGACAAATCGATTAGTTCCGAAAGAGATAAACCTCTTAAGGGCTGGAGACTCGACCAGCGATAGATGAGACCAAGGACTTACGCGTTTATTGGCAGTAAACGTTTGAAGTCGGAGAGGGTCGACTATTAGTGTAAAATGAATATTTAGGTGCCTATTATGGAAAAAAAGTGCTAAGCGGCAATCTAATAGGGCTTCTAACCAAAGTGGATGCACTCCATTAATGGGAGTCATGGAGTGCATCCACTTTGGTTTGATTTTCTGATAATTCGGGGCCAGGTACAACCGCGACACTTCGACCCAGTGGGATCTTTTATGTAATCCCCATCCCTGCTCAATCGATCCCTAATTACCTTCAGTGTGTCACCGAGGTGAAGAAACCTACATTCTTCCGGCCTAGGATATGCTGTCCCGCGAAGACTTGTGCGTTTTCTAGCAACGAGTATGGCAGTTAGGTACACCAAATGTCTTCAATGGACTCTGGTGCCTCTTTAAAAAAAGTTTTCGCTACTTTGGCGCTACTTCTAAAAAGTCTAGGTGAATACTCGCGCATAAAGTTGCCGTCCTTTAGTTTCTTTAGTACCATCGACTACAACAAGCGAGTAGGGCACCACCTCTTAACCCTCATTCATCGCCACCCGCAACTTAGACTAGCAACAGCTTCTAAGGTAGAGCTAACTAAGTCTTAATTCTTTTTAGCGCCTAGATTTTTAGGATACCAGATCCTAGAACGTATAAAAAAAGGACAAGTTAAAAACAACCACTTTTGTCGGTAACACGGGCTTGAGAACTTGAAGGTAAGTTTTTGCAAAATAGGCTACAAAAAGATGATATTACGATTGCGCTAGTGTGCCTAAGACCTCATCACACTTGTTTACACTCTCCCTTTCTTCCCCTGTATACATGCTTTGGATCACAATTTAGAACTAAACGTAAACTAATGAAGTTAATAAGAACCGATGTATTGATTGTGCTCCGTTTTGTGTACCTAATTAATAAAATAAAATAAGTTTTACGTCAGTTCGCCTCTTTGTTTCCGTGATGAACTCTTGGTTTACATCTCGCGTGCCTAATTTAATTAAGTTGGCACGAATTAAGGAACTAGGAATTTGGGAAATGTTTTAGAGCCGCGCAATGTGGCTAAGAGTAATTACTAAATTAGGTAATGAAAATGTATGCTAAGCATAATTGTATGATGTGTATATTGTATTATACAGAATTTGATTACTTTTTGTTTTTTTCCAAAGCACTAACCCGTGCTAGGGAATATTTTAAACATTTATAAATCATTCAGTCAGGTCGATATAAAACCTAGAAACGACGAAACCAAATCCTTTAATATATCGAATAGGTGCAGATTTTAGCTACCGACAATATTTCACAGCAGATTACAAACTAATCAAATTATAAACATTTATAATAAGTTGAAAAATTCACTCGGGACAGGTATGCGAGAGGTTGCGAGTTCAAGTCCTGTCCCGAGTGATTTTTTTCAAAATATTGTCGACCTGACTGAATGATTCAAGTTTGTCGTTGGACTGCCTTGTTAGACGCTAGATCCTGTTTTCTTGCACCGTCGCAACGTACATACAAAGATTTATCACACAATCTATCACCCTGGAGTGGACTTGTGAAGCTCTATCGCCAGCTAAAAACTAGGAAAGGGCACAGCCCGGTCGACACTTGCGAAAACGAGTTCTCTATCGTTAAAAGTCGACATTCTCTTTTCACAGCTTGTGTTAATTAAATGCGGCCTGAAGTTTGTCAACATGTTTCAAATGTCAAATTGAAAGGTATCGTGGTTGATGAACTTAGAAGTTAGGGGCCAGACGGGACGAAGGACGCGGCGTGGACGCCACGTCAGTTTGATGTCACTGTCATACAAAATGTATAGTAGTATGACTGTAAAAAAAAAAAAGAAAAATGAGCCTTTATTATTCCTAAAATAGTTAAAAATTCAAAGTAAAAGTAAAAAAATAAAATAATGAAATTAAGACCACGTAAGGGTATAGGCCTCCTCCAGTTTGTTCCAGTTGTCTCTGTCTTGTGCAGTTTTTACCCAGTGCTTGGTCACCTCTTCTATGTCATCCATCCAACGAGTGGTAGGTCTTCCTCTTCTTCTTTTGCTTGATGGGCCTTTCCAGTATTACTGTTACATCTTGATATTTTGAGGCTGCTTTCATACTATAATGACGTGCCAGTGTGGTCAGCAGGACAAATACGATAAATAATAATATGCACATTTGCGCCCTCAAAATATCTTACGACGACGGTTCTCTTTCCGCACGGGCTCTAGTAGAAGCGACGCGACGCAATACACACAGAAGAGACGGGGCGCGGACAAAGCAAAACGTCAAATAAAAGCAAAATGTCACGTCCGCACCGCGTCCTTGTCCCACGTCTCTACTGTGTGGCTGGCGCCTAAGGCTTGCTTCGACTTTTTCTTTGCCAAACACCCAATTGTTGCTCAAATACGGTCGAAGTACGGTCACCGACACTCATGGCAGATCTTGCAGCGCGTAGCATAAGTACGTAAATCGAACAAAAAGGGGTATCTCACCGTGTACAAGAGAGGGATGGCGATGACGGACAAAGGCCTATGTCCGGCCCATTCAACCCCTTCCTGACCGGAGAACGTCTTCCGGACGCAGCCTGATTAATAAGCCAAAAGGTTGACTTGATTGAACGTCGCATTGGTGTTTTAAATAGAACGTCCGGGAGGGGGGGCTGTTTATTAATGCAGACTAGCTCTTGCCCGCGACTTCGTTCCCGTGAATATTTCGTGAAAGCCCCCGTATCACCCCCTCAATTTTCCGGAAATCCTGTCTTAGTACACCTCTGTTCAATCTCCAACAAGGAAGTTCTAGAATAAAATTACGGTTATATCTTTAGTGGTTTTGACGTCTGTCAGTCAGTATGTTAGTCATGGTACTTATGTACAGTACAGGTAGCCAATTTTGCAACCCCGAAACTTTTCCCCGAAACCCTGGTGGTGTGTAAGGTGCGAAAGGTGTGTGTGTGTGTGTGTGTGTTCGTGTGTGTGTGTGGTGTGGTGTGTGTGTGTGTGTGGAGAACCTTCCACTTTAGTTTGAAATTGTTTAGATGTCACCTGTAAGTTTTTTGTCTACTGCGGGACTTCTTAAAGTCGGAAATTTTTAAATATTCTGAACTTAGAATGTTCTTCGTTTCCTGCTTTTCCACTAGGTACAGTTTGCGAGATGAATATTTTATTAAACAGTGTTTTTATAATTTACCTGTTTCCAACGGTACCAGAGATTAATGTAAATTAATTACAGGACAAGTCTTACTTTTTCTTACGAAAGGTTGGTAGGGTGGTACCTAGTACTTAGGTATTTATTTCTTCGGGGCAAATCAGAGAGTTGGGAGATCTCTGTTTAATGTCGATTGAAAACACGAGTGATGCTGTACTTTTTTAAATTAATTAATTTATCTATGTTGTTACAAAATAATCTCGCAAAATAGGCTCATCAGCAGTCGAGCTGTGGAAACCTTCACCGTCACGAATACGAATAGGTACGTTGTTACAAAAACACAGAAAAAGTTTACGTATTTCGTCTGTGTTTTCATGTAGTAACTTGGTTCTTTGTATTTGTTCGGATTGTTTTCTTAGTTTTTCTCAACTTCACTGAACCCTGTATGAAAGAAGGCTTTACGCCGATGCCGTGACGCTAGCTCGTGCTTATAGCGTAACCAACAGGCTCCGAGAGCGTGGGGCCAATTCGGTACGCAAAGTTTTTTGTTCGAAAGTCCGTTATTGGCTTAATCTTATCTTTAGACAATATTGAGAAACTAATTTTCAATATTTTTTATTTTGGTCCAGTAGTTTTGTTTTTATGCGCTAAAATGTTTTGTTCCTATGACCGCCAACAGTATGCAGACCGTCTCGTGAAGGTCATAAAACCGTATCTTTGAAACGTTGTAAAATCCAAACTACTGAACCAAAATAAAAAATATTGAAATTAGTTTCTCAATATTGTCTAAAGATAAGATTAAGCCAATAACGGACTTTCGAACAAAAAACTTTGCGTACCGAATTGGCCCCACGCTCTCGGAGCCAGTTGGTTACGCTATAAGCACGAGCTAGCTTCACGGCATCGGCGTAAAGCCTTCTTTCATACAGGGTTCAGTGAAGTTGAGAAAAACTTCTCAATATTGTCTCAATATTGTCTAAAGATAAGATTAAGCCAATAACGGACTTTCGAACGAAAAACTTTGCCTTCCGAATTACGGACATAAGAGTGTTATGAGGCAATTTATGACAAGCTTATTGGTCTTCAATCTTCATTAATGTTCTCTTGGAGCACCTAATAATACGAGTACAAGTATCAAGGTATAATCCGTGCGGAATCAGAATGGGATAATACCTTTCGGAAATGAATCGAAAATTACAGTTCTCGAGTAGCGTCAGTAAAAACAATGTTAGCTCTACGTTCTATCATAGGGTTATGAAATTGGAAATACACAAAAATGTTTAATGTTTGTAATCTAAAAGGATTCAATGTTATTGCATTAATTGAATAAAACGTGATAAAACTCGAGCAGACACCCACGCGCACAGAAAACACAAGCAAGTTTCGACGCGAGTTTGCCATAGACAACTAGAGTTTGCCGAAATGCTGACGCTCCAGGACCGCGAGCTTCTCAGTTCCAAAAGGTATTATCCCATTCTGATCCCGCACGGATTATACCTACCTTCTTTACTTGGATAACCACCAAGGTACTATTTACTATCCATTTATGCTATCATGAACCTGTAAAATAGTGATAGAGCAATATTTATTGTCTTACCGGCAATGTACTCGCCAAATGGAACACATCCTAAGAAACCTGTATGTATCCTATTGTCTAGCATGTCTAGCCGTCAAACCATCATGTTTTTGACAGCTGTCTATCTCGCTCTGAGTTCTATAAAGTTCATCATGTCTATGGCATGGAAAATGTGCCCGGAGAACTGCGGCTTACCTAATCGTCACATTGCAAAATAATACATTCTAAAACGTGTTCTGCTTAAACCACAATACAGGCGATAGAGGCCCGGTTTCTGAGTTGAGAATTTTGCTAAGCAAGTGGGTAAGTATCGTCATGTCTCTGCAGATTTCTCACAAAAGAGCGTGACAGAGTGATACGTAAGTATGTGCTTAGTAAAATTCTCAACTCAGAAACCGGGCCAGAGTTATGTTACGTCGAGTTAAGTGTAGGTAAAACACTCACATGGATCTGTGCGTGGCTCCAGGGTTACCAGCTCAAACTAATTCCGCTGCCGCGCCGCCCTGGAACAATACAAAACAAATTGCTTACAATTAATAATTCACGCGGCCTTCAGGCTCAGGTTTCAGAAACTAGAACAGATAGAAACAGATCTGCTCTATACACTATCTAACTAAAGGTAAGGTAGATGGCAAGTAAGTAGTGCGAGATAGGGCGCTTGTCCACCGCACCGAGCCGTCACGTCTCGTCACGAGATTTCGCTGGCGGTTCTGGGCGGTTATTTTTGTCACGCCGCGGCGTGACAAAAATAACCGCCCAGAATCTCGTTTGACGGTGACGTGACGGTGCGGTGGACAAGCAGCCTAAGAGAGTATAATCCCATGGGATCGAAATCATGGGATCAAAGTTGCCAGTCGGGAGACAAATAGTGAGAGAATACAGAGGGGGGAGAAGTGAGAGCGCGAAATACGGGTCTTTTGCGATTTAGGTACGATTTTTTTCGGTTTGGTATGTCAAGTTTTCAGTAACTGTAGTCGTAAGATTGTATCGGAAAATTCTGAAACTAAAAATCCAATAGGCAGACGCCCTTCTGTTTACAGTCTTCGTGTTCAGGTTATGTAGGTAAGTGATTTTCGATCCTAGGCCCACCCTTTGGGAGCGAGTTTGGCCGGGTTTTCACTTAACTCTCCGCTCATCTACGCGAACAATCTACGAATAGATTAAGTATTCAGCCTGGCAAGAGTAATAACCCGGCATTAATAAATCGTCGTGAGAGCATCGCGAATGAAAAATCGATAAGCCGGTTATAGAAGAGGCCGGATCTGCGTAATATGTAGTCTAGAACGGCTTGATGGATGAACCTTGGCTGAAGCATGGCTGAAATCGAAGTACCTACGACTAGACATTATTATAGAACTTCTTGAGATAATAAAGTCGGTTTAGATTAGTTAAAGAAAGTGGAGACGTGCCACGAAAGATCGCCGGTATTTTAGTCCGTAGGTTTGGTTGTCAAAATGTGATTTATACTTCTAGCCAAAAGTACTCTATACCTTCAGCATTCTAAAAATCTCCGATATATTGATAAGTGTTCGGCATGTCTTGATAAGTGGGCTTCGCAACGTCGCACCGACAAGTGTAGGTCTGGCTTTAGAAAGCACTAAAAGCTAAAATGTAGGAAATTGAAACTGTCATCGCGGGTTTCACTTCCACTAGGTATTCCAATAAATTCTCACTGCCACGCCAGCTCTCGATTCGCTTCGAAATGTATTCTATCACATAACGCGAGTAGCTGCAATGCGAAATGGAATAGCTACCTAAGTACCTAGTGCTTAGGATAAAGTACCGTGCACACACGCAAGTGTTGGTTCGCTGTTGGATATCTGAATATCTAGAATATTGAAGTAGAAAGGAAATTATGCAGGCTTCCTTAAGTTGAAAATATAGCCCCGCTTCCGTTCAAGCAACAGCCTCTTTATGGAATAAATGATTTTTTTGCAAAAACTTGCTCACTACAGCTACGTGACCTAACTTCGTACGTGTATTGTAAAAATAAGTCTCCTTCATAACATCGGTTATTTAATTGTGGGCTATAATAATATCTAAGTGAATTTATTTATTTTGCGTATCTTACGAGAAAGTGTACCACTTTAAAGAGTTTAAAGCGTTGAAGGAATGCCATCAATCCACTCCGTAACTTCCTCATGGGTTTCGTGGATCTTCTGAATGCTTGCGGATCAGTTTTAATTTGAGTTTCAGTGGTCCTTGATGCGGGACAGCTCTGTACTTCTCCGCAGGAGCTGTACGGGTCTGTCCCAAACTTTCACCTGCACATCAATTCGGCACAACAGTTTCCCAGCGAAGTTCGGATGATTATGCAAATTAAAGAATCAACCTCGAAGATACTGGGTTCTACCCAGCCCAGTATCTTCGAGGTTGATTGACACCGGACATTCGTGAGTGCAGTTGGACACAAAATCCCTCCGCCTTCCCGACCAGTGCGATTTTTATCTCGGAAGGCAAAGTTTTTTGTTCGAAAGTCCGTTATTGGCTTAATCTTATCTTTAGACAATATTGAGAAACTAATTTAAATATTTTTTATTTTAGTCCAGTAGTTTTGTTTTTATGCGCTGAAATGTTTTGTTCCTATGACCGCCAACAGTATGCAGACCGTCGCGTGACGTCATAAAACCGTATCTTTGAAACGTTGTAAAATCCAAACTACTGAACCAAAATAAAAAATATTGAAATGAGTTTCTCAATATTGTCTAAAGATAAGATTAAGCCAATAACGGACTTTCGAACAAAAAACTTTGCCTTCCGAATTGTAGAGCTTCTGACGCAATCAGTTTCGATAAATGATCTTTTGAGGCGTAGTTCCAGTAAGCTGCAGTATTTTACAGGCGCACTACTTTCGAAAGGATAGGACTGACAGCCAAATGTGAAATAAATAGGATGGTGTGAAAAATGAAATGTACAAACGTCCTTAGCTTGCAGCCAAGCTTGCGCCACTTTTTTCAAGCGCATAAGCTATTTTCTAGGGGTAAACTGATAAAAGCAACGCCGAACAATCCCAGTACAGAATATCACGTAAACGCGTTGCTCCGTGAAGGAAATTCAAGTATACACAGTTTCCCATTTGTTATCTTAGTTCGATCGTCTTAAGTGAAATACGAACTTCGACTTAATCTAAGTAGGGGGAGGTGAAATTTGTTGTTAAGACCCTGGCTAGAGTTAGTGTCTCGCTTACCTTGAAGATTATGGCAAGTTCTGAAGTGTATCGGTTTTCATCGATACTACAATATGGACTTAGACCTCTTGGGGTAACCAAACTTAGTCCTTTACTTTACAAGTTTACATAATTAATTCAATCAATATGCCAATCAGCCTATTAGTGGACTTAAAATTAATTAAATTCAAATATACAAATTGTACTAATATAGACTAACATGTTACGAGTACTAACACTATGGACATACGTCTGAAATAAATTATTTGATTGATTCAATTATAATACACTACAGCAGGCCCTCGGCTGATTGAATTTTAATAGATCTATCTATAGCTATATGAACTCTACAACTCAGAGAGATAAATCTAAACGACTTTTTGAAAAGCTAACTTAGTCTGTGTATTACAAAACGGACTTATTTAAATTTTATTATCATGATGGGTAACATTGAGGGGAGGGCGGCGTCGGTAGAAAAGTAAAGGGTTGGCTGAAAAACGATAAAGAATAGGAGGAGTGGCCGGCGTGTGAAGAGCTGAGGCTAACCTCTAATAGTGGAGAGTACTGGAGAGGCACTGAAAGAAGAAGCCTGTATTAAAACTTGACGTCTTTCCTGGTGGCTTGGACGACTAAGCTGTCAGGATGGTATAATAGGTGCTGGGCAAGCCTACTCCATGTAAATACAATGTCAATGGCACAGCAGCGCCGAGTGGTCTCTTCACCCCAACTAGGTATTGTGAGTGAAGGTGCCACTGGACGCTGTATAAACCACCTCATTACGTAGATGCAAAGGCCTTGGTTTTAGTTTAGTAGTATTAAAATATCATGTCGCTACAAACCAACCTTACCGCTGAAAACCCGTGTAGCCACAAGCCCACACATTTCCATTTCAGTAGCGCTACGATACGATGCGACCGACTCCAATAGATATCCAGCAGACCGTTGTATCACAAAGCCATTGTGTAAGCGGCACATATGAAATCTAACGAGGCAGCTACGTCCCCGTAACGCTAGATGTGCGGTTTACCACACTGCGGTGTGCTGCCTATGCCTATAGGGTCGGCCAGAGATGGGCTAAGGGTTAAGAATACACATTGGCCCATGATGGCCCACAACAAGCCATCGCCAGCGAGCAGAAGAAAACATGGATATGTCAATAGCCCTGAGAAATGATCTAATGAATTCTAATGCATATATGATTCTCGTATGGGCACAGTCTACAAATGGTTCCTCTCACGATTTTAGTGGTTCGATAGAAGTGACCTAGAGAAGACGTAAGTTTGACGCTATCCGTATAATATGTCCAATAACATCAATAGGGCGAAAACTATCCACCAATGACGGAGTTTCTTGTTTTCTTATTGGTTTAAAATATTTTTAACAAAGCTGCCTGCGCGAATAGTTGCGTGTGCCGATTTTAGAGGATGGGTTAGCTTGAAGAAATGCTTCCATGTTTTTTTCTTTCGCCGGCCATCGCCAATAAATGTGTACAGGGGGGATTGGTGTATATTAGCGGCCGATTTGCCATAGTGACTTGCAATGGTGATGATTAATTGATGTTGTTATGTCTATGCTAAAGTAGTCTATGGTCCAATGTCACCAGTCATTATACCCTTGAAGCAATCCTACGTTTTCCATTTCCTGTAAGCAGTGCAGGAATGAGGCAGCTTTGGTCACCATGCGGTTCTCCACACAAGCCTCTTAAGTTGGGGAGGGTCGTCCTTCACTAAGCCTTAGTAGGCACGAAATAGTAAACGTACGATCGTCACTATGCCGTTCAGCATACTGCTGTTTAATGCCTCTAGGGTCGACCAGAGGTGTACTAAAGGTTGGGCTGGGTAGGCCCTTTATTGAGCATTCGTTGGTACCTAAATAGGGCACGAATGGTGCTTTGGTCACCGTAACGCTCTGTGGTTAAATACACTCGTGGTGAACCACTAGATTGACCAGCCCCTGTATTTTCTAAAATTTCCACCGTTAAAGAACTGTTATTAAGGTGGGATGATAGCAACGTGGCGGGAAATTCAAAATTTTCACAGTTTTTTACATTTTGTAGCTAAATTGAGCTATTTTTGTTCAGCGATTTTTCGTTCAAGTTTTTTGGGCAGTGCCACTGCTTCGTAGACCAGAACACATAATCGGCTGAATTATTGTTGTTCTATTGTTTACAATAATGAAAAGAATACTTTGTTATTTCCGCGAACGAAAAATCGCGGAACAAAAATAGCTCAGTTTTGCTACAAAATGTAAAAAACTGTGAAAATTTTGAATTTCCCGCCACGTTGCTATCGTCTACCCTTAAATGTAAAAGAGTTCATTTCAATAAGGGTAGGTCAATAAGTTCATTTCGAAATCGAAAAGCTAGATACAGGTTAGACAATATCTGATTGCACCTAGCGAGCGTCTATCCGGTATATACTGAGTATATACGTAGTATATCCGGTATATACGGTTTGTGTCGCATAAACTATGTGGACGTTGAGATCGAAAGATTGGCCTCCGCATAATAGACCTTTCAACGGAATTGAAACCAAAACTTATCGAATTTCAGCCTTTCTGCCCAAAGCAGTAAGGACTATTGCCCTGTATTGGGATCTATTGTGCAGTAGTACAGAGTTAGGGCAGCGGATGTCACGTCAAGGTCGGCACTAAGCGGATCAAATGATATGGAAACGTAATCCTGTGCCACTGATCTATAAGTATGTATAGCATTTTGTAGGGTTAGTCGAGTGCGGCTAGTCTTGAGAGCTATATTTGAAGCTGGCCACCCCTATCTACTCAATCGCTCTACTTATAAATCAACTTTTATTATAGCGCCGAATAAACTAGCGAAAGATCAATTTAATCATTCAAAAACATATTTACATGTCAAAATATAAAACAAATCCACCGCAAGCTTCGTCAAACTACACATACACAAAAGAGTAATAAAACAACAACAGAATACAAAAAGTGAAATGATATCACTGGCTCTTACATTTGGTGCAGAGATAGATAAATTATTATGATGAAGTATTTATTTCGCGATTTCAGTATTAGTCTCTTAAGGCGCTGGGCATAGTGAATCGCCCGCGCGCAAAGAAAAATGCACAAAATCGATTCCTGTATCAAATACACTAAACAAATTGAAAATGTTCACATATCAAACCCTAGAATTAGGTAAGACCTATCTAAAACAGCCAGTTTCGTGTTGACATTCATAAACGTTTTGAAGATATTTTGCTTGAAAAAAAAATAGGCGGCGCACTTTTTTTCAAACAATATATCTTGCAATCTGTTATGGATATCAACACAAAACTGGCTGTGTTAGATAGGTCTCAACTAGAGATGGGATTCTTCCCGGGAATCAACCCATTTTGGGAAGAAACGCGGAAAGTTTCCGGGAAGATTCCCAAAATGGGTATTTATGTGGGTAGAAACGTTTTTCATTGCAGTTATTGAACAAAATGAATCCTTTTACAGTTGTGTGCGCTTATAAACAATAGACAGCCAATAATTTTTACAATTCTTGTGTAAAACAGGCGTACTTTCGATTTTATGTGATGATTTCTTTAACTTCGCCAAAAATCGAAAATAAAATACGTATTCTTCACGAATTCTTCATGAATTCTTCATGAATTCTTCAATAATTCATAATCTCAAGACTTATCACATCAAAATTATTTGAATTGCTACTAACTAGAACATAAATTATACAAGGTGGCAACATGGAACTCTTTTTTTTTTGGGCTGATTCTCAAAGTGCCGTCCAAACAAAAACATTTGTACATTCCGTTGGAGTACATAACCGTTGCTGGCCAGTAATCGATCGGAAATTTTTGCATAAACTGGTAAAATCGCGTCTTTAACTTAACTTCTCAAAACAAAATACTGAGTAGGTAGGCATAGGAGCTTTAAAAAATCTGGAGAAGTGCAAGTTAAACTTGGAGAGGGTTTCGTACATTCGAAGTTCATTTACGCACAAATGTTGAGAAACCATACCAAACCAGGGGTAGATATAGGACTGTAGAACGCCAGAGTTGAGGAACTAATGCTAAAAAAATAATATTAATATTTTACTTTGTTATATATAATTCATGTTCACATTCAAAGTTCACATTCACACCTCACACCAGTTCACTTGAGTTTGCTGACCTTACATTTTGTAATATCTTGATTTTACCAGAAGCTGAATCATAATCATGTAGGTAGATAGTTCTCATAGTTGTTCTACACAATGTAATACGTAATGTAATATGTTAAACTAGTGGTTCGCTCCGAACTATGAACTCGCAACCCCAGATACAGATGTGTAACTTGCCTTACGCCATTAGCGCAGGCGCGCGCGCGCTTTGCATTTAAACTATACAACTCCATATCTCGGCAACCCCTCGACCGATTTGACTCATCCTAGTGCACACATCTGTAATTAATAAAAATTAAAAATTATTTGGCTCGCTAATAACTAGAACATGAATTATAAATAATTATACAAGGTGGCACCATAGATCTCTTTTTTGGCCTAATAGCTTAAATAACAGCGACAATTTAGTCCATACAAACAATATCCATCTCGTTGAAGATGTTTTACAAAATTTACAATACTAAAAATATTAGCAGTCTATTGTTTATAAGTGCACACAACTGTAAAAGGTTTCTTCCTCTTTGGCTACAGGCTAAATATTAATTAAATCTTAGACATGAATTGTATTAAATAATCAGAAAAATTAACACATCCTCAACATAATCAAACTAAAACGCAACGTCTTAAATATCACGAAAGGCACTGATCCATATGGTTATTCATTTCATCCTGCTCAATCATAGTCAGACAGAATCAGATCCTCCTCCTTGCGTCGGTATCCTCATCACTGAGGGCCGTGGTCATTAAAACGGAGCAATTCGTGTCATACGACGCGTCGCCAGTTGTTCCTATCTGCCGCTAAGTGTATGGATCGTATAATGAGGTGTTGAGTGTGGAGCTGATTTGGTCGGTCTAACGGGTCGGGCATCTTCCCTTTCCCGTCGATCTTCCTAGTAAAAATCTGTTTTTTCAGGTTGTCACTGTCTTTCCTGGCAATGTGACCAAAGTATTTGAGGACCCTACATGTGCAGATGGTCGCTCTTGCTCATCGCTCATCTTATTCTCATCCAATATCAACACGTTGGTACGGTGTTCAGCTCATTCAATATCGACACGTTGGTACGGCGTTCTGACCAATGTATGTCCAGCATCCTCCCCCGTTTTGTTAACTTTGCTTATGCTGTAGAATCGATCAATTGTTGAGGTTTGGCTATAAATTTTAAAATATCTAACCTAACTAGATTATAGATAAGAAAAACATAAAACAAAATTTATTGCCAAAACCAAAACATCACACAAAAAACACTATAACCGAAAACCGAAAGTTAGGTATGGATAGGTTTTACAAGAAAACCTATAAAAAGTCCATGGTGTAGAAAATAACAAAGGAAAATATTAATATTATTTTGTAGCATTAGTTCCTCAACTCTGGCGTTCTACAGTCCTACATCAATGGTTTGGTATGGTTTCTCAACATTTGTGCGTAAATGAACTTCGAATGTACGGAACCCTCTCCAAGTTTAACTTGCACTTGTCCGGATTTTTTAAAGCTCCTATGCCTACCTACTCAGTATTTTGTTTTGAGAAGTTAAAGACGCGATTTTACCAGTTTATGCAAAAATTTCCGATCGATTACTGGCCAGCAACGGTTATGTACTCCAACGGAATGTACAAATGTTTTTGTTTGGACGGCACTTTGAGAATCAGCCCAAAAAAAAAGAGTTTCATGTTGCCACCTTGTATAATTTATGTTCTAGTTAGTAGCAATTCAAATAATTTTGATGTGATAAGTCTTGTGATTATGAATTATTGAAGAATTCATGAAGAATTCGTGAAGAATTCGTATTTTATTTCCGATTTTTGGCGAAGTTAAAGAAATCATCACATAAAATCGAAAGTACGCCTGTTTTACACAAGAATTGTAAAAATTATTGGCAGTCTATTGTTTATAAGTGCACACAACTGTAAAAGGATTCATTTTTATTAATAACTGCAATGAAAAACGTTTCTACCCACATAAATACCCATTTTGGGAATCTTCCCGGATATCTTCCCATTTTGGAAACTTTCCGGAAAGTTTCCGGCGGAAACTTTCCGCGCCGCCCATCTCTAGTCTCAACTAATTCGGAAGGCAAAGTTTTATGTTCGAAAGTCTGTTATTGGCTTAATCTTATCTTTAGACAATATTGAGAAACTAATTTAAATATTTTTTATTTTGGTCCAGTAGTTTTGTTTTTATGCGCTAAAATGTTTTGTTCCTATGACCGCCAACAGTAAGCAGACCGTCGCGTGACGTCATAAAACCGTATCTTTGAAACGTTGTAAAATCCAAACTACTGAACCAAAACAAAAAATATTGAAATTAGTTTCTCAATATTGTCTAAAGATAAGATTAAGCCAAAGGACTTTCGAACAAAAAACTTTGCCTTCCGAATTCTAGGGTTTGAAATGAGAACAATTTAAATTTTTTTTTAGTGTATTTGATACAGGAATCGATTTTGTGCATTTTTTTTGCAAATCGGCCTATGAGTCGGACAACCATTGACCGAAAGTTTAAATTATGGACCTTTTTCCTTACTATTTCCCTCAACAACCAAACCACCAATCGAAAGTGTAGATGTCAACTTGTTACAAACATTTACATTAATAGGTTTTTGCATGCAAACTGTTTGGCTGCAAAAGGAGACAAGCCCAACCAATAAAGCCAATCCCATTGCTCACCAACTAGCGACCAGCGAATAACCCTCACGTTCAGCAAAATTTAGGGAAAATGAGATGTTAAAGGCGAGAAACGTCACTAACAAATTGCTAAATTGCAAAATAAATTAAAAAATAAATAAAAAAGTAACTTACACGAAGCCGGATTAGATTCACGTTAGAAGCGTTGTAATATTAATGGCACGGGATGGTGCCTGAGTGGATCACGGTTCGATTTCCGACAGGGCCTCTACTTTGTGTCGTTGTCAGACAACAAAAACGACAAAAGTAGGAAATAAAAAAAAAATACAAATTAAAATATACACACACAAAAAAAAATATACACACACACACACATAAACACACATACTCACTTACTCACAAGAGCCCTATAACTAAAACTGCTATTGTTATTTAATTTTTTCAGATTTAGTTTTGTGAACAGTAAATAGTGAAGTTTATTAGGTACCTACCTATAACAATATCACAAAACACATAAGAAGTAGCCTGGCTTCCCATAGCACAGGGAATTTGGGTAGTTTGGGAGCCAGGACATTCACCTGTAGCCTTTGTTTAATCAATAAACTATTTCATTTCAATAAAAAAAAAAAAAACTCAAAATGTTTTGGGTTTGTGAAAAGGTACACTGTTACTAAGCTATTGCACTGATTCAGAGTGATTAGCTGCTGTCCGTTGAGGAGTTCCTAGGGTGGTATTCTAGAACGATACTTAAACTCAGTTCAAACTAGAACGCTACTTAAACTCAGTTCAAACTAGAACGCTACTTAAACTCAGTTCAAACTAGAAAGCTACTTGAACTCTGTTTAAACTCAGTTTAAGTAGAGTTTAGTAGTGTTGACTGTCGATAAAACAGTGCATGTTTTGATTTGAATATCCCTCCCTTCATATCAAAACATGCACTGTTTTATCGACAGTCTGAACTCTGTTTAAACTGAGTTTAAGTAGCGTTCTAGAATACCACCCCTAGTTTCCTACCAGAGTCACCCCACCGATGAATAGCTGCCAGGCACCAGGATCATTAGCTCAGGGGGCGTCCATAAATTACGTGAGGTGTTTTTTTAAATTTTCTGGCCCTTCCTCCCCCCCTGGTGAAATATCATAATATTTTATTCAACCCCCTCCCCCATCCCCCAATCTCACGTGAGATTTTTCAAAATGTGGGTTTCTTACGTAAACACGTTGGATTAACTTGGATTGTTATTGCAAAAAGAAAAAAAAATTACAATGTGGATTAAAGGGACCAAAATAGTTTTTTTTTTGTTTCAATCAGAAAAAAAATTGCGTGACATTTGCCGTGACCCCCCCCCCCCCTCTCTCCAACGTATGATTAGATGAGATTTGACTCGACCCCCTCCCCCCCTTAAACATCTCACGTAATTTATGGACGCCCCCTAACTAAATAGAGGGTTTTTGCTGCGGTATAAATTCCACATGAATTTCAGCTCTTAGGTCTCTTGTCCACCGTTACGATTCCGTCACCGAAACCGATAACGATATTGTAGGCGTATACTTTTTGTATAGGATGAAGTGACGGTTCGGTGGACAAGCGGCGTCAAGAAACATCGGCGCCGTCAAAATATCGTGACGGGTCGGCTCGGTGCAATGGACAAGCAGCCTTTGGTCATAGGATAAAAAAGTAAGAGGTAGCCTGTACAATTGTACATGACCCACTAGCTGGGCAAAGGCATACTCTCAGAGAGAGAGTTCGGATTTGCGATTTTTGCGTTGAGGGTATTAAATGCCTCATACGCTCAGGTTGCCTCACGATGTTTGCCTTCACCCTCAGCGAGTGTTATTGCTACTAAAAATTCACAAATATACGTAACTTTGAAATAAATAAAAGTCATAGGTATGCCCGCACCGGGAATCGGACTTGGGTCTCTCGCTTCCGAGTCCATTGCTCATAGGACCGGTCATAGGATAATTAGATGAAAAAAAAAAAAACAAAAGAAAACGAAGGTTTTTACTCCAATTGTCTATCCCGAGTAGCGTAGGGTTCGATTCCCGGCGCAGATTCGGAGGTGAAGCGATGCCGGGAGGATAATCGGATTGGCAACTTGTCACCTGATTGCCAGCCTTGATCGCGGTGGGGAGCGCTGTATCAGGCACCTAGATATACAAGGTGTTACAAAAGTACCCAACTCTTTTTACAGGGTAATAGCGCCAGGTGATAGGGATCAAACCAAATTTTTTTTTGCTCTATGACGTTTCGTTAATTTTTACATTAATAAAATGTGAACGATGTGGCGGGAGAAAAGTATTTTATAAATATTGTTTTCATTGACTTTCACAATGTTTTTACAACTCAAAGCCATGTAAATGCACCTACACGCACAAACATATTTTTAAATTTGAGCTAATAACAGAAACAAAAATCTTATAAAAATATTTCAAGTTTGAGGTTATAAAATAAAAATGGATTTTTTCAACTTTTTTTTTACAGATTTGACATCCGGTTGACCAGTAGGTTACACCCTGTAAAAAGAGTTAGGTACTTTTGTAACACCTTGACACACTTGTAGATGGCGGTATACCGATGTAGGTAGATACTGTCGTCGACACGCTAAGATATCCCTTTTTGTTCGATTGACGCACTTATGTCGCGCGCGATAAGATGGCCACCAAGCGTGTCGCCACAGCGCGCGTGTCGCCAACCTTCTAACTTCTACTGCCAACCACCCGTCCGATTTAAGTTTGCCATTACCTCTCTCGACACCCGCTTTAGGCTTTAGGTAGCTTACTTAAAAAAAAAAGTTTATCTCCCCTTAAAAAGCTCAATATCGAGGCTCACCTGATTGTTGTGCAAAAATATATTTTTATAAGAAAAAGCCGCGAAGATTCTTAGGCGAATACATATTTCCTTACTCTGAATACGCATTAGAATCCCTCAGGGCAATATGATAGGCTTCCCAATCCGCTCATTCACAATATCATGTTGAGAGAGCAATACATTCTGAACGTCAAAATAAATATATATCCCGCGAAATTCAAGACTTTTTTATTGACTGTAGTCTGTAGGACATATTGGCCCGGTTTCTGAATTGAGAATTTTACTACGCAAATACTTAACTATCGCTCTGTCACGCTCTATTGTGAGAAATCTACAGAGACACAACGATACTTACCCATTTGCTTAGTGAATTTCTTAACTGAGAAACCGGCCATTGAGTCCCACAGTCCCACAGAAAGGTCTTTTCCGAGTTATTCAGACTATTCATGAGCGAAAAATAAAATGCCCTGAATTATATGGTTTTAACACTTTTGCGGACCCTCTCACGTGTCTATTTTTCTTTTTATTGTCACGTACGCTATAGCATATGCGTGTCCGCGAAAGTGTTAAGAACCTTAAGAATAAAACAAAGTAGCCACCGTAACTATTCGTAACTTATCTTATTACTATTGTAAATCCAAACGTTTGTCAACTAGATAGCATGGTTTAAGTGCTGCGCAAGCCTTACTATCTAAACATTTTCGAGGCACTTCAGTTACCCTACACATTTCTGTGTATTTAATTTAAAGGACTTGTCAATCAATCACGTCATCTCGAGTTCTCATCTCATTTAGCTCAAAATGGGAATCCCGGCTTCCGAGTAAATTTGGCCACTGTCTTACTTTTGGCGAGATTCCGTTTATTTTAAGACCCTGTCCAAGTTCGTCAACGTTCAATAATTGATTACGGAGCTGAAGGGGAACGAAATGAGGTAATCAATATTAAAGGGAAACCGACCGAGACATCTTCAGGGACAGTCGAGTGCACTCCTCGAATCTAAACATCCTCGAAATAATAATATTATAGATATTGAAAATAATGGTAACCATTGAATAATTCTAATTATATCATGTTATTAGACATAAGTTTCAATTTACACACCACTGATAAAGCAGTTGATTTATTTATTTATTTATTTATTTTGCGACTGGCATTGTGCTCGAAATTCTATAAGGAGTTGATATAGGCAGTTGATAACATTTAACGTTTTAGATATTAAGACCCTTGCTACATGTAATCTGTAATGTTTTCGCAAATAAATATTTTGAATCAAAAATAGCAACTAAATGAAATGGAAACAAAACATTCGCAAAACAGTTTATGTGATTAGAGATTAGTGTGATTAGAGATAACATTTTGTTTATGTAACCTTTTTAATATGAAGATTTAAATGGAACGTATAAAATATGACGCACGGCTAATAAAAAAAAAGCAGTCAAAATTTCGTTGCTAATAACTGCTTGGAGCACTCGAATGTTTTGTTTCCATTTATTAGTAGCCATTGCCTTGATTAGATTGAGTAGTGCACTCCCCTGAAGCTGTCCCCTGAAGGAACTATATAAATTTTACTTCAGTTTGCTTTGAAGCCCTTTAAATATGTGTAAAAACATTTTTTTATCCAAATTCACCTCAGCAATCTCGCTGGAAGCTTAGCGAACACGAGTGGAGTACATAAACAGTACTCAACTATCAAACTACACTACCATATCCGAGTACTCTACCAGTTTTAAGGTAGTTTTATTTTAACACATGCTACTAAACTCTACTCGTGTAGAAACTGGCTTTGAAATAAAAGTTGATGGATGGCACTCAAACTAACAATACAATAGCTGGGAATGTTTTTGTTATGATTGCACAGGTGCATGTTTATTCCTTCTTTCACGGCATAACAGAAAAACGTTTCAGAGATAGTGGAGTAGTTTTACCCCCCGAAGATCGCATCCCCTATACTTAAATCCACAAATCCGGAGTATAGTTTGACAGACATATCTGTCAAATTCTAGAATAAGGCAACATTATTCTAGAATTTTACAGTTATGTCTGTCAAACGAAACACCGGATATGTGGATTTAATTATAGAGCGGAAATGCGGCCAAAGGCTTGCTAATAAAAGATCCGATTTTTTTCTACTTAAAAGGCCTCTGATAATGAACAACCTTATTAAAAATAACATTGTCAAAGGACCTGTCAGGGCCTGCCTGTTTTCTTCCTACACCCGAAAGGGCATCAATTGATCACAGTTGTTGTTGTATCCCAACCAAAGTTACGGTGAACTAAATAGAAAGAAATACCTTCCTTTGAAGACGCATGTGTACTCTCGAGATACGAAAATAAGCTCTCTAAATATAATGAGGAGAGAAACGAGTGTTCTTTCGCTGAGAATATAAACAAAGCGACTGAAATATTTCACAAACGCGCGCACGTTGCGCTGAAATGGAAATAGAACCTACAACGAAGGAGTTGATGCGTAAAAATTAAAAGAACGTAAAGAAACCGTAGCCGGTTGGATATGAATTGATATGATTGCTCATTGGTTTATTGTTTATCGAAAAAAGTTCAGTCTCAGGATTAGTCCCACATCCTAGGGGAAGTAACCATTATTCGGGCAGAATTGAGTAAGGTACCTAAGTTTTATCCAACGGGACCAATTTTACCACCATCGCATCAGTTTCGCGACCACTCGGTAAAACTCAGGTACCGATGGGTACCTGAGTTTTTTTATACCTCATGTATCCATTTGGTGTACAGTTTTCGACCTCAGATTGGAGCATCTCTCTCTACGTAGGTATTATAAAACAAAGTTGCTTTCTGCGTCACTCTGTCTGTACATCCGCTACCTACTCCTAAACTAAGCAACGGATTTTTGTGCGGTTTTCAACATCGGTCAGAATTTTTTTCACGGCAGGTTTTTAATAATTTTTAGCACCCTTGCAAAGCCGGGGCAGGTAGCGAGTGCGGTAAAGGCTTTTTACCATAAGGAAAGAAACCCGACTCCGAAATCTAGTTAAGAATTTAATATCAAAATAATAGAGCGGGTTATTTCAACACCGCTCGAGTCGTTGACCTGAGATTCCCGTAATGGTATTTAGGGCGCGCCCGCGTTCCTGAGACATATTACTTTTGGGAGAGCGACTCCAATAGCCGATCCATCAAGGGTCGAAGGGGTGAGGCGGCCTCTACTTTGTAATAAGCTTCTGAGATTGTAACCCTCTTACTGAGTACTGACTCTACGTCCCTGATTCGAGGGCCATTAAAAAAATAACTACAAAACGCAGCCTGGGCCCTTAGCCTGTAACACAATGGTGCCAAAATGGGCTGTCAGGTGACGACTTCAATTACGATTTGCTAACGCTGTCTGTCCTTTTAATGTTTTTGTAGTACAGCAAAGAATATTTTGATTCTAATTCTAGAGGATTAGTTCTCTGGTTGTAGGAGAAAAACGAGGAGAGCCCGGTCTTGTCCTTCTGCCGGGACGCCATTGACCCGCCATTGCGTTACAGGCTAAGGGCCCAGGTCTTCGGTTCATCTCATCGGTTGTTTGCCCACATTTCTGGGTCTCCATTCCAGTACTCTTTTACCCCATCTGTCTTATATTGGCCTGCCTACTACGACTTTCTTCCGGCTATCACTTTGGCTATGTCAGTCAGTTTCGTTCTTCTTAGGGACATAGGCCTCTTAAATCAATTTTCCCAATCATGACTGGATGGGAAAAGCCCAAAACCATAAAGGTTTTCTATTCTATTCTAAAGAATGGAGTGCACTGGAAGACCTTCAGCATTGGGTGGATACAGCTTGAATAATGTCCCTGATTAGGGATGACAGAAACTGATGATGATAAACTAGTGGTTCGCCCCGAACTATGAACTCACGAGTGTGTAACTTTTTGCTAACCCCAATTGCTCAGGCGCGCGCGCATTGCATATAAACTTTACAACCCCATATCTCGGCAACCCCTCGACCGATTTGGCTCATGTTCGAACTTAAAAAATTCTTTTCTTTTAATTTAATCGAACCGCCCACCAAATTTCATGATGATCCGAACAAATTTACTCAAGTTATCGGCGAACGAACATACATACAAACAAACATACATACAAACATACATACATACAAACGGCGGATTGTTCAAGTAGACTCGGAGAACTTCGCTCGCTCGTTCAATAACTTTCAATTAAAGCATTGGTGCTTCTGCATAACCTTTTCAGGGCAGGGTGGCCGTTTCCATCTGAAGTAGGCCCGGGTAAAGGCCGGGGGTTGATGAGGATGTTTTCAATAAACAACACTTCCGCCGGAAGCGGCCGACGACGGGGCCCCAGCGGACGGTAATTACGTCACTTTCATATCAGATCAGACAACTAAGGAGCCTACCTATTTAACTTAGTTCTACAGGGTGTAATAGAAAGATCTTGTCACAGTTAACTAAAGTCTAATTCTTTATTCAGGATAGTAAACTGACAGATGCTAACTGTCACTTTGCAAAATAATGTTGCCATATTTATTGTAATAGTGATGCATTCCACTCGTTGTGCGATTCAGCTCAGATAAAAATAAAGTGAAATACGAAATTCCGCATGGTAGCCCGTGCGTCAGGAATTCTGGACGAAAAAAAAAACGTTCGGAACGCAATATTTCCCTAGATCATTTAAAAAACTCAATTTTTAACGCATTTAACACTCCTCAAAAAAAGTGGATCAAAACACACTTTCTCATTACTAATTAATAAGTTTTTAGTTAATTTCATATAATAAGCTTTTCATCAATCGGCCTATAAGTCGATTATATCGATTACGCAATTCGATTCATGTCAAACTTTTTGTCACCACACTATTTAATTTTCACCGGAGACTGGTCACATCGTAAATGTCAGTGACTATCTTGAATGAAGAATTAGACTTTAGGTCATACATTAATTTTAAAAAAGGAGCAGTGCTTGTTTAATTTTAGTATGTTAAACGTCAGTTGTTATTTTATTTGAGTAGAAAGTTTGTAGAAAAACTTTAAAATAACTATTTTTTTTCACGAAATCAGTCCCAAGACAAAATATAAAGTAAGTAGCTCTTAGCTATTTAGATAGATAGATAAGCATTTTATTCAATCACCACAACACAATACAAAAAGTAAAAAGAAACGAGTAAAGAGTTGTGCTCGAATGTAAAATGTATCAACAGGCCCTACACTAAGTTCGGAATTTAAGAAAAAAAATGTTTTAGCTAGAACCTCAAGCGCCAAAGTCTCTCTGCCACGCTGCAGCTGAAATGTTAGGTAACTTACGATACTCTATCTATACCCTAGATTACATCGTGCAATTAATTTGAGATTGCAATCTACCTCTGGTTAGAACAACGCTTTGACGTCGCATCGCAAAAAAAAACTGGTATAAAGGCTAATAAAGGATAGATAGACTTCGACGTAAATAAAGCTCAGGCAGCATTAAATCACCTTCAAAGTTAAAGAAGAAGACTTTGCTGGAAATTCATTCCACAAATTGGCTTAGGTGCATCGTCGGCGGGAATCAGAGGGCCTGGAAAATTATATTACACTAGAAATTTCCTCATTATTTTCCTCCGTCGTCGCTCAGAAAATGTGGAAATGCAAAACTTCACTTTTTAATCAAGTCCAGATAGTTATTTATGTCAACCAGCTTGATATGGGTTTCTAGGCCCCATTCTGTGGTCATCTGACCTGTTTTAAATATATATAATAAATAGATAAATAGGAATAAAGTCTGACCTTAGGTACACGGTGAAGTTTCCACGGCGAAGGGGCCCCTTGTATTTTTCTTCAGTTTCCTTTTCTTTGAAGATTTTCACACCACACAATAACAGTACATAAACTTAATGCCTAGATATGCACTAATAACCCGAAATTAGCTCTGTAGCTCCGAAAATATCCAACAAACTCGACCGAACCGAAATGCGATCCTCTCACACGAACGCGTAGCAAATTATAAAGTACCGACGACAAAAAATATATATTCTACCCTACATGAGAGATGTATCGAACATTCTCCCCGCCGAAGAGAAAGAAAAAATAAAAATAAAATAAAAAAACCGACTAAAATATAAAAAAGTTAGTCAATAGGCAACCGAGAAAGCCTACCAACAGCCCGCTTGAGTGTTGCACCCTGTGCAACCCGAACATCCGCTAGTCTGACCACACCATCCGAACCTGGGTAGAGTTTAATAATCCGACCCCGACTCCAATGTAGAGGAGGTACATTATCCTCTTTCAATAAAACTAAATCACCCTCCTTAGGAGGAGATGTAGAATCCGTCCACTTGACCCGCTGTTGCAAGGTGTGAAGATACTCTAAATGCCACCGATGCCAAAAGCTTTGAGAAATTTGCTGTAACAGCTGAAACCGACTAAGTCTATGCATCTTCACATCTTGAAACTGATATTCTGGTAAAGCATTTAAGGGCTGACCGATAATGAAATGACCAGGGGTCAATACCTCCAGGTCATCAGTGCTCGAAGATATGGGACACAAGGGTCTAGAGTTGAGTACGGCCTCAATTTTACAGAAAACTGTGCTAAGTTCCTCAAACGTTAGTTTGGTTTCCCCGATACAGCGTTTTAAATGAGTTTTCGCCGACTTCACCGCAGCCTCAAACAGACCGCCCCATGATGGACAAGCTGGAGGGTCAAATATCCAAGTTATGCCACGCTGCGACATATTATGACCGATATAATTTTGATTTTGTTCCAAAAACCGATAAACTTCCTTCAAATAATTATCAGGACCCTTATAATTAGTGCCACAATCCGACCGAATAAGAGAGGGCAGTCCGCGACGGGATACTAACCGAGATAGAGCAGCAATAAAAGCTTCCGTTGTTAACTCCGAAACTAACTCTAAGTGTACCGATTTTGTGGCCAGACACACAAAAACGCATAAATACGCTTTGGTGATCTTTGGGTTCCGCAATTTATGAGTTTTGACCTGAAAAGGTCCCGCAAAGTCCGTTCCGATTCCTTGAAAAGGCCTAGCCGCAGTAACTCGATCCTGAGGCAAATTACCCATCAGTGGTTGAGTCGTAAGACCTTTCAATTTGTAGCATGGAATGCACTTAAACGTGACACTCCTAACAGCTCTCCTAGCTGAAAGTACCCAAAAGTTCCGTTGTAAAATGGCCGTAAGAGCATTTGGTCCCGCATGACAATTTTTTATATGTAGATCCGAAATTAAAAGTGTTATAAAATGTCCCGATTTTGGTAATAGTAACGGATGTTTGGCTTCAAATCCGATTTCCGCATGTTGGAGCCGACCACCAACCCGCAACAGTCCACGTGAGTCTACGAACGGACTTAGACGTTTTAAGTTACCTCTTATCTGCTCTCCGTTACGTAGAGCTTCAATCTCCGAACCGAAATATTTATTTTGTATTAAACCGACCCAACAATGTAAAGCTTCTCTTCTTTCTCCGACCGTTAAATATTCTTTGTTATTACGATTAGTTTTATTCCGAAAGTTATGAATAAATCTCCGAATCCAACCCGTACATGTGATTAATTTATCAAGTGAGCTACACCGATCTATAATCCACTGAAAATCCGACACAGAATCTGCTGTTGTAACCGCACAACACCGAATGCCAGGCAGTTCCGAAGGCCTCTCCACCGCACGAGAGGGCCAGGTAGACTCAGGTTGAATGAGCCAAGCAGGCTCCCACCACAACGGATGAGAGAGTAAAGTTGAAGCCGAGCAGCCACGAGAAGCGCAATCTGCCGGGTTCATACTACCAGGTACATATCGCCAAGTGATAGAAACCGCAGAATTTTGAATTTGAGAAACCCGATTAGCCTCGTATACTTGAAGAGTATGAGGTAACGAATTAATCCATGCCAGAGAAATCATACTGTCGGTCCATCCGAATACCTCCTCAAATTCAATGGATCTTTGAAGACAAAGACACGCATGATTGAGGAGCTTAACAAGGAGCACGGCTCCACACAATTCCAATTGAGGAATGGTGGGTCGCGTTCTGAGAGGGGCGACCTTGCTCTTAGCTAACAGCAAGTGTACCGAAACCGTACCGTCCAAATTACTTGACCGCAAGTAAATTACTGCCGCATAACCTAATACCGACGCGTCACAGAAGCCATGCAGTGAATAACTCCTTGCAGGTTTACTCATGATGCAACGAGGAATAGCCAATTTCCTAATATTAATTAAATCCGCCCGATAATTTTGCCATTCACGCAATAAATCCGAAGGTAAGGGATCGTCCCATCCAAGTTTATTTAGCCAAAACCGCTGCAATAAGCATTTAATCCAATATACTATTGGGCAAATCCAACCCTTGGGGTCGAATATCCGAGCTACAACCGATAACACCGACCGTTTAGTATGTGAATCCGAATTGGTAAGATCCAGTTTATAAGAGAAAATATCGCGAGTTGGATCATATAAAACACCGAGAACCGCAACCGAAAGGGGATTTTCAGGATCTTGAAATAACAAGGGTAGCTGTTTGTGATCGTCAGGTAAACCTTGTAAGAGAGCCGAACAATTTGAGATCCATTTCCGAAGTTCATAACCACCCGAAAGCATAAGCTTGGTTAATTCTAGCTGAAGGCTTATAGCGTCAGCTTCCGAGTCCGAGCCAGTGATGACGTCATCGACGTAAACGTCCGATTGCAAAACCGCCGCCGCGCGCGGGTAGCGCTCACGCTCCCGCTCGGCAAGTTCCAAGATAGTCCGATTAGCTATGTATGGGCTGCATCGTAACCCGTAAGTATTTGTGTTTAATTCGTAAGTGAGTATGGGCTGATCAGGGGACTCCCGCCACAGAATCAGCTGATACTTCCGATCCGATTCATCAATAAGTGTTTGCCGAAACATTTGCCTAACGTCGCAAATAAAAATAATTTTATGTCTCCGAAAATTTAATAAAATGTCCGATATGTCCCGTTGTAGTTTAGGACCAGTGTGAAGGCACTGGTTTAGTGAAATTCCCGTGGACGTGACACAGCTCCCATTAAACACAACCCGAATTTTTGCAATGTCACCCGAATATTTAAAAACCGCATGATGTGGAATATGATAATGTTCTTCACCCGATCTATAGTCAAAATTAGAAACTGACATGTGCCCCGACTCCTCATATTCCCTCATAAAACCAATGTATTGTTCCCGTAAATCCGAATTTTTCATTAAACGTTGTTCTAATGACCGAAACTGCTTTTCAGCTCTATACCGTGACTCGCCCAAGATTGATCGAGAAGAAAGAAATAAAAGCCGAGTAGAAAACCGACCGTCCTCAAGCCGATGTGTATTTTGCTTGTAAAGCTTTTCACACTCCTCATCAACAGGTTTTACAGAGAAAACCTCAGGAGGTTCCTCTACCGCCCAAAACCTTTGCAAGGCATCCGAAATAGAGATAGCAAAAATATCTTCCGATAGCTCCGAATTTAAATAAAAACCTTCATTGATAGGTCCTAATAGGACGTAACCGAATATGGAGTTATATGCCGTTAAACCATCCGTACCTAAAAGTATTTTATCACCACCGACTAATGAACCGTAAATATCCGAGCCGAGTATTATTTCTACTGGTTTCGACACATGAAACTCAGGGTCAGCCAAAGAAAGCCCTTCACTTAAATTTAAAACCGATCTATTTATATCAAAGGTTGGCTGATTACCGATAAGATTCCGTAAACACGTGACCGGAGTAGATATAACCGGAAAACGCTTTCCCGAAGGTGAAAATGAAATGCAAGACCGACCGAAAATATTACCGAGTTCAATTCCCCCCACCCCTTTCACTCGCTCATCCGTAGGTTCCAACATTAATCCTAATTTGTTAGCCAAATCTAAAGTTATAAGAGAGCCTTGGGATCCCGCATCTAATAATGCCCGAACTTCTACGAAATCATCCAAGTTATTACCGTGCACTCTTATAATAGCCGTAGGGAGTAAAATAGTTTTTTGCTGAGCTAGTGAATCCGATGAGTGGGTAGGAGCCGCATCCTATTGTTGATCGTTATAAGATCGCTGCGGTGCGTCACGATCACACCGTTGCTGGTCCCGACGACCATCGTCGACACGTTGAGTGCGCTGTCCGTAACCGCCTGCATTAGGAGCGCGCCGATGCCCCTCGTCATTCCCACGACGACGATCTGGGCTTGGAGTCCGAGCCGGGCGAGCCGGCGATCGAGGTGCCTGGGTTCGATTCCCGTTGCCGCGTCCATAATATTCCGCGCGCCCGTCCGTGCGCGGAGGTGACCGCCTGTCATTGCCGTTTACACGAGGCTGTGTAGTGCCTGCCCGATTGAAACAAAGTAATGGATGGTGCTTCCGACTACCGCAGCCATCGCATTGAGGTGTTTGTTGACAGTCTCGATAATTATGACCCGACAAACAAAAATAGCATAGGCGCTTCCGAGTTACAAAGTCCTTGCGACCAAAAGGCGTAAGTGCCTTAAAACGCGAGCATCTATTCACCGCCGAATGCGATGAATCACCGCAGTAAGGGCAGCACGTGACCTGCGCGGCCGCATAATGCTGAGGGCGTCGTGGTCCGCGAGTGTCCTCACGATTATTATTGTGCGAAATATTATTTTCCCTTTTTGCACATTCAAATAACCTACATTCTGTCTCTAAGAATTCGATCAACTCCAAAAAGGTTGGTATCACATCCGTTTCCGTTCCGTATTTTTGTTCAAACCGAGATTTAATTGATGCAGGCAACTTATTAAGTGCAATATGCAACAGCAAAAATGACCAATCCGCGACAGGAAACCCAAGACGTTCCAATGAGTTGGTTGCCATCAACAAGGGATTCAAAAATTGCGCGCGCAATCCGTATAAATTCGCAGAAATATTTGGAAGATTCATTATTTGAGTTACATGAACGTCCGCCAAATGCCGAGTGTTTTGATATCTCCTTATCAGGAGATCCCGAGCCGTCTTATAACCGGCATCCGATATTTTGATATGTTGTATCAGGCCCCGAGCTTCGCCTGAAATACACGACATTAAATAGGCTAACTTCTGTGAAGGGGATAAGTCCATCCGACAATCGACCAAACTATCGAATAAATTATTAAATCCGACCCATTGTTCCATGTCACCCGTAAAAATAGGTAATTGAAGTGTAGGTAGTCTCGATACCAATGCGTCCGAGTCAAAGCGATGAGCGTCCGACCGTGATTCCGATGGCTCACGAGTAGCATCTTGCTTTAATTTAGCTATCATTAATTTGTCAAAAGCTTCTAAGGCCCTAACATACTCTTTTCGTGCCGCTTCCACAATTTGTTTTTCCAAAGGATTTTCCGAGTCCGCGTATTCAATTATCCGTTGATAAGAATCTTCTAACGACAACAATTCGCTATTTGCTGTTAACAACCGCACGGCCACACGATTTACATGCTCAGGCCGATCAACCAAGTCAGCGCTATCGATGAGCCACTGCAATTTAACTTTGAAAACCGCGAAAGATCCTCTTAGGGCCATTGTACAACCGTATCTGGACAAGTAGTAATGTATGTAAACAAAGTGAAAGGTTCCCGATCAAATACCTACAGGTAGTTATTTAATGAAAAGACCGTATGGTTTTATAACTTCTAGTTAGGTACCTACGCAAATTCGACCCGAACAAATAAATCACCGAACAAAAATCACCAAATCAAAATAGTACCTTATGCACCTTACCGTACGTATATTTTACAACTACAAATCCACCAAAGCGGGCCGTCAATAACGGCACAAACACAATGTAAAAACACTGAAAGGTAACTATACCTAATGTACCTACCTGCCGTAAGTAACTGTAACTAAACAAAGTAACTTATTAACCGAACCAAATAATTTAGTTTATTCCGAATAATAAACAAACAAAATCGAATATGCCTTCGTAAAGAAAACTGAAAATGTGTAATTAATTTACAATAATTAAATACCTACCGAACTAGGGACCCTCGCGTAAGCTAAACCGACCGAATTAAAAAACCGAATGCATGAAATGTAATGTATGAAAAATGTATCCAAGACTATTATCCGACCGAGTTCCGAAGTAACCACGCCACGACGAATGGCTGCCTAACCTAACTTTTCACGCGCTAATTACCTAAGATCGTAACTTCCTAATATGAAACAAAATAGGTCCTAACCGCGCCCTGCTACCAAATGTTTTAAATATATATAATAAATAGATAAATAGGAATAAAGTCTGACCTTAGGTACACGGTGAAGTTTCCACGGCGAAGGGGCCCCTTGTATTTTTCTTCAGTTTCCTTTTCTTTGAAGATTTTCACACCACACAATAACAGTACATAAACTTAATGCCTAGATATGCACTAATAACCCGAAATTAGCTCTGTAGCTCCGAAAATATCCAACAAACTCGACCGAACCGAAATGCGATCCTCTCACACGAACGCGTAGCAAATTATAAAGTACCGACGACAAAAAATATATATTCTACCCTACATGAGAGATGTATCGAACATGACCTTTCTTCCGTAATACGTTCCTTACATCCTTAGGCCTTTGCATCTAGGCAACTTCACTAACACTAGATAAGTGGTTTGACCACTCGGACGCTGCAGTGACTGGTACATGTTTTTTTTTTTTTTATATTGTGATCGGCAGTGTGATCCATCCAGCATAACCCGAATTGAGTACCTCCTCCTTTTTTCATGTCGGTTAAAATTACAACGAAGATTCTGATTGGACGTTTTCATCCGAGTGCACTAAAATGGCCGGTGTACAGATACCAGTAGCAACACTTTCATAATTTTACTTTGTCCGCTGAAAATATCATCAGCCATACGATGCACCTATAAAAGCCGAGCATAATGACATTTTCGGAGTCTGACGCCATCTGGCATATTCTGGAGTCACCGTCATTAAATTTCGAACCGCCACAGTTGCTGCCAAGTGTCACTTCAAGCACTCGCTGCACCAAAGGTCAAGTCTGAGTGTAATGTCTTCTAACGAGTGACCTCTAATAGGTTTGCCGGGAGTCGGTGCGCGATTTCACAAGTTGGTGAATGTGAAGACAAAGTCAATCTTTTCACAAATGGGTGACCATTTCGAAATCCTAACGAAAAAACACAAAAATGTTGTTATGTATTATTGTATTAAGCGAAGGCATCGTAGAAATGGCAGACTTCTTACGAGTTATTGAACGTTTCATGAAGTAGGAAATTAAAATAAAAGGGTTCCTTCGATACTCCGATATTAGGAGGATTGACTAGCACGCGCTTACGCTCATACAAAATAAGAAAAGGTTTTTGGTTTGAAAATCAATTAAATCGGATAATATTTATGGGTAGCAAAACGTTTTCTCAGTTTGTATGGAAACAAGCGCGGTGGCCAGCCCCCTTAATCATTAAGACCCAAACCTAGGCACAACTAGCGCCACCAATGGAAAACAAATCATGACTTCTTTTTTGATGCGTTTTTGACGTGATAACGTCTTTAAAATCGTTTTAGTCGGGTGACATGTTCAGAAACTTGTGTCACACCAAAACCTCACGAGCGCGATCGCAGGTATAACGAGAGAGAGACGGACCGATCTCCCGTCTCATCTCGAGCGCTGCCAGTCATTCCGTGAAACTTGTCACGCGGAATCCTCACGAGCGGAGGCTGGCATAGCGTTCGAGTGAGTGGACCGATCTTCCGTCTCTCTCACTCTAGCGGCATACAAACGAATGGAGATTTTCTCGTGCGGTTAAGTTTTCGTTGAATGTTTAAAGACGTTATCACGTAAACATCTCGATCGTAAACCTACTTTACAAACAACCAATTTTTTTGCTACAAACTCGTCATTAGGTTATCAACGCGAGACTCAACTGTTTTTTAGCGATAAAGGATTTTATTCGCAGATTCTAGAATGTGGAATCTAAACCTTAGGTCCTTTTTTTCCATTGGCGGCGCTAGTTGTGCCTAGGTATTCACCTTAATTGCTTCTGTCTGTCGTTGTTGGCCCACTGACACTGAGAAACTTGATGAAAATGAGTAGATTTCGAGAATATAATAACCGAAATCTCACAAAACATGGTTTCACCTCGTTCCAGACAACTCTCACGTCTTTTCCCTACAGTTTTGCTGTATTGACTTAGCGACTCAGAGCGTGTATCATTACGGCTAGTGATGTACGCTTGGAAACATTGCCACTCCCGGCAATGTTTCCACTGGAAACCGAAACTGGAGTTTCCGAAAGTTTCCCAATGTTCCCATAAATTCCCAGTAGTTTTTTTGTTTATAATTCATGCTTATTCTTGAAATATCGTGTTCGTTAATCACGTGACAATGCATAAGAGTATTTCCTTACAGTGTTGCCATATAGAAACTACATAAAATCGGTATTTTCTTTTAAAATTCCAAGAAATCCCTACTTCTTGCCAATAAAAGTGAATTATTCTTATGATTTACATATATTAGTGAAGTCAATCATGCTGATTCTTGAAATATCGCGTTCGTTAATCACGTGACAATTCATAAGCGTCTTTCCTTACAGTGTTGCCATATAGAAACTGCATAAAATCGGTATTTTCTTTTAAAATTCCATGAAATCCCTACTTATTGCCAATAAAAGTGAATTATTCATATGATTTACATATATTAGTGAAGTCAATCTTCAATGAAACTCAGAGTTATTGTGTTTTTTTTTTTGTCTTCAACCATTGGCTACCGATGTTATGCTCCTTGACAATGGTCAAGTGGGCTGAATTGATTGACTGATCGCGGGTTTCTATAATATTCCAAATTATTAATACTAGTAGTTCGCCCCGAACTGTAAACTCGGGATGTATTCCCCAGGTAAGCCATGAAACTTGGTAGATGCATGAATTAGACGACGGGGTACTCTAAGAGAAAGGCTCGACGAGATTTAGCCGATAAAAGTATCAAAACTTTAACTGTCCATTTCTCCTAAACGGCTAATGCTAGACCCATGTTCATGGTACTCTAAGAAAAAGACTCGACGAGATCTACCCGATAAAAGTATCAAAACTGTAACTGTCCATATCTCCTAAATGGCTAATGCTAGACCCATGTTCATGGTACTCTAATAAAAGGGCGCGACGAGATGTACCCGATGAAAGTAGGTAGATCTCGTCGAGCCCTTTTATTAGAGTACTATGAACATGGGTCTAGCATTAGCTGTTTAGGAGATATGGGCACTTAAAGTTTTGATACTTTTACTGGGTAGATCTCGTCAAGCCCTTTTCTTAGAGTACCATGAACATGGGTCTAGCATTAGCCGTTTAGGAGATATGGGCAGTTAAAGTTTTGATACTTTTATCGGGTAGATCTCGTCGAGCCCTTTTCTTAGAGTACCATGAACATGGGTCTAGCATTAGCCGTTTAGGAGATATGGGCAGTTAAAGTTTTGATACTTTTATCAGGTAGATCTCGTCGAGCCCTTTTCTTAGAGTACCATGAACATGGGTCTAGCATTAGCCATTTAGGAGATATGAACAATTACAGTTTTGATACTTGTATCGGGTAGATCTCGTCGAGCCCTTTTCTTAGAGTACCATGAACATGGGTCTAGCATTAGCCGTTTAGGAGATATGGACAGTTACAGTTTTGATACTTGTATCGGGTAGATCTCGTCAAGTCTTTTTCTTAGAGTACCATGAACATGGGTCTAGCATTAGCCATTTAGGAGATATGAGCAATTAAAGTTTTGATACTTTTATCGGGTAGATCTCATTGAGCGAGCATCATGATCACTTTCACTGATTTGATTAGCCTAATAAAGGAATCTCTAAGAATAATGAATAAGCTCTACTAAACTGTTAGTGAGAAGAGTTTAAACCATGTTTAAACTCCGACTGTGCGGGAAGAGTTTAAACTGTGTTATCAATGAGCGTTCTGTAATACCACAGTGAAACCATCATTTCTTATAAACGACATAAAATGGCTGAACACACATGCCACCTGTATAATTTTCGATTTATGAGGAAAAATAAAAAAAAAAAACATTTTTTTTTTCATCTAAGTTCAAGTTATGCATGTATGCTACGGAACCAACGCTGCGCGAATCCGACTCGACCTTGGCAGGTTATGGTAGTGTGTGGTTGGTTAGGATTTTAAGTTTTAGCTGTTTAAATCCAGAATTATGACATATCATAAAGGAAAACTATAACCTTTTTAGTTGTTTAAAACGTCAGCAATTTATCACAGCACTATACAAGATCATCGATATTTGCATAAATAATGGTAAAGTTTACCAATAAATATCCCGAGAAAGATTGCTTGGTTTGCCGGAAATAAACTGGAAACATTGCCAGGAACATTGCCGGGAACATTCCCAATGGGAAACATTGCCGGAAATAAACTGGGAACATTGCCGGAAACATTCCCAATGGGCTGGCAGTTTTCAAAGTTATGGGGTTTTTATTGATAATTCATTACCTGGTGTATAGAGAATCCAAAATCATGTACAATTCAGCAAACAAATATTGGAATATCTCAAGATTTGAGCAAAGTTCCCAGTAAATTCCCAGTTGGGGAACATTGCCGGCAATGTTGCCGGCAATGTTTCCAGCGATTGGCAATGTTCCCGGGAACGGTACATCAATAATTACGGCGCATAGTAGGACGACAAAAGATGTAGGAGACGTTGAGTGGACCCTGAGACCGGGTCACGAGGTTACCAGTCGTACACCCTTGCATCTTGCAACTAACTTAAGCCGGCCACATACCTGACGGAAAAAAAACGAGGATTCCGAACGCAGTGACTGCATACAAAGTCTATGGGCCTACCAGCCTACCACACAACGTACGATTTTTTCCGTCCGGAATTTTCATTGCTGCGGTCGGAATCGCTATTAGTTTTTCCGTAACGGATAAATTCCGTTATACAGACCGGCCTTAAGGTGATGGTCAAAGCACACTAGCGCCGCCAATGAAAAAAAAAACATATCTTCTTTTTGGATGTTTTTTTTTACATTTACGACAGAGCAGCAATTTTTTTACGGGTGGTAACGATCTTAGTGCTCTCGAACGAGTGTACTAAAATTACTCTAGGATGCTACTCATACCGTGGAGACCGGCTATACATATTGGGTATCGCTTTCATCAGAGTGCACCAACTAGCCGGTATACACGATATGTAGTAGCCCCCTAGTAGTCATTTTAGCAGACCTTGTCCGAGCGCACAACGATCGTGAAAATCCGGCTTTAAGACATTTCAGGCTTTATTTATCTCAATTATAAAGTGTCCCAATTCCGAGATAGGTACAGGGACAGGCCGACTTTTATCATTAATTCTTATTAGAGACGAAGGACGGACGCCGGACCTAGAGTGCCGCCCTATACGGAACGAGACCCAAACCCCACCAAAGCGGAGACGTACATTTGACGTACACACGACAGCACGTAGACGCTTACACGCGTGCACTCTATTCACTTACGTTACGGGCGACTTTGCAATGAAAGTGTAAGCGACTACGTGCTGTCGTGGGTACATTCTTTAATACATTTGAAACCTCGCCCGACATGTCAAATATAAAATAAAAAAAATCCCATCTCCTCTCACTTGTCACCGCTTTGGTGGACACCGGCCTTAGGCCCGTCCTAATTGGTCAGTGGTCGTACAATCATGCGATGCTATTTCGATCGATGGAAAATCGTATTAAACATTATTCCTGTGGTCGCGCGATAACTTGCGAGCTTTGTGTATTTAATCTCGATAATTTTCATCGCGCGACCACATCGCATCGCTAGATCTTACGACTATTGACCAATTAGGTCGGGGCTTTGGTCTATCAAGCCTTCTCCATCTAATCCAGTCTTTCCCAACGTGGGCGATAACGCCCCCTTGTGGGCGCTGCAGGCCTAAAGGGGGGCGGTAAGAGACCCAGAAAAAAAAGGGAGCGTTGTGTAGGGCTTTGGGGTCGATTTATAATTTCATCTACCTAGCTAGGAAGACTCTTAGACACCGACTGAGCTCTCGACTCGATAATTTATTCTTAAAGTGGGCAGTAGACAAAAAAAGGTTGGGAACCTATGATCTAAACAAAGTCCCAGGCACTGCAGCGTCCGTCCGAGTGGTTACTTCACCTATCTAATGTTAGTAAAGGTCAATAAATAATCTCATTACGTGTCTGCACAGGCTTAATTTTTTTTATTATAGCGAATGGACTCTGGAGGGTAACTACCTACTCTCAATATTGAATTCAGAAATGTTTCCAGAGAGAAACAGCTTCACTTATTTTTCATAACATTAATAGGGTTGCCCTTCCAAGGCTTGTTTGACTCACTTTGTGAAGGTTGCCGCTATTTATTGCTGAAACGACTATTGTGGGACCATTTATTTTAGTTAAGTACGCGTAAACTTTTTATAACCCTAAAAATGCTTCTAACGCTAAATGTTCAGTCTATAACAGAACAACTGGAGTCTAGCTTTTAACTTTATTTGGGCGTTTTGTTCTGCTTGAATTTTTGTTATCACCAAATAATCACCGACAATATCTCTTGATCAAATGTATGGCCAACAAATCATATTATTTACCAGTCCTAAAGAGACAGTGATATGTCAATAAATATGTGCGTAAATAAGGCTATCTTTTAATGAGCTTCCGGCACCCGAAAGAGGCTTTCTCTTGACAACCTTTCACATTTAATTGAACAGCCTTGATACAAGCCTTGCGCTGAAACTTTAGAAGGTGCTTCAAGGTTTTAGTGAGAACAATCCTACTTCCTATCCTACTTACTATCATAAACGCGAAAGTTTGTAAGTATGGATGGCTAGATGGATGTTTGTTACTCTTTTACGCTGAAACGGCTGAACGGATTTGGATGAAATTTGGAATAGAGATAGCTAATAAATCAGAATAACACATAGGATATATATTATTAGTATTATTACACTTAAGAGCAAAGTAAAGCATATATCTTTTTTCTGTAGTCCACGCGGACGAAGTCGCGGGCAAAAGCTAGTGTATCTATATTATTGTCTCATAGTCAAAGGTAGAGGCAAATGGCATTTTTGTCACAGTGTTTTTGCAAAAGTGCAGATTTTTCGTCATCTCAGTTCACATTTATACACAGTTACTCCTTCTGCGTCGTCATTTAATCATAAGGATCCCTCCAAGGGCAGAACAAATAATTCATAGTGTGCGGTTCATTGGGAGTTTTGGGCTTGAAACAATACGCTGGCTGGTGTTTTGGTGTTCACCAATAGATACAAATAATTTAATAGTCAATGGGGTATAAATCCATTTTTTTTATTCCGAGTCACCCCTTGGGTCCCGCATCGTCACTCATAACTTCAGATACGTAGCTTCAGAGTAATGTCCTTGTCTCTCAAGGCATGTGGAAAAAAAATTGCGACATCTTGACTTCAGATACGAACAAGCAAACAATATTTGCGCGACGTTTTATTTGCAGACATTATGTTATTTAGTAAAGGAATAAAAAAGTGAATCCTACTGCGCCACAATGAAAGTAAACCCCACAATGGAACCAATCCAGTATTCAGTTTCAGTGTAATTTATTTTACGGTTTTAACAAAAAAAGCCTTTTTCCTCTTTTAATCAGCATCAATTACTCTCGTTCATATTTTAATGTTAATGATGATTACATTTCAATGAAACAGTCATCACAATAATAAAGCAGCAATGATTAATATTTTGGTTACGTCACAGTACGTAATTACAATATTTTACCGACACACTGACTGCGCTAATGAAGCCCTAGTACTTCCGCTTGAAATTAACTAACTATACTTACGTTTTTCCTCAAAATAATATAAGTCAAGCCACATAATTTTGGTTCTGAACACGGACGGATAGTCATTTAGCCGTTAGGTTACCTCTGATTTCAGTAAGCAACGGGGACATAAAAAAGCTTCTTATAAATGGCTTTTTTACAACGCCAACTAAATATTAAAGATTTATAACAAAATCGCTTGGGGCAGGGCCTTAATAAATCCCGCACAAGTCAAAAAAGGCTGTTTTTTCTTGTGCGGGATTCATTCGTAGGTTCTAGGATCTGGAATCTAGGCCTTAGGTTATAAAAATAGTTAAGCCTCGGGATTTGACGGCCAGTTTTTAGGAAAAAACGTATCCAAAAAGAAAATACGATATTTTTTACTGGCGGCGCTAGTGGACGTGGAAGGGGAGGGTTCTTAAACATATAATAAATATTTCCTTTTTCCCTAGCAAGGGGCAGTGGTTTAGAAAAAAACAAAAGGCCAATATTTCAAAGAAAGCTTTAAGACACACGATTTATTTTAACTGTCTTTATAATAATACTACCAAATTATAATAACACCTTGGAATAATACTACTACCAAACGTGGCAGGTAATGAAATGAGGATAAATCGTGTACCGGTTGGCGTAGCAACCGGCGCTCTGTGATGGGAATCGCTTTATAAAGTTCACAACATGACGCCGAAGCGTTTCTGAAAAGAACTGGAAATAAAATTGTAAAGCGTAGATTCCAAATCTGGGTGAAAGTTAAGAGGATATCACAGTACAAACCTCCATAAGTACAAACGTAGTCCCCGATTGCCTCCCTGGATAATGGCACTAGAGCAAATATTTTTCGTTTGCTGGGACATCTCCACCCACGGCATGTCGGACTGTTCAGATTTTTTCGATAAATTTATTTTTAACAGGAGCTAGGACCAACCGAAAAAAATGCATGTTTTGAAGCGGCGGAAAAAGACGGCAAAAAACTTATAGACACTATTTGTATCGGGGGTTAATTAAGGCATGCCCCGCATAGTGAATTAGCCCGCGCGCAAATAAAAATGCACGTAATCGACTCCTGTATCAAATACTAAACAAATCGAAAATGTTCACATATCAAACACTAGAATTAGGAGAGACCTATCTAACACATCAGCCAGTTTCATGTTGATATCCATAACAGATTGCAAGATATTTTGCTTGAAAAAATCGATTTTGTGCATTTTTATTTGCGCGCGGGCGATTCTCTATGTACGGCGCCTTAAAAAGTAAGTGAAACCGTTTATGAAAACAAAGCTGATGTTTTGTTAGAGATTTCAGGGTTTGCCACGTAATAAAAGTTCTTTGTACTGATGAACCCTTGAAGTTTGACAGGACCTTTCTTTAGCAGGTTTTGAACAAAACAAGCCCAATGTCAGAGTCCGGGCCGCCCCGATGACGTCATCCACTGTGGGAAACTGGGAGTTCAACCGGCGCGGATGCCAAAGCAAACAAACAGTTGCTGGATCCGGCCCGTTGTTGGTACGTTGTGCGTGTAAAGGTGAAATCAGACTCGACCATCTTCTTCTTAGCGTATCGACCATGACTGACAATATTTTCATGACCTCAGTTGTTTACCGACTACTTCCGACACCCTACCTAAGCTGTGCGCCACGGACCAGTTACGCTAGATCTTGCTGCCTTAGATTGCGTTCAGGTACTCGTGGCAGTGGCTTGTGGATGCCTCCACTGTCTTCTCTCCAGGTAGGTACCGGAGCTGCTTTATTGTCGCTCACCGCCATATAGGCACATAAGCCCACAGCTAGATTTTTGGCCCTCGCGTATTTTCTCACGGAGTCTCTATCGGCATTAATTTGAAACGTCGGAACTGGTTGGGATGTAGAATGAAAGAAAAGCGCCAAAAGCCTCCGAATAAAAATACGATGTTCTTTGGATTGGGTTTGGAGATTACTATTTACTGTAGTTTGAACTGTCATCCAGGCGAACAGTCTAATACTGCCTTTATGTAAACTGAGATGGCCTTGGGCGCTGTGAGTTGTGATGCTACGGAGATTTAATTTATTCATTCATTATCTAAGAAAAAAGTTGGAACAAACTAGTGAATTGTTAGTTTTAACGTAAGTTCCTTCTTATTGTAATCATGCATCAGTTAGGTATCGTATTTCAAAGCCAATAGGCTTTAACTAGCGTCCCTAATAAAAAAACGAATTATTTTATAATGGGATTTTGCTTCGCTCCTTGCGAGAAAAAAAAGTATTGAAAAAAATATTTTGGGAAGTACCTGTTACTAGTGTAAGTACTAGTTTTTATTCAACGTAACCGAACGCCTGCAATACAGGGTTACCTAGTGCAGCGTTCAAAGTATTTTTTGTAACAGTAAAAAAAAAATGTATTCGTTTTATTTCAAGTGTTGGTAGATCAAAGAATTCCCAACATTTTGACGAAGTACCTAGATATTTTAGATCAATCATTGTGCCCTGAAATCTGTCACTAGGCGTAGGCATAATTTAAGCGAACATTACAGACTGATTTGGATTAGATGTAATGGATGGGCCAAAATGGAATGTGCTCCCGCGTGACGCACGTCTTTTCCTTTCGGAAATACACCTACGAATTTATTTAAGGCAGAATTCAAGTGTAATATGAGGTAACTGTCAAATAAAGAAAAAATGAAAAGAGAGAAAGAGGGACGGTCTTCGTCGATAAAAGAGATACGGTACACATCATCAATACAAAGTTTACTGAGCACCGTAGTATAAAAACTATAACCACGCCGTTCTGAAATAAAGTAAGGTCGAACAACAAGAATTAAATTAAAACTAAACAAAGAAAATGCCGGACAAAGAAATGTCTGCACTCCCACATCAACTGGCCAGAAAGTATCCGATTCTGCTCTATAACCGCGCTTATTTCACGAGTAATAAGAACTACGTTGGGTTACCGTTATCGCTGAATGTCGCCCACAATACAACATTCCACCGCCTACAAGGTGAACTCATTGCTTGCTACGCAACCGGGCAAAAGGTGGCGTTGCTACGACCATTGTCTACGGCGTAGGCGTGCTACGAGGCTACGGCTACGAGAAAGTTGAAAGTTCGTTCCTTGTTTCACAACACTTCCTTTGAATAAAAGAGCTATATTTTTGCTGGAAAAACATAACCTTATTTCTTGAATACCGACTGCGACGATGCCTAAAACGAGGGCTATATTTTTCAAGTGAGCTGTAGAGAAAAACTAGCAAACAAACATCTGTCTAGTAAACAAAACACTATGGATAATCTAGCTAGATTGATAAATCACTGCAGTCTAGTGGACAGATTTAACATGTAGATTATACAGCAGACAGCCCAGATTCTAGATAGATCATACATTGACATCGCATAGGAAATGCCATTCATCATCTGGTTCGTGAGATTGTCTGCATGTAGATTACCTCTTTTCACGTGGTGCGATCTTTTTAGCGTAAACTGGATTGTATATCATCACAAAAACTTGACATTTGTTACTTTTTTGTATTTTCTGAAACATAAACCCGTGCTATGGAAGTATTTTTAAAGATTTATGTTAGGAAATCCGGCATGGTTTGCTTGAGATTGCGGGTTCAAGCACTGTCCAGAGCAAATGTTTCAATCTTATAATGATAAATCTTTAAATAGTTCTACTTACTTACTAGATTTTTAAAGTAGGACTGCAAGCGCGATTCTTTGGATATCTTTAAATATACATATTACTTACTTACTAGATTTTTAAAGTAGGACTGCAAGCGCATATCTTTGGATATTCGGTCAGGTTCGTTTTCAAGTTGTGTTAATCAAAATCTTGGCAACTATAACATTGGCAAGGCAAGCAGAAGTGGAAGAAAATCCTTAGACATTATTGTTGATTGTCTGCAACACATTTGCATATTGCTTATTGTTATGGCATGGCATTGCTTTGTACACGAGATTGTTATCTGCATACGACCGGCTGAGTTAACTCTTAAATACACAAGTGTTCGAGTTATACTCATTGTTACTTACTCTTATTCATTGTTACTTATTTTTGGACCACTGAAAATGGGCCTTTTGGCGATTTGAGCATTGAGGATGAGGGTATTATGCCTCAGAAGCTAAGGTTTTCTCACGAAGTTTCATAGTGGGCGGCTCTATCTCTCTCTGAGATATGGCAGTTTTTCAGCTAGTGGGAAATACACCGTGGAATTTCAGTGGTTTTAAAGCCGAAGGTATTTAGTTGCACTCGTGATTCTGAGCCAAATTCCAAAATTTAACTTCAAAACGAGCGAAAAAAAAAACACTTCCCAATACAAACGGCTATCGCCAGTCGACACCATTTGTATGGAGAAGTGAAGTTTTTTTCGCGCGTCTTGGAATGAAATTTTGTAAATTGGCTCAGAATCACCAGTGCAACAAAATACCTTCGGCTTTAAAACCACTAAAATTGCACGGAGTATACAGTGGTACAGGCTACATCTTACATTTTTTTACATTTTAAATTTTACTTACCAAAACGTTTGACTGCTCGAACTTAAATAAGGACTTACAAATTAAAATTTATGGAAGGACTTAACGTCCTAAAGTCGGTACCTAAGTTAAATCACTAAACTGTCAAATTCCCGCCACTTTTGTAAAGCTTTAAGACTTTGTTAGTCCTAAACAAAGGCAGCAATTTACGTTGGTACCCTTAAAATCCGTGCCACGTAAAACAAACTCAATATTTAAATCGATGGAGCTTAATCAAGTCGCTGTAAATAACGAATTTTCAAAGGACCCTCTCGATCGGGCTGACACCACAAAACTTGGAAGACACTAAAGGCCGTAACATCAATCACAGTTTAAACCAAAAAAGCTAGTTTAAACCCTATCTGTCGATTAACTTTCATACAAAAATCTATGGTCCGAGTTTAAACTGTAATTGATATTACGGGCCTAAAACGTCCAATCCGCATTGGGCAAAGCAACTTGGCCTCAAATCTGCGAAGCCGTCGGCTTTCAATAGGTTCAGCGTTGTTCCTACAAAAACTGTGTTTAAATTGTTGTTTAAATCGAAACGTTGGGAAAATTTTAAAAGTTAAATAAAAACGAGTGTTAACTGCGTAAAAATGGGTTTAAATTATACTTTCATACTGAATGAAAAAAAAAACTTAAATTTATCTAATTATTAAATACCAAAAACATTAGCACGTTTAGGAATAACAGGTAAACTTTTTTTTTTCATTATATCTAAAATAAAAAATATGGGGTGAAATTGGTTGGGAATAGTATTCTCTAAAACCGCAAGGTCGAATTAGGCCGAACGACCGGAATAGGTCAAATTTCCAACAACTATGTATACGAGTAATACATAGATCGTCTACTAGACCTCGCTACCGCCTTCTGCGTGTTCAAGGAGCCTATCAGTCACCGCGAATGGAGGACGAACAAGCGCCGGCAGTGAAGCAGATTGTCTTCGAAAACTTTCCATTTGAAGTCTGATTACATCTCGGTGGCTAAATAAACAATACGGCGCCTTATTTTGTTCAATGATGTTACCTATCTAAATCGTTAAGAACCGAAAAACATTCATCAAGTCTATTCATGCATTTTGGTAATAATTTGGAATTAATATACAGGGAAATTTTTAAATAGCTTTATTCCTCAGACACTCTAAATGTGATTTCCAACAACTTTTGTTCTTCGACTTTTCATGCAAGAGCATTTCAGCGCAGACAGCGCTGAAATGGCACAAATTCCGACTTTTTAAGCATAACAAACGTTCCGTAATTAAAAAGTATCGATCAATGAGAAAAGTCGTACAACAAAATTTGTTGGAAATCACATTTTAAAGTTGAGGTGTTTCAGGAATAAAGCTATTTAAAAATTTCCCTGTACACTTTTTATTTGACTGACACTGATTACGCCAACGAAACGTACAAGAGTCGGATTTTCAAAATTAGTTCAACATTATAATATTACAATGAGAACACTGTATTGTAGTATCCAGCAAACCTCCATTGAAAGAGGCCCGTCGGTCGACCAAACGTCACTTTAAACCGACAAGCTTCAGAATCGGCACCCCACCGGTACAGATTTTCCGATACAAGATTGTATTACAAAAGGCGTATCCGACGCGCAATTAATATCGCACCACAATCGCTTCTCTGTCGCCCTGTTTGCTTTCATTATCGCTATCTCTCAGCTGGATTACATTGTTTTTTGTTCGCTGTAGTGCCCTCACAGCGAGTTAACGATACTTACTTTCGTTAACGATACTTACTTTCGTTAACGATACTTACTTTCGTTAACAATACTTACGTAGCATTTGAAATCACGAGAATTTAAATTATTCAAGCTGTACCCACAGGTAGGTAGGTAATCGTATAAGGTAGTGGCCACCCCTGGTGTCCGAGATTTTAGGCCCCCCAAAGGACCTCTGAAGTTTGTTAAAAGCAATATAACCACAAATTAACAACAACCGAAACCAACTTCTTATGGCCCATTAGGACGCGCACAACTAATGAATGAACTAATGAACTAATGAATGAAATGCCAATGAAAAAAAAAAACATATCTTCTTTTTCTCAACGCGAGGCTTAACTATTTTCAGGACCTAAGGTTTGGATTCCAGATCCTACCTAGAACCTGAATGCAATCGAACCACTTTTGGCGAGAATCGATTGATTTTTATTTCATTGGCGGCGCTAGTCGTGCGTCCTATTGTTCCTTAAGCACAGAAACGCTCATAACGAAATATTGCCCGCCGATCACAGAACCTAACTCATAAATGTAGAGTAGATCTTATACCGGAAAGAAATGGCGTCTGGCACAGGATCGTGCGAAGTGGGGGCCTGAGATGAGAACGAAGAGGCTTTACCTTAGCAGTGGGTGTTAATAATAATAATTGTTTATTTCAGGCAATAAGTTGTTACAAATCTAAAATAACAAGCCCATATAGTGTTAGTATAATCTTAAAGCTACAAAGGGTTAGTATGAGATAAAATGATAGTAATAGGTACCTAACTGGAGACCTGGGGGGCCACCCGCCACCGGGGCAACGTCACCGTGGCAATGGGCTGATGATGATCGTAAGTTATAATAAGATCGTTTTTTCAGTACATCGTATCGGCAGATTCGTGCTAACCCCTCGTGAAACTAGATTATCTCGCGCGATCTGGTGTTCAGCCCCGAGGGATTAGTGTGCAAGTAGCGGATCTAGATAATATTGACATTAGAAAATTAGACAAACTAGTGAGCTCCACGGAGTTGCACTAATACGAATAGAGATTAGCAAAACATTACCGATCCTGATATTTGGTTAGACGACGGTTATAGAAAGGTAAACTTGGGGTCGTAGTATAGTATTCCTACTCATCTATTCAAAACTGAAATCCATGATCTTTGGAAATGAGAAAAACTTACAGTCTAATTACAGAAATAACGTGTTCTAGATTATCAGCTACATAGACTGATTTAACTAAACACTAAATTGTATTTAAGCTCTGTTTGTTTACTAAGCTTGTTTAAAATAGTTATTTACCAAAGCCTTGATTAGTGTTTCGGGCTAATCCAATTTGCGGCTCAAATACAATTTACGACTTTCAAGTATTCTACGGACGTTTATTGCAAAGGCTTGTAATAAAAAACATCATAGTATGCCAAACACGAAGGGGGTAATTTTAATCATCGATACGAATTTATTATCACCAGCCAGATGGTCCGATGACATAGCCCAAATAGCCGGAAAACAGAGGGGGTTTTGGGGGCATATCTGATGCAAAGGATTGCCCTAGCTGTGCAGCGTGGCAACGCCGCCAGTATTATGGGTACCTTTGCGTCGGATGTGTCCCGGGGTGGTCTCTTTAGTTAATTTTTGAATTTTTATATTTTAGTGTGTGTTTTATTTTAAGGTTTGACGAAACTGATTGTGTTTTTTTTTTTGTTTTTTGTGTTGTTTTTGCATTGTGTGTTTGTGTGTGTGAATTCATAGATTTATGTGTATTGACATTTTTTTTTGTAGCAAGAAATAATAAAAACACTGGCACAGGATAGTTAGAGGAGGCGTGAGCACGAGGAGGCCTTTTCTCAGCAATGGGTGTTAACAGGCTGATGATGATGAATACAAATTATCAATAAAAAAAAAACAAAAAACAATGAAGTTAACATAGGTTACAGTCATACAGTCAATAGCACGTAAAACTTTACAGTTTCGTTGTAGTCACCCGTAACGTAACTGAATAGAATGCACCTCGTGTAAGGGTCGACGTGCTGTCCTATATCTACCGAGAAAGACTACAAAAACGCTGGTTAATTCAATTTGGTGGTATCTGTCAACTTCAAACTGTTCCCAGACGGCACTAACAATTAGCTTAAGTATCGCAAAGAGTCATTAGGCGAACTCTAAACGACTTAATTCGGCTTTTGTCTCAATAAGTGAGGCGTAAAATTAAAACAGGTCTGCCTAAACAACTAAGCTATGCGAACCCTAATAGTCAAAATAAAAAATAAATTGTCTTAGGCAATGTATATCTCGGCAATATTGTCTGCAACACTGGCCCATATTAAGTTTCATTGTCACTGTGTCAACTTGTCAAAACAACAACAATAGCAACTAAACGGCGAACTTCATGTCGCTTAAAAAATTTTCCTCTATGCCACAACAATAGAGAGTGGCCGAAACAACAATACTGACAAACAAAAATCTCGAGTCGGGGGGACCCACCCTAGGCACAACTAAAGTCGCCAATGGAAAAAAATCATATCTTCTTTTTGGATGTGTTTTTTGCTAAAAACTCTTCATTAGGTTATCAACGCGAGGTTTAACTATTTTTAGGACCTAAGGTTTAGATTCCAGATCCTAGAACCTACGAATAAAATATTTATCGCCAAAAGTGGCCATTAGCAAAAAACGCATCCAAAAAGAAGATATGTTTTTTTCCATTGGCGGCACTAGTTGTGCCTAGGTTTGAGCCTTAACTAACAACAACAACACAAAAACAACATTTAAAAGAAAACTTGGGGATAAAAGTTGCCGTTCCAATTTACAGACAAACACACCTAAGTAGGTATGTTTAGTAACAGCCTAACCAACTCTATCAATCTGTCAATTGAGGGCTGTCCAATAGGGACAATCATTCATTTATCCCAAGTAGACACTAGAAAGAAATGCATAAATAAATAAAATTCTTCGAGAAACTATATTTAATACCACTATAGTACATGCGCCTTTTGGCACAGAGTTTTTCTGTCCCACATATTTTTTATTTAGTAGGTACTGGAGAATCTTCTGTAATGAATCGGTTGCTTATCAAATTAGCTCGAATTGACTTAGTATTAGTCATTAATCGGGAAAGCAATTGAATCAATTAATCGAATCGAGGTTACTTGGACTTATAATTGAGAATCGCTACGGTAGCTTGGCTTGAAACCATAAGGGTGCACTCTAAGTCGATAACGGAACTTTAAGAGGCCCCTTCAGGACCGTGGGAACTCAGTGACGGCCAAGCGCGTGAAACACTGTTTTCTATAGCTGTTTCACCCAGAGCGAGACGGGGCGCGGGAAAAGTGAGAGGCAATGCGTCTGTATGAGTCTACGTGTGTTCGTGTCCTTTCGCGAGTATCTAGTTGTAGTTGTAATGTAATAGATCTATATTCCCAAAAAGGTTGGGGTGTCTGAGGAATAAAGCTATTAAAAAATTGCCCTGTATAATACTCGTTTAGTACCAAAATGTGATTGGTAAAGTTCAACCCTTTGGCCCTAAATCACCATCAGTGGAAAGGTCATTTCCACTCAACTCCGACATGTCTACCCTTGGACGTGTAGCAGAGTCGATATTCGTGCACGCAAGAGTAATTACTCACTTTGACAAGTTCATTTAGTTGGGCTCTCCGTAACCTATGGCTACTCTACAATGCGTATACAAGGTAATTTTTAAATAGCTTTATTCCTAAAACACGTCAACTTCTACATATTGTAATTTCCAACAACTTTGGCTGTATGGTTAGACCAAAAGCTCGCTGAGTCGATGATATTGTTAAGACAGCAGCAGGAGGGTAAGAGATGAGATTGGCATTTGACAGAGGGGGCTGGCGTGAAAAGGAAGATTCCAATGCCCAGCAGTGGGCTTCACTCATCGGCTGGATACTATGTATTTATCTGAAGAAGACTCACTTTGACATGGGCGGCTGAGGCGGCGCGGTGGTGGCGTGTGGCTGCAGTAGGCTCCCTCATCAATCTGCTGACAAACGAAACCGAAATGTTAACCTTTTTGCTTGAAAACATTCAGAGAGAGGTCCGTACTACGAGTAAATGTGAAAGTTTTAATTGCAAGCACAATGTTACGAGCTACAAGTAGAGTCGGCCCGTGCATTTATAATATCCGTTCATTTTTCCATCACTATAAAACTGTCTGACTTTGGCTGCGAGCTGTCTAACCCACTGAAACCACTGAAAATAGAAACATAACTAGCTGTGAAAGTTTAAATAATTCCACTTGGAATGCACATTCGAAGTTGCGGACAAAAAACTGGACCAAAAATGCCAATATTTAGGCTATACAACATAGGTCTACATACCTAGGACAACATAACATAGGTCAGTGCGGATTGGCTTTTCGAGACGAGGGTAATATGCCCGAGGTGCTCAGAATTTCCTCACGATGTTTTCCTTTACAGTTAGAGAGAGGAACCGCAGGATAGCTACTACAAATCCTAAAACTAAAATTTAATTAAATCAAATTCATAGGAAGCGAGTTCACTGTTCTGCCCACTGGATGTCACTTGACACAAAAAACTGATTAAATTAAATATGTACCAGGTACCACGTCTAGGATTCTACTAACAGTTAGTCCAAATATATCAGCAAACCAGACGGCAGACAGAATCAACAAAGCATGTGGCATAAAAAATGTAGATATTATTAATAAATTATTTTTTGTCACAGGCTGACCTGATTGATATTGAAATGGCGAGACTAATTTTAGATACTAAATTGAGGATTATAAAAAAATATATCGCCCAATTTCGAGTCAGTCTGCGCAGCGAGGGTTCCGTACCACCATTTTGCTATTTGGATGTTCTGCTATACAGACCAAAATTGAAAATTTGGGGCGAAACAAAGATTCCTTATTGTTTTTTCTAAAGCACTAACCCGTGCTAGGGAATAATTTAAACATTTATAACACGGTATGCGGAAGGTTGCGGGTTCAAGTCCTGTCCCGAGTGAATTTTTTCAACTTATTATAAATGTTTAAAAGATTCCTTAAATAAAACAAAGATTTTTCATGTCAATAAGGGCACTTTTTTTCGAGTAAATACCGCTTTTGACGGTTCACATCAGTAACTGTGAATTTGTGTGATTTATTTAATGAATGAGTCTTCTTCTGGGTCTGGCGTTTTACTAAAATCCAACCAATGCGAGTGAAACAGAAATCGTTCAAAAATTTTTCCCCTTTTACCTACAATGTTTATTTTCCCTCTGAAATCAATTTGCCGAGCGACCCCGCTACTGTGTGTGACGAGCGCATGTGACATTGAGTAACATTCGGAGCTAATATTATTACAGCGCTTTCTAGCTGACGTAGTCTTTGCCTATTATCCTAAACACACAAGGGGCGTTTACCTACGTCTTTCCCCTTTGGTGAACTAGTGGCGTACAGTTGACAGCACATCCCCAAACACTTTTTAATGCAATGTCACCCGTGAAGTAAGCGAATAAGAGCACGCGTACATTGATTAGCTGTCGACTGTAAGTATTGCCTTTCAACACCACAACTTTCCTGATATTGTGTTGATCTAAATTTAAATGTTTCGTTTAGATAATAAAAAGCAAGTATTTTATAGATGTATGAAAAATTACGCAACTTTCGGCTAACTGTTCCAAAGCACTAACGAAATTTTGCTTGCGTGATGGCTGAAATAACTCTGTTCATCGTATAACAAAGCTTTGATAACTAGCGGTGCAAAAATTTTACTCTATCTTACCGCTAGAGATCGCGAAAACGAACGAGCGCTAACAACTCCGAAAAAAGTGGTAAGCCTGCCACTAGCTCATTACACAACTATCTCGCAGAGTACAAAGGGTAATGTGCGTAACCCAGGTAGATGGGCTCAAATGCGTCATACGGATTGTACTGTGTGTGACGGGAGCTCATACACGGATGCGGAGGTTTTAGTGCGAATCTGTATGTATAAAACAGGACCGTGACACACTGACGTCAGTCAAAACCGAAAGCCGAAACCACTGGAGGTACAGAAATTTTGTTCCCTTCCTTGCGGGGCATTAGGAAAGGATGTCGTGAAAATCGTACACTAATCGTGCGGGCTCCACAAGTTGGTTTGTTCACGGGTCTCCAGAGGACCTTATTCAAGTGTTCAAGTGAATGGCGAACGCACCAGCAATTACAAAACCCGATGACGTCTTTCAGCGTCCGAATTAAGATCTACATCTGAATTGAGGTCATGTTTGCCGAATAAGAACGTTAAGAACGTCCTGAAGCAGCGTTTTCCCATACAAACGTAGTTCCGGTTTAATTTCTAAACTACAGGCTGGATTTTTCTGAAACTTGGTTTATATCAGTAGATGACGAATATGGAGGTTTGCAAATAGTTTTTATAATAAAAAAAAAATTGCCTGAAAGAAATTAGAGCGATGCGTTTTTCGCGCCGAAAAAGGGGTTACTTTCAGCTGTAATTTACTTATATTATTACACTGTCTATTGGAGTCTAACTACCTCGGGAACATCAATAATGTGTTGTACTTGTCAGGAAAAGAAAGATTTTTGAAATACCTAATAAAATGTAGAAATGGCAGCTGAACTACGAAAAAATTTGGGAAAATAGATCTATTACATTACAACTAAAACTAGATACTCGCAAAAGGACACGAACACACGTAGACTCATACAGGCGCATTGCCTCTCACTTTTCCCGCGCCCCGTCTCGCTCTGGGTGAAACAGCTATAGAAAACAGTGTTTCACGCGCTTGGCCGTCACTGAGTTCCCACTGTCCTGAAGGGGCCTCTTAACATCACGTTGGGATGTTACAACGCAAACAACAACTGCAGACTATAGATAATTTTGGCTTACTTTTATTAACTCGGTTATTATTTTCTCCCTAAAGCCCTACCTACAGAACTTGTTCATTCAGCCTCGCACAAAAGCGAAAGTTAATCCCCAGAAGGAATGATGTCATATCCCCCGAAATGGACTTTTGTGGTGGGCGCACTAAAATACTAAAATGATATAGAATTTCTCATTTTATCACCGCGCGGACTTTTATAACGCAAAGATATAACGGGATAACGTTGAAGACCTCCCAAAAACGAAAAAGGCCATTACTAAAAGCCCTGTCTTTTTTCGAGGACCAACTTAAAGCTTTTGTGATGTGCCTATTGGAAAACAGGTTCCATCGAACGCCGAAGAGCACTTTTACCTTACACGGGTGCCTACAGGGAGACAATAGAACAGAGCAAAAGTACCGTACAAAACATGCGATGAGTGAATAGTCCGTGAGTTAGATTAATCAAATATCTTGCTGGATACGGAGTGGCGTGTTTCACGCCTTAATATCTCGAGCCTTGTTTTGTTTTTTATAACTATAAGTCATCATTATGATTGATGTCCTAACATGGCACTCTAGTATTATCTACGTTTCTTAAGACATTTTCTTCGGACAAAAGCCTGACAGGTGTGGCCATTTGGAAGGGACAAGTATTTTTGCACTGTCATACTAAGACGATGCTTGCTGCCAGTCAAGTCTCTCTTTTCGTCTGATCTTCTGTCCTCCTACGTCGTCGTGGAGAATCGTGTACCTACAACATGTCGTATGTAAACAAATTTCCGTAGTTCATAACTCAATTGACCTCGTAGGGAAGCGTGGCTGAAACTAGATTAGAAACACGGTAGAGTGTAGAGGCACGACGTACTAGCTAAACTAGACAGAGGGCCAACGACATACATGACTGCCGAGGTACTGAAACAGTAAGTACTCGTATGTGCAAGTGCATGGTAACTTGGACAGTCACCGGTCTGTGTGTGGGTTCTGTTTCTGTACAGTGCTCTAGTGTTAAGCGAACTGTAAACAGATATAGCACGGCATAATAGAATTGTAGAGTACCTACCTACTTACTATAACTGTAATGGCGTGAAGGGGAAAAGGCATATTCCCAGCAGTGGGCCAATTTGGACTGAAAATGAAGATGGTGATAATGTGTATAATACGAAAGAATACAAAAGTAGGCAGCTTTGGTAGAGCAGAGGATGAAATAAAACTGGTAGAGTATTTGGAACTGGGCGCCTATTCGCTCAAAATCCACTGCAGTTTTCAGCTGTCAAAACATGTGTTTCGCTGGGAAATAGCTCTTGTGGATTCATGCAGTGTTTTTTTTGCGAATTCAAGAGCTGGTGGTCTAGATGCTAGTTATTGTAGTTAGTTTGTCATTTACAACAAGGGTTTATTTATAGCCGGCAACTGTTTTCCCACGAGCAATGTATTCTGGAGCGAGTGTAGTGGGACCTCTATCTGTATCAGTTATGTTCCTACTTCTTGGTAGACTCACTCCTGTTGTTCTTGCGGATCCGATCCGAGCCATTTATCATTCGAGAGCGAGCTCCGCATCCGCAAACGTTGAATCTAACTGAATGACAGATGGTACCTTAGGAGAAACTTTGTATAAATTAAGGTAGGGCACAAAAGGTATGGTTTGAATAGCTTTAAAAAGGAAACCAAGCAATATCAGCCAAGTGAATTGTGACGGAAAACTGGTCTCTATTGGATGGTCAGTTCGGTTCTTGCCCCCTTTCTGCTATTGCCCCCTTAGTAGTGTGATTCCCATAGTATTTGTAGCGAATTGCCCCACTTTTTGAATATAGTGCGAAATATTACGTTACTGGCTCACTGATTGATTAAGCTCACTGTCAGTAGAGAGAGAAGATCTATGCACTGTCAGTATAATAAGTTTACGTTTACGTTTGTAATTGGACGTTTTTTAAAGCTTTATGAAAGTCTGCTAAGTGTTCTCTTTGAATATTTTTTTTCCTTACCTCGGTAATTTATAACCTACTTATACAAAACAAGGTACAAAGAGAAATGTTTTGAATAATTAAAATATGTCTGAAACATCGTGGAGCATAATCTGATTTTACATTTAGATATTTACGGAGCAACATAATTCAGCTGCGAAGATTTATCTTAAACACGTAATGGTACTGGTAATGTAATCTGGTAACTTAATTAAGAAAAACTAGTTATTATATCTCCAAAAATATATATATTCTATCTATCTCAGAATGGTGGCTGGCGAAGATTTCACCAATGGCGATGATAATATGCTCATGAAAAAAAATTCTAATATACCTTGTATTATTGATCATAGAAAAATACTAGGTCAAAGCCTTATGATTATTGGAAGAGCGCAGTAACCGTAACATTAGTATTGCTAGCAAAACATAGCATGGCCTAAGCCTTCGAGTGAGCCTCATAACATAATACGCTCTAAGAAAGCGTTTCCCAAACCTTGAAACCTTCAGGTCTGAATTTGTGTCACCTGTCAGTTGCCATGCGTAGTGCATACATTCCCTGCGTCATCAGCTCTGCTTCGAATTCCTGTCAGCGTGTACTTGACCGTAAGTATATTACACGCAGACTGACTTTCGGACCTCAGAATGCAAATAAATAAAGCCTTATAATAAGGTCAGTCCGTCTAATAACCACCCTTTCCTAACACGCTATCAGTTTAGTTTACATGTTTGCTGGGAGTTCCACTTGCAGTTTGGTTTTACGAACTCGCATGAGTAGTAAACAAGCCAGTGAACTTCTCACGAAAACCCATTGAGCAAGTCCATAAGTAGAGTTACAGTTTGAGTACCTCAGGTTATAGCTCCACACACCGCACAATAAGAGAGCCATTTCTTCTGCTAGATTAGCTCTGCTCGTATACCGAGTGGGTAAATAGAACACTGGAAGCAATACGGAAACTGGAAAGATACCCGGGACTTGCAACAATGTTGAGGAAACTGTGTGGGTACAAAATAACCTACCTACTTCACTATGTCGCTTGATACGGATAATCGTGATACGACCTCAGCTTTTACAATGTGTTACTAAATAGCCCAGTGGGGGTCTCAGCTTACATTATTTGCGGCAAAAGTGCCAAATCTAAGCTTGAAAGTGGGGAGGACAACTGTTGGTGGCCGAAAAACCCCGAATGGAGATAATTTTGGCTCCATACAACTTTTGGGCTGATTCTCAAAGTGCCGGACTAACAAACATACTACTACTACGAGTAGATAAATGATGTGACCGCTGTTTAGATGGAGTAGGCTTTCGTCCTAGCTCACAGGAAAAACGAAGCAATATAAGCCGCGGGTGTTCTCACGACTTAGATGGAAAACCAATCAATATTTTAGGGTCAACCCTGAAAGTATAGAGTTTTTGTATGGTAAGATTTCGATAAGCTTCCATAAAATTTCAACATAGTTGGTTTTAATAAAATAATATTCCATCCAACGTTATGGCAGGATACTCGCACTAAACACTAGTGTCTGAATAGGTAACATGTGTCTAGATTCTAGATTATAATTAGTTTCCGTCTCACAGAATTACCTACGTTAGCCCCATACCACGCTAGCAAAGACAAACTTTGAGCTAACCTAATAAAACTGCATGGAACTACGGATACGCTATTCCGGCATGTTTTTCTTCTCCATATGTGGGCCACATACAGCGAACTGGCACGTATATACCTCGGGAGTATTATCACAGATATCGACCGTTTTAATAGTCTTTTTTTGTGACGTTTTATGAAAACAAAAATATTAGGGATATAGTAGTAGGTACAAATTTTGTCGAGTAGTATGAAATAAAATACCACACATACGAAATAAACAACATTGCAGTCTAAGTAGGCACATAAATAGGACGTGACCACAGACTTTAAAGACGTGACCTACACGACACGACACTTCTTCAAGTTAAGAGCTACCATGGAGTATTCTCGATAAGTCCAGCTTCCGACTTGTGCTCAGGCTAAGGGATTTGCAGTTTGTTAATTAACTTTTTACTGCAGGATAGCCCTTGATCCAGCCATCAACAAAGGTGAAGTCAATGACGTCTTTTATCGTGCATATACCGTATGGTAATGGGCTGCATTGTACAACTTGGAACTAAGAGACACGTGCCTCGCTTTGCATATGTTTGCAACTAACTTTTATTGTATTTGCTAGAGTCGGCAATCGTGTACAATTTTGTCGCCAGCATTAAACATGAGATACAGAGTGAATTATATGATCACGAACGGCAAATACGGTGAGTGATGAATTATTAATTTAGCGACACGACTGGCATCTGTCTGTCTGTCTCTTTATTGTGTGTTGAGGTCTATCTTTGGCTTAGCAAATTCAAGCAAAGCGCTCAAAGTAAGTCAAACATTCTAGAGACTAATTCAAATGACATTGCCTTTAGCGATGTGGATGAAACCAACACAAATTAAATTGCATATTTTTCAATTAAGCCAAATCAAGCCAAATCAAGCCACTACCGACCGATGGAGTGATGATTTACATATTCTTTGCAGTCAACTTATTGACTCGTGAGGTCGAAAAATAGTATTTTTAACCGACTTCAAAAATGGAGGAAGTAGTACACACGACAGCACGTCAGACTGTACACTTTTGTTGTAACGTCACCCCTAACGTAACCGAGTAGAGTGCTAGCGTGTTAGCGTCGACGTGCTGTCGTGTGTACTTACTCACCCCACCCGTACTTTTTTTTGTTTGTTACCTCAGCACTTTTTCTAGGCGGACCGATTTAAATGTCTTAGTTTTATGTTTGTCAGGTTCTGTAAGTCGCAGCGTCTTAGATGGGCCGGTCACCTGGAGAGAATGCCAGACACCAGAGCCGCAAAGGTAATGAGCAAATGGAAACAACAGCAGAAGAGACCAAGAGGCAGGCCCAAAAAACGTTGGATTGACTGCATAGAAGAAGACCTCAAGAAGATGGGCAAATACACCAACTGGCGAAAAGAGGCAAGGGCCAGAGACAGATGGAGATCTACTGTGGAGGAGGCCAAGACCCACAAAGGGTTGTAGCGCCAAAGGAAGAAGAAGAAGAAGTTTTATGTTTGTAAGGGTATGGAAGATCTGATGAAGAACTTCGGAGATCGAGAACGGAACTCCTCAACAGACACCAGCAGATTACGTGCAATCAGTGCAGTAGCTTAATAAGTGTACCTTTTCACAGGTGAAGGCGTTTTTTTACTTTTTGGTAATTTGCCCTATTTCGTACATCAATGTTCATACATCGTGAGGAAACCCGCGGCTTAGTTGGCTCCGCACGTATTGACCCGTCTTTCCTGTGGGCTAGGCCGACTAAGCTGTCAGGGTGGTTTAGGTGCTGGGCAAGCCTACTCCATCTAAAACAATGTCACAGGCAGTGCAGCGCCGAGTGGTCTCTTCACCCATCTAGTGTGAGTGAAGGTGCCACTGGACGCTGTATAAATCATCTCATTACGCAGATGCAAAGGCCTTAGTATACATCAATGTTGTATAACATTCCTTTCAATCTGGCACTTGCCCTGCTTCCTCGCTACCAAGACTTTATATTCAATTCGATTTGCATGTTGTTAGCGTCACTCTGATATTGCATGCACATTTCAAATGGCACTCGCGAACAGCAACGCTTTAACATCATTTGACATCGCGGACGGGAGACAAGGTTTTCTCCTTTCAGGGATACGGGCACAATCGCGATAAAGTTGAGTATTCACTCGCGATAAGTTGGGTTCAGATACACTTGTACAGTCGACATGAAGAGGCATACGTCTAGCAGTGGACGAATAAATGCTGAAGAAGAAGTACAGACGAACTTTACCCACCATCATCATCAGCCCGTTAACTGTTGCCATATCCCATTGTTATTACCCTTTTTCTTTTAGGTTCAGAGTATTGCTACAAACTTTCTTTCTCTCTTTCTCTCTCTCTCTCTCTCTCCCTCTCTCCCTCTCTCTATCTCTCTCTTTCTTTGCCAGCGCAGGCTCAGACACACATCTTCCAAGTAATAAAAGGAAAGAACTGGAATATAATTATCGATATTTCTTTCTTAAATTATCAACTCCCTCCAATATTCATCCGCCGCTGAGGAAATGCCTCTTCGTATCTATCGCTAATACTCACGATCCTGATCAAGCCAATTCTCACAATCCTGTGCCAAAATCAATCACTGCTTTCCGGCTACTTGGGCTTTGTCGTCGGAAGGGGGACCACATGCTTGGGGGTCTAACAGTTCTCTTTCCCTCTCCACCACTCCACTCAGCAATGGACTTCGTCGATCTGCCATCAGGTCGAGATAATGACAGAGCACGATTGCTGTTCGCGAGTGAGTTCCCGGCTCTAACCACGGCTCTTTGAACTCGAAACTCAAAGAGAGTTCTCAGTAACTAATGGCCAAGAATGGCCACGAACCTGTCCATTATTACAAACTTGTAATTCATACCACGGCCAAAGTTAACTTGTACCTCAACCTTGAACAATGTTAGGCTTTATTTCAGGGACAGTACGATCCAATATTTCGCCTTAGGACCTGTGTACACCTTAATGAAGTTTCGGCAATTTATTCCAGTAGCGCGATACGCCTGCCGTCGTGAATTATGAGTGGATTTGACTTATTTATTACTATTAGTTTCATATCGTCTGAGCGGGTAAATGGGCAGCCTTCTCTTTAGATTTCATTCGAGCGAGTGACTTTCGCTTAAATCAGATGGAAACCCAATTGATTGGATGTGAAGTATGACAGATTTTGATCGCTCTATCTCTCTTTTCCAAGATTATCTGGGATAACGGCAAATTGGAAAAGGAAAGGCTCCGTAAAACTACGTTTTTTGCTATCAAACCACTATCTGTGAATCTGACCCTTATTGACTCAACTTTCATATTCGGGGTTTTGTTTCGTTCGGCACATCTGCACAAACATATTAAGCAATACAAAATAAACATTTATCGTGAATCATAGTTCCATCATACTGATTTCATTAGCAAGAGTCAAATTGAAGGCATATTTCAGCAATCACCATTAAGGGTCATATTCGAGGCTTTCATCGGCAAGGGAGGTTGGTAGTATCGTAAAGCGAAACGCGGTTTTTTTATTAGCCACACTTTACTATCCCATAACAAAATTATGGGAGTCGCCAACAAAGATTAATAGCTTCGCGAGACCTAAAGGCGAAGCGGCGAAGGAGAATTTGGACGTGATTTGACGTATAAAAATGAAATAAACATGAGCTGGGGGATATTGGGGTTGAGGCACCTCCATTTTCGAACAAAACAACGTGCTTCGAACTAAAATTACTTTCGTAAGCACTAGACTGCACACGGATTGGATACGAAGTTTTCTATTGATGAGTAACCAACCATCCTTCAGCAGAATAATAATACGACACGTTCTTTCTGAAGCACCAGTGTAAAGTAAATAAAAATGCCATCTGGAAATCATGTGAGGAGCGTATACCAGCCAATCACAGCAAACAAAAATTTGCTTGTAGGCCACGGCGGCAACACCAACTTTCGTAGAGCCATTATCCTTCCTTTAAATGTTTTTAGTACAATAAAGAATATTCTATTCTTTCATTTGAATTTCTTTGGACCAGGGAGAAATTTCAAACAAATGGTTACTTTTTTCGTCGGGATTTCCTTCCAGAATATCCAGTTCGAGTTTACAAGGAGGCTCATTCCACCAAACGTGACAAGTAGAGGCAATCTTATCGCCGTAGGTAATCAAGGCATACATTACCTGCATGTGACTGTGAAAGCTACAATTCTCAACAACGTTTCTAGAAAAGACACAAGGCGTCGTAATTTTAGTGGCAGTCGGGCTGTATTTTAACTGGCCGAATCTAATTTATTTTAATTCCTCAGAAATTACGGCATTAAATTCTAATGCCCCAGACGACTCAGGGAAAATAAATTAAAGCGTTTTCATGTAAATTGAAATAGTAATGTCTTTTGGAATAAGCGAAAAGGCCGAATTAATCAGGGGTACTTAAAGGAATACGAAGAATTCGCTTTCATTTAACATGACATTTGGTTACGAATCAAACATAAATGGAACATTATCTCTGGAGGTAGAAGGTTCATGGAACGACTGAGTAAACAGGTTTTGGTACTAATATGGAAGTAGAAGACATAAAAATATAATGAGAATCCTATTCAACTTTCGTAAAAAAAAAATTATACCTGAACTGAACTCACCAAAATAACGAACGAACAGCTTTTCTTTTTCGTTGCCTACATTCTTCTAACTTTTGACACAACCAAAACATATTCATATTCCATTATAAGTTTCCAGATTCCACTACTCACAGCAAAATGTGATGACTAACCAACATTCGCTGCTCTTTCGAATAGTTTTAACTTTTTAAGCATTTGTATGAGAACTTCGACATTGGTTAGGTTTGTCCTAAACGTCCAGCTTATACGGAGCAAGCGTTCGTCGGTAGTCATTTCATCTACTCACAGCTGCGTAAGGCTTTCCCATTCGCGTCATCCTCCCCGGTCTATCGCTGCACGTATCCACGGACCCTTAAAAAAACTAAGGCCTTTGCATATACGTAATGAGATGATTTATGCAGCCGTTCAGTGGCACCTTCTAGATGGGTGAAGAGACCACTCGGCGCTGCAGTGCCTGGGAAATTGTTTTAGATGAGTAGGCTTGCCCAGCACCTATCTATACCGTCCTGACAGCTTAGTCTGCCTAATCCACATGAAAGACAAGTCAATACGTGTGGAGCCTACTAAGCCGCGGGTTTCCTCACGATGTGACCTTGTGGACCCTATGGACTTGGATATTGTCGTCTGATTGGGCTTCAATCGGACTAGTATCGCCCTTTAGTTCTCCCAGGCCTAAGCAAAGCTCTCAGCAAAGACAGCACTTTAGACTGAACAGGTCGGAATGCTGTCGACTGTACAGTATAGTACAAGTAAGCCATCGACTGCATTAGCCTCGGATGACGACATCGGCGATGTTTAACGAGACACACTATTAGCGCTTATCGGAGGAAATGGGGGCCCGTCGACAGCAGAGTGGGAACAGATAGAGGCTCCTCTTAGGACAAGGACCTATTTATCTATCAAGCCCATAAATGGAGCTCAGTGTGGTTATATGCTTGTTCTCTGTCACTCCAACCTCCCCGGCCCTTCGCTATTCGTCCTAAGCTGTGGTCATTTATTTGGCATAGAAAGTGGTGCCCGGAGTAATGGAGAGCTATGGTGCTGGTGTGACAGCGATAATTTGTTTCTCCTTATTGTAAAAAACTATTTGTTGGCTGTTGGCAGAATGGGCGTATTAATATGCGAGCTTGAGGAAAGGCGCATAATTATATTACGTACAACTGAGTTGTTTTGAGAGTCTTATGTCTCTGATTAGGTTTGACAGGAAGTGGTGATGCTGATAATGCTGATAATTATTGTTGGCTGTTAGCTTCCTGTTGACTGGCAATGACCGATCTTTGGTACCTGAAAAAACGTCAGCCCAATTCAATAATGAATATCATCTTTCCTATTTTATTTCTGAGCATCTAATACAGTAGACGTTCTGTAAATTTGAATTTTGTGTGCCGCACTGAATAATAATAATATTGTCATTCAGGATGTTATTGAGGCTGGTGGCCCACGATTTGGTACTTGGGGTTTTATTGACTGGATCGCCGGAACAAACAAACTTGTCAGTGTTGTCACTGGCCGCTGACAAAGTGTTACAACTATTGAGGCTGTTGGCTTTGGTACACTTGTTAATATTGATGAGTGGGTCACCGGATGTCACGGCAATAAGGTCCTGACAGCACAATCGCTTGTCCTGCTCCCAAACTAGGATAGGCATATAGATTCAGATCAAATTGGTGATCACGAGTCGTGGTGAACCGGGCTATGGTGGCCCTGGAAGACTCCGCTTTTGTCTAAATTGTTTTTCGTCATTTTGACACAATATCTTTATAGCAAGCGTAGATACAGCCGAGTCTATGTGAGGGCCTCTGGTGTAATTTAGAATTTGTAGTCAATTTGCTGTCTTAACCTTACATTAATTCTACGAATTTGATTATAACCCGTGTCCTCTTGTGGATTGTAGGTTACATTATTTTGAAATTGTCTTTCTATCCATCCAAAAACCTTAATCGATGTGACATCTGACTCTATGAATCAGTGATTTAGGTCCAGTCTATTTTGGTCCATGAATTATTCAGGTTACATCCCTTTGAAATTGTCTTTCTGCCTGTCCAAAAACTTTAATCGATGAAACAGTCTAATGACACATGTATGAGACATCTATCTCTATGATTCAGCGATAGCTTCATTGGGTTTTCGATAAGCCACATTCGCGTCACAGAATTGGACTCCACTTTTCTGCCTTTGATTTATTGTTTCAGTACACAGAATTTTTATATCAATGGGACCGAAAAACTCGCAAGTAAACACGTTTGGAGAACACTTCACTAATTGTAAAAGGGCTGTTTTGATATTGATATTGCCATAAGCCAGAATTGGGTCGCTCATCGACCAAATATTGACGTGAGGTTTGTCAACTGTTAAGAATATTGATATAACCCGTGTCATTAAAGAAAACATTTAGAACGGAGTTAAAAACCAAGCGTTGTCTCGCTTTGATTGTATTAATTAGAGCGAGAGGGCGAGTGTTTTGAAGTCCATCCTAAATGTATTCTTTAATGACACGGGTTATACTCGTGCTTACATTAGATACTAGCTTCAACCCGCGGCTTCGCTCTCTTGAAATAAGTTTTAAGTTCTGAGGAATTAAATTAAAACAAAAAATATTTTTTTTTTTAAAATGCTTGCTTTGTCGCCAAACAATCTCTGCAAGAAAATGTCACATTGATCCGTTTCTGCGTCGACAAACCAACCAATTAACTTAATTCGACAATATTAGTACGTTTAGCTAAGTAGTTAGTAAATAACTATACAGATACATCACGATCAGATACATGAACTACTTCGAACGAAACCCATGTTGTCTTAATTTCCATGTCACTTTGCTAGATTTAGCCCGTATAAGCCAAACTTCGGGATGCCATCGCATCAAATAAAAAAAAAACATTTCAGGGTTCCATAAGCAATGATAGCAGAACGACCTATCCCATTCTTACCTGCATGGCTAAAGAGCCTCAGGGAACGACTTCTAAGTATGTTTTTTATATTTGCCTGTACAAATTCTGGTTTTGTGGGAATCAGGGTTCGAAGTGATAATTATCATTGATAATTATTATCTTTGATAATTATCCAGATTGTTATCTTGATTGATAATTATCTTGATAAGTATAATCGAAAATATTTGTCGGATTTTCGTTTTGTGTTGAATGTGTATCACCGAAACAAAGTAAATTGAAGTTGTTTTTTTAATTCTTAGCGTAACTTTACTTGTGTACAAACATAAATAGATTGTTTCTTAACTATTTTCTACTTACTAAACTGCTTGCATCTAACGCAAATGTTGATATGTATTTTTTTATGTAGCCTCTACGGTGTCCCACTGCTGGGCAAAGGCCTCACCACTTCGAGCCCACACAACTCTATCCGATATCAGTTAAAAAAGGCAAGGTTTATATTTGTTTGATAGTTATCGGGTAATTATCATGATAATTATCGTGATCATTATCAAAGGGCATATTTATCTTGATAATTTCAAACCCTGGTGGGATTCTGGTATTTTGGTCATCTGGTATTTTGGGAATCTGGTATAGTGGAATGAAATGATAGTTAGAGGCCTTTGCCCTGCAATCTGACATTCTAATGGTGCTCATAAAATGTAATAAATTCGTTTTTAAAGCCGTGTTTTTGCGGTCAAAATGCGCTTGTTCAAGTCTACTATGATGACAACTACTTAGGATGCTTATGCTTCTGTCTGTTTGGTCGTTTTCATCCAAGTGCACTAAAATGGCCGGTGTACACGATCAAATAAGCATCATAGGAGTAATAGTAGTAGTGAAAACGTGACTTAAAGACGACCTCAATCTTGAATTCAATTCCGAACAGGAGAACACATCTTCTAGCGCACACATTATGCCAAGACAACTTCAAGGCCTGACGCAATAGTATCGTAGAGCAGTAAGAACTAAGAACACACGTTCTAATGGCAAAGAATTTGTATTCCGACTACGTCACGGCATTGGCGCCATGCCACATTCGCATCAAGACACTACGTAGAATCACACAGAAGATTTCGGTTCAAGATGAGACTTTCAAGCATCTTGGCCAACCTTTCTCGAATTTGTCTTTTGTTACTTCGTCTTGTCTCGATCGTTTGATTCGAGCGAGAATCTCGAAATAGAGTCCGCGCCACCACTGAAGTTCGATAGACGTGGCGCTAGCGCAACGCACAAAATGTTTCCAGTGTTAGGTGTAATAGGCGTAGTTCCCCGAGTTCCCGTAAGACTTGAGTCGTGGCGCGCACTCTATTTATCTATGTAGATGTAGATTTCTGGCAGCAATATTTTTTGACATATCAGAGATTGAAGAAGAGACCTGACGGCCAGCCAACTTTAGTGGAGAAGCAAACAATGAAGACAGTGAAGACTATAGTAACTGAAGTGTCAAATTAAGTTGGTAGTACGTTTGTAACCTTCTGTGCCTACATTCGGCGTTTAGGAGCACTATACTACAATACAACAAACTTATAGTGCCGCGCGGAAATGTTATTTGTTTTCATTGCACCGTCTCGACGGTCGTGTTAGCATAAACACTGAACACAGTGCCCCTTGTGTCCGGGGGGACTTTTGTGGACATTTTTAAGCCAAAACACACATTCCTTGCCCGACAGCTAGAAGTACAGTCGAAACGGTGTTTATTAATTTTACGGACCACCCAAAATTAAAACTGCCTACTACGTCCACCAAAATGCAAAGAATTCCTTCACGGGTGTAAGCGGAGGACGTACCAGCTCACTGGCTTAAGTGCATGAGAAGCCGATCTAAGGTCTTAATTAAGGGTCAATGAAAGTAGCGTGGCATGAAATGCACAATTTTCAGTTTATTTTTATTTTGTAGCTAAACTGAGCAATTTTTGTTCAACGATTTTGGTTTCACAACAATAAAGTTATATTGTTTCCATTATACTGAACAACAAAAGCTGATTATGACATTTGCTAGAACTTTTAGTTTTTTGGGAAGACCATTAGTTTGTCGGCCAGATAACAAATCAGCTTAATTATTGTTGTTTTGGTGTTTAGAATCATGAAAAGAATACCATTTTATTGCCGTGAAATAAAAATAGCTGAACAAATCTCAGTTGAGCAAAAAAAATTTTAAAAACTGTATAAAAATTAAACTTTTCTACCACGCTACTTTCCTTTTTGTACCACTCATAACACCCAGAATAAAGGACGATATCGATAGCGTGATGCAGTGCTTTCATTGGAACAGGCGGTGTTTGTCGATATGGTCGGATCACGATACAGGTGCCGACAATATAACCCATAGTCATTGGCAATTTGTGGCATGACTTTCGCATGGTCCTGCTCGCTCAATAAGCAGGCTTATCTGCTTACCCCTTCGACTGCAAGAACGTGACTGTGTGTTCTGTTACGTAACATAACCTCAACCTTGACCACAAAACCCGGGGCTCCACCACCTGCTAGCTGCATGCTGAGCCACCTGCCGGCATCAATTAGCAATTAAGGCATTTCAACCGGCGTACGTCGAATCGTATTAATACATCACGTAGGTACTAAAAAGGCCAAAGTACGAATCGGGCATAATACCCTACTCGTGCAAGGTCTCGGGGGTTTGCCGCACCGAACGATGGAAAACAACTCTGAAGAAATATGTAGGTAGAGCGAAACTTCAATAACCAGTCATCGAGTACCGAAAGAAGGGAGGTCGTGGAGAGTAAAGTGACGAAAATTTGCGCATATACCATAAACAGCATATTTCATAAACGGCTGAACCGATTTTGAACATTTGCTGGTTTATGAACGCGTGTGCGTCAGATAAATTAAACGTAGTCTTAATCGACCGGGGGGTAATTGTCTAACTTTTGAATCTATCGCGATCCCTTTTAAAATGACGTTTGTCTGACGAACTTCAGACTGCTTTTATTTGACACCAACTGTCATTGAAAGCTATTGGGATAGGGATAAGTAAGTCTATGGGGATAGGGATTGTGACTCGTTTATGAAGGATATTGAGTGAAGAAAATACCTAGCAAAATCCTTCACTCAATCAATATCATTCAATTTGAATGGCGTTTTGAGTCATCCATTTTGTTAGCACTTGTCATTTAAAACTTACAGTTCCATTCTATTTCGCAATCACGATCATAATCCCGATACCTTTGAGGGGGATCGTGATAGATTCAAACGTTAGACAATTGCTCCCCAGCAAAGTCGATCGCCCGATTATCCGCGTCTCGAAATAGACGTTCATTCAAATCTGTTGGCACGTCACGTCGAGCGGGCAGACAAAACGGCAGGGGCGTGGTGGGATCTGTCACTCGGTCATACATCACTCGCTGTGGAATGTGTGTGGAAAGAACCCATGATGACGTCTGTCTTTTTCTACGAATCGTAGTAATGATAAATAATTACAAATACCTTCCGGACTGCGACTTCGTAGAAGCTGAGTGAATTAGTTAGCCAGCCAGCCAATTCGATGGTCACGTCTACATTTAGTCTATGTCGTATGTGTCAATCCTACTTTATCTAAACATTTCCCAGAGTCCGAGTGGTAACTTGACCAATTTAGTGTGAGTGGAGGTGTCACTAATCTACAACAGATGCTGCTGAATTTATATCATCAAAACAATATCAACACGCTATAATACCGCATGGTAAGCTGCTCAACCCGCGCGGCATAAGTGTGTCAAACGAACAAAAACGGATATCCTAGCTAGCTTGTCGCTGACTACGTAAGTACCTATTTGTTATAATTATGTATGTTTCCAGAGGCATTCCTGACGTAGTTTCCAAGGAAAGCTCCTCCTTGTAATTTGAAACAGAAAACGCCTACAGTCACAAGCAGCGGTAATCAAAGCGGGCGGGATTTGCTTTCGCTCCGCTTTATTAAAGGTACCATTGTAGCTATTACGGGCGGAAAAAAGGAAAACGGCGGCTACTCTCGCTGGACGATGCAAAATAGACGCTAATATGTACTGTAGAGTCGTTGCGGAATACAGTCCGTTTTTACAATAACCATTACAGACCGAACCGAATGAAGAATTCGTCGACGTTCAATACTTTAGGCTCGCTGAAAGACTTTTCTTAATAAATAACTCCGCCTTTGTACTTAGAGTGTAAATAAATAGTTACAATTACAAAGCAGAGATATAATTTCGTTCTCGAAAAGGATTTATTTCCTCGTGTATTTCCTCGGATATTTCCTAGGTCGCTTGGCACTCTTGGCACCGGCCGGCCGCATTATGGCCCAGTGTTGTATGTAGCTCGTTTCGCGCACACTCTCTGCCACTTGCCCTGACTGAGCCTTCTACTTCTAGTGATCGCGTTCAGTAGTCGCCACCGGTGGCCCACATGTCAGCGTCATTTCCTTTCCTACATTTCCACGCAATCTAAGAATGCCTTTTCGAGATTCTGACAATCCGAAGTAATGCCATGGCACTGATAATTGAACTCTTCCGCCCGCCGGCCCTGTGATTATCCCGATCTCTTTTTCCGTCGATTAGGGATGACTCTGACGCGAATCTGGCACCCGACGACCCGTGAACTGACGACGGACCTTGGAGGATTCGGGGTCTTATTGTCTAACTGTTATCCCCACTGGTGCCAGAACGACCAAATTTCGGTTAACGTTTTTCGACCACGAGAAGGTCGCTCTGCCGGTCAAGGGGGGGTATAATACATATATCACATTCCTATTTCCCTAGTAGTCCTTTCAGCGATAAGATCGCCATTGTAATTATATTTTTAAGAAAATGTCTAGATGTCTATATAAATGTTCTGGTGTGCTGTACATAGCTTTCTATCTAAAACTAGATAATGCATGGTCAATCACACGATACATGGGGACAGACGTGGGACTTATGGAACTGTCTAAGTTTTGAAACACAGTTTCTAACAGAATGAATGAAAACGCCCGCCGTAGGTACAAATCATTTAATGATAGTGCGTGAACGATTTTGCTATTTTGACACTCAACTCAATCAATATCTTTGTTTCGCGATTCGCGAATATCAAAACGATTCGCAATCGCTGACAGTTCGTCATTCAACATCTTTCTAATGAAAAATGTATAGGAATCTTGATAGATTTAGAAATTAATCCATTGGACCCATGTACTCTGCGGCTTAATGGTCTAACTTTTGAATCTATCTCGATCACCTTCAATGGTATCGGGATCATGATCGTGATTGCGACTTTAGAATGGAGTTGTCTAAGTTTTAAATCACAATCGCTAACAGAACGAATGAGTCAAAACGCCATACAAATTGAATGTTATTGAGTGAACGATTTTGCAATTTTCTTCACTCAATATTCCTTCAAAATCGAGTCGCAATCCCTATCCCTATCTCAATCGCTTTTAATGACCGTTAGTGTCAAATAAATGCAGTGTGAAGTTGATCAGCACCCTTCAAACGTCAAATTGAAACGGATCGCGATAGATACCAAAGTTAGACAATTAGGCCCCTGGACCAACCGTCCCGTGAGGCAAGGCCATAATGACGCACGTGCAACCGGCTGGATTCATTTATTGCTGTTAATTGACGGAGCAATTAAGTGGCGTCTATATTTTGCCGAGATTGGAGTAGTGATGCGATGCAGCGAGTGGGCAATCTAATTATTAATATAACCCGTGGCATTAAAGAAAACATTTAGGACGGAGTTAAAAACCTAGCGTTGTCTCACTTTGACTGTATTAATTAGAGCGAGAGGGCGAGGGTTTTGAAGTCCATCCTAAATGTTTTCTTTAATGACACGGGTTAGTTACTGCGACCGCCCTCTCGATCAAAGTTGGCGCTGATTATTTTTTCAACGGTATGTAGGTACCCTAGCTGATCGCTATCCTAGCATGATAATGATGATATCCTTTTATCCCTTACTAGCTTTTCGCCCGCGACTTCGTCCGCGAAGACTTATAAGAAGTTGCCTGGGTACATCTTTCACCATTATCAAATTAGCATGAATAGAGTCATGGGTGTGTATTTGTGATATTCCAAATGTCATAGAAATCCGTCGAGCAGTTTCAGCGTGGAAGTGTAATGTATTGTGTGTGTGTGACCAAATTGGTAAAGATCAAAAAAATCCAACAATAAAAAATACATACTTTGAACCTTTTTGGCCGTTTTAGGTTTATCATTATTACTGTTTTCTTCATGCTTAGTAGTTTTGCTATAAAACGCAACTGTAGTTAAATGTTCATTGAATAGTTGTAGCTTTAATGGTTCCGGCATTGTTACTGATACAACATCAGGAAAACACTTAAAATGTTTCCACCCTTTTTGATGCTGAAACATGTGTTTAATTATTATTTCTGATTTAATATAGGACTACTTAGTTTGAAGTTAATCTGACCCAATAAAATGATTATTTCATACAAACTTTGAACCCCGGTTTGGGCATTTGAAGGGTTAAAATTATATATTTTTTCTTCAAGGTGGGTAGTTTTGCTATGAAATGCAACTGCACATTCAATTTCAAAGTTGTATCTTTAATGGTTTAGGCCTGGCATTGATACTACATCAGGAAAAATGTTCAAACTTTTCTACCCCTTTTAACCCTTTAGTGGGCAGAAATTTGAAAAACGCTAAAACACGTGTTCAATTTTTTCTTATTTCATGTACAAATACTAAGTTTCAAGTAAATCGGACCAAAAAAAATTTTTTATTCATACAAACTTTGAATACCGGTTTGGGCATTTGAAGGGTTAAAATTATATTTTTTTCTTCATAGTGGGTAGTTTTGCTATGAAATGCAACTGCACATTCAATTTCAAAGTTGTAGCTTCAATGGTTTAGGCCTGGCATTGATACTACATCAGGAAAAATCTTCATACTTTTCCACCCCTTTTAACCCTTTAGTAGGCAAAAATTTTAAAAATGCTGAAACACGTATTTAATTGTTTCTTATTTAATTTACACATACTAAGTTTCAAGTAAATCCGACCAAAAAAAAAATTTGATTTCATACAAACTTTGAACCCCGGTTTGGGCATTCGAAGGGTTAAAATTATATTTTTTTCTTCATGGTAGGTAGTTTTGCCACAAAACACTACTGCAGTTTAAATTTCATAATTGTAGCTTTAATGGTTTAGGCCTGGCATTGATACTAAATCAGGAAAAATCTTCAAACTTTTCTACCCCTTTTAACCCTTTAGTGGGCATATTTTTGAAAAACGCTGAAACACGTGTTTAATTGTTTCTTATTTAATATACAAATACTAAGTTTCAAGTTAATCAGACCAAAAAAAAATTTTATTTCATACAAACTTTGAACCCCGGTTTGGGCATTTGAAGGGTTAAAATTATATTTTTTTCTTCATTGTGGGTAGTTTTGCTACAAAACGCTACTGCAGTTTCAATTTCATAGTTGTAGCTTAAACGGTTTGGGCCCGACGTTGACACTACATCACGAAATATATTCATACATTTCAACATTTTCAACCTCGTTTAACCCTTAAACTGCTAAAATTACAAAAAAGCTAAAACAGGTGTTAAATTATTTTTGATTTAATATACGAATTCTTAGTTGCAAGTAAATCCGGACAAAAAAATTTTTTTTTTCATACAAACTTTGGACCCCATTTTTACCGCCTTAAGGGTTAAACTTGAAGTAAATCTGTCTTAACCCGTAGCGTGTCCACAAATTACAACTATTGTCAAATTTTCATTGTTTTGGCATTAGCGGTTTTGTTCCAGCACACAGTGGTCGATTTGTACGATTTAGGCGGCCAAAAGTCCATTTCTCAAAGTTAACTTATAACAAAACTAATTGATTCCCGGAAAAATAGACACCCCGACTGCCCAAACCCCACCCCTCCCCAGTTCCTAGAACTGCGTGCGCGCCCCCACAGGTAGTCGGAACTTGATCGTCGCGCAAGCTGTACGCGTTCGTTCTCGACACTCTTAGCGCAACCGATATTCTAAAGTGAATATTTCATTGGATATTATTCAGTTACAAGTGAAAGTGATGGAAGTCGAAAATTCAGGTAAGCTCCTTCAAATATAATTTAAATTAAGATAAGGAATATCAATATTTAGTGCAGTTACAACGTATCAAAGATCGCCCTTTTTCATAGAAAATATTATCATTTTTTTATTTTCAATAGTAAAAATGTTGTACTTCCGAGACCGTCCGAGTTAAATTCCTTATGGTTTCTAATAGTATAGCTCTTTGAGCAGATAACCACAAAAAAAATAGCCACCACCTTTGACCACTTCGCGAGAAAAATAATAATTCATTAACTTAGGCAGAAAGTGAGAAAAATTCCTTTTTTGTTTCTTTTGCGTTAAAATTCCTTTTCGTTGTTCTAGGTTCATCAAGTTACTCGGGCATGGAGGTAGTAACTCGCAGATATCTTTTTGATAAGATGATTGAGGAAAACTCTCCATCAATAAACGAGAAATTGGAATACTTACAAAATTATTTGTTAGTGTCTTACGGGGACTCCGACGAAGACAAAAAGTATATAAATCATAAATTTTCATATTTTAAAACAGAAATAAAAAAGAGATGGTCCAAAGCACGCAACACGCTAGAAAAATTTCTTATAAGCAATGATGCATGGTTAGCAGGAACGTTCGAGATGCCCATAAAAACGCATAATAAGTCAGGACGACCTAGCAAAACATTCAGTGAATGTAGTGAAAGAACTAAAAGGAGGAAAACAGAAGAAGTTCGCTCCTCTGTAGGCAAAGAAGTGATAGTTCACGCAGCGCAAGTAATTTTACAAAAAAAAAGGAAAAAGAAACGCCTCGCAAGTCCTAAAAGATATTACAAATTCGCCTGCAGCCGCAAACGAATGTAAAAAAAGACATTCCAAATCAAAGGCACAAGATCCCCTTACGCCTCGGGAGGCGCTGCGAATGTGCGTGGACGCTGATTTGACACGAAGTCAATATGAAATTGTGCGAGCAACCAACAGAAGCTTTTACCCGTGCTACGAATTAGTGTTGAAGGCTAAACAGGAATGTTACCCACCCAAAGAGACGCTACGAGTGACCGCTTCCTGTGCTGAAAGTGATCTACAATCTTTGTTAGATCACACCGTCACGCGATTATCAATTTTCCTCGAAGAAGTACTAATGACTCTTACAGAAACTGAGAGAAATTCCTTGCAGATTATCTGCAAATGGGGTTGTGATGGTTCACAACAAGCTCAATACAAACAAAAGTTAATGAATGACGCCGACTCGGATGCAAATATATTTTTGAGCTCATTCGTGCCTCTACAAATTGTTTGCGGCGAAGACAAAACAAAAATGGTTTGGCAAAACCCGACTCCTTCTTCACCACGATATTGCCGCCCGATACGATTCAGATTTATAAAAGAGTCTACAGACATTACAAAAGATGAAATAAATTACGTTCGGGACAGTGTGAAGTCCCTAAAAGCCACGGAATTGGAACTGAATGGGCAAAAATTCTCGGTTAGCCACAGTCTTAAAATGACCATGGTGGACGGCAAAGTTTGCAATGCGGCGACTGACACCAAATCAACGAGTAGATGCTACATATGCGGAGCCACTTCAAAAAACTTTAATGACTTAAGTAAAAAAAACGAAATTCACCCAGAATCGCTTGAATTTGGCCTATCAACTTTACATGCCAGAATTCGATTATTCGAGAGTATTTTACTTTTAGCTTATAAATTGCCCGTTGGGAAATACCGTGAAAAAAGAACCAAAGCAGAAAAGATGCTAGAACAACAAAAAAAAAAGAGATTCAGCAAAGATTCAGAGAAGAAGTAGGTATCTTGGTAGATATGCCAAAATGTAATTTTGGTAACACAAATGACGGCAATACTAGTAGAAGATTTTTTGAAAACCCACATCTGGCTGCTGAAATAACGGGAATAGACTTTAATTTTATTTATAGAATTAAAGTTATTTTGGAAGCCATATCAAGCGGTCACAAAATAGATGTCCCGAAATTTGATGAATACGCCATGGAGACAGCAAAACTGTATGTAGAGTTATATGGTTGGCATTCTATGACTCCTACCATGCATAAAATTTTGGTACATGGTGGAAAAGTTATAGAAAATTCTCTAGTGCCTATTGGTCAACTTTCGGAGGAAGCTGCAGAAGCTCGTAATAAGCACTTTCGCTCATACCGTCTAAACTTTGCTCGAAAGTTTTCACGCGAAGACTGTAACCTTGATATTTATCACAGGTTACTCTTGACATCAGATCCACTCATCAGTTCAATGAGAAAAAAAAAGAAGATCCGATCAAAACCATTTTTGCAGGAAACTTTGGAGCTTTTGCTTCCTGCAGAGCCAAATACAAAAGGCACTTGTGATAAATGCATGGAAAGTGACGGTGAGGAAGAATTGTCTTTTAAAGAGTAACATAACAATTTGTATGTTAAACTTTCATAAAATATTGTCTTATTGTTTATGATTCGGTACCTAACATTGTAAGTAACATTTAGTATAATAATGTGGTAATAACTGTTGATCATTTAATTTTAGTGTATACTGTATTTTTTTGTCATCCATATTTTATTTTCAATTTAAATATTCATGCAGACTGTAGAGAATAAACATTTTTTTTTATGTACGGCCGTCTTTTACTTAACAAATTGTGATAATTCTTAACCCAAATATCAAAAACTACTAAGCCGATTTCGATAATTCAAATGAACTCAAAATATATATTTTACACCAAAGGGAGATTTAAAGAAAATTTAAAAACATTGGCGCTATTTACAAAAATATTTTCACAGAAATGTTTTTTTGTATAGAAAAATACGCTTTCAATGAAACGAATAGGGATAAACATATATATTCACTCTAAAATACCAGATTAGCATTTGTTGTCGTATTTATTACTGAAATAAAGCATAAAATAGTTTTGGCCGCCTAAATCGTACAAATCGACCACTGTGCAGCATCGATCGTAACTGGTGAAAAAAATCGAAAAACTTTGGCACCCATTTTAACCCTTAAGAACATAGAAATGAGAAAAAATCTGAAATAGGTGTCAAGTCATTTTAAAAAAAAAATACAAAAAATCAAGATTTAAGAACAAAAGACCAAAAAAAAATTTTTTCCCATACACACTTTCAGCCCTATTTTGACCCACTTAAGGGTTAAATAAAAAAAAGTCGCTTCTTAAATGAACCCTCCACCATATAACGCAACTTTTGTCCAAATTTCATACTTATAGGTTCAGCCGTTTGGGCTGTAGCGTGATGAGTCAGTCAACCTAAGCCTTTTATATATATAGATTAGGGACATAGCGCTCGAAGAAGATATCTCAATTTTTCGCGGTCTTGCGCGTCAGTCTCCAGCTCCTTCCAGTTCCAGCCGAGTATAATCCGTGCGGGATCAGAATGGGATAATACCTTTTGGAACTGAAAATCTCGCGGTCCTGTAGCGTCAGCATTTCGGCAAACTCTAGTTGTCTATGGCAAACTCGCGTCGAAAATTGCTTGTGTTTTCTGTGCGCGTGGGTGTCTGCTCGAGTTTTATCACGTTTTATTCAATTAATGCAATAACATTGAATCCTTTTAGATTACAACCATTAAACACATTTCCAATTTCATAACCCTATGATAGAACGTAGAACTAAAATTTGTTTACTGACGCTACTCGAGAACTGTCATTTTCGATTCAGTTCCAAAAGGTATTATCCCATTCTGATTCCGCACGGATTATTCAGTGCAGCATCTTTCTCAACTGAGCGCCCGACAAAGATATCATACTTAGACCTTTTTGCTTCTGGGTAGTGAGATGATTTATACAGGGTCCAGTGGCACGTGCTACACATAAAATGGTTGAAGTCACCAATCGGGACGCTGCAGTGCCTGGGAGTTTTGAGATGGAGTAGCACCAATATCATCCTCTCTGCTTTCTGCCTAGCCTACAGGAAAACCAATGTCAATACGGGCGGAGCCAACTAAGCCACTGGATTGGATTCCTAAAGATGAAAGTAAAAAGTTTTACATACCTAGTGCATTCGTTGGCGTCTTGAATTCGTTGGGTAACGAATATAGACCTGAAAAAATTGAAAATACCATGTCATTATCTATCGAGGAAAAATATGAGAGTTTGAGCAATTAAGTAAACAGTGTGTCATACATGACACACACAGTACGTAGAACAGGGCGCCTATTCCCTAAAAATCCACTCCAAATGTCAACTGTCAAAACGTGTAATAATAGCTATTTTCCTGTAAAGAATACAAAAATAACAAAATAAAGAAAAACTACTTCATTTGTGAAAATGTACACTGTTATCTCTCCGAAGTTCTTCATCAGATCTTCACCATTTTTTATGAGACCACATGGGAATACCCTTTTAAACAAAAAAAGGATCATCAAAATCAGTTCCCGTAGAAAAAACTTCTGAGATAACACACAAAAAAAAAACCTACGGATCGAATTCCTTCTTTTTAAAGTCGGTTAAGAAAAACGGATTTGGCGGTTATTGGTGTGAGTGGATTTTTAGACAATAGACGCCCAGTAGCAGGACTCTGCGACAGCCAATTCGCAACCCATAGTTTTTGGTTCGAAAGTCCGTTATTGGCTTATTCAAAACTTTTGGCTTATAATAAGAAACTAATTTCAATATTTTTTTATTTTGGTTCAGTAGTTTGGATTTTACAACGTTTCAAAGATACAGTTTTATGACGTCACGCGACGGTTTGCCTGTTGGCGGTCATAGGAACAAAACATTTTAGCGCATAAAAACAAAACTACTGGACCAACATAAAAAAAATATTTAAATTAGTTTCTCAATATTGTCTAAAGATAAGATTAAGCCAATAACGGACTTTCGAACAAAAAACTTTGGGTTCTGAATTCTAACCTCGCAGTTTCCTAGCAATCCCTAGTAATTTAAATTCGCACGATTCTCATTCGTTTTTTACGGGGAAGCCAATACAGAGAACATGAGATGTGTAGTAAATCTCTCACGTGTGGGCGTATAGCGTTATCCATTTTATCACCCGGCAGCTGGAATCTAATCGACTCGACAGGCACAATAAAAAAAGCAGCGCGAACCGAGTATAGACCAAGAGCAAACCAACTCCTGGAAACATGACTATACGAACATCTATTCAGACTTCAAGAAAACGTTGCTCTTTCGTTAGCATTTATGTTTTGGGATGTCAACTGATACATCGACAGACAGTGGCAGAGTTTTGATAGACCAAGATGTCGGAATGGCCGCAATGAAACAGTGAGATCTTGTCGGGATGGCAGGAAAGTCGTGGTCGTGGATTCGCAACTGGACAGAACTGGGCAGATTCGCAACTGGAAAGATTCTCAGCTGGACAGTTTCTCAGCTGGACAAATTAGCAGCTGGACAGAGTGTAGTCGAGAAGAAAAGTTAATAAACTGTGAAACATAGGTATTAAATTTAAAAATACTTTATTCAAGGAAATTCTATAAGTATAACACAAAAGCACGAGGTCAGAATAATGGCCTAGAATAGAGATGTGCGGAAGACTAGAGGGAGGCCTTTGTCCAGCAGTGGGACACTAAACAGGCTACAGAATTTACGTGTCAAAGTTCCTTGGTGTATGAAACAATGTTCCAGTTCTAGAAACTCATAAAAATTGCCTAGATCGGTACAGAATTATTTGCTGCTCCTATAGAATCTGTTCTGTTCGTTCAATCAGTCCCCCTTCAGTGGAACTATAGTATAGATCTGTAAAACGTTAGTTCACTCACTATCGCAACCGTAGCAACGTAGTTACTCTGGTTTGTATTATTGTTCTAAAAAGTATAGTTCTACGGGTGAATGTGAGACTGAACAAACGAGACGTTGTTATTCTTATTATACGCAAGTTTTTTAACGACCACACCGCGCCGTGTACCTATTCAAAGAGTAAAACTTTTAGTTGAATACGTACCGGCTGTTGTATGATGATAAATTGTGAACCTTCATAGAAAAGTATTCAGACCTCAGACCGAATACTTAAAAGTATTCTGCTATGGGGATAATGGAGGATAAAAAAAATCTACGAGTACAAATCACAGTTGTACAATATTAACAAGCCATTTCATTTATTCGACATCGCTATTGCCCGCGATCCGTGCCAAGTAGTAAAACGTCGAACAGCCGCGATCGACACCGGAATCGTATCGCGATCGTTATTGGCCCCATCCCCATCCTCTCTCTCTTCCGAGCTTTAGCCCCACATGGTGGTGGGGTCAGCTTTCCTTATTTTCTCTCTCCACTTCGCCCTGTTCTTTATGTCGTCTTCGGAGGCTCCGCATTCTATGAGGTCTTTGTTGACCACGTCCATCCACCTGCTTTTCGGTCTTCCTCTGGATCTCCGCCCGGGTATGGATAGACGCAGCGCCTCGTTTCCGATGTAGTCAGGTGGCTTCCATACCATCTCAGCCTACTTTCTTGCACTTTATCGGCGATGTCGCGCACTCCTCCCCATCCCCACCCGTTCTTCAATAAACATTGTTCATTATGCACGAACACGATTGCAGAGATTTTTTGATTCGCAACATGAAGAAATTGGAAAATATCTATTGTATTCTCTGAGGCATCCTGGAAAATATTTGCTTCGCTAACTCTAAGAGAGCTTTGATCGTTGCAATACTATGATATTTTTTTCGGACTAAATAATCTAAGCATTATACACTACCTTGTACCACACATTCAGAAAATAGTTCGTTTTCAAACATAATCATACAAATACGTATAAGAATAATATTTTGACCAGCGAACGATAAAAAATACAGATTGGTGTAGTCATTTCCCTCTATGTAAGACCGAATAAAACATTGAAAGTTGAGTTACTAAAATACTTCGTAAACGTGCCCTCGCGAAAGAGTGAATAACTTTTATCTTTAAAACTGTCGAAGGCAAAAAGGACGGTCCTATAAATTAGGTTTCATTTCATTACATTACAAAGTCGGCAATCGTAAGTTTTATTCAAATTGTAGAGCTGAAATTATTCAACTGAAATGGAGATGAATCGGGGGCTACCTTGAGGCGGGTCAGGCAGGTTTAATTCAGCTCAAAATGACATCGAATGACATCAACAAATTACAAAGAAAAAGCCCCAAAAGAAATTTTTAATCGGGAGCTAACTTCAGGCGGGTCATGCGGGCGGGTCATGCATTCATCTCAAAATGACGTTGAAAGACATCGACAAAATTACTACGCAAGAAGCCCTAAAGTTCAGTGCTTTTCTGCATAATAATTATTTATAATAATTTTACGCTCACACAGTCTATTACGTTCTATAAAGTTAATAAATTGGCACGGCACGTAGCGTGCGGGTTTCTTTGTAAAAGGTATTTGACGGCGTCGTTTCTCATTTACCAGATGAAACAAATATTTTCCCAGTAAACAGAATTTAACGACAAAATCAAACAAAAAGAGGTCTAGTTTTTTGCGTAAATTTTCGGTACAGAAAATAATACGTACAAAGACCAGCACAGCATACCTTTTCTTCTCACCGACCTGAAAGTTCGGGTTTTCAATAATGGGCATTGATCAGTGAGGCATCAATTGTCGTAAATTGAAAACCATTTCGAGGAATAGGGATACTGATTACTATTAGGGGTTTAAATAAGTAAAATTAAAACGGATTATTAATATTTATCGCCAAAAATGTTTACTTCATTTTTCTTTCGATGACGTCATCATAGCCTCTAATGCGGTAGTTCCATTGCCTACAAATATTAAAAAAAATACATTCGTCAACAACAACTGTCAAAAGTGTCAAACGTCAACATATTTTTATTGTTTAAAAGCATGAATGAATGCAATGAATTTAGTACATAATGCCAGTGGTGACGTCATACACAAAACTTATAGAAAATTTAAATAATTAATAAAAAATATTTACATAAAAAATTAAGAAAATAATAAAATTAGTTTCTTATATTTGTCTATATTTACGATTTATAGAATTTGACGATGCCCATTGAGGTACGATATTCGGTTTCCCAGATATAAACTAAACAAAAAAACATTAAATAATAATAATGAAAGCCATCCACCTACAGGCAAGAAATTTTGTAGAATGGATGCCGGAGACGGAGAGCTAAATGGAAGAAGATTATTGAGGAGGCCAAGACCCACAAAGGGTTGTAGCGCCGAAAGAAGTAAGTAAGGGCATGAGCCTGCGTCCTGAATTCCTGATACATACTCTCGGTGTAATGGAATACCTTCTTATAGGCCGTCCTATCCTATCGAAGGTTGGCAATCAGTTTCACTATTTCGCCTTTTGAAGCTGCCAAGCGAATCAAGGAGGTCGTGGTTTGTTTTCAAGCCAAGATATTTTGGGTCTTCCAGGTCTCCTCAAGTGTAATAGAATACCGATTAATTAACTTATTTTCTGTTGTAGTTACTCTATGATAGAATTTTAATGTAATGAGCTAATGAGGTCTAATTGCAATTAGTAACTTTTTGCGCGAAGCACAAGGAACAAGAAAAACCTTTTATGTATTTAAAAAGACCCCTTTAGAGCGCGACAAATATAATGGAGAAATATTTCTAAGAAAGAGAAATGTGGGAATAAACATACTATGGGCTACTAATAGACGCAGAATATATCTTATCCGAAGTAAAGGCTATTCTTGGGTTATCCTCGTTATAAGAAATTATTGCGCGTTTTTCGCGCCACAGCGTTCACTAGTAATTAAAAAATCAACGGAACGTCATTGACAAAAAAATTGGTCGTGCGTGATCCCTATCACCGGGTGCTATTACCCTGAAAAAAGAGTTAGGATCTTTTGTAACAACTTGTATCTGAATAGAGAAACAGCAGAAAGAGCTGCCAATCTCTAATGATGGAGAAGCAACGAGACATCACATCACAATAAACAAATTCGGTACGCAAAGTTTTTTGTTCGAAAGTCCGTTATTGGCTTAAGGCGCTGGGCATAGTGAATTAGCCCGCGCGCAAAATAATTGCACAAAAACGATTCCTGTATCAAATACACTAAAAAAGTCGAAAATTTTCACATATCAAACCCTAGAATTAGATGAGAGCTATCTAAAACAGCCAGTTTTGTGTTGATACCCATAAAAGATTGCAAGATATTTTGTTTGAAAAAAAGTGCGCCGCCTATTTTTTTTCATCAAAAATATCTTCAAAACTTTTATGAATGTCAACACGAAACTGGCTGTTTTAGATAGGTATAACCTAATTCTAGGGTTTGATATGTGAAAATTTTCGATTTTTTTTAGTGTATTTGATACAGGACTCGATTTTGTGCATTTTTCTTGGCGCGCGGGCTATTCACTATGTACAGCGCCTTAATCTTATCTTTAGACAATATTGAGAAACTAATTTCAATATTTTTTATTTTGGTTCAGTAGTTTGGATTTTACAACGTTTCAAAGATACGGTTTTATGACCTTCACGCGACGGTTTGCATACTGTTGGCGGTCATAGGAACAAAACATTTTAGCGCATAAAAACAAAACTACTGAAGCAAAGTAAAAAATATTGAAATAAGTTTCTCAATATTGTCTAAAGATAAGATTAAGCCAATAACGGACTTTCGAACAAAAAACTTTGCCTTCTGAATTGAAGGACTTAATTCAAATAAGTGAAAACGTTTACAAAAAAAACGTGAACTTGAATTTAAAAGCATAACCTATATCTCTGTAGAACATATAATCGTAATTTACAAAAAATCAAAAGCTGACTTCAAGTTCCTTTCTCCATCTTCGAAGTTCTTCATCAGACTGGTTAGGATTTGCAATCACTGGTGAACGTTATTTTAAGCTACTGCATCGATTTCGGGTGATGGCGGGCTACCTATTACGGTTGCAAATATACAGCCCTTTAAAATTAGGGCAGACAGGCAGTGTAGACAGAGTAATAGGGTCCCGTTTGGCACCCTTCGGGTACGGAACTTTAAAAAACATTCGGGTCGGATTCCTCCTCCTTTTTGAAGTCGGTTAAAGATTAAGATCGATAATCCCAAGAGAACGATGCATGATGTTGTCGATTTGAGACCACTACTATCGCGGAAAACGTAAATGTATTTTTGCGAGTGAGCGGATATTACAATACGCATAAAAGTCGGAAAATCTCTTTCAGCAAGGTGACGCGAGGAAATTCAATCGGGAAGTCGTTCGCAAACTCGTGAGAAATGAGGCTTGACAAGAGAGAAACAAGTCGGGTTCTTTTAAAATGTAACCATCGTATCGAGAGGAATGGGGTTCGTTTATAAAGCTGATTGAGGAAACAGACTAGAATATGCTTAGGTCGTTTAGGACCAAAACGTAAGTAAATTAGAAGCCATAAAAAAATCTAATGCGACCAAAGATACGGGTAAAGGTGCAGCGACGGATATTTTTCTCAGAAGGCAAAGAAGAGACTTGCGTAGACAAAACATTAATGCTGAAAACCTACTTAGACACCCTTCAACCACAATAGAGGAATATACCAGTAGCTTATCGACATAGAAACGCGCCTTACGCTTCTGTGTGTCTTGGGTCGCGTCGCTTCTTTTTGTATGACAGTGACGTAATGTCCACGCAGCGGCTCGTCCCATGCCTCTTAATCTGTCGGTCTGGCTGGCCCCTTAGGCGCCAGACATATAGAAGAGAATGCAGGTTGTTCACACCGTCAGAAAACGGTGTCTAAGAAACCACGCCACCTTGTTTACATGGACAACGTTTTAGTGACGTCTTGCACCGCTACTGTACGGCCGTCATTTAGCGGCACCGCTATTGGAGAAAACACAAGCTTTACCGTTGTATGGACGATGTAGGGAGTGAGCGGGCACGGGCGGTGTACGTAGGTAACTATTTCAAGGACACGGCTGAGCGATTCTACTCTACTCCTCTATTTCATTATGCTTCAGCTCCACAAGTCTATAGGATGCCTGCGGCGCGGCGGGCTGACGGGCTGTCTCGGCGAAACTTCGCCCATCGTGCTGCCGCAAAACTTGCTAGTTTACCCCAAGCTTGAGACCAAGCTCCTGTGGGTCCGCTATGATTAAAAAAAAAAAAAAAACTAAGGCCTTTGCATCTACGTAATGAGATGATTTATACAGCGTCCAGTGGCACCTTCACTCACACTAGATAGGTGAAGAGACCACTCGGCGCTGCAGTGCCTGGGACATTGTTTTAGATGGAGTAGGCTTGCCCAGCACCTATACCATCCTGACAGCTTAGTCGACCAAGCCCACAGGAAAGACAGGTCAATACGTGTGGAGCCAACTGAGCCGCGGGTTTCCTCACGATGTTTTCCTTCACCGTTAGCGAGTGGTATTGCTACTACAAATTCACAAATGTACGTAACTTTGAAATTAAACAAAGTCATAGATACATGCCCGCACTGGGAATCGAACCGGGTACCTCTTGCTTCAGAGTCCACTGTTCTACCCACTAGACCACCACCGCTTCGCTATGACTAAAGGCTACGATAACTACAAAGTATGACGATGAAAGTACCGCTACTATGCACGGTGTCCCAAAAATTTGTGTCAAGCGGAAGTCCAGAGATAGAGCACCCTTTGCTAGGTAAAATTTTCCAAAAAAACCTTAAATACCTCATAACTTTTAAACGTCAAAAATCGCTGAACATACATAGGGGTTATTCGGGTACCCCTAAAAGTGCTCTATCTCTAGACTTCCGCTGGTCACAATTTTTTTGGACACCCGGTATGTAAAGTCTCTTATAATTGGGAAGGCAAAGTTTTTTGTTCGAAAGTCCGTTATTGGCTTAATCTTATCTTTAGACAATATTAAGAAACTAATTTCAATATTTTTTATTTTGGTTCAGTAGTTTGGATTTTACAACGTTTCAAAGATACGGTTTTATGACGTCACGCGACAAAACATTTTAGCGCATAAAAACAAAACTACTGGACCAAAATAAATAGTTATTTGTTATGCAAGAATGCAAAATTATTGTTTGCGGCGAGTGCTTGTATTGAATACCGAGCTAGCGAAGGTTTCTAAAATTGAGCCACGAGCGTAGCGAGTGGTTCAAAAAAAGAAACCTGAGCGTAGCGAGGTATTCAGAAGCACGAAACGCAAATAATATTGCATTCGTGCGAAACACAAAACTTTTCATCTCACAGAAGCGAGGAAATGATTTTGTTAGCCAAGCGGGAAAAACTCTATAGACAACTACTTACAGGCAAAACAGGTGAGTCGAATAAGTTCCTTTTAAAAGCATATTTTACTGTAGTTATGGCTGCCGCACTAAAGTTTTCAGCTTCGTTGGTATTAAAACCATTCGTTTTATTAATAATTTCCTGAAGTTTATTTATCCAGACACAAAAATAATGTAAATAAAAGAATGTTATTTTTTTTCCGGGTGCATTCTGAACTTTTACCATATAAATAAAAAATTTATAGGAGATAAAAAATGAAATTAGTAATATCGTTTGAAAAAATGTATTTAACAAACCAAAACATAATTATCTATTTGATAAAACAGAAGCGAAGCATTTTTTTATTTGCTGGTATTAAAAATTAATATAGTGTACAAAATATTGAAAAAACCTGAAAGAAGAAACCGCGTTTCTGAATGTTCTATTCCGTGACTTTACGTTTTTAAAAGATCCTTATGCCCCATTTACATTCACAGTTTTGTATAGAGAATGGGCACGAACAATCACTTTCGCTGAAGTACGCGTGTAAACGAACTATGAATGAGGATCTTTTTTCGGTCGGGATCTGGCATCTACTTAAACGGCCAGTGTTTTTTTCTTTTTCAACACCATAGGGCGCGGGAAAGACTTTCCCGGCGCCGCGTTCAAATTTCGAAGCGCACTAAAATGCAGATAGTTTAAATCCGGCCTTTACACGATCGTAAGTTACTAGTAACAGCAAACTTTCCGAGCGTGGGAGATGAAAAAAATATTTAAATTAGTTTCTTAATATTGTCTAAAGATAAGATTAAGCCAATAACGGACTTTCGAACAAAAAACTTTGCCTTCCGAATTCCCCTTGGCACAACTTGACTGCTTAGTGGCGTAGAATACTCCCCCACTATACAGCAGCGGTGAGGTTTGGTGTCCTTATATCCTTTCATCAAGAAAAGAGGTGATCATTTTCCAGTCACCTTTGAAACAAAAGAGCATCGGTTCATGCGTTTAGGAGTTACGAACTTTCGATGCCACAGACAGAGACACAGCAGTACACACGTCAAACATATAGCAAGCACACCTCTGGTTGGTCGGAGGTTTAAAATCTATCACCCGAAGATAATTCGGGTAGCAACTAAAGCTTTGTACGTAGCTTTTCACGGTAACTGCTATAACAATACAGATAGGTTAATTGTCGGATGGGGGATAAAAACGGTATTCAGCGGCTGTGCTAACAGCCTCTAAGCGTAGTGGAATCGGTTTAATTGCTACCTATCACGAACGTAATTAAGTATGGCTCGGGAACCGACGACGTTGTACATTGAATACACACAAAAGAACTGCTTTATTCAGTTGAGGCGGCGAGCCGCGTTAGAGACCTTTTTGACCTAGTTTTACGAAGATTCTGAAGGGCTGTCAGAATCTTCGTAAAACCGTAATCGTCAGATAATGGTCGGATGACAAGAAATACCTATACAGGGTATTTCAGAAAGGTCCTGTGGCACTGAATTCTTGCCATCCGACCATTATCTGACGTTTCTGCCAGGTGACAGGTGAAAATGTTTACTTGAATATTCCAGGTACTGCAGGGTCAGTAGTTCATGTCGTGTAGGTGTCACTAGACGCTAAACGCCACATCAATGAAGGGTATAACAAAGTTATTCTTAACTGAGCTTCTAATCTTTGTATATTTTGTTTCAAATAATACGTCAGACTGTGGCATAATCGATTACGGTTCGCATTGATAGAAATGACATATAATTTCGACGCTTCAATGGACTGTTTCGTTGAAATGTGAACCTCGATCGATAGAGTCTGAGCAACTTTGGTCGTATTCCGAAAGGTGTTTAAAAGTTTGTATAAGTACATGGTGGCACATTGCCGATCTATATTGTTTTTTTCTCAGAGTGGCGGATCAGCATCTTTCGAAGTCGAAGCCCTTTAGACACAATATAGAATACTAGAGGTCAAATTTCGGAGAGGAAGTGTACTCCATATGGTAGTCGAGTCGAGGCCGCAGCCGTAACCACTAAGATAGAATATAAATTTCGGAACATAATGACATCTTTGGAGGTGTATGTACCGTGTTAGTCTTTCCTCAAAATGTATCCCTGAGGATGGACGAAACTATTGACATCCTGAAAAGTCATCTGGCCAGCAGCACTTCTAGCATTTTGTTAAAAAGGTAGCATATCGATAAAGTGCTCCCTCTCCCTCTGTTGATATATCTACCAATATATTGGGAAACCACGTATTTTCCTCATCATAACGAACATTTTTGCCCAAGGAACTATGCCTGGGAAATCAACTGTTTTCGAGGTAATGAGGTTTAAAGTCAGACATTTTTTTTTGCAGAAAGTGTTCAGTATGGACGCTTGCCCAATATGACTGCTCTGCGTTACACGTCCATTAGGTGATAAAATATTTTACGAAATGATAACCTAAAAAACCATAATCATATCTCAGCAATATTTATGGAAAAAGTACTTTGTTTTGGTGTCTAGTATGCGACATGCGAGCCTTTCGGGTCTGTCGGCGATCTTGTAACATCCTTTATATGGCAGGATGACTGGCCTTTCTTTACGGTTCGATCGATATAGCCCTTCATGCTAGGCGTGCTGTAGTGTAAATACTGCTAAAGAAAATGCGCATCTTGAAGCGACAGAAGTGATAGAAGAGGCTAATAGAATGTTATGAAATTGCCTCGTGTCTAAGCTGCTTTTATTATACCTAAAAGCGTGACCCATTTTTCCGGTTCTCTAAGGAGCTTAGCAGAGATTCTTTACTTTGTGCTTTATTGTTTCTAGGTTACGTAGGAGGAAAACTTGGAAGTCTAATAAGCTGTCAGTAACAACAGTAGGTACAGTGGGCTAAGGTAAGGCTACGCAGTACTTTGCATTAAATACAACAATAAATGACAAATCAACAAACAAACACCGCTTAAACGGCCAAGTGGCCGGTTTTATTGTATGTGGTGGATGCTTCCGTACCATTATCTATAAAAACGGCAAAAAATCACGTTTGTTGTATGGGGGCCCCCTTAAAAATTTATTTTATTCTTTTTTGTAGAATTTGATGTCATAACGGCAACAGAAATACATCATCTGTGAAATTTTCAACTGTCTAACTATCACGGTTCATGAGATACAGCCTGGTGACAGACAGATAGACAGACAGACAGACAGAAAGACAGACAGACAGACAGACACACAGACAGACAGACAGACGGGCGGATGGACGGACGGAAGGTCGGACAGACAGACAGCGGAGTCGTAGTAATGGGGTCCCGTTTGGCATCTTTCAACAATAGATTTATTTGGTGCTAACAAATCCTGGCACTACCGGAAAGAATAGTCAAAAACAAAAATGAATTGAAACAAAAAAAAAACATTTATTATACCAAGTACCTAAATATAATAGTTATTGGTGAGTGCTCTTAAATGCATGCAGCTCCAATGTAAGTGAATGACTTTTTTTTTACTGGTGCACCAAAAACACACCACTAAAGGACACACGACAGTACATCATACTTTTACACTCTTCACTTTATTTGCTCAAAAGTTACGAGGGTGCCTTTTGCAACAAAAAGTTCAAGTTCTCTGCCGCCGTCGTCGTCTGTACCTACCCAGGTTTGTGTTTTATTGTAGCTTCCATCCGAGTCAAGGCTCTGCATTTCATTTGCATCGCACCGTAACTACTGGCGCGCCCCGAGCACCTTTACGCGACACATTTAAAATGTCTTTCTTACTTTTTATTTCTTTTTAAAGGGCAGCTTGTTAACCGCCAGCTCGTCACCGTTGTTATGTAATCGGAGACAAAGGTGCTGGCTGGCTGCAATAAAAATAAACACTTTTGTCTGATCTAAAAAAGTTATGGTTATGAAAAAACACTTGCACGGAGCTGATCCCCATCGCGAGTGACAAATCTCGATGGAGTATACGCCACCTTCAAGTGATGGTGACGATCCTCAGTATTGAGTGACCGACTGAATAGATAGTACATAACTATGTACTTAGAAACAAAAATATAGAATAAAATTCAGAGCCTCTGTAAATACAGTTTCTCTCTATAGAATACGAGCTTTTACAAAATGCAAACCTACTGGACGGATTTCAATGCAGTTTCCAGCAAGCTTCCTTACTGGCCGGATTTTGGTGCAGTTTTCTTTGGTAATTTTTATAAAAGTTTTTGTGGTTTTCATTTTGTAATCCGAGGGAACGAAGCGTAGCCGTACAGTGCAAAATTTAGCAGAACATATTCCAAGTTGGTTGTAGGAAAGTGCGTAGAGAGTTGGATGGATGGACACTGCCACGGAATAAAGCTTTATTTTTTCTTGACAATTCAGTGCAATACGACTCGGTTGTCTCGATTATTGTAGCATTCGCTACATTCCAAGTTGACTGCGTCATCTGTGGGTGTTAAGGGAGGGTCCCGTGTAGTCACACAGTTCACACAAGTCCCAGAGGTGGCTGTGGACTCCACCCGGTCGTGTCTAGCCGTCTGTTCAAAATTATATCAAACACGACACAATCAATAGTCTATTATGTCCCCTTACAGGTCACATGGCTTAGTAGAAAACCTCAATCATATTCATATTTATTGTGTATCGTGTAACAGGTTATTTACAGGTGGTAAGTATTTGTAATTAACAATCAAGACATCATTTCCTCGAAGGAGTGCAAATTCTGGCACTAATGCTTTGCAGTCCTTGGCCTAGCTAGATAGACCTAGATGGGTTCTAAAATTGGCTTCTTGTAGGATCGATGTTAAGCATCATCAAAAAACAAAGCTTGTTTTCTTTTAACTGTCTGGCCGTTCAGCACCTAAAGCGTAGCGTAGCACTGTTGTAGCGAATGCTACAATAATCGAGACAAGCAAGTCGTATTGCACTGAATTGTCAAGAAAAAATAAAGCTTTATTCTGTGGCAGTGTCCAACCATCCAACTCTCTACGCACTGTCCTACAACCAACCGCCCTTTAGCGAGAAACAACAAATAACAATGAAATAAGGCGTTCTAGCTAATCTAGTTTATCTCGAGAAATTGCTTTCACTCTTAATTCGGCTGAAGAAAACAATAAACCGAGGAGAATCTAATCATTTCTCGAGAGATCCTCGTTCCCCCTTTGCGGTATCGGTGGTTGGGTGGGCGCAAACAAACTTGCTTTCCTACAGCGACGCAATAGGCTTATGTATTTGTATAGAGTGTAGCAAAATATGTTGGTGTTTATGCTGTAGATCTTTATTATTTCTATCCGATATAAGATGTCAACTAGATGGGTGAAGAGTGACCACTCGAACTCTGACTTGTCCAGTCCAGCACTTCTACACGTATTTCGGCCGACTGAGCTCGGAGACCTGTTGAATCACGCAGTAGGTAAACTAAAAAAAACACGGCCTGGGCCCTTACTAAACTAAAAAAAACACGGCCTGGGCCCTTACTCAGTTGTTAGGACAAAAGCGGTTTTTCTCCTACAACACTTAACCTATTGGAACACGACTGCTGTACGGACTGAACTAACTGAGGAGATCGATGATGTTGTTGGTTATAGAATATCGAGTCTGTGGCACCTGGCGAGATGGGAAGGCGGCCGGTGGATAAGGACATTCACAGAGTGTGTAGCAGCCGAAAACTGGACCTATGGCGGTGCTCCTTTGTCTCAGAAGCAACCAGGGGCCTGAGTCTAACGCAATGGTGCCAAAATGGGCTCCCAGTTGACAGCTCCAATTACGATTTATTAATGCTGTCGGTCCAATGCGCCCGAGCCAAGATCGGCTACACCAGTCACCTGAGGGCACACCAACGAAACCCTCAACCATAAAGAAATGAGAGTCCTGTATGCAGTCGCTATGGCCGAACACGGCTAGGAGGATATACAATGCTGTCGGTCTTTTTAATGGATTTGTCGTAAAGCAAAGAATATTCTGATTCAAATTATAGAGGATTAGTTAGCTGGTAGTAGGAGAAAAACGAGGAAACCCCAGTTTTGTCCTTCTACTGGGACGCCATGATTACGCCATTGCGTTACAGACTTAGGCCCCAGATGGCGTCACTGTCACCTGCTAATGCGAGCGCAACATTATTGCATTTAGCATGAAGGATGCTTAGCTCGATAGCACGTGACGTGATATACAACGTGTTACAAAACATCCTAATTCTTTTTACAGAGTGTAACCTACTGGTCAACAGGTTGTCAATTCTATAAAAAAGAGTTGAAAAAAACAATTTTTATTTTATAACCTCAAAATAGTTTTTTTAATAACTTTTTTGTTTTTGGTATTACCTACCTGAAATTAAAAAATATGTAAGTATGTGTATGTGCATTTGCATAGGTTTGAGTTGTTAAAACATTGTGAAAGTCAATGATAATAATATTTAAAAAATACTTTCCTCCCGCTACAGCGTTCACATTTTATTAATTTAAAAATTAACGGAACGTCATAGAGCTAAAAAAATATTTAGGTTGTTATCCCTATAACCGGGTGCTACTACCCTGTAAAAAGAGTTAGTATCTTTTGTAACACCTTGTAGTGCTCTATCGCACACGCTGTCGGACAGGCAGTGTACGGAGCTGGCAAAGAAAGTTCTCCAAGACCTTCCCGTTCCCTTTTTTAGGCTTGCAATTTTCTTAGAGCTAGCTAGACCACAAAACAGCAACAAAGAAGCTGCTAGCCCAGTCTGGTGCCCTGATGGCATCTAAATAAATATTTCTTTAAGAAACCTCCCATTTCGACGGGAATCGCACGCCAACCAGCGGCGCCAACACTTTTTTTTGCGAGGAAACGGCCCATTCACAACCGCTATTGACGACTCGACAGGTTTTTGCTAATAACGATTGTTGTTAGAGGTTGGTTTCCCGTCCAACTTGACGCGCGAGTGTTGCCACCTTAGTGGAATCACCGCTAGATCTCGTGGTTTGGACCCCGTCTGGTGTTTAAAAAAATAATCTAGTTGTTAGTTAAATTTCTGGTGGAATTCAGGACATCCATGCAGGACTATGCCATATAAATTAATGTTTTTTAAATAAAAAAATATGATTCATGAATATTCAGTTATTGATTTATTTATAAACGCTTCTTTGTCGAAAATAAGAATTTTAGGGGAAATTTTTTAGAAAAAAACAAAATGCAAAATACAAATTTTATAACAAAATTTGGGGTTTTGCGGAGTTTCCGTTTGTTTTGAAAGAATCAACAAAAAAAAACGTGTTTTTAGTGGAATTCTGGTGGTTGGTCGGAGCGTGGTCGCGGAAAAAAATTGTTGGCAACACTTGAGTCGCTCACAATCCGAACTCGTTCACAGGGTGGATGCCGATGACAGGTGGAAGGAAGTAGACACGGCCACTGTAGGAGAAATACTGTCTGATTCATTCCGATGGAGAAAAAATACTACTCTATAGTATATCCTTATCTCTCTTTAGCTATTTAAAAATTGCCCTGTCTATACAGGGCAATTTTTAAATAGCTTTAGCTTCCTGAAACACATCAAATTCTAAATGTGATTTCCAACAACTTTTTTTCTAAGACTTTTCGAATAGCTCTATACTTTTTATTTATTCTTTAAAAGTTGGAATTTGTACAGTTTCAGCGCTGCCTGCGCAGCGTGCTTTCGTGCCCCTCTACTTTCTTCCTCCTTTCCAGCCTCTCCTGCTCCTACTATGCGCAAAATATTTTTTTTTAAGTATTATTAATTAAAGACAGGTCAATACGTGTGGAGCCAACTGAGCCGCGGGTTTCCTCACGATGTTTTCCTTCACGGTTAGCGAGTGGTATTGCTACTACAAATTCACAAATGTACGTAACTTTGAACTTGGTCGACTAAGCTGTCAGGTTGGTATAGGTGCTGGGCAAGCCTACTCCATCTAAAACAATGTCCCAGGCACTGCAGCGCCGAGTGGTCTCTTCACCTATCTAGTGTGAGTGAAGGTGCCACTGGACGCTGTATAAATCATCTCATTACGTAGATGCAAAGGCCTTAGTTTTTTTAAATTAATTAAAATAAAATTGCGCTTTCACCAAAGTCGTAGAACAAAAGTTGTTGGAAATCACATTTAGAAAATGACGTGTTTCAGGAATAAAGCTAGATATTTAAAAATAATTTTCCTTGCGATACGGGCGACTTTCCTATAACCTATTATTTGGTTAAATGGGTCACTCGCGTCTCTACAAATTCAATTACTTACCTATGTACCCGGGAATACGCAATTACGAGTATCTCGCCGTTTAATGGAGTGAGAAGGGAGCTAGAGCGGCGCGGCGGGCGTGCATTCTTGATGAGTCAGAGTCTCAGAGACCATCCGACCCAAACCCGTACTATAAGCGACACGCTAGCGTACACCATTTGGTTCGATATTGGTGATCTTATTGCCGCGATAAGAGATGTAATCCGTGCGGGACCAGAATGGGATAATACCTTTTGGAACTGAGAAGCTCGCGGTCCTGTAGCGTCAGCATTTCGGCAAACTCTAGTTGTCTATGGCAAACTCGCGTCGAAACTTGCTTGTGTTTTCTGTGCGCGTGGGTGTCTGCTCGAGTTTTATCACGTTTTATTCAATTAATGCAATAACATTGAATCCTTTTAGATTACAAACATTAAACATTTTTGTGTATTTCCAATTTCATAACCCTATGATAGAACGTAGAACTAACATTTTTTTTACTGACGCTACTCGAGTACTGTCATTTTCGATTCAGTTCCAAAAGGTATTATCCCATTCTGATTCCACACGGATTATACCATGGGGTATCCTAGCGTGTCTGTCGTTAACTGTAGGTACAGTGGAAAAGCTCTTAACATTGGCAACACAAGTGCGAAAATTAAACAAAATAGGTAGTCGGAGTGCGGACCACAAATACCTATTAGTACACAGAACATAAGCATTCATAAAACGACTCTAATAGGTATAAGGATTTAATTACCATATTGGGATAGCAATCTCGGACATTACTTTCAAGCAGACGAAGCCTCTCTACGACGCCATATGGCACGCGTAGTCTAACTGGCTGAGTTATATCGACGCATTTTTACTGCCAATTTTCGCAGCGGGCCATAAAATTAGATCAAAGATGCGTCGATGGATGGAAGCCCAACAAGATCGTGCTGAGCGTATCAAAGACCGAAATCGAAATCAAACAGGGCGAATCGACTATTTTCGTTTCGTTCGTAAAAACCTGACCTTCTTCTCTTTGACAGGTTTTTTTCGCCTGTCGCCGTTCATGAATACTTCGCGAGCCATTTGCTTCTCAAAGGGATTCTGCGAAGGACCAGCACTCAAAAGGACAGGGATCCTTCTTGCGTGAAACATCCATCCATTGATTATTTTCTGGGAGGCTTATGTTTTATTCTTTGACACCTAAGTGGAGCAAAAAAGACCGATGAGTAACAGGGGCTTCTCTTTCAAACGTATTGTGAGTGTCATCGTAATGAAAACTTTGGTACAGCCGGCCTCACCCAAAGATACCCCTTTTTGTTCGATTGGCACCCTTATGCGGTGCGCGGTAAGGGCTACAATGGGGTATCCTAGACTATGGCTGACGGTACCTATGGAATCGTCTGAACGAATGAGTCAAAACGTCAGTTATTGAGTGACCGAATTCGGGATTTATTAACTCAGTATTCTTCAAAAACAAATCGTAATCACGATCGCTTGCGTCTAAGAAATTCCATCTGAAGTATGAAGTTTCTCAGCGGCTTTCAAACGTCAAATTGAAAGGAGTCGCGCGATTGATGTGAGACAATCAAGGTTCCTAGGCACGTTTTGTTGCGAAACTCGCGAATAGAAGAGCGATGATCGATTGCGACAATATCGTATCGCTTCGGAGCTGGAGCATGACATGTCGGCGACAAATAAAGCGGAACTAATAATTGTTGTGGCCGCTCCGGGGCACCGGGAGCCATTTCCACGCGACAGCAGACCATTCTACACCGCATGTCTGTTGACCTAGAGACTAAATTTGCCTGCCGAGGCGTGAAACAAACCCGTGGGAATTAAATTGGTGGGCTGACGTAGGAGACACTCCCCTAAACTACCGAACTAGTGACTTTCATATGACTCATTCAATAAATGTTTAAACAGCAATGTAACGCTTGGTGATGTCTTGCTTCATATATTTTACTTCGCTGGACAGTCGCCTATAACCATGAATCACCATTGCATCGTTTGTTAGTCCCTCTGAGTATCTCACACCCGGTTTTTCGTGCAAATAAACGCAAGATTTGCTGAACGATTCAAAAGACAATAATGTTGAAAGTTTTGCTATTGATGTGTCAAGTAAATTCTCCGATTCGAGTAATTTTGGGTTTCTAAAACGCTTGTCAACATATTATTATGAACAAACCCATTTTACACCAGTGTAAACAGTGTGACCAGAAGAATAAACCGATCTGCCGCTAACAATAGATTAGCATTCATTCGAGAAACTCGAGCTTGTTGACAGATGTATGATGGGTTACATACACCACAGCCTTCTTTATTAAAGAAGGCTGTGGTTAAACCTGTCAATCTGGGGCCTATTGAATGATAAAACTGATGCTTGTACATCAAATTTTCGTGGTAAATTATTAATGTTATTTTTATGCAATATGCGCCTGTTGGCTGATTCATTTTAAGTTAAAACCACAAGTACGAGAGTCAAACCCGGTGTGACAATACTGTGTTTTTAAAAAAGCTGGCGCCGGCTGCAGACACGGTCGTGTGGTGAGTTGGTGACTAATCAAAATGAGCAAACCGTTACCCGACTACGTCACATTTGCGTCACTAAGCCTGAGTTCAGCCGCTCGCGACCCTGAACAATACCAGATACAGAGATCAGACTCTTCTCGTAGTAAACCCACACAAACAAGATGCTGTCAAGGTTTTTCAGGGGCCCGAGTCTGTAACGCAATGGTGCCAAAATGAGCTCCCGGCTACGAAAAAAAAAAGAAAACCTTTTTCGTAGGCTCCCGGTTGACGGATTCAATTACGATTTATTATTGCTGTCGGTCCTTTTAATGTTTTTGTAGTACAGCAAACAATATTCAGATTCTAATTCTGAAGAATTAGTTCGCTGGTTGTAGATAGGTTGTAGGTTGTAGGTTGGAATAAAGTAGGTCAATATTATATCTAGCTTTCGAGATCTGGTGTTGGAGGAAAATTGAGAGGATATCTTGGACGGACATGGTGTCAAATGAGCAAGTCCTGGAAAGAGTAAAGGAGATGAGAACGTTGCTGAGGACAATATAATGCAGAAGAGGAAAGATGCTGGGCAACTTGCTACGTCACGCGACAAATTCATAACAAAAATAATAGAAGGAAATAAAGGTAAAGGAAGGCCACGGAGAAGCTACTTTGACCAAATTAAAGAGAAGGTGGATGTCGTGTCGTACCAGGCTGCGAAGGAACTGGCCTGTGATCGAAGTGCATGGAGAATGCTGCACTGACAAGAGGATAACTCTTAAATATAATGAATTAATATTATACCTGCTCAATTAGGAAAGACTTCGACTGTGATTGCCACTTGCAACGCAAAACTGACACCGAGCGATGCTTCTAGGGCTCTACGTCTCTCTTCATTGCCTACAGGCTTCTCTCCCAAGAATAAAACTTCTTGCCTCGAGCTCTACCGAGGACCTAGCTAATCTACCTGTTGATTGGTTTGAAGCCATCAACGATCCACGTTCCCGAGTTAATTTCACCACATTTAAGGATTCTTCGTTGCGCGAAATTAATTTAGACGTCCATTAGCGGCGGATCGGTTCGGGTCGGGGTGGGCGGGCCGCAACATCAAATCCGCCTGCCTGTATTTATATGTATGAAACAGCGTCCACTAGCGGCGGATTATTGCGCTGCGGACCGCTCCGCCCGCCCCGATCCGCCGCTAGTGGACGCTGTCTCATGTAGGTAAATACAGGCATGCGGATTTTTGCTTAGGAATCTTGCGATGCGGCCCGGCTCGATCCGCTGCTAATGGACGTCTAGCTTTAGTCGGCATTTCACTCGCGACCCGGGCGCCTTGCGAGTCACCTTGCGAGGGTCGGAAAGTGGAAATGACGAGAGGAATCTTGCTATTATTATTTTTATACGAGTTGATGGGCGTGCGGTGGATCCACAGCCATAGTAAATGTATGTTGTACCGCTTCTTCGGCGCCTTCATCTTGCTCTCGGTGACGTGACAATGACGTACTGTTAAAGAATTTAGGCTTTCACCCGCACAGTGGTGCTATTGTTGTGGAAACAAAGCCTAAGGACATCCACATGCGAGCCGCGCGACGCGTGAGCAGACGTCGTGACGTTCGTACAGTGTGCGTCGTCAATATTAATTACGGCCACATTGGCTGCTTGAGAAAAGCAGGTTCTATTGACGTCAATGCGTCAAGAACGAAGGCATTGCCTCTCCGAGAGAAACTGTATGGCGTGGAACTGACAGAAGGGCGCGCGGAGAGAAATATTTTAATAGAAAGATCTTAGTCACGTGCTCACAGCGTAGAGAAACCGCTCTGTAACGTAATTTTTGTATAATGTCTAAGGTGGCAGTTGAGAGTAGGCAAAATATGAGCGCGCTAAGGCCACTGCTCTAAGACCTAGAGTCTAGGTAGATCAACGGACTAGGACAGCATGAGTTAGGTATTTGTTTGTTATACTTTATTGCACACAAAATATATATCTACTTAAATAACATGACAGTAAGAGAATGTGTGCAAGGGCAGACATATTTCTAAAGAAATTTCTTTCAGCCAGCCCTGTCCCTAAATGTTGAGAGCGGGATAGTCAAAATAAAGCACAAAGGTCATGCTACATCAAGCTCTTTATGGTGGCATATTCTGCAGGTGGCAGGATTCCAATAAGGCGCTCCATGTAGGCAGTATTTCGAACGCACACACACTGACATTTTGTCCAAATCTGTCCAGCAGTTTCAGAGTGAAAGAAATGTCCATCCGTAAAATTTTTGCACATTTATATTATTAGTGGGATTTTCTTCCAGCATGCTATGAAGCAATTTCCAAAACAACATCATTGATCCAATAGAAGCATTGTTTCCACACCAATCCTTAGTTACAGGGCATTTAATTATTCCCAAAATTGAACCACGTCAATGGTTTTATTAAATGCTACACTGTGGACTTAATTAGGTAGGCATTAATACCCTTAAAAGCTTTGCTTTATGTTTGTGTGGGTGGTAGGATTATCTATTTATATGGGATGGGTACTACATTGTTTTATTGTAGTTTTATTTACTTTGACTGTGAAAACGCGGCTTTAGTTTTGGTTTTGGTTAAGAGGGCGTTAGAGCACCATTTTCCCATACAAACGTAGTTCCGGTTTAATTTCTAAACTACAGGCTGGATTTTGCTGAAACTTGGTATCAGTAGAGGACCAATATGGAGGTTTGCAAATAGTTTTTATAATAAAAAAAAATGCCTGAAAGAAACTAGAGCGATGCGTCTTACTTCGTACTTTCAGCTGTTATTTACTTACACTATTACAGTCTATTGGAGTCTAACTACCTTGGGAACATCAGAAAAAAAAGATATTTGAAATACCTAATAAAATGTAGAAATGGCAGCTGAACTACGAAAATTTTTGGGAAAATAGAACTATTACATTACAACTACAACTAGATACTCGCGAAAGGACACGAACACACGTAGACTCATACAGCAGCATTGCCTCTCACTTTTCCCGCGCCCCGTCTCGCTCTGGGTGAAACAGCTATAAAAAACAGTGTTTCACGCGCTTGGCCGACACTGAGTTCCCACGGTCCTGAAGGGGCCTCTTAAGTGAGACATTTCCAAGTTATATCTGCTATAGTCCGTTTCCAGGGCAGGCGGAAAAGCGATCATTAATACGAAGTACTATGTTACCGTAAAAATATAACGATTCGTGTCGCACTCCGTCACTCTCCTTACATTTCTGTATCGTTTGGATATCGAAGCGTGTTTCTTTTTCCGCCACTTTGGTGTCGTTTCACCTTAATATAATTGTTTAATAATTACTAAACCTCATCGCTCATTAAAGTGCCAGTTCGTAGTAAACTTGTCAAAAATTCAAAAAACCTTTGGCATAAAAAAATTTGATCTGTAACGGAAACGGAAACGGACTATAGCATGAATGTAAAGAGCAAGCAAATGTCAAAGTTATGGTTGCCTTGATATGAAACAGGGCTTAGGTACCTGGGACTATAGTAAAGGCTTTGTTTATGAATGTTTTACAAACAATGAGAATGGACTGGTTTGTCAAAATACTTTTTTTGACAGCAAATAAATAAATCCGCAAACAGTGTTGCCGTTTTAGCCACTTTATGGCTAGATCTAGCGGATTTTCAACGGGTTTAGCTACAAAATAATCTGTTTTAGCCACTCAATGTTATCTAGCCACATCTGGCTACTTCTGGAGTTTTCTTGATCACAAGGTATAAACGAACCTCCATTACGCTGAATTCAACTAAAATGATCAGAAACCAGCTCAATATAAGAAAAAAAGTTGTGTTATCGCCTTTAGTTCTAGCAAAAGTTGCAAAATCAGATAAATCAATCGTTTCTGTAACACCAAACTCGTCATCAAACGTCGAGGAATAAATTGTGGATGACATCGTGAAATAGATTCTTTTTTAATTATGTAAATTCAACAGTGTATTTTTTGTGGTATACCTAAATCTTTAAATTCAGCAGTTTTGAAAAGTATTAAAATATAATATCCATGTTTATTTTCTATTTTCATCCAAGCCTCAGTTGCAATAATTTTTAGCCACTTCTAGCGGAATTTTGAAATCGAATTTATTACAAATCTAGCAACATTTCCCTCTGACATAGCCACAAACTAGATTGCCCTGACGGCAACACTGTCCGCAAATCCGGAGTCTCGTTTGACAGACATAACTGTCAAATTCTAGAATAGGGCAACATTATTCTAGACTTTGACAGTTATAAAGATTTTTATAAGGTTAAAAAATTCGCTCGGAACAGGATTTGAATCCGCAACCTAGCACGGGTTAGTGCTTTAGAAAATACAAAAAGTGGTTTGACAGTGATGTCTGTCAAACAATACTCCGGATTTGTGGATTTCAGTAGGGTTCTCATTCTCTGCTGAGTAAAATATGCCTGAATTTTGACTTCTCATTACTACTTTGGGGTACCCATACAATGGGCCTGAAAGAATGACATATAACACACACACATGCTTTCAGGCCCGTTGATCTTCAGAATCATTTATGGCACAATAATGCAATGACATTCATAAGGCTGGTATCAATTTTCAATACAAAATGTTGATGAAGTCTTCCAATTTCTTTGGTGGAGTGTGCATTGGACAAAGATATTTGATAAATGGAATACCAGAACAGAGCACTTGCTGTCATATTAAGAATATAATAGAATACAAATCGGCGACCTTATTGCTAACAGCAATCTCTTCCAGGCAACCACTGATGGAGAAATTGCTAAAGAGATGAGAGACGGGTAATCGGTGCAATTATGAATATTCTAATTGATTCATATTTAGTGTAGCTGTATCTTCTGTTCCGTGGGAAAGGGACCGTTGCTTGATTTGGGATGCAACCTGTGTGTGTACCTTGGCTCCCTCTCACTTGTCATCGACCATGTCTGCCCCCGGTGCCGCTGCAGAGGCAAGCAGAGGCGGCAAGGCAGAAATGTTTAAAGTATAGCCCGCTTTTAGGGCAATACATTTTTGTTCCGTTTGCCATTAAAACGTTGGGAGTTTGGGGGGCACAGGCGAAAACGTTTATTACGGAGTTGGGCCGTCGCTTGAGGGACCGTGGTTTTGACTCTCGCTTCAGGGAATTTTTTATGCAAAGAGTTTGTGCAGCGAGGACGCAGCCAGCGTGTTGGGGACCTTTGGGTCAGATATGGTTCGGGGCGGGTTGTTTAGTTAGTTATAGTTTTTGACATTCCGTATTTTATTATGAATTTTATGATTTTATTTTATCAATCTTAGTTTTTATTTATAACAAAGCTTTTTTGTGAATTTTATTGAGATTGATTGTATTATTTGACTTTTTTCTTTTTGTATCTTCTGTTGATATTGTTGGTTTGTTTTGTCTTTAGTGGTTACATGACAGAATGTGAATAAATATTAGATAACAGTTTTGTTGTAGGCACTCTTGTGTAGTTTGCATTGTCTGATAAAAAAAACTGATAAACGGTTTTAAAATAAGTTTTGTCAGAGGTAAAGCCAGGGCTTTGCACTACAACATTGACATACATAGCTCTACTGGGAATCAAACCTTCAGCCTAGCCTTGAGGTGATAAACTAAGCAATAAATTAGGAGCCATTGGCTGGTTCACTTTTTTCAGTCTGAGTCATTTTACTTTCAGTTGAGAGGTACTTTCATAATTCTGGTGTAGATCTACATCAATCTACGTAATTCAACTTTCATTAGGCACACTACTAGAACTTTATTAAGAAGGTTAAAGTGATTATGAACTTCTAAACTATCTTTCAAGTTTCTAAATTGTTCGGGCTTTATGTATGTGCCGAAAAATATAAGTTAGAGGACATTATCACTCGGCCCTAACCCTAAGTCACAGAAGTTCGAAGAGATGGGCCTAAGAAACAGCCTCATCATATTACTTTCATCTGTATAAAAACGAGTGTAATATTTTGCCAACTAAATCATTTCTGCTAAGTTGATAAGCATAGGCATACGTCGAAATTAAAGGTAAGTACTTACAGATAACTATCGCGAAGATCAAGTCACCCACTTCCTTTTATTTACACACCTAAATCGGGAAGTCCACAAATTGTTGATCACACGACAGTCGACACTGAAAAACCGAATTCGATCGAAGAGTCTCACACTGTTCACAATTATTTACAAAACACAGATGTAAAACTAAAACACACCAGCACGAATACAGATGAGTAAAGTAAAATTAATTACAGTCCAGCCAGCGAGCACAAGTTATCACCACCCAAATTCCAACCCACCATTTGCGCATCGCATTCGCTATTCGCTTGTCGGCCATTCGCTCACGCTCATCGCTCGCTCGCTTGTGCTCTTGTGCTTGACATTGACATTTGAAAAAAATGTTGCCAGCACAAATATTGTTCCACAGAGTTTCACAGATGATCGCATCAGCTGATTTTGAAACGGAAGCGCGGCGGCAATAAAAAAAAAAACAAATTATTTGTCAACAAAAACTGACGTGTACCTAGTTTCAGTAAAAATAAATCCAAAATCCACGTAAATTATCCAGTTTTGAGAACAATGCCTGGGACGGAAGGTCCACTGGACGACGCTGGAGGTGCCGGTGAAAGTTTACCGGGAGCCCGGCGGCAAATACCCCAGGATGTGCCATTGGGGTCTTCAGACCGCGAAGCATATTTCCGGTCCCTCTCCTTATGGATACAGCACGCGCAAATGTACCAGAACCTCTCGACATGTTTTCCGTACTACCTCATGTCCTTCCAAGGGCTGCAGAACAACACGCCCAACATTCCTTTGCTGAACAATAACTATCAGTTTCAAGGGCAGCCATGGCAGATCCCGATGCCCGCCAATGTTCCTAGAGTCGGGCCAGAGGGCAGGCCGCAGCAGGACATTATAACACCTGCTGATGGTAGGTACACTGGTGATAAAGTGATGAGTTGTTATTTCAATTTGTACAGTACAAACTAAACCATCTATCTATCCCACACATTTGTGTGTGAACCTTCAAAGAGATCTTCAAAGAGACTTGATAGATAAAAAACAAACTCTAGAAACTAGATTAATTCTTTTGAATGTAGTGCCTAAACCAAATGGAGCTCTCCATATTTAAAACTTTACCCAAAGCTTGGATGGTATGCTGAGGCAGTAATCAGTGCCCACTCGGTGAACTCGTTTAAAAACTGACTTTATAAACATTTTAAAAGTGCACTAAAGTTATACATATACACGTATCAGCTTCAAGCTGCCAGTGTATTAATTAATAATAATACTAATATCTATCTGGTTCCACAACTAATATTACATTGTACTGAGGTCTCCAATAATATCCAATAAAAAGACAATGGCCAAGACTACAACAAGAGTCTTACTGCGAGACCAATAAAATGCTAGTTGCAGGAGACATAATAAATATTAAAGTGTAAACATCTGAATTTTCCAGTAATCACGCGCAACGGAGGCTACGAGTATGTGATACCACCATTGTACAAAAGGCTGTTGGCTGAATTCATCGACTTCATCCTCCTGTTTGTACTGAAGCTGTTAGTCACCTTGGTTGCCGTGGACATGTTTGAGATTATGTAAGTAACCAGATTAACTGCTTGATTGGCGTAAAAACTTTTCCAGTACCCTCAGGGCGACTATGAACCGAAGTAATACCAATTGGTTAAGTATGTATGAACTAAAGTCCGGATGCGAAGCAGAAAGAATTTCGTACATTGACCTGTTATACGCGTCTCTGTCACTCCCGCGTAATTATATTGTCGTCTCGCTCGCACATATGCAATGGCCGAGCGAGATGGCACTATAATTACGTGGGAGTGACAAAGACGCGTAAAATAGGTCAATGTACGAAATTCTTTCTGCTCGGCGTCCGGGCTTTAGCTTTAGTCAAGGGATAGATAAATTATGTAAAAAAATAATATGGCTTAGATAAGTAGATAGAGCTAGAGAACTCATTATCTGTAGACCAGAAAAAAAAATTGTGAACTTAATCTTTCATATCCAACACACACACACGCACACTGCACATTTTCTATTTAGTAAGCAGCCTTAATTAAGTAAATTGGTTTGCACAAAACTATACTGAGAAAACTCAGAGTATGATTATTTTCTCAGTCTCAGTTCTCAAGAATGCACAACCGTCAGTCATATTTTGCTTTATCTTCAAATCTACCTGTATTTTCAGCGACATTGAGAAGTTCGACCTGTACAAGCTTGGGGAGAACTTTGATGACTACAAATTGGCCATCGAGGTGACGTCGGAGATACTATTGCTTGAGCTCATCTACCGAAGCCTTGTTTGTGTTTTTGAGGTATGTTTTAATTCGGAAGGAAAAGTTTTTTGTTCAAAAGTCCGTTATTGGCTTAATCTTATCTTTAGACAATATTGAGAAACTAATTTAAATATTTTTTATTTTGGTTCAGTAGTTCGGGATTTTACAACGTTTTAAAGATACGGTTTTATGACGTCACGCGACGGTCTGCATACTGTTGGCGGTCATAGGAACCAAACATTTTAGCGCATAAAAACAAAACTACTGGACTAAAATAAAAAATATTTAAATTAGTTTCTCAATATTGTCTAAAGATAAGATTAAGCCAATAACGGACTTTCGAACAAAAAACTTTGCCTTCCGAATTAAACTTTGAACACTGTTATAGCTTATTTATTGTGTCTAGCTACAACAACATCATCATCATCATCATCATTGGCAGCCTCTCTTTTATGAATTTTTTTACTACTTTGCTTTTCAAGGTCACAAGAAGAATTAGTGAACAATAGCGGTAACACAGATAATCTGCCCCTCTGAGCCAGGTGATTAACCTGTTGGCTCGTCCATATAGAGCCACATGAGCCCACCTTTCGTTCGGCTCGCTCGGAATAGAGACACAGTGTCTCAGCGCGATACCAATAAGTTGCTCTAATTTTGTGGGCGATAAAAACCGAGTGCAACCGATGCGAACAAATTTTCAGAATTTACCAAAAAAAAAATTGTCCGAACGCATTAGTCCGGATTCCGAGCGAGAAGGAAACTAAAAGGGTAGATTTCAAGGATTTCTTCGCAAGTGATAATGTCCACATCAAGATCAACAATTTATTCATGCCAATGTACTGGTTCTCTGTTACATAAAGTTACACTACAGACAAACTGTTACATTTCAGGCTACCTGTCTTTGCGGCAGCGTCGGTCGCACCGGTGGTGCCACACCGGGCAAAGCCCTGCTCGGGCTCCGTGTCGTCACCGCCTCAGCCATCATCCCCGTTGAAGGTCGACAAAGGGAGACCGTACTGCTCTACCCAGGACGGCCCCTAACCTTAATGGTGGCAATCGCACGGTCTTTATTGAAGAACTTCCTGATCTCCCTGCTGTTCCCGTTGTGTTTTGTACTGTTTGTGTTTCGGTTTAACCGCACAGGCTATGACTTAGCTTGTGGAGTGATTGTGGTGGAGGAGAATATGTTCCCGCCTAGGAGACATGCTCCTTAATTTAGCTAACGGGTTTGTCGGAATTTTGTAAGGGTGACAAACATGATGTGGGTAACCGTGTTAACCGGTACTACACTAATGTACACTGCGTAGGTACAAAGTCTGTCCCAACCTTCGAATGCTGTACTGTCTCAGTTTTTTCTACACCAAGCCATAGGTTGAGACTATTTTTTAATTTTATTAGTGATACTTTTTTCAAGGAGTGTAAAAAAGAGAATGGGGACATTACATTACAAACAAAGAATTGACTAACCTTTGGGAACTGTAGATTTTCGGCGCCCATTGTATTTATCGATGTTTTTCTACAGGTTTAGGTAGATGTAATCTGGCATAGAATAGATACTCCTTGTATTTCCAAAATGTATGTGATTGATTATTTATAGACTTATTTATTGTGGGTCTGTTCAGTTACATTATGTGTGTGATATTATTATGTGTTAAAATATTATTTTCGTAATATAAGTAGGTACAGTGATTATCATGCGTGTTTTATTGCTTGAGAAGCCATGGGCATAACATACCACCCATCTTCAATACAGAGGCACTGTCAGGGATTGAACCTGCGGCCTATGATGTTGTGAGGTGAGACTACTAGGCAAGCCATTTGAACATGTCTTCATATTCTGTAAAAGCATTGATCTGTTGGTATAAGAACATTGAGATGTTGGTGTCTGCTTACCCCTACGAGGATGCGTGTTTGAGGGTACAATCGTGCACAGAGTAGGTAAACTCCTTTTTTATTGTTCTGTGTATTTGTGATTTTGAAACGCAGCTTGACATATCTCACAGATAACAATTTCAAGCTGTCATTTGTTTCACAGACAGCAATATTTTCCAACAGCTTAAATAAACCTACTAAATTATGAAGTACACTTTTTGCCAACAACATTTGAGTTTGTAACATAGTTAAAATTAGCCGCATAGTCTCTGAAACTTTGGCAAATTCTCGAAATCAATGTCGATAAAATTCTTTTCGTTTTAGTATAACTTTGTGGTACTCGCTGCAACAATAAAAAATCCTTTAAAATAATTTAGGGTCTTGCTAATTTTTGCTGAGTTGGCTTGAGCGTCGCTCCGTCAGTCCGTCGGCAAACGTGGCGGCGCTGCTCTCGTCTGCGAGGAGTGGCTCAAGCTGTCATCATTGTTCATGTAGTTTTCTGTGATAAGAATTACTGTGAATTTATAGTTTAGCAAATTTATTTTACACAATTCCACGATGTCCGCGTCCGGAGAGTTCGGCAATCCCTTGAGGAAGTTCAAGCTCGTATTTTTAGGCGAACAGAGCGGTAAGTCGGGGTCCGATCTTCACCCCTTATTCGTACATTTTTTATTACAACTTTTCGATTTTATGACAAGTAACAGTATATTAGTCTAGACTTGATCGAATTACTGACCTAAATTCACGTGCGGAGCCTTAACTTAGCAGTTTAGCGGCTATTACTTCCCTGTGCAATAGTAATTTGAAGTTTCTGGTTCTACTGCCCTGTTACGTTATCTGTAATGTAGGTTACCGTCTGTAATACTTGTAGCATGAACTCTAGCCGCCCCGAAGGCTCGTACAATGTGTTCTCACGCGCCGCACATCTATATTCCCGTTAACAAACTGTGTTGTGTACTTGGGTACTGGGTACCGCCACTTTCGCCGCTCACTGACACGGATCGTTCTGTTTTCAGTTGGGAAGACGTCGCTCATCACTAGGTTCATGTATGATAGCTTTGACAACACTTACCAGGTAAGAAACCAGTGATTTTTGTGTGTAAGGTTTGCTAAACAGATTCCCACCTGAGCTTATGCTGTAGGTACTTATTGCATGACTCATCTGTTGTGTGGTAAATATATTGCTTACTGAATCATACAACAATTAATCTAAAGTTAATTGTATCTCATTCCTGCACACCACTGTGGCTCCACTGTCCAATTCCAAGACCAATCTCAACATTGATATGATTCTTGACTTCCACAGCCATTTTATGATACAATTACTTACCTAAAAATTGGCACCTTCAGAGTGAATACAACAATCTTCATGCCAAATTTTATTGCAATATATCTCATGTGGTGTGACAGTGGTGTTTGTATACAATGTGTAAAGTAGATATCAATGTAATTTTACTAATTCAAAAGTAAGCCTATGTATGGAAGATGTTAATAGAACCTATACTGTAATTCCTCCAAAACTTCTGTGACTAACGATTTTAATAAATCGCGCATGAACTGATGAAGATTGTCGACGTCTGCAAGACGTTTTTGGTAATTAGTTAAAGATTTTTGGTGCCATCCCAATAAAATAAAATCTGTCCCAAACATGATGAGTCCTTTTGCCATTATCAGGTGAGACTTGAGAGGCACAATTAACTTCCCAACCATGTACCTGTTTTGTAAAAATAAATAAAAATAAAAGGGCACTATTTGATTCAAAGTCAATGTTGAGTTGGGTCTTGGAAGTCAAGGGTAAAGCCACAGGTATCATATTTCTATACCTAAGCAGTAGACCTCAACAAATTCTTGAAATGAAACTCGATATCATGCCCACTTCTGTAAACAATACCTTATTGGCTTAGCAGTAAGTCCTTACTAATATTAATATGGACATTGCAGGTTAAATTCCTACATGAGTCTATGCATTTTTCCATAAACTTAGATAAGCTAATTCAAAACTCTTAGAACAGCAATTAGCACACAATATGCAGTCACAAATATATTGCATAACTACCTAGAAAATCTTTGAACATCAGATTCTTTTTTGTATAATCACAATTTAGGAAAATTAAATTGTTTATAATTATTTTGGTCAGTAACATATTCAATAAAAGACTTAATGACATGCCATCTCATTATTCGAGTCCTCACATTGTTGCACATTATTTTTCCTCATTAAACCAAACTCCTAAACGTAGTTGATCCTATAGTATAAGTAGTTTGTATTGATGTGTTAAGCGAACCCATTTGGTATAACTGGCCCGTTCCTTAACAAGCCTCTACAATCGGCTTCCAGGCAACAATCGGCATAGACTTCCTGTCAAAAACCATGTACCTGGAAGACCGCACAGTGCGGCTGCAGCTTTGGGACACGGCGGGCCAGGAGCGCTTCCGTTCCCTCATCCCATCTTACATCCGGGACTCCACTGTAGCCGTCGTCGTTTATGATATTACTAGTGAGTATATATTATTTTAATACCTTTGTATGGATGTTTGTAATAGCAATACCATTCACTAACAATAAAGAAAAACATTGTGGGGCAGCTTGGACGTCTAAGGTAATACCCTCAATGCGAAAAAAGTCGATCCGCAGTGGGTAATTATGTTGTTATAAAGCCAGATCTCTCTGTCTCCAAGATTCATGTCCTGTGCCCAAGGATCTCAGTCCAAGCAAGAATATGAGACGAAAGTCAGACGGTGTATTCTTAACTAGGTCATTCGCCACCAGGTTCCACAGGAGTGGCGAGAGAACACCACCTTGTGGGCAGCCTCTTGCTACCAAGGCTCCTTTTGTCTCTTCGCCAGCTAGCGTACTTTTAACTAGAACAATTTTACTTCAAACATAATTTGAGTAAATGAAAACTTCAAGTATTGAAAGTGATGTCATGGCCTCACAGTTAAAGCGCTAAGGCGCCGGACACACTGCTCCGGAGTACCGCGTTCCGAGTTCAGTGTTCTCAGATTTTCTTCATGAAAACTCCGCGTTCTGACCGCTGACGGGTGCCGCACTCACCGCCCAGAGTTCTGCGTTCCGGGTTCTTTCTAATGTATGAGGTTGCTTGGAACCGTTCACACTGAATGCGGTCAGAACGCAGAGTTCTCGTGAAGCAAATCAGAACTCTGAACTCGGAACGAGGAACTCCGGGACAGTGTGTCCGGCGCCTAAAGGAACTAATTTGACATTCAATCCATGGTGATAAAGAAACTCGAACCTCTCCAAGAAAATGCGTGTATTTTTGTCTATTTGCAAGTATTCGATGATCTTAGTTCTCTAACACTGAAATGAGTTATTCGATAAATTCATTAAATAAATGCCATAAAAATATTGCTGATGTTTCGAACCATTATTTCTTTAGGAAAGAGCCAGAAAAAAAAAAAAACCTATTTGCTGAGTAAGAAAAATATTCAAAATTAACAAACAATAGATTGATAGATTGCATGAAACTGAAGACTTCCGAAAGTGGGTCAATGTTTTACAATGTACCTAGATTCTATACTCGGTCAGTACTCAAGGCTAAGAAATCCTGCTTAATCATCCTCAAATATATGAGTATGTAATTAATTATGATATCTCTGCAAATTATAATGTATTTTTCTAATGCCCCAATGTCATAGGTCTAGGGGGCTAATTCCGGGGAATCTCGAATAGAACACGCCATGTCTTTCTGAGATATCCTTCGACCGTGCCCTCAAGTCTGTAACGCAATCGTGTTTCGATACGTTCAGCGTTGTAGAAGGAAAACCAGTTTGTCGTAACAACTGTGAACCTATCGCAAAACTCCTGCCTTACAGAGTAATGCAATACCCATATTGACTTATTTGGACGACTGCGACCTTGCCCGCCTAGGTCGGTAAATATTTACCTGCCTAGAACACCGCTGTGCCCCGTCTAGACTTTATAATGAAGACCCTTTCGTGTTTGTTTAAAAATACTTAGACCTTTGTTAAAGCGCTGGGCATAGTGAATTAGCCCGCGCGCAAAGAAAAATGCCGATCGATTCCTGTATCAAATACACTAAAAAAGTCGAAAATGTTCACATATCAAACCCTAGAATTAGTTGAGAGTTTGAGACCTATCTAACACAGCCAGTTTCATGTTAATATCCATAACAGATTGCAAGATATTTTGCTTGAAAAAAAGTGCGCCGCCTATTTTTTTTCAAGCTAAATATCTGTTTATGAATGTCAACAAGAAACTGGCTGTTTTAGATAGGTCTCAACTAATTCTAGGGTTTGATATGTGAACATTTTAGTTTTTTTTAGTGTAACAGGAATGGATTTTGTGCATTTTTCTTTGCGCGCGGGCGATTCACTATACACGGCGCTTTAACAGACTTCAAAAAAAGAGAAGGTAATCAATTTAAAAAAAAATGCTTTATACCTCATAACTTTTTTCTGTGTGAACCGATTTTGATGATTCTTTTTTTGTTTGAAAGCGTAGGTATACTTCCCGTAAAATGTTGAAGATCTGATAAAGAAGTTCGGAGATGAAGAACGAAACTCCTCAACAGACAACAGCAAATCACTCGGAATTAGTGCAATAGCTTAAAAACAGTGTACGCCTTTTCACCAGTGAGGTGTTTTTTTTTTTTTTTTTGTATATGTTGTATTATTGTATCTTCTTATTCTTGGCGTGCCTCTCCACTAGGTTGGCCGTCAGCTCTTCATATACTTTTAAGTTCTTTGCCAAGCGAAATAGATGTTCGACGCTGGCTATCTCCGTTATTCCATGCATTATTGCATCTAGTATATTGTGCAGCAGCGTCGAGTGGCTTCTCCTCTCACACTAGATGGGTGTAGCGGCTACTTGGACACTGAAGTGCCTACGTCATGTTTAGATTGACTAGGCTTGCCTAGTACGTATTCCATACTAGAAAAGAACTAACAAGCAGTAATTGTCCAGAGTCATTTATTAATGCAATATGCAAACGATATTTTTACGAGTGACTTTCATGAAGTTTTTGCATCATCAACGTGAAAACGACCGCTGATTTCGTAGCATAACCTGTAAAAAAAATTACAGAAACATACAGCAATACAGCTTACGTAAAACTTTACCTTGTCAGAAAAATATATGGGGCGGGCGACCGATCGATCCTGGCCCGGAGCAATTTTATCGTAGACGAGGTTTGATCCTCGGTAGCGGCTTGTAAATGAGTCTTTCGGAACTCGTATGTGTATTGTGTGCTAGTCGTCAGGAATGGCTTGCTTTATGAAGATGGCTCCGCACGTATCGCTGTGTTCTGTCTGAGTGAAAGTGCTACTAGCTAGACGCTGTATAAATCATCTCGTTACGTAGATGCAAAATGCCAAAGTTTTTTTCTATTATTTGAATAGTTGCTAGGCAGTGCTATGACACTGCTAGACGACGAACCTGAAATAAAACTTACCTAGTCATAATATTTAACTATGTACGATTATAAAAGGATTAACCTTAACACCAAACAGTACTCTGCTATTTACGACGCGGGTGTTCGATAAGACGATAAAATAAGTAATTCGTTGTAATAAAACTATGTATCGCAAACGCAATGGCCGTCGTAAAGCGGCCCGTAATACGGCAGCGGTAAAGGATACTATACAGGGTGTTAAAAGACCACCAACAAAGCGAGAAACCACGCATTGTCCTCATCATACTGAACATTTTTGCCCATGGAACTATACCTGGGAAATCAATGGTTTCCGAGATAATGAGGTTCAAAGTCGGACTTTTCAAACTTTTTTTATTGCAGAAATTTGCTCAGTATCGAGTATTTAACATTTCTTCTCAAGAAGCCATATCAAAATTTTGAATATTTCTTGCATAAAACGACGTTAAAATTGCAACCCGCAATGTATTCTAAACATCGGCACTTCGAGCGTAAGTAACACAACTTTATGTCAACGCTTGTGCAATATGACTTCTCTGCGTTACACTTCCATTGCGTGATAAAATATTTTCCAAAATTATAACCTAAAAAACCAAAATTATTTCCCGGCAATAATTTATCGAAAAAGTACTTTGTTTTGGTGTCTAGTATGCGTACCTTTCGGATCTGTTGGCGGTCTTTTAACACCCTGTATACCTTTGATCGATACCTGGTCTGAAGTAGAGAAAGTAGCAGATAATACGTGACTATTCGAGAATAATCTTCTTTTATAATTTAGCTGGAAACGCGACATAATGAGTGAATATCTCGAATCATTCAAATCAGCACAGTCAGCGAAAAATTTTCACGAGGTGAAGTCGGATATCTATACAAAACTGACTCCGCACCGCGCGTGTCAACACATTTCGCGTGTGAATGTAGAGAGGCCTCCACGGCTGATCGCGAGACCTGTGTTGTGTGACCAATCGATTTGGCATCCAGTGTCCGGTTTGGCAATTAACTTTCATTACTATTCAACTGCGTAGGCATATTGGCGCATCAACTGTTGTCTGTCAGTTGTGACTCGACTCGTGGGGAGGTCAAGTTTTTTGAGTGTCAAACATTCGAACCATTAGCTCTTTCACGAGGAACTCGGCGAAGGTGAACACCACAAAAATCTGTGGTGAAAACATTCACCGTTATATTACTTTTCTCACTGAAACATCAATACTTAGTAAACTTTTAAATCTTCATATTATTTTATCATAATACACAATAGAACTACTGAAGATAGACATATGTAAAACTAGCTTTTGCCCGCGACTTCGTCCGCGTGGACTAATTGTAAAAGCGTGATAATATGTAGCCTATGTGTTATTCTGATGTCTAAGCTATCTCTATTCCAAATTTTATACAGATACGTTAAGCCGTTTCAGCGTGAAAGAGTATCAAACATCTATCCATACTTACAAACTTTCTCGTTTATAATAGTAGTAGGAAGTAGGATAGGATTGTTTGAGGTCTAGAGGTGTACCTATAGGGTGTGACAAAGATATGATGATGATGATGATATCTTGATCCCTTATTCTGAAATCCACTATTTAGGAGGAGAAATGGATTTGTCTGAAAATTCGTATTCAACAAGTAAAACTAGTCTCAAGATATTTCACAGTCCCTCCATACCTTGTGTAAAAGCGCGCTTGCCATCTCTACCTAAGCTAAAGTTTGACGCTAGCTCGGGTCCCTGGAGTTTAAATATTTCACCTTTATTTTTCTAGGGTCGCATCTCCTGACAGAGGTCACCTTTCATTTGGGTTATCAGGACAATCAATACTGCAGTGTTAGGTGGTCGGGTATTTGCTGGTGTCGTAAAATGTTTGCAGGAGTCTTGTTGAGCCTTCAGTGGGCTTGCAACTCGGCAGAAAACACTGTATATCTGGGGAATAAAATGTACTTTTACAAGATTTTTATCTTTGTTCTCTAAGGGGCATGATTGGATAGTATGAAATTGAAGTTTTTCACCGCTAGATTTTTAGGGTTTCTTGACATACAATACACAATGATTGTCATGGCCGTTCGTTTGTGATGTGACTTTGTGACATATGACGTTTCTAAAACAAATTAGTTGATTAAAATTATAAATACAGATTTGTGATAATGTAAAGCTGTTATGACAAATTAATACTCTTGTTTTTAAGATAATGAGCGTGAGCGTGAAACCTTGGCTAATTATTGAGTACGAAGTAAATCTCAGCCAGATGGTCCGATGACATAGCCCAAGGAGCCGGAAAGCAGGTGGTTAATAAGCTTTTTTTCCCCTCCCTCCCCAGACGCAAACTCGTTCCACCAGACGTCGAAGTGGATCGACGACGTGCGCACGGAGCGCGGCAGTGACGTCATCATCATGCTGGTCGGCAACAAGACGGACCTGTCCGACAAGCGGCAGGTGTCCACTGAGGACGGCGACCGCAAGGCCAAGGAGCTCAACGTCATGTTCATAGAGACCAGCGCCAAGGCTGGCTACAATGTCAAACAGGTGAGATTTAGCACTATTTTGTCGACTGCTGGACCACATGCTCTATGCTGTGTGCCTACCTCTGGTGGATCTAGCTACGCTTTGCGCGGTAGCTCGCCCTTCGGCCTCGCCGAAGTTTTGTCCGCGCGGGACTCGGCCTTCGGCCTATGCGTCGCACTTTTTTGTCTTTAGATGACGTCTTTCGGGCAAATTCCATACAAAAAACGTTGCTCCTCTGGTCCAATCTATTTCTGTGGACTTTTTCCAGGCCACGACGCATATTTGGCGTGTTTTCCAATATAGGTTTATGCACTATCCACCACTTTGGGCCGCTTTGTAGCACTGCATCGAAGACACTAGCTTCATAACCTCTTGAACTGTCGTCTCCTATCGGAGCTTGGTGTGGCAGTGACGTCATCACCATGCTGGTCGGCAACAAGACGGACCTATTATTCCAGATATACATAGATTGACCTAGGTGGCTATGCCGTGCGGCCGCTCCGAGTTGCGCTCTTCGCGGGAACTCGACCTTCGGCCTCGTTGTGATTGGTGAGGGCGCCCGTCTCACCATATCGTCCTCCATATCGAATAAATGCTTATAGCATAGTCCTCCAATGACTTGTGCCGGGCAAACTGTATACAAAAAAGGTAACTGGGTTTGTTGGTTTAGGTCCACTTGCGTCAACCAGGGTAAGCCAGTTAACACTGAGTTAACGTCAAAAATTTGCGTCAACCAGGGTTAGCCAGTTAACACTGAGTTAACCTCAAAAATTTGCGTCAACCAGGGTAGGTAAGGACCGGTTTCTGAATTGAGATTTGTACTAAGTAAATACTTTTGTATCGTTCTGTCAAGCTCTTTTGTGACAAATCTGCAGAGATAGAACGATACTTACGAATTTGCTTTCTCAATTCAGAAATCGGCAGTTAGCCAGTTAACTCTGAGTTAACGTCAAACATTGTATGGAAATGTCAAATTAACTCAGAGTTTGTTGGCTAACCCTGACTGACGCAAGTCAGCCTAACGGGCAAACAGGTATGAGATGTTACTGCACAGCGACGCAAGCTGAGTGTTTTCAAAAAAGTTGCAAATTGAGTATTGAACATCTACGCAATCAATGGACTTTTAGCAAATCTCATTTGAATATCTTATCTGCAAATTAGAATGATTGCCGTACTGCTATCTTATCACAATGTTTTTGATGGTGTATTAATGATAAAAAGTATGTTGAAGCATGTTTTGAGTAGTTGTAAACTAACATTAGATGTCGTTAAAACCATGAAATATTAATATCAGTTAGGGTATCGCAACGAAAATAAATATTACCAAAAACCAATGTTAACCTCTTCGTGCGAAATCGGGATTATTTAGTCCCATGGCTAATGCCACGGCTCGTGCGGGATAGGGACTATTTAGTCCCCCCCCCCAGCATATACAATTTAAGACTTTGGAGTTCATTGTTCGTTTTGAATCTTTGGTCGGTTGGAACATTTTTCATAATATTTTTTTCAATTCCAGTTATTCCGGAGGGTGGCGGCAGCGCTGCCAGGCATGGACTCTGCGGAGAGCAAGCCCCCCGAAGACAGTATCCTTTTTACAAAACAAATATACCTACAACATGCATTTTTTACCTAACTGTCCGTCCCTGTGTTGCTACAGGTGGCCCCGTCATTCTTCAGAGGGTCGATCAATTCGTCAATACAAGCAGTAATACTATGCAGGAATTAAAGACAAAGTGGTGACGGCGTTTTTTATCTGTGGCTCATCATATTTCATACATTCCAAATACGTTTTACATTTTTAATCTGTGGAGTTTTAAATCTTAAACTTAAAATAACTGTAAATATTTTGCGTCTAATTCCTTCTTGTAGTAAAGGCATATAACCAAACCAGAAATGTTTGTATAGATGAGTAGAACAACCCTTTACAGTTTGACAGGTCCTTTCTGTAACTGTCAGTACGTATAGTCCATTCAGTAAGGAATTTAAATTATCGGCAACAACAGTCAGTACCAAAAGAGTGTTGCTAGGGCCGACGATGGAAATTGCTAATTTTCTTCGATATTTCGCGAATTGTTGTGATACGGTGGTTGCGGCTTCTTTGTCGAGCAACAAACAATGTTACATTTCTCAATGCATATTCCTACTTGCGTATTTCGTTTAAGGATATAAAGTTTACCTACATTTATTTAAATACTTAACTGAATGGCAATATACTCCATTCTCTCCCAAATGTTCGTATATTTATGAAACCGGGAACACCCATTTGACACACATGAATTCGTCTAAACTCAAACTGCGCGCTGACCATTGCATTCTCGTGCATAAACCGCTTGTGATAAGAGTCGCCAATTCAACAATTAATTACAGTGTGGACACGCTCATTCATACAGGCACATTACACGTTTGCGTTTCAAAGCATCGATTTCGGCGTGATCAATGGTTAATACCATTGGTGATTTGACCACAAAGCTAAACGATTTATACGGAATTAGCTATCAATGCTAGACGTTTTAAAGCTCAAAATCCCTTGCGTACGCTAAAGAGTGTTTGTGAACGGTGGTGGTTAACAAAACGGCTAACACATTGTGTTGTAAGTAAGTTTGATGTTACTAATACTATCTGTATGTTGTCATACACTATCCTTGTTACTCCGTTGCTTGATACACAAAGGGTTTTGAATCTTGTTACCCGAGTGCGAGGATTCGAAACTCTTTGCTTCGATACCTTACTGAGAGTTTGAAGAGTTGCAAATTCTGATTTTATTTTTTCATTAATTGCATGTTATTCGTTGCTTATTTTTAACCCCCCTTTTTCGTTCACTGCTTACTGTAGTATTTTTAATGCCAATCTACGTAGTCATAATTATGTCGTTTAACATAATACCCAAACATAGCCAACATAAACATAAACATGTTGGCTTTAGCTGTTAGAACAGGAGTTAGCTGAAACAGACACATACTTTGATATTAAGTACTCGTAATTCGGAGCCTAGAGTCGAACCTATACCAAACTTGAGGCCCTTACATGGCGGCCGTAGAGTCGGCGGATTTCTACGCTTCATCATCATCAATCATCATCATCATCATCAGCCCCCCTCTGCCACAAGACCGGCAAGACCTATCGCACGTAGGTCCTGCCTGTCACTCGGTTTCGGTCGTTTGCTGGACGTAGTGTGCCCTTTTTATGACCGCAGCCGTCGTCGATAAAATGGATACTAAAGTAGTGTTGGAGGGAGGTCCATCGCCATTCGCATCTACGCTTGCTGTAGAGTTATGTATGATAGATTTTTTAAAATGCAAATGTAGGCAATAGCCGGGGCTGCAGCTGCCTTTTTAGTCCTTAGGAGCCCGGCAGGCCTAGTATGAAAGGCCATGCCGACCTTTGGCAGCTGGATAAACCTGTCTGTACCGCTCTAGGACGATCAAAAGAGAGAGAGCATCGTATTGAGATCTGTCGAGCTCAATGTGGTGGTCGGTGTAGCTAAGCATGCTGGCTGTCTACTTATTCTCAATCCTATTCTACAGGGTCCACTCTAAGTCGATAGCGGAACTTTAAGTAGGCTATCTACTGATCAATACAAACAACTTGTACTAGGTGGCGAAAAAATGGAGTGAAAAAAATATCAGCTGTTGCGACCGAACTAAATCCCATAGAATCCGTAACGTAAAAAATCACAATAAAATCTTGTCCCCACAGAAACAAATGATAACAGCAATAGAACAATACGAAACATCATTTCGACCATACGTCTAATATTCGAATGTCAACCTTATTGCATTAGTGGACAGTTTTTCTTTAATTGCATAGACTACGAGCAAATAAGCTCCCAAAGGCAGTTTGGACATCTATTTTTCCAGACACATTTCAGAGTTCTATGTTGTATCTAGTTTTATCCTTGATCGAAGGCTGTTCCATACAAAAGGTCGACTCAGTACTGCGCCAAATGTATGAAACAGCAGATTTTTTTTTTGCTCCATTTTTGTCGCCAGCCAGTACAAGTTGTTTGTATTGATCAGTAGACATCCTACTTAAAGTTCCGCTATCGACTTAGAGTGCACCCTGTATTTACTTTCTCCCCTACTCTTTTCCTTTCTGTTCTTTTGGTTCACTATTATTTTCCTTAATAATACGATTGTTCAGTGCAAGAGGTGATCCTGCGACAGGCGCCGGGCGACAACCGAGAGCCCGACGGTGGCTGCGCGTGCTAGGCCTCCGCCCCCCGGAGCCCCGGCCTTCGCCCCAAGGAGCCCTCTGCTTTGCAGCGTTTTTTACTTCGAGCGGCGCCCGATTCTCGCATTCACTTAAGACTGCTATATTGAAGGTAACTTGATTATGGCATTCCGCGTCTTAAACCCTTTGTCTGGTAGTGGCCGAATAGTTGCCATCATGAATTGAACCTTACTGCCCTAAGATAAAATCCAGAGCAATGAAAATTTTTAAATCCTTTACTGTTTAAAGCGAGAAAGGAGTATTCCGTGGTCACTTTTTCTCTTGTAATTCCATCGCATGACAATCTTGACTTCTTGTTATTCCATCGCATGACAATCGAAAAAGAACTTGACGTATAGGGGCCGGGTTTAGAGTTAATGAGTTTATACCTTTATAGCTCTATCTTTGCGAGTATAAGCTAATTGTGACTTCAAAGTTAGACGAAATAATAGTGTGCTACCCCTTTTTAGTTAAGAAACTCGTCTCTATGGATTCAATGATGAATTTAGTGTCCTCCAGAAAAACAAAAATCACGTGAGGTTCCTATTCTTATTTAGACTTCACCTTAGATTTTAATGGATGGTGCGTGCCATGGGTTATCATTTCCTTAATTGAATGCTAGAATAGGGCTCGGTTGGACGTGCGTGAATGTGCTTGTTGTTGACGTTACAATGCATTTTCAAACATTTTTACGGAAGATTTAAGCAATTGCGAAGCAATTAAGTTTTTATTTGTATTTTCTACGAATTGAGGGACCTTACAGCTTTTGAATTGCACTTTAGTGCTCGTTTCCTTCTATTAGCCATACATGGAAGCACATTCATGCATTACACAATATTTTGTAAGCACTCGGAGCTCGATTTATCATAGTATAAGTTAAAAAACAAAAGTAACTAATGTCTACGTCTCTTTGGGAACAGACTAGGTATCTAACGATATTTTATTTATTGCTCATTTATTGGTTACGTAACACCTTTTGTCCAGGGTTTTTATACTTCGAACTTGTAGTTTAGATCTCATTTTGGAGAGCAAATTCTTATTCATTATGATTATTTTTCGGTGTCCGCTGGAAGTTAAATTTGAATTGAAATCGTGGCTGTTCCCTGAACTGAATCTTTGTCCCATAAAATGGCGCTTTTTAGGTGAAAATAGTGCGTGCACGTGGCATTTCGAAGCGTCAATTTAGGCCTGCAGTTTTGTTAACTTGTAGGCTGAAGGTTATAGAGTTGTTTAATAATGTTGTATATAGCCGGGGCTCGTGACGCCTCCCGCATCTTTGCGCGTACTCGAACAATCAGAGCACAGAATGAACGTTGCGTTCTAAAACCAAGTTTTAGGGCACATCGTGTTTTTCAGTGTTGCCAGGAGTCGTCGCGAACCGTTTAACTTTAGTATTATTTATTTATTTAGAGCTTAAGAAATGGATTAATCGTCTTATGACTTTCTTTTTATAATTAATTAAATATATTAGTGAGATTTTTTCACTTGAGCTTTTAAATGTTTACAAACATGATGTACCACTGACTGACACTACTGATGCAATACCAGTTGATAATATTAGAAACGTGTCATTCCAATAAGCTTTGTGAATATTTTTATTTGTAATAGTTTTAAAACGATTTGGAGCAATATATTTTTACGATAAGAGATTGGCCTCAGATTAATATTCTTACTTACATTATTATTTAATACTTATTCGGTTAGTATCTATTTAAATATTAAAAAAAAAGTTATGTTGCTAGGAGAAAATCCTTTAAACCTTTTTGTACTGTGTAGGTAACTTACTTACTCAGTTTAATATACCTAGTTCTTATACTTTCTTGAATATTTAAAAAAATCGCAGAAAGCACTTGCAAGAGTTGTGACTTGTGACAAATCAGACTTTGACATGAATATTTGCAATACATTGAACAGATGTTGCTTTCTAAACACTATGAACGTTACAAATACATATATCGTATTGAAACCTGCCACTAAAATAAATTATAAAAACAGTACTATTTGGACCGATATTCAAGTTTATACTTACGGACATAAAAGAATAACATTTCAATTGATGTTATGTTTAAATTAGTAGCCGATATTGTCTTGTAAATACTTGTACCTCACGCTAGATATATTTTTAATAAAACCTTTAAACCTAGTCTTTTAGTTATCATTTCAAATACGTTACTAAGCTCCCAAAACATACTAATACATATTTTTTGTTGATCTTTATTTGGTGCACTTATGCAAGATCTGATCTTTAAGATGACATTATAATATCAAAACAAAAACTAATAGGTGTACCTAGTAGTTAGAGAGCTGGTGACCAATCGAGATATTTTTTCGTACAAGGCTAGGAGTTGGTAGGCTGATAGAGTAGACTTCGCTGAGTCTGGGAAAAATATTTTTTTGGTACGGTCGCGGTTGAAAGTTAGATTTTTACGACTTTGAAAGTTTAAATGTATGGGTTCAGTATATTTTTTTTGTCGTACAAGGCTAGAAACTTCTAGTTTAGTTGTTGAGACTCCGTTGAACAAGAAAATATTTGTTTTTTTGGCCGAGCGTGGTTGAAAGTTTGAGTTTTATAACCCAAAAATTCACACTTCCTAGGTTATAAAAAACAATATTTCTACCGCATTTGGCTAGTAATAAATAGGGATTTCGTGATCAGCGGAGACTAAAAAGGCAGCCTAAAAACTCCCAGCCTTGTAGACAAAAAAGAAATGACTCAACCCATACATTTAAACTTTCAAAGTCGAAAAAATCTAACTTTCAACCGCGACCGGACCAAAAAAATATTTTTCCCAGACTCAGCGAAGTCTACTCTATCAGCCTACTAACTCCCAGCCTTGTACGAAAAAATATCTCGATTGGTCACCAGCTCTCCAACTATAGTGTGTAGTGGTTTAAAATAATTTTGATCTTTTTGCAAAACTAAACTAGTCTGCTACACCGACATAAATAAGTGTCACCGTTTACTAAATACAAATCTTGTCCATGTCACCTATATGGTGACGCCTGTGTATGTAGATGATGAAGATCCCATTATAGTAAAAGAGTGATGCTCTGTTGGGGCATTCAAGCATGATCCTTTGCTAGCAGCTGCCTGCTAGCATGTGCACCACATGAATCAAGGATTTCCGAAGGCATTTTTTTGTATTTTTCTAAATATGTGTCGACTGCTATGCGGATTTCGGACGATCTAAATAAACTTGTCTCAAACCAACGTAGGCCTGCTACATTCTTCCTAGCTAGATTCGCATGACCGCCGAAAAAAGCGGAGCTACGTCGTAACCCTTAAAAGGCCGTGGTAGTATACAAAGATTCTGTAGTAGAGGTGCCCTATTAAGGGTTAAATCCTCTGCCATAGATTCAGATTCAGATTCAGATTCAAATTTTTTATTCAATATGCAATAAATAAATTATTTACAATGAACGTCAAAATATTTTCTACAGTAAAAAATGTATATAAATCAGATACTTATTACTATCTAATACTAAGTATCTAGCTACTTTTTTTTCTCCAGCTTCACTAGCTCTGGGGCCTTAGCCTGTAAGACAATGGCGGGTCAATGGCTTCCCGGCAGAAGGACAAAACCGGGCTCTCCTCGTTTTTCTCCTACAACCAGAGAACTAATCCTCTAGAATTAGAATCAAAATATTCTTTGCTGTACTACAAAAACATTAAAAGGACAGACAGCGTTAGCAAATCGTAATTGAAGTCGTCACCTGACAGCCCATTTTGGCACCATTGTCTTACAGGCTAAGGGCCCTGATCGTTTTTGGAGAAGAAGCATGGTAAAGAAACTCCAAGGATCTCGTGCTTAAGAAAAAATAATACATTTTGTAATGCAGGTAGGTACTTAAAAAATAACACATTGGTAAGTGTGGTGATCGTGCGCTGAACTGGTTTAGTGCCAGACTTCTTTGTCATTTAGATATTCATCTATTCTGTAATAGGCCTTTTGGCACAGGGTGTGCCTTACACATTTTTTATATATTTCCTTAACCACGCGGCACCAGATGTGGACCTGCAGAGCCAGATCCCGCTGTCGCAGCAGGAAGGCAGCGAGGGCGGTTGCGTCTGCTGAGCCATCAGATCCCGATCATTGCGACTCCCGGTGCGCCCGCGCACGCCCCGCACCGCTTGATGACGTCACCGCCGCCATTTTTGTCATCTGGCACCTTTCTACATGCAACCAACCTTTATACCACACATGCTATGAGAGTATACGACCTATAGGTCGACCGCCTAACTCGCGTATCACCGCACGGTCAGGAACAGGCTGACCAGATTTTAGCTAACTCGATTCGCCTAATTTTGTCTTCCGAGTAGCCTAAATCGCCTAATTTTTTTTCTCGTCTATTAAGCCTAATTCGCCTAACTTTTTGGGCCTAGTAGCCCAAATTTAGCACAGAATAAAGAAAAAACAAAAAAAAGACAAGTAATCTAATATTTGTTTTCAGATACTTGAAGTAAAATAATAACTTCCTGCAAAAGTTCTCCGTCACTATCAGTGGAGAATCCTCCTTTCCACGTGCATATTACTTTTTGTTACAAGCATTCTTATGAAATAATCAAGGAATTGTTCAATAAATTTGCGATAATAGCCTAAATCGCCTAAATAAATGCGAAAAAAACCTGAGATAGCCTAAATCGCCCGTTCCCATTTTTTAGGTAGCCTAAATGGCTACTGGTAGCCAATCGGATTTTATGGTCGCCGTTTGACCCTCTGAGGTAGCCTAAATGGCGACAATTCGCCTAATCTGGTCACCCTGGTCAGGAAGCGGTGCGTATGGGACTGGGTTTGCTGAGCATGACATTTGCTCCCTGCCCCGCGGCCCCGCGTCACACCCCCGGTGACACCCGTAATTCTCTCCTCCCGCAAACCTCTTACCCGCGCAGGCGATACGCGAGTTAAGAAGTTGGCCTATGGTATAATCCGCGTGGGATGAGAATGGGATGGAACCTTTTCAAAATCAACCGAAAATATACGTTATTTTACTTTGCCAAGGTTGCTTCGACGCGAGTTTTGTTAAGAAATGTGGCACAAACATTTGTGTTTTATTCCTTTGCTACCTAGAATGTCCCACGTTAGACCTACAATATCTAGTAAATTAGTATTAACGTCCTGACAGCCTCCCTTATACTCTTGAAATAGCTCTCCTGCTGATGCTCGATTCCTCATCTTCTAACACGCGCGTCTCAGTTCCAAAAGGTCGCATCCCATTGTCATCCCGCGAGGATTGTACCGAACACGGAGTGAGTTCCGAATTATTTGGGACCTACTCGTAATGAGTTGCATAAGGTCCGAGCTTGCATGTGATTCAGTTCAGCTGATTAAAGACAGTGAACGAAAATAATTTAATTTAGGCCGACTTGCACCACTTCTTAAATGCCACATAGGTCGCCATTTAAATCGACTTTTAGTGCATGTCGGCCTTAGTATGACAATTTCTTAATTCGCTCTTATGTTCATGCGAAGGGAAAAAATATAACGTTGAAGGCAATACATTTCTAGCTTCCACATAAAGTTAATATTGACCAAACATTTTAACTCTAACAATCTTTCGTAGGTCTTTTTGAAATCGGCATGCATGCATAATAATAATAAAATAATGAAGTAAGTACCTACATTATTATTTAAACTAATAAACATACAATAGTTCGCTAGCAATAACATTTATCCAAGAAAAAGTCGATAGTTTTAATTGTTCTACGTAAAATTTCAGAAGGTATAAAATAATTTTAAGGCAATTACTGCCTACTTACTACTATTATATTGTCGATTTTCAACCTAGTAAGTTTATTAGTTGTATGTTATGTTGACATGTAAGCACGTACCTACGTTAAATCCGCAAATGATAAAAAAAATATCTAATAAGCTTGCTAAGGAACCTACATGAAGCAATTTATACGGGGTTATTTTTAACGCGCAAGAATTCTACTTCTTTTAAACAACCCTGTACAATATGATGTAGAGACGAAGGCTGGTACAGTACGTACATCTAACCACTTCCGTAGTTTTCGACCTTGCAAAGAGTTTTTTTTTTAAAACCTACAGTAGGCTACTGAAGGTTTATGTTTTTTTTTAAATATAATATTTTAATTTATGTTGTATTATTCTAAAAAATTTGAAACTATTTGTTTTCAATATTTGGCTTAGGTAAGTAAACCCAAAGATGAAAGAAATAAAGAAGATGCACTTATTTCTTCTGCATTTGGTTTCATGCTTCTTCTTTTTCTATGCTCTGTTTGAAGCTTTGGGCTCGCAGTCACACACAGCGGTTTTGGTTGTATTTAGTGATGAAAGGACTCGAGCATTTTAAGCCTTATTGTTAAAGCTAGCCTCCAACTAAAATTAGGCTCGAGGCTTGCGGCATTTATCATAGTCAGTCTTTTAAGAAAAGATTCGCCACTGAGGCGTGAACCAAAGCTCAAGCTTTGAGCCTTTACTCTTTTGGTTGACACTCAGTGGCCTCTTTTGGTTGACATCTGTCAGTTGAGTTTCACTTAAATGAACTAGATGGCGCTGCAGATGAAATGAAGTAATACCATACCATGCACAGATTGTACTTGAAAAAATGACGGTAAACCGACGAAAATTTATATTTGTCACCTTGGATAATTTCGTAAGAAAACCATAACAATATCTACCCTCATAACTAACAAAAACGTTCCATTATCGAGAATACCTTGAACGCCCCTCGTACTAATTGTGACATTGGACAGCGTCAGCGCCATCTATCGCCCCTCTGAAAAACCCTATTAAATAGGGTCGATTTTCAATCAACTTGGTGGTTCTTAAAAATCCACTACCGTGATCTGAGTGATCACAAGTCAATGACTCGAATGAAAAAGACTTTAAATTATGAAATAAAATGCTTATCTATTAAGCGAATAAGTTTTTAGTTACTTAACTTATTAAAATACCTATTTATAGCATTTGTCTTACAAATGTACGAAATTACTTTGTGCCAACCACACATGACGACACGCCTATTTGGCTATAAATATGTTTTGTACTGTTACTTATGAAATGTGTACCTACTATTTATAACTTATATTCTGAAACAATGGAAGTATTTTATTAAAGTTGCGTCCTTATCAGAAGAATTTGTACCTATGTATTGTACGGTCGGCCACAATCTCAGATACCCCATGGCAGCTCTTATCGCGTGCGGCATAAGGGCGCCAATCGAACAAAAAGGGGTATCTGAGACTGTGGCCGACTGTACACGTCGCAGGAAAGTTGCAATATCCGTAAACTTGTAAGTATCCTAGAAAATATGAAAGAGGCAATCTAAAAAACCTACCATTGAACCACTTCTTCTAAAGGAGTCAACTGGAGGAAAACGTAACTTTCCTAGGATACTTACAAAAGTTTACGGATATTACAACTTTACGACAAATTCATATCGTTCAAGATTCAAGTACCACTCGCTCCAAAAAAAAAAATCTTGGTATGTCCTTTAAAAAAAGCTAGAGTTTTCAGTTATTATTATGATAAATAGCTGCAATTTTGAAGAAATCTAGTTTATACAGTGAAGATAAATTCTTAGGCTTAATCATAGTTTCATTCCTATTAAATAATTTTAATGTAGCTTTACTATAGTTGATTTGAACTGTTTGAATGGTATCGAAAGTGTCCACTGTTTTGGCTCTACCAGTTAACTGTAAGTACCTACTTACATCAATTTATAACTTAGATACTAACTGATGCTAATGTTTAATTTCCAAACAGTAGTGTAAAAAGTGTAGAGATAAAATAGTGGACAGAATTTAAACAATAATCGTAGCTTGAAAGTACATACGAAATACGAAAAGTAGTTCAAGAACTGATCATCAGAATGTTTGTAGGAATTGTAGGTAGAAGGGGAAGTTAAAATAATTTTACTATAAAAAAATAGAAAATAATATTAAAAAAAACTGTACGCACATAAAAATTATAGATGGTTCGTGTTCCGGCTCGTGCTTTTTTACCATTGTTTTGAAACAATCAACAGTTTTTCTATGTCTGAGCGACCATCTGGTATCACTCTGTAGAAGAATTGTAAAGGAGATAAATTTAACTCTATGTCGTACGCAATAAGGTTTGAGGTAGCGTGTCGGGCGCGGCCGCTTCACTTTGCTACAATTTTACACAAAACCCGAGCGATTGCGCATGTTTATGAGGTGTTTAGTGAAACAATATGCTTCACAATAAATCGTGTGTGTTGCTGCTACATGGGTGTTTCATTAATTGTGTTCTAAAGGAAAAAGTTCATCAAGCTAAAATTAAAACAAGGTAATAATTCGGAATCGATTTAATTTGAAAACGTTTTAGAGACTATTTTTCACACTTACACGTGCAAGTTTTAACAAATTGATACTTTAATTAATTCAAGTTTCATAAATTAGTTTTACAGTGTTGATTTTTTGTTTTAAACTCTACTTGAAACCTTAAATATAACAAAATGAGGCGCAAAGGCCAACATACCATGAATCAACCTTGTTTTGATAAACAATAAAAACTTTAAAAGATGGCACCACAAGCTACAAAACCTCTTTCCTTTTGGTTTCTGATTCCGTCCAGTGGCGCCAAACCTTTAAAAACTTTCTTCTATTTTTATTAGGTAGGTACCATTGCTTTATTTCGACAAAAACTTCTTACAAAACCATAGCATACTTACAGGGATACTCAGTCTATGAATAACATTCTTAAAATACTCACTAAATGTAAAGAAAAAATAAAAATGGAAGCCTACAATTAAACTCAATAACTTAGCGTTAAATTCTAACTATAAAAATATAGAGGTAACAATCTCACATCTTGATGGCTATAAAATGGCTTTTACAAGGGCTGAAATCTACCAGCAATAGTGGGGTGAGGTAACTAACTTCTACCTCATGGCAATCAAGCATCATCTTTTGTAGGAATGGTGTAATAGTATGCCCTTTTACTATTAAGGGTGGACGATAGCAACGTTGCGGGAAATTCAAAATTTTCACAGTTTTTTACATTTTGTAGCTAAAGTGAGCTATTTTTGTTAAGCGATTTTTTGTACGCGGCAATAAAACAGTATTATTTTCATTATTGTAAACAACAGACAGCCGATTATGTGTTCTGGTCTACGAAGCAGTGGCACTGCCCAAAAAACTTGTCGTAGACCAGAACACATAATCGGCTGAATTAATGTTGTTCTGTTGTTTACAATAATGAAAATAATACTATGTTATTGCCGCGAACGAATAATCGCTGAACAAAAATAGCTCAGTTTAGCTACAAAATGTAAAAAACTGTGAAAATTTTGAATTTCCCGCCACGCTGCTATCTTCCAGCCTTAAGGGGATATGACTAAGTTCCTTCGCTCTCAGATGTCACTTGGGTCATGTACATAAATGGTTGAAAAAAATATTACAAAGTTATAAAATGCCTTCTGCGACCCTAGCGACATCTGTTAGCGAAGAAACATTTCCATATCCCCTTAAATCAAAGTTCTACAAAAAATATTCGTTGTAAAATGTAATTCTACATTATATTTAGTACTTGATTTGATATACATAATTAATATTTTTAAAGCTTTTATTCACAAAATAAGCAAGTATTGAGTGTTATTAAAAATACTCCTATCTACCTAAAATTATCACTTAACGACTACTTTAATTTAAAATGTCTACGTAAGTAATTATTCACTTACTTATATTCCTATAAATAAAACTTATCAATTAATACTGATACAGATTAAAGTTTGGCTAAGAGCTGCAAAATGAATAGAGGTCTCTATAAAATACAATTACAATGCGTAGAGTAAATTCAGAAAAATATGGCACAATTACTACCTAACTTACAATACGTTAAATGCATTTCTGGAAAGACAACTCCAAAATCATACGAATACAGATAAAATTTTAATACGGCTTAGGGACTATCTAGAATGTGCGTTTAAAAATTTCAGCAATTTACATAGGTAGTTTTGGTCCTGAATATTTAATCATGTGAATTATTATTAGTGGGAGTAAAAACCATTTTGTGATGGTCCTCCGGATCTCTATTCACCATCGAACTTTCAAGGTAAGAATACTATTTTGTCAACCCTATCTCCCCTACTACTTAATAAACTTAGCGCCTTCTTTATTATTATCATCATCGTTTTTACATGCATAGTTATAGACTTAGAACGTTTAAAACCATTTTTACTCATAACTACCTTTACTCATCTTTGCCTTCCGCCGAGCTGTTTACGTGAAAGTCGTTTACAAAAGAAATTGATTGATTCATACATAAAACACTATAATTTACAATAGCTTAGTTTAGACGTCAAGCCCTTATATTGGCACAATGTCGTCACTCACTACCTCCATATTTTGTCTTCCATGGAGCACTAAAGTACACAATTCACCGGCTGGCGCCCTCTATTTGGCGCCACCCTAAATGCCAAATAGATGCGCGATTAGGCACTTTGTATCGGCTGAAGAATACAATATTAGTCGATACGAGTCTAAGTAGGAAAGTGCGGTTTTAATGTTGACCAAAATCCGCCTCTCCACCACCGCCCAAAACCTAAAACGGTTAGTTTCGCAGAGCCCTAGATTAAAAATGCTGTCAAACGTTATGCCATGTTTGTGGATAGTGTTAGTTAGTGTCCACTTCTTAATACATTTAGCAATCTTTTATAGTCTGCACAGTCCTATTTTGATTACCGACCCAGAAATATTATGGTATTTCCCAAAGTCCAAAGACGCGTGCCGAATAAAAACAGCGCCACCTAGTGTCCGCAAATTCCAAACTCACTCACTGCACCGAGTCCTTTATCTCGCCATCTCCACCCCTAGACGTCGAAAAGCAGCGCGATATCGTGCTGCTTCTGTCGCCGCTAGTAGTGGTCGGGCGGGGGCGGGTGAGCGCGGTAGTTGGTGCGGGTGTAGGTGCCGTAAGCGCTGTCATCTGACGAGAGGGGGCCGCGCCGCGGGCCTGTCGCCCCGTAGAGGGAGTCGCGGCGCTCCGTCACCGGGGCTCCTGAGGGCAGAGGGTAATGTGGAGTTAGATGTTTGTTGCTCCGAGGAAGAAAACATTCCTAGAAATGTCCGGTGACGTGATTGTGCCACCTTGATCGAAGATGCCAGCACAAAAAACTGCTAATCTGTTCGAACTTGCTAATCTGTCTTTCTTGGCATAGAAAGTGGTGCCCGGAGCAATCTGGCACTAATCGTTTTACATTTTGACAGAGATTTGAAATCTGGCGTGGTTTGACAGCGAACAATGGTTCCTGCTTACAGGTCCGCCAACTTATCTGTGAAGTGGCGGAATCCGGAACTACGGTTAACTACCAATGAAAAGTGAGAATTCAGGCGCCCGCCAATCAAAGCAACAATAAAACGCTGACAGCGACACCACTCAGTTCACAGTTAAGTTGGTGGATCTGTACCTAACAACCTGTAAGATACCTGGCCGACGTAATGGCGCTCTACCTTTGGACCTCCACTTGACCCTACTTTTTGGATCACCTTCAAAAGAAATTCCTATTCATACTAACCGGCCGGTCCAGGCCTGACTCCATTGACGGCCGCCCCCGTGTTCCCGAAGGCAGGATCCCTCTGCGCGTTGTGTGCGTTCTAGTTGTCGTGGCATGCTGCGTGTGCGCCGGGAGCGTGGTCGGAGGTGTTCTCAGGAGGAGTGACTACGCTATGACGAGGCCGCTATGACTGACTGGGATACCTTCGGATCTAGGTACCTGGGGTGATCCGGTTACCTCTAAAGGTTACCTCTAAACTTATGGTTGCAATAAAGTATTGAGTATTGAGTATTGAGTTCTATCTTTGGACCTCTGCTTGAATCTACTTTTTGGGTCACCTACGAAACATTGAGCGCATTGTATTTGTAATGCAGGGAAGGGTGCAGGCAATAGAACTCGGGGAAAGCCACCGATGCGATGGACTAATGAAACCACCGATGCGATGGACTAATGATGACCACTTTGGGCAAAACACTGTGAATGCACCCGAGAAACCTCTGACGAGAGAAATGGCGTGGCTTCGTAAGGCGCACTACATCAGCCTCTGATGATAATACCTACTACATACATGGACCACGACAGTTCTGACAAGAGTGCTGCGACGAAGAAGAAGACGAAACAAAGATGGACTCCTAGTCATACTAACCGGCCGGCCCAGGCCTGACTCCATTGACGACCGCCCCCGTGATCCCGTAGGCAGGATCCCTCTGCGCGTTGTGTGCGTTCTGGTTGTGCGTCATGGCATGCTGCGTGTGCGTCGGGAGCGTCGTCAGCGTCGTCGGAGGCGCTCGCAGCAGCAGCGACTGAGCTGAGACCAGCGGGCCGCCCGCGCCGGCCGCTGAGCTGCCTTTGGAGTAGACTGACTGGGACCTGGAAGGGGTGCGCGAGTTAGTTTGTAGATTCGTGGTGATGGCACATTATAGTCCTATCACCTACGGGGTTGGATTCAAAATGGGTTGAACTGCGGTTAATTTTAGCAGCAATCGCCGTGCCTATCCTAAGACCGCCGTCTGTACTATTAGGTTAAGAAAATTTCTGTAAATATTTAATTCCTGGTGTACAATAAAGTGTTCTCTATCTATCTATCTATCTATTCAGTCAAACCAGGACCACGATAGCTCTAGATGCAGCTGCTGAAACGTCGAAACAGTTTTGCAAGAAAAACCACGATGTGATGTGACCTGTTTTAGTTTATGGCCTGCCTCATCCGCCACTGTTCTCCAAAATTGTTCTCGTGGTCGAAAGAAAGATCGATGGTTTAGCTGATTAGCAGGAGAAGCAATAAGATCTCTGTTCTGTGGGTAAAATACTGAAAGCTGCGGGTCTGCGATTAGCTTTATGTAGAGCTTGTCTAGATCATCAAGCAATGCCATTAATTGGTAACAATTGATAACTCAACAAAATCAAATACTTATCCATGCTATTTCTACAGTGACTCTACTTTCCATCTACGGTTCTAGACAACTCCTACAATTCGAAAAGACATAATTACATTGAGCATGTCGATATGGAGGTTCCTTTGGCTGACCTGTGCAGCGGGTGTCGCGACGGGGGCGGCGACCGGCAGTACATCGACTTGGTGCCGGAATACAGCGGTTCGGAGGTGTCCGGTCTTGGGGCTGACGCGGAGCAGTACGTCGGGGCGTGTCGGTAGTGGTGGTGAGGCGCCGGGAAGGTTGGCTTGTCCAACTCGTCTAGGTCTCGCGGTGAGGAAGCCCTGGAGTTGCTGTTGCCATGCGGGCGCCGCCGGGACCACTCGTGGAGGAGGCCGCAGGCGATGCCGCCCCCGATGCCGCCCACCCAGCAGACCCAGTGGCCGTCCCATCGAGAGAGAACGAAGGAGGGCCCGAGGGACCGTGCCGGGTTCAGTGATGGCATCTGGAATGGAGAGACACCATTGTTGGTTAGGGGTTTGGGTCAACGCTACTTTAGTGGGCGAACGGTACGTAAAGTTCATAAAGTTAAGAAATGGTCGAGAAGTACCTGATACAAGGTAAGTATTAGAAGGTAGAGCAGTCCGGCAAGATTTGGCACCTAAGCTTTAGTTAAAGATAAAGATAAAAGGGTGTTTATTTTTAGTTCGAACTAATAGTTCGTTCACCAACCTTTGCCGTCCTATGTAACGCTATAGGCGTAGGTATACCTAAGGTAGCTCGGCGCAATACAAAGGCTACAAATAAAAAACTAAAACCCGACTACTAAAAGGCTTTTAACAAGACCTGTTTATCCTTAAAATAGACTCATAGATAATTAATCGTAGTCGGAGGCCATCGGTTTATCAAATGCGAATGTGGTGTCCTCCGACTACGATTAATTATCTATGAGTCTATTTTAAGGATAAACAGGTCTTGTTAAAAGCCTTTTAGTAGTCGGGTTTTAGTTTTTAACTTCAATTTTTTTTTGAGCTTTTTAGTAAGTTATTTTGAACGATCACCCATAATAGAACCAAGAAGGGCAAAAAAAACACATTTTGGAATATTTTGTTCTATTTGTTATGTCGACGCTACATGTGTTATACATTTTTGAAAAGGTCTTTTAAAGCCCTTTCATTTGATACCCATGACGATGGTATCCGATAATTTTTATTTTTAGGTCCACCACTTTAGGGCGCAGCACAGCCGCCATCTTGGTTTTTATCAAAATTAAACTATCCTATGTTACTAACGACACCTCATTTGTTGAAATCGGCCGAGTAGTTTAGGCTCTGCGAGGGAACAGATGAACACACAAACATACATACCCACATACATACATACATACATACATACATACATACATACATACATACATACATACATACATACATACATACATACATACGCTGCTAAAATCATAACCCTCCTTTTTGCTTCGCGTAGTCGGGTAAAAAATTAGTGCTGATACGTACCCGTACCTATAACCACCTATAACCTACTACATAGGTACCTACCTACTTACTTATGTAATTCATTAGCCTTAGCGCGTTACGAATCTCTAGCTGTCTGTCTGGACGTGAGCATATTGAGAGCACTTGAACTGAGCCGTCATCTACCTACCTCACTGAAGTGAACCGGAATAGAAGGGGCCGTAGGTATATCTAGGATGACTAATTTGAGAAGATAGTTAGGGGCTGAAACAAGCCATCTCAATATGGCTCAGGCACCCTGAGATGACTGAGTTTGGAGTTTCCCATTGCAATTTGCGATTAGCAGTCTGACTGAAGTCGCTGTCAGAAATGCAATTTGGAAGTGTAAGGTGTGTATGTGTGTTCCTACACACGTAAGTAAGGAGATGTGGGGAAATTCTTAAAGGAAAAGGAACAATTATTTCCTTCGAAATTTGCAATGCCCCAGAATATAGGATTATGACTCTACATTGGTACACACCGGTCCCCTTCCCAATTCAAAACTAGAACAATAGGTAGAGCACGGTTTAAATAGGTAGTTTTTAAAGATAAAGACAATAGTACCTGCCTATTCATTTTACACCAGTACCCATTTACAGTGCGTCGCCATAAATAGAAAAGAATGAAGTGAAATGGCCCCAGGGATTGCGAACTTTATTGTGCTGGAAAAGCTATGGCCTTACGTATAAACATTTAGCTGGAGAAATGGGTGCCATTAAAAAGTACTTATTGAAATTGAAAAAAGTACTTATTTTATAACTAGTGAATTGTGGAAGTTCCGTAGTTAAAGATGGAGAGCTGGATGAGATGGAGAGACGACTAGTACAGGATCGATACAGAGGCTGTCAATCAGCATGAGCTCGAGTCAACACGACCGATGTGCCTAGGTTTCTAGGCATTCTACCTACTACGCAAGAAGTGATCATCATGCACTGTGGCGAGGCTCTACCCGTGGCCAGTTCTTCCAAGACTTTATTGGTTGAGACATTTGGACGTATAAGAGCGTAATGCGAGCGGAGCTATCTGGTTGTTGAGTTTGGCGGTACGGTGGGTGACTGAAGATACCAACTTCTCGCTTAACAATAAACTTGTGCACTATTGAAGATTTGATTTATTGGTTTGAGAATTTTCTGTCCCAACAAACAGATAAGTAAGAAAAAGCGTGAAAAAACCTAAATCGTGTAAAAAATTTTCTTCAAGCAAATTCCAACATACCAACCCACGAACTACCGATTCACTAACGAAAAGGTTCACAAAAACACTGCCATTGAAGACCTCCGACTGTCGATGTCGGATAGTGTTACGGGGACAATACCGACGCACGGAAACGGTGAGGTATGGCTCCGTGAGTTTAGTACCCGTGTAATATCATGCTTCACTTAGTCTCAAAACCGCACTCTTTCCACTAACTTTGCGCGGAATCAGGGCGGACGTTGAAGGGTATGATAGAGCGTCGACTGCTGGCAAAAAACCGCATCTATTGAATCGAAAGAAGCGCTTCGGTTTTTTTCAATTTCACAAAGTTGTCGGCGTTTTAAATCGAGAGGAAGAACAAAACTTCGTCGATTCCATTTGGACAATAAATTCTACTCTGAAATGAAATGAAAGATAATATCTTGTTTATTTACGTCAAGGAAGGCCGTCATTGCGGCTATAACTTTTGAGAGGATTAAGTGAAATCAGGTTCTAATTTCGCTTTCAGCTTAGGAAAAAGTTCCGTTGTACACACGACAGCACGTCGAGGCTTACACGCTAGCACTCTACTCCGTTACGTTAAGGGCGACTTTACAACAAAAGTGTACAGTCTGACGTGCTGTCGTGTGTACCTACCTAGCTACAAACGTCTGCTGATCTACAATTTCTCTTCTACCAACCAATAAAGCCTCCGGTAATTACATTTGAAAGTTTGAACCTAAAGTTTCAATTAATTTTGTATCTCAAAGACGCTCGGGTGGGTTGGTTAAATTGCCTGTTTATTTGCGGTTGTCTTGGTGACTTTAGCTGGTTACAATTTGGTTGATGGATAAGTGAGTGACCCGAAACGTGTTTTTAGGATCGATAGAGGTACCCAGCAGGCGAAACATACTTATACAATAGTTATTTGTTATGCAAGAATGCAAAATTATTGTTTGCGGCGAGTGCTTGTATTGAAAACCGAGCTAGCGAAGGTTTCTAAAATTGAGCCACGAGCGTAGCGAGTGGTTCAAAAAAAGAAACCTTAGCGTAGCGAGGTATTCAGAAGCACGAGACGCAAATAATATTGCATTCGTGCGAAACACAAAACTTTTCATCTCACAGAAGCGAGGAAATGACTTTGTTAGCCAAGCGGGACAAACTCTATAGACAACTACTTACAGGCAAAACAGGTGAGTCAAATAAGTTCCTTTTAAAAGCATATTTTACTGTAGTTACGGCTGCCGCACTAAAGTTTTGAGCTTCGTTGGTATTAAAACCATTCGTTTTATTAATAATTTCCTGAAGTTTATTTATCCAGACACAAAAATAATGTAAATAAAAGAATGTTTTTTTTTCCGGGTGCATTCTGAACTTATACCATATAAATAAAAAATTTGTAGGAGATAAAAAATGAAATTAGTAATATCGTTTGAAAAAATGTATTTAACAAACCAAAACATAATTATCTATTTGATAAAACAGAAGCGCAGCATTTTTTTTATTTACTGGTATTTAAAAATAAATATGTGTACAAAATATTGAAAAGACTATAAGAAGAAACCGCGTTTCTGAATGTTCTATTCCGTGACTTTACCTTTTTAAAAGATGCTTATGCACCATTTACATTCACAGTTTTGTATAGAGAATGGGCACGAACAATTGCTTTCGCTGAAATACGCGTTTAAACGAACTATGAATGAGGTTTTATTTTCCATCGGGATCTGGCATCTACTTAAACGGCCAGTGTTTTTTTCTTTTTCAAAACCATAGGGCGCGGGAAAGACTGCCCCGGCGTCGCGTTCAAATTTCGAAGCGCACAAAAGTTCAGATAGTTTAAATCCGGCCTTTACACGATCGTAAGTTACTAGTAACAGCAAACTTTCCGAGCGTGGGAGATGAAAAATTTATTATTGAATTGAATTGAATATGTCAATCAGCCGTGATAAAGTGAACTTAAAATAAAAAAATTGTACTAACATAGACTAAATCAACATGTTACTAACACTATGGATACCTTTACGTCTGAAATAAATGAATTGAATTGAATATTTATGTAAGGCTGGGTTAGGCAGTAACTGGCAGTCGTACATAAGAGTTATAAAAGTTGGTTAGATATAAATGAAAGCGGAAATACAATCGGAAGCAGATGCACAATAAATACTTAAGAACAATTTGTGAGACCTTTGATCAAAATGGGGTAGGTATCTCAGCGTGTAGCTGACTGTAGTAGCACCTAGTACACACGACAGCACGTCAGAGGGTACACTTTTGTTGTAAAGTCGCCCGTAACATAATCGAGTAGACTGCTAGCGTGTAAGCGTCTACGTTCTTCCGTGTGTAACTATACAGAGTGTTAAAATCTGTATCTGACTACCGATGAATAGTGGTCTCAAATCAGAGCACGTACCGACGCAACATATGTTCGAGTTAAAGATAGTAGTTGAATACTCGTAGACATCTGCTTCTTTAAATCGGCAGCTGCCGTTTTTTTCGCTCCATTCCTTTAGTAAAATACTTACTTTGTTGTTGTAAATGTATTTGGAAATGTATTGAACGAGCGAGCGAAGTTCTCCGAGTCTACTGGAACTATCCGGCGTTTGTATGATTGTATGTATGTTGTATGTATGTTTGTATGTATGAATGTTCGTTCGACGATAACTTGAGTAAATTCAGTCAGATAGTAATGAAATTTGGTAGGCAGATAAATGAGGCAAAGATAATTTTTAAGTTCGAACATGAGCCAAATCGGTCAAGGGGTTGCTGAGATATGGGGTCGCGAGTTCATAGTTCGGGGCGAACCACTAGTTATTTAAATTAAAACGTTATAACGTTTCATGATGGATCGACCTCGATAGTGCGCGATACAGGTAGGTACTCTCTCTCACTCTAGTTATTAGTCTACTTGAACAATCCGGCGTTTGTATGTTTGTATGTATGTATGTATGTTTGTATGTATGAATGTGCGTTCGACGATAACTTGAGTAAAATTAGTCGGGTCGTCATGAAATTTGGTAGGCGGGTAAATGACGTAAAGAGAAATTTTAAGTTCCAACATGAGCCAAATCGGTCGAGGGGTTGCTGAGATATGGGGTCGCGAGTTCGAAGTTCGGGGCGAACCACTAGTTTACTCAGAGCGGGATATCTACAGGGTGCACTCTAAGTCGATAGCGGAACTAAGTGGGCTATCTACTGATCAATACAAACAACTTGTACTAGGTGGCGAAAAAATTGGAGTGAAAAAAATATCAGCTGTTCCATACCTACAAAATGTCGACTCAGTACTGCGCCAAATGTACAGCTGATATTTTTTTCGCTCCATTTTTGTCGCCACCTAGTACAAGTTGTTTGTATTGATCAGTAGATAGCCCACTTAAAGTTCCGCTATCGACTTAGGCCCGTTTCTGAGTTGAGAATTTTGCTAAGCAAATGGGTAAGTATCGTCCTGTCTCTGCAGATTTCTCACAAAAGAGCGTGACAGAGCGATACGTAAGTTTGTGCTTAGTAAAATTCTCAACTCAGAAACCAGGCCTTAGAGTGCACCCTGTAGACATCAGTGCATTTATAGTGCCCAAATAAAAAGGTATCTATGAATTGTGTAAATTACCATTTAAAATTAACTATTAATGAGCCGTTTTCAGTACAAATTCACAAAGCATTTCATAGATGGCGCCTACAGGTGTGGCCATTGAAGAACCGGAATACGACTGTCAAAATTAATCTGTGCTAAGCGAAATTTGACAGCCGTATTCCGGTTCTTCTATGGCCAAACCTGTAAGCGCCATTTATGAACTGCTTTTAATATTTTGTTCTTTTAAAACGGCTCATTAGGTCGATAAAACCAGCATAAAAAAACGTAGATGCTACAGTCATCAAAGTAAATGTTTATATAATCCGTGCGGAATCAGAATGGGATAATACCTTTTGGAACTGAATCGAAAATGACAGTTCTCGAATAGCGTCAGTAAAAAAATTTTTAGTTCTACGTTCTATTACAGGGTTATGAAATTGGAAATACACAAAAATGTTCAATGGTTGTAATCTAAAACGATTCAATGTTATTGCATTAATTGAATAAAACGTGATAAAACTCGAGCAGACACCCAAGCGCACAGAAAACACAAGCAAGTTTCGACGCGAGTTTGCCATAGACAACTAGAGTTTGCCGAAATGTTGACGCTACAGGACCGCGAGTGTCTCAGTTCCAAAAGGTATTATCCCATTCTGATCCCGCACGGATTATACAAACATGTCGTAACAATTCGTTAGATGATCCGTAATGATCGCCTTTATTGCCCCCTGTCTGTTCTAAAGCCCAGTTGCACAACAAAACAAATCACAGAACGCTCCCAGAATATTTATACAGAGTGTTACAAAAAGTTCCTGAAAATCATCAATACTTGAAAGTAGTTAGGTAATCGTATGAGGTAGTGGCCACCCCTGGTGTCAGAGTTTTTTAGGCCACCCAAAGGGTCTCTGACATGGCTTAACGATTGTTATTAATCAACAACAACCGGGACCAACGGTTTAACGTGCCTTCCGAAGCACTTGAAAGTAACTTTTAGGTACAGTCGGCCACACGCTAGGATACCCCTTTTTGTTCGAATGGCGACCTTATACCGCACGCGGTAAGAGCTGCCATGGGGTATCTGGGACTGTGGCCGACCGTACTATGGGTCCAGAGCAAAATCTCGAAAACAAATCACTTGTTCTAGTTCGATCCTTAAAATTCGATACCTACTTCAATGGAACTACCAAATGTCAAGTTTTAGGATCTTTAAGTAACACTCTGCACAGACAGAAAACATAAATCCTTGGGCTCTGCTTTATTGTATCTGTAAGGAATCAACGGTGAAGCTCCCTCCCATAGCAGGTTCTAGAGTGTATGTAGAGCAGTAAGTACCTTGGTACGATTAGTGACACGCTAGGATACCCCACGATGAATAATAAGGTTAAAAAATTCATTCGGGACAGGAGCGGGACCCGCAAACTTCGATATACCGTGCCTTCGCTCTACCAATTGAGCTACCGAGCCAAGTAAACAATCCTGAGCAAACCATCTACATTTACCCATCTTGCCTGCAGTAAAAGTAGAGAAACATTCAGGAAAATATCTCTAGGAGTTTTCTTTTACGAGCGGCCAACCGTTTCTTCAATAAGTGCCCCATTAAATAGAGATTGCTTTAAACTGTTGTTGAGAGACAACAAAGGGTAGATTTCGGTTTGAAGGAGACTAAATTGTGATAGGTAACAGATAAGGGCCACAGATAGTAAGGGCTGTATTAAGGGTAATTAAAGGCAATGCAATAATGTGTAATTTGTACGAGTATTCATAATTTACCTATTATTTCACGTCACCCATACACACAAGCTCTCCATCTTGCTTGCTACACTGAGAAAGCGAACGTAAGTATAGTCGTTGGCAAAAGTTGTTAACCAGCTATAATGGCATTGTCAAAATAAAATAAAAATTGCCATGTTGTCTCCACGTTACACACAATCGAACTTTATCGAAACTAATAACAATAAAACTTATTTTCATTTGGATTCTTTACTTGTGCACTACTTATGCATAAGGAATCCAAATAAAAGTAAGTAAGACAACAAAAATACTTAGATGTCGTTTGTTTAAAGCGCCGTCGTGCATTTCCTACTCCAGCGACAGTTAGTTCAGTCAGTGACACGCCGAGATACCCATTTATAGCTCTTACCGTGCGTATATGTGTGCTGTACGAGTACGTCAATCAAAAAGGGCTATTTCATGTTGCTGACCGCAGATAGTATTTTCGCAAAATCACTTTACCGCTCCCCTGTCCGCACCAAACATCATCCCTCGCTCAATAGCAGCGGAAGACGCGTCTGCTCCTCATTGTGAACGCAAGACAGGACGCCTCTCCTTCCTATGTACCGAACGAACTACCTGCCGGGCCATTGTGCGATTCGCGAGAGAATAATATGGCAGATGTCGACCGATTCGGCCGAAGCGTCGTCGCCGCACGCAAGACTCACGCGCTTTGTTGGGTTAAATGTGTGTGGGTGGAATGTTGATAAATCGGCAATAAATAACCAATGGACTCTCTAGCATACTTTTTCAGAACTTGTTTAAGATGAAATACGTCTCACAACTAGCGCCGCCAATGAAAAAAAAAACATATCTTTTTTGGATGCGTTTTTAGCAAAAAACGCTCCTGCGAGTTCTCAACGCGAGGCTTAACTATTTTTAGGACCTAAGTTTTGGATTCCAGATCCTAGAACTTAAGAATGCAATCGATTCTCGAAGTGGCCACTTTTGGCGAGAATCGATTGCATTCGTAGGAAATCCAATTCTGGAATCCAAACCGTAGGTCCTAAAAATAGTTAAGCCTCGCGTTGAGAAATCGCAGGAGCGTTTTTTGCTAAAACGCATCCAAAAAAAAGATATGATTTTTTTTCCATTGGTGGCGCTAGTTGTCAGACGTATGGCGTCTTAAGATTACTGTGACTTTTTTTCACGTATTCTTGTAAACTTTCAGTGCAATTCCAAGGTAGAGTAAACTTTCTTCTTTGCGTGGCGTTCTCCTATCGAAGGTTGGCGATCTTCGGCTATCTCGTCCTTCGAAATATTTTACGGCACTCCTATCGGTTGAGGTGGGTGGCGAAATACATCTTGTTTCTCACTATAGTCACTATCACTACTAGCAATGCTATGATTAACAGCGAACCAAAGCGGATTGGATTCGAATATGACGTGCGTGCCCCTTACGCCTAAGTACGACATATTGGATTGCATTGGAGGACTGTTTGAATACGGATTTGGTGGGTAAGTATTAGAGGTAGGAACAGGATAGATTATACGACGAGGATATTGTAATGAATCTATCTCAATTTGTATGTCTCGTACAACAAAATACCAAGTTCTTCTCAGACTAATAGTAAAGTTAATGTAAAGACCCCCAAAACCATTCACAAACAAATTCTATTCTGTGTACGTCGGGTTAGGTAAGTTAAATAAAAGTCCGGGTGAGAACATCACTTTGTCTGAGTCACTCTTTGGTAAGGTAAGACTTCTCTCATTTATGCACAAACTTCCCTGTGTTAGCAAGGAAAGACCGTCACAAGAAATGGGGATTTAGTACGCGCACTCTACATTCTGCTACAGTAAGGCACTCAGTTTTTTCAGGGCATGTGCCTTATAATCACACACAGTCTATTGTGCGGCTCTATCAATCGAATTCGATAACGGAACTTTAAGTAGGCTGTCTACTGATCACTGCAAACAACTTGTACACACGACAGCACGTCGCCGCTTACATGCTAGCACTCTACTCGGTTACGTTACGGGTGAATTTACGACAAAAGTGTACACTCTGACTTGCTGTCGTGTGTATTAGGTGGCAAAATAATAGAACGAAAAAAATTTTACATACGAAATCGTGGTGCAAAGACATTGTAGAGCAAATTTAGATTTTGGAATTTCTAGACTTGGCTCCACATCAAACGTTACTGTGTAACCTAACCTTCCGCGAATACCATCTTAGGTGATGGTAAAAACCGCATCAAAATGCCATTGCGTGGTTTAGGAAGAGTTAACGGATAAACAGACAAATAAACAGACTCTACCAAGCGACTTTGTAGAGACAGAGCGGATATCATCATCATCATCATCAGCCTGTTAACACCCACTGCTGAGTAAAGGCCTCTTCATGCTCACGCCACCTGTCACGATCCTGTGCCAGACGCAACCACTGTTTTCCGGCTACTTGGGCTATGTATGTAGAGCGCATGATACGGGTCCCAAAATTAAGTTTATTTTCATCTCAGGCATTACACGAGGTCCCCTTTATTTTTCTCGCAGTTGAGTTGAGAAGTTTCGCGCTAGATCTCATTTCCTCAACCTCGTCCTATATCGTGTACTACAGGCACGTACAGTCGTAGGTAGAGAACTTGGGATGAACTTAAAATAACGGGAAAAGGCAGATCAAACCCAGTGGGTACCTATAGGTGGGCTGAAGATGATGAAAGCAATATGTATGACATAACAATGACACTTCGATTGTTTCTCTCTACCTGCGAAACAAGGAAAACAATATCATAATTATGGGCGATAATGTTTTTGTGGACTTCTCGATTGATGATCAAAACTACTCTGAGATTATTGGAGGTCCACTAAGTGGAAACGAGCACTACTATTTGTGGTACACACGACAGCACGTCGACCTTTACACGCTAGCACTCTACTGGGTTACGTTACGGGCGACTTTACAACAAAAGTGTACAGTCTGACGTGCTGTCGTGTGTACAGCGACATACCTAAGCACGAAACAGAGCGGTGGATGCTTGGATGGTACTTATTGGTTCTGTCATTATTGTCCTCAAAATGCAAAAAAAATCGGCAACGATAAGTTTTGTTTCTACTTTTAGTCTACCACTGTACGTAAATAAGAACCTACCTGCTTTACATATAATGAAAACGTGAAGAAAACCAAATGAGACGGGACATGGAATGTGTGTAGGGGAAAAATAAACCTATTTAGAAAGTTGGTAGATATAGAAAGTTATATAGATAGGATGTTGCAAAAAGACTCTGTTATGCTTTATTAGGGTGCTCTGCTCATGAATGCAAACAACTTGGGTCAAACAATAAAATAGCGAATAAAAGATCACCTTCCAAACATTCCAAACAAAATAGGAAATAGTAGGTAGGTACCTTACAACTTTAGTTTGAAGCAGTTGATATTTAGGTATAGCATTTTTCTTTCAAAATTGTGGACAAAACTACATACTTACCTATGTTGACTTCAAGGTCGATAAAATTGCAATGCAAGGATCTATCCGTTTTGAGCATCAGCTGAAATAGTTGCAAGCGGTGCAACATGCTAAGATATCTATCTAACTCCGATCGAAGCCCTGGGGCCTTAGCCTGTAACGCAATGGCGTATCAATGGCGTCCCAGTTAGAAGGACAAAACCGGGATTTTTTCGTTGGTCTCCTACAACCAGCGAACTAATCCTCTAGAATTAGACTCATAATATTCTTTGCTGTACTACAAAAACATTAAAAGGACCGACACTGGACCGACAGCATTAATAAATCGTAATTGGAACCGTCTACCGGGAGCTCATTTTGGCACCATTGCGTTACAGGCTAAGGGCCCTGTTCGCAACACCGATAAGTTTAAATTTAAACCACGATCAGTGCTAATATCACGGACTAGAGAGGATTAGCTAAGCTCAGGCGCAGGTGGCCCCACGCTCGGTAACAAATTGCTTACAACTCCGAAGTCAGATTACATGCAGATAGAGCTATAGAGCCATCTCGGGCGAGAACTTGAGAGCTGACGATATCCAGTCATTAGCTTAGTGGCGTGAAATAGAGGGTGGTCTCTTCAGAAAGACACGTGATACTTGTGACCAGATTAAAAGTTTTATTCATACTTCAGTACAATCAGCGATAGGAAGGATACCCCATGTTATGGTAGCTCAGGTTGCTCTTATCGAATCTGCGTCAATCCAACAGTACCCCTCGTTTTGGGCACTTTGGGCAGTCTGGTAAAAAAGTGTTCTACTGTGTTTCTGACTTTACAATCACAAGTCTCGTTGAAATTGAAGCCTCTTTTATGTACTGTATATCTCGTCTAATGCTGTGCTAGGGCTGTCAGGGACCTGCAGCATTGCACACCTAGCACAGTATATACGGCCTTTGCCGTGTCTGGGGAAACCTGGCTGGGTGGATGTTTTCGTTCGTTCGTTCGTGTATATCTCGTCTATGTGGCCCTCAAAGTTGGTTTTAAGTAATTGTATTTGGAACAGACAAATTGTGAATCAATAAAAAGTGGTGGGTGGACAAGACATGTTCAAAACTGCATCTTAAGGCTCGGTATAAGGCTAACTAGCGCCACCAATATTGAAAAAATCATATATCCCTTCAGAAGAAGTTTCTGACAAAATCCTAAGATGAGCTCATGCGCCATGCTTTTCTAGATTTTTAAGTGTAGGTACCCAACTCAATTTCTAGTCTTAAGCTAAAAAAATTTCGATAACCGCCAAAAACGGCCGCTTTTGGCGGTTATCGAAAATTTTTTTGCTTAAAAGTTAATTTCGAAGAGGGTATCTACACTTAAAAATCTAGAAAAGCATGGCGCATAGGCTCATCTTAGGATTTTTTCAGAAACTACTTCTAAAGGAAGATATGATTTTTTTAACATTGGTGGCGCTAGTTAGCCTTATACCGAGCCTTAAAGGTATTTATAAAAGAAAGTGTCAGTGTCAGTTTCGAAGAAGGAAAATAACCGTGCTCCTATATACCATACCGAAGTAACTGAAAGGCAAGTCGTTAGGTTTATCTCCTTACAGCGAGAACGTTAAGCTATCTGTCGGGCTGGTCCTTTCAATTTCGTCTCGTGTTTAGCATATTTCGAGCAAAAGGTTCGCGGAGTAGTTGTTTATGCATGGCTTTACCGAATAAAGCGAGTGCCTAAATCTTTTGATGTAGATTAAGTACCTAGGCTCTTTAGGTTGTTATTTTTGACCTTGGGTAAGGGTTACCAAGTGTACATTAATCCAAATTCGGTACCACAAAGCAGTTAAATCCTTAATCCCTACCAAGCAAATTCAACCAATATAACTATTGGGAGAGTCGTATGTGTGGACACAAACGGAAATCTCAAATGGATCTACAATGCACGTACCTATCTAAATTGATTGAATGGGGTTTGGTTAGCTTGCTAGCCACAGATCCGCGCGTAGCGTACCTACTTAAGTATTTGCGTGAATTGTATATATCTGCCACTTCGCCGGAGTATTGGTATAGGATGAGCTATAGGAAGCTCCGTTACATAAATAAGCGAGAAACACTAGTACACAGAGCTGAATCTAAGATGTCCTTCTTGGCTTCTGTAAGTGCCATCTATGTGAGATCATCTGTCATCAGGGACACTTGGGCTCCTGACTCGTGCTGTAACCTAAGATGTTCTTCTGGATTCTAGTTTAGACCAGGTGCCTTCTTCTATCGAAGTTCAGCTATCACTAAGGCCACCTGGGCCCATGAAGTTGTGAACCATTCTGCGAGTTTTTGCAGCTATGTTTTTCGGCTAACGTTTACTTACAGAAACGAACGTAGCAGCGCAGTAAGCGGCGCCAAGCAGCGCTGGCGCGGCGCCGCTCCACCGCCGCTCCATGGCGGCGAAGTAGGTGGCTGCGACCAGCCCTGACAGCACCAGCTCGGCTCCCAGACGCTCCCAGGCCGCGCCGCCGCTCGGCAGGGGGAGCGACGCGGAGAGACTGCCGGCGTAGCCAGGCACGTTGACTCTGCGGATGAAGAAGGAGAGTTTGGTCAGACACTAGTTATTTTTCTCTGTGTGAGAATGACGAGGAGGCCTCGTACAGGGGCCTTAGCCTGTAACGCAATGGTGTCAAAATGGGCTCCCAGTTGACAGCTTCAATTACGATTTATTAATGCTGTCAGCAAAGAATATTCTAGAGGTAATTCTTTCTAATTAGTTCTCTGGTTGTAGGAGAAAAACGAGGAAACCCCGGTTTGTCCTTCTGCTGGGACGCCAGCGACACGCCATTGCATGACATACAGGCTAAGGCCCCAGGAACGCGAAGTGTGGGCAGACCAGCTGCACGATGGTCCGACGATATCAAAGCTTCAGCAGGCTCAAACCGGACCACAATATCCACAGACCGGCTTATAGGGAAAAGTCATGAAGAGGCATACGTCCAACAGTGGACGATATAAATGCTGAAGAAGAAGAAGAGAATGACGAAAGCTTGTAAAAAGTGAAAAAGGAAAAAGGCCTGCCCCTGTATTCTTTAAAATGATCTGTATAAATAAATTATCTAAAAAAAAAACATTTGCTGTTTCGTGGGTATTTTCTAGTGTTTTGACGGTCGACGCGTGAGTGGATTTAGATAGATAGACTTTAAAGAATGACTTCTTTCCAGTGAAACCAAACAGTCAGCATCTAACCAGTAAACTGAAGACATCGCACGAGTCAAACCCACATTTGGGACAAACTGAAAGACTTATTATCCAATTAAATGATAGTTTGGATGCAAAACTTCCTTATCCAGTGGGATGGCAGAAGCAGAACATTTAATTTATGCGCTATTTTTCCCTCCGCTATTATTTTCAGCTCAAATTGTGGATTTGGGTCTGGCGGCGGCTGCGGGAAGAAATTGAAGTTTATATTTCCTCTTCTTCAGTAATAAACCGAAATCGGTTTTTTACAACAAAATTTTAGACTTATCCATACAATTCCAAAACGGCTCACTGCCGGTTTCTGAGTTGAGAAATTCACTAAGCAAATGGGTAAGTATCGTCCTGTCTCCGCAGATTTTTCACAAAAGAGCGCGACAGAGCGATACGTAGGTAAGTATTTGCTTGGTAAAAATCTCAATTCAGAAAACGGGCCTAAGTATTCTGTCTCTGTAGGTATACCTAATGTAGGTTCGACGTAATCAATCATCACCCTATATAGCTAAGCGATAGATGGAATATTACTTATATTTAGAGTGATCAAGAGCTACGAAGCTCGAGGGTCAAGTTAAGCTGGTTTTAATAACAAAAGAAAGGATCTAAATGACCAAATACGACCTCTACTTTATTCTCGGCACGTAAAATTCTAAACAATTACCTTGATAAGAGAATGCGAAGTAAATTAAAGGAAAGGTACAGTCCGCCACATAAAGTGGAACATAGCTCTTATTGAGCAGGCTAGAAGTGTCCGAATCGAACAAAAAGGTGTGGGCAGGTACTTACAAGAATCTCTGACTTTACCCCAACTTCTAATAAAAAACTGGCCAAGTACGAGAGTGACTCGTGACCTGAGGGTTCTTTTTCCATTAGTGACTCTTGCTTGAGACATGGTTTTTGGACGGCTGGGTTTTTATTCCCTACATTAGTACTTAGATAAAATTAATAATTAGAACTGGTCCACGAGAATTATGGCCTCCATAATTCAAGGTGTAAAAAAACTTCATACGATGCGACCCACGTGACTTTTGATAGGTAATTATGTGATAGGGCATTTTTATCGCACAATGTTCTTCCTTAAATATAGGGAGTCTCAATTTCTAAGTAAGACCCTGTAGGTGTTCAAAGAAAGCCAAAAAAGGTTCTCGCGAGCAGAAAACAGACAAAAAAGCGATCCTTTCAGGTCCTTTTACGCTACGGAACCCTAAAAAAAGTCCTGAACGTGTGGAGCGGGTTCAATCGCGTTCCATTCGGGGGCATTATCCCGGGTCACCGAGATGGTTCCCGGGCATTATTAGATTAGAGGCCACGTGGGAGCCCGTGGGAAACTGCCCCTCGGGGGAATTACTCTGGGGCCTACCTACTTAGGTATCTTTTGGCACATTGAGCTGTCCTGATTGTTTAAACTAAGGCCTTTGCATCTACGTAATGAGCGATTGAGAATTTATACAGCGTCCAGTGGCACCTTCTTCAGTGGCTTCTGAAGCTTTAAGCTGTCAGAATGGTATGGGCAAGCCTACTCCATCTGTCTGTTTAGGTATCCGCTAAAAACCACGATATGGGTCTTGCACGTGCGAAGCTGGGGCGGGTCGCTAGTACGGTCGGCCACAGTCTAGGATACCCCATGGTGGCTCTTACAGCTTGCGGCATAAGGGCGCTAATCGAACAAAAAGTGGTACCCTAGCGTGTGGCCGACTTTACAAACTAAAAGGAATCTTATTTTGATCGTTTCAGAGTAGGTCCTCCGTGGTTATGGAATGGAGGGTTCTATGCGTAGTAAAGTGGAATGAAGGGGGCACAAAAGATTTACAAAAACGACAAACAAGGGAACGCCGATGTATGGCGATATCTTTGTTCCTACACAAGACATGAATGTTTATACACCGCGGACTGCGGTGCATGTAGAGCATTCGAGTTTTTTTTTTTCTTATAGGTATGCACCTCGTTCTGAGCCAACCAATTCTTGATAATAATATCCTTGGAGCCTTTCGTCGAGTGAGTGGTAAGTAGGTGGAGAGAAACAGTTCCAAATGTCCTAAAGTAATAATGATGATATTGATATCCTTTTATCAACGTAGGGCTCAACGAATGGATCTCCATTTTTCGCGGTCTATTTCCATTTTCCAGCCGAGTAGATACAGTTGATGCAGGCTCTTTCGCAACTGAGCGCCCCCAGTCCTAAAGCACTTAACAGTAAAATGATCCTGAGCCAGCAACTCATTAATTGTAGGTATATATTTTGAATAGATCTACACTATATGAGTAAACAACAAACAACGATAGACGACGATCGCTATGTCAAACAACCAACCATTTTTGTACCGATACAAGGAAAATAGGGGAACAATATACCGGGTGCAATAAAATAGCCTATACCATCCCTTCAGTGAGAGAGAAACAAACAGATTATCCGACATCCCCGACTCTTATCGGTCAATAGCAATGGAGCATCTTCGTCGATCTACGGAATGCTGAAGCTAGAGATATCATAGCTGATATCATAATGTTAAGATATCGCGAATCATTAAAAGTGAATATCATAGCTTCATTCAGCCCAAGCTTCATTTAGCCGAAATTACTAAATGTTTATCTTTCTGAATTTAAAGTACCTAGGTAGGTACTTTTTGTTTTTTTCAACCTCATTGATACCGTTAGTGCGAGTATCAATGAGGTTGGATTCGCATCGACAGTTACTTGCTTCGATCAAGGATAAAACTAGATACAACATAGAACTCTGAAATGTGTCTGGAAAAATAGATGCTCAAACTGCCTTTGGGAGCTTATTTGCTCGTAGTCTATGCAATTAAAGTAAAACTGTACACTAATGCAATAAGGTTGACATTCGAATATTAGACGTATGGTCGAAATGATGTTTCGTATTGTTCTATTGCTGATATAATTTGTTTCTGTGGGGACAAGTTTTTATTGTGATTTTATACGTAATGCGGATTCTATGGGATTTAGTTCCGTGGTTACTTGGCTCGATGAGCGCCTACACGGTCTGCCAGAGGTTGCGGGTTCAAGTCCCTGGCCCCGAGCGAATTTCTACACCTTATAAAAAAAACTTTTAAATTGTACTCACGTCAAGTCACGTGGTCGTGCAGTTATAGAGAATCCATTGATTTATGTATGGTATGACGCATGAGCGCGGACACGCGAAATCGGAAAAATGCTTCTGGGTTTTGTGAGTGCCTTGCCTGTAGTCCGCGTCGCGTCTAACGCAAAAAGCATGTAAGAGCCTTTTCTCTTCCTAGTTAGGACGACATGTGAAGTGGCTCAGAGATGTCAGCAGAGGTCATATAATACACAATAGATACACATTATAAACCACCAACACAACATCTGCCAAGGCGACATAGACCTTAATTTATAGTTGCATGTGACAAATGAATAGAGTTAGTTTAGCTCTGTTCTGACTTCCTCATGACCTCTAGCTTCATACTGTTTACAGGACCTCAAGTGTCAAAGCAAGTGGTTTGGTTACGGGCATGATTCATGGGGCCATTTGATCCCGTGTCTTTAGAGTTCATTGCCAGCGTTATAAAGAGACAGTGTGATTAAATAAACAAATGGGACTGTGTCTGAAGAAAACTGAAGAAATAATAAAAACATACGATTCTGTTAAAATAACTAAGCATTGTGTTTTAGAGTTCTCAGAGTGCCTACGTTGGTATAACCGAGGAAGACTTGAGTTCAGCATCAGAGGCCCTAACATGGTGGCTTAGACTAGGGTTTTGTCTACGCATATATTAAATGAAAATGTAGAGACTCATTAGTAGACTCATAGTACTCGGCGTGCCTCTGCCTACAACTCACATAAAATGGGCGTAAGGGTATGATACTCTGACTGAAGAGTAAAATGTTAATGATTGAGGCCCCTATTCTTGACATCTATAGAGATGCAAAGTTGGCTTGAACGGGTGATGATCTCCATCGCTCGCAAACAAGGTGTAAGAAGACAAGATTATCTCTTCACAGCTAATTTAGCAATTACTAAAATATCTCGTGTTCCTTCCTTGATGGTGCAGGTTGAATTCCGAAGAGAGACAGTAAGAGACAGAGTATAATCTAACCTCCGATTTGATACAGTAAAGAAGTGTTGAAATTACTCCGTAAGAAAATATAGATTTTCTTCGATTGCTATCTCCTACCTGCCGGAGGTTGGCAGTAAGTTTGGCTATTTCGCCCTGCTGCGAAACAAAACAAGGTCGTGTTTTGTTGGAACTACTGGCGACGGCGTAGGTTTTCAAGCCATACAAAAATAGCTCAATTTAGCTACAAAATTGAAAAAACTGTGAAACATTGGGCTTTCCCACCAGACTACATTCATTAATTGGGTCTTCCGTCTCCGCCGTTCAAGACATTCTGTCTCTTTAGATTTCTCAAAATAAAACGAGACAACCATACATTATTTCTCAAAGTATATTCATCTGTGTATACGACGACGCATCACACACGTTAAACCAACACGTAAACCTCTTGTGTTTACAGGGTTTTTAAACAAATGGTTTCATGACACATGTTAAGAGCATACCACGTCTTTCAGTACCGTGTACGCTAGTACCTACTTCAGTAGAAGTGGCAGTCAGTATCACATTATTCCATTGATACGAGACTCCGCCGGGCTTCCACAGCAGCCTTTGTCTGCCGATCGCTGTAGTAGTCAACCCCTCCACCCGATACTTGGACGAATAGACCCGATACTGAGTCGGTCGGTACAGTCAGTTACATGTTAGGATACTCCCTTTTTTCGATGCCTTTATGCTAATGTCCCAAATATTGTCCCTTTGTTAATTTTGTTAATTGTATATTATTTTATAGATGGTCGTTGTTGACGGTAAAACTCAAAGGAAAATGTCATAGAATCGCTATCGCAAGAAAGGAACAATAGTTTCCGACATTCCCGAAAATTGGCCCTAGTTTTCTAAAACTTATGAAACGATTATTAGTATGACAAAAAGACGTGATTATGAGTTTCAGTTGGTCGCCCCTTACTCTTCTCTTACTGTAACGGTTCTTTACCTTTCAAAATACGAGAAAGTCTCAGTAAAAGTAAGCTGTAAGCAGCAAAAATACTAAACGAGTCCTCAACGCAATGAAAGTTCTTTGTTTAATTTAAGATAAGATAATTATACAGCGTGTTATAAAAAGGTTCCGTCATGCTTGAGGGGGTAGCTAAAATCATCAATGCAAGAAACTTTTTACCCGACTACGCGAAGCAAAAAGGAGGGTTATGATTTTAGCAGCGTATGTATGTATGTATGTATGTATGTATGTATGTATGTTTGTGTGTTCATCTGTTCCCTCGCAGAGCCTAAACTACTCGGCCGATTTCAACAAATGAGGTGTCGTTGGATTCGTCTTAATCACCCAGGTAACATAGGATAGTTTAATTTTGAAAAAAAACCAAGATGGCGGCTGTGCTGCGCCCTAAAGTGGTGGACCTAAAAATAAAAATTATCGGATACCATCGTCATGGGTATCAAATGAAAGGGCTTTAAAAGACCTTTTCAAAAATGTATAACACATGTAGCGTCAACATAACAAATAGAACAAAATATTCCAAAATGTGTTTTTTTTGCCCTTCTTGGTTCTATTTTAGGTGATCATCCAAAATAACTAACTAAAAAGCTCAAAAAAAAATAGAAGTTAAAAACTAAAACCCGACTACTAAAAGGCTTAAAACAAGACCTGCTTATCCTTAAAATAGACTCATAGATAATTAATCGTAGTCGGAGGACACCACATTCGCATTTGATAAACCGATGGCCTCCGACTACGATTAATTATCTATGAGTCTATTTTAAGGATAAGCAGGTCTTGTTTTAAGCCTTTTAGTAGTCGGGTTTTAGTTTTTAACTTCTATTTTTTACGATAGTATCAACTGCGAAATCTCGATAAAAGTCACCCGTTCTATACTAAAATTCATACTACTGCATCAAATGTGTATGTAGAGCAGCTGGTATTTATAGAGGTTCGCAGTTGGTCCCACAGTAAAAGTTGCTTGTACTTTTTAGTTTATAGACCCCGTCAAGTATGTCAGGACCCTTCTTTAACACCCTGTATACAGCTATCTCATTATTATCATTATTGCCGCGAAATGAAAGAGAATCCGCCTGCGCCTCCCACAGCCTTCCGGGGGCTTAATTATATTTTTAACGTCGTTGCTCGCGCCGGGCGAGGATATAACGATACATTCTGCCTATTAATTAAACAAGGGCCAAAAGTCCCAGCATACATAATATAGGGGTTTTTTTGTGTTGATTTAGCATTTTGATTCCACTGCTAGGGAAAATATCGTGAGGAAACCTGAGGCATAATTCCCTTAACGCAAAAATCACCAATCCACAGTGGGCTCGCGAGGTGATTAATCCCGAACTCTCTCTCTCTCTGAGAGAAGGCCTTTTGCCCAGCTAGTGGGACATTTACATTGTACATACCTACAACATTGTACATCTTTTTTTTGAATTTTTATGAAGCCCGATTTAGACAGACGTCAAACTTTTACACAGTCACTTTAGAAAATTGCAAGGAACGTAATTTGATAGCAGTTTGGTTTTGTACGTATGCAGCAATATGTAAGTCTCTCTCGCCCTGTTTATTCACCTAGAATGTCTAGATAGCGGTGAATCGAACTGCCAAAGCTCGTCTGTATGTGGTGTCCGGCGAACGAAAAAAACATGGAAGCTTTTCTTCAAAAAGCTAATCAGTCCTCTAAAATCGGCACACGCATCTACTCACGCAGACAGCTTTGTTAAAAATATTTTAAACCAATAAGAAAACAAGAAACTACGTCATTGGTGGATAGTTTTCGCGCTATTGATGTTATTGGGCGTCTACTGACGTATATTGACAGCGTCAAACTGACGTCTTCTCTATCGAACCACTAAAATAAGGTTTATGTAAATAAATGTTTTTCAAATTCAAATTCAAAATCGTGAGAGTAACCATCTGAAGACTCCGCCCATACGAGAGCCGTATGCATTAGGTAATTTCTCAGGGCTAGTGAGATCTCCATGTTTTTTTTTCCCGCTGGTGGTGTCTCAATATAATCAAATGGGCAGTGCTTACGAAAGCATGTTTATATAATATTAGATTGATCATAATACCTACCATAATGTACACAAGACAGCACGTCGACGCTTAACGCTAGCACTCTACCCGGTTACGTTACGGGCAACACAACAAAAGTGTACGCTCTGACGCTGAAGTGCTGTTTGTGTACACCTGAACCAACTTTACCCAAATGTATTGTCAAATGCAAATCAAATGCTGATAAAAGGGCACCCAAAAAAGCCCACCTGATGCAAATTAGATGCTATCAGACTAAACGCATGAGTTAGACGCAAAAAAAATCTAATGTTATTCAAATGCCCGATTTGTAAAAAAAAGATTACCTTAGATGTAGAGACCCCTCTAAACTTTTCTAACAGGATTTTAGGTTATTCATATTAGTAGTTGTGATACCAAACGGTCCTTGGTGGTCTCTGATTTAATATCGTTAGCTCTGAAAAGTAGCTCAATAGAAGTATTCTGGTGAAACACGGCTTTAGGTGGCAAAACGTTATTTGATTGTAGATAATTTATACAAGGGTATCATGTTTTTTAGATATTTGGGGTAAATTTTAGGGTATTAGGTTGATAGGATCTCGTATTTTGTAAGCTAACTTTTGTTTGAGATTTCATAGTAAAACGAGATAAGTATTATGTAGAGCCTGACACTTGAAAATGCGCGTTAAAAAGTTGGTTCTCATAGTGAAGAACATATCAAAACATCGCAAAACTGAACTCTATCGGTAGACAATAGGGAAAAAACTATGAATGAATGGTGTCTTTTTTCTTCATATAACGTAACAAAAGGTTGCAATACACCCGTACCACGAGTGCTTATATTGTCTGCCGGATGTCTGTCTGTGTCTGCCGGACGTCTGGTCAAAATATGGTATTGTAATGTTGGTTAAACTGCTTCACTAATTGATGTAAAATGCATCCTAATTCTTTAGTAGTAAGGTTGTTTATCCAACTTGTCACTTTCAGTGACGTGTTTCCTTGATTAACTAGTTTGATTTAGTAACCTTAATGTAAGCTAATAGGTATTATTTTACTTTGAATAGCGCTTTTGGATTTAAGTCACAGACTTGCAGTGAACAATTGGACAAGCTATTTGCGAGTACTTCTAGTAAATCTGACAGCTCCTGAATTTATGAATCTTGGTGGTCGGTATTGATTAAAATGAGTTCTATAACATTACCATTGTATATCGCACATAGAAGCACTTTTGTATTTTTAGCACGTTTAAACTTAAATTGGAACTTATTAGCATCGCGTTTTCTATATAGGTACATTTTAAATGACACGTAAACATAATCTAATTTCAATCGATATACAACGTGTTACAAAATATCCTAACTCTTTTTACAGGGTGTAACCTCGTTGTCAACAGGATGTCAAATCTGTAAAAAAAGTTGAAAAAAAACATTTTTATTTTATAACCTCTAAATTGAAAAAAAATCATAACTTTTTTATTTTTGGTATTAGCTCAAATTTTTGAACGAGCGAGCGAAGCGAGCGAAGCGAGCGAAGTTCTCCGAGTCTACTGGAACAATCCGGTGTTTGTATGTATGTATGTATGTATGAATGTTCGTTCGACGATAACTTGAGTAAATTTAGTCGGATCGTCACGAAATTTGGTAGGCAGGTAAATAAGGTAAAGATAATTTTTAAGTTCGAACATGAGCCAAATCGGTCGAGGGGTTGCTGAGATATGGGGTCGCGAGTTCAAAGTTCGGGGCTAGTTAATTTAAAGATCACCGGAACGTCATAGAGCAAAAAAAAAATTAGGTTGTGATCCCTATCACCGGGTGCTATTACCCTGTAAAAAGAGTTGGTACTTTTGTAACACCTTGTATTTGGCATAAAGGTTTCTGAAACTAATTGACTAATTGTATACCTAAAAAACTAGTGGTTCGCTCCGAACTATGACCTCGCGACCCCAGTTACATATGTGTAACTTTGCTTACGCCATTCGCGCAGGCGCGCGCGCGCTTTGCATATAAACTATACAACCCCATATCTCGGGAACCCCTCGACCGATTTGGCTCATGTTCAAACTTAAAAATTCTTTTAATTTCATTTACCCGCCTACCAAATTTCATCACGATCCGACTAAATTGACTCAAGTTATCGTCGAACGAACATTCATACATACATACATACATACAAACATACATACATACAAACATACAAACGCCGGATTGTTCAAGTAGACTCGGAGAACTTTGCTCGCTTCGCTCGCTCGTTCAATCAATACTTCAATCCATTGACTTGTGTTCTTCAATTCCGGAGAAATCAACAAAGTAACACGCCATCATCCCTCAGCCTGTCCAATGGTTACTTGGAAAATTGGTCAATGATTTTGCAACTTCCGGTGAGCAGCGTACTTACGACATATTATGATGCCGCTACACATAGGTCCGGCATGGTACGCGAGCCAAACACTCACGCTTGTCCTGATACCAAGGAGGTATGTTATGTTGTAATACTTTTTAACAAAAACTCTATATCAGTCTGCAAGCTTAGCATAAGGACGGCAATGCACGTCCGATTTTTCCATCCGATTGTCTGATCAGACTACATTTCTATGGACAGGCAATACACGTCCGAACCGATAGTCGGATCGTACGTCCAACTCGGAAACAGCGTACGATTTTATGGCCGATCCGATTGTCTGAAGGCGCGGTCTGCATACTTCTGCATAGAGACACAATACACGTCCGATTTTTTTCGTCCGATTTGCCATTTTGGCTCTACAAGGTGTTACCAAAGATCCTAACTATTTTTACCGGGCAATATCACCCGGTGATAGGGATCACAACCAAAACTAGTGGTTCGCCCCGAACTATGAACTCGCGACCCCATATCTCAGCAACCCCTCGACCGATTTGGCTCATGTTCGAACTTAAAAATTCTCTTGGCCTCATTTACCTGCCTACCAAATTTCATGACGATCCGACTAAATTTACTCAAGTTATCGTCGAACGAACATTCATATACATACATATATACATAAATACATACATACATACATACAAACGCCGGATTGTTCCAGTAGACTCGGAGAACTTCGCTCGCTCGTTCAATTACCAATACCAAAAACAAAAAAGGTATAACCCGTGTCATTAAAGAAAACATTTAGGATGGACTTCAAAACACTCGCCCTCTCGCTCTAATTAATACAGTCAAAGCGAGACAACGCTAGGTTTTTAACTCCGTCCTAAATGTTTTCTTTAATGACACGGGTTATATGCTCAATTTTCAATTTTGAGGTTATAAAATAAAAGTCGATTTTTTCAACTTTTTTTTATAGAATTCACATCCTGTTGACCAGTAGGTTACACCCTGTAAAAAGAGTTAGGATGTTTTGTAACTCGTTGTATATCGTTCGTGACACTGAACGGACACATGCACGGAATATTCAAATAATACTTATGCCTTTGAATTTAAAGTAATGATATGATTTATATAGCGTCAAGTAGCACCTTCACTCACACTAGATGCATGTAGTGACCACTCGGACTATGCAGTGCCTGGGACATTGTTACGATGTAGTAGGCTTGCCAAGCACCAACTTATACCATCCTGCCTGACATCTTAGTCAGAGCCAACGAATCCGCGGGTTTTGTCACGATGGTAAGCGAGTACCAACAGTGTGCACTCTAAGTCGATAGCGGAACTTTAAGTAGGCTGTCTACTGATCAATACAAACAACTTGTACTAGGTGGCGAAAAAAAATGAAGTGAAAAAAATATCAGCTGTTTCATGCATTTGGCGCAGTACTGAGTCGACCTTTTGTATGAAACAGCTGATATTTTTTTAGCTCCATTTTTTTCACCACCTAGTACAAGTTATTTATCCTCCTAGCGCCCAAAGGCATAAAAAAAATCCTTCTACAAGTTAGTGGTAGCCGCCCAGCGCTCAGTTCGATTTCATCCGCCAGACGCCCGGGGGCCTTTTAAAAAGCCCTCATTTTCAATTGCCCATAAAGTATCAAATTTCATGTGGAATGATAGATATTGGTTTTCGAACGTTTCCGGTAATGTTCGTATTGTCGATGGACGGTCAGCGGTGCCAACAGAATCAAATTTCATCTGTCATTTTCGACGAAACGAGACTGAAGGTGGAGGCATTCCGTAAACATGAATATTTATTCATAGTTTTTCTTTGCCATCTTTACTATATTGTTTGATTTTTTATTATTGAAAGTGGTACCAATGAAGTATATTTTCATAAAACGTTCAGATTTTCGACTAAATCCCAATAGTTTTTTTTATATAGTTTCTTAAATTAAGAAGACCTTTTGGAAGGTATCTGGGTTTCGACATTACCCTAGATTTTAAAAGCCTTATGGGTTCCTACATTTGCTTAGATTTTAAAAGGCTTATGGGTCGTAAATAGTTGTAATATTGTTAAATATATGTTGCTACAAAGCATCAATATATTGCTTTTTTCTAGAAACAACGATTAGGTCACCGTTATAATATAATAAATTAAATTATCCTTGAATTAAGACTGATTCACGGATAAAAATATAAATATGCGCTACGTAACATTGCTATACTTTTAAAAAGCTTGCGGGCTTCTATCACAATAAGAGGTGTTTGAGCCCCTCTCTAACAAACATTGAAAATATTGTTATCATTAATTTATTTATTCAAGTGCTATTTACTATCACCCTAAAGGTTACTTATTCAGCTATACATTAAATAGTATTTAATGCCAATTTTACTTGAAAATAAGACAAATATTACCATTTGTTTGATTGATGGGCAGATTTGAAAAAAAGATTTATATGAAAAAAATACAAAATTATTAATTTTTGTTTTCTGTAAATTTTTACCTCATAGTTTCGTGAAAACCAACCGTTATTCACTACATACACTCAAATATCTTTAAAATTGACGAAAATAGAAAAATCATTTCCACTAGTGATTGCGGCCCAGATGCATTTTAAAAGGTTGTTTCATTTCGGCTTTTTTCCTAGCGTAAAACCGTCTTTACACATCCTTTAGCCACCCAAAAAAATCCCACGTTTGTATGATCAGTTTTAAGTACATTTTCGAATGTCGACATCTCTGGGCGTCTGCCATGCGAACCTTTTAAAAGTGCTTTGGGCGTCTAGCACTACTTGGGCGAAAAAATCCTGGGCGTTAGGAGGTTATATTGATCAGTAGACAGCCTACTTAGTTCCGCTATCGACTTAGAGTGCACCCTGTAGTATTGATACTACAAATTCACAAATTTACGTAGGTAACTTTGAAAATAGTCCGTCATAGGTATCTCAGTTTAAAGTCCAGTCCATTGCTACCTATGCTACCGCCGCTTATGCAATAAGTAACAGTTTCATCCTTCCGCTCCGTATGCAACCATCGGGATGATAGCTCGAGAACGACTGAGGTCAGAAAAAGTCGGACGAAAAAATCGTACGTGTATTGCCGTCCATCCGATCCGATTGTCTGATCACTTTTGACCGACCCAGCCACGGTTTATAAAACTACAAATCCTCATAAATAGGTTTCGGTTCTTAAGAAAACTTTTTTTCAGAACTTCTTTTTTGCGTAACGAAAAATTATTGATCTGTACTTTATGTCAATGTCAATGATAGGAAAATGGAAATTCTGACTCTCTTAGGAGAAGAATATATTATTTTGAAGATTTTCCTACACTTTATCCCGCGACCTAAAGTTATAGCATGGAAAAACGTGGCTGACCTAAGGCCTACTCCACAAAGACTGGAAGTCTTTGCGAGATACAGAAAAACTGGAAAAAAAGAACGACGGTAAGTACCTACTTACTTCCTAGTGAGAAACTAAGTACCTACCTACAGGTGGAATCATAGGTACAGTCAGCCACACGCTCGGATACCTACTCCTTTTTGTTTATTGGCGCCCTTAAGCCGCGCGCGGTAAGGGTATCTTAGAATGTGGCCGACCGTAAATCCTGTTCAAAGGTACTTGTTTAAAGGTACTCTTATTAGGTACACACGAGTGAGTGAGTGTTTCGTGACCTAAGCTGTCGGTAAAAGGGCCACTATAATAAAAATAGTAGTCTGGAGATGGTGGTGATGTTGGCTGCAATAATTATTTTCGTTTCATGCCTGTCCCTTGCTATGCTTTGGTTCTTCCTTCGCTTGCTCGATTTTCTATACAATCACTCGCACCTAATAATAGTTTTACAGCCTTGCATAACGAATAACTACTTACCTACTGTTTCAGAAAAAAAGAGAATAGAAGACGGACGGTCTCCGGTGGGGGCACATCCTGCATATTTTATGAAGAAGACCAAATTATATTTAAAATTATTGGTGTAGTGTAGGCTCACCAAACCTAGGGTTGCCAGCCCCGGAGTCGAAGGTAATAACAATACCACAATAAAACCTTCCTCCACTACCACCAACTCTACCACCAAGTGTTCTCTCTCTCTCTCTCTCTCTCTCTCTCTCACCGCCACCAACCTTTAAAACCTTTAAAACCACCAACCTTAAAAAAATATTAATTTGGTATACTTATCTATAAAATTTGCTGTGGATTACGATGCTGGTTGTACAATTAATTAACACAACGTATGTATTTAAGGCTGGAAGATAGTAGTGTTACGGGAAATTCAAAATTTTCACAGTTTTTTACATTTTGTAGCTAAACTGAGCTATTTTTGTTCAGCGATTTTTCGTTCGCGAGAATAAAACCGTATTCTTTTCATTATTGTAAATAACAGAACAACAATAATTCAGCCGATTATGTGTTCTGGTCTACGACAAGTTTTTTGGGCACTACCACTGCTTCGTAGACCAGAACACATAATCGGCTGAATTATTGTTGTTCTGTTGTTAACAATAATGAAAATAATACGGTTTTATTCTCGCGAACGAAAAATCGCTGAACAAAAATAGTTCAGTTTAGCTACAAAATGTACCTAAAAGTCTCTGAAAATTTTGAATTTCCCGCCACCTTGCTATCGTCTACCCTTAATCTTTAAATTTAACACTCCTTTGTACTGCTGTTTGTTTTCCTTAATAAATAAAATAAAATAGTCAATCAGACGAGATAACTCAAAAATAATGAATCATCATTCGACGACGAAAAAATACTATTAAAAAAACCGGCCAAGTGCAACTGGCACTCGCGCACCGAGGGTTTCGTACCATCATTCTCTGCATTTAATTGGAAGAAAAAAAAACATCCATCGCGCTCTAGCGTTGATATTTGTAACTAATATAGAGGGCGCTAGTTTCTATGTCATGTTACATTTCTAGAGACCCCATTTTTTGTAGTATCTTTTGATTCTGTTGACTTAGAAGCTTGATTTTTTTAAGGCTCAAAGAGACTGCAGACCTGAGTATTTTGATATCAATTTTAACCTGATACCTCCACGCGTTCTTGAGAGAAAGGTCTTTACCGACAGACAGACCGACCACAAAGTGATCCTATAATGGTTCCGTTTTTACTTTTTAGGTCCGGAACCCTAAAAACGGTTGGGAAACAAGAACACTTTGTTGGCCTCACAAGAACTATATATCATCATTGCTAACACGTGATAGAAAGAAGGGAAGAAGGTAAGAGAGGTAGAAGAAGGCCACGGCGAAGGTATTTTGATAAAATTTAAGAGAAGGCTGTGGTGTAGACGTACCAGGCTGCGAAGGAACTGGCCTGTAACTGAAGTTCATGGAGAATGATGCACCGACAAGAGGATAACTCTTAAATACGTTTATAATGATGATGACAAGCCCTATATAAAAAGAGAACTGCGAAAAATAAACCTGGAAATATTGCTCTTAGGGATATTCATGAACGATACTTAAACTGAGATCAAAATGGAACTCTGTTTAAACTTAATTTAAAGTGAGATCAGTTTTGAACTTACTTTAAACTGATTTCAAAACTGATCTCTGTTTAAAATAAGTTCAGCGAGATCCATTTTGAACTTACTTTAAATTGAGTTCAAAATTGATATTCGAATCGAATCGAATCCAATCGAATCGAATCGAATCGAATTGAAATGAATTGAATCGAATCGAATCGAATCGAATCGAATCGAATCGAAACGAAACGAAACGAATCAAATCGAATCGAATCTAATCGAATCGAATCGATCGAATCGAATCGAATTGAAATGAATTGAATCGAATCGAATCGAATCGAATCTAAACGAAACGAAACGAATCGAATCGAATCGAATCGAATCTAATCGAATCGAATCGAAACGAATCGAATCAAATCGAAATTAGTTGAATCGAATCGAATCGAAACGACGCGAATTGAAATGAATTGAATCGAATCGAATCTAATCGAATCGAATCGAAATTAATTGAATCGAATCGAATCGAAATGAATTGAATCGAATCGAATCGAATCGAATCGAATTGAATCGAATCGAATCGAATCGAATCGAATCGAATCGAATCAAATCGAATCGAAACGAAACGCAACGAATCGAAACGAAACGAAACGAAATGAAACTAATTGAATCTAATCGAAACGAATCGAATCGAAATGAATTGAATCGAAATGAAATGAATCGAATCGAATCGAATCGAAATTAATTGAATCGAATCGAAACGAAACGAAACGAATCGAATCGAATCGAATCGATTCGAAACGAAACGACACGAATCGAATCGAATCGGATCGAATCAAATCGAATCGAATCGGCTATTGCTAGATTCATGGTACGGTCGGCCACAATCTCAGATACCCCATGGCAGCTCTTATCGCGCGCAGCATAAGGGCGCCAATCGAACAAAAAGGGGTATCTGAGACTGTGGCCGACCGTACCATGAATCTAGCAATAGCCGATTCGATTCGATTCGTTTTGTTTCGTTTCGATTCGATTCGATTCGTTTAGATTCGATTCAATTAATTTCGATTCGATTCGATTCGATTCAATTCATTTCGATTCAATTCATTTCGATTCGATTCGTTTCGATTAGATTCGATTAGTTTCGTTTCGTTTCGTTTCGTTTCGTTTCGTTTCGATTCGATTTGATTTGATTTGATTCGATTCGATTCGATTCGTTTCGATTCGATTCGATTTGATTCAATTAATTTCGATTCGATTCGTTTCGTTTCGTTTCTATTCGATTCGATTAGATTCGATTCGATTCGATTCGTTTCGTTTCGTTTAGATTCGATTCGATTTGCTTCGTTTCGTTTCGTTTCGATTCGATTCAATTCGATTCAATTAGATTCGATTCGATACGATTCAATTCATTTCGATTCGATTCGATTCGATTGGATTGGATTCGATTCGATTCGAATATCAATTTTGAAGTCAATTTAAAGTAAGTTCAAAATTGATCTCGCTGAACTTAGTTTAAACAGAGATCAGTTTTGAAATCAGTTTAAAGTAATCTCACCTTAAATTAAGTTTAAACAGAGTTCCATTTTGATCTCAGTTTAAGATCGTTCATGAATACCACCCTTAGAGTAGCAGGGGCGAGACCCGAACAGACCGCTTGGATGGCCTCCATCAGCAGAATCAGTAAAATTGTTCAATTTACCAACAGTGGAAAGTGAAGTCAACAAAAACAGAGACGTTTAGTTTTAGAAAAACCAGTAGAAAGTGAAATAGTGATTAGCTTATTATTATTATTAGCTCTATTCCTAAAAATAGTTAAGAATAAAGTTTGTTTTGTGCAACAAATCACCTATTCTTTTTTTAGTGCAGCAGCACTTTCTCGATTAGTTTAGTGGATCCGTTACACTAATCTACACTTCTACACTAATATTGTAAAAAGGAAAAGTTTGTAAGTGCGTTGTTGTTGTTGTTGTTTTGTTGTGGTTCTAACTTCTCAACATAAGACCTTATTAGGTATCTATGAAGAAATAAAAGCTTATTTTAAGTACAGATTCCTTTAATTTATTATACTTACAATAAGTACCTACAAAGTCACGAACGCAAGTCCCTGCATACGTTTTAGAAATAAAAAATACTGGAATCATGTTTTTCTCCAGGTTATCCAACGTGGTTTATAAGATTGGAATAATCAGCCACTGTCGAAGGCCGTTTCCACTGTCGCCCAAAATAATCGCATCTGGAAATGGCCTCCATCCACTCTCCCATTGCGTGTGCAATGAGAAAAACTATCATGCACAGAGCCTGGCCAGCGAGCACGTGCATTGACCTTGACGGACCAATTTCAGGATGCAGTACTTAGTTGCAGGTCGCAGCGGCATCCAGTCGTTTGTTTCCTCATTGGAGTCTCCATTGAGTTCTGTCACTGCGGTATCACATCACGGCACTATCAAGTCATCGGAGGGTTGTGTGGCTCATGCGGGTGCTTTTGGATAGCTTTATTCATTTGGTAATTTAAGCTACAAGCCATAAAATATCTTTGTAGCTTAATGACTTGCTTGACATTATTTGTAAGAGCCAGAGTAGATTATGCTTGTGTTTTTAGCCCCGCTTCTTGGCAGGGCAAGGTTTCCTTGTCTTCTCCCTCTATATTTAGCTGGATTTGTGCCATAAATTCATGCCCACAGCACTGCACTAAAGGCGCATTGTATGATCGACTCAATGGATTTGTTTGAGGTTGGATAATTATTATCTGCGTAAACTTGAACCTGAGTAACCATCTGCCGAGAAGTACTACGGCTGTAAATACATAATTTAGTTTGGTTTCATTTCCAAAAGATTTTCCAGGTTTTCTCTTGAGTGAAAGTGAGTGACGCATGACTTATGTCAATTCTGGCAAGTATATGGTCAAGTTGGCAGCACACTTTCATTTGTTTTCACGTCGCGTGGTCGTCTGCCGGACGTCTGCCGGACGTCTGTCCAAACGCACTCCTGGTAGACCCTTAGCCTGCAGGATACACGACGCATTGTTGAAAATCCCGCACTACAAATATCTAGAAAAAAAATATTACCTATTCCTAGTGTTATTTTCCTTTCAAGTCAGACTAAGTAGGTACAATACAATGAAGACAATCTATCTTCTATCTATACTTATAATAAAACTCTAGCGAAGTCAATTCTGTACATTGAATATTTTTAGAAAAAAACTAGCAGGGGTTACTAAGTAAACTATACTAAATCGAAAAATGCAAAAAAAACGGTTTATGTCTGTCTGTCTGTCTGTCTGTCTGTCTGTCTGTCTGTCTGTCTGTCTGTCTGTCTGTATGAACACGATAAACGCGAACACCGCTGAATAGTTTTCAACCAAACTTAACATGGTCGTAACTCAAGTTTCTGGGAGTAACTTAGGCTATCCGATGTTTAGAATACATTGCGGGTTGCAATTTTAACTTTGTTTTTTGTAAGAAATATTCATAATTTGGATATGGCTTCTTGAGAAGGTATGTTAAGAACGTGATACTGAACATATTTCTGCAAAAAAAAAAAAAAATAAGTCCGACTTTGAACCACATTCTCTCGAAAACCTACATTGCGGGTTGCAATTTTAACTTGATTTTTTGTAAGAAATATCCATAATTTTGATATGGCTTCTTGAGAAGGTATGTTAAGAACGTGATAATGATCACATTTCTGAAAAAAAAAATGAAAAGTCAGACTTTATTTTCTCGGAAACCGTTGATTTCCCAGGCATAGTTCCTTGGGCAAAAAATTTCGTTATGATGAGGACTATACGTATATTTTATTTTGTTTTTATTTTATTTTAGCGGAAAATGTTAGTTCTACAAGCGTAGCATAAGGCCGGGTTAGAGCGTACCTATGGGTTTAAACAATAGGTATCTCACTCTTTTGTTTGACGTAGAGCGGGATGGATAGAGCCATACATACGCTCTAACCCAGCCTTATGATGCTTGCTGGAGGGAATTGTGAGTGGTTTTCGGTGGAGGTCGGACAAAGTTTATCGATGTTAGAAATGTAGTACTGTTACGTCGCGGTCGAAATGTTCTGGGTTTGAACCCACGCGAGGTTGAAATTTTTTTTTGTGCCTTTTTTAAAATATTTACTCTACTGAGCCCAACTTGATATGAAAAACATATACTTTGTTTGCCGTAGAGCGGGATAGACAGAGTTATTTGCGGTAGATACGCTCTAACCCAATCTTATGCTTTGCTTGCTGGCTTAGCATGAGAATGGGTAAGTCCTTATCTATGGGCTTACAACATTATCAATCCCACTCTACGTCGAGGGAGATACATATAAACCCCCATACTTCCCAGGCAATTCTTATGCTTAGCTTCCTGGTATCTTACACGGGCGATACCTAATCTAAACAAAACATATTTTATCATAAATGTATTGTTTAGATAAGGGCACACACACACACAGACAGGCACACCCTCATAAACACATAAACAGACACACACACACAAAGCTATCAAACTTATGACACCCCTCTTTGTTGGTCGGGGGTTAAAAAAAACCTTCCTTTTGAGTTTTCCTCCACAGTCGAATTTAAATTAAATGTCAAATGTGTAAAAACGCATACGAAGTCGCGGGCACAACTAGTATTAAATACATTCTTGTAAGATACATTATTCGATACACATTTTATGACTGTTTGTTTCAAGTAATCCTTTCATCTCCTCTTTTGCTTCATCATCAAAAAACGCATTTAGATCACAATATTTTTTCCAAAGTTGCCAGTGACCTTAAAATTAAATGCGCTTAGCAGCGATATTTTTCCACGATTTACGATTGCCCTACCCAGTAGACATGTGTAGGTAATGCTTGTAATATTACAAAAGACATATTACACAACGGTGTCATGAAATATTACACATTACACGAGAGAATAAAGCATGGCACATAGCATTTCATTACACTAGATGACATGAAACATGACACATGGCATTTCAGCACACTGTACGTACTGCAATGGAAGTGTGCTGAAATACCATGATGTCTTGTTCCATGTCTGCAATGAAGAAATACCATAATGTCATGTTTCATGTCTGCAATTAAGAAATACCATGATGTCATGTTTCATGTCTGCAATGAAGAAATACCATGATGTCATGTTTCATGTCTGCAATGAAGAAATACCATGATGTCATGTGTCATGTTTGGTGCCATGATATAAGGTAATATCACGCGGTATGAAATGTCATGAAATATAGCATGACTTCGAAGTGCACTGCTTCGCGCATGTCTACTACCCAGCACCAACCACCATATCCTTTGCGACAGCATGATGGAGTAACGACCTGAATCTACTGTATACTATACATAACCATTTGGTGTATTATCAGGAGATAACGCCCATTCACTGAATGGATTTTCTTTATAACAGACACCTTTTTGCTAAGGCTTTCCCGGTTTTATGAGTGGATGGGGCTTTTGATGAGTACCTGCTGGAATGATAATGTAGAAGGTACTAGGGTCAAGGATGATAAAACTTTAGGGCAGGCATAAGGTGCGGAATTTCAGGTAAATAAATATCTCTGCTCTCAAGACGAAATGTTTTTGACTTTGTCTCAAAGACTAAGTACTTACCTCTTGCTTCATCTATGTTTGTTATCTTTTTTTAAATGTTTTTACATGAAATCCAAGCCAAAACACAATGAAAATAACAAGTCTAGCGACCTACTATGTTTAGAGTGTGTTTCTTAGTCTACAATTCTTCATATTTTCTAAACACCGAACTTTTCTAAAGGACTAACCCGTGCTAGGGAAACATTTTACAGATTGGTAGAGAGAGCGGCTGTACAACTCTTGCATACCGTTGCGGGTTCAAGTCCTTTCCCGAGCAAATTTTTTAGCCTCATAAAAATTGTCATTTTTCGTCAAAGCTGTAATTTAAATAATACTAGATTCTAGGTCCTGATTTACACACTAATAAAACCTAGGCCTTTACATCTAGATCAGATGATTTATACAGCGTCCAGTTGCATCTCCACTAACACTAGAAGGGTGAAATGACCACTCGGACATTGTTCAGCTGGATGGTTCAGTTTGCACACTATTACTATAAATGAAATTGCCCATTTTGATTCAAATATTTCTAAGATTCCAACGAAAATAGGGTTGCCATATTTCGTAAGATTTCGTTTGGTTTAATTTAGCAACATCATGTTTTCCCAGCGATGATGAAAACAGTTTGGAAAATGTTATTATTTTCACGTCGCGGATAATAACGTTCAATATCCTCTCATGTGAGAACGTGACGGGCATTATCTTGTACCCACTAACTAATAAGAAAGTCTGCTTGTTGGCTTACCTCTAATAGCTTCTATAATAAGAATGGATTAATATAGTAGAGAACCAAAACAAATGCAGGTTTCTATGTAGTAGTTTCTTTAATCACAATTGCCAAAAAGCAGCGAGCGCTCTTATACTTGTTATAATGAGCTCTACGAATATCCAATACGAAGTATGTCCCAAATATATGTGTTAAAAAAAGTGGTACAGTCGGCCACACGCTAGGATATCCCTTTTTGTACGATTGGCGCCCTTATGCCGCGCGCGGTACGAGTTGCCATGGGGTATCTGTGACTGTGGCCGACCGTACAAGCTAAAGACTAAGTAGGAGTCGATGCTGAAATTCACTAATTTCACTTCCTCCTCGCTACTATCGTACAAAATGCGAAAATTTTTATGAACTGAGTATCTACTGATAGCTATAAAATACTTTGTTGTTAGAATTCAGCCAGCCATGTCGATAGTGCAGCTAGCGCCTATGCTATAGTTTGCTAAAAGGTGATTGGGCCTTTGTTCGTGCTTGTCCAATACCGCCGCACATGATGGAAACAATTTTCGAACAAAACTCTGACTATTAAATCATAACGAAGCCTAACAAAACAACATCGTACCTAGTCAGATGCTCCCTCTGATATTTCGGTCTAGTGAAATGAACGCAGGTTCGATTCCTGCTGGGGGCTCTACATTCTTTATATGGTGCATTTGACGTTTTGCCTAAGTGTGGCTGTTGTCATTATTTTTACTTAGTATCCGTACCTACCTATCATTTCCATGAATCTAACTTAAATACCATAAAACTAACCAAATATGTCATAATCATAACGGCAGAGTTATATGACCCAGTAGAGCATAGAGAATAGTTGACATTCAAAACCCTTTGCTGCCATTATGCCTTCAACATCGCTAGCGTCCATTTCACCTAATAAAACTCTCCACATTTTCTTACTACAATACAATGCGGCAGGGACAATAATTATCTTTCAACTTAAGGGTATTGTTAAGTGAAACGTATTCTAGCGTGCTACGGGAAATAGGTCTTCTTTCAAAAGTCAATATTCTCAAATCCGTAGACGGACGAACCCGTGTCCCTATCACTAGTCTTCCCCACTTTTCATCGACGCCCCGATATTGGGAGATGATTATGCATAATGTATGCACGAACAGGGGTCAAGTGGGCGCGAGGGGTCGGCAGAGGCACCGTGTTTTACGTGTGTTACTGAATGCCCACTAAATTGACGAACAATAGGGTACATTCACACCTTCTGTCGGGAACGCTCTGGGCAGATTTTTTTATGGGGCGAATGTGTCAGATTATGGTCCGGCCATATTTGCTTATCATATCATGTGTGAGTGCGAACAATGGAGGAATTAGCGACGTGTCTTTTTTATGGGATAATAATAAGTTTGGTGAATATTGGTGAAGTGCAGTGCTTTTATTAGTTGGTTTAATACTATAGTGGTTCGCCCTGAACTATGAACTCACGACCCTATATCTCAGTAACCCCTCGACCGATTTGGCTCATGTTCGAACTTAAAAAATATTTTTGCCTAATTTACCTGCCTACCAAATTTTTTGACGATCCGACTCAATTTACTTAAGTTATTGTCGAACGAACATTCATACATACATACAAACATACATACATACAAACATACATACATACAAACATACATACATACAAACATACATACATACAAACATACATACATACAAACATACATACATACAAACATACATACATACAAACATACATACATACAAACATACAAACGCCGGATTGTTCCAGTAGACTCGGAGAACTTCGCTCGCTTCGCTCGCTCGTTCAATTATTTGGTGCCATAAATTTTTATGGACTAGCTCGCGACTTAAACCACGTTAGGTTTTGTTGGAGGGTAGGTATAAACATGATCAGCCAGAAGTTTCTGAGCATTTTAGTTAGATGTTTCCAAGCTTCCTCTAGCCACGTGATAAGTTTTATTCGCCCCTCGAGTTTATTCGCGAAAAGCGGCGATCGGAAGAAATAAACGCTATCAATAAAACAAAATAAGTTTCACTTTCATACAATGTAATTTGTACTCTACATTTTATGGCCGTCTTGCACCACTTTCTTAAATGTGGTTTAAACAGCATTTAACTAAAATCTTCATACAAAAGTCGATTTAAATGGCGACTTAAGTGGCATTTAAGAAGTGGTGCAAGACGGTCTATATTTCAGTTTTGCTGTTTCATTTTTGGCTTTTCAAGTAAAGTAAAGTAAAGTAAAAAATTGTTTATTTAAAAAAGGAAACTCGGTCTGTACATCGAAGTAAATAACACTATAAGTAAGGAATTTATGACAGCGGTCCCCAAGTAGACAGTAATCTACACTAATATTATAAAGAGGAAAAGTTTGTAAGTATGTATGTATGTAAGTAGGTTTGTAGGAGGTAATTTCCAAAACTACTCATCCTTTTTTAATAATTCTTTCACTAATGGGAAGCTACGTTATCGCTGAGTGCTATAGGCTATTTTTTATTGTGATAACGGGAAAAAAACAAAGCCTGCGCGGACGAAGTCGCGGGCAAAAGCTAGTATTATTATAAAGGTCGTAGAGACTATTTACGATGCGAACGCATAATCAAACCACGATCAATCCTGCCGGCCGGATGCTTGAAAAAACAATAACGGGATCGATCCACAAACATTACCGCGCCCCTATCGCGGTTAACTAGCGAACAATTACATTAATTTACCGCGATGCGTTTTTTAAAGTGTCCCAATATGGCCCCGCTGGCCGAATTAAACCGCTATCTCATTGTATTGTCATCATAATCCACTGAACATTTGTTAAAAAATACATTTTCGAGGGGTATCGCAAGCGCTGTCGAAAATTTCAATTGTCCCAAGTGCCACTTGTCAATGCTGTGTAATATAAACCCACAAGGTTTTTTACTCACTACGAACATGAGAATTTAAACCCTATGTCGGTGCACTTGGGGTGATAAATGGATATTTTAAATCGTGCTATCAGTGGGGAGACAAGTGCCGCCTATGTAATTTCCTATTTGATTCGCTATTCAAGATTTATTTAAATTCGTAATGGGTTTCGCGGCGCTTAATGTGGTTTAAATATCCGTTTCTGAATCGCACTATAAATTTATTATTGCATTTGATATTTCCCTGGGCTATCAAAGCGTATCAAATTGACTTTTATTTACCCCAAAACTCTGAAATAAATCGCCACTAAACCAACTTTTCCCCGCAGAACTAACAACTTGCTACCTACAACATGTGATAGAGATGTCAAAAGTTTTTCATGCAGAAAACCCTTTTTACCGCCAAAATTATTACGGCACAGCAGGCAGGGACTTGTTGCCCTTTGCCCTTTCTATTTAGCTAAACAATAAACACAACAATTTGAAACTTAACCCTATAATTCTCAAACTAAACATTCGATTGTGGGCCTTCCAACTTCGGTATGAAGAGTCAACCCTTCCTAGCACATGTCAACTGTAACTGTTAACCCGTGAATTGTGGCGCGGTGTGCAATAAATTAGACAAACAACTGTGCCTCTCGAGGATGTTTCTGGGGTCTATTGTGCCGCGATGGGCTTTTTATTGCAACATGTCTGCGGTGCTATTAGCTGGGTTGGGCGGCGATGTCCGACGCATATGGTAGAAATTGGTGGTCGGACGAAATAGAGATCGGAATAGCGGAGTGTATGTGTATTGGAGGAAAAAAGGTCGTTTCGTTGCTTACTTTCTGAGTTAATTAGGGTCCTAGGCTGGTATTAAGAAAGCGGGTACAGTCGAAAGCAAAATCCTTTCCCTACTTTAGAGAAAGATAAGAAAGTAGAGTCGCACTAGTTGTATATGGCCGAAAGGCCGAAAATGTAAAATGAGAGTTAATTTTGTTAAGCACAACGAGCTGAATACAGTGCTTTCTCTAACTCTTTTACTGTGGCAAAGCTTGACATGGTTTATTTTCATGTTAGACTAGCTGAACGTCCTTTACAAGGTGTTCAACCTTTCCTGCTCGCTTAGCATGAGGCGGTGTTAGAGAGTATCTATGGGTTTAAAACTATATGTATCTCACTCTTTCGTTTGACGTTGAGCGGGATGGGCAGAGTTTTAAACCCATAGATACTCTCTAACACCGACTCATGCTACGCAAGCTGCAAGCACTTGAAGCCTCGATTGTACGTAAATAAATAGGCTAAACAGTTCTCGTTGTTCCCGTCCAAGTTAATTACGTTTCAAGAAAGCTAGTCTTGACATGACTGCTATTTGCTAACCTTACTTGTTTGTAGCGTTAGCAACCATCTTACTAAACTACACTTACAGATTCCATTATTAATTAAAAAAAGAGCGGCATTAATAAAATAAAAACTTGGTAAACCTCTACATTTTCGTAACATAGTCATGGATAAAGTAATTGAAGAATGTGTACACATTTAGAGGTCGAGGTGCTATTGAATCGACTGGTAAATGTGACCCAGACAGAACAGTACAGTTTTTGCGGACTCTACATCTGTCTGTCTGTTCGTTTTTCTTTATGTTTTTATGGTACTACCCACTAACAATAAATAATATTCTATCTATCTACAATTCTACACTTATTTACAGTCAGCAACACAAGCAATCTAGATGTGTAACGACCCGCTAATGCCGACCCTACATCGCGTTCGGTGGAGCATTAGGGAATTACCCTGACTCATGTGTTCTTACGACTCATTAAGAAAGGAGAGATGGATATCTTCTTGGCCCCGTTGCAGGTCTTCAGACGAAATTAAAAGAGATTTGTAAAAATGTGACTGAATCGACTTTGGCGTCCCCGACATTTTAATTTCAAATTAGCATATCTCATAAACGACTGAACCTATTTTGATAAAACATATCTAAGAACACTCGCTAGAATACCTGCTTTTAATTTTAAAAAAAAACAGCATCCAAATCAGTTCCTCGCTTAAGAGCTACGGTGCCACAGAAAGACACACACACACACACACACACACACACACACACACACACACACACACACACACACACACACACACACACACACACAACAATGTCGTAGTGAAACCCACAGCTATGAAGTCTTAAATGCGCTCTTCAGCCAATTTGTAGCTTCGAGAATTTAGAATCCGGGTCGGTTTTAAAACCCTATATCAAACCTAGACTAAACTAGTCCACAACAAGCGTCGCATTGCAGCATCACTAACCACATTACCACATTCATGCATGTACGTCAAACAAACTGCCAAAAATTGCCTGCAAACTGCCACATTAGAGAATCGGATTCGGGAATTAAATTACGGAGAAACAAAACACAACCGGCATACATCCACGTCAGAGCCGCGAACGATCAGCCGCCAACCCTACATAGGAAGGAAACATAGAAGTTCTGATCAAGAGACAGGGCTAGAATAGTAGAACTTGACTGCACAACTCGCCACTCTGCCTGCCTTACCCCATAATCTATTGAGCTAGATGTGGACGGTACCGCCACAAGACAGAAAATGTTCGTGCATAGAGTAATAAAACTAAAGAGGCAAAATTAACCGAACGCGGTAGAGACGATGAGACTAAAGATCTTCAAAGGTTCTGCATACCTGCTCATCACTATAGCCACTTTGACCCGTGACGCAGCTCGGAAGAGTAGTTGATAGCCTGAGCAACGAAGACCAAAAAATGCTGAATAGAAAAAAATAATTCGTGTAAAGCCAAATTTTGGCACAGTTGTAGAGAAAAGTGTCCTGAACAACATACTAAAAGTACTGATGGGTAGGGGGGGAGCTAAGGGGGGGAGGGGGTGTAAAGGTCCCTTTTTTCAGTTTTTTGTAAATAACTCGAAAACTGCATCCTATAGCAAAAAATGACCAATTACTGAATTAATCTACATTAAATTCTCTACAAAATAGGTTAACTTATTTTTTTCTAGATCGATAGAATAAGGAATAATGGCGGGAAAATGATTTTGTTGTCGCTTCAGTATAGGCCCGATTGTAAGCGAAAGTGCGACATCGCTCTGGTGTCGTGGGTTTTGGGACCACGTAGCTGATTGGGGTGTCAAAAGACGCGTCTTGACAAGGGCTACACAATAAAAAAAAATTTTTGAAAAAACTTGAAACTGTCTGTTTATAATCGAAAAAAATTTAAAAATGCGGTTGTTTTTCGCCCGGTTTTGGTGAGAAAAAAAATCATATCTCAAAAACGAAACAAGATATCGAAAAAAATAAAAACTCCCCTAATAGACATAATTTTGGACTATGTAAAAAAAATTGTAGGTGCGTTACACTGATAAATTATTCAGAAGTTGTACCTTCATGACGCGGAGCTTAGTGCGTGAGCGCGGTAGTGACGGTGCATTTGACCTAAATACTTACAGATACAACAATGATTCGGAAAATCCCTACCACCTACCTAATGGGGTTGGACCAGAGGAGACGATGGTCCTACAACCAGTGACCACCAGCGACCCTGTGGCACCTGACTCCATTCTCAACGCCATATTTAGAGCTCTCCGCGCGTAAACTCTGCATCACCAAACTACAACTTCTGAATAACCCATCAGTGAAACGCACCTCCAATTTTTTTTTTTTTATATAGTCCAAAATTATATCTATAAGATAAAAATTTAAATTTTCAAAATATTATTTTGTTTTCGAGATATGATTTTTTTCTCATCAAAATCGGGCAAAAAACGACCGCATTTTTTTAATTTTTTCGATTATAAAACAAACAGTTTTTAAGTTTTTTCAAAAGTTTTTGTTTTATTGTGTAGCCCTCGTCAAGACGCGTCTTTTGACACCCCAATCAGCTACGTGGTCCCAAAACCCACGACACCAGAGCGATGTCGCACTTTCGCTTACAATCGGGCCTATACTGAAGCGACAACAAAATAATTTTCCCGCCATTATTCCTTATTCTATCGATCTAGAAAAAAAAAAAAGTTAACATATTTTGTAGAGAATTTTATGTAGATTAATTTTGTAATTGGTCATTTTTTGCTATAGGATGCATTTTTCGAGTTATTTACAAAAAACTGAAAAAAGGGACCTTTACACCCCCCCTCCCCCCCTTAGCTCCCCCCCTACCCATCAGTACTTTTAGTATGTTGTTCAGGACACTTTCCTCTACAACTGTGCCAAAATTTGGCTTTACACGAATTATTTTTTCTATTTTTCGTTCGTTTCCTGGGCTATGAACCCGTGTTGAACCATTCTGCGAGATTTTGGAGCCATGATGTTTTTTTGGGCGGCGCCAATAATGCTTACACTTCAGCGTTATGTCTCTACATGTGTTATCTTTGGACTTCACCAGGATGAAATCGTAGGGTGGGTATGTATTTTGACTAAGGTACACACGACAGCACGTGGACCCTTACACTTTCGTTGCAAAGTCGCCCGTAACCTAGTCCTGCCTTGTGTACATAAGTTACCCAAGTGAAACTTCTCCCTTTTCCCGCTTTGCCCCCGCTCTCAGGGGCAGCTAGATCTTCATCGGGTAATCTCCCGATGGAATCCCGCGCGAATGGGCCAAGTTCCTCCGTGAAATATTGCACTGTAGCGCGCGACTGTCCCGGCCTTTTTCACTTGGGCGGTTTCGGGTGTTTAATTGAATGTTACTGCTGAGAACAGAAGTGTAGATTTTTAATTTAGACCGGTAAAAGTCTCTTTTGGAGCCGTGGTGGGCTCGCTGCTTTTGAGAAAATATGCTCTAAAGTTTAGAGTCTAAACTATACGGAATGTTCTAAAAGGGCCTGACAAATTTCAGGCCCCTTTAGGGGTCTGTGCCAGTCCTGTATGTGTATAATAACATGTTATATCGGAAAGGCTGCCATGGCAGACTCAAATAAAGATGTAAAAGAAAAGATAGGTAGGTACGACTAGAGGAGATTGCTCTTGAATCTAAATTGAATTTGAGAGTTGTTTTATAGGATCAACTTTACGGTACAATCGTTCCTAGGGATCCCGGCATAAAATAAGGGTTCTGGGACTAGGAATAATTTTTAGGATAGGACAAGCTAAAGAGACTCTAAATGTTGAATGTTTCTCTATCACGGCTTAGTGATGTAGTAAAAAATATTGAGTAGAGACTCTACTTCCTAAAATCTCAAACGAAATAGTTTTTCAAAGTTTGCCGCTGTTACTTGGCATGATGATTATTAATTACTATTATAATTTTCAATCTTCTACTATCGATGAAATAAAGTACCTACTATAACAGACACTGTATCAAATTGATAAATAGGCAAACTACTTATGAAAAAAAAACCTTCAAGTTTGACTTGAAGGTCCCAGGTTTTGTTTTTTGGTCCTAATGGACCTCACACGTGGTCCCAGTTACTAGAAACCTATTTGTCTATAGTAACATAATCATTTGGAAGTGTAAATCACCCAAAATCCCTCTCCTCGAAGACAAGGGGACTAATTCCACCGTCATCACTCAGCCCGAACAATGGGATATGACATGCGAGTAACTTTGTCATGTCACAGTGACAAGTGCATTGTACGATGGAGTAAAGGGTTGTCTGAATATCACCTAAAGTGTGTGGAGAAAATGGCTCTATCAGTGGAAGCCCTTTTGCGATAAGCTCAATCCTCTTTATTTCAGCAAAGAGAATTTGTTAAAGTTGTGAATTTACGATTTTCCCGAAATATGGTAGACCAAAGAGAAGTAGACGGTGACTTTCTTCGCATATTTTAATGGCGTGAGCGAGAGTAGTGAGACTGTGTGAAAGATTATATTTTCCCTAAGGGTGGTATTAATGTCAAGCCTTGGCTAATGTCAAACTTGCGTAGCTGTCAGCGTATTAATAATTACTTAATTTGCCAGCTTCAATAGGATATTTAAGCAATTTCCTCAATGAAACATAGATTTTTATAGATATTATATGCCATTATGTCTGTGGACATGCATTCCTCAATAGTGCGTTAGTCAAGAAGACGATTAAATGCTTATACAGTACTGCGTGTTGTATCCTTTAGGAGATATTAGGATGTGACTCCTCCAATCGACCCTGTGAAGAATCACCCATATAAATTTAGATAAAGGTGGCATCTTATTTACTGGGGACCCTGACGTATATCAGGTATCAAAATTAAACAAAGACAAAAGGCAACCATCACCTAATTAACTAAAACTGTATCACATTATTAAAACATCGCACACCTAATATCCACTCGTAATAGGTGCTTAGTGCTAAGACGGGGCAGACCGAACCCTTTCGGGATAAAGGACATGTCCCAGGATGAGCCCGATGCTTCGTCCCGAATGTGTGAAGCTCATTATTGAGTACAACTAGTGGTTCGCCCCGAATTTTGAACTCGCGACCCCATATCTCACCAAGCCCTCGACCGATTTGGCTCATGTTCGAACTTAAAAATTATCTTTGCCTCATTTACCTGCCTACCAAATTTCATGACGATCCGACAAAATTTACTCAAGTTATCGTCGAACGAACATACATACATACATACATACCAACGCCGGATTGTTCCAGTAGACTCGGAGAACTTCGCTCGCTTCGCTCGCTCGTTCAATTAAATAACAACACTATAATGGAGCATTAATCGTACTGAAAATAAAAATAAATGGCATGAAAAATTCAATTACATTTTCGTTTTGTATTTTTTACCTATTTTTTGGTGTTATGTATTGTCTCGTCTCCCAATCTAAGTTTTCAAGCTAGGTAAACAGTGATATTAGTAAGAGTCTATTACTTAGACAGTGATATTAGTATGAGTCTATTATTTAGACTCTTACTAATATCACGGTTTACCTAGCTTGAAAACCCACATTGGGAGACGAGACAATACATAACACCAAAAATAGCCAACGCGATGTGGGTTTGCAGGGTTTGAAATACAAAACGAAAATTTAATTTTAGCAACCTAGAACTCCGGCCTTGTAGAAGTTAGGTATGTTAGTTGATTTGTGAGTAGGTAACTCTCCACTCCAGCTATCACCAAGTCCTAGCCCGAAAAACTCCACTTACGAGTAGCCAAGTCTAAAGTCTCCCAATAAAGTCACAACATAATATTAGGCGCCAAAAGGCCACGAGACTCAACTCCCGAGACTGCACTAAAACATTTACATACCTACCATACGCGCAAGTAGTTATAAATTTATCACACGCTCTCTACAACTAGGATAGGGGTATGGAAGGCAAACAAACTTGGAACCGCCCTTGGCTAGAGCAAGAAACTGATTCTGGAATCACTTGTGAATTTGTGAACTGTTCAACCGGGTCCAAGTTATTTGCTCAGAACTTGGATTGGATCATGGAGTTCTCGGGACGATAGTAGGTATTTCAGGACCCTGTTTTGAAAAATATATGTGTTTGATTAGATAGATAGAGATTAGATTTGGATATTGTGTCCCATTGCTGGGTAAAGGCTTCCCCTCTTGCCTTCCACTCATCTTCATCCTGGGCCATCTCCGGCCATCCGGGCAAGAGCTTATTTAGGTCATCGTCGCCATGTAAAATGTTATCGTAAAATAATGTCCCTAGAGATTATATTAATCTACGAATCCATGCGTGGGATACTGGGGCTAAATGAAGATTAATTTATGGCGACAAAGGGGAGGGTGGCCCGCATTCGGTCCGAGCTTAGCATACTCTTCTCGTTAGGTTTTTAATAAGGTTAATTGAAATATCCTCTTCAGAGATATTCATATCGCGATAAAGAAATTATTTCCCTTTCACATCCTCTATGGTTGTTTGAAAGGGGTAGGTAAATAATGTATGTGTGAGAATACTTAATTACGGGCTTTCGAAAGGTAGGATTTTCTTTTGATAAGTATAATTTATTTTAGCATTTTGGTTATACAACGGTAGAATCTCTTGTGTGGGGGTAAATAAAACAAAACCAAGAATAATAAAAGTAAGAGTAAGATGTAGCCTGTACAATCGTACATGTCCCACTAGCTGGGCAAAGGCCTAAAGAATAATAATTAGAATAAGAATAATAAAATTTTAATAAATAAACTTCTGTTTTAAAGGATGTATCATTTGTTGCTTCACATAAATAATGAATTTTCTAAATAGGCTAACCTAACATGAACCTATTGATCTATGCCTGCTTGCCTACACCTGCTTTTTTTTACTCACATGAAATCATTTTCTCACACCTTAGAGACATTTACACCAGCACCATTACATTCCGGAAGAGCCATATAATTTCGGCTAATGAAGGGCGAAGTCGTCTAATCTACTGTCCCTGGCTATTACAGGTTTTTTTTATCCTTGCTGTCGACCCTTGGCTTAAAAAAGAAGCGATTAGGATATCTTCGCCCGGGTTAGGGATGATCATTGAAAATAACGGTTTGTCGGGGAAACAGCGGGGTTGATGTTGGAGATATTTTAGTTATGGAAGGAGTGGATTAACTACTTAGAAAAGATACCTTGGTTTTTCGACCGGCTAGCTTAGCTTGAGCTGCCATATCAAGGTTTATAGCTCGAAGCGTATGAGTCATTATACCCTCAATGCGAAAATCGCCAATCCGCATTGAGCACCCGTGGTGATTAAGCTCGAACTCTCTGCGAGAAGGCCTTTGCCCAGCTAATGGGACATGTATTAAGTATTGTACAGGCTACATCTTAATTTTTACACCTATACTACCTATACCTATACTGTACTGCTCTATGATCTATCCTCATCGGGCGTAGATATGGCGCTACATGGCGTCTGCGAATCCCACACTAGGCGTAGATACCTGCGCGTGTACGTTGGTCAGGGTATGTAGAGTATACAAGTTAGAATAATATTATCCACAAATATAACATCGTAAATAAAAACCCCACAAATATCAGGACAAACTCGACAAAGCAATTTAATTTCCCTGCCCGTGACTATACCTGGGTCGCATTCGAGATAAAAAGGAATCGGAATTACCTCTTTTGAAAAGAATGGATGAAAAAACGCTTTGCATTAATCGATGGAGTGCTTTCCAAACAGTACTTTAAAGTTCCTCCTATCGTTTCACTTCGCGTGGCATATTAAACTGCTTGCAATTCCAACTAATCGTAAAACTATTAGGCCTATGCTCTAGCTACGCCAGAATCTATATTTGGAGGTGCATCGTGCTGAAAACTGTCTTTTGCATTTCTAGACATACAAGGTCTTCAATAGGTACCTACTCACTGCCTTTTCCATTTGCCTTGGTCTTAAAAAATATAAGTATGTATTTCAACTAAGTACCTGCCATACTCGAAATTTATTTCAGAAGCGCGACCCTAGACCAAGAAGCTATCAACTAATACAGATTTTGTCAACTGCACGGGTATGGTAGGAGGTCTGTTTTAACACGGATTTAGTTGAGGGTAGTCTAGGCTCCAGAGGCTAAAATGCACTGGCACTCAGTAAATTACACGGATCGTAAAAGTTCAGCTTTTGTTGCGCGAAGGAAATGAGTTCACGATGAAATTGTCGATGCAGAGGAGCGGAAAATAGAGAGGTAGATATAAATGAAGTGAGGTGTTTAGTTTCACGGTTTCAGTTTGGCTGGATGGGCGAGGCAGGCAACATTTGCAAAGTTCTGAGTGCCATTTTAGTACGGACGGACTAGGAGTCTAGGATACCCCATGGCAGCTCTAACCGCGTGCGGCATAAGGGCGCCAATAGAACAAAAAGGGTTATCGCAGCGTGCGGCCGACTTTACCAGTCAGTACTAAAATTTAGAGTTGGATTCTACTTTTCTATCACCTTTGAATCTCAACAGATAAAGGAAACACTTCTGAAGAATTATCTACTCGAGTCTAAAAATCTAGAGAGTGAGAGACCGAATATCCAGATGATTGAACTGCTTGTGACTAAAAAAATATCTCTATATAAAACCCTGTTTCATGAAAATTGCGTTGTTTGACACGGACGAACAACAAAATCTTCTCCGGGATTACTTTTGACAAGCATTGTTTAAACTTTTGAGCTCTCTAGAGTTTTATTGGACTTGTTAATTCACTTCACTGCCTGAGAGCAAAAACTTATTATAATAAGTATACGGAGAAAGTTAACACGTGGCTGGATGACAAGAAGTTTTGGTGATCGAATAACGCTTTTGTAGAGTCAAGTAGAGGTACAAGAGGTAGGCATGTACACACGACAGCCGTCAGAGTGTACACTTTTGTTGTAAAGTCGCCCGTAACGTAACCGAGTAGAGTGCTAGCGTGTAAGCGTCGACGTGCTGGCTTGTGTACCTCCTTGAATTCACTTGAATTCACGTGTCAACTATTGGTTGGGCAAAAATATTGAAGGGTTTAATTTATCAAAACACAACTGTCTAATATGGCGAATCGTAAATCAGTTAGGTGCTAATATTCATATCATAATGTCATGTAGGTAATCTTTACTGTAAGTAGATCTCCCAAAGTCCGAACTGTGTTTCCATTCCAACGAAGACAAACAATCACCCTTGAACTCAACTTAGCCCGACAAAAGACAACTACAAAACCCACCAAGCGAAAGCAATAGGAAACTCTATTGTTGCATTATTCTATACTACCCGGGAGCTGCCAAAAATGAGCGTTAAACTCTACCAACTTATTCACAGACTAAAACAATCAATTTTGCACTTCATTGCTGAGGCATTAAGAGTCAAACAAAGGCTCGAATAACTTGGTTAGTTTAGGCTGTAGAGCGAGCTGGCCTTGTTATAACTACCTCTGAAGTTCTAGCTGACTGAGTAGATTACCTGCAGGCCTGTGAGGTAGACTACTTAAACAAACTGTTTCATGCAGGGGAAATTGGGATTCGATGAGTTGATAAAGTTGCAAATTAAAATTCTTAAATGCTGCCAAGAGACCTTTTCATCAACTTGTAATTTTGACTTCGTACAACTTAAATATAGATAAGATAAGTGAGCGGTAGAGAAGCCATTGGGTATATCAGCGTGTAGCTGACCGTATAGTAGTAGTAATCCTTCCTGACCAGAAGGTCTAAGTAGCTAAATATTCAACAGCGCGAAACGTCTAATGAGCAGTAAGTCCATGTAGCAAAACGTCCAACAATCAGTATGTAGAGCAGAACATCCAAATAGCAAAAAGTAGCCTTTGAATGCAAAGGATTTCCAAATTCAACCAAACTCTCCATGATTTAGTTTTAGTGCATCAGCTAACTTTATCTCGATAAAGGCAGCAGGGCATTCCAATCAAGCTTTCGCTAAGTGGATCCGATTCGCTGTTTGCAACGTCCTTCCTAGCCACAACATCCTACATAGTTTCAGAACTTCAGGAGCAATCGACGTCGTGTATCTCCTCCAACTTGTGCTTTGACAACTGAGAGGTCCTGACTATCACTGCTATGCCACCAGGCACCAGTGCGCTGACAATTGAACCCAATTTCAACTTAGCGTTAGTTAGTGCGCGACTAACTGCTGTAGAGAAGGTCTGGGTTTAGTCGGCTCAAAATGTTAGGCCCAGATTTAATTTAAAATAATTTGACCACCCTGACTTGGGTTAGGAGACACTGACGACAACAACGCCAACGCCGAGACAAGTAGTTTTCCATAAGTAAGTACTTAGATAAAACTCTCAGCAACTAGACCTTTCAAACAATGTGCATAAAATCATCAATTTCGTCATGATATCAGGGGAAGGGGTGACATTTGCGCCACAATAGGGCCCAGCGCAGGCTGATAAAAAATAATAAGCAAGCCTTCTGCAACCTGCACTCTCCTAGGTGCTTCCCAGTGCAGTTTCGGTACTGACGTGACGTATCCAGGTCGCGCGAGTGAACTAGCGCTAGCGAAAATATCATTAGCACAGTTCGGAGTTAGGCGTTTGTTCGACGTTGTTCGCCTTAAAATGTCTGCTATTGGGTTATTTGTTGAGTGAGTAGCTAATGGGTTGGCGCTGGCTCGTTTAGGTGTTTCGAAAAGATGGGTGAGAGACTAGCTGCACTCCGCATTATTATCATCATCATCATCATCATCAGCCCACTTCTGTCCACATCAGGGTATAGGCCTTTTCCCCTCACGCCACCTGTCACGGTCCTTCGCTATCCGCATCCATGGAACCTTCGCCGATGCAACTGTGTCGTCCCACGATCGGGCTGCTGGTCTGCCCACCGTCCATTACGATGAAGAAGTTAAAAGAGCAGTCAGTTATTACGCTTGGTAGGGAGAAAACTAAAAAGTCTGAATAGTGTACTCAATTATAGTGTAGAATAGAATTTAATGTAGAGTTTAGCTCTTCGATTATGGTAGGTTGTACGTGGATTTTTTGCTAAAAATAACCACATGAAAACGTTACGTGAACTGAGTCATAAAAATCTTTGGACAAACAAATCGATAGATTCTCGTACGATTGGAGCTAGCTAGTACGTTCATAACGTGGTTTATTACCGTGATAAGACATAAAATGCATCAAACTAGTCATAAATTGGACTCAACGTGGCGAAAATATCAAACATTCTTAATTTTTATAGGGCTCTTCCAATTCGTGAATATTTCCGATAGATTCAAGTTTTATTTTTCTCTTTCACGCCGGTATTGTCATTCGGACTGAAATCCGCGAAATGTAATTTAAGTTTTCAAAGGAACTTTTCGGAACTCACCGACACTTTTAGATCCACTTTTGAGAAAGATTGGTAAAGTTTAAATGCTTTGCCACCGTTCTTTTATCGAACGTTTTTTTTTCTACTTTAAAAAATAATTATTTGTATGAAATGTGCAGTGAAGTTGTAAAATACCTAGCAACGGGTTTTCCAATAAGTAGGTAAGTAGGTATTATTGGAGAACCAGATGTCCGTTTAGCACTGACAGTATAGGCAGTTCAAAGAGCTTTAAACATGTAATTAAGGCCTGTGTAAGTAATTGTGAGCCCCATTTCTCAGAGGCGCGCCTGCTGGCAACAACTGCTCAACTTTGTGATGTATTAAACCCCAGTAAGCCAAGACTAAGTGTGAGGCGACAAACGCCCACACTCCCTCAACTTTTTAAAACTTTAAACATAGGGTGCTCGCATAAAGAAAACGGTTTCCGGCACAGACAAACTCGTGCGGGTCCGTCCGTACAGATCGGTGCAGGCTTAACCCGCAGAAAGAAACAAGTGAATCTGTCGTGTCAACTCGTGTCACCACCCCTACTCGATCCGGGTAGTCGGTACCGACAAATTTAAACCTGTTTTTTTTTCAAAAGTGAGCGCATAAGGAAATTATTGGACCTGCTCCGATCGGTACCGACCCGCACGGGTTTGTTTGTGCCGGAAACCTGTTTCTTTATGGAAGCACCCTTACCGCGGCGTTTTGTTGTCGCTCGGAAAAATATACTGTCAGCAAGACAGTATTTTTTTATAGCGGCCATTTTCCTACATTATTAAAATCACTCTACATTCCAATGTTTCCGTTCTAATTAACATCGCTACCCAAAGTTTTTTTTCTTTTTTTTGTAGCACGATCCGCGCCGTTTGCAGCTGATGACCTCTTTTTTAGGGTTCCGTATAAGGATCAAAATAACCCTGTGGTTTGTCTGTCGGTTTAGGTCGGTATAATATCGTAGATAGTAGCAAAGAGCATATAATACAAATAGTAGGTAATAATGTAAAAGTGATCAGTGGCATGGGGTTAGCTGAAAATCAACGCCGACTGTAGACCGCTTCAGACGGCATACAGCTAAGCTAATCCATTTTCGGGTTTATAATGTTTGTTTTGTAATTATTTTAATTTTAAGTGTACGCATGTTTTCAGTGCCAACAATGTAAATCGCGATATTGTTTTATTTTATTTTAGGCAATAAATAACAAACAATAGTAAAATAATAACAGTGCTCCTAAAGAGTCTAATTATCAAAGATGGAACCCATTTAGGGATTCCATCAGGGGAATTCAACTCGCACTTAGCCGTTTTTGTTTTTATGAAATCCACCCCGCGTCGACATTCCGCTGGATTATACTAATTTTGGAATATCGCTATGGAAGAGATGGCCCCATGAAATATGAGATGAGGGCATATCTTAGGGAGGGATCTGGAACAACAGCCAACGCTTTCGGGATAAAGAAATACGGAGTTTCTTGGAGGGATAGAGACGATAATCGTGATACGTTGTCTTGTTGGATTGACCCCGTTCTAAAAACGGTAATCGAAGCGCAGACTAGACATTAATATCGTCTGTATTAGCAAAGAGCATATTTACAGTATTAGCCTCAATTTGGATGCGTTTTTTGCTAAAAACGAGACGATCCCTGGCCTAGGGATTCGCATATTTAGAAAAAAAACGCGTCCAAAGTGAGCCTTGATTTTGCATACATAAACCTTCCGTGAAAAAATATCTAACTGACAGACGGTGAAACCGCACTAAAATCGTTGCGTGGTTGAAGAGAAATAATATAAACAGACAGTCGCGCAAAGTGACTGTGTTTTTAGAGATAGAGATACCTAGCTACGTAAACTGCATTTAGACACAAAATTAAATATCTAAGCTTATTTGATCTCCTAGATTTTTAAAGTACCTATTCCTCCCTAAAAAAAACTGTTTTCAATAAATTTCGAAAATGTGACTCAAAAGCCTGTAAAAGTCAACGGTAAAGCATGCAAGCAAATATATAAGTAAGTGGGTACCTCAGAACCTTTTTTGCTCAACAATGTTCCAGTTAATTGAGTATAATTTCTGATCCACCACACGTCGTTTACCCGGAGGCGTCGGCCTTCACCGGCCAGCGGGGGTACCACGGACGGATGACCGATTGAACTCCCTTTTAATCAACAGTTTTAAATTAAAAGTGCACTAATCTCGAATTTTTCCAGACGACTTTTATCACTAGACCTTAAAATACAATATTTGCCGCTGCCATAAGAAATATTGTTTATGATGTAGTTTAGATTGTAGGTAGCGTAGAGGCAGACATTGTAAATTGTAATGGAAAACACAGAATTGTTTATCGGATGCCAAAACCTCACGTGCCGTAAGTAAAGAAAGCATTGTAAAATTGTTACAGAACATTTTTTTTGGTCAAAATGATCGCTAGTCGCTACAAAATTACAGCTGAGTGATCACTTCACTCATTTTGACTGGGTGGAGGTGGAGGTGCCACTAGATGTCAATAGATCGGCCTACTATACTGCGTGCGTGTAACATGAATCCTTTTAAAGTCACGGATATCAACTTTACACGGATGTTGAAAGTTGATGATGATGATGATGATGACACGAACGAAAATCCATAGTAAGCCCCCAGGAGCCCATCACGGAAGGCAACAGCTGTGACGACGGAACGAGCCGCCCGATTATGCACGCGAGCGCGGGAAAAAATATACGACCGGAAAAGCCGATCGATATGGGAATATTTACCCAAAAACAGCCCGGAGGATCAAGGCAACGACCGAGGGATTCAAGCTGTACAGAGAAATGACTATGCAGATTGTGTATCTTTAGAGCGAAAACAAACCTTACTATTTTCCTTTGTTTTAGGACCTACGTCCAAGGTCTAGAAAAGTATTCTGTCAACTGTATTCTGTCTACTACTATATATTCTGTCTACTGTCAACTGTATTCTGTCGACTATTCTGTCTACTGTATTCTGTCTATTTAGTATTCTGTCAACGCAGAAATGGCCATTTTACTTGCGAAAATATAATCAAAATTTTAAATTTAGAACATGTTTGCCCAAAACATAAATAACAGTGCAGCGTTTTACTGATTCTGTCTACTGTCAACTGTATTCTGTCTACTATTCTGTCTACTGTATTCTGTCTATTTAGTATTCTGTCAACGCAGAAATGGGCATTTGACTTGCGAAAAAAAAAACAATTTTTTTAATTTAGAACATGTTTGCCCAAAACATCAATAACAGTGCAGCGTTTTACTGATTGCAGCGACCATTCGGTGATCCATAGAGACTGTAGAGACGATTGCTTAGAGCACAAGTCAGCATGCCTTGAATCAAGGTTTAGTTCGTTGCAGCATCCAGAAAAAAAATGGTTGTTCGTAGGGACGATTTGCAAATAAACTTGCCTTCTTTTTGTCTAGAAACACAATGACGTAATGGTCAATGTCAGCAGCGGATCTGAAAACAAAATTCTTCGGATTCTCAATAATAATAGAGCGGCCTTTGTATTACAAAGGTACCTTTTTTTATTCCAATCGGATTCGCCCTATGATTTACAAAAGCAGATGTTTCTGGTTAACAAAAAAACCACCCCTTTGTTGATCCCTTCTTGAGATTGTTATTCCGTTAACACCCTCTATCAAGGAACTGTACACATCCCACGTAAGCGTATGTCAGTGTCTTGTCGGAGTAAAAACGGTTTATACCTGACGAATCCGGTTTATTCTGGTACAAACTGGCTCAGAATTAGTGTGGCCAAATTCTTCTTTTCTTCACAATACTGATAAGTTAATTATATCAGGTTGTTGTCGATGTTGTCCATTTTGTCATTTTGGGATACTACACTGTACACTGCAAGGATTGAGCCCAATTCAATAGAAGTACTGTCTCTGATTACCCATGTAAAGGAAAGGCGTGAGCCATAAAGTGAGCCATATCAGCATAAAGAAGCGCTACTTTGAGACCTAGTTACAGAACGTCGTTTGTTGCAGCACGTTTGCTTGAAGTTTCTAAACGCAGCTTTTCGTTTTCAGTCATATTCTGCTGCGGTTTATCTTTGTGCTTGTCTGAAATGCAAAAGTAATGAATAATTTAATTAAGAAATATGCATTCTCCGTTCGTTTCATCTTTTCGTTTCATCGAATAAGCTCCGTAAAGTTTTGCAGCATATTTTCAGTTCGCGGTTGCTGACCTCAAGCTTCTCGAGGGAAGTTAAGTTTAAGTTTACGGTTTATGCTAGGTTTGTTCTTGTTGATTATATAAGTATGAATTTATGATTATTTTTACTTAGCTCTTTCTGTGATTTGTTTGGTGTCTAGAGATATAGAAGCAGAAATTACTTTTAGCGGCAGCCGAGCTTTATTTCAATAAAAGTAATATTCAGTCTTAAATGGGCGTTTTCATTGCTAACGCTCTCTGTAGAGATGACTGTATAAAAATGTAGAGAAAAGCAGTCTACAGGTGCGATCTTAGCCCGGTTTGTACCGTTTTCAGTTAACATTTCTCTTTATCTTCTATTTAGCCATGCCCATACAGGGGCCTGAGTCTGTAACGCCATGGTGTCTCGATAGGCGCCCAGTTCTAGGCCTCAATTACGATTAATTAATATGTTGTCTGTCCTTTTAATGTATTTTCTAGCCTAGCGTAGCCTCATTATCAGAATATAAGCCCAACTTCACAACTACTAAGTTGTAATTTCCCCTCCGTTCCATTCTACGACCTACGTCATCTCCTGTTACAACAACAGCAAAGAATATTCTGATTCGAATTCTAGAGGATTAGTTCGCTGGTTGTAGGAGAAAAACGAGGAAAACCCAGTTTTGTCCTTCTACTGGGAACCTATCGACACGCCATCACCATTGCGTAACAGACTTAAGGTAAGACGATAGCAACGTGGCTGGAAATTCAAAATTTTCACAGTTTTTGACAATTTGTAGCTAAATTGAGCTATTTTTGTTCACCGATTTTTCGTTCGCGGCAATAACATAGTATTATTTTCATTATTGCAAACAACAGTACAACAATAGTTCAGCCGATTATGTGTTCTGGTCTACGATAATTTTTTTGGGCAGTGCCACTGCTTCGTAGACCAGAACACACAGAGTTATTGTTATTCTGTTGTTTACAATAATGAAAAGAATACTGTTTTATTGCCGCGAACGAAAAATCGCTGAACAAAAGTAGCTCAATTTGGCTACAAAATGTAAAAAACTGTGAAAATTTTGAATTTCCCGCCACGTTGCTATTGTCTACCCTTAAGCCCCAGGACAGGCTGTGTCGGTGGCTTGATGTTTACCACGGTAACTAGGCCAGTGGGGCGCAGGACGACGGAGGCGCATTCAGCCCGATGTCACTACCACCGCACAAACAATATCGCGTATCGCATCAGTCCGCGAGTGCACCAGTTACTGTTAGTGGCGCAAAAGGAACGCCGGATAAAGAAGAAGTGCTTTTACAGGGCTCTACCATAGGTTAGCACAACCAGATTACTGGGGCGTTTCTATTTTCTATCTGTCTAGACATGAATGATATATGCATGGGGCCAATAAAACTAAAACTAAGGCCTTTGCATCTCCGTAATGAGATGATTTATGCAGCGTGACACCTTCACTCACACTAAATGGGTGAAGGAAGAGACCACGCGGCGCTGCAGTGCCTGTAACATTGTTTCACATGAAGTAGGCTTGCGCAGGACCTACTGCCATCCTGAAATCTTAGTCGGCCAATATATGGGGGCCAATATATATTTATATCTATGGGGCCAATAGGGAATTTAAAACACGCCAAGGTAGAAGAGTCTCTAGGGAAGGAACATTCTCCATCAAGAATAATGTGTTCGACAACACCCATACGAAAACTGACTGTGCTAACTCATGGTAGAACCACTCTTTGCGATTAATCTTCACAGTTTTTTGGCCATGTTGGCGCAGAGGATAGATAGGCCTGTCTGTCTGTAACTGCAATGGAGTCGAGCAATTCCACGTGAGCTTCTGTGATTAAAGTGATTAACTTTACTGTCCTTCGATAACCTCTTTGTCTTGTTAGACAGAAGTTTATTTTCGTGAATCCCATAAATATACAATACATAACTAAAGTATTTTACACTTTTAACACATTTATCACTCATTTCTTAGTTACATGTACCTATTGGCGTGAGAAAGAAGACTTCCTTCTGAAATCTATCCCCTTCGAAACCACAGTTGCACAAGGCAACTGCAGGACAATAAAAACGCTACATGAAATCGTGTAGCAAACTGAATTATTTTCCACCACGCATGGCATAACAGGCTAAAACTGAAAATATAAAGCCACTAACTTGTTGCTAGCTGTACATTCAAGTAGAAAAGTGGGTCTGCGAAAAAGCGAGCGGTCTCTTGACTTCACAATCAGATATGCGGGCAAACGGTAGAGTCAATCCCATGCCCATGTTCCAGGAAAGTAAACAAATACAGATTTGGGGTGAGTCGAGAATTCGAGATCAGACATGGACGCATTGTTCGAGCAATATGAAATAGCTGTTACACTATCTATGACACACTGTCCTACTACTTCTACTCACAATATCGAGGCTTTTGCTTTTTCTTAGGTTTTGCTTCTGCCAGGTTTTTTTACGGAACATAAGGAAATAAAACTAATACAGTTATACTACGATTTGATTTCATTGTATTGTTTGAGTCCAACACTTGAGTCGTAAGAGACAGCAGTCCAGATAAAAGCAATAGCTAGGAACTTATCTGACTTTACTGTAAATCCGGGGACGATAAAGTTTGAGCCTGAGAAATAAAAGCATTGTTATTGGGTAGAGTCAACGATTATTCGGTAGATTACATTTACGTGATTTATGCTTGAACTAATATTGTCCTAAAAGAAGGCCTGACAAAAACAACATCGGTGAAATACGTTCGGCTCGTGTTACCTACATTGCGAATAATATTGCCTATGTTTTGGAGAATCAGTAATAATGTAGAGGGTCCTCTTCTTTGCGTGCCGTCTACTCTCGGAGGTTGGCGATCAGCCCCTACCTCTACATATGTTTTTCAATATGGCGGAATTTCCAAAATTCTATATTTCACGAATTAAGACTCATTTTATATTGGTATTTTACAAAATTATTATTACCTTTGAATAAACATTACGAAGTATGTAAAATCAAAGGATGACTATGCGATGTAAAAGAGAAATTAATTTTAAAACTTTGTTAATATGAACGCAATGGCGTCAAGAGTAACCCCCCAGTTTGGAGGAGGGTGGTGATTTAAAAATATCTAGGTAGATGTTAAATACCCTTGAATTTAACATCTAGCTAGGCTGTTTTAAAATTACTCATCCATCCAATGGATCAAACGGTGGAATTCATTTCACGAGCATATCTATAGACTGTCAAGTTATGGAGTAATTACGAGAACTCCTACCGATGAAGATTGTAATAAAACTTCTCAGTATACAAAAGAAGTTCCAACAGTCAGGTAGAAAAACGACCCAAATACAAGGATTTGCGGAGAAGTAACCTACGTGACCTGAAAAAACAAAGGAGAGCGGCAAGCTGCCAGCAATATTGCCAAAACCAAAATTAGTGCCATCCCTCACAAAGTATCCTTTATTAGGTACCTCCTATCTATAATTTCTACATCATATAAAACATAATTTCTAAGGTTAATATCATCATACACCCCTCCCTATTTCATCATCAAGTCCGTTTTGATCACGCATGTGCCAATGGTAGAGATTTCTCCAGTAAAATGGGCGGCATGTGCCAAAGGTATAGAATTATTCAGGAAAAAAAGTTTTATGGGTTTTAAGATTTTTCGTATTCTTGTGTGTTGCATTAAAATGCAGAGTGAGGATAACATCTCGTCAAAAATCGTAGAGCCGAGGGCACCAGGTGGGTGCCAAATTGCGTCACGGCCTCCTCGCTCACTTTAATCTCCGTGTAGGCAGCTGATTGGGTGCGAACGTTTATTATTATAGACTGGAAACAATCTGCCAGGAACCTGATACCTTTTCTCTGACGACGTCGGTGGAAAATTGGGAGAAATGTTTGGAAGGTCTTAATTTTCCTGTTTCCTCTGGGTTGTTAACTCGAGCACCTAAAATCTGCCTGCACACTGCACAGTATTTTTTCTTGTAGTAGTGCCACATTCTTTAGCATTGAAACAAAACTATAAAAGGTACGGTTTCACTTTTGTTTATGTCGGGATAGCTGACTAGTTTCGGTTCACATGGAGGATGGAGAGATGAAGCTCGCGCCGGCGATGCCTGCCGCTCACTGTCACTGAAATAAATATTGTCATTAGGACACTTACTGACATCCTCTTTATTGACACTAGCACAGGTAGATCCTATGTTTTTCGAAAAAAACTCGAATTCGCTTCCTTTCCTCTATACCTACGTAAATATGTAGAGTCGGTGACACCAGTAGCTTCTTTAGTTCTACTCGTATGAGTAGGTTTCGACTACAGACAACATAGGTTTCGACCAGTCGAGTAGTCGACCGACTTAATATGTCGCGTCCAAGAATAAAAGTTTCAGCTCTGTTGTTGTGTGAGATTTGTGTTGTATTGTACCTATTTGTATATAATACAGACACAGTCATGTCTCGACTCTTGCACAGACTGATGATGTTAATACCTCACTGTAGTCAAAACTTGGCCTTTACGACCGCACAACGCGGCTACAGAACCCGGTAATAAATAATAGGGATTTTATATTGTTAGCTTAATTTTGTTTTATGTTACTCGGGTGACTTTTTTCGCTGGTTGATTTACATTTGTCATAGCGGGTGGGAAAGCAATTTCGTAAGTGGCTATGTAGAGTTTTGCATCCATTCACCTGGTCCTCTCGGCTTTAATGTTGACGAGAGTTTATCTACCGGATGCAACCATTATTTCCTAAAGTTGAAAGGACTGAACTTTGCTTTAGGAAGTCGTTTTACTCAACAATATAAATGAGAAAGAGGAATTCGATCTATAGTTTTGTGTAGACGTACTAAGATAAGTATAGTAGGTAACTTCGATAAGGAACCTTATACCCTTTGATTTCTTTAGCCCCCGTAATGTATTATTCAATCAAATCTATTACCTCTACGTATTCGTAGGTGCCGCTGTTTTACGCTACATTACCTATGCTGAATCTTTGATGCTTCCGACTCAACACACTCTCAACGTCGCTTTAGTTTAGTACAAACGACAGCACGTCGACGCTTACGCTAGCACTCTACTCGGTTACTATAGGGGCGAATTTACAACAAAAGTGTACAGTCTGACGTGCTGTCGTGTGTACATGTTATTTTATCAATCGATACATTGCTCATTCATCTGTCATTTGATGTGTACCAACGAGGGCAGATTACTTGAACAGATTTGCATATATACGGTGTTACAGGTTCTTGTGACACTGAAGGGGTCGCTTCGCACACCAATACAAGCAATATTTACTATGGGACCAAGTACGAAATCTCGAAAAAAATATCAGTTGCTCCATACTAATATTCGATACCTACTGTATGGAGCAGCTAATATTTTTTTCGAAATTTCGCTCTAGCTCCACAGTAAAAGGTATTGATGAGTTAGGCGACCCCATTCAGTGTCATAGAACCTTTCTGAAACCTCCTGTAGAATACTTACATACCTACTTATTATACAAGAGAGTGAATGTGTACCTACTTCTGTATTATATGCTCTTTGCTACTGCTAAGCGACTAGGGAAACCATGTAATAGTGACGCAAATGAACGTTTCTTGGAACAAACTATATGTATGTATACTAGAGACTACAAAGACTGAAAATTTAAATAACTGCACAGCACACACATCATTTAGGGAAACAGAACTCATTTCCTTCATTTTGTCCTTGTACGAGTACCACACGAAGCGAACGGGAGAGTAGGCAAGCACGGGCACGGCTATGTCAATCACACATTACTCGGTAAAAAGACCCATTTAGGCTCTGTCGAGTACAATACGTACAGTCAGGTGCAAAAGATGAATATACAAAACGAATTCGCCCGATTCACGATAGCGGCGAGCCAGTGAGTTGTTGGTGCAATGTTTTTGAAACGGAAAACATTGTGAGGAAAATCAGCCTCGAGGCATATCACTGTCTGAAATGGTTAAACTGTGGTTAACGCTTGTGCTGAGATGGAATCTATAAGATTTGACCGCTCTACCATGTTGCTGTAGCCGAAAATGGTGCCTTTATAACCGCATGGATGAGGGAGTAATTGATGTAGAGCTTAAAATCAACTGGACCTCTCAGTAACTATATCTATTTCAGTGCTCCCAGTTTTCTTTTTATGCTGGAGCGAATGTGCCTAACTTATCGGATGGTATGGAGATAAGACCACAGAGAGATGAGAGGGTGGTATACGTATAGCGCTAAAAACCCTACTTCATCTAAACATGACCCAGTCACTGCAGCGTCGAGCAGTCACTTGGATAAAGGTGACACTGGCTGGACTCTGTACAAATAATCTCATTACGTTCAAAGGCCTTAGTTTGAGCAAGAGATGTTTGATTGAACGTATAGACTTCTCCAACCCTCCGTACAGATACAAGAGAGAAATTGTGACAATTCGTCGTCAGCGCCGCCCGTGCACTGAATAATTTACTCGATGGAACAGAGTCGGTGCGACAGCGGATGGGCTACAAAGGGAATAATACGCTTTTCGTCGGGACTTGAGGTTCTTATTATTAAAATAAATATACTGCCTTTTGTCGTCATTCGCTTGCGTGATGTTTGGATTGCATTTAAAGCTGTTTCAGGTGAATCCTAATAGTATGAGCAGGATGGTTGCAAACAGAACAACGTGACTTAGCGTGAGCATAATAGAGCAGGATCTGACGACAGGTCTTAGCTAGGTGACTAGCAATAAAGAGTAAGCACTCAAGAAGAAACATTACCTTTTTTGTACATTCATGTCCGAATTACACAGCAAAACTCATGGTACAACTTCTAGGAGTGAAGCGGGTGATCGATCATGATCTTCAACAAGAAAAATGATATTCTAGTTAAATTCTTAATTTCTTATAACAGTACTCAAAGTCAAAACTTCAGCAAGAAGATCACAAGTCACGACCTAATATTGTCCAAGTCAAAATAGAGAGCCTTTCCACCCACCCACCAATGGTCCACTACAATTTTCAGTGCTTTTATGAACCTTGTTTCTAAGAACATAAGAATCCCTAGGTTGTAATATCCTACGTTTATTAGTTCAGAAACAACAGAAGAATGAACGGAACGGCGGCGTGGTGGCTATGGTATTGAAAACCTAAAGTATCCTAAACCGCATCCTGAAGCGGTGAAATGTGGCACTAAGTGCTTTCCAAAATATTAATTGTGGGCCCACAGTATACCTTTAGATATATAGAGAGAGCGATGTAAAGAGCTGACTTTTACCCTTCAATAGTCCTAGTTATTTCCTAACAGATGGAACGGACCATCTGACCGGTTTGCTCTAGGAGTCCCACGTATATTAGTTCAGGTTCTGTTGTCGGTAATGTTTACCGTGCGCGTGTCGACCGACTTGTTTACGCGACCAGCGGGGCTGCGGGGGCGGAGCCCCGGCGGTTCTCACGGGGTCGTTACCTTCGGGACTTGGGACAGACGACTGTTTGGATTCTCGTGTTTGACAGGGGCCTTAGCCTGCAAGGCTGCAACGTAATGGTGCCAAAATGGACTCCCAGTTGACCGCTTCAATTCGGAAGGCAAAGTTTTTTGTTCGAAAGTCCGTTATTGGCTTAATCTTATCTTTAGACAATATTGAGAAACTGATTTCAATATTTTTTATTTTGGTTGAGTAGTTTGGATTTTACAACGTTTCAAAGATACGGTTTTATGACGTCACGCGACGGTCTGCATACTGTTGGCGGTCATAGGAACAAAGCATTTTAGCGCATAAAAACAAAACTACTGGACCAAAATAAAAAAATATTGAAATAAGTTTCTCAATATTGTCTAAAGTTAAGTTTAAGCCAATAACGGACTTTCGAACAAAAAACTTTACCTACCGAATTACGTCCTTTTTATACTTTTGTAGAACAGCAAAGAATATTCTGATTCCAATTCTAGAGGATTAGTTATCTGGCTGTAGGAGAAAAACGAGGAAACCCCGGCTAATCGTAATTGAAGCTGTCAACTGGGAGCCCATTTTGGCACCATTGCGTTACAGGCTAAGGCCCCATGGCTTTGATGAGATAGATCAATCTTCTTCTATTCTTGTAGTGCCGTCTCCTATCGGAGGTTGGCAATCATCTTGGCTATTTCTCCTTTGAGGCTGCCGAACGGAACAAGAAGCTCGTGGATTATTGGAACCAATGGCATAAGTTCTCAAGCCATGATATCTTGGGTCTTCCAGATGGATCAATGGGAATTGGGAATGGAGATGGTAATTTTCAAATGGTAGAGTTCCACTTCCACACAGTCTCACTCCTCATAGGTACAGTGCAGAGGGCCTAATAACATGACAGCCCTAATAACATGCCATGAACAATCGGCTTATTTCTGCGCTTTATGAAGAAAGTAGGCAAAACATAAGTCAACGGCTGTCATTGTAAATTGATGCGCGTTCGAAATCTCGTAAGTCACTGATTTACAGTGTGCCATACGAATCATTCGCTTTACTTTAGAATTGTGAATTCCCTTACATAAGTACTTTACATTCTTGACAGTAGGGTACCCGAGTGGTGTCAAAGCCCGATATGGCTCTAAATACTGAGCCTACAGCAGATGTATTCTTAACACTCATTATTCCAGCGGATATGAGAATAACGGCGAGCAAGCAGATATAACCGATATGGGAAGCCAGAAAAAGTGGCATTTCATGTTTTCAATTTAGCTCACAAAGCTTGTGCAACTGACCGGTAATAAAAAGGCTGTCTCTATCACAAAGGATCTTGCTACGAATGAACAGACACATAGGTGCACCAGAACATGGCATGTTGAACATGGCAATTAAAGCTTCACACATTTACCGTACCTGTCAGTGAGTGAACCACCATAAAGGTTAATTTTCTATGCAAAGCTTGGCTGCTGCTCTCATATACTTTTCTAGAAACTTTTTTGTCGTTATCTTTTGCTATAACATAAACAAAACGGCGGCAGAAAAGATAAACACAACTTTTGTTCAATCTTCAACGCCAGTGTGTTTAACTTAAAGGGTTGTTTGATCATATAACATGTGTTTTGTGTATACGAGTTATAAGTTTAAGGTAGATACCTATCACAAAGATGCGTCGCTGAACTTATATTATTATGTAACCCAACAAAAACGCGGATATAAGTAAGTTCAAAACAACGTCTCTGACGCGCATGGAAAATGTTTGTGCTGTGTTCCTTATAGGCTTTTTTCTTTCTTTCACAATTACGCGAAAAATCTTTGGTGCCTTACAAAATCCTTAAGTCGTCGACAGAAAGGCGTAATGTAATTTGATGTGTAATTCCAAAAGTTAGTTAGCTACACAGAGGCCACGACTTTGCGAGAAAAAACATCTGTAGCAAGACAAGCGAGTAGGTGGTGTTTGTTTTGTTTCTACGAGACCGTGGGAAGGAGCAAAAAAGGCCCATATTATTCTAACTAGAATCAGTAAATAATCGAAGAGAAGTAATTAAAATAGCACGCACCAAAGCTATACAAATTAGTTCGCTTCGCATAATTTTATTGTTCGCAAAATCGCATGAGTCACCAGCAAGCGTAGCATGAGACTGGGTTAGAGCGTATCCATTGGTTTATAACTCTAACTCACTCTTTTGATTGGAGTGGAGTGGGATGGCTAGAGTTATATAAAAATTATACGGCGAATTTTACTGTGTAATTAATGTTGGATATGCCTAAAGCTAACAAACGGCACAAAATCTCTGCGAATGGAAATCTGTCTACGCCACAAAGCCTCTCTGTTTTCGAGATAAAATTCAGTGCGTACAAAACACAAATAATTTTCCAGTTAGACCAATATTTCATTATTTGGCTTTTAGTGTAGTGTTTTCAGACAGGACCGAGTGCCTGTGGACGTACCCGGACTGTGAAGCCCCAAAAGAGTCCCCGAACCATAAAAATCTGTTAAAAATTATGTAGAGTCAACAAGACCCAGTGAAAATAAGTATTTTCAAAATGTAGAGAATGTATATTTATTATTTTACGGTCCTGAAACTATTCCTGAAATGGCCATAAATAGAACACAGTAAGACTCGCACAGTCATGATCCCAAAACCTTTATTATTTTTTATAGGTAGGCACTCCTTATTTATATTGAAGGTTTAGTATGTACAGAAAAACGTCACCTTCGTAAGAGCTACAATTGTTTTAATCTAAATGTTAATAATAAATGACCTTGTAGTTAATAATTAATTTATAGCACGCATAACAAACAACACCAACTAAAAGGCTAAAGGATATTGCAAGCACCGATATCAGAAAAAAACCTGATAACTGAGAGACTGATTCTGAAATCAGTTTCAGAAAACGAACGTTTCCTCTGAGCAAAACGTTTTCCGCCTGTTTAAAATTAAGTTTTTCGCATCTCTCACTGAAAATGAAACGTCGTTCAGAGCGCTATTGAAGGGACAATGTAGAATCATAGACAGAAGATTTCATCTTCGATAGTCTATGTCTGCTGTAGTAGCTAAAATCATTTGCCGTTTGCCGGAGTTTGCCCGTAATTTTTCTCATGAAGAGGTGCTCCGAAAAAACATGCCATATTGCCATCCATAGACCAACATTAACGCGTTGCTCTAAGACGCCATGCATGAGCGCATTAGGGTAGGTAATAATCGTATTGAGTTATTTGAGGTAGTCAACCCTGAAATCAAACTTTTGTCGGCCGATTGTGCACCGTGATAAAGGTAGTATCAAAGTAGACCTTCTGTCGTTTCTCCTATGTACAATAGCTGGCTGAACGTTTCATAATGACACTCTATTATTCCGGGTATTTTAAAAGTGCCGCGAATTATAATGCCGCAGCGGCCGGCTTAATTTAGGAAGTGGACCGAAATGCCTTGAATCGCGGAGAAAGACGAGCCTGAAATAGGAAGACCATCTCCCCATTATAGGGTGGTTAAACGGGCAAGGTACAGTTGGGTTCAAATTAACTAAATCGGTACCTAAGTAGTTTTTACGGTTACCTCGCGGGCCGAAATACACTTACTTACATATTTTACGACGAAATGCGCAAGAAAAATACTAAGTATGAAATTGTGTACCCTGTACACTGTAAGTTAAATTAAATTAAAAACTTTGGACATCCACCTCCTTTTCATAATCACGAAACAATAAAATTGTGTAAACGACGCTCCACAAGATTTCTATGGACATTCGATTAAAACTTTGTTACAAAGTATGTCTCACCCCCAATGTCAGCAACTTTACTTCTATTGAAACCGTTCGACATAAATAAACAAAATTAATTCAGTGAACGATAAATTAAAATTGAACTCATTGACATTCGAACAGAGTCCTGCGAAACTCTACAAACAAACAATTTACGTTATTTATGTAACTTCTAGCAATTATTCACGTAATGGGAATAATTCTTGAGTAAATGATACCAATTTAAATGGGTTGACGTTTAGGCTGAGGTACTTAGGTAAATGATACCTACTCTTTCAGTAACATGAATGGATTACAATGTTCCTCATCGCATTACAAAGGCCCAATAGTTGGAGAGCTGGTGACCAATCGAGATATTTTTTCGTACAAGGCTGGGAGTTAGTAGGCTGATAGAGTAGACTTCGCTGAGTCTGGGAAAAATATTTTTTTGGTCCGGTCGCGGTTGAAAGTTAGATTTTTTCGACTTTGAAAGTTTAAATATATGGGTTGAGTCATTTGTTTTTTGTCTACAAGGCTGGCAGTTTTTAGGCTGCCTTTTTAGTCTCCACTGATCACGAAATCATTATTTATTACTAGCCAAACGCGGTAGAAATATTGTTTTCATCTCCCTCGCTCGGAAAGTTTGCTGTTACTAGTAACTTACGATCGTGTAAAGGCCGGATTTAAACTATCTGCATTTTGTTGCGCTTCGAAATTTGAACGCGACGCCGGGACAGCCTTTCCCGCGCCCTATGGTTTTGAAAAAGAAAAAAAACACTGGCCGTTTAAGAAGATGCCAAGTCCTGAGAGAAAAAAGAGCCTCATTCATAGTTCATTTACACGCGTACTTCAGCGAAAGTGATTGTTCGTGCCCATTCTCTATACAAAACTGTGAATGTAAATGGGGCATAAGCATCTTTTAAAAAGGTTAAGTCACGGAATAGAACATTCAGAAACGCGGTTTCTTCTTATAGTCTTTTCAATATTTTGTACACAATATTTATTTTATAATACCAGTAAATAAAAAAAATGCTTCGCTTCTGTTTTATCAAATAGATAATTATGTTTTGGTTTGTTAAATACATTTTTTCAAACGATATTACTAATTAAATTTTTTATCTCCTAGAATTTTTTATATTATATGGTAAAAGTTCAGAATGCACCCGGAAAAAAAAACATTCTTTTAATTACATTATTTTTGTGTCTGGATAAATACACTTCAGGAAATTATTAATAAAACGAATGGTTTTAATACCAACGAAGCTCAAAAATTTAGTGTGGTAGCCGTAACTACAGTAAAATATGCTTTTAAAAGGAACTTATTTGATTCACCTGTTCTGCCTGTAAGTAGTTGTCTATAGAGTTTTTCCCGCTTGGCTAACAAAGTCATTTCCTCGCTTCTGTGAGATGAAAAGTTTTGTGTTTCGCACGAATGCAATATTATTTGCGTTTCGTGCTTCTGAATACCTCGCTACGCTCAGGTTTCTTTTTTTGAACCACTCGCTACGCTCGTGGCTCAATTTTAGAAACCTTCGCTAGCTCGGTATTCAATACAAGCACTCGCCGCAAACAATAATTTTGCATTCTTGCATAACAAATAACTATTTTTATAACCTAGAAAGTGAGAATTTTTGGGTTATAAAAATCAAACTTTCAACCACGCTCGGCCAAAAAAACAAATATTTTCTTGTTCAGCGGAGTCTCAACAACTAACCTAGAAGTTTCTAGCCTTGTACGACAAAAAAAAATACTGAACCCATACATTTAAACTTTCAAAGTCGAAAAAATCTAGCTTTCAACCGCGACCGTGCCAAAAAAATATTTTTCCCAGACTCAGCGAAGTCTACTCTATCAGCCTACCAACTCCTATCCTTGTACGAAAAAATATCTCGATTGGTCACCAGCTCTCTAACTACAAGCAGCCAGCCAGAAACATTACACTTTTGCATTGTAAATGTAGGTAGAGCCCCATGTGACATTTCAACAATTAATGCAAAAATAACTGACCGTATTGATTTCCCCACACTCCCACTGCCTCCTACCAACACTATTTGTAGCTCGGTTCACTGGGGCCACTTGGAAAATGGCATGCCTGATGGAGATTGGCAAATTAAGTTATTAATAAAAAGGTTGACAAAATATGACCTGCCTGCGCAGACGATAAATTGTTACATTCTGTTTTTAAATTTTTAGCTTTTCTGGCCAGTAATTTCTTCTTGCAAACTTTTCAAAAATCCTTGTTCTATTCCCGTACGTTACGTTTTTTTTTTGTTACTGGCCAGGCAGTGTTTCTAAATGAGGTCAATTTGGCGACCCAAAAAGCGCAACCGTTATTAGAATTCTGCAGCAGAGGAGGCAAACATGAGCGCAATGCAGTCACTGGCACTGGCACGTTAGAGTTCTGATTTGAGGCGGCATCAAACTTTCATTAGTGTTAAAATAGTGCCAACCGCCCACCTGTAATGTGGGCGGGTGGCACTTCCTGAAATGCCTGTGGGGTTCAGACAATGGAGGTTCTGAGCGCTCTCTCATATCATCGTTAGACATACCTTTAAAATGCTAAAATATGCAGGAACTCTAGCCAATTTGAACCAGTATTTTTAACACCGTTATTGAAACTGATATAGAGTCGAGATTGATGTAGAGGCAAGCGATAGAGAAGAATTTATTGAGCACTACATCGAGCTCGATACTCGTAGTTCTGGTACATCACGACGTTGATTTTCCGTAGCTTTCTTCTGTCTATTTCAATTTCCTCTATGGAAAATTTAAGATGATGATAATAATATGGTACCGTGAAGAGAAAAGGCTTATATCCAACTGTGGGCAAATGTGGGGTAAAAATATGATGATATTTTGGTACCTGAGCAGCTATCACGAGTACTTGCTGTCACCGTCACTGAAAGTGATAAGTTGGATAAACAACCTTACTACTAGATATTAGGATACATGACAGACGTCCGGCAGACGTCCAGCACAGCTTTTTCGCACTCGTGGTAGCTACTAGTTGTTTCCCAAACCACCTCGAATCGCCAGAGCGTTTCAGAGCTTCACCTAGTAGGCGTTTTGGCTATCGCGGCCGCGCGGGCGGTATTGCCATTGCCACCCACCTGTTCCATCCGGCCCTATTATACGGGCCTCTTTAGGGCTTCTCTGGGTTGACGACGGGAGATTCAATTACATCTTGAATTTGCGATCTATTGTCTTGTTTTGCGTCAATGAAATTCTAGATTTGTCTTTGCTTCTAATCTTGACAAAACCGCGACTTGACAGCTCTTTCTGCTCTACACTGATGTTCAAGGTAGAGATCAAGCTACGCATCGGCTTGTGATAATAGCGTCGGAGCTCAGTAAGAACATCTCTATGATCTTCAACCTACTGTTTTCTACAAATCGATAGTGGATCAAGCTTAGACTAGCTGCCAAAAGAGAATTTGAAGATCTGAGAAAGCCAGCAAACAGACTGAAAGCTGATGAAGTCGCAAACCTCCTCCGAGGGTGTACAGCCAGCCTAAACAGCTTCCACCACCCCACGCAATCGGGTCGGTAACTGACGAGCTCCTCATTACAGAGGTCTCAACTTTTTAGCCCACATTATGTCATGAATAATTTCACTCCGAACGCCGAAAAGCCTCTGTTAGGGTATTAAAGGCTCTTGAAAGTTGCTATAGGATGGAGATTTGGTGTTTGGAAAAGAGATTTTTAATACAGTTGCTCAAAAAGTGGCGTATTGCAGGGACGTTTAGCGTTCGGGATGAGGGCTATTACACACTCGTGCTTTTTTTTTACCTTTCCCGCACTCGTGCGTTCTCTTTCCCAACTGTCAAAATAATGTCTATTAAAAAGAAAAACCAACCATGAAGTTTTTACTAAAAAAGTTTTTATGATTCATGCAAATACGTATATTTCTAAAAAGAACCTACTAATTTGTTTCTATATCAGATTTAATGATTTTATTGAATGAGTTTGGTTAGGTTTCATTTCATTAAATTTCATTTTCATTTCATATCAATAAAAAAGTCTTCTACTGAAGACTTGGCTGTATGCATAGTTGCCTTTGCCTACCAGAATGGGTGAAGAAAAAAAAACTCTGCTTATATTCTACGGTTGGCGCCATTTTGATTTTTCAGAAATTTTCTTTGCTTTAGTTGTTTGTTGCACAAAACGAGTAATTTCGACCCTAGTTTTTATTATTAACACCACCGGAACTCAGTATATGCTTCGGAGAACATTCTACCGGAAAAGTCAAAAATTTTAAGTTAGTTGAGTTTATTGTGTTTTTATTATTTTACTAAATTGCTTCATTTTTTCGCAACTGTATTAAAAATAGTCGTTCAGTACACGTGCGGAACCGTCATTGCAACTTGTTCCGACTGTCAACCCTCGCCTTCGGCTGCGCCTCGGCTCGGGTAGCCATTTGTCGGAACTCGTTGCAATGACAGCCTTTCCACACTTGTAATGAAATATACTATTATGATTCCTCCTGAAATAATTTGCTCTACAAATACCATGCCAAGCTAGACTTGAGTATATTTTTTATAAGCTTTTTACTCTGCTGCTTTGAAAGACGAAATTGACCGGAAAAGGGTTTTCTTTTTCTAAGTAGATAAACCTCTCCTTTCACCTACCTTGAAGGTTAAATCTAGATCGATTTACCATCATGCGATGAATGGCCATGATGCAAATTACGTAGGTAATTAATTCAGAATGGCAATCAATCAAAGTTGGGTACGTTATTGATTACCTACCTATCGTCGAAACATAAAGGTTTATAATATTCCAATAGCTATACTATCATCATACTTGTTGATTTGTGCGATGCAAACAAAGCTGTACAAATGATGCATTGAATTAATAAACTGTTTCAGATCAAAATATATACCCGGCCGCGCACAAAAATATGGACGTTTTCAATAGGACAAAGACTGCAAAGGACTTTGACCCACATTTTAAAGCCCTTAAAGTCGTAAATATCGCTAAATATAATATAATATGTAGAGCTTGCAGCAACTGTAATGGGTTAATAAATATGGGTCGTGCTTTCAGGTAGGTAGGTACTTACTTTTAATAAAATACTCGTTCTCTATAGTATAACCAGTGTCATTAAAGAAAACATTTAGGACGGAGTAAAAAACCTAGCGTTGTCTCGCTTTGACTGTATTAATTAGAGCGAGAGGGCGAGTGTTTTGAAGTCCATCCTAAATGACACGGGTTATACCGGATTTTACGTTCAGTACACTTGCACACGCACAAGTAAAGTCAAACAGAAATGTTCTGTGAAAATAATTGTGTTTCACGACAACGAAAACATATTTTTTTTATATTGTTGTGAAATAAAAAATATCTTAGTTGAAAAAACTGTGACAATTTGGGCGGCAGACGCATAACATTGTAATCTAATCGGACACTCTTCAATTTGAGAATAATAATTAATCATCCCGGATCTCTATTTAATTTCTCAAAAAATTAAAGTTGCAAGAGAGGCATTTAGGGAGCTTTGTTTTGATGTTAAATTCACTTTGTTATTAGTTATTAGCGCATAGAATATGTAACTTTAATAAATCCCAGGTAAATTCATAATCCATAGGCTTAAAAATGAAAAATTGGTATACAATATGAGGGATTTCTGTTCAAACTCAATGTAGAGCCCCGATTATTTCACATTGATGACTTCTATCACATTCATCCATTCGTTACAGCCAGTCATGGATCTCTACGTCTACATCCTTTTGAGTTCCGAATGTCTCAAGGCACTACGGGCCTCCTTGCAGCCCCACGTGCATGGTTCATGCCTCACACATGCATGCAGGGGCCTTAGCCTGTAACGGAATGGTGCCAAAAAGGGCTCCCAGTTGACAGCTTCAATTACGATTTATTAATGCTGTCGGTCCTTTTAATGTTTTTGTAGTACAGCAAAGAATAGTCTGATTCTAATTCTAGAGGATTAGGTCCCTGGTTGCAGGAGAAAAACGAGGAAATCCCGGTTTTGTCCTTCTACTTGGACGCCATCGATACGCCATTGCGTTACAGGCTAAGGCCCCAGGATATGCACGTGTTCGGAGTAGGAACATCTGCCGCGCGGAGGTTCAGTGCCCTGCGTAGTCTTTAGCTTATCGGATCTCTTAATTAATGGGGGACGGGGTCACTGTAGCTGTGGTAGCGAAGAGAGGGTTCGGTAGTGTCCTTATTAGTCTGTTAGGTTCCTTCAGAATGGGTTCAATTCAATTCGAATTCACGAGATTTCGACATACATATACATTTTGTGCTCTATTTTGCACAAGTCACACTCATACATACGAGTATAATATCAAAATATACAAATTGACAATTTATTAATACGCAGTTACAGTAACAAAGTGATATTTGCCTTGGTTTGGATATTTTGGAAACTTAGATAGGTATATTGCCGCAAACCAATAGTTAGAAACGATTCCAGTTAGGTTTCAGTTGCAGAACTTAAATGCGACATTGTTTCGGGGCGGAATCAGTGTTCGCTTTACCGCATTATCTGTTCCCAGGAACTTCGTTCGATTCTAGAGAATCCTCAATTACAGCGTGCTTGTATTTTACCGGTTATGTGGAGTGGAAATCAGTGCACTAAAACCTGCTCCCAATTAACGTTAAGTATATCGCATCGTACACTTTAGTTAGTACATATAGGTAGCAGCGTGAGTGAGTGACACCGGATGACAGATAAGCAGCTTTCTACAGTTTTTTATTCCAATCGGTACTTATTTCTGGATGGAGGATGACGCTGCAGGAAACGAAAAAGTGAAAGGCGAGCGGGGAAGGACTTTGGAACTTCTTACCGAAACAAGAATCCTTATAAGTTTGTAGCATATCCTACTTTGTCAAAAACTTTTGGCACTTTTGCGCGACAAGGTGTAATATACGACGTGAGATTGCGTCTACCGGTATTTGAAATGGCTTCGCCGACGAAATATCTGTGTGAAATGCACACAGGACCAGCGAAGCGTGCAAATTCTCCATCGCAGGTAAGAATTTTACGGAATCAAAGTGAAAAAAAAAAATAACGGGTGGGCGCGGCCTTTTCTTCTCCGTTACAACAATCATTCAGTTGTTGTTCAGTTGCGTAGAAGCATTGTGGGAGTGGAATAATGTGTCCTTTTTATATAAAATTTGAAAGGTTTGGTTTGGAGTCTCAATGGCTAAAATGTCACTGATGTGGGATGAAATATTAGAGCACATTGTTAAAGTGCAGGTAACATTCCTTCGCGTAGCTGTATGAATTGTATCAATATGATTTGAAAATGTAGTTGTAGGTATGTGTATGGAGGTAGAGGTAGGAATATCAAACACATTTCACACCGCACTGACTGTTGACCGGATCAATAAATAACCAAAGTAGATAGGTAGGTAACTGGTGCAGGATGTGGGATAGATAGTTCCCAATATTTGCAGGCAAGTTGAAGATTTATTTCGATTGATCAAAGAACTAAAGATGCAGTTTCAGAAGAGCATATTCGCCTAAAAAACGAACCCAAGAAAAAAGACTATCTGCTGATAGTAACGCCTTCTGGATGTCAATTTCGGTGAGTAAACAAAAATATTACGATAGCGAGAGAGTCCATAAATCATCTATAGATAACCAGAGTTTATTCAGAGAGTAAACCGGTTCCAACTGTCGGGAAGAACGGAACTCGTGACAACATATTGATAAGCTGGTTCGATTGGGTAAATAACACGACAATAATGTTTACCCGGGTGAACCGTTTACTTCTCGACCCATTTTCGTCCATTGGGTTCACTACGCCTTGCCGAATTACATTTCACCTTGTTACACTTCACCTATGACGTATCAATTACATACTGGACATTGGCTTCTCCGGGACAAAAAAACATGCTCCTTATATTTTTAAATGATTTATAAAATGTCTAGTGGCACCTCCATACACATACAAGAAGTGAGTACTCAAATGGTGAGGTGTCTGCGATAGTAAAGTAAAATGGAATCAGCTTACCCTGCCATCCTTTAAGCCTACTAGGTAGGTAGTGGGCCTAGGCTAGCCCACCGGAAAGAAAAGGTCCATGCGCAAAGGATACAATACCTAGCATTTTGATTTGCCTATGTAGTTTCGGCTATTCCTTTAGGGACATGGATGCTAACTAGTAAAACCAACTCTAACTGCATCAGTTTATGGCGAGTTGTCGTTCGGCTCGTCAGGAACTCTACCAAACAGAAATAGGTACATGCATTTGCACCCAGATAGAAAATGCATGTTGTAGATACAAGTTGTGCAAACAAAAATGCGTTTACTTACTCGTTAGTCAACGGGGGCGCAAACAGTGTAGGTACAGTCGGCTACAATCTCAGATACCCCTTTTTGTTCGATTGGCGCCCTTATGCCGTGCGCGGTAAGAGCTGCCATGGGGTATCTGAGACTGTGGCCGACCGTACACGAGCATTTTAAACTTTTTAACGAAGTAGCGTTGGTTGCTATAGCAACGTGTAGATATCTACGGATGTTTTTTTTTTGTAGCTGAAAAGCAGGCTTTACTTTTTTAGATTTATACTTCACGTAAGAGAATTAAAATTTTGTCGTTTTTCGCAAATTTTTAAAGGTTTTTGTGTAAATATACCGAGGTAAGCGATTTTTTTTCTGTCGCTGGGGTACCTCTACTTAGTTAAGAAAAATTCTTTACTATTGCGTTGTGGTAAGACAGTGGAAAAGAGTGATGTTCCCTAGAATACTAAAGTGCGAACCAATAGGTGGAAATATTTACTCTAGGTACTTAGTTCAGAGCGAAGTCACATACATAAGCAAATGTTATACAAGCTTCCTGGGCGCTTTTCAGATGGTAGAAAGTAGAAAGAAAGGTTAGGAAAACCTGACTCCAATGAAAGTAATCCTGAAATAACGATTTCAGGGCACGTTACACACTGGGAGTAATGAACCAAGAGTGGCTCTATACGAGAAGCAAAAAGATCGACTGTGAATCGACAATGAGAAAGGTTTGTTCGTTATAGAAGGGCACAGAGTACAGGGCCCTTAGCCTGTAACACAATGGTGCCAAAATGGGCTGTCAGGTGACGACTTCAATTACGATTTGCTAACGCTGTCTGTCCTTTTAATGTGTATGTAGTACAGCAAAGAATATTTTGATTCTAATTCTAGAGGATTAGTTCCCTGGTTGTAGGAGAAAAACGAGGAGAGCCCGGTTTTGTCCTTCTGCCGGGACGCCATTGACCCGCCATTGCGTTACAGGCTAAGGGCCCAGGTAGGTAGGGGCTAGTGTTTTGCCGTGACGTAGGCTTTTATTCGTGGATTCTTACGGAGGTGGCGATATAAAAACAAGGGAGTAGATTGCCATCTTCAAATTCTGAAATGAATAAGTTTTTTTTAAACAATAGAACGAACCACAGATGTGCAAGAGTTGTAGCTTTAGGTACGTTAGATGGAATGCTGGTTGACACACCTGTCGCGCGCTTCCGAAACAGTCGCAAAAGCTCCCATCTTGGCAAGACACCTTAGATAATAGGTAAGTGGATCCGAATCTTGTGAAATCTTATGCCTTTACGTGCCAACATCTCGTAACAATCCAAAGTTGCTCTTAAAACTATCGTTTACGGGTCAAAGTTGTTTGGCTAGGGTATTTTATTGAGCTTACCAGCCAGCCGTTGCAAGGTGCAGGTGGAACAAGATGACATTAGCATTTTACGTGACTCACCGGTTGATGTGATTAAAATGCCTTTGGATGATATTTATCGGGTTGTAACGGGGCTTAGCAAGCATGCTTGCTGCTAAAAGGTTTTTGACTACTGTTATGCCACGATTCAATTGGGTACGCAGAGTTTTTTGTTCGAAAGTCCGTTATTGGCTTAAACTTATCTTTAGACAATATTGAGAAACTAATTTAAATATTTTTTATTTTGGTCCATTAGTTTTGTTTTTATGCGCTTAAATGTTTTGTTCCTATGACCGCCAACAGTATGCAGACCGTCGCGTGAAGGTCATAAAACCGTATCTTTGAAACGTTGTAAAATCCAAACTACTGAACCAAAATAAAAAATATTGAAATTAGTTTCTCAATATTGTCTAAAGATAAGATTAAGCCAATAACGGACTTTCGAACAAAAAACTTTGCGTACCGAATTACCCACTGCTTTGGACTTCTAGAATTTACCTACGCTGAGGATATCAATAAACGACAAAAGTTTTGATAAAATAAATCTATTTATTAAATAACTCTGACACCACCTCATACTATAACCTAACCTATTAAATTACTTATCTAAAGAAAGCAGAGACGGCCGCTATAAGGGTATTTGACGACCCTTGTGATGTACTTGTGAGAGTTGTGATTGTGACGGCCACCTAAGATCGAATATTTTAACTCTCAGTAGATATTTATGTAGGTTTCCTGTTTGTAAGAGTGTAAGTAGGCATCATCTTTCATACTGCTACAACAGCTCCATTAAAACAATTTTGCTATATGGCAACTTTTCACCCGGTCCCCACGACGACGATTACCATTATACAAGGTGTTACAAAAGTACCTAACTCTTTTTACAGGGTAAAAGCACCCGGTGATAGGGATCACAACCTAATTTTTTTTTTGCTCTATGACGTTCAATTAATTTTTAAATTAATAAAATGTGAACGATGTGGTGGGAGAAAATTATTTTTTAAATATTGTTTTCATTGTCTTTCACAACGTTTTAACAACTCAAAGCTTTGTAAATGCACCTACACGCACAAACGTATTTTAAATTTGAGCATAAAACAAAAACAACAAAGTTATGATTTTTTTTTTCAATGTTGAGGTTATAAAATAAAAATTGTTTTTTTTTCAACTTTTTTTACAGATTTGTCATCCTGTTGACCAGTAGGTTACACCCTGTAAAAAGAGTTAGGTACTTTTGTAACACCTTGTATTACAAGAATGCGTAGAGTGGCAATTTGACGCTATGAGTGTTTGTAAATAGGTAAAGAAGAGGAAGAACTTACCCATAGATTGCAGCGGCGCCTGCGATGGCGCCCCCGCACTGCGCTGCGATGTACAGTCCAGTCCGAAGTGGAGACACCTTGCGACGGACGCAGAGCGCCACTGACACTGCGGGGTTTATGTGTGCACCTGGAAAGATAGAGACCATGTTTATTGATAGTGAAGTAGATAGATAGGTAGGTACCCGGTTCGATTCCCAGTGCGGGCATGTATCTATGACTTTGTTTAATTTCAAAGTTACGTACATTTGTGAATTTGTAGTAGCAATACCACTCGCTAACGGTGAAGGAAAACATCGTGAGGAAACTCGCGGCTCAGTTGGCTCCACACGTATTGACCTATCTTTCCTGTGGGCTAGGTCGACTAAGCTGTCAGGATGGTATAGGTGCTGGGCAAGCCTACTCCATCTAAAAAAACAATGTCCCAGGCACTGCAGCGCCGAGAGGTCTCTTCACCCATCTTGTGTGAGTGAAGGTGCCACTGGACGCTGTATAAATCATCTCATTACGTAGATGCAAAGGCCTTAGTTAGATAGATTGAATCAGCCTGTTGACACCACTGCTGAGTAAGCTCACGCCACCTATCACGATCCTGTGCCAGACACAACCACTGCTTTCCGGCTACTTAGGCTACTACCTATGTTATATCTTCGGACCATCTGGCTAGTGGTCTGCCAACCGATCTCTTCCCCTCTCGAGGTCTTCAATGGACTTTGATAGTTAGAAAATCAGAGACCATACCATAGCAGCCGTAGAAGAGTTTGTCTACGTTGTCTGTGTAGAGATAAATGTATCAAAATGTAGATTAAAGCATATTAAACCGCAGTCCTCTTAGCCCGGATGGCTGATGGACTTGGTCGAAGAAGACAGATTGCGAAGCATTCGACACGAAATAGCGAAGCGTAGAGTAAAGTATTAGAGGGTCTTTTTTTTTGCGGAAAAATCATGGCAGTACCTACAACAACCCTGGGGAATGACTAAAAATCGCGCCCATTTTGCGTAAAACAACGAACTACCTACGCTCACGTTAAACAATGCAAATTGCACGTTTTCCAGCTCGCAACTAATATAAATGAACTGAGCCGAACAAATGTATGCAGTAGTCAGTACCAGAGTTGTGCACTAAGTATAGGCTAAGTTTAGCTAGTTACGCCCGATACACACGGTTCTATTTGTGTTTTTGCAATGTTTTGACATGTAGGATAACTCTAGTACCTACCGCTACGCCCGTAGCGCATAGCGAGACGTAGCTAAAGTCGCTACGCTAATGCAATGTTTTGTCATGCATGTAGGATTAATCTATGTAGTACCTACCGTTACGCGCGTAGAGCTAGTTACGCCCGCTACACACGGTTCTATTTGTGTTTCTGCAATGTTTTAACATGTAGGATAAATATGTACCGCTACGCGCGTAGCGCATAGCGAGACGTAGCTAAAGTCGCTACGCTAATGCAATATTTTGTCATGTAGGATTATTCTATGTAGTATTGTAGTACAGCTAGGCACGTAGCGCATAGCGAGTCGTAGCTGAAATCGCTACGCTAATGCAATATTTTGTCATCTAGGATTAATCTATGTACGAGTAGTACCGCTACGCGCGTAGCGCATAGAGCGAGACGTAGCGTCGCTACGCTAAGTAATGCAATATTTTGTCATGTAGGAAATCTGGTACACACGACAGCATGTAGACGCTTTCACTTTTGTCGCCCGTAACGTAAGTGAACAGAGTTTACGCGTGTAAGCGTCTACGTGCTGTCGTGTGTACCGTAGCGCGTAGCAACGTAGTACAAATAGCTATAAGTCGCTACGGTAAATCAAAATGTGTGTAGCGGGCATTACCTGAATAGTTAAACGCTGTTGGGAGTAAGCTTTGGATTTACAGCACTTCGGCACTTCGCGCGCGGTGGGTATTAATTTTCAGCCGTTGGATTGTTCGTTGGTGTACCTACTACGGGGCCTCTGGGAAATGCGCCGAAAAACTTGTAGAACATAGAAATAACCGAGTACCTGCCAAGTAAATAGGTACCCATTTACTTGAATTTAAAGTGAGATAAGGGCACAGGAAAAGTTTGGAATGGAAATTCATTTCAAATTCGATGTAGCTAACAAAGTGTTGGAAAGCTCTACATTTCTATATTTTCCTATTTGGTAAACATACTTACTTAGGTTAGGTTAGAGTAAGAATATAACCGTCTACAACGCATACTGCAAACATACAACGCCTTATCCTCAGTACCTTCTTAGATATCAGCCTATAGTAACGTCCTATAGCCTTTAGTAAGTACCTAAGTGTTATTTATCTGCTGGCGAAAGCTTTTACAGTGCAATATCCGATGCAAAGTGTGGTGTGGTGACCCTATTATGTATTTCAGATAAGAGAAAGGCCAGCCGGTGGCGAGTGCGGTCTAAATGTAGGTATTATCACATAATTTATGCATCGATTCACAATTCAGTTTGCATTAACACCGATGTTTGTCCACTTGTCTCGCTATTATAGTGCATTAGGGCGACGGGCGCTCTAAAATTAAACTACAGTCGAATTAGGTCTCGATTGTGTGGCCGCAAGGACGTGGTGGGTCATTGGATGCTACAATTTAAAAATGTTATTGTCCGCGCATTTTTCGGTCCATAAATAAAGCGATAGCTGTCATAAACTCATAACGAGGGGAGAACTTTGCGGACGGAAGGGTATGAAGGGTAATGCACGTGTTTTGTGTTTTTGTTTATTTTCACTCTGAAACTTTTGATGGGTTTTTGTTGTTTTCGGAGCACACAAGAAGCTGAGTAATGGGCTCATTTTAAATTCGTACTTTTTCCGCCCCAATTTGCTATCCTAAAAGCGGAGAGCTAACACAAAGGGCCACAAGACGGAGCAAAAAACTTTAGAGTACCATTCCAGCATCTGCTTGTCCCAACCACGTGTTCTATCTACCTGCGCAGCGCGCGAGACTTTTAGTTTTTTTTTTCACGCAAGGTGCAGCTGTACTGTGTACCCGATCTAGTTTATGCAGCCTACGTTGGCTGCGTATATAAACATACATAGACTTGCTTGGCCATTTATTTCCATTTGATTGCGGCATGGCGGTGGATGAGTTACGAACGAAGCGGTGTCGTGTAGGCAGATGTTCACAATTATCTGTATTTTTTTAACGAGGGCGGGGAAGTGATCGTCGTAAAACGAAAGTGGGTGAAACCTCGACGCCTAGGTCCGCCTTAGAGTTGATTATTTTTTTTATAAGTTCAAACGACTTTTTTTGGTATCTTGGTTTGTTGTTAGATTTCTCGATTGGTGGGTCAAGTTTTAAAGTTTCTCATTAAAAAGGGTAAAAACAGACGGTAATGCAAAAAAACTTTAACTTTTACCTTGTGTGAGGTCTTAAATTCAATCTTAGAAGGTAATCATGATGCTAAGGTAAGTAGAGCAGGCAACTTTTCCACGTACCTATAGGTAAACTGAGGCTCAGCGTGAATAAACAACATCAAAGCTCCTCCAAACTTCGGAACCGCAATAAAAAACAAAGTTCTTACCAGAAATATTAACAAAGCACAGCGTCAGCGTCGCTACAGCGCATCCCGAGGCCAAAGCAGTGGCCAGGAGTACGGCGGAGGCAGAGGCACCCACACCAGCTCCACTGGCTGCTCCACACACGATGAACACGAAAAGGAAAGAGGCCACGCATTCAGCCACGACGGCTTTCCACAACGACAGGGTCCGCAACTCCAATCGAGCTGGAATTTTTCCACACAATCCCTCATTGTTCGTATTGGCATCCCGACGCATGCACTCCAACTTTTCGAACAACGTTACTATGTGCTGCTCTAGATTGTCGTCGGCGATGCTAAACGCTTGCTCACCCATTTTGTTTTTTTTTATGCAAATCTACACGCGAAAATCACAAAAACATTAGAAAAAAAAAACAAACAACGAAAAAGTTTTTTGAAAATGGCGCGCGTACAAAAAGGCGGGAAGAGGAAACGCGCGACCTACGCCCCCACCCGACGCGGAACTTCAGCTCGGAATGAGCGAGCGATCCGAACAGGGTTGCCAGATGCGTTTTTCCGTTTCTCCCCAAATTTAAATATTTTTTTCTCCAAAACGATACTATTTTCCATGGTTTTACCCAAAGGCCCAGACTCGTTTTTTCCCTTATTCTACGGCATGTTTCGCCTGGTAGTATCAAAGACAATGTTTTTGTTAGTGGTTCTACCAGTAAAACTACAAACAAATGGCATTCACTGTAGTTTAACTAAACTTTTTGTCTATGGTATTGACATAAAACAAACTGAAAGTTTATTCAAATAACTAAAACTCCCAAAGTTCTGAACGCAGCAGCCCAGCTGAGCGTTCGAAAACTAATGGACGCGTTCGTAAAAATGCATAAGCAATGTACGGATGCGTTCCAAAACAAAAAAAAAATTATCCAAAACTGTCCACTGTGTTTTCTTTTTCTCCAAACATTTCTCCAAAGATTTCTTTTCTCCAAAATTTCTCCAAGAGCCAAATTTTTACCCAGAATTGCGAGAAAAATACCCAATCTGGTAACACTGGATCCGAACGGAATGAATGGACTCCGCTGAATGGGACGGCGGCGGCGGCGGCGGCGGCGGCGGCGGGGGCGGCAGCGTCCTGCACACTTGTTACACCCCCGGCCTGCCCCCGGTCGAACCTGCGATACCAATTTACTGAGGGTGTAATCAAATCTCCCATCCAATAGTCGGTCCTTTCACCGAGACAAAGAACTTTTTTGTCCCCAAAAAAATTGCGTGCCCAGCCGGTCTAGCATGACCAACCATTTCGAGGTCGATAGTCGATAGAATATTCCGAGTGAGAGCTGGTGAGAGCACTGCTCTCCCACAGTATCACGTTATGCTAGGATTGCAAGGCTAGGCAACAGAGAGGTTGGAACCTCGTTGCTAGAAAACCCTTTGATTTTATAAGGCTAAAAAGAAGGCTGTGGGCTAAAATCAAACTTGTGGTTTGGACCTTTTTGGTCATTCATTCGTGACCAGCGAACTGAAATGGTGACCAAAAAGAGGCCAGCAGTGACCAAAGAGTATGCTTATTTTTACAGAGCGTTTAGAGCCCTCACTCAGAATATTTTCTAGTGATCGATCCCATTACCCGTACCCGCCAGTCCCGCCACCACCCGCCGCCCCGCGACCACCTATCCAGTTAGGCTAATATTTTTTTTAGGCTGTATCAATATTATCCAAAACAGATAATATAAAAAAAAGCAAAGAGTTGCCAGACATAGTATAATTTCCCGAATTCTCAGGATTTTATCAACCTTCATGTTAGTCTATGAAAAAATTCTAGTTACCAAATCTACTAAAATGAATAATTAAAATATAATTATATTTTATTTATTAATATTTAACTGTTTTCGTTTCGGCACAGATTTTTTCAGCCTGAGAAAAAAAATTCTCTTGAATTTTGGGGAAAATATTCTGAGGATTTTTTTGTGCTGAGGTTGTTTGTACTGTAAACCGTTATCTTCACTTCATTCTTCTGAATTTAGTCGTGTTACTTTTTGACAGCTGTCGAATTTTGTCAATTTTGCAAATTTTTTGGTAGTGGATGTTTACTTTGCGTAAGGACTAACTTTGAAAGAAGAAATAAAGGTGATTATAAATCGACATATGACTCCATGCAGCTTACTATTGTCACATAATATTTTTCTACGGGCTTCCATATTAGGTAAGGTAAGACAATAACTTTACTTTACTCAATTTGTGAATTGCAAAACTTTATCCCCTTCTTAATCGGCATTTAGAAGTAAACAAAACTTGCTAATGAAGGTGTGGATATTTTAACATTGCATCTTTATTTCTGTAGATCGTAAACTATGAAATTGCGATACCTAACATTGATATAACCTCACAAATTTTATACACCGTTTTGCTTAGTTGTTTTAACTCGCCAACTTGTGTTTCTGCTTGGCTATGTGATGACTACAATGCGTTGTTGTGTCAATCACTTGATGGGAGAACTCTTTATAAACACCGAAAAGTATTTTACAGAGATAATTTCTTCCTTCCAGACAATCTTTTAGCTTAGCCCAGATTTTGTAAAATTCTAATTAAAAGTTTAAATTGCAATCTTATCACTACGCACGGGTCTGTCGCATCGGTGCGACCCACGGAAGTCTACCTTTATTCTAAATATCTCTTGTATGAGTCGCATTTTTAATTATCTCCTGAATAGACTAGCTACAAGACAGCGCTTTAACAGCTTTAACCTGTTATTCGCTTGTAGGTTAACCATGAAGCTCCTAAACCCAGTATGGGTGCTGCGGCAGCGGCCCAAGCGACGGAGTGTCAGCACTTGGTCACCCTTGGCCACCGCATTCAACACCCGACCAAGCACGAGACCGCTGTTTGACAACTTGAAGCAGAGGACAGTAAGTGGTCTTAATATTTTTTTTCTCTTCTAGCTAGATTGATAGGTCTTCTTGAATTGGGTACGCAAAGTTTTTTGTTCGAAAGTCCGTTATTGGCTTAAACTTATCTTTAGACAATATTGAGAAACTAATTTAAATATTTTTTATTTTGGTCCAGTAGTTTTGTTTTTATGCACTAAAATGTTTTGTTCCTATGACCGCCGCGTGAAGGTCATCTTCAAAACCGTATCTTTGAAACACTGTAAAATCCAAACTACTGAACCAAAATAAAAAATATTGAAATTAGTTTCTCAATATTGTCTAAAGATAAGATTAAGCCATTAACGGACTTTCGAACAAAAAACTTTGCGTACCGAATTTAAGGAATTGAGTTGTGCCCTTTATTGATGGAGTGCTATTAAAGATATTTAAAAACGAGGGAAATAAGAACAAAATTTTTAACAACTGCTTCAAACAATCCAATACGATTGAAGCACTATTTTAAGAACAGAATTTTTTACAACTGCCTAAAAACAATCCAATACGGTTGAAGCACAATTTTAACAACTGCTTCAAACAATCCAATACATGCAACAGGGCCTGCAAGTCTGGAAAAGATTAACTAACGCAATTAGATGATTTATACAGCGTCCAGTGGCACCTTCGTTCACACTAGATGGGTGAAGAGACCACTCGGCACTGCAGTGTCTGAAAAAATTTACCAGTGGAAAAGATTAACAGTCCAGATTTCACAAGGTAATTTTTTTGAAAAGATAAACAGTATTTCTTGTAGTTTACTCACGAAATTTTCTTTTTCCCTGAGCTATCGCTTATATCAACTAGGAGAACTAGGACATCTCTTTACCATAGGTGCAATGTTTTGCAGGGCCTCTTCAACAAACCCGAGCTAGTTAGCTTCGAGGGCTTCCACATACTTAAAGAGCAAGCCATCCGGGCCACAGACCAGCTGATCGAAGAAGCCACATCCAACCCTACCCGTCCTATGGTGGAGATCTTCGATGAGCTCTCGGACACTCTGTGCAAGGTGGCTGACTTGGCAGAGTTTGTGCGGATCGCGCACCCACAGTCGCACTTCGCAGCCGCTGCGGAGGACGCCTGCATTAGTGTTAGCGGGGTGGTTGAGAAGTAAGTGTCTATTCTATTTTCGAGCTAACCAAAACTAGTCCACTTTCGGCATCACTTGTTAGCCTAAGATCCAAAACACTTCAGTTAATATTATCTTCCCCGCTCTCCCGTATTAGTTCGGGTGCTCAACATAGGGCACTAGCTTTAGTCCGCAGCTTCGCTCACGATATTGAGTATTGAGAATTCTCCAAATTGCATGAAAATCAAATATTGTTTCGACGTTTTGAAAAATGTAATACCCGATTCTGCACAAGGGGGTTACCCTTGACGCTATTGCGTTCATATTGACGAAGTCTTTTAATTAATTTCTCTTATAGAGCCATTAGAAACTTAAGCGACAAAATATAATTTGATTAGAATCGGTAATCAGTATGAAGCGAGAATTACATTGGTCCGAAGCACATGTCTCAGACGCCAACTAGGCGCGTTAAACTCATAAGTTTTACAAGACTTCTAGTTTTTTACAGCTCTATACTTCTTCGCAATGCGACGCGACGCTTAGAACTAACTTCACTATCACAGACTTCTTCTTCTTAGGGTGCCTCTCCGACTCAGCGAAGGTTGGCGGTCAGCTCTGCATATCTCTCTTTGTTTCTCGCGAGTCGAAATAGTTTGACAGCACTCGCGATTCCAGTCCACTCCCGTAGGTTTCTTAGCCAGGATTTTCTCCTTCGGCCGACGCGTCTCTTGCCAGCGGCTTTTCCCATCATTTTAAGGAGGCTGTATCTCTCGTAAAATAATAATAATAATAATAACTTTATTATTTAATAAAGGTTTTTACAAAATTTGCAGATTACCAGGGGTCCCCACACTAGGCTGGGCCTGTGTCGCGGGGAACAAGTTATTTTTTTAAAACATTTGCAATAGAGTTGAGTTGTTATAAACTAAGTGAGTGAATAAGAAAGAAAAAAGACACTTAAAAATCTATAAGCTTAAATTACTACTGCTGTACACACACAAAACATACAAGAAAATAAATGTAAATTTCCGTGAGAGTGCCAGGTACACTTGGTACACTTCCGTGCTTCGGAAGGCACGTTAAACCGTTGGTCCCGGTTGTTGTTGATTAATAACAATCGTTAAGCCATGTCAGAGACCCTTTGGGTGGCCTAAAACTCTGACACCAGGGGTGGCCACTACCTCATACGATTACCTACCTACTTAGTACACTTAATATTTTGAAGTGCTATTTATTGTGTTTAATTATTTCGTCGTGTCTGAACACATGTCCTAGATATGCAACCTTTTCACAGACTAAACACCGACAAAGCCCTCTACGAAGCGCTGCGTGACTCCGTCCGCCGCGGGACCTCGGGCGATCAGCACTTGGCCGAGATGTTCCTCTTCGACTTCTCCCAGAGCGGGATCCAGCTGGAGGCGGGTCCCAGGAGGCGCGTGGTGCAGCTCAACGACCTGATCCTGCAGACCGGACAGCGGTTCATGGCAGGCGCGGCCAAGCCGCGGACTGTGCCAAGGAACGCGCTGCCGCAGAATATTAGGCATTTGTAAGTTTATGATGATGATATAGGTAGGGTTATGAGTTATGAGCGCTGACCTTGAAGTCATTTTGTATGACAGGCAGAAGGCGATTGTATGCGCGGATAACCCCCACAACTTTCGTCGAGCGCTCATAACTCGTGACGCTACTTGTATCCTTTTATCCCTTATCAGGGCCATAGGCCTCGATTACGGGATCTCATTTTTTCGCGGTCTTGCGCGGCAGCCTCTAGTTCTTTCCAGCCGAGTCCAGTTGAAGCAGTTGATGCACTTGTAAGTTGTAAGTTAGACATTAGTGGGTAGCTCAACGACCTCATACTGCAGACTGGACAGGTTCATTGCAGGCGCGGCTAAGCCACGGACTGTGCCAAGGAACGCGCTGCCGCAGAATATTAGGTATTTGCAAGTTTATGTTGATGATATAGGTACCGTCACGAGTTATGAGCGCTGCCCTTGAACGATTTTTTGTCGATTACGGGATCTCATTTTTTCGCGGTCTTGCGCGGCAGCCTCTAGCTCCTTCCAGCCGAGTCCAGTCGATGGTGATTTATAAGTTTATACACACTTGTAAGTTACCGAGATACCCTACCCGAGATAAGTTTCCGAGAAACTAATACCCTTCCTACATAGAAAATCGCTACATTGAAACAATACTCGTGTAGGCAAATACTCCGTGCAATTTTACTGGTTTTTTAGCCGAAGGTATTTTGTTGCACTGGTGATTCTGAGCCAAATTACAAAATTTCATTCCAAAACGCGCGAAAAAAAAATTCACTTCTCCATACAAATGGTGTCGATTGGTGATAGCCGTTTGTATAGGGAAGTGTTTTTTTTTTCGCTCGTTTTGAAGTAAAATTTTGGAATTTGGCTCAGAATCACGAGTGCAACTAAATACCTTCAGCTTTAAAACCACTAAAATTCCACGGTGTATAGAGTGCCAGATTCTGTTTAAATGTTTTGTAAATAAATACCTATTTAACTAAATGGCTACTGAGAATTTAATGAGCCCTTTTCAGCACAAATTCACAAAGCATTTCATAGATGGCGCCTACAGGCGTGTCCATAGAAGAATCTGAATACGGCTGTCAAAATGAATCTGTGCTAAGCGAAATGTGACAGCCGTTTTCCGGTTCTTCTATGGCCACGCCTGTAAACGCCATCTATGAACTGCTTTGAATAATTGTTCTTTAGTGAATGCAAGACAAGATTATGTTTGATAGGATAAACAGTTAAGTTTGTGATGTTTCTGTAATAAACTATAACTTGCAAATGTTCATCAGACAAATTAGACAATGAACGACGCATCTCACGGCAAACTAACAACCTTCTTTCAGTTTCAGCACAGAAGGCGACAAGATCGTTGTCAGCGGCGTCTACGCGGAATGTGGCGAGGCGGCGGCGAGAGAGGCCGCGTACAAACTGTACTTAGCTCCGGACGCTCACCAAGACCAGCTGCTGACGACAACACTGGACGCGCGGCACGAGATGGCGCGGATATGCGGGTTTAATAACTACGCTGATAGGTGAGAGAACTCAGTTCAGAACCAATATTTCCATCCTAAACGGGCTCCGAACAACGAAGCGACTGTCAACAGTCTGTCGCCAGAGGGCCCTCAGCTTTTTTGGACATATTATGCGATCACCACGTCATACTCTGGAAAAACAGATAATTTTGGGCCTGATGGAAGGCAGACGGGCGAGGGACAGAACACCAATGCGCTGGTCCGATGCCCTAAAGAGGGCAGCAGGTGGATCAATCCAGCACGCATCCCATCGCGCCCATAACCGTGATGAGTGGAGAACCATTGTATATGGTCACGATCCTCAGAATTGAGGCACCAATCCAGAAGATGATAGGTGAGATCCCGGAAACCCGCGGATGAGTGGGCTCCACACATATTGACTTGTCTTTCCTGTGGGCTAGGCCGACTAAGCTGCCAGGATTGTATAAGTGCTGGGCATGCCTACTCAATCTAAAACTATGTCCCAGGCACTGCAGCGCCGAGTGGTCTCTTCTACCCATCTAGTGTGAGTGAAGGTGCCACTGGACGCTGTAATCTAATTCCGTGGATGCAAAGGCCTTAGTTCGATAGGTGAGAGGCAGACTTTGTCGTACTTTTTGTTTAGTCCTTCGCCTACATGTCCCCAGTTTGTTCAAACCGGTTGGGGCGACTCGTATATTTCTCTAGTTGCCCTCTCATCTAATCGTTCATTTTCATTCATGTCCAAAACTACCTTGTCTGTCTGTCTATCCAGTCATATACAGGGGCCTGAGTGTGTAAATGGTGCCAAAATGGGCTCCCAGTTGACGGCCTCAATTACGATTTCTTAATACTGTCGGTCCTTTTAATGCTTTTGTATTACAGCAAAGAATATTCTGATTCTAAAATTCTAGAGGATTAGTTCGTTGGTTGTAGGAAAAAGACGAAGAAACCCCGGTTTTGTCCTACTACTGGGAGACCATCGACACGCCATTCCGTTATAGACCCAGTTCACGCGAGATTGGTCAAAGACCTCTTCCCTGTAACGCCAATCTCCCGCTCCTAAGGGTCCTTACAAACTGTTAAAGAAACTTGCATTGCAATGGCGGCGCAAGCTAAGACAAGACATCTATTCCAGAGCAATAAAAGCCAGTACAATGGAGACAGCGTCGAACGTGAGACAGTTTCTCGACATACTCTCGGACAACCTACACGACCGAGCCCAGGTGGACTTTGACACCATGCTCACTATGAAGAAAAAGGAAACCCCATACCAGGTACATACCTACCTAACTAATTTGGTTGAAAGAAACAAATATTTGGAATCGCTTTTTTTGTTCCCACGATACAGGCTAGGCCTAATTTGGATCAAAAAGGGGCGAGTCGAGGTTATTTTTGTAGGTAAATTAAATACCTTTATCAAGTATCCCGACGTTTCGGCTGCGTTACAGCGGCCGTGGTCACGGACAGATATTATAGAAAAAAAAAACATTTATATCAGCCCACAGTAGCGGCGGGTATGTATGTTCACTCATGTAATGACTGTTGGCAATAGACCTAGTGTGGAAATGTCACTATCTTAGGCTGTTTCTGTCGGTTTAAAAATAAAATAAAAATCTAAATTGCTATTTTCTCTAAGTATTTGAAGATAAATATCCTGTAAATAATTATGCATTTTATGTGTAAATAAATAAATTATTATCTTCTCTCCAGAGCACCCTAAGTTGTTGGGACACCCCCTACTACACCCATAAGGCCAAAACTCAGCTGTTAAATGTGGCTAATTCAGACTTTAGCCCGTATTTCTCACTTGGAGGCTGTATGGAGGGTCTGAACATGATGTGTCAGGAGCTCTACGGGATAAGTTTGAAGCCTGAAGAGATGACCTCTGGTAAGTGAAGCCTTAAGAATCCCCTGGAGGCAACCCTCTCGCTCGCACTTTTCAACATTTTAATTGATTGTAAGAGTATGATTCAACTTTGGACAATAAAATATAGTTGCAGACATAGATAATGAAGCGTGGACACAGTTTTAATTTCACATTTTGCTTTGATCGCTTTCTACATTTTGACTTTAGCCTCAATTATACAGTAGATAAGACAGCTAGTGCAACACAGAGGACCAACTATATCAGACCCTTTGCTGCGTCTGCATAAATTCTTAATTTGCATTAAAAAAATGCTTGCTCAATATGGCCCTTCGGTCACAGAGTAATTTTTTTCGTATGCATGTAGTCGATAAAGGCATAACTGTATGGGGATACATTGAATGATAAGACTATATGAATACTGTTAACTGTTATATTGTCCAAAGACTAATCTAGAATGAGGGATGATGCACTGATATGAGCTCGCGACGAGTCCGCCCTTGCTGGTCGGCTGTTTGTCGTGAACTAGTTTGTATCGACCAGGTAAAGTAGACGCGTCGCGGTCGCGCTGAATTGCTGACTCTGCTTTATACATGATACAGGTAAACTGTGCGGGTTGGCCCGTACAATAACGATAGAAGCAAAATATGTTAGTCAGCTCGCGAAACTGACATTTCGGCGTTGACTAAAACCATTCTCGACCATGCATGAAGGAGGCTGGACAGCTTGCCCTTTCAACCTTATATTATTATAATGTAAAAAAATATTACTTGTTGTTTTGTGAAGCTACCAGCTGGAAATAACCCAAGCTGTCTTGCCCCAGGCGAATCGTGGTCCCCAGACGTGTACAAACTGGCCGTGGTGCATGAAACGGAGGGTCTCTTCGGGCACATTTACTGTGATCTCTACGAGCGACCCGGGAAGCCCCATCAGGACTGCCACTTCACCATACAGGGCGGGAAGTTGCTGCCTGACGGGACATATCAAGTAATCATCATCAGTAGCCTGTTAACAACCACAATTGAGTATAGGCCTCCTCATGTTCACGCCACTTCTCATGGTCCTATGTCAGACGAAACAATTTCAGTATACAGGGTGTTAAAAGACCGCCAACAGACCCAAAAGCCACGCATACTAGACACCAAAACAAAGTACTTTTTCGATAAATTATTGCTGGGATATTATTTTGGTTTTTTAGGTTATAATCTTGGAAAATATTTTATCCCGCAATGGACGTGCGACTCACAGAAGTCATAGTTCCTTGGGCAAAAATGTTCCTTATGATAAGGAAAATACGTAGTTTCCCGCTTTGTTGGCGGTCTTTTAACACCCTGTATTAAATGACCCGTTTTCAAAGCACAAATTCAAAAACTTCATAGATAAAAAACTTCATATGGACGCCTTCATAAAAGCGTGCCCACTGCCCATAGAAGAACCGAGAAGCGACTGTCAAATGCTCATGTCTCAGAACACTAATGTCACAGGCCCGGTTTCTGAGTTGAGAATTTTACTAAGCGCACACTTACGTATCGCTCTGTCACGCTCTTTTGTGAGAAATCTGCAGAGACAGGACGATACTTACCCATTTGCTTAGCAAAATTCTCAACTCAGAAACCAGGCCTGTGTCTCAGAACCTCTCTTACTTATACTTTATTGCACACAAACATTGAATAACTACTGAATTCAAAATCTCTTAAACGGCTAGACAACCGGCTAGATAAAGAACCATCGCTAGAAAACTTTCAAATGATAAAAAATACACATCCAAATCGGTTCACCCGTTTAACAGCCACGGCCCACGGTGCCACAGTCAGACATACAGATACACACACATAGCGGTCAAACTTATTACACCCCATAAATAACCTTGATTTGTTTCCAGAACCCAATCGTCGTGGTAATGCTGTCGCTAAGCGGCGGCCACCGCAGCGGTCCCGCCCTTCTCTCCGCCGGCTCAGTAGACAACCTGTTCCACGAGATGGGACACGCCTTACACTCCATGTTGGGACGAGCCCGCCACCAACACGTGTCTGGGACCAGGTGTCCCACTGACTTGGCCGAGGTGCCCAGTGTGCTGGCCGAATACTTCGCTACTAGCCCGCAGGTGAACATAGACTCTACTAAAACTAGTGTTATAAATATAAAGCTGAATGGTGTTTAATTTTTAAATCACAGAATATCTTAAAATTTGCTGAAATCGAAAGCGCTTTTTGAACAATTAAGGGAAGCGAGAGAAGTTCTCCGAATCTACTAGAACAATCCGGCGCTTGTATGTATGTATGAATGTTCGTGCGACGATTACTTGAGTAAATGAATTTTTACTCAAGTAATCGTCGGATCGTCGCGAAATTTGGTAGGCGGGTATATGAAATTAAAAGATTGTTTAAGTTCGAACATGAGCCAAATCGGTCGAGGGGTTGCTGAGATATGGGGTTGTAAAGTTATAATATATATTATGATAGTTGTAAAGGATATTGAGTTGAGGATGCGCGCGCGCCTGCGCGAATGGTGTTAGCAAAAAGTTTCACATCGCTCGAGTATGGTTTAAAGTTGAATGGCTCAGTGTTCATTTTTAAATCACAGAATATCTCATGCTAAAATCGAAAGCGCTTTTGTAATATTTTGTCTCACACAATGTTTTTCATTGTTGTAGGTGGTCCGTCGCTTCGCCCGTCACTTCCAAACCCGGGAGCCTATGCCAGAAGACATGCTGCAGAGACTGTGCGCCTCCAAATATCTGTTTGGTGCCAGCGAGATGCAACTTCAAGTAAGTGTTACTCTTGTTAAATGACTGCAGAGTGTCCGTTTACTTCGTCGTCGACTTCGGTGGCTTCGCTATTACAAAAATTGTGCCAGTGTATGTTAGGATTTAAGAGACGTTACGAAATGTCGGGACTTCGGGAGCGCTAACAATATTCTAAGGTTTAAAATACGAATCATAAAGAGTCCAAATACCTACCTAAACCCACGTACTTGGCTTCCAATACTCTACCCATACTAAGGCCTTTGCATCTACGTAATGAGATGATTTATACAGCGTCCAGTGGCACCTTCACTCACACTAGATGTGTGAAGAGACCACTCGGCGCTGCAGTGCCTGGGACATTGTTTTAGATGGAGTAGGCTTGCCCAGCACCTATACCATCCTGACAACTTAGTCGGCCTAGCCCACAGGAAAGACAAGGTCAATACGTGTGGAGCCAACTAAGCCGTGGGTTTCCTCGCGATGTTTTCCTTCACACTACCCATAGATAACAACTAAACAGGTGATACCTCACTCATTGGGCAACGCCCCGGCCGAAAACAAAAGATCTTGTTTAAAAATACTGTTGCTCAACCGGTTAATGACCCTGAGCTTGGGTTAGCTATAGCTTTAAACATTTTCATACTAATAATCTTTGGTATTTTGATAGACTTTAAACCACTAAAACCGATGGTGTGGTGTGGGTTAATAAAGTTCATAATAAAGTTTGGCACAGGATCGTGAGAGGTGGCGTGAGCATGAGGAGGCTTTTACTCAGCAGTGGGTGTTAACAGGCTGATGATGATGGACATTGTTCGTTTGATTTGGCAGGTATTCTACTCGGCGTTGGACCAGCACTACCACGGTTCGAACGCATCGTCCGGCGGTCGAACCACGGACGTCCTGCAGCAAGTACAGAAACAATACTACGGGCTTCCTTATGTTAAGAACACGGTACGTGACGAATACGGTACGGGAAATATGTAGATAAAGCATACTTGGTCAAAGTGTAAAAATGCAGCCCAAGTTTCCATTCTCATTTATTTCACGTCAAAAGTATTTTTTTGAAAATATCGTTCTATCTAAAAGGTGTTGCACAAGAACCTAACTCTTTTTACAGGGTAATAGCACCCGGTGATAGGGATCACAACCTAAATTTCTTTTTGCCGGAAAATGTGAGCGCTGTGGCGGGAGAAAATTATTTTTTAAATATTATTTTCATTGACTTTAACGATGTTTTAACAACTCAAAGCTATGCAAACGCATCTTTTTTTTTTCAGAATTTACATCCTGTTGACCAGCAAGCGTAGCATAAGGCCGGCTTAGAGCGTATCTTAGATGGGTCTAAAACGCTATGTATCTCACTCTTTTGTTTGACGTACCTAGAGCGGTATGAATAGAGTTATAAACCCATAAATACGCTCTAACCCAGCCTTATGCCACGCTTGCTGTAGGTTACACCCTGTAAAAAAAAGAGTTAGGATGTTTTGTAACACGTTGTATTTTTTTCCTCAATCTGGGCCTCCACAAAACAGGTGTAAATCTAGCGTGGAGACCAATGCCAACCATTATTACAATCACTGAAACTGTAACTATCTGTACAATTTATGTTGTTTTTTAAATATATATTTTTATCTTATCTTTTTTTCCTTGTCCCGCAGGCGTGGCAGCACCGCTTCAGCCACCTCATCGGCTATGGAGCCAAGTACTACTCGTACCTGATATCGCGCGCCATCGCCTGGAGCATCTGGAAGAAACACTTCGAGACAGACCCCCTCAGTAGGACAGCGGGGGAGGGACTGCGGCAAGGCGTGCTGAGGCACGGGGGGGCTGTCCCACCACAGGTAACCAAGGCTGTCTGTGGGCTTATTCTGTTTAAAAAAACCGGACACTTGATAGTCCTCAAAATATAAATCCCACCAAAAATATTTTCATGTAAAAAATGTTGGCAAGACGAGATCATATACCTCACATTGTCAAAAAGCTATAACCCGTGTCATTAAAGAAAACATTTAGGATGGACTTCAAAACACTCGCCCTCTCGCTCTAATTAATACAGTCAAAGCGAGACAACGCTAGGTTTTTAACTCCGTCCTAAATGTTTTCTTTAATGACACGGGTTATATCAGATCTCACTTAAAGCCAAGCTTCTAACCCTACACGCCCTAACTCCAAAGCCCAACTTCACTAACTCTACACCTTAGTCAAAATATGTGACTCTCTCTCTCTCTCCTTTCCTCCCTTTCTCTCTCACCAAAATGTTTTCGCATTTTCAAGATTTTGGAGTAAAAAATTTAAGCTTTAGGTTGATGCTTTCTTCGATGTGTGTCTTTACATTTTCCATAATTAATTTTGAATAATATAGCGACTCTATTTCAGATACTGCTCAAAGAGTACCTCGGCACAGAGGTGACGCCCGACACTCTCGCCAACGCGCTGGCTGAAGAGTTGGACTACCACAAGGACCATCTCGATTCCGTGTTCAAGATCAACGACAAGTGAACTTAGCTCCCTTTGTACAGAGGCGTTCTGGAACGCAATGGCGTGTCGATGGCGTCCCAGTAGAAGGACAAAACCGGTGTTTCCTCGTTTTTCTACTACAACCAGCGAATTAGAATCAGAATATTTTTTGCCGTATTAGAAGTATGCATTAAAAGGACCGACAGCCAGCATTAATAAATCGTAATTGAAGCCGTCAACTGGGAGCCCATTTTGGTACCATTGCGTTAGACTCAGGCTCCAGTTCGGCTTAATGTTAGGTGTGGAAACATCTGAAAAGAGTGTTGTTCTAAAAAGACTGCAGTTTGGCATAGATAAAAACGAATCGGTAGCTACGGATAGGACGAGGCGGAATTTAATTCCGTTTAGTAGAACTGTTGTTAGAAACTCATGTGTTCTCACAACAGAGAAGACAGAGGGTAGAGGATGTTATAAATATTGCAAACAACGGCATTTGACTATTCCTAAATACATTGTTGTCACGCCAACTCAATAGAATAAGAAATACTCGCTTCAGATCCAGTAATGCTAACAAACATCTCATTTTCCTAAATGACTTTCTGCCAGTGTGTATTCTTGATAATGTCTAAGTTTTGAAGGAAGTACTGTGTATAAACTACATAATTCAACTCCAATAATAATAGAATCAAATTCTCGCTTTACATCAAATAATGCTAACAAACAGATAATTAATTATCCTAAATGACTTTCTGGCAGTGTGTATTCTGGATAATGTCCAAGTTTTTAAGGAAATATTGTGTATAAGTATTTGATATATCTGTTTGAAGTTCACTATCTATACGCCAGAGCTCGTGTGTCCCATTATTCTTGGACCAAGGGTCAACCAAGAAAAAGCCCAAATGCTCGCTTCAGATCGAAACTATTGATAATCCAATAAGCATCTCACAATAATAATTCTAAATGACTTTCTGCCAGTGTGTATTCCGGAGATCGTCCAAGTTCTCAAGGAAATAGAAGTGTCTGCACTATACTGCAGAGGTCGAGTAGGTCCCATTTGTTCCCTTCAGTCACGTTCTTAACCAAATTTTCGTAACCAGTTACGAATGTGGACTTTTTATCGCTGTTTCGTAACCAGCTACAAGCCAGTTACGAATGTGGATTTTTTTTCCATTTTCGTAGCTGAAACCTCTTAGCCATGTATGGTCTCCTGGTACTTCCACATCCATCCGGCTCATTGAGGCTTTATATCAAATACCGCTTCTTCATTATAACTTAAAGTCTAAATGTCTTACTACCCAAAATGGAAGAGAAAAAGTAAGACTCGCACATAAACGCACAATATGTCGCCCCTTTTTATTTTCGCATATCATCATTTCTTTTGTCCGTAGTATAGTAAATAACCTCGTCTCGTGTCCGTTTTTTCAGTCTTGTCAGGGAGCAGTGCGTATAATATACTGGAACGACAAATTTTATACAAACCGTGGATCAATGTAAACTACCTGAAAAAAGCGCAAACGCAGGCTTCAGATCTAGTACATGTGAACGTACCAAACATCTCACACTCTAAATGACTTACTGCCAGTGTGTATTCGAGAGCTTGTTCAAAGTTCTCAAGTGATCTACTTCTTTCTCATGTATAGTGCAAACTGGTATCACATAAGTATGGTCTTTGTATTATAAGAATCACATTCATTTTATTCCTCGAGAACGGAATGTGTAGTGCCCGCGAATCTTAACCATTTGGCAAATAAGGTGTGGACTTCGATAAATCATTGTCCAGAGACTACATTGAAAATTAGAGTCAAATGCTTTTATAATTTACGAAACGTTTATTTCATAGACGTATTCTCATAAATTAATTTATTGTACAATCTTATTTTTAGCTACACATAAAAAATAAAACGACGAAATTAAAGTTTATAAATAGACTTTTATTATTAGTGATCCCTCCAGAGTGAAAGTGAAAATGCTCGTTTTAAATAAACACGCTACATTTGTAACATAAAACTTATTTTTATTCAGTTTCGTTCCAATTGCACACAGTTCATCATTTTTTATTTTATTTCTAACACTTTCTTGTATGATTTCGAAAATAACTTAAAATCGGCTCATAATGTACACAAATATAGAAAAGCAATCAATAGTTTATGTAGCTCTACCCTCGAACCAAATGTCGTAGCCTTATTTTTTGCACTGAGTCATATTATGCCAGACATCATACATGAACAATGATGTTCACTAAATTGTAAAGTCACGTAGTCAGTTAGGTACTTTAATAATGTTCACTATAATGATACAATGAAATTTGGTTGAGGGTTATTGGATCCGATTACTGCAAAACTTACAAAATCAAACAGCAACAATCTCCTTTCAACGGAGGACCATGGCTCGTCTAGTATCACACATTATCTAGTGTAATCATTACTCTTAGGTAGTATTATTATATAAACCTTGTAACTACAGCCAGCTACCGCAGCGGTTTCGGTAGACTCAAATCAATATTCAACGCTAGTTGTAATTCGTTTGCAATACGTCACTGCGCTAAACCAAGCTCTTGCAGATTTGATCAAACATTTTAAGGCGCTGGGCATAGTGAATTAGCCCGCGCGCAAAAAAAATGCACAAAAACGATTCCTGTATCAAATAGACAAAAAAAATCTAAAATGTTCACATATCAAACCCTAGAATTAGGTGAGAGCTATCTAAAACAACCAGTTTTGTGTTGATATCAATTACAGATTGCAAGATATTTTGTTTGAAAAAAAGTGCGCCGCCTATTTTTTTTCATCAAAAATATCTTCAAAACGTTTATGAATTTCAACACGAAACTGGCTGTTTTCGATAGGTCTCACCTAATTCTAGGGTTTGATATGTGAAAATTTTCGATTTTTTTAGTGTATTTGATACAGGACTCGATTTTGTGCATTTTTCTTGGCGCGCGGGCTATTCACTATGTACAGCGCCTTAATCATTCCCATCTAAAACGTTTGCGTAGGCGACATCGTTACTTAACAAACGCATCACGCTGAGAGCTACAGAATAGTCCCGTGCAGTTTTGCAAACTAAGCAAAACTAGCCTTAAATTGTATCATGTTAAATATCAAAACAGAATAAGCGGGGGACCTCTTCGTACAATGGACGGGCAAAACAAATTAGGGAATCAAAATGGGGGCCTAAAGTTAACACTTCAAGTCAATGTTTCTTAGAAATGTTTGTCTAAGAGCCCTCGCTCACGCAGACTTTTTGATGCAATGCTGTCGCAAGTTCGTATCGATACAGTCGCGCTGCGGTCTCTATCTGCGTGTCCTTGGCCACTTAACCACGATTCAGACGCGATGCAAACGCGATACCGTCGCGCTTCTGTCGCGATACAAACGCGATTCGCGCTACACTTCCTCCGTTCTCTTCCGACACGGTCGCGCGTTTGCATCGATACAGTCGCGATGATGTAACGCGGTGGCATCGCTTCTGTACCGCGTTGCAAATGCGACTAGTCGTTAGTAGCGATGCTGTGGCGCGTTTACGTAAACGCGCGACAGCATCGCTTCAAAAGTCGCCGTGAGCGAGGGCTCTAAGGTAGGGCGAGTCTCAAGGTAAGTAGACAGTGCAGGGAGGACTATTACGCGACATAGTTGTAGAGGTTCGAGTTCTCCTTGTCGCGCACCATGTAGTCGCGGTCGATCAGCGACTCGATGCGCTTTTTGAGGTCCGCGGGCTGCGAACAGACAAGGAAATAATAAAAAATCTTTATAATGTTCCCTAGCACGGTTTAGTGCTTTAGAAAAAAACAAAAAGTAGTAAAATGTAGTGGCAATATCAAATTCTAATGAGAATTTCGTCTGCAAAAATGAACGCATTGGGTGGTGTAGATAAGTGCAAACTATCACACTAGACGGCGCCCCATCGTCCGTAAGACGAGTATCAATGAGGTTGGGAAATTCGCATTGACAGTTACTTGACTCTGTAGCTCAATTGGAAGATCGCCTGCACGGTATGCAAGAGGTTTCGGGTTCAAATCCTGTCCCGAGCGAATTTTTTAACCTTATAAATATCTTTATGTGTCTGTAAATACTTTAACAAACGTAGGCACAACTAGCGTCGCCAATGGAAAAAAAAACAATTATCTACTTTTTGGAAGCGTTTTTTTCTAAAAAACTCTTCATTAGGTTATCTATTATTTGAACGCGAAGCTTGGACGTTGACGCTAAAAGACGAGAATAAACTTCTGGCCGCAGAACGAAAGATTCTGCGAAAAATATTTTAAGACCCACTGGACGCGAAGATGGCTCATGGGGGATCCGCAAGAAGGCCGAGCTCGAAAACCTGTTGGCCGAGCCCAACATAATCAGAGAGACTAAATCCGCAAGACTCCGCTGGCTCGGCCACATCGAGAGAATGAGAGAAGATCGGTCTGCGAAGAGAGCATATGAGGGACGTCCCGTAGAGCGCTGGTCGGACGTCCCAAGTATTGCTGGAAAGACGTGGTAGAGAGGAACCTGCGCGATCTCCGGTGGACGATTGGAGGGAGTTGGCGCTGTAAATATTGTAACTTTGCGTGTGTGTTACCTTTATATGGACCTTGGTCTGAAATAAACGTTTTATTATTATTATTCGTATTACCTTGACAGGGAACTTGAGCTGGTTATAGAGCTCTGAGATGAGCAGGTTGTGCGAGAGCTGCTTGCGCATCTTCATCACGCGCACGATGGCCGCGTCGATCTGGTACTGCCGGTCCTGGAACACGCGCTCCTCGGTCGCCTTCTGCTCCTCGCTCTGTGGAACGGACCAATCAATATTTCAATTATTGAACGAGCGAGCGAAGCGAGAGAAGTTCTCCCATCTACTGGAACAATCCGGCGTTTGTATGTATGTATGAATGTTCGTTCGACGATAACTTGAGTATTAAATCCTGTACGTTACATATTTGAAGCTTAATAGCTTAATAGTTTAAGTTTTTTTTTTTTTTGTATATTCTCAAAATGTAAGGTAAGTATTTAATAAGCGTTTTATTCTAAGGTAAAACGCCGCTATTCGGATCATCGTGATATTTGGTAGGTAAATTAGTCAAAGAGAATTTTTAAGTTCGAATCTTTCGGGGGGTTGCTGAGATACGGGGTCGCGAGTTCATAGTTCGGGGCAACCCGATAGTTAGATTGGGTTATCGTATGAGGTAGTGGCCACCACTGGTGTCCGAGTTTTTAGGCCACAAAGGGACTCTGTCATGTCCTTACGATTGGTTTTCATCAACAACAACCGGGGTTTAACGTGCCTTCCGAAGCACGGAAGCGGTACGATATTATGATATCTTGGGTCTTCCAGGTCTCCTCCTGCCTAGTATCTTCCCTTGGATCACAAATTGAAAGTCCGAAACGGAGATGAAAAGCTGAAAAACAAAAGGACCTTGTCCCAACATTTTCCCTAACTGCTGTTGAAAGTGCACTATCTGTCACTAACTTAACTCCTCCATTTTCATTTATATGTATGTATGTATAGCTTGTATTGGTAATAGGTATTTAGTCTAAGTAGTTTATTATAATTAGTAGGCATAATTAGGTTGTTTTATAGTTTATGAAGTAATATTTAATAATTTTGTGCACATATGTTTACCTGTTTTATCAATCTAAAATTCCTATCCCTCAAGGTTTGCTGGAAGAAATCTCTTACAGAGATAAGCTCGCCTTTGTACATGTCTTTTCTTATCTAATGTGTCCTGTAATGTGTTTCGTGTGCAATAAAGTATAATAATAACTCTTACCGTCTCCTTCATCTGTATCTGATTGATTTTAATGCGGAACAGTTTGTTGGTGAACTCGCCGTTGAAGTGGAAGGTGTCAGTCTCGACGACCTCGCGCCCCTTCGGGCTCTTTGTGAGCACGCGCGCCTTGCCGCACGCCAGTGACTGCAGCGTGCGCTTTAGCTCGCCGTCCTGCGGATTAAAAGGTAACATAAGATTAACCCTTGCATAGTAAATCGCCCGCGCGCAAAGAAAAATGCACAAAATCGATTCCTGTATTCATTACACTAAATAAATTGAAAATGTTCACATATCAAACCCTAGAATTAGGTGAGACCTATCTAAAACAGCCAGTCTCGTGTTGACATTCATAAAAGTTTTGAAGATATTTTGCTTGAAAAAAAATAGGCGGCGCACTTTTTTTCAAGCAAAATATCTTGCAATCTGTTATGGATATCAACATGAAACTGGCTGTGTTAGATAGGTCTCAACTAATTATATGGTTTGATATGTGAACATTTTCGTTTTTTTTATTGTATTTGATACAGGAATCGATTTTGTGCATTTTTCTTTGCGCGCGGGCTAATTCACTATGCCCAGCGCCTTAAGGCTCAATTCACACTGACGAAGAGTCGAAGCGAAGCGACGCCCCGTTGACGCGCGTACCCGAGTGACCCTTGCAGGCGATGACTGCGCGCGAAAGAACAGTAAAAAAAAAGGTTCGCTTCGCTTCGACTCTGCGCCAGTGTGAATTCAGCCTAAGTCCAACGATAGCAGCGTGGCGGGAAAGCCTAATTTTCAGTTTATTTTTGATGATTAAGCTGATTTTATAATTATGCTGATTTGTTTTGTGGTCGACAAACCAGTGGCACTGCCCAAAAAACTAGTTTTATGACCAGAACAAATAATCTGCTAAATTATTGTTATTTTATTGTTTACAGTAATGAAAAGAATACAATTTTATTGCAGTGAAACAAAAATAGCTCAGTTCAGCTTCAAAATAAAAAAAAACAAACTGAAACAATGGGCTTTCCCGCCACGCTGCTATCGTTGAACCATAACTGGTATAAGATATATAAAAAAAACCGGACAAGCGCTAGTTAAACCCGCGTGGAGAGGGTTCCGTATATCCGAAGTTCATTTACGCATGAACATGGAACATGCATTAGCCGTTTAGGAGATATGGGCAGTTAAAGGTTCGCTTCGCTTCGTTGTTTTGATTCTTTTATCGGGTAGATCTCGTCGAGCCCTTTTCTTAGAGTACATGAACATGGGTCTAGCATTACCCGTTTAGGATATATGGTCAGTTAAAGTTTTGATACTTTTATCGAGTAAATCTTTATAAATTGAAAAGAGATTGTTTCTTGACTGTTCTTTAGGTAATAAAGATAAGATTGTTGATTTTTTTTATAATAATCTGTATCCATGACAAGAAGCTATGCCCCATAATGGACGGATTGAGTGAGAAAAATAGAAAACTTTTTTCCGGTGATAAAAATTAGGCTGTTGAGGTCTGTACCTGTATATTAGTAAGCGTCTTGATGTCTTCAAACGAGAGGTTGTCCGCATCGTTAAAGAGCAACATCACTAGTCCTTGGAACAGCGACACCTGTAGCTCTTTGTTACCCTGAAACAGAAGTGGATAAGACACATCAGTCGAGGCTCTTACTGAACAAAACGAGCTTGCGGCCCGAGTGCTTGCTCAGCTATAACTTTGTGAACAACTTTGTTTGTTTGTTAGTTGCTCACCTGGTTGAACCGCGCCCTTAGCACGATGTGTCCGAGGGTAGCTTGCGGCCCGAGAGCTTGCTCAGTTATAACTTGGTGAACAACTCTGTTGGTTTGTTAGTTGCTCACCTGGTTGAACCGCGCCTTTAGCACGCAGAGTCCGAGGGTAGCCTGCCACTGCAGCTTGCGGCCCGAGTGATTGCTCAGTTATAACTTGGTGAACAACTCTGTATATTTGTTAGTTGCTCACCTAATTGAACCGCACCCCTTAGCACGCAGTGTCCGAGGGTAGCCTGCCACTGCAGCCTACGGCCCGAGTGCTTGCTCAGTTATAACTTGGTGAACAACTCTGTTTTATTGTGGCTCACTTGGTTGAACCTCGCCCTTAGTACGCAGTGTCCCAGCGTTGCCTGCCATTGTAGTTTGCGGCCCCGGCCCGAGTGCTTGCTCAGTTATAACTTGGTGAACAATTCTGTTTGTTTGTTAGTTGCTCACCTGGTTGAACCTTGCTCGTAGTACACAGTGCCCCAGCGTTGCCTGCCATTGTAGCTTGCGGCCCGAGTGCTTGCTCAGGTAGAACTTTGTGAACAACTCCTGGTGTCGCGTGAGGGCGGGAGGCAACCGCACTTCTGTCACGGGGTAGGTCGGCCAGAACCCCATTGTTAGAATATAAACTGAGAGCTCTAGGCCGCTGCTGTCGCTAGTCGCTGATAGGTGCTGGAACAACCAGAATAGGGATTACAATTTGTTTCGTTGTACTACGGTAGGTGTAGGCACAGGATACGGTATTGAAGTTAGCCAGAACCTGTTATTTTTATTGAGTAAAAACTTAAAAGAAAAACTAAATTCAATAATAATATGCACCTAAATCATGGATTTTTATTAACCGCGTGGCTATTTCATTTAGAACAGTCTATCTGTGAACTGTTGGGCATTGGCCTTGATTGCAAAGATGGGAATCGTAAGGTTTCGTATCACGCCTAGCCTACTTATTCATCATCAGCCCAACTCTGCCCACTGTTGGGTATAGGCCTTTTCCCCCTAGCGCCACCTCTCACGGTCCCTCGTAACGCGCATGCATAGACGAACGATCGGGCTACTGGTCTTCCCACTGCCACCTCACTACACCATACAAAATCTCTCCACCAACCAACCTGTTTGTACGTAATATTAATATCCTTCGACAGCTCCATGTCCTTAAACATGCCCTCCAGTTTGCACGTGAAACCGCCGCCGCATTCTTGCTTCAATTTACTCAGCATTGATTTCTCGGCGTCTACTGAAGCCGACTTTCCAACCAAGAGTCTCTTGGCCAAGTCCTTCTTGTAGAATGCCTCGAATACGTCCTTCCCGTGGATGAAACGGAACAGGACCATTATCTTGTCAAGCAGTCTCTCTAGTTCCTCCTCTGTAGCTTCCTTGTTGCCCGCTCGCAGTTTCAGGTCCACGTATTTTGCTGTGGGAGTGAAATTTTACATTAGGAAATGGAAATGGTTTTCTATCAATATTATCAACATCGTTCTAGTTGACGTTACGAGATGTTGAAAGTTATGTAGCGATTTTCGGTAACACAGAAAGACGGAAGACATCTGTCTTTCATGGCACAAAAACACGCCTAAATAATGTCGAGAAAAAGACACTTTGTTTGTTCTAAAGCACTAACCCGAGAAAAAATGCTAAACGTTTTCGTCTTACATAAAGGTCCCGCATAATCAACACCACCAAGTATGACAGGACCTTTTTGTAACACGCTATAGATTTAGGCGGAAGAACTTCAGTCGTATGAACATAGAGCACAACTGGACTAAAATAGCAATATACAGGGTGTTAAAAGACCGCCAACAGACCCGAAAGCCACGCATACTAGAAACCAAAACAAAGTACTTTTTCGATAAATTATTGCTGGGAAATGATATTGGTTTTTTAGGTTATAATTTTGAAAAATATTTAATCACGCAATGGACGTGTAACGCACAGAAGTCATATTGCGCAAGTGTAGGTATAAGTTTATGTTACTTAAGCTTGAAGTTCCGATGTTTAGAATACATTGCGGATTGCAATTTTAACGTCATTTTTTGTAAGAAATATTCATAATTTTGATATGGCTTCTTGAGAAGGTATGTTAAGAACTAGATACTGAATACATTTCTGCAAAAAAAAAAGTTTTGAAAAGTCCGACTTTGAACCTTATTATCTCGGAAACCGTTGATTTCCCAGGCATAGTTTCTTGGGCAAAAATGTTCGTTATGATAAGGACAATACGTGGTTTCCCGCTTTGTTGGTGGTCTTTTAACACCCTGTATTGTGTATTTGTTGTTGACTCACCAATGAGCTCAGCGGGCTTGTTTTGCCTCTGGTTGATGAAGTGTTCGAAGGCCTCCTTCATTGAATAGACAAACTTGTCGTTCCGCTGGAAACACGCCGTCACCACGTGGTCCAGTTGCTCCTTGAACTCTAGCAGCTCGTGAACCATCGTCTTGTCGCGCTCCGGCTCTATTACTATTGTGCGCCCTTTTTTCTGTTGGAGAAACAAGTGCGATTAGAGTTGATTGAACGAGCGAGCGAAGCGAAAGAAGTTCTCCGAGTCCACTTGAACAATCCGGGGTTTGTATGTATGTACGATAACTTGAGTATATTTATTCGGATCGTCATGAAATTTGGTAGGCGGGTAAATGAAGCAAAGAGAATTTTTAAGTTCGATCATGAGTCAAATCGGTCAATGGGTTAACTAGATATGTGGTCGCAAGTTCACAGTTCGGGGCGAACTACTAGTAATTATGATTTTAACATGATTATTAATGATATTTTATTTCATTTATTTTTAATAATTGTACAATATTAATTTGAATGTAAGTTTTGATATACTCTGCTATATTATTTACTTCCCCAAAATTGTAAATTCTAGTCTAATACATAGATATTATTTAATTAAATTTTAGATTTTAATGAATTATTTAATTTGAGTTTTTAATAAGATGCGCGGAGCCAATCACACTGCTGGCTCTCGTTGCTTCACTTTCACGCAGGCTCCGACTGAGAACCAGGGCTGCGGATTTTGATTTGCAAGATCCGTGGCATTACGCTGAGTTCGGGACCCTTTTTATTGCCATGACACATAGCACATTTATTTCTGTCATTTTATTTGATTTTGCATGCGATTAATGTTACATTAATTATTTTATAATATTATCAATGTTACCTTTTATAATTATGTGTTGTGGTAATTTAATTTAAATGATTTATCTTAATAAACTATCTATCTATCGATTACCTTGATATAGGCGTTAAAGTGCGAGCAAAGCTCCTGCAGTCCTCCCTTCACACGTCCGTACAGGGCGTAGAGCGTGGTGAGGTCTGAAAGCCGAGGGCCGTCCATCAGGCTCTCCAGACCCTTGCTGAGGATGGCCGACAGATGCTCTCCGATCAGCTGACGCTCCACCGTATGGATTAGTTGCCATCTGAAAGGAAACATGGGAAGTTTCAGTTATTGGTTTCGTACTTTCATGGCGCGTTAATTGACACCAAACTTAATTGAAGGAGCGAGCGAAGCGAGAGAAGTTCTCCGAGTCGACTTGAACAATCAGGCGTTTGTATGTATGAATGTTTGTTTGCTAGATTTTAATGTAGATTTAGACGTTTGTTGCAATGGCAACATTATCCCTATTAGTGGGATTCGATAATTCGGTTGGGTAGCTTTTTCCTATCTAACCGATCTGCCTGTTCGTGTTAATCTTCTGTCGAGGCGACAGCCCTTTCGTTTTCGTGAAGAGAGTGCTGAAGGAAGCTGAAGGATACAAATCGTCGTCAGGTCAGGCTACGCTGCTCACGGCGGGCAGTTTGTAGAAGGTAAATCGGTCGAGGAGCTGAAAGCAACTTCCTACCGAGGTACGCCGACCTCTGACCCCCTTCGCTATCGGATCTGGTAAGTCCTTTCGATTTCCTAACCTTTGCTCTTGATGACACGTCAGTGACCTGCCGGCTTTTGTTAGCTACCACGAAATCCCCGAAGTGAAAGAGTTCTAATCGACGCGTCGGCTAAAAACTTTCTCAAGCGTGCATGCTAAGGGTACCAGAAACCAGATGCAGGCACAAGCTGCTACTCACTTGGTGGAGGAGTCGAGGTAGTGCAGTAGTCGCTCGTGCTCCTCCCGCAGTCGTTTCTCCACGTGGGCCAGGTACTGGGGCACGGGCAGGTCGCGGGTGAGGCGCTGGCCCTCCGCCGCGTAAAGCCTCTCCGTGGCTTGCAGGAATCTGTGGGGAGGTGATAGGTAAGGGTGTTTTATTGTTATATTACACTACTTGGAAAATAAATAAATATCTAAATATCTAAATATCTATGGTTCTTGATTAACATCATCATTAGCAACATCTAAAAACAATGTCCCAGGCAGTGCAGCGCCGAGTGGTCTCTTCACCCATCTAGTGTGAGTGAAGGTGCCACTGGACGCTGTATAAATCATCTCACTACGTAGATGAAAAGGCCTTAGTTTAGTAGTAGCAACCTCTATTGGCCCATTTCTGAACAAAGGCGTCTCCTAAAAAATTACAATGTTGGCGGTTTGCTACCTATTTCATTCAGCTCATTCATTTTCTCGGTTGTCATTCGCCCAGCGCCTGGGCGGCATCAACTACACTCTAGCTAGAACTTGCTTGCTTCAGCAGCTCTTGACCATTCATCCTGATATTAGCTATTATTAGGACTTACATAGAGCCTAGGAATACATTAAAATGTTTACCAGAAATGGCAGTTTCTGGCGTTTTTGCAATCTATTCCAATGTTCTTGTGTCTATGTCCTAAGTTAAAATTAAGTCGCCACCACTAAACAACCATCAAGACAGGCTTGAGATTTTTGGAGAACATTATGCAAAATCTTATTGGAATACCAGATATGTCATCAGGGTCTGCGAAGAAGGCATTAGTAGGTCCACTTTTGTCGCACTAGACTGAGCGACAAAATGGGTTGTGTATTACCTACTTTTGCTGTTAATATCGGCTACTTACTTATGCTCGAAAGCCTCCGGATAAATAGTGAGGTCGGACAGCATCCGCAGCAGATTCTTGAGCAAGGACCGGTCCACGGCATCTCCGCCACGCTCGCGCTCGATGATCACCAGTAGGCCGTCCACAGTGCGGGTCTGAACCAGCATGTTCATGGCTATGTGCTGCCGGAACAGGTCTAGGCCCATGTCCCTGCGGGGGAATTGTCATGGTTAGGGTTTGGTCTATCAAGACATCAGAAAAAACTGCCATCGGAGGGCTTATTATGTAAAAAATGTGCACAGAGGCAACAGGGGGGGAGGGAGGGTCAAAAAATTGCCTCACGTAATTAATAGACGCCCTCTATCGCCCCTAACGTGCCCCTCGAAGAGTTGGGATGGCTTAAGTGGCATGGCCTTATTTCTCTTTCTAATAGAAAAAGTTTCTATCTTTCGCTTTTGCACTAAACTTTCACGCAAAATAGGCTCAACAGCAGTCAAGTTGCGGAAAACGTCAAGGTTACTTATACAAATAGATAGATAGATAGATAGATAGAGAACTCTTTATTGCACAACAGAAAAAAAAAATCAGATCACTTTTACAACAAAAATTACTACTAATGGCGGCCTTATAGCTAAAAGCTATCTATTCCAGAGAAATAGACGCCCCCTTGGTGTAAGTGCTACCCAGGTATTTTATTTCCCCACTTGCTTCAGAACTTCCTCTCCGAGTTTGATAGATTTACGGTGTTCTTCATTGATTGTTAGACCAAAATCTTACATGACTCGTCGAGGTTGGCCATAAGCCTTTGCAGACGTTTCAGCTACAAAACCTAGGTCATCGTCGAAACGTAGCCACAAAACTCACCATATTGAATGTATGCTAGGATTCTGCAGCACGTAGGTCCTATCCAGGTAGAGGAAGATGCTCCTAATCATTATCATCTGGCGGCAATGCGCTCGCCAGCATTCGTCCATTCTCTTCAAGAACACTTGCCGGTCCATGCTCTCGCAGAGAAACTGCTCAATGTTGGCCTTCACGTGGGCCTCCACGAGGTTTGTTAGGTTTACGTAGAGCTGGGATGCCATCTGCAGATGTTGAAGTGCACTTGGTGGTTGTTGTACGAATGTTTAAGCTTTGTTATCCAGGGGCCTTAGTCTGCAACGCAATGGTGCCAAAATAGGCTCCCATTTGACCGCTTCAATTACGATTTATTAATGCTGACGGTCCTTTTAATGTTTTTGTATTACAGCAAAGAATATTCTGATTTTAGGATTTGTTCGCTAGTTTTGGAGAAAAACAAGGAATACCCGGTTTTGTCCTTCTACTGAGACGCCATCTAACGCCACTGCGTTACAGGGTAAGGACCCTGCTGAAAACTATGTATTGCGGGTGAGATTATTACAAACAACACTGAATAGTATTGTATAGTACACAAAGGCCCGGTTTCTGAATTGAGAATTTCACTAACCAAATGCTTAACTATCGTTCTGTCACGTTCTTTTGTGAGAAAACCGCAGAGGCAGAACGATATTTAAGTACTTGCTTAGCTAATTTCTCAAAACAGAAACCGGCAGATTGTGTATTATTTTGCTTTGTATATTTTTTGAATTGATACTTAGGTCCTAATTCCAAGTAGTTGATGCTCAATCAGTAATGCACATGACAGGAATTTATAAGGAAAATAGGCACATATTTGAACGAATTGAATGAGATATCAAGTTTCAGCTAAGTATTGACTAATAACTTTTGTTTCGAGCAATTTGCATTATTAGCAAATGTTTACAATAAGATAGCGATTTGTCATCTCATTTTGCGCGTTAAATTAATTACCTTATGATTACACATGTTTTCTACGGCCTGATACAGTTCTTCCAAAGAGTAAGTAATGGCCTTTGAGGTCTGAATGGCTATAACGGACTCCTTCAGCTTGCTCCATGTTGTCTCCTGGTAGTTCTCAGGTAGATGTGGCTTGCCTACAAAGGTAAACATCAAGTTTATAAACACCAGGGTAAGGTTATAAAATGGAGCGGATGGAAAAATTGATCTTTTTACATTTGAAATTCTTTATAATGATCTTCTTGGTTGTCGCCCCAGGCATCTTCACGGTTCCATTGGTAAGAGAAACGGAAAAGTTGGATTTCTTCTCATTGGCACTCATGTTGTCAGATTTTGTCCTTTTGCTGCACTGATCACTGCTTGGTAGGCTACGTTTTCTACATTGATTTACTCCTTCCTCGGCCAAAACAGGCGAATTAGCTAGTTGCGACATATGAAAACATGCTACGGCCGCAGCCCCTACACGTTAACTAGAAGATAAGACGCTATTTTCTATAAAATAAAAGTAAAAATAACTGCGATTTTTTCAATCATTGACAACACCACCATTACGAGTTGACTTTTCTTTTCAATTTGTTTTTCACAGATGGCGTTGCAGTTCGCCTTTTGGGACTTTTTTGTGTTGCCATATATCGATTCTACTTTTTCCCTTCAGATTTTTCCTCATCTTGGCCTCCTAAACTTGGTCGGTTAGCCATCAGTATTGACAACTGAATAAAAAAATGACAACAACAAATGCCAAAAGTCACGCACGCATTGTGCGAATTTGGGATTTGTTGATTTGTTTGATTTGATGATTGTAAACGTTTTTGGGACAAATTAGTGTACAGAACTCTCACAAACCCTCCTTTATCATCTGGCAGAAGAGCACATGCAGTTGTTTCTATAAACGTCATGGTGGGTAGTCTTTTGTTTACGTTTCGCGCGCAATAACAACGTGGGTGGACGAAGAAAAAGTGAGAATTATTTGAAAAACGTGTGTTTTGGTCGTTTCCAGTCCACACCGCCACCGTCGCAGTCGCGGCGCTCTGCCGGCGAAGGCAAGAAGCCCACTCCACCGCCTTCCACCATCGTTACAAGGAACGGAGCGAGAAAGGCTAAAATACAAACCAGAGCCATGTCAGCTGGAGCCAAGGTACGGAAGTGCTAATTATGAGGCGATTAAATGTTTATCTGGCCGGTAGATTGGAGGCATACGCCTGGCATGACCTCCATAAAGATACAAAATTAACGTTCAATAGTACCGCTCGATACAATGCTCCCAAGGCTGCCTTTGATGCGTTAACGCCTTGATAAGCCTACGATAATGTGCCCAAGGCAGCAAATGGGTTCATCATCATCATCATCAGCCTGTTAGCACCCACTGCTGAGTAAAGGCCTCTTCATGCTGATGCCACCTCTCACGATCCTGTGCCAACCACGGTTTTCCGGCTTCTTGGGCTATATTGTTGGTCCATCTGACTGGTGGTCTGCCAACTGATCTCTTCCCCTCTCTGGAATGGGTTAATGTTGTGTAAATGATCTTGGGATTATCATAACAACTGACTTAGATTAGAAAACTAATTGTTTGCAGACACTAAAGGTGTTATCTTAGAGCAAACAATAATTATGCCAGCTCTGTCTCCATTGATAAGAGCAAAGTTGTTGCGCAGATACATTACCAACAGTTAATATTCAGTCTTCAAGTTAAATTTATGCAAAAACGTTTATTTTTATGACCCATTGTTCTCCAATATACTATGATATTTCTTTTATTGTGTACACTAAACTGTATGTGTTAATATTTTGTATTCTTTCTCATTCCGTCAGCCTTCAGCTTCAGTGCTGGCTGCAAAGAGAAAAGCAGCTCAGCAAAAGAAGAAAAGTGTGGATTCACTTGTGAGAGACCATTATCAGATTGTAAGTACCCCACCTACTCAATTTTGGATATATTGTGTTTTCCATTCCCATAGAAAACTACAGGGTGCACTCTTAGTCGATAGCGGAACTTTAAGTAGGCTGTCCACTGATCGATACAAATAACTTGTACTAGGTGGCTAAACAAATGGAGCAAAAAAAATATCAGCTGTTCCATACAAAAGGTCGACTCAGTACTGCACCAAACGTATGAAACCGCAGATATTTTTTTTGCCCCATATTTTTTGCTACCTAGTACAAGTTGTTTGTATTTGTCAGTAGACAGTCTACTTAAAGTTTCGCTATCGAATTAGAGTGCACCCTGTAGTTCAGCAACCCAGAAATCTTAGCATCTACACCCCATAATATTTCGATTTCAATGCTTCAAATTGGCATTAATAAATTAAGTTACAGCTGCTTGCCACAGCTGTAACTTAATTTCTCTCTGAGAGTTGGCTTTCGAATACCTACCCTTTTTTGTCCTCCTCTTGATGTTTGCATGTAAACTGTAAAGAGTAGCTCTTGAAAAGTTTCCCTCCCAAACAGGCGATGGACTCAAAGCTGAAGATCAAAGGCCCCACCGGGTTTGTGACGGAGCCCCGCATGGCCGAGCACCGCTGCCTCTGGGACCACAACTATCCCGAGTGCCCGGAGAGACTCATCAGTGTCATAAACAGGTATTTTTGATTACCCATTGGTTTTCAACAACGTGGGGGGAGAAGATGTGGCCCCGTTCCCACTTGGCAGTTGAGACGAACCAGATTGATTTTTCAATCGATTCGCCCAACATTCACAAATAAATAAATAAAATGAGAAATTAATCATGTAAATAATTGCGCCATCTGTTTGTGAAATTGGAAACTACGTTGTTAATTTTCAACTAATCAAATAAATATTAATAAGAAAATCATAACGCCATCTATAGGGCAAAGAGGGAACTAATCAATAGGTGACATCTTGCGGAAGGAGGAAGAACTACTTCAGCAGTATTAGGAATGGTTTGAATTTACTAAGTTTAAAAAGCGAAGTACTAGGATTCATTGAGTTGAAAACGCGAAGTACCACTAAATTTCCTTTACTGGGTTCCTTACATTTAATTGAGAATTATCAAGGCAATATTATCAAGGCAGAGACCAAGTGTAGGTAGATAATGGCGCGAGATTTGTCCAACAAACGGTCATCGCGTATTCAAAATTCGAATGTAGTGATACGTTAATGGAGTTTTCGGGTTTTGGAAATAAAATTTGGTATTGACGGGCCGCCATCATGGAAATCCCTTGCACTTCATGCAGGATGACGTTTACGGGGTTTTCATTGAAACCTAGGGATCTCTTGGAGAGTGAAGTGAAGTTGTTTCATGAGGAATATCTCTCACCCTTTCCCGCTTGAGACATGTTTCATATATTCTAGCTCATTCTTTCAGTTCTATGTTTTACTTTAATGGAGGAAATGTCGTAATTTTCTCTCACTCTTTCACACCTATGTGATAATTAGTATAGGACTATCTTTATTTTCTTCTTCGAACTGAAGTAGTAGTTTTTCATAGGGAATTTTTGGAGCATGGGAGAAGGGGTATAAAACGTCCAGCGCGGTAGCGGGAGCGATTATTATTCGTCGGATTTTCCTAGTGAATTTAACCTTGGTGATTATTTCAAATAACTGAGAGTCTTGTTGTTCGCTTGAACCTTGCTGGTTGCATTTTTGAGTTGCCAAAGTGTGTCAGACTAAGAGCCAAGGTACCCCTTGGGTTAGTACGACATTTTTGATCTTGTAGTTGATTCCCTGGCGACAGATTTCTTGGGAAGCCTCTGCTTGATTATATTTGGTAATTTGATTATAGCGATTAGCTCGGAGAGATTCTAACGTGGTGTTTTCGTGGTTCTATGAATTGCGGAGGCATAGCGAAGGGATTTCTATCAGCGCAGAGGCAATTAGTTATCGCGGTCGAAATAATTGATTGTTTTTGAAGTTCGTGCTTTTGTAATTTAACTTAGTTGAGTGTTGCTGAAATAGTATTCTTGTGTCTTGCTAAGGTGTGCCTTGGAGATGCAGGAATATTATGGAAGTGACTTTGTTTTGTTTTACGCAAAGAACAATCAATTATATTTTAAAGTTTTGTTACATTCACTAGTGAGGCAATAACAAAGACATGGTTCTTTGTTAGAGAATAGTGTGTAGCCGCTGTCTCCTCGTTTTTTATTATTACGAGTTGCTAGCTACTCGGGCATTGGTTGATCTAGAGCGAGCGCTTATTTGACAAAACTCTGGATACACCCTTGCACCGCAGCCTTATTTATATATTTATCTATACACAAACATATAGGGAACCGTTGGTTATTGGTGTAATCCCCTCCTGTACCGATTTCCAACACTTTTGGGTTATAGGGACACACTTAGGTACACACCTAGCTGCGAACCCACAGCGCTTTCTCTTAATTTCACTCTGCTAGCAAATCTTCATTGCACAACCGAGGATTTGACATCACACACTACACGTTTAAAGTAAATGTGAAGCTGATTGCTTCTAGCTTGTTTCAACACAGTAGAAATTGCGGGGTTAGAGGGATAGGCTGGGCAATAGACACATTAGGCTAGGGTTCGCGTTTTATTGGGAGTCAATAACTTAGTTAGGCAATTTAACCTTCCAATTAACTTCTTTATTGAATTTTGCATCAGTTTTAGCTTGGGGAATGGGTCAGTGTTTTGTATTGAAAATTATCCGAGGTCAAGCAAAGCAGTACCTTAGTCAATCTTCATACCATGTGGGTGAAATTGTCTAGCAAACAAGGATTGTTTTTGATATGATTCAGTGTCTCCGTTTCACGGGTTGAGATTTGGTGTAACATTCGATCCAAACCTTAAGATAACTTACCTTATGAATATTCAGCACGATGATGGTAGGAAATAAAATTATACCAATTTATAATTAAACTCAATAAATAAGAGTTCTATTCAGTCTAATAAAAAGAGACTAACCTGATTTTATAAAATTATAAAGTGTTATAAAACATTTTCTTAACCATTATAAATAAATATTCATCTTCGCATCCGAACTGCCTAACAAGGAGTTTGAGCTGTGAACCTTTTAGAAAAATCTAATGGGAAATATTTGAAGGTAGAAATCTAAAAACTACTTTTCCAAATAAATGGAATTATCTATTAGGATCAGAGCTATTTAGTGAAGAATTAGTTCTATTGACTTTTGAATTTACCTAAGGGTATATTTTTATTGAAACTAAAACCCTTTTATTCTAAAATTTATGGAATAATAATTTGCTTCTCAAGTTGTAAATTCTTGCATTGTGAAATGATAGATAAAGAAAGCCTATTCATTCACAAAATAAAGTAAAATAAAGATTCATATTATAATAATGTAAATTTTGCAGATAATTTGCCTGTATTTTATTATTGGATTTGAAACTTAAGTAAAATAAATAATTACTAATATTTCTTGTTCAGCACAAAAATGAAGTGCAAATGAACATAGAATTTACTCAATATTAAATGTAAATTTCAAAGAAGAAATCAATAACAATTTATGTCCAAAAGAGACGACATAACTTTGTTATATTATAAAATTTTGAAGCACACATGTGAAGTTTCTTGCTGGTTCTTTTCTTCATGATAAGTGCTTTACGAACCAGTGGTACTCATAAATTATTTAAATGAATAAAGTAAAGTTAAATGTAATAAAATTATTTTAGAGAAAAAAAGTTGGAGGGAAACCCAATTCCACAAGAGGTGAGGTTTACTAGGTTCAGCGGGTCGGAGCTGTCCTTTTACCAACAAACAAAAATGTTTGTATGATTTTTAGCATACAATTAATTCACTTTATCGAATTTCTAATATTTATCTTTTAATTCAATGGAAAATCTCTGAGTAAAGTTCACAGTATTTAAATGAAGTCTCAGTATAATTTAACTATTACGAAATTGATAATGAGTTTCAATCTAGTAGTAAAAGAAGGCAAAATACTTTAATTTAGCTAATTAATTTCCTTTACTATCTTTTGCACTGAATGAATAGGGTACTTTTAACTTTGCGGCATACATACCTACGTTATTGTCCTAGTAAGCATCGCACTAATAGTTGTTATATTATGCATTATAAATTCACTTTAATCTATCTAAAAGCTTCCTTTAGCTAAGCATTATAATTCTGACATTTAGGCAATTAAAACTAGAAATAAAGAAGGCAGGGTAGGTTTATTCATTTAATTACTTACGTTTGGCAAATCACTATTACTTTTCTTACAACTAATCACTTCAATATTCTATTAATTTCACTGATAGGTTTGTTATCACTATAGCCAGCTTTCCAAGAGATTACATACTTTCCCTAGTAAGAGTCTTGGTTAATTCGGGTTCATAATGTAGGTCCTACCACTAGAACGATCATGTCAAAGGCCATAATAATTATTATTTTAAATTCTCGGATTAGCTAGTTACATTATTTCTATTTATTTATGTTCTGTTAGGTTTAGTAACGTAGGTCTAGTAGAGGGGGGGGTTACAATGTGGGGCCGCGATCAGGATTTATCTATTTATATTTATCTATTTATTTATATTATTTTATTCTGTAGTAAAGGGGATAGTTACAATGGGGTGCCGTGGCGTAGGATCTGTTTATTCTATTTATTTATGTGGTGCTCCATTTGAGCACACAATTTGTTGTCGTGTGGGTTGTGAGAGGTACGTGATTTCTTGGAAAGTTGACTTCAATTCACTAGGTTACTTATTTCACTAACACTTTTGCACATAGCGTCTTGTTTGTCTTCAGACGAGAGTTTCGAGGTTGTAGGCAAAGTCAGATTCTTCGTTTTCCATTTGCTAGATGACTTTTCTGAAAAGAAACAAAATTGGGAGTTTAGTTGGGTTGGTCAAGTCTTAAAACGATTAGCGAGCAGATTTTACGTGATGGGGGGGCGAAAGCCCATGTATTTGTTTCTATTTAGTTACCTGTTTAGCGTGGATAATAAATTTCCATGGGTTTCATGTCTGATTCGATTCTTGATTAGTTTCTCTTGATTTGCAGTTTTGCAGCGTGTTTTCTTCGTTACTCGACGTGTTGAAGTTTATATTGGTCGTTAATTCGGGCTTCTCGGTTGAAAAATGGGAAAATCTTCTAGTTATTTGCAGATTTTTGATACGTTGTTTGTTCATGTATTGCATTATCTTGTCGTGCACGAGCGTTTCACAAAATGGCGGCCGTCGGGCGACACCGCGAGTACCGCGACACCGTGGCGCCGCGCCGGCTGCCGTGTGCTGCGATGTTCAGAGCGCTGCGCTGTGTTGTTTGAGCGAAAAGGGGCGATTCTGGAGTGCAACTGGTAGATGTTGTATTGTTGTGGGCGATATGGCTTGCGAGGAGAAAATCGGTAGGCTAGTTGTTGTTATTCATTTGTATTCTTATTATTATACTAGCTTTTGCCCGTGACTTCGTCCGCGTGAACTGTAAAAAAAACAGGGTGTGTTCTTTGCTTTGGTCTTTGGTGTGGAGGACAGATGGTTTGTTGCCTGTGTGTTTTACTGATAAGCTAGTGTCCCTATTCAAAATTTTATCCATATTTGTTGAGCCGTTTCTCTAAAATTTACTTTATTTAAAATTTCATCCATATTGGTTGAGCCGTTTCTTAAAAATAACTTTATTTAGAATTTTATCCATATTTGTTGAGCCGTTTCTCTAAATTAGCTATATAAAAATTTTTATCCATATTTCTTCAGCCTTTTCTCTAAATTAACTTCATTTAAAATTTCATCCATATCTGTTTAGCCGTTTCCTTAAATTAGCTATTTTTCAAATTTCATACATATCTGTTCAGCCGTTTCTCTAACTACCTAATTGGATTTCAAATTTCATCCATATCTGTTCAGCCTTTTCTATAAACTAACTGGATTTCAAATTTCATCCATATCTGTTCAGCCTTTTCTATAAACTAACTGGATTTCAAATTTCATCCATATCTGTTCAGCCGTTTCTATAAACTAACTGTATTTAAAATTTCATCCATATCTGTTCAGCCGTTTCTTTAAACTTAGTGTATTTCAAATTTCATCCATATCGGTTCAGCCGTTTCTTTAAGCTATCTCTATTTCAAGTTTCATCCATTTCTATTCAGCCGTTTTGGCGTGAAGGAGTAACAATTGACTTTTATGAACTAACTATAAATAATAATTCCATTTAATGACGTTTAGCCAAATTGAGAAACAATAAAACAATTAAGATTAGATTGCGGATTTATTGTAGGTAGATTACCGTAAGAAACGAGAATAGGCCCTCTATTTTATTTCAAGGTCTATGTCATGCACACACTCATAGGGTTAATTTGCATTCATTCAATCATTCACTCAAGTCAGAGCATTCACAGACAAACTTTTCTTTTTTTTGTTCTAGCTAGACACAGATTAAAAAAAAAAAAAATAAGTGAGAGCTGTCAATATTGTCAATAGATTATTGGGATGTTTTTGGAAAATAATTACCTTATTTTTCGGGTCCACTACCAGGTTTACTACGTCTTTCCGAGACAATTGGCCTCGTTACATTTTACCTATGACTACCTAAGGGACCTATGAGAATAATGTAAATATTTCACCGGGAAAATAGTTTTGAAACAAAATGAAACGGCAGGCTTTTCTATCATGTAATTAATTTACTATCATAATAAGCATTGCACTGAGTGCTGCGCAGAGTGGTCTCTTCATCCATCTGTGGGGGTGCCACTGGACGCTGTATGAATCATCTCATTGCGTAGCGTAGACGAAAGGAATCTGTTTTAGAACATTATTTTTTCTAGTAGTATTGCGGACTCTCGAAGGATCTTTTCATCTCTTCATGGCGGCACTATTTATCTTGCTAAGTTCAATTTATTTCTTTCACTGGACTTTGGATCTTGTCGGAGTCTCGGTTTTTGTGGTAGAAGTTGTCGAGAACATTGTAGATGCATTTTCTTTTTTGGTGAGGGTATTCTGAAAGAGAGAGTAATGCAGAAGTTAGAAAAAGCAAATTCATACGGACGGGGGGGCGGACTTCAGTTTTTCGAGCGGACTCTGGTATTTGTAAGTTCGGGGGGGCGATTTTGTTCTGATCTATGATGGCCTAGGGGTAGAGCGATAGACTTGGAGGCGAGAGACTCAGGTTTGGTTACCGCAGCGGGCATGTAGCTATAACTTTGTTTATTTCAGGATTGCAGGTACCTACGTTTGTGAATTTTTGTGGCAGTGCTACTCGTTAGTCATTGTGAGAGAACCTGAGCATTTGGGAGATAATACTTTTAGCAATAGGCGCCAGTTTGAGTGGTGATAGTGTTTTAACCTCACTTTCTGAAAGAGAGGATCTTTGTCCGGCTGGTGGGAATGTGCAGTTGTACGGGCTATTTCTTGCTTTCTTACCTTATCTTAGCCTTCTTTTGCTTGCGGTTGGTGAAAAAACAGGCACGTTGAGAATTCGTTTGTAGCTCATTGTCCAATTTCAGGTTGCTTTGTTGTCTCGAGTTTGCTGATCCTGCCGACGTATTTGTGCGTAGTAAAGACGAATGGAGATTAGGGGATGTTCCAGGGCACAACTATTGAAGAATTTATTGAAGAATAAGCAAGTTAATCGCGTGAAAATAAACTTTGTTTTTGTTTTGTCGTTTGGTTAAACTTGACGTTTGGGTTGGTTGACACTTCCGTGAGGTTGCGTTCCGAAATCACAAAAAGTTGTCGCATGTTCTCTTTCACGAACTTTTGAATTTCTTTGTCATAAAGTTTCTTCTTTTCTTTTGTCGGGAGCAGACTGCAGATCCACGTTGTGTAAAGTATTCAAAGATTTCATTCGAACAAATTGTTCTACCTACTTTTAGATTAACTTTTCGCGGTGTTTTCTCTCACTCTAAGGTTGCTAAATCTCATTTTAAATTATCTTGCCAGCGAATATTTGTGTACACGTGAGCTTGTGACACCATAGCTGGGAAATCCCTCGATTGATTTGGCTTGTGTTCGAGTTTAGAGATTATTTTGGTTTCTTTTGCCCGCGTACTAAATTTCATGACGATCGGTCCAAGTTTGCTCAAGTTATCGTCGAACGATCATGCATACAGACATACAGACATACAAACACCGGATTGTTCCAGCGGACTCTGATAACTTCCATCACATCGCTTCGCTCGCTCGTTTAGCAGACATTCAGACATACAGGTGCCGGATTGATCCAGTGGACTCGGAGAACTTCTCTTGCTCTTGCTTCTTAGCTCACTCGTTCAACAAACTTACAAACGTACAGACATTCAGACATACAGGTGCCGGATTGTTCGGGTAGACTTGGAGAACTTATCTTGCTTCGCTCACTCGTTCTACAAGCTAGAAGATGACGGTGATAAGACGGTGCGCCTGCTACGAACGTGCTGGCAAACTTTCCCAAGCAGTGAGTTTACGTTAATCAGGCGCTTCGATGTTGGTACATGATGGTCAAATTTGACAGGGTAGAATCTCTCTCTCATGCTAGGCGTGCAGCACAATCGTTTGCAGGGTAATATCAAAGTTGTCAAACTCAAATTCAGTTTCTCAAGCTTCATTATTTTGTTTTGCTTAGATTTTACCTACAGTGTAAACTTACTCGATTCTAAGTCGGTTAATACGAATATAAATCAAACACAATACATACTTACATGTTCCATATCTGCTTATTTGTTTAATCAAACGAATCTAAAGCTAGCATGCTATATTTTAGCAACTGAAACTTATTTACTTGTCTGTAATTAGTGCAATAATAATTAGTGTACAGGACGCACGTAGGGAGTTTTGGAAAACGGGTTGTCTTAACATGTAATATCTTTTAGCATCTAGAATCGTGTAGAAATAACCAAATTCAGGCTTGTTATTAGATTCTTATTTACTTTCTTTCACGCTAGCTTTTGCCCGCGACTTTGTCCGCGCAGACTTGGTTTTTCCGTTATCACGAAAAAAAAAAGAAATAGCCTAGATGTAGCACTCAGCGATAGATAAGCTTCCCATTAGTGCGGGAGTTTTTAAAGTCCGATCAGTGGTTTCGAAGATTACTCCTTACATACATAATTACGTACACACGACAGCACGTTAGAGTGTGCGCTTTTGTTGTAAAAATAGCTTGTAACGTAACTGAGTAGAGTGCTAGCATGTAACGGTCGATGTGCTGTCGTGGTACAAACTTTTCTTCTTCATAATAGCGTAGTTAGACGGACAAAGCGGAATTATCAGACAACGGTCTGGATTTTAGATGTAACTTAGCACGGGCTGTGCTATATTTTGGCTAGTATTAGTAAGGAGGTATGATGAACTAGATGAAGGGCTTTCGGTTTTGGAAAACGGAGTCATTAAAATTATTCTTAAACATTTGTACTTTTCTATCGGGTGGAATAGAATGTTTCAGTAGGTACCTAAAGTATTTTATTATTTCAGTACCTAACGTTATTGAGAACTCTTACATACTATGAAAAGCCGTGATAGTCACTTTTCCAGCGTTACAAAATTAATATACACAGCCACTGTAGGTAGGTAGGTCGATTAAAACGTTCGATTGTCGCATTCCATTCCGTTTCGTCATTTGAAGACACCACATACCTATCATGTAATTGATTAATTCGCATAGATCGGTAGCTAAGTAATTGGCGCAGTAGATAACGCACTGGACCGGCGATCTGTAGGATAATGGTTCGAAACCAGCCCCTGGAAATAAAATAGTTTTTTTTTTCTTTTCTTTGTGTGGATAAACTTTTATAATATTCAGAATTTATTAATTCTCTACAGATTAAGTTGCATGTTAATTATAGAATAGCTATAGGGTCGCGGAATTATTGCATTAGTGTTACATTGTAGATCTAGAGCCGTGTACACGTCATTTCAATAATCTCAAGAACCTTAATAAAATTGAAATTGAATGATTCAATTCGGTGTTGAATCACTACAGAAATTGAATGTTATTTGGGTCTATCTGTATGGTCATTAGGGTAAAAGATTCTAAAAGCTATTTGAGTAAAATACATTCTTGTATGTATGTAGGTACCTATGTTTTTAGCAAGCATTTTTTTTATTGAACTTTTGGGCAGGTGCAGATTATGCTAAGTACTTATGCATAATCTAGGTTGATTACAAAGTAGGAATATTAACTCTTCTGTCATAATCATCATTATTATGATTCAAATAATATGTATCATCTGAGAGATTAATTAATTTATGAGCTTTTTATAAGGAAATGAGTTTGGGACATGTTATGTATTGCAATTTCAGGAATATTAACTCTTCTGTCATAATCATCATCATTATGATTTAAATAATATGTATCATCTGAGAGATTAATTAATTTAAGAACTTTTTATAAGGAAAATGAGTTTGGGACATGTTATGTATTGCGATTTCAGGAATATTAACCTTTCTATCATAAACATCATCATTATGATTAAAATATTTATCATCTAGGAAATAATTAATTTACGAACTTTATTCATCCTGCACTTCATTCGGAAGATATGTTTGGACATGTTATGTGTTACAATTTCATTACAAAGTGTTGGTAGAATGAAATTAAAACCAAGCTTTGAAAGTAAGTAGGGTCGGGTAGTAAATAATGGACCGGTGACATATTAAATTATTTATTTATTATTGCGATATTTACGACTGGAATATTATTGGTATAAATTGCACAATTGCATTGCCTGGCGCAGGATCGTGAGAGCTGGCGTGAGCATGGGGAGACTTTTGCTCAGTGGTGGGTGCTAGCAGGCTGATGATGATGATGATGAAATTGTAGGGTCAGGGTGTTTTATTATGGACCACTGAAATAACATTTTATTATTGATCTATCTAATTAATTAATATTTTTATATCGAAAACCGAAGGTTGTCGGTTTGCAATATCTATAGGGTTAAATAGCATATAATGGACCACCAAAGTTTTTATTATTATTTTTAAACCTATAAATTATCTGGAAGAAATTGTTGTTAGCAATAGGGTCGCCAGTTGTATTTTAATGTTAATACTGTTTATTCGTATATTGTGCTTTAGTGTAATAAAGAGTGTTCTATTCTGTTCTAAATTACTAAAAGCTCGTTGAGAAAAATAACAAGTAGGAAGGATGTAGATATGAAGTCTGATTTTAGGGAATTGAACGTTGAATTTAATTGTTGAATCATATTATTCAATTCACTTTGGGAGAGTGAAAAAAAAATACATTGGAAAAATACATTGTTCATTGTTCATTTTTCATTGGAAAAATACATTGTTGTGCCATTGAATTGTATAAATCACCTCGTTGCGTATAAGCAAAGGTTCAATTTATTTAAGATTACTTATTTTATTAAAAATAATTTTATTTTATTAAATCAATTATTATTGGAGATAAACGTTTTGGAGTTTAAGATAGGAGTACAGTGATGGACCATTGAAGTTAATTATATTATGTTTTGATATCTTTGCAATTGATTTTAGTAAAATGGAATTATGAAAATAAATAATTAGTTTGGTTAAGAAAGATCTGGTATTCATAGATATTTAGAGAAAAGGAAGACCTAGTGAGTTTATTAAAGTTTTCCCAGAGTTTTGTGCAAAGTGAATTATATTATCTTTTTAATAAATGGAAAAACAGGTTGGGGTTTGTTGTTTTAACAAATGAGCCAGTTATAAAAAAAAAACACTGATTCATTTGAATACATTACTGTAGTATAACTTTGGTTTACCGCTTCTTCCTTACGTGGGCTTGTGATTCAAATAAGTGGCGTAGAAGAAACGAAAGAGAGAGAATGAAAAGGTGAATGGTGATTCTAGAGATGTATGATTATTATCTTGACTAAAATTTATTTATCGACTTGACTGACTATTACTTTAATATTATATTATATGTATGTTAAAAAGGGCTTAATTGAATCAAAAGATTTCCATACGGGAAGAAGCCAAGTTTATGAACATAGAAACTTTGATACACACACACATTAACAATTACCTTCCTATAAGAGATGGGCATAGATTGTAGATCCGTCACTCAAGAGACACGCTCATGCAAAGCAGGCTTATATGGAGGTCTAACTCTACATGCAGCCATTTGATTTGGCAATCATTTTCCCCACACTAAGTCGTGCGAATGGAGAATCATAACGAACGTTTGAGTATTCTTGGTGTCAATATTAATAAGAATTTTATATTTAGCTTGGGACACGTTGATATTTTGAAACTTTTCTATTGGAATAAAAAGTTTCTGGTTTTAGAATTGTTGAGATAACATGGCTAAAGAAGGAGGAGAAGAATATTAGTTTAATTTTTCGAGATTTGACATCAGGCTGATTCTCCTTTCACATATACTTTAACACACACCAAATTTTATGATGCGATTTCGTTAAATGGATATCGGGATTTGGGGCGGAAGAACTTGTATAGTAAATTATCAATCTTAAAGGATGGTCGGGAGAGGCTACTGTCTCTAGGTCTATAGAGGGGGAAGTTCATTTATCGAGCTGCGCAGTACAATGATGAAAACGGAGGCTCCATGAAAGAACCTTCTTTCCTTATGAAAGAGAAGAGATTCACAACCTTTTCTTCCCTCATAACAATGGACTCCGTAAATCTTGGGCGAGAAGTTGCTTTACATGATTCAGACGTCAGCTGTTCTGTTATTCATATTCTGAGGTGGTTGACTATTATTTGGTTTAAAATACACACCACACACAAAAAGAGTACAGCAAAGGGGAAGTGTTCATAAACTTTGATAGAGTCATTTGTGAATGTCATTTAATTTCTTTGGGGTAGAAGTTTGCTTCAGTTCTTCACTTGCACAATCTTCGGGGGGCGCTGAGACGAACCAGATTGATTTTTCAATCGATTCGCCCAACATTCACAAATAAATAAATAAAATGAGAAATTAATCATGTAAATAATTGCGCCATCTGTTTGTGAAATTGGAAACTACGTTGTTAATTTTCAACTAATCAAATAAATATTAATAAGAAAATCATAACGCCATCTATAGGGCAAAGAGGGAACTAATCAATAGGTGACATCTTGCGGAAGGAGGAAGAACTACTTCAGCAGTATTAGGAATGGTTTGAATTTACTAAGTTTAAAAAGCGAAGTACTAGGATTCATTGAGTTGAAAACGCGAAGTACCACTAAATTTCCTTTACTGGGTTCCTTACATTTAATTGAGAATTATCAAGGCAATATTATCAAGGCAGAGACCAAGTGTAGGTAGATAATGGCGCGAGATTTGTCCAACAAACGGTCATCGCGTATTCAAAATTCGAATGTAGTGATACGTTAATGGAGTTTTCGGGTTTTGGAAATAAAATTTGGTATTGACGGGCCGCCATCATGGAAATCCCTTGCACTTCATGCAGGATGACGTTTACGGGGTTTTCATTGAAACCTAGGGATCTCTTGGAGAGTGAAGTGAAGTTGTTTCATGAGGAATATCTCTCACCCTTTCCCGCTTGAGACATGTTTCATATATTCTAGCTCATTCTTTCAGTTCTATGTTTTACTTTAATGGAGGAAATGTCGTAATTTTCTCTCACTCTTTCACACCTATGTGATAATTAGTATAGGACTATCTTTATTTTCTTCTTCGAACTGAAGTAGTAGTTTTTCATAGGGAATTTTTGGAGCATGGGAGAAGGGGTATAAAACGTCCAGCGCGGTAGCGGGAGCGATTATTATTCGTCGGATTTTCCTAGTGAATTTAACCTTGGTGATTATTTCAAATAACTGAGAGTCTTGTTGTTCGCTTGAACCTTGCTGGTTGCATTTTTGAGTTGCCAAAGTGTGTCAGACTAAGAGCCAAGGTACCCCTTGGGTTAGTACGACATTTTTGATCTTGTAGTTGATTCCCTGGCGACAGATTTCTTGGGAAGCCTCTGCTTGATTATATTTGGTAATTTGATTATAGCGATTAGCTCGGAGAGATTCTAACGTGGTGTTTTCGTGGTTCTATGAATTGCGGAGGCATAGCGAAGGGATTTCTATCAGCGCAGAGGCAATTAGTTATCGCGGTCGAAATAATTGATTGTTTTTGAAGTTCGTGCTTTTGTAATTTAACTTAGTTGAGTGTTGCTGAAATAGTATTCTTGTGTCTTGCTAAGGTGTGCCTTGGAGATGCAGGAATATTATGGAAGTGACTTTGTTTTGTTTTACGCAAAGAACAATCAATTATATTTTAAAGTTTTGTTACATTCACTAGTGAGGCAATAACAAAGACATGGTTCTTTGTTAGAGAATAGTGTGTAGCCGCTGTCTCCTCGTTTTTTATTATTACGAGTTGCTAGCTACTCGGGCATTGGTTGATCTAGAGCGAGCGCTTATTTGACAAAACTCTGGATACACCCTTGCACCGCAGCCTTATTTATATATTTATCTATACACAAACATATAGGGAACCGTTGGTTATTGGTGTAATCCCCTCCTGTACCGATTTCCAACACTTTTGGGTTATAGGGACACACTTAGGTACACACCTAGCTGCGAACCCACAGCGCTTTCTCTTAATTTCACTCTGCTAGCAAATCTTCATTGCACAACCGAGGATTTGACATCACACACTACACGTTTAAAGTAAATGTGAAGCTGATTGCTTCTAGCTTGTTTCAACACAGTAGAAATTGCGGGGTTAGAGGGATAGGCTGGGCAATAGACACATTAGGCTAGGGTTCGCGTTTTATTGGGAGTCAATAACTTAGTTAGGCAATTTAACCTTCCAATTAACTTCTTTATTGAATTTTGCATCAGTTTTAGCTTGGGGAATGGGTCAGTGTTTTGTATTGAAAATTATCCGAGGTCAAGCAAAGCAGTACCTTAGTCAATCTTCATACCATGTGGGTGAAATTGTCTAGCAAACAAGGATTGTTTTTGATATGATTCAGTGTCTCCGTTTCACGGGTTGAGATTTGGTGTAACATTCGATCCAAACCTTAAGATAACTTACCTTATGAATATTCAGCACGATGATGGTAGGAAATAAAATTATACCAATTTATAATTAAACTCAATAAATAAGAGTTCTATTCAGTCTAATAAAAAGAGACTAACCTGATTTTATAAAATTATAAAGTGTTATAAAACATTTTCTTAACCATTATAAATAAATATTCATCTTCGCATCCGAACTGCCTAACAAGGAGTTTGAGCTGTGAACCTTTTAGAAAAATCTAATGGGAAATATTTGAAGGTAGAAATCTAAAAACTACTTTTCCAAATAAATGGAATTATCTATTAGGATCAGAGCTATTTAGTGAAGAATTAGTTCTATTGACTTTTGAATTTACCTAAGGGTATATTTTTATTGAAACTAAAACCCTTTTATTCTAAAATTTATGGAATAATAATTTGCTTCTCAAGTTGTAAATTCTTGCATTGTGAAATGATAGATAAAGAAAGCCTATTCATTCACAAAATAAAGTAAAATAAAGATTCATATTATAATAATGTAAATTTTGCAGATAATTTGCCTGTATTTTATTATTGGATTTGAAACTTAAGTAAAATAAATAATTACTAATATTTCTTGTTCAGCACAAAAATGAAGTGCAAATGAACATAGAATTTACTCAATATTAAATGTAAATTTCAAAGAAGAAATCAATAACAATTTATGTCCAAAAGAGACGACATAACTTTGTTATATTATAAAATTTTGAAGCACACATGTGAAGTTTCTTGCTGGTTCTTTTCTTCATGATAAGTGCTTTACGAACCAGTGGTACTCATAAATTATTTAAATGAATAAAGTAAAGTTAAATGTAATAAAATTATTTTAGAGAAAAAAAATTGGAGGGAAACCCAATTCCACAAGAGGTGAGGTTTACTAGGTTCAGCGGGTCGGAGCTGTCCTTTTACCAACAAACAAAAATGTTTGTATGATTTTTAGCATACAATTAATTCACTTTATCGAATTTCTAATATTTATCTTTTAATTCAATGGAAAATCTCTGAGTAAAGTTCACAGTATTTAAATGAAGTCTCAGTATAATTTAACTATTACGAAATTGATAATGAGTTTCAATCTAGTAGTAAAAGAAGGCAAAATACTTTAATTTAGCTAATTAATTTCCTTTACTATCTTTTGCACTGAATGAATAGGGTACTTTTAACTTTGCGGCATACATACCTACGTTATTGTCCTAGTAAGCATCGCACTAATAGTTGTTATATTATGCATTATAAATTCACTTTAATCTATCTAAAAGCTTCCTTTAGCTAAGCATTATAATTCTGACATTTAGGCAATTAAAACTAGAAATAAAGAAGGCAGGGTAGGTTTATTCATTTAATTACTTACGTTTGGCAAATCACTATTACTTTTCTTACAACTAATCACTTCAATATTCTATTAATTTCACTGATAGGTTTGTTATCACTATAGCCAGCTTTCCAAGAGATTACATACTTTCCCTAGTAAGAGTCTTGGTTAATTCGGGTTCATAATGTAGGTCCTACCACTAGAACGATCATGTCAAAGGCCATAATAATTATTATTTTAAATTCTCGGATTAGCTAGTTACATTATTTCTATTTATTTATGTTCTGTTAGGTTTAGTAACGTAGGTCTAGTAGAGGGGGGAGTTACAATGTGGGGCCGCGATCAGGATTTATCTATTTATATTTATCTATTTATTTATATTATTTTATTCTGTAGTAAAGGGGATAGTTACACAGTGAATCGTGGAAGATGAGCTGCAAGGAAATGTCCCAGCCACTGCAGCGCCAAGTGGTCTCTTCACCCATCTAGTGTGAGTAAAGGTGCTACTGGACGCTATATAAATCATTTCATTACGTAGATGCAAAGGCCTTAGTTTTTTTTTGCGGCCATTTTCCGCCCGCCGAGGTTCGATTTGGCGGTCGAATCACCGTCGTCCGATCAATTAGTGCGAATTCACCGTCGTCCGATAAATTAGTGCGAATTCACCGTGTCCGATCACTTAGTGCGAATTCACCGACGTCCGATAAATTAGTGCGAATTCACCGTGTCCGATCACTTAGTGCGAATTCACCGACGTCCGATAAATTAGTGCGAATTCACCGTCGTCCGATAAATTAGTGCGAATTTACCGTCGTCCGATAAATTAGTGCGAATTCACCGTCGTCCGATCAATTAGTGCGAAATCACGATCGTCCGATCAATCAGTGCGAATTTCCCCAGATGTCGCGAGCTCGAGCTCTTGGACCAGTGCAAACAGTACCCACCGAGAGCTGCCACTAAAGAAGAGTTGTTAACCCTCCACGCCCCTTCGGTGTACGAGCTGCTCGCGTCGACGCACCGCAGCGGCGACGTTGCGTTGCTGGAACGGCTGTCGGCGAAATACGACGCCGTGTACATACACCCTGTGAGTATACTCTTGAAAATTTTCACCACCATCAGTCCGTTGACATCCATTTACTGCTGGAGATGGGCATATACCCGAATATGCACCCAAAAATGGGAAGATAACTGGGTCTTTGGGTAAATACCCAGTTATCTACCCAATTTTGGGTGCATATTCGGGTATGTGCCCATCTCGCAAAGACCTCTTCGTGTTCACGCCACATCTCTCGACCCTGCGCCACACGCAACCACTGTTTCTTATGAGATTTTTTTTGTAAGAAAGTGGGACTCTTTGTCTTTGTGAGGACTACTTTGTGAGGATTTCGTCACTCTGACTGCTTCTGTTTAATCTTGCCGTAGATATATCCGAAGAAGTCGTAGGCAAAATCTTAGATAACAACTGAGTCTTCTCCTGCCATGTTAGGCGCTTTGTCAAGTCTGAACTCCTCTGACCTTGTTATTCAAGAGTGAAACTATAAAAAGATTTTACATTTTACAACTATGTATTATTTTAACAAAAATGTTTTATGGTTGAAGCCATAAAGTTTATAATGACTTTGTAGATACCTACGTGGTCATACTATGCTCAGGTGATGTGCTAATAAACATTACAATACCCACTGGTAACAAGTGTAACCAGATAGTTTGAATTATTCCACTATTTAATAATGGAAGCAACAAAAAAGCACAATAGGCGGATAATAATATGTTAGGACATCACGCTCTATTATTTAGACTAAAAGTCGACTCTTGTGTTTTCATAAAGGCCTTTTAATGTGCCTGCTAAACAAAAAGCGCCGGTTAATACGTGCTTCGTTGATAAACATAGCAATATAATTACTTCTACAGAGTTTGTCTAATCATCCACACCTACTGCACATCTCTCTTACGAAGGAAGAAATGGCCGTGAAATGAGACCCACGACAAATATTTTTATCACGCTACTAGAAAACACGATAAAAAGTTTGTCGCTGTCTTGCTGCCAGAAGGCTAAGCACGCGGGTCATTTTGCCTACTCTCAACTGTCACCTTAGCCACTTTGTACTACTGAGGTGAAAGTTAACAGTGGCTAAGGTGACAGTTGAGAGTAGGCAAAATGGCCCGCGTGCTAAGCCTACAGGGCTGATATTTGAGGGATGATCCAATACTTCCTTTGGCCTTCAATCCATCTCACTCAATCTCACCCACAGAGCACCCACGAGCTGGCACTCCTCGCGGCTGGCAGCACAGTCGACATGGTCACGCGGATAGTGACCGGAGAAGTGCAGAACGGGGCTGCGTTTGTTCGCCCGCCGGGACACCACGCGATGAAGGCGGAACCTTGTGGATACTGCTTCTATAACAACGTTGCGTTGGCTGCCAAACACGCTTTGGACAAACTAGGGCTGTCGAGGTAAAGTACATTTTATACTGTCCAGAATAAAGATCTGGTCACGCGGATAGTGACCGGTAAAGTGCACGATGAAGGTAGAACCTTGTAGATACTGCTTCTATAACAACGTTTCGTTGGCTACCAAACAGGCTTTGGACAAACTAGGGCTGTAGAGGTAAAGTACATTTTATACTGTCCAGAATAAAGATCTGGTCACGCGGATAGTGACCGGTAAAGTGCAGAATAGAGACGCGTTTGTCCGCCCGCCGGGACACCACGCGATGAAGGCTGAACCTTGTGGATACTGCTTCTATAACAACGTTGCGTTGGCTGCCAAACACGCTTTGGACAAACTAGGGCTGTCGAGGTAAAGTACACTTTATACTGTCCAGAATAAAGATCTGGTCACGCGGATAGTGACCGGTAAAGTGCATGATGCAGGTAGAACCTTGTGGATACTGCTTCTATAACAACGTTTCGTTGGCTACCAAACAGGCTTTGGACAAACTAGGGCTATCGAAGTAAATTACACTATACTGTCTAGAATAAAGATCTGATCACGCGGATAGTGACCGGTAAAGTGCAGAATAGAGACATGTTTGTCCGCCCACCGGGACATCACGCGATGAAGGCGGAACCTTGTGGATGCTGCTTCTATAACAACGTTGCGTTGGCTGCCAAACACGCTTTGGACAAACTAGGGCTGTCGAGGTAAAGTACATTTTATAATGTCTAGAATAAAAGTCTGGTCATGCGGATAGTGACCGGTAAATTGCATAATAGACACGCGTTTGTCCGCCAACCGGGACACCACGCGATGAAGGCAGAACCTTGTGGATACTGCCTATAACTACGTTGCTTTGGCTGCCAAACATGCATGGGACAAGCAGGGGTTGATAAGGTAAACTAGACATAAGAATGTCTATAATAAAAGTCTGGTCATGCGGATAGTGATACGAACCAGCGTTTGTCCTGAGCCTGCTTCTTCATCAACGTCGTTTTTAGCACGAAATAAGCTGTCTCTCTAGTTGAAATACACTTTATCAACCCTAGAAATACAGATCGATTTTTCTACAAAAATGTTTCGCAACTTGTCTTGTTTGTTTTTCAGAATCCTTATAGTGGACTGGGACGTTCACCACGGTCAGGCAACGCAACAGATGTTTTATGACGACCCACGGTAAGTATTCTCAACACTCTTGTTATCCTGATGTCAAGAGAGTAAGTCAGATTTGCGTAAGAATATACAGTCTACTATATTCAGCTTTGAATCGCCTGTACGCCCAGTATAAGCTACTTCATGCTCAACATTGGTTTTAACTACATCCAGAGGTATAGTTCTCGCCAAACATTAGCCGCCATACATTGAAAACCTGCGCAATGCGTAGCGCGGCAACTTCAGAGCGGACTAGATGTTCGGCGAGAACTTAGTACTTAGAATTTAGAAATAGTTGGAAGAGCGCTGGTACTGTTAGCAAGGGCGTCGCCAAGGGGGGGCAGCTGCCCCTCCCTGCCCCCCCCTAGAGATTCTAAAAAAGTTGCCAAATATAATGCAACCAAAGTCCTAAGTCTTTTAGTTAATTTGCTTGAAGTTCAAGCCTTGAACAATCATTCCCGTACGTCGAAACTCGAATGAATTCACCAATTCCACTCCTAATATTCCGTACGCTCAACTACGCTCTGGCTGTAGATGTAAGGCTCGTAGTACAAGTGAAAAGCTTCATGTGCTGTCGACTTTACCTACAATTCATACCTACTTTTCTCATTCATAGAGAATGAGAAAAGTATGAATTGTAGTAGGTAAAGTCAACTTGCCCCCCCCTGCGCCATCGGCCGGCGACGCCCTTGACTGTTAGCCAGAGATTGCAGGTTCAAGTGTTATTCAAACTATCGTCCCTGAGTCGGGTGTCACTGACCAAAACAACACCTTGTATAAGTATTTTAGAAACAAAGAAGATAAGAATGGGATGGAACCTTGTCGACGTCAATCGAAAATATATTCTTTATTTCACTTTGACAAGGTTGCTTCGACGCGAGTTTGCTTACCGCGCGCGTCTCAGTTCCAAAAGATCCCATTCTCATCCCGCGCGGATTATGCCAAAGTTTTTTAAACTGGCTTACTACATTTACCCCTTCCCAACCCCTTCCAGTGTCCTCTACTTCTCAATCCACCGCTACGAGCACGGGGCCTTCTGGCCGAACTTGCGGCAGTCAAACTTTATCTACGTGGGTTGCGGCGCGGGCGCCGGTCGCACCTGCAACGTACCTCTGAACAAGACAGGAATGGGGGATGGAGACTACCTGGCTATCTGGCACCAACTACTGCTGCCTATGGCTAATGAGGTAACCAGCTTTCTCCTCCTTACAAGTCGAGACTCTTTCCTCAAGGGTGAGACCGCGTTAGATAGAAAAAGAAACGTTCTGGTTAAAAAAGAGTTGGATAAACTGCATCCAATCAATAATTATTTAGTAAGTTTGACAGTTAATGTACATTTTAATCTGTGGAATGTGGGAAATTTGGTGCAGAAACATGATGTCAGACGTTACTCAATAAGTGGGGATTGAGAAACGTAGATAAGCAAGAGCCAAACCAGACCCAGATGGAGAGCCCCCAAAGGGTTGTAGCGCCAGAGGAAACCAACTATGGAAGTTAAGAAGTGAGTGAGTGAATGAATGAACGAATGAGTGAGTAAGTCGGTCCCAACCTGCGACAGTGAAACTTTAACTACGTGGGCTGCGGCGCGGGCGCCGGCCGCACATGCAACGTACCTCTGAACAAGACAGGAATGGGGGATGGAGACTACCTGGCTATCTGGCACCAACTACTGCTGCCTATGGCTAATGAGGTAAGAGCCTCTGTCATTCTTTCTTCCAATTTGTAATGGACCTCTTTCATGTCGAGACTTTTTCCCCGAGATTGAGGCCGCGATAGAAAAAGAAACGTCGTCGCTAAAAAAGCCGTGGATTGACAGCATTGAAGAATATCATACAAAGATGGGCAAATACACTAACTATTCTCCAATTACCGGTTATTTAATAAGTTGTCAGACCTTACTGAATAACTGGAGATTGATTGAGTAATGACGAGAGTCAATGGCCAGAGCCGGATGGAAAACTATTTGTGGAGGAGGCAGATCCTTAAAGGGTTGTAGCGCCAAAGGTTAGAAGGAAGTAAGTGAATGAGTAAAGCAGGTTTTCTAGCGATATGTTTTATCAAAATCGGTTCAGCCGTTTATGAAATATGCTTATTTGAAGCTAAAATGTTGACGGTATTTCAATTAAGTACAGTCAGTCACACGCTAGGATACCCCTTTTCGTTCGATTTGCGCCCTTTTGTCGCGCGCGGTAAGAGCTACCATGGGGTATCTGTAGCCGACCCTACCTATAAATGTTTTTAACCCTCTATTTTCCCACTACAGTTCCAACCACAACTGATCATCGTCTCTGCGGGCTATGACGCGGCGGTCGGCTGTCCCGAGGTAACGCATCCCTTTCTAACTCGCCACTACAGCTCTCTCTGTCTCTCTCTTGCAGTTCTCGCCTCAACTGGTGATAGTTTCCGCTGGGTACGATGGCGCGTTGGGCGATGAAAAGGTTGGTACGGTGGACCGCTTTCGTTCGATTTTCACGCTTATGTCAAGGGCGCTAAGGGCTAATGACGGGTAGCTGCACGTGCTGTCCACTGTACCATTGTTTTTTTTTCTGTGTGCCTACACGGCGGGAGTTGTGTTCATTAACATTTCTAACCGGCGTTGTGTGTATTTTTAATCCCCGAGATAAAAAGAGGGCTGTTATAAGTTGACTGCTATGTGTGTCTGTCTGTGTGCCTGTGTCTGTCTGTCTGTGTGCCTGTGTCTGTCTGTCTATGTGTCCGTCTGTATTTCTGTCTGTCTGTCTGTCTGCATGTCTGTCTGTCTGCATTTCTGTATGTCTGTCTGTCTGTCTGTATGTCTGTCTGTCTGTCTGTCTGTCTATGTGTCTGTCTGTGTGTCTGTGTATCTGTCTGTCTGTGTGTCTGTCTTAGCAGCAATCGAAATCATGACGGAAAGACGATGGCCTAACAAAAAGTAACCCACCTCGTCCCATCTTCCAGGGCGAAATGGAAGTGACTCCCGCGTGCTACTCCGTGCTCCTCCACCAGCTGATGTCGGTCTGTCCGTCCGTGTGCGTGGTGCTGGAGGGGGGGTACTGTCTCCCGTCACTAGCTGAGGGCGCTGCGCTGACCCTGCGCACGCTGCTGGGACACTGTCCGCCGCCGCTGCAGGCTTTGAGTCAGCCGAGTGATTCGTGAGTATAATCCGTGCGGAATCAGAATGGGATTATACCTTTTGGAACTGAATCGAAAATGACAGTTCTCGCGTAGCGTCAGTAAAAAAAAATAAGTTCTACGTTCTATCATAGGGTTATGAAATTGGAAATACACAAAAATGTTTAATGTTTGTAATCTAAAAGGATTCAATGTTATTGCATTAATTAAATAAAACGTGATAAAACTCGAGCAGACACTCACGCGCACAGAAAACACAAGCAAGTTTCGACGCGAGTTTGCCATAGACAACTAGAGTTTGCCGAAATGCTGTCGCTACAAGACCGCGAGCTTCTCAGTTCCAAAAGGTATTATCCCATTCTGATCCCGCACGGATTATACACTTGCTTACACAACCTGTTCAAACTAGAAGACGACCAGTTCAAACTAGATTTACAACCAGTTCAAACTAGATTTATAACCAGTTCATACTATATTTACAACCAGTTCAAACTAGATTTACAACCAGTTCAAACTAGATTTACAACCAGTTCAAACTAGATTTACAACCAGTTCAAACTAGATTTACAACCAGTCCCAACTGGTTTTACAATGCCGTCAAAAGCTATACTGAGCGTTTTGGGAGAATCTAAGTTGGATATTTGTCCATCTCGTTTTGGAATTGGATTTACTGCCGGTTTCTGAATTTTGAAATTCGCTAAGCAAATGGGTAAGTATCGTCCTGCATGTAAGGTAAGTATGTAAGTATGTCTCTGCAGATTTCTCACAAAAGAGCGTGACAGAACGATAGTAAAGTATTTGCTTAGCAAAATTCTCAATTCAGAAACCGGGCCTTACACTGTCAATGGCGCCACCATTTCTCAGCACCAGTTTCATCAAAGTTCTTTCTTCTGTGAATGAAATAATAAAAATAAAACACGCGCCATCTTGTAAAATCTGTCCTTTCCGCCATTTTTTTTTCATGTATTATTTTCTGTTTTTGATTGAGTATTTGTTTTGTTACAGAGTCCGCGAATCGATCCTCAACTGCATATACGCGCACAGAACCTACTGGAGCTGCTTCAAGTACCAGCCTCTCTACTCTCTCGATCCCACCGTTATAAGCCTGTGCGAGAGCGAGACGGAGAAGCATACCGTCCTAGTCAAGTGGGAGGGAGACGAGCATAGGCCTGACACCTTCGCCACGAGGGATTGCTACCCGGTGCAGGATAATAGGACGAGGGAAGCCATCGCGAAGAAGTTGAACCATTTGAGATTAGGTGAGTACAAGAGACGAAATACTGCCGATTTTTTAATTGAGAAAGTAATTAAGCAAATACGTAAGTATCATTCTGTCTCCGCAGACTTCTCACAAAAGAGCGTGACAGAACGATACTTAAGCATTTACTTAGTAAAATTCTCAATAAAAAAACCGGGCCTTTCGGTGAAAGCTTCAAAAGCGATATTTTCTTCAACAATATCGGATGTGCAGTGCTTACGAAAGTTAAGTTTTAAATTATCGGATCAGTTCTTTAGGTAGCCGTATACATAATACAAGGTGTTATTTTTTAGAGTGACACCCGACTCAGGGTGATTATTTACACGATTCTGAAGCAAAGGAAAAAATCTGAAAAAAACCCAAAAATTATTAAACGAGCGAGCGAAGCGAGGAATTTTACTCAGCAGAAAAAAAAACTTATTTATTCAAGCGTTACTAAAACTATCACCTCTGAGTCTGGTGTAACCAAAACAACACCCTGTATACAGTTACCGTGCACTATTCTCGTGATATTCAATCGCGTATTTTTGTATTTTGTAAACGGTGTCACTTACAATCAACCATGTACTTTATATCCAGTGGGTAAAGTCGATTTCTTGTTCACAGTAACGAATCTAACGATACCAAAACACGCCGTCTGCTACGTCTACGACCAGGCCATGTTGAAACACAAAAACATTGTCGAACCGTGAGTACAAAACCATGTTCACATACACACACACCCTCTCATCCTCTTTCACACACACACACACACACACCCTCACCCTCTCACACACACAGAGAGGACACTCACACACGTCTATCCCTTATAATTGTTAAAATTACCTATGTAAGATAAGATAAGATAAAATATTCTTTATTGTACACCAAGAAACATATACAGACAGGAAAAAAGTTACTTAACTAAAAAAAGGTACAATTGGCGGCCTTATTGCTTACAGCAATTTCTTCCAGGCAACCACTGATGGAGACAAAATGCTAGGGAGTTGAGTGACGGGTAGTTGGTGCAATCATGAATATAAACTACGTAAAAGTAATCATAAACATACATAGATCATACATAAATACAAAAAAAATACACATACATAAACATATTTTAAATTCAAAGCGAGAAGGACTATTATGAAATTTATATACCTAAATATTAATAAAGGAGGAACATACAATCTAGATATTAGAATAATAAAATTATAGAGACAGATAATACGATTTCAATTTTCTTTTGAAAATGTGTAGAGAAAATTTTAAATTGATTAAACTCACTTTATTAACTAACCTACCGTGGGAATTGGCGCTGGATTCTGTAACAAAAACCTAGTACAACAACGGATGCTAACCTTACTTATTCATGCTGTCACATTAAATTGGTACAAAATTGTAAACAAAATTCGAACTTATATGGTAAATAAATTCTGTGGCGTGGTGCTAGAAGGGCCAAAGTCAGATTTTGCCGTAAATTAGCTTTTGATGCTAAAGTATTAAAAAATGTATACATTTATTTTTGTCATCAAAAGCTGATTTTGGGCAAAATCTTGACTTTGGCCCTTTTAGCACCAGGCCACAGAATTATTCTTACAATGGGACAACGTAACCACTGTTATAAGTCTAATCATAGCGCTCAATTTCCAGTGGCCACGTAATCATAGCGCTCAATTTCAAGTGGCCACGTAATCATAGCGCTCAATTTCAAGTGGCCACGTAATCATAGCGCTCAATTTCCAGTGGCCACCTAATCGTAGCGCTCAAATTCCAGTGGCCACGTAATCGTAGCGCTCAATTTCCAGTGGCCACGTAATCATAGCGCTACGTAATCATAACGCTCAATTTCCAGTGGCCACGTAATCGAAGCGCTCAATTTCCAGTGGCCACGTAATCATAGCGCTCAATTTCCAGTGGCCACGTAATCGTAGCGCTCATTTTCCAGTGGCCACGTAATCATAGCGCTACGTAATCATAGCGCTCAATTTCCAATGGCCACGAATCGTAGCGCTCAATTTCCAGTGGCCACGAATCGTAGCGCTCAATTTCCAGTGGCCACGTAATCATAGCGCTCAATTTCCAGTGGCCACGTCGAATGTCCGGAGCGCATAATGCGGATCCACGAGCGACATCGCGACTACGGTCTACTTTCGCGAGTGTTACAACTGAACGCGAGGCGAGCTACCGACGAGGAGATACTAGCTGTTCACACCAAGAAACACCTAGACAGGTGAGATGGGACTTTATTTCCTTAGCCATAAGACTCATAAGGTTTTGGTTTCAGTTCGTTCTTCAATTGTAGACTGAAAAAAAATAACATGCTATGAACTATTTTAGGATTTTTCTCTTGAAAAAGTGAGGCATTAGTTATAAGACGCATAAGGTTTTTGTTTCAGTTCGTTCTTCCCTTAAAGGCTGAAAAAAGAAACATACAATGAAATATTTTATGTATGTTCTCTTGAAAAAGTGAGATAAGACACGTATCGTTTTTTTTTTTCAGTTAGTTCTTTCATTATAGGCTGAGAAAATAAACATGCAGTGAACTATTTTAAGATTGTTCTCTTGAAAAAGTGAGGTATTAGTCATAAGCAGTGATCGAATAATCGGATGCATATTTACCTAAAGTTATTTTTTTGGCTCAGAAATTATGGAAGCGGCTTCTTAAAACATATTTTTTAAATATAAATCCCCGGATTTCAGAAAATTCGGGAATGCAAAACTAATCGCATACGTAGCATGGAGACGACTTATTTAGCGTGTAAGTTTTTACGATCGATACAAAAGTGCATTCCATATTAGCAAACACCTGAACGCAAGTATCTGTATTCACCCGACTTAATTCTATAACCAAAACACTGTAAGTCTTTGACGCTCCGGTCGGCAACAACGCGTTCTATAGCCGTATAAGTAAATCGTGCTTAAAAATTACCTTAAAGTGTTTCCAGCAGCCATAACCTTGTGATATTGTGTAAAAAGTGCAAACAAACACAAATTGATAAACAGAAAGCTACTAAGTATCGTATAAAAGAGATTATTTGCAATAAAAAACCCTAGCATTAATTTCCAACGGACGGTAAACTCGAGTCAGTGTTCACACAAAGGATATCGCCTGCAAGCTACTCTCACGGTTCGCGCAACGATTTAAGGTCGATTACCGCGTGGGGTGGCGGGCGGCCTGTAGGTGAATCACACATTTCGCCGCGTTCGCTACCAAAGATTAACGACCAAAGAAGCGACACACAAGGACTTCGACGTGTTGGTTGTCTCTGAGAGGAAAAATAAAAGATCATTGAAGCCAAAATGTTATGCGGTACGTGCAATGAGGAAATACTTGGTGCCGATGGTGGAGACGTTGGATGCTCAACCTGTCCAGTCAGAAACCATTTATCGTGTTTGGAGTTATCGCGCGACGACCACCGTATAATAAGAACAAACAGTAAGCATTTCGTCTGTCCTACGTGCAAAGCGAGGAGTCGCGTGATCAGAAATGACTCAACCCCAGCTCGCCAGTCCAATATAATTGCTAGCACTGGCACCGGACCAAACCAGCCAAGCGTGACCCAGGTACCTATGCCGGATTTAAAATCAGAAGCGCTTAGTACCTTTACAAGCAGCCTTGATCAGTGGCGCACGGCATTTGAGGCCATGAAGAAGGATATGATTATGTTCACCGAATCGCTAAACTCCACCACACAAGATATTACTCAGTTTCGACAGGAATTAACTGATGTAAAGGCTCAACTAGTGGAGCTAGACCAGTATAAATCAGAAGTGAAAAGCCTCCGCGCAGAGGTGGCACAGCTACGTCTAGAGTGCTCGGAGGGAGAACAACGTCGACTCCGTAAGGACGTGGAGGTCACGGGAGTGAGCGAGAGTAATGGAGAAAGTTTGATGCAGATAGTTAACGTGATCTCAACAAAGCTAGGTATAGAGTTGGACCCGCGTGACGTAGATGACGTCAGACGCGTCGGCAAGCGAGGCGGCGGTATCGGCGGCATAGAGCGCCCGCGACCAGTAATAGTGACCTTTACTCGCCGTGCACCTCGCGACCAGATGCTACGCGCAGCACGCGTCCGCCGTGGACTCACAACCGAAGCTCTTGAGATGCCGGGAAAATCTTGCCGCATTTTCCTAAACGAGCACCTTACAAAGGAAAATCGGATCCTCTTTAGCAAAGCCCGCTCACTTGGAGCCAAACAAAACTTCAAGTTCGTGTGGATCTCCAACGGACAGATTTTGATGCGACGCTCCGAGAACAGCCAGCCAATTCGCGTTACGACGGAGTCAGTTCTGAATAAAATAGCAAAAATACCTAATGAGATGGATCTGTCATCCACAACTCTAAATGAGGTGAAAGAGAGCTCCTGATGATCGTGACAATTTTCAACTGCAGCTATGTTCACTAATTCAAGAATGCTCACTAAAGACGTCTGTGAAAGATTTTGGTTTAGCAAATTATGTATTTTTTCAGTTATTAATTTCATTTCACAGAGAATCAACACATAAAAACGAACACAAACCTCACATCCAAGCCACAATACAACAGATTACACACACACTTACTAAACAGCACTTACATAATACACGCATGACAATATATCCTGTCTGGCTTTGGCTGCCTTATACACTCATTCCATCATATCATCCCCTCAAAATATACAAACTATCCAACTACCCTTTATTAGCGCCACCACATTACCCAGAACAAAGTAAATATAATCTGCTGTATATAAAACAAAGCAATGGTTAAACAGGGAAGGAATGGTTCAAAGATAGGTCTACGTTTGGGTTTCATTAATGTAAGGTCATTGAACACAGGGCGCGACGAGTTTCTTGTTACAGTACAAAACCATAAGCCAGATATACTCGCGCTTAATGAAACCTGGACCAGAGAGGGCGAGGAAAGATTTGCACCAAAAATTCCCGGTTACGTTTTAAAACATACACCAAGACCAACTGGAAGAAAGGGAGGCGGTGTTGGTTTCTATGTTAGACGTGGGCTACGTGTACGCATTCGTCCTCACCCCGACTCTGAACTCGAACAAATGTGGTTAGAATTAACTCTGCCGGGAATTAAGGTGGCGATAGGGACAGCATATAGGCCTGAAGAGATAAAGTTGGAAGAGGCTATAAATGCACTCGGAGACTCTACAAGCTCCTTTGCTTATTGTCATGTTGTCTGTATTTTATCGGATTTAAATGTAAATCTACTGAACCCTCAACATAGGTCAGCTAAACAATTATTGCAATTTTTTGAGCAACAAAATTTAAAACAAGTTGTCACAGTACCAACCAGAATAACAACCACTACGGAATCCCTGATAGATTTGGTAATAACTGACTCTCCCCTAAAATGTAAAAACACAAGTGTATATCACAATCCTACCCTAAGTGATCATGCCCTGGTGATTGCAGATTTTAACATCAAAAAACCTAAAGAAACGCCCAGGTTCATTAAAACAAGATTGCTCGGCAGTATAGATGAAGAAATATTTCAAAGAGATCTCAATACTTTACCGTGGAGCAATGTAGCAACAGCTAGAGATGTAAACGAAATGGTGCTAATATTTAACGGTCTTATCATAGATCTCTTTGATAGGCACGCACCAGTCCGGCGCGTTCGTATCAAAGAGAAGCCGCATCCGTGGGTGACGGATGTCATAAAAATAATGATGGCCAAGCGGGACGAAGCACTAAAGATGGCACATAAGTCAAAGTCTGAGTCATCGGTCAGATATTACAAAGACCTCAAAAATTTTGTCACCCTCAGTTTAAAAAGAGAGAGGACCGCATATTTTGACCACTACGTGAACTCGAATATGCAACGGCCAAATGTCATGTGGAAGCACTTGAAAGAAGTCTCAGCATTCGGTAGCTCAAGCACACCAAGCATCCCGGAACATCTAAATAAAGCGAATGACATAAATGACTTTTTCCTCAACATACCTGGATCCTCAACTGTGGATAAAGAAACTTTAAACTTTTTTAACAATAATAAATTTACAAAAGGACCGGTATTTGAAATAGCTAAATGTAACGATGAGCAGGTCTATAAAATAATCAAAGAAATCCAAACTAACGCCAGTGGTCATGATCAAATAAATATAAAAATGATCCGTATGACTCTCTCGGTGACTTTGCCAATAATTACCAATATTATAAATCAATCTGTATCTTCAAATACCTTCCCTGACTCATGGAAATTAGCGAAAATCCGGCCTATTCCAAAAAGTAATACCATCGAGGAACTAAAGGATCTAAGGCCAATTAGTATACTACCTGTAATGTCCAAAATTATTGAGAGGATAGTGACTACCCAATTTACTAAATACCTGGAGACAAACAAAATGTTGCCCGAAGTGCAGTCAGGTTTCAGAAGTGGACACGGAACAACTACTGCACTGACAGAAGTGACCGATGACGCGCTGGCGGCAGCGGACCAGGGAAGAGGGACGGCACTAGTCTTGCTAGATTTCTCACGCGCATTTGACTGCCTCAATCCTGAACTGCTTTTGGCCAAACTGTCATACTACGGTGTATCGAAAGAAACTTGCCACTGGTTTCTCTCGTACCTAAGTCAGAGACGCCACACAGTGGTCGATTTGTACGATTTAGGCGGCCAAAAGTCCATTTCTCAAAGTTAACTTATAACAAAACTAATTGATTCCCGGAAAAATAGACACCCCGACTGCCCAAACCCCACCCCTCCCCAGTTCCTAGAACTGCGTGCGCGCCCCCACAGGTAGTCGGAACTTGATCGTCGCGCAAGCTGTACGCGTTCGTTCTCGACACTCTTAGCGCAACCGATATTCTAAAGTGAATATTTCATTGGATATTATTCAGTTACAAGTGAAAGTGATGGAAGTCGAAAATTCAGGTAAGCTCCTTCAAATATAATTTAAATTAAGATAAGGAATATCAATATTTAGTGCAGTTACAACGTATCAAAGATCGCCCTTTTTCATAGAAAATATTATCATTTTTTTATTTTCAATAGTAAAAATGTTGTACTTCCGAGACCGTCCGAGTTAAATTCCTTATGGTTTCTAATAGTATAGCTCTTTGAGCAGATAACCACAAAAAAAATAGCCACCACCTTTGACCACTTCGCGAGAAAAATAATAATTCATTAACTTAGGCAGAAAGTGAGAAAAATTCCTTTTTTGTTTCTTTTGCGTTAAAATTCCTTTTCGTTGTTCTAGGTTCATCAAGTTACTCGGGCATGGAGGTAGTAACTCGCAGATATCTTTTTGATAAGATGATTGAGGAAAACTCTCCATCAATAAACGACAAATTGGAATACTTACAAAATTATTTGTTAGTGTCTTACGGGGACTCCGACGAAGACAAAAAGTATATAAATCATAAATTTTCATATTTTAAAACAGAAATAAAAAAGAGATGGTCCAAAGCACGCAACACGCTAGAAAATTTTCTTATAAGCAATGATGCATGGTTAGCAGGAACGTTCGAGATGCCCATAAAAACGCATAATAAGTCAGGACGACCTAGCAAAACATTCAGTGAATGTAGTGAAAGAACTAAAAGGAGAAAAACAGAAGAAGTTCGCTCCTCTGTGGGCAAAGAAGTGATAGTTCACGCAGCGCAAGTAATTTTACAAAAAGAAGGAAAAAGAAACGCCTCGCAAGTCCTAAAAGATATTACAAATTCGCCTGCAGCCGCAAACGAATGTAAAAAAAGACATTCCAAATCAAAGGCACAAGATCCCCTTACGCCTCGGGAGGCACTGCGAATGTGCGTGGACGCTGATTTGACACGAAGTCAATATGAAATTGTGCGAGCAACCAACAGAAGCTTTTACCCGTGCTACGAATTAGTGTTGAAGGCTAAACAGGAATGTTACCCACCCAAAGAGACGCTACGAGTGACCGCTTCCTGTGCTGAAAGTGATCTACAATCTTTGTTAGATCACACCGTCACGCGATTATCAATTTTCCTCGAAGAAGTACTAATGACTCTTACAGAAACTGAGAGAAATTCCTTGCAGATTATCTGCAAATGGGGTTGTGATGGTTCACAACAAGCTCAATACAAACAAAAGTTAATGAATGACGCCGACTCGGATGCAAATATATTTTTGAGCTCATTCGTGCCTCTACAAATTGTTTGCGGCGACGACAAAACAAAAATGGTTTGGCAAAACCCGACTCCTTCTTCACCACGATATTGCCGCCCGATACGATTCAGATTTATAAAAGAGTCTACAGACATTACAAAAGATGAAATAAATTACGTTCGGGACAGTGTGAAGTCCCTAAAAGCCACGGAATTGGAACTGAATGGGCAAAAATTCTCGGTTAGCCACAGTCTTAAAATGACCATGGTGGACGGCAAAGTTTGCAATGCGGCGACTGACACCAAATCAACGAGTAGATGCTACATATGCGGAGCCACTTCAAAAAACTTTAATGACTTAAGTAAAAAAAACGAAATTCACCCAGAATCGCTTGAATTTGGCCTATCAACTTTACATGCCAGAATTCGATTATTCGAGAGTATTTTACATTTAGCTTATAAATTGCCCGTTGGGAAATACCGTGAAAAAAGAACCAAAGCAGAAAAGATGCTAGAACAACAAAAAAAAAAAAGAGATTCAGCAAAGATTCAGAGAAGAAGTAGGTATCTTGGTAGATATGCCAAAATGTAATTTTGGTAACACAAATGACGGCAATACTAGTAGAAGATTTTTTGAAAACCCACATCTGGCTGCTGAAATAACGGGAATAGACTTTAATTTTATTTATAGAATTAAAGTTATTTTGGAAGCCATATCAAGCGGTCACAAAATAGATGTCCCGAAATTTGATGAATACGCCATGGAGACAGCAAAACTGTATGTAGAGTTATATGGTTGGCATTCTATGACTCCTACCATGCATACAATTTTGGTACATGGTGGAAAAGTTATAGAAAATTCTCTAGTGCCTATTGGTCAACTTTCGGAGGAAGCTGCAGAAGCTCGTAATAAGCACTTTCGCTCATACCGTCTAAACTTTGCTCTAAAGTTTTCACGCGAAGACTGTAACCTTGATATTTATCACAGGTTACTCTTGACATCAGATCCACTCATCAGTTCAATGAGAAAAAAAAAGAAGATCCGATCAAAACCATTTTTGCAGGAAACTTTGGAGCTTTTGCTTCCTGCAGAGCCAAATACAAAAGGCACTTGTGATAAATGCATGGAAAGTGACGGTGAGGAAGAATTGTCTTTTAAAGAGTAACATAACAATTTGTATGTTAAACTTTCATAAAATATTGTCTTATTGTTTATGATTCGGTACCTAACATTGTAAGTAACATTTAGTATAATAATGTGGTAATAACTGTTGACCATTTAATTTTAGTGTATACTGTATTTTTTTGTCATCCATATTTTATTTTCAATTTAAATAGGCATGCAGACTGTAGAGAATAAACATTTTTTTTTATGTACGGCCGTCTTTTACTTAACAAATTGTGATAATTCTTAACCCAAATATCAAAAACTACTAAGCCGATTTCGATAATTCAAATGAACTCAAAATATATATTTTACACCAAAGGGAGATTTAAAGAAAATTTAAAAACATTGGCGCTATTTACAAAAATATTTTCACAGAAATGTTTTTTTGTATAGAAAAATACGCTTTCAATGAAACGAATAGGGATAAACATATATATTCACTCTAAAATACCAGATTAGCATTTGTTGTCGTATTTATTACTGAAATAAAGCATAAAATAGTTTTGGCCGCCTAAATCGTACAAATCGACCACTGTGCGCCAATATGTAGTAACCGAAAATGAGAAGGGTGAAGAATCGTTTTCAACGAAAAGTTTGGTTACTCGTGGAACCCCTCAAGGGTCTATTATCAGCCCTCTGCTTTTTATTGTGTTTACTTCTGATTTGCCGTCAAAACTTAAACAGTGTAAGGTCCATCTATATGCAGATGACACACAATTATACCTCTCGTTTGACCCAAAAGATACGGAACAGGCAATAAAATCTATAAATGAAGATCTCACTTCGATATTTGAGTGGTCAAGAAAGAATAACCTCGTACTGAACCCAAAAAAGTCCAAGTTTTTATTAATGGGAACCGTCGGCCAACGGGAAAAAATTCTGAGGAACCATCCGCAAATAATGATTGGTGGAGAGCAAATAGAGAGAGTTAAAGTGGTTAAAAATTTAGGTTTGACGATGGACAGTGATTTACGTTATATCGAGCACATAAATAGTAAAATAAAAAACTCATTTTACAGGTTAAAGGTCTTGTACGGGATAAGGAATTTTCTCTCGGAAAAGGTAAGAAGTATCTTGGTCGAGTCCCTAGTACTATCCCTGTTTAACTATTGCGATGTTGTATACGGGCCTAGACTACTCGAAAAGACTTCTAAGGCTATACAGCGAGTACAAAACGCATGCACAAGGTTTTGTTATACTGTCCCTAAACGGTCTAGAATCACGCCATATCTAAACGAAAAGAAGATACTGAAAATGAAATTTAGGAGAAAACTTCACTTGGCAAGTACGGTGCACAAAGTTGTTTATACCATGAGGCCTGAATACCTTTTTAATAAATTTAAGTGGGCAAAAAACCAACACAGCAAAGGCACAAGATCCAAAACGCAAAATAAAATGTACACACAAAAGCATAATACAGCCGGATACAAAGGTAGCTTCCGATATTCCGCATCCAAAATATGGAATGATTTGCCTCCGCCCTTAAAATTGAAAATGACCCAAATTTCATTTAAAAAAATATATCGTCTGGTACTTTTAAGTGAGCAATTAAGCGAATAATTTTGCACTATTTATGTTTATATTAATTATATATTAATTATTTAATCTATTTAATTTAAATACAACTATTCCTTTGCGGATACAGAGACTGTCCACGCGAAACACATACGTACACATACACACACACACACACCCTCATACACCCTCATCACACTCACACTCATAAATAAAATCTTTCAGATGACTGCCTCTGTGCAGTGTGTACTAAAAAGGCACTAGATAATTTAAAACAACCACCAACAATTTTTATGATTATGTAGCGAGGTCTAGGTTTAAGGTTTTAGTTATAGTTAGTCTTAGAAAGGTGAGTGCTGAAAAACAGCGTCGTCAAGAAGCGTGTACCTAGTACACGAAACTCTGACGGCACATGCTGAGCACGCCACCTTTTACCTCTTACACAAGTTAAGTTTAATAATGTAAATAGCCATTAAGTATTCACAAATTTGTTAACTTTTTTATGTGCATTGAGGTAATAAATGTCTTTTATCTTTATCTTTATCTTATCTATCTGTATTCGTCGATTCCGGAATCCCGGGATTTTTTCGATACAAAAGTGCATTCCATAACAGCCTCAGATTATTCGATCACTGGTCATAAGACACATAAGGATTTTTTTTCAGTTCGTTCATCCATTATAGGCTGGAAAAATAAACATGCAAAGAACTATTTTAGGATTGTTCTCTTGAAAAAGTGAGGCATGTTGAGTTGCGTGATCAATTTTAAAGATGGCAGCCAGTCTTGGTCCTTCCAAAATGATTCACTAACTACGTGTCAAATCCCCAATAAAAATACTTTTCCCCGAAGGGGTAAGCTAAGGCACTGACTCATTGCGTTGATCGATTGTTTCAGGCTCAAAGATCTGGCATCGATGAAGCTTCGTGAACTAAACAACCAAAAGGAAGAATTCGATTCCGTCTACTTCCATCCGGACTCGCTAGAAAGCGCCACCGTCGCCGCCGGCTGCGTCTTGCAGGTAAATGTGAACCTTGTGCAACACGTCGTAAATTATAATATCAAAACTAATCTATTGACATAATCCAATATAGTTTTGAGTGTAGTGAACATGTCATTGTCAACTTTTATTAGTACGCAGCTTAAATACTTTGTAAGTGCAGCGTACGGTTTCGAATGCCACTTCTCAAAACTCAACCCTATTTCCACAGACAGCCGACATAGTTTCGATCTACTTTCCTATGGTTCATAATACCACTCAAAACCCAACCTTATCCACGCAGGCAATAGACTGATCCAACCTATTAACACCTGGCAAAAAACCCTGGACACAACCCATATAATATCAGCTATCCTGAGCCACTCAAAACACAACCTTATCTCTGCAACCTGTAGAATCAGTCCTAACCAACACCGCCGGCATCAGCGTATGCGTCATCCGTCCGCCGTACAGCTAGCTATCCTGTGCCACTCGAAACCCGACCTTATCCCCGCAAGCAATAGACGCAGTTCTGACCAACACCGCTGGCAGCGGCCTACAGTCATTCGTCCGCAATACAGATAGCTATCCTGTACCTCTCAAAACCCGACCTTATCTCCGCAGGCAGTAGCCGCAGTGCTGACCAACACCGCCCGCAGCGGCGTAAGCCTCATCCGTCTGCAATACAGATAGCTATCCTGTGCCTCTCAAAACCCGACCTTATCCCCGCAGGCAGTAGACGCAATTCTGACCAACGCCGCCGGCAGTGGCGTTAAGGGTGGACGATAGCAAGGTGGCGGGAAATTCAAAATGTTCACAGACTTTTACATTTTGTAGCTAAACTGAACTATTTTTGTTCAGCGATTTTTCGTTCGCGAGAATAAAACCATATTCTTTTCATTATTGTAAACAACAGAACAACAATAATTCTGCCGATTATGTGTTCTGGTCTACGAAGCAGTGGTACTGCCCAAAAAACTTGTCGTAGACCAGAACTCATAATCGGCTGAATTATTGTTGTTCTGTTGTTGACAATAATGAAAAGAATACGGTTTTATTCTCGCGAACGAAAAATCGCTGAACAAAAATAGCTCAGTTTAGCTACAAAATGTAAAAAACTGTGAAAATTTTGAATTTCCCGCCGCACTACTATCTTCTAGCCTTAATAAATCCTGTGCCACTCAAAACCCAACCTTATCCCTACAGGCAGTAGACGCAGTCCTCACCAACACCGCCGGCAGCGGCGTCTGCGTGATCCGTCCGCCGGGCCACCACGCCGACGATGAAATACCCAGCGGTTTCTGCCTCATCAACAACGCGGCGACGGCTGCCAAGTATGCGGTGCAAAACCACGGCCTTAAGAGGGTGTTGCTGTTGGACTGGGATGTCCACCATGGGAATGGCACGCAGAGGATCACTTATGGAGATAATACGGTACGTTTCTAGGCTCTAAGCTTTCTTTGAGAGTATTAATGCTTGAACATAGCGGTTTCTGCCTCATCAACAACGCAGCGACGGCTGCCAAGTATGCGGGCTACAACCACGGCCTTAAGAGGGTGTTGCTGTTGGACTGGGATGATCACCACGGGAATGGCACACAGAGGATCACTTATGGAGATAATACGGTACGTTTCTAGGCTCTAAGCTTTCTTTGAGAGTATTAATGCTTGAACATAGCGGTTTCTGCCTCATCAACAACGCAGCGACGGCTGCCAAGTATGAGGTCTACAACCACGGCCTTAAGAGGGTGTTGCTGTTGGACTGGGATGTCCACCATGGGAATGGCACACAGAGAATCACTTATGGTGATAATACGATACGTTTTAAGGCGAAACAGAGCTCTTTATCTTATTTTAAAACAGCTGTATATCGATTGGGATATAATATCATCCATCGTGAGAAGCTAATGTTTCAAACAACGTTTTAAGACATTGTCACCACGCCGACGATGAAGGTCAATGAAAACAATATTTACAAAATACTTGTCTCCCGCCACAGCGTTCACATTTTATTAATTTAAAAATCAACGGAACATTGGTGGTGATCCCTATCACCGGGTGCTATTACCCTGTAAAAAGAGTTCGGATCTTTTGTAACACCTTGTGTGGTATGATCTTCACTCAAATCAAAGCCCTATGCCCTTTACAATACAGATACTGTACGTGTCGATCCACCGGTACGACCACGGCTCGTTCTTCCCGCACTCGACCGACGCCGACCACGACAGGGTTGGGGAGGGGCGGGGGAGGGGATTCAACGTCAACATTCCGTGGAATAAGGTAAGTCTTGCCTACTTTTAGCACCGGCTCATTGTTTCGTTATAGGAGACGGCACGCAAAGAAGAAGATGGTACTTTTAGCACCCTTCAATATCTATTGCAATCCCTGTCAAAAGATAGTAGTGTGGCGGGAAATTCAAAATGTTCACAGTTTTTTACATTTTGTAGCTAAACTGAGCTATTTTTGTTCAGCGATTTTTCGTTCGCGAGAATATAACCGTATTCTTTTCATTATTGTAAACAACAGAACAACAATAATTCAGCCGATTATGTGTTCTTGTCTACGACAAGTTTTTTGGGCACTACCACTGCTTCGTAGACCAGAACACATAATCGGCTGAATTATTGTTGTTCTGTTGTTTACAATAATGAAAAGAATACGGTTTTATTCTCGCGAACGAAAAATCGCTGAACAAAAATTGTTCAGTTTAGCTACAAAATGTAAAAGTCTGTGAAAATTTTGAATTTCCCGCCACGTTGCTATCGTCTACCCTTAAGATCAAGGATCCCGTTCCGCCATCGATTGGCGCCATCTTGATTTATGGGTCAAAGTAGCGAGGCGGGAAAGCCCAAATTTTAACAGTTTTTTCAATGTTGTGGCTAAACTGTATTGTATTGCTGCAGCACACATATGATAATATATAAATACAGGGTGTTAAAAGACCGCCAACAAAGCGGGAAACTACGTATTGTCCTCATCATAAGGAACATTTTTGCCCAGGAACTATGCCTGGGAAATCAACGGTTTCCGAGATAATGAGGTTCAAAGTCGGACTTTTCAAAACTTTTTTTTTGCAGAAATGTATTCAGTATCTAATTCTTAACATATCGTGTCAAGAAGCCATATCAAAATTATGAATATTTATTACAAAAAACGACGTTATAATTGCAACCCGCAATGTATTCTAAACATCGGCACTTCAAGCTAGTTAAGTAACATAAACTTATACCTACGCTTGCGCAATATGACTTCTGTGCGTTTCACATCCATTGCGTGATAAAATATTTTTCAAAATTATAACCTAAAAAACCAAAATCATTTCCCAGCAATAATTTATCGAAATAGTACATTACTGCCGCGGTCTTTAATGGGTGCGTTTCTGGCACGCTTTTGATGGCCGCCAGAGCGCAGCGTAGCGCAGCTCAAGGCCTTCACAGCGTGGTCAGCATTGCAGCCCTTGATGGACAAGCTGGAATGAAGGCCGAGACCGAAGGTCGAGGCCTTTATAGCGCGGACAGCAAGGGCTGCAATGATGACCAAGCTTAACGGCCGAGAGCGTAGCTAAGCTAAGCTCGAGGCCGTCATAGCGTGGCCAGAAGCGCACTCATTGCAGACCTAGGCTTGTATAGTGCTTTACTCAAACAATGCGAGTAATTTAAATAGAACCAGCTTACCTTTTGTCTTAGTTTAATTTCTGTTGATTTTTCATTCCGCAAACTTTTCGTAGATAAACTTGTATTTTTCCTTTGACTTCGGTGGCAATAGGTACCTTTAAATATCTTATTTCGCTTCCTTTTTATGTTCGGCGTTGTTAAACACATTGAATCGGAGGATTCGTTGCTTGAAGAGTTCACTTTTATTTACAACAAAAACAGCACGCTCAGAAAAAATCACTTCGAACAACGCGCGAAGCGGCGAAAACAATATGGCCGCGCTTTTTTTTCTATGCAATTTGTAGACTGCCAGCACCTAAACAGCCAAATTCTGAATAAATACTTTTTGTGCCTGACTTTTGAGTTCTATTTTTGGAACAAAACTCGACATTAATGGATTTTCATACAGTTTTTCTGGCCGCAAAACACGACATTAATGAAATTCCATACAACTTTTCTGGCGCCTAATCAAAGTAGCCCGCAAGTCCTCCTTTGCTCAAAGAAGGTTGTCGAATTAATGACCACATTGCGAGCTTTTTTGAGTAAAAGTACTTTTCATCTCCCATGCTCGGAAAGTTTGCTGTTACTAGCAACTTACAACCGTGTAAAACCCGAATTTAACCAATCTGCATTTTTGTGCACTTCGAAATTTAAACGCCCTTGTTCTGCACGCCCCATGATGTAGAAAAAGAAAAAACACTGGCCGTTTCACTAGATGCCATATAATTTCATAAAAGCTTCAGAAAGAAGAGCCTCGTTTAGACGCGACTCTCCACGACAGTGCCCATTTTCTATACAAAACTGTGAATGCAAATGAGGCATAGACATCTAAAGTCATGGAATAGAACATTCAGAAACGCGGTTTCTTCTTACAGTCTTTTTAATATTTTGTACACTATATTTATTTTTAATTACAGTACATTAAAAAAATGCTCCGCTTCTGTTTTATCAATTAGATAATTATGGGTTGGTTTGTTAAATACATTTTTTCAACCGATATAATTGAATTTACTTTTTAACTCTAGAAATTTTAAATTTTTATGGTAAAAGTTCAGAATGCACCCGGAAAAAAAAACATTCTTTTAATTTTCATTATTTTTGTGTCTGGATAAATAAACTTCAGGAAATTATTAATAAAACGAATGGTTTTAATACCAAAGAAGCTAAAAACTTTAGTGCGGCAGCCGTAACTACAGTAAATTATGCTTTTAAAAGGAACTTATTTGACTCACCTGTTTTGACTGTAAGTAGTTGTCTATTTTGTTTGTCCCGCTTGGCTAACAAAGTGATTTCCTCGCTGCTGTGAGATGAAAAGTTTTGTGTTTCGCACGAATGCAATATTATTTGCGTCTCGTGCTTCTGAATACCTCGCTACGCTCAGGTTTCTTTTTTTGAACCACTCGCTACGCTCGTGGCTCAATTTTAGAAACCTTCGCTAGCTCGGTTTTCAATACAAGCACTCGCCGCAAACAATAATTTTGCATTCTTGCATAACAAATAACTATTGTTTTGGTGTCTAGTATGTGTGGCTTTCGGGTCTGTTGGCGGTCTTTTAACACCCTGTATAAGTACCTACCTACTTTTAATGTCTAAACTGTGTCATGTAACTATTCTACTTAATAGTTTTTTAGTTCATAAGGTTCTAATAATTGTATTATGTGTGTGTGTGATTGCAGTAACAAATAAATGCTTTTTACTTTACTTACTTTTAAACTGAGAAATTTTTGCTCAGCGATTTTTGTTTCACGACAATAAAATGCACGGTATGCAAGAGGTTGCGGGTTCAAATCCTGTCCTGAGCGAAATTTTAAACCAAAAAGTTCCCTAGCACGGGGTTAGAAAATACAAAAAGCCATAAAATTCTATTATTTTTATTATTCTAAACAACAGAAAAACATCATTCAAACGTCAATATGAAAGAGATTATATCATACTTACACTAGAATAAGCTACCATTATAACTAAAACTATGGATTCCTCCGAAATTAAAAGTTTTGTAATTCAATTACAATTTATCTAGAAGTTACTAAAACCAGTTAACTTTTGAGACGACCTATAACCCCACTGGTGGCAGAATGAACAAGTTTCGGTTAGGTTGACGTCGCTGGCACCATGAGAAGGTCGCTCTGCCAGTCAAGGGGCTAAGATCTAAATCGTGCCAAGTCTACCCTATCTACCCTAATATTATAAGGTCCACTTGCGCCAACCAGGGTTAGCCAGTTAACTCTGAGTTAACGTCAAAAATTGTATGGTTTCAAGTTAACTCAGAGTTAGTTGTCTAACCCTGAGTGACGCAAGTCCGCCTAAAGAGGAAAAGTTTGTAAGTACGTAGGTTTGTAGGGGGTAATCCCCAAAACTACTCTTCCGATTTTAATAATTATTTCACTAATGGGAAGCTACGTTATCGCTGAGTGCTATGGGCTATTTTTATTGTGATAACGGGAAAAAAAACTAAGCCTGCGCGGACACCGAACTAAATCCCATAGAATCCGCATTACGTATAAAATCACAATAAAAACTTGTCCCCACAGAAACAAAAGATATCAGCAATAGAACAAAACGAAACATCATTTCGACCATACGTCTAATATTCGAATGTCAACCTTATTGCATTAGTGTACAGTTTTACTTTAATTGCATGGACTACGAGCAATTAAGCTCCCAAAGACAATTTGGGCATCTATTTTTCCAGACACATTTCAGAGTTCTATGTTGTATCTAGTTTTATCCTTGATCGAAGTGCGCGGACGAAGTCGCGGGCAAAAGCTAGTCACCAATAAAATGACCCATACCCTTCCAGCGCGGCATGGGCGACACCGAGTACCTGGCTGCGTTCACGCAAGTGGTTCTGCCCATCGCATACGAGTACAACCCGGAGCTCGTCATCGTGTCGGCAGGGTTCGACGCGTGCGTCGGCGACCCCTTGGGAGGTAATCTAAGGCTCAATTCACACTGGCGCAGAGTCGAAGCGAAGCGAAGCGACGCCCCGTTGACGCGCGTACTCGAGTGACCCTTGCAGGCGAAGACGCGCGCGAGTCGAAGCGAAGCGAAAAACGTTCGCTTCGCTTCGACTCTGCGCCAGTGTGAACTGAGCCTAAGGCCTAAGGCCCTTGCATCTACGTAATAAGATGATTTATACAGCGTCCAGTTGGACCTCCACTCACACTAAATGGGTGAAGAGACCACCCGGCGCTGCAGTGACTGGGACATTGTTTTAGATGAAGTAGGGTTGCCCAGCACCTATACCAACCTGACAGCTTAGTCGGCCTAGCTAGCCTTTGGGAGGTAAACCATTGGGACATGATCTTTATTACACAGGCTATAGATATCGTCTCACAGCGCGTCACTTCACTGCATTGATGCGTTTGGTGAGTCTTATCACAGGCGGTTATGTGCGAGTATTGAGTGGTCGTTGTGTCGCGTTGGGATGTCCCCTTTGGAGGTACAAAACCACGCTGCATACTATTTTTTAAGTGGCCAAGATGTTTTAGGTTCGGTCAGGCTACATAATTACTTTTTTGGAAAAACGTTAAAGTCACAAATCTCAATGGGACCTAAGTCCAGGAACATAGGAGGTTATATTTCACTGGGACACCAACTAAATTTATACAGCTCTATGAGAAGTTACTCACCTGGTGTCCTGGCACAACTGCTGTATACATTTTGTTGGTAGCGTCGACTGGTTGCGCCGCCATGGTGTCCCAGTGAAATATAGCCCTTAGGGTCAAGGGTTACTAACACCTCACTTCACTCTTCTTTCCAGGTTGCAAGGTGACCCCAGAATGTTACGGGCGCATGACGCACCTACTGCGCGGCTTGGCCGGCGGCAAGGTGATCCTCTGTCTAGAGGGGGGCTACAACGTCACCTCTATATCCTACTCCATGACCATGTGCACCAAAGCGTTACTGGGCGACCCAATCCACAGATACCACGACGAAGAAGTCAAGTGCAACGCCTCAGCCATCGAAACCATAAACGACGTCATCAAAACACAAAAGAGACACTGGAAAAGTTTGAGGTTTCAAGTCGCGCTGCCTCTAACAAACATCCTCGAAGACCCCGCACCCAGTAGAGGGCTGACGATCACTGACGATCACACGATATGCGACTCTGAACACTCTTTGAGCTCTACAAATACGTCAAAGAGCGCGAGTTTACTCGACGGCTCCTTGGAGAACGGACTAGCCAACTTAACGATAGAGAAACCTGTTTGCAGAGATGGTTTACACTGCGGCACGGACGACGAAGACGAAGATAAGAAGCCCAGAGACCTGACTGGTGTTGAATCGACAATTAGTCAGCCTGGCAGCTCCAAGCTCGAAGCTCAAGGGTCTAGTAACCAAAATAGTGGAGAAAAGAAAACCCTAGTGGATTTCCTAGCAGAGAACATGCAAGCCATGGTAAATGAGGAGATGTATGCGGTGATTCCGCTGCCCTGGTGCCCCCATGTGGACGGTCTGTCTGAGATACCCAGTGAGGTGAAGTTCGAGCAAGGGGTGAAGTGTGTGGACTGTGAACATACGGAGGAGAACTGGGTCTGCTTGAGCTGCTATGTGGTGAGTAGAAAATACTGGAAATAATTTTTGCTCGACAATGACGACCTTTGGCGATTTTTTGCGTTGAGCGTATAATGCCTCATACGCTCAGGTTTCCTCACGATGTTTTCCTTCACAGTCAGGGAGTGGTATTGCTACTACAAATTCACAAAATGTACGTAACTCAAACTCTCTGAGAGAAGGCCTTTGCCCAGCTAGTGTGAGACATGTACAATTGTACAGTCTAAATAAAAAAAATAAAAAAATTACGACCTTGCTTATATAAATGTTATCACAACAGCCAAACTCAAAGTTTAAGGGGCCTACATAAAGGGCCTACATAATGCATTTCTAACACTCCCTACTTCGCATACGTAAAACCATTAGATCGAAGGCGTAGTTTACACCAAGAATTTTGGTTAAATCAAGAGAACAGTCAAAATACCTGCGTTTGCTAAAAGCACCTACTACGAGGTCCCACTATGTGAGGGTGTGTATCTGTGTGTCTGTCTGTGGCACTGTAGTAGCTCTTAAACGGGTCACCCGATCGGGATGCGGTTTTATTTGAAAGCAAATTTTCTAGCGAGTTTTTTAGATGCGTTTTATCACAAATGGTTTAGACGTTTATAAGATATGCTAATTTGAAGGTAAAATGGCTAAAATTATTTAATAGCAATGAATTAACGAAAAAAGTAGTTGTATCTGGTACTGGATCGTCACTCAGCAATTATTATGATGTTGTTTGTGATCCTTCCTGATCAGAAGGTTGGACGTTCTGCTATACAGACCATCTGATAGTTGGACGTTTTATTACATGAACATTACAGCTCATTGGACGTTTCGAGCTGTTGGACATTTAACTACATAACCTTCTGATCTGCGCCTCTATTATGTAAAATTCCACTCAACCTCCGAGCGTCAAAACACTCCAAAATAGCCCTTATTGAAATGAACAATCTATTTTTTGACATTTAAAAACCGGTGTTTTTACGGTGGATATTTTAGATAATACAGGGGCAGGAGCCATTATGATGAATGTTGAGGCGCTGGGCATAGTGAATTAGCCCGCGCGCAAAGAAAAATGCACAAAATCGATTCCTGTATCGAATACACTAAAAAAAACGAAAATGTTCACATATCAAACCCTAGCATTAGTTGAGACCTATCTAACACAGCCAGTTTCATGTTGATATCCATAAGAGATTGCAAGATATTTTGCTTGAAAAAAAGTGCGCCGCCTATTTTTTTTTAAGCAAAATATCTTCATAACGTTTATGAATGTCAACATGAAACTGTCTGTTTTAGATAGGTCTCACCTAATTCTAGGGTTTGATATGTGAACATTTTCAATTTGTTTAGTGTATTTGATACAGGAATCGATTTTATGCATTTTTCTCTGCGCGCGGGCTATTCACTATACCCAGCGCCTTAACGAAAAAAGTAGTTGTATCTGGCACTGGATCGTCACTCAGCAATTATTATGTCAACAGGCTGATGATGATTATGATCCTTCCTGATCAGAAGGTTGGACGTTCTGATATACAGACCATCTGATAGTTGGACGTTTTGTTACATAGACATTACTGCTCATTGGACGTTTCGAGCTGTTGGACATTTAACTACATAGACCTTCTGATCTGCGCCTCTATTATGTAAAAATTCCACTCAACCTCCAAGCGTCAAAACACTCGAAAATAGCCCTTATTGAAATGAACAATCTATTTTGACATTTAAAAACCGGTCTTTTTACGGTGGATATTTTAGATAATACAGGGGCAGGAGCCATTATGATGAATGTTGAGGCGCTGGGCATAGTGAATTAGCCCGCGCGCAAAGACAAATGCACAAAATCGATTCCTGTATCAAATACACAAAAAAAATCGAAAATGTTCACATATCAAACCCTAGAATTAGTTGAGACCTATCGAACACAGCCAGTTTCATGTTGATATCCATAACAGATTGCAAGATATTTTGCTTGAAAAAATGTGCGCCGCCTATTTTTTTTCAAGCATAATATCTTCAAAACGTTTTTGAATGTCAACACGAAACTGGCTGTTTTAGATAGGTCTCACCTAATTCTAGGGTTTGATATAGTGTATTTGATACAGGACTCGATTTTGTGCATTTTTCTTGGCGCGCGGGCTATTAACAATGCACCGCGCCTTAACCAAGCTATTTGTTTCGCAGACGGCGTGCGCCCGCGACGTGAACGCACACATGCAACAGCACTATCGCGCGACTGCTCACCCTCTCGTGCTCTCGCTCTCGGACCTCTCTGTCTGGTGCAACGAATGCGACGCCTATATCGACCACGAGCGTCTCTACCAGGCTAAGAACAACGCGCACAAGTGCAAGTTTGGTGAAGACATGCCGTGGTGTTATAGGAGCGATACGTTGGAAATGCACTAGTTATTGGTGCACCGCAGTATGCTTAGCATGGTCGTTTTGACACTCTCTCTAACTCGAGTGACAGACTTGTCATGTATATTGTGCGAGAATGGCAGGCGGGACTCGACATGGCAATAGATTAGGGTCATGTCGAGCAAAAAGTAGTTATTTCCATTTTAATAAAAATGTTGTATTTTTGTCTCCATCGCCATGTTGGCGTAGAGCCAACTCGAGCCCGAACGACAAGTTGACAGTTTTGCATAGCGAAGGGCCTATCTCGGGCTTACCATGCTGCCCGTACTGGACCCACTTGCCAATGACCCGTTTTCAACTGACAGTTAAAAGCTGATTTTAAAATGCTCGCTAGATGGCGCAGAAAATACGGCTACATAACGGCAATCAAATAACGTTTTTTCCCACAGATTCACAGATTAAAAAGTACTAATACTAAAGATACACAAACACCACAGATAAGAATCAGGCTTGCCATGTTCAATCGGTAAAAATGCCATGTCTAGAGATGGGCGGCGTGGAAAGTTTCCGCCGGAAACTTTCCGGAAAGTTTCCAAAATGGGAAGATATCCGGGAAGATTCCCAAAATGGGTATTTATGTGGGTAGAAACGTTTTTCATTGCAGTTATTGAACAAAATGAATCCTTCTACAGTTGTGTGCACTTATAAACAATAGACTGCCTATAATTTTTACAATTCTTGTGCAAAACAGGCGTACTTTCGATTTTATGTGATGATTTCTTTAACTTCGCCGAAAATCGGAAATAAAATACGAATTCTTCACGAATTCTTCATGAATTCTTCAATAATTCATAATCACAAGACTCATTACATCAAAATTATTTGAATTGCTACTAACTAGAACATAAATTATACAAGGTGGCAACATGGAACTCTTTTTTTTGGGCTGATTCTCAAAGTGCCGTTCAAACAAAAACGTTTTTACATTCCATTGGAGTACATAACCGTTGCTGGCCAGTGATCGATCGGAATTTTTACTGGTAAAATCGCGTCACGACAATAGACTGCAAATATTTTTTACAATTGTAAATTTTCTAAAACATCTTAAATGAGATGGATATTGTTTGTATGGACTAAATTGTCGCTGTTATCTAAGCTATTAGGCAAAAAAAAAAGAGATCTATGGTGCCACCTTGAATAATTATTTATAATTCATGTTATAGTTATTTAGTCAAATCATTTTCACATTGTAAGTAAATTTTTCAACGTTTTGGCGATTTTAAAGAAATCGTCACAAAGAAATCAAAAGTCCGCCTGTTTTACAAAAGAATTGTAAAAAATATTGGCAGTCTATTGCACACAATTGTAAGAGGATTCATTTTGTTCAATAAAAACATTGAAAAACGTTTCTGAATTTTCGTGTTTCTTTCCAAAATTGGTTGATTGATGGGTTGATTACAGTTATTATTTTCACAATTATCTTGTAAAACAGGCGAAATTTCGGTTTCTTTGTGATGATTTCTTTAACTTCGCCGAAAATTGGAAATAACATACGAATTCTTTATGAATTCTTCAAAAATTCATAATCACAAGACTTATTACCTCCTACTTGCTACTAACGAGAACTTTATTATTAATAATTATACAAGGTGGCACCATGGATCTCTTTTTTTTGGGCTGCTTTTCAAAGTGCTACCGAACAAAAACTTTTTTACATTCCGTTAGAGTGTAATTATAATCGTTAAAACACTATTTCATTTTATTTAGCATATGACATTACGTATTACATTGTGTAGAACAACTATGAGAACTATCTACCTACATGATTATAATTCAGCTTCTGGTAAAATCAAGATATTACAAAATGTAAGGTCAGCAAACTCAAGTGAACTGGTGTGAGGTGTGAATGTGAACTTTGAATGTGAACATGAATTGTAACAAAGTAAAATATTAATATTATTTTGGTAGCATTAGTTCCTCAACTCTGGCGTTCTACAGTCGTACATCTATGGTTCGGTATGGTTTCTCAACATTTGTGCGTAAATGAACTTCGAATGTACGAAACCCTCTCCAAGTTCAACTTGCACTTCTCCGGATTTTTTAAAGCTCCTATACTTACCTACTCAGTATTTTGTTTTGAGAAGTTAAGTTAAAGACGCGATTTTACAAGTTTATGCAAAAAATTCCGATCGATTACTGGCCAGCTATTGTTTAGATATGCACACCACTTTTCATTTTGTTTAATTTTATTAAAACAATGAAACCCGCATAAAAACCAATTTCGCTATTAAAAAAACCTTGTACCCCATAATTATGTTAAATAAAACAAAATGATTTTGTAACGGTTATGTACTCCAATGGAATGTAAAAACGTTTTTGTTTGAACGGCACTTTGAGAAACAGCCCAAAAAAAAGAGTTCCATGTTGCCACCTTGTATAATTTATGTTCTAGTTAGTAGCAATTCAAATAATTTTGATGTAATAAGTCTTGTGATTATGAATTATTGAAGAATTCTTCAATAATTCATAATTATTGAAGAATTAAAGAATTCTTCATGAATTCTTTAATTCTTCAATAATTATTTTTGAAGAATTCATAAAGAATACGTATGTTATTTCCAATTTTCGGCAAAGTTAAAGAAATCATCACAAGGAAACCGAAATTTCGCCTGTTTTACAAGATAATTGTGAAAATTATTGGCTTTCTATTGTTTATAAGTTCACATAACTGTAATCAACCCATCAATCAACCAATTTTGGAAAGAAACACGAAAATGCAGAAACGTTTTTCAATGTTTTTATTGAACAAAATGAATCCTCTTACAATTGTGTGCAATAGACTGCCAATATTTTTTACAATTCTTTTGTAAAAACAGGCGGACTTTTGATTTATTTGTGACGATTGCTTTAAAATCGCCAAAACATTGAAAAATTTACTTACAATGTGAAAATGATTTGACAGCGAGTCAAATCATTTTCACATTGTAAGTAAATAACTATAACATGAATTATAAATAATTATAAAGGTGGCACCATAGATCTCTTTTTTTTTTGCCTAATAGCTTAGATAACAGCGACAATTTAGTCCATACAAACAATATCCATCTCATTTAAGATGTTTTAGAAAATTTACAATTGTAAAAAATATTTGCAGTCTATTGTCGTGACGCGATTTTACCAGTTTATGCAAAAAATTCCGATCGATTACTGGCCAGCAACGGTTATGTACTCCAACGGAATGTAAAAATGTTTTTGTTTGGACGGGACTTTGAGAATCAGCCCAAAAAAAAGAGTTCCATGTTGCCACCTTGTATAATTTATGTTCTAGTTAGTAGCAATTCAAATAATTTTGATGTAATAAGTCTTGTGATTATGAATTATTGAAGAATTCATGAAGAATTCGTGAAGAATTCGTATTTTATTTCCGATTTTCGGCGAAGTTAAAGAAATCATCACATAAAATCGAAAGTACGCCTGTTTTGCACAAGAATTGTAAAAATTATAGGCAGTCTATTGTTTATAAGTGCACACAACTGTAAAAGGATTCATTTTGTTCAATAACTGCAATGAAAAACGTTTCTACCCACATAAATACCCATTTTGGGAATCTTCCCGGAAACTTTCCGCGTTTCTTCCCAAAATGGGTTGATTCCCGGGAAGAATCCCATCTCTAGCCATGTCATATATTTGCAATTTTTATTCTTGAAAGCAAAAACATAAATGGTTTTGGATAAATATAGAATAGGTAGGATACTGACATCAACTACGTGATGCGATAAAATTTGCAAGCAATGAATTGTGTTTCTGGTTATGATTATTAGAGTTTACGGTAATTTGTCGTACCGTTGGCAACACTGATGAAATTTCAACTGACTGCCGTTATAGTGCCGTATTATGGGCGCTACCAGTAAAGTAAAAAAGAACTACGTTTTTTTTTCTGAAAACGGGCCATTGAAACGGTTATTTACTAAAGGTAATAAGTCAAATCTTCTAATTTGACAGTATGATTAAAAAACTGTGTACATAAAAAAATTGTTTAACGACTCTAAAATATTTTGTATTACCAATGTAATATACTGTAATATGCACAGTTCTATCAATGATTGAGCTTGTTATGTGCCATTTTGAATAAAATCTAGCCATCTAGAGTTGATTGACTTATTCCCTTTGGTAATTAACCGATTCAATTTTAAATAAGGCCGCAAATGAGCCGTTTTGAAAGATCCAATTCAAAGCAGGGGCCTTAGCCTTTAACGCAATGGTGCCAAAATGGGCTCTCAGTAGACGGCTTCAATTACGATTTATTAATCCTGTCGGTCCTTTTAATGTTTTTGTAGTATAGCAAATAATATTCTGAATCTAATTCTAGAGGATTAGTTCTCTGGTTATAGGAGAAAAACGAGGAAACCCCGGTTTTGTCCGTCTGCTGGGACGCCATCCACACGCCATTGCGTTACAGGCTAAGGCCCCTGTTCGTAGATGGCGTTTACAGTCGTGGCCATGACCATAGAAGAACCGAAATACGGCTGTCAAATCCTAATTCTGGTTCTTCTATGGCCACGCCTGTGGCGCCATATTTGAAATGAAAATTCTTTGTGAATTTGTGCTGAAAACGGCGGTTTTTTCAAGCGTGCACGCTGAGCTGAACATATAGACTTGTATTGAGGTGACTATAACAACGTTTATAGCATTTCAATGCAACGCTTGAACGCTCCGCTACACGCGTCGCTATATCTGAGTTTACAGCCATAGTCTGTTGTAGCGTAAACTACATCATCGTTCTTCAAATTATGTTAAACAAGGGCCAAGCCAATCATCACCAATGCGCGCCAGTATGGAGTCGCCCGCCAACATACACAAATAAATCCCCGTGTACACACTGGCGTTGGCCTCTTTTGGCTCATGTTGGGCCAATGTGTAGAGGGGTCGTTACGTCTACCTGTTTCAACTATGTATGGTGGTTGATTTCTCTTTGATCTCTTATAAACAACGATTTTCTTGTGCTTTTAGTAGCACAACTGCGTAAATTATGAATTACATACGGTACTTGATGTGATGAAACATCAAATTCAAGCTGAGTTCGCTATTTGGCTAAATTTCTAATTAATTTGTTTGAGAACTTGACATATTATACACTCAGAACCAAACTATGTATGCTCAACGTGTAAAAATATTTGGAAATGTATTGTAATGACAATAAAACATCGAGATGTAGAAGAAATTGGAAAATATGTATTTTTATATAAGTACTAAGCAAGACTAACTGCCGATTTCTGAAATGAGAAATTCACTAAGCAAATGCCTAAGTATCTTTCTAGATACTTAAGTATTTACTTAGAGAAATTCTCAATTCAGAAACCGGGCCTAAGAAAACTTATAATTATTTAGAAAAATTGTTGAATCCTATTTTAATAGTAATGTTATAATATTATAATGTAATGTGAAACGGATTATCATTATTAATTATTCTGAATTATGTTAAAGACATGGGTTCTTCATTCTTATAATATTTACTCAATGTAATAAAACACTGGATTTGCTTGTCTAACTTCAACAGCTATCACAATAAATTCCTTCTCCAAAGGCATCAAGACTTTATCTTGAGTGATCGAATTTGTATTTTTGATCACAAACGTTTTAACTTTAAAATGACCGCTCGTGTGAAACAACATGTTTAGATTTTCAAATTAAAGAAAATCGTGATCGGTGTTGAGGTTAGACCCCGTAATTTTGTAACAAGAATGAAATTATTTTTTCTATGAAAAATTACAGGAGTTTATAGCATCTACATCCTTGGTGAGCATCTCTCTCGGAGACTTTGTATATTATTATATTTTCAAGCCTTTCTGAGATGAAGGTCACTTTAGCGATTCGACACATCCTAATGGGTATATACACGTATAGGTTTTTGTTGTTAAAGTTGTATGTAAATATTAAAACGCATAATTATGTATAATGCTTGCGAGTTCCAGCTATAAATTATTTTTCTTACACTGTGCAGTGGGTATTTATAACATGCCATATATTTTTATTTACTGATTTAAACTTAGCATTAACTAACTTAAATTAATTTATTGGCTACACAAGCGTGTTACCATAGTTTTACTTTGAATAAGGTAATAGTTTAATTTTACATTTATTTTTAATGGCAGTAGGTTTTGCCAAGTTTGCTCACATCAATGTTATTTTACTAACCTACTAAACAATAATTAAACCACCCATAATACGTTAAATTATTGATGTTTTATTTTGTAGCACCTACCTAGTTCTTCAGCGCCTGTTCTACCCGTTTCTAACATACTCTACCTTTAGAAAAAGACGCTATGCTATCAAAATTTTTCTAGTCAATTTTGGTCAATGGACATTTGTGGACTTGTTATGATGGAGACACACCAATTCTATCTCTTCCTATGTGACTCAAATCTCTGTTACTAAACTGCACGTGATGGAACACCTAGTAAAAGTGGGGCAATACCACTAGTACCACCAGCAGTGGTACTGGCTAGTGTGTACAAATGGTCCGGAGGGGATCTTTTGTTTGGGGTAACGCATAGCACGCCCACCGACTTTACCGATGAAAGGATATACCTACGATATGGATTTTATGATTTCAAGAATGTATTTTGGACGGAAAAGAGGCCGCCAACATCAATCTCCGATCCCCCTACACATTGGCGATTGGGCCAATGTGTACTGGGGACTGAAAATAAAAAGTATTCTGTGTCGCCTGTCAGTTGTCAATTTTTGTTTGTGGTTGTTATAATCTGTGGCCACTGCCCCCTCTTTTCGTGTGGCTTTGTTGTTGAATTGTAAATATGAACAAATAATCAGCGCCTTATCTCATCGATAAGCCACGAGCGCGAAGATAACATGTTTTTGAAAACGAAGCTGTTGAAAGCGATCACATTCAGGAATCCAGTGAAACTCCCACTCAGTTATTGGTTACTAGTGATAATCCGATTTGTCCTCACACTTTTGCCGCAGATCGGCTACATTCACCCGGACGAGTTTTTTCAGAATGTAGAAGTTATCGCGGGTAAGACAATAGTTTCTTGCTAAGTTAGTTTTTTACAAAGTTGTAATACTTTCTTATAATCGGCCTGTCTTTTGCAGGTGATACCTTCTCTACGGATGTCTCGAGAACATGGGAGTTCAACCCAACTTTCCCCGTTAGGAATATATTCATCCCCAAAGTTATAATAGGGCCACCCTTACATCTTATTCGGTATTTAAATCCACTCGCAAGAAGTTACTTTGAAATAGACTTGAAGACCCCTTACTTTTTACTTGTTATGCCTAGACTATTCATATGTCTACTATCTTTTATCAACGACTATTGCTTGTATAAAATATGTGTAATCTATGGACAAAATTTTAGAAATCGACTGAAGATATTTGCCAGTTCCTATGTGGTCTTGGTTTATAGCTGTAGAAGCTTTTCAAACTCATTTGAAATGATATTTTTCTCTATCCTTCTTTACTTAGTAGCTGAGTGCATGTCCAAGTCTGACAAAGTTATTTATCATGATGAGTTTTTAAGAGAAAAATATGAGAAGGCTAGCACGCCTGTGGAGAAGGTGAAACTATTTAAGTTGCAAATGCATTTGCCTGTACATTCCCTGAACAAAGTTATTGTAATATCTACTCTAGTAGTCATAGGTATATTTAACAGGCCAACTTTTGTTGGCTTCGCATTCCCTCCAATATTTTTCTGGCTGCAGCGCGGCCTGGGTTCTAAAGTTGTTGGATTCAAAGATTTCCACTTTAGAATATTCAGCCTTATCTTCTGTGCAATACCGGCAGTTTTTTTCTTAGTTTTAGCAGACTCCATCTACTATGGGTATCTTACTTTAGCTGATGTGGAGTCCAAGAGTGTGACGTGGGACAACTGGGTAGTGACTCCATTGAACTTTCTGCGATACAACTCGAATATGAAGAACCTGACGAAGCATGGGCTGCATCCGAGGTGGTTGCATTTGGTTGTGAATGTTCCCCTACTCTTCAACGTACTTGGCGGTGTGGCGTTCGTTAGCTTGTTTACTTATTCCTACAGGTGAGATATTATAGTTTGTGTTATTGGTTAAACAATTTAATTGTATGTCCATTTAATTGAAATCTTTACTTATGTCCTTTTTACCTTATTCCAGGTTCATTCGTGGACATTACAGTAAACTGCCGCGAATACAAAGCATCACAGGCCTAATGCTGTTCTCTCTAGTCATTCCGGTGGCCGTACTCTCCATCTTCCCTCATCAAGAAGCCCGATTTATCATTCCAATACTTGTACCTCTAGTCTATTTATATGGAAACCATTTACATGCAAACGAAAGTGATGGACCAAAGACTAGGAAGTCTAAAACGGCATTCCTTTATCTATGGTATGTGTTAAACATTTTGTTAACAATATTTTTCGGCTTTGTCCATCAAGGCGGTATGTATCAATTTGCAAAAAACTTGCACTATGACATTAAGAGCAGCTATGGGCTACGCACATTGGTGATAACAACTCACAGTTATAGCATACCAAAGTTTCTGCTACAGCTAGATAGCACTTCCAAAATATGGACCGATAGAAACACAGGTCAGAAGTACATGTTAGAACCAACCACTTTTATTAGAAAGTATGGGTCAATGCCTACTAAGGACTTATTCCACGCCATAGACCATGGATTGACTGAATCTGAAATGCTCTTGCACACACGTAAAAAGAAGTACAGATTCTATGTTGTATCACCGTGTGCTCTGCATGAGCAGATACAAGATATGGCTCGTAACTACCATTACTTTGACTTGGTAGAAGAGAACTCTTACTATCCTCATTTTTGCTCTGAAGCTTTGCCAAAGTTCCCTAAAAGACATGACGAATACTGCATAGATAGAAATATAACGAATAGAAATGAATCTAAAGCCATAGATCTGAGTGTCATGGAGAGGATCTCATGTTTTATCAAAAGATTTTGTCTAAAAGTCTATAGAGTTAAAGCTTTAGATAGTAAGAAATTTAATTAAACCTTATTGTTTTTACCTCTTATCAAATAAAATCTACTTTTTTTTTACTATTTTCTACAGATGCATCAATTCTTTATTATATTTTGTAAATATTAGGTATCCTGTTTTAATGCTCAGTTCTAAATTTTATAAAAAATATTACATAATTATTATTGAATTGCTTTAATTAGTTTCTAAGTTTAATGTAAACCCTGTCAAATAAAAAATCTGGCTGCTTGCCCATCATGCCTATCGGAAAGCCTGCAAGAAATTTCGGTAATTATAATTAATTTAAAATAATAATCAGTGGATGTACGCTTTGCTAGGAATATAAGTAAATAAAAACTTGACTCAAGTTAGTAAGATTTTTGTAATTTGTGAGATTATAAAAAACACTGGCACTTCAATGCTTAAAAAGTTGGAAGGGAAATAAAGGATCTGATTGTGTAAGTCTGTTTCTTATTGGATTTATTAAAACAATAATAAATTCAAACAAGTGTTTGCTTGGCTAAGCCCATGCTATAATGCTTGACCTCAAGATGTATTTTTTTTGTAATTTGTGAGATTATAAAAACACGTGTAATTTAGTGCTTAAAAGGAAAATAAATTATCTGATTTATTAACTTCTGATTTTTACTAAGTAGGTACCTATCCAAACAATAAAAGGGGTCTGGCTGGCTTGATTTGTTAAAAAAAAACAAATTTGCATGCCTGTCTACCGTTGTCTTATCGCACCACTGCAAGAAAAAAAAAACAAATTAAGGGTAGACGATAGCAAAGTGGCGGGAAATTCAAAATTTTCACAGACTTTTACATTTTGTAGCTAAACTGAACTATTTTTGTTCAGCGATTTTTCGTTCGCGAGAATAAAACCGTATTCTTTTCATTATTGTAAACAACAGAACAACAAATAATTCAGCCGATTATGTGTTCTGGTCTACGAAGCAGTGGTAGTACCCAAAAAACTTGTCGTACACATACTAAGGCCTTTGCATCTACGTAATGAGATGATTTATACAGCGTCCAGTGGCACCTTCACTCACACTAGATAGGTGAAGAGACCACTCGGCGCTGCAGTGCCTGGGACATTGTTTTAGATGGAGTAGGCTTGCCCAGCACCTATACCATCCTGACAGCTTAGTCGACCAAGCCCACAGGAAAGACAGGAAACCCGCGGCTCAGTTGGCTAGAACACATAATCGGCTGAATTATTGTTGTTCTGTTGTTTACAATACTGAAAAGAATACGGTTTTATTCTCGCAAAAGAAAAATCGCTGAACAAAAATAGCTCAGTTTAGCTACAAAATGTAAAAAACTGTGAAAATTTTGAATTTCCCGCCACACTACTATCTTCCAGCCTTAAATTACGTTCCGACTTCAGTCTTTCCGTCCGTCTCATTCGTTGAGTTGAGAAAAGTTTTTTCTGTCTCTATCTCGCAAGACCATCCCCATATCTCTCTATCCTGCTGTCAACTGTCAGACTTTTGTTTCCTTTATTTGAGGTTACGGAATATCCGGAAAAACAAAGCCTAAAATACAGGCAAGTGCTCTAGTTTTTAACAAAAATGGACCTCCAAAGGGATTCTGTTAGAGCAACTATAAATATGTCGCTAAAAGTGATACGTCTATACGATTGGCTGATAGATTTATACGTATTAGTAAGTAATATTCTAGCCTAACCTACAACTTACGTCTATTCTTGCAATTTTCCAATTTCTTCTTTGTTTCCTAGGACTTTTTCGTCGATGACCATTGGAACAGACTATCGCAGTCATGGCGTGATTGTTTTCAACACATAGACCCCAGTGATTTGGGTAAAATACTGCATGGAATGTCGACTCAAAATGTCTTGCCCCTGTCCTTCATATCGCTCCTCAACTGTGTTAAAATGCTAAGTCTGCCTCGGAAAATTCAAAGCGTGAAAAGAGAACTTGATCAAAATAATTCGAAGCACACAGGAGAAGATTATACATGTGCAACACACCCTAGACTCAAAAACTTATTTCTGAAACATGTTAAGCTAAAAAAGAGGCACGAAATCAGTGTTATGGCCGATGTGGTCACCCATGTGGCTTTGAAGAGCAACTGTAAAGCTGTAATAGACTTTGGATCAGGGTTGGGGCATCTGGTGAGAGTGCTGGCATACAAAAATTACATCTACGCGGCTGGTATTGAGTGTCAAAATCAATTGACGGAGGAAGCTAGGTCTGTACTCTTGGACGTACGTATTATGATTTCTTTCACAAGCATTAAGAAGCACTCGTCAAGTTAACACTTCAAAATCTTCTTCTTAGATCCCTTTACTCCTCCGTGGAGTCTGAAGCCGACACAAGGGCTTTCCATTTATCTTTGTCCATGGTTAGGGAGGGCTAGCGGGCGATTTTGCAATCGCCCGATAAGCACTATTCCTAGGAATTATTTGAAAATGGAACAAATTTTGTACGGGCTATTATTGGTTGTAGAACTAACTAGGGCTTTAACTGAAGAAAAGATCAGGCCTGTTTAACTCTTACAAAAACTACCTCAAAATCTGTATAAAATAGCTTGTTTTCAGGAAACTCGATGGGGAACTGGAATATACAGCAAAGAAGTTTCTCACCGATACCACAATGTCCCGGCTCCAGAGACCAGTACACCTAAACCTGACCTTATCATCCAACAATCAGCTCCACCAACTCCCTCTACCAGACTCTATGACCAACTTTGGTCTCATAGGCTTACATCCTTGTGGGGATCTTGGGCCCCTGCTACTTAGAAACTTCGTTAACAACCCTCAGGTTAAATTCATCTGTGTAGTTGGTTGTTGCTACACAAAGTTGACGGAAGAGAAAGGGTACCCAATGAGCCAGTTTGTAGCGAGTTTGGAAAGTAAACTCTCCTTTGTTAGCAGGGAGATAGCATGCCATTCTTTTGACGTTTACTGTGAGAGATTGGTCAGTGGGAGTTACAGGTACTTGAAGGTAAGCAATAGTAACTTTAAACCTTATATTTTTATTACCATGTTGTTGATAGCCCCTACTGGTAATGGTAAAACAGGCTGTTTTCCGCAACTCGACGTCTCTACTTGCGCTTATTTTGCTCAAATTTTGCAGATACATGCATACAGGGCCGCTCTAGAAAGGATATTGATGGCGACTGATCCGCAGCTTAAACACGCTCCTGTGAGAAGCATCAAACATTCAGACGAGATGACTTTTCAAAGGTAATGCAGCCTCTTGTATGTATTTTACGACGCTCACTACTAGAATTAATTTATAACGACTAAATTAAATATCTAAAATACCCCCGACATTTTAGCTTCAAATTAGTATATCTGATAAACAGCTGAATTGATTTTTATAAAACATTTCTAAGAACACTCGCTAGAAAACCTGCTTTCAAATAATAATAAAAGCATCCAAATCTGTTCATCCGTTTAAGAGCTACGGTACGGTGCCACAGACAGACACACATAGTGGTCAAACTTATAACACCCCACTTTTTGGGTTGGGGGTTAAAAACTGAACATTATTTAACAAAGCGGCCGCTGCGCTGGTGAGCCAAAGGTCGCGGATTCTAATCCTGATTTGAGCTTTCCTAATACCTCAACCTTCCTTCAACCCATGTTTGATTCTCTGGAACACTTGCACCCGCAAAAGGAATGAGTACCTAACTTTACCTACTCTTTTTCGATGTAGAGTCGAGGTTTTTACCTAGGGTTAAGGAGCCCTGCCTAGCAGGCTCTATCCAGATATCCAAAACTTGAATAGAGTAAAAAATCTTGTCTCAACAGTTTCGTTCCTTTCACACGTTGGTCAGACAGTAGACAGTTTGGCCCCCTCCCTACTGTACTTTATGACCTCGGCCTTTGCATATCCTGTGCTAGAATAAGGATGGGGGTGACACAAAAGATCCCACTGGGTCCGAAGTGTCCCGGGCTGTAGATAAGCCCCGAATTCAGAAAATAAGACCCTAATATTTTCTTAGGTTTGCGCGAGCACTATTCATAATTTAAACACAATTTGTAACGGAATTACACTAGTTTTATTAACTTTTTACATTTTCCAACGTTTTGAGAAAGGCCCTGCAAAGGTCTCAAAACGTTGGAAAATGTAAAAAGTTAATAAAACGATTGTTTTTGAATTATAAATAAGACCTTCCTACTAAACAGTTTCCCAAACCATTCCAGATACGCCACGCTTGCGCTCGAGCGGGTAAACATCCCTGTACCCAGCACGCCGGCAGTCCTTGCCCGCGCTGAGCGGGACCTGGCGCAGTGGCGGCGAGTGGTGGTTCTGTACACTCTGCGACTGACTCTGGCGCCTCTCATCGAGACCGTCATACTGCTGGACCGAGTGCTGTTCGTCTTGGAACATGGTAAGTAACAACAACCAACCACTGCTTTGAAAACAGGTTTTATTTTTCGGGAAATTGTGATCAAATTTATTTTCGAACATGACGGCGCTTGCTCGATGTGTGTTTAAATATGATTTTAATCTACGAGTAAGTAAACTGTTTTTTTACGTCCGAAATAAGTTAGTTTAAAGTCTGGCGCCCACTACGCGGATCGGGCCAGGCCGCATCGCAACGCAAAAAATCCGCCTGCCTGTATTTATATGCAATAGCGAACACTAGCGGAGGACCGGGGCGGGGCGGGCCGCAGCGCTATTTCACAAAAATACAGGCAGGCGGATTTTCGCGTTGCGATGCGGCCCGGCCCGATCCGCCTAGTGGACGCCAGCCTTTCGAGATATACTTCATGACATCACTCGACATTGGCGCCAACTATGTAGTTAGCACTAAAACGGTAGCGCTCATTGAGGAACTACTTTACATAATGAAAACTACCCTGACGTGTTTTTTCAATAAATATTCTTTAATAATATTTATACAAATGAAAACGACACCGATCTACTATGTAACAAATAGTACGTACGAATATTTAAATATACATTGTTATTTACAGACATACTTACTTAAACTGTAAAAACATTGACTTTAATGTAAGTAATTAATATTTGGCACTTTTATTTTGGATTATTTTATAAGAGGAAGATTTTAAGTTAACTAGTTATCGGATAAATTGGTGACTCTTTGATATGTCTCTATATTTTACTAAATATTGACTAGATTTATATTTTTTTAGCTCTATCAGGATCCAGTGTCAGTGTTTAAATAGTTGAATGGTAAATCACATATTTTCGCTATTACAAAGCCGGCCATAATACAAGAGTTCTACGACCCATTCAAGTATGAAAAGATAACGGCGCGCTAATGATTGTTCTGTTTGTTTCAGGATTCTCGTGCGAGATTTGGCCGGCGTTCGACCCTACTCTATCGCCTAGAAACCATATAATTATCGGCAGAAAAATGTGAGTTTTGTTTTAAACTTAAATACTATCAGTATACGAACTGTTAAGATAAATTATAATGTTAATACAAGATCTGTGAAACAATTTCAGCACACTAGTTGTCATTTAGTGTACCTACCTAAATAGAGAAACTTATTTAATTAAGCTCCATAATTTAATCTTAAATTAAACATCAAACAATTAAGAATGTAAACATCAAATACATTTTGTAAATATTTTAGCCGTTTCAGCCTCGACTTAGAAACTACCCGTTTATACATCTTGCACACTCTCAAACAATACCAAATATACAATACGAATACCATGTCGTTAGCCAGGTCAAAAAGTTTTAATCAATATCACTTTCGTCTTACTTCTGTAAAATTACTAACTACTGGCAGAAACACGCTGAGATACCCCTTTTTTAACCGAATTCAAAAAAGGAAAAGACTCAATTCGACCCTTATATTTTTATGTGTGTAACCTCAGAACTTTTTTCTACGCGAACCGATTTTGATGATTATAATTTGTTTGAAAGAGTATACTTCCCTATATGGGACCACATGGTCTCATATAAAAAATGGTGAAGATCTGATGAAGAACTTTGGAGATGGAGAACGGAACTCCTTAACTGACTGCAGCAAACCACTCGGAATTAGTGCAGTTCAGTTATTTATTGACTTTATGAGATTACAAGATGTTTTAAAGATTTCAAGTACCTAAGTAGGTACAATAATAGATCGAAGGTGCAATAGCTTAAATAACAGTCCACCTAGTACCTTTTTACCAGTTTTTTGAATTTTTATTCTGTATTATGTTGCATTGACGCACATTTATATGCCACAGAGTTACCATGGGGTATCTCAGCCTGTTGCTTACCGTACACTGAGCTTCTCGTGCGGGGATTTAAATGTTTAAATGTGGCGATGATTAGGCCGTACTAATAAAAGTAAATAAAATAGTTCAAGCGATCTTAGTAAAGTTTTAAGACACGCCTCTTGTAAATTCATTCTGACGGATTTTACACCACGAGTTTTGAAACACCGAAAAATTCGAAGCATCCCCTTTCTATTACAAAGTCGGCGGCTTCTTGGAGATTCAGGTCAGCTAAATAAAACCCATCGAAACTGAGGGCATGATGTCATCATCATCCACAGACTTGTAGCCTATCTAGGTTTTAACGGAGTAATTATTCGTAACTTGCTTCAAATATTGAGATTCTGCAAGCAAATTATGGAAAAGTAAGGAAGAATGATTTAATCTTTAAGAATTTTCATATTTAGGAGTGCAAGTTCAACTTTTAGCGACGCGCAGCCCCTGCTCCTGCGGCACGATATTTTTCTATTTTTTCTATGAGCTCCAAATTGCGATTTAGTGCTTTTTGTCTCGCATTTTATTGAGCATCGCGCTTGAGTTCGATAAAAATCATTCGCACCCCTCCTTAATCATGCCCACACATAAATGGGTTTTTATCAGATGATAAATACTTGCCTAATTACGGTGTCATTTTCCATTTTCAAAGAAAATATGTGGGAATAACTTCCCTGAATCAACTTCAGCTTCCCTGAAAAACCATAACAATATAAAAATGCTACCACAAGTATTTATCTGCTCTGAATGACCCATGTAATGTCATTATCAGCAGTCCACTAAGTCGACTGAGCAGCCATCTTTATTTCACGTCCGCCATCTTGCATTCTCGTCCGCCATCTTGCATTCTCGTCCGCCACCTTGCATTATCGTCCGCCATTGCCCCGTTTACATGTAGCACTCCTGCGCGCATCAGGCGGTGGCAGGCGCAGGGGGAGGCAGCATTGGCGCGGGTTCGTCGTCCGAGTCCTCAGCCCTCACCCTCGTGAAGCGTCGCCTCTCCAGCAGTCTGCGCAGCTTAAACTCCCCGCCTCCGTACTCCCAGCGACGGCGCGGGACGCCCTTGCGACCTGCGTGTTATTGTTAAGTAGTGTTAGTGGCGGGAGCGTGTTAGAGTGCGCGCAAGTCTGCGCGCGGCGAATAGAGGAACTAAAATGACAAGCCGCCATATTGATTTACTATTGGTTGTAGTGGTTAACGTCTTTCCGTGATTGGATGACAATATTTTTTCAGCGCCATACCTAACGTGCGCGCACTCTACAGGGTGCACTCTAAGTCGATAGCGGAACTTTAAGTAGCCTGTCTACTCATCAAAACAAACAACTTGTACTAGGTGGCGACAAAAATGGAGCGAAAAAAATATCAGCTGTTCCATACATTTGGCACAGTACTGAGTCGACCTTTTGTATGGAACAGCTGATATTTTTTTCACTCCATTTTTTTCGCCACCTAGTACAAGTTGTTTGTATTGATCAGTAGATAGCCCACTTAAAGTTCCGCTATCGACTTAGAGTGCACCCTGTAGTAGCGGTGTGAAGCCTAGTTCGGACTAGGCCAGTATTTTAGTCTAGTAGCAAATAATTTAGTAGCTAAACGTGTCTGACCACCAATAATTTAGTCGAGTAGGTTAGTAAGTAATTAAGTCGAGTCGATCCATTTTATTCAATTTTTTTTAGGTGAGTGGAACCTCCCACCACGCGTCCGGGGCTTATAGTTCACCGGCTAAAGAAGTGCGAACCTGTCAATTTTAGTCGAGTTCATTAGTGGACGGAAAAATGTATGCGTTGTAGGCTGTTCATCTTGCAAAACACCACACACTTGTAAACTGTACTCGAGCAAAAGTGCGAACAATTTTTGGGCAGTAGCGAGTATTTTAGCTACTAAATTACTCTCTACTAGACTAAAATACTAGCCTAGTCCGAACTAGCCTTGAAAGTAGTGTTAGTGGCGAGAGGTAGTAAAGTGTAGGCCGCGGAGATGTGGTGTCTTTGGTAATCACGGTCAAGTGTTAAAACTCGCTCTTGGTGGTGTTTAACAGCAGTCAGTCGTTTTCAGCACAAATTCACAAAGCAAATCATAGATGGCGCCTACAGGCGTGGCCATAGAAGAACCGGAAGACGGCTGTCAAAATTAATCTGTGCTAAGCTTAATTTGACAGCCGTATTCACGGTATTCCGGTTCTTCTATAGCCATGCCTGTAATCGCCATCTACACCGTGGAGCCAATTTCCAAAATTTTACTTCAAAACGAGCGAAAAAAAAACACTTTCCTACAAACGGCTATCGCCAATCGACACCATTTGTATGGAGAAGTGAATTTTTTTTTCGCGCGTTTTGGAATGATATTTTGTAATTTGGCTCAGAATCACCAGTGCAACAAAATATCTTCGGCTTGAAAACCACTAAAATTGCACGGAGTATACACTGCTTTGAATTTGTTCTTTGTAAACGGCTCATTGAAAGTGATCAGTAACCAGCTCGAGTATCCAATTTATTGTCGACGCATCTAAATTAATCAAAGATTACTTTTAGTGCAAAAAAGCTTGCAATGGTGCATCATGCAACGAAGGTGCAAAATAATAAAACTACAAAAAAATGCTTCCAATAAATATATTTTGAATAAAATACGTCATAATAAGTTTGCTTACACTAAATATATCACTTAAACTTTCGTAAGCACTGCACATTTTTATATCGCTTTAACGGTTTCACTTACTTTTATTTTGTCGGAATAGCCGACATGTTTCGACTTCGTCCGGAAGTCTTAGTCATGGAGGAGGGATGCATCGTCAACGAGCCCGCAGTGAGCGGATGAACGCCAAGACGAACGCGTCGTCCATCCCTCCTCCATGACTAAGACTTCCGGACGAAGTCGAAACATGTCGGCTATTCCGACAAAATAAAAGTAAGTGAAACCGTTAAAGCGATATAAAAATAAATATATCACATTCCACAACAACTGATTAAACACGATAAGTAGCTTGGCTACAATTTAGACATCAATATAAAAATGTGTAATCAAAAAATTAAAGATCATACTCAAACAAAATTAATTCAAGTTAATAACAAAATAAACAGATCAATGTACAATAAAATAAAAACAGTAAAATCAGATCATTATTATTTTGTGGATCACAGACACAAATTGTGCATTTCACGTGGCGGTGGCGACTACAAAGTCTACAAACATAATTAAAATTATTGTTGATTGACTCATTGTGACCATTAACATTGGGATTTTTTAACAAAACAATATCGTGTTTGTGCTTGACATTAGAAATTAAAAGTAAAAGTAGTAGAAAGCAGCGAACGCAGAATGTTTCCTAAGTACCTACTTGACGACCAAAAGGACCCTATATAAAAAAACTACTTAGAATAGACAAGTGTTAAAAATGTATAGTGCTATAGTATACTGTATACACATAGTGCAATCAGACTTATTTATAGGAATGTGAAATGGCTAAAAGTATCGTAAATAAATTAACTAATCAAATCAGTCGGCTAATCCTTTCACACACAATAAATAAAAAAATAATTGATACTAAACTTATAGTAAAACAAAATTGCAAAAAAACCATAAAACCAATAAAATCAATAACAACTGGGTTACGGTTTCAGTACTGGGCACTTATTAAAAATAATATTGAATGTACTACTAATGTATTGGACCCCTTGATGAATATTGAATATGTTCAAATGTCTTCATTGTTTAAGTTTTTGCATCTCAGATCTGGAGCCATGATTTAGGACAACTTATGAAAAAAATCACTACAAAATTATTCAATATTGAGACTTGAGTGTCAAATCAAAGAGGCAAGGGGCTAGACCAAAGTTTGTTTGCACGATTTGAAAATAGATCTGTAGCTCAAGATGTACCGAATTAGGAAGGAGGGATCCTAGGCTCCTACGGTCAGTCAGTCAACCAAGGGCTCGACCTCGTGGCTCGCGTGGCCCTTACCCCGGTTCCTCGCTCGGAGAAGCGCGAGCGCTGCCGCCGCTAGGAGCGTGGCCACGAGAGCCGCGCCCGCTCCGCCCGCCGCTCCGCGCCACGCTGACCACGCCTCCAAGTGCGAGCGGGCTATCGCGTTGTTGGACTCTGGAATGGAGCGATTTCGAGTTTGTTTATTTCGGTTCCTTGCGGGAAGCACTCACAGCCTAGTTTGAGTAACCATTATATTCTAGAAAGCTACTTAAACTCAGTTTAAACAAAGTTCAGACTGTCGATAAAACAGTGCATGTATTATGTAGGAGAGGTATTTTGTGCTTGAGACACACTGCTAAGCTAAATAAAACATCAAAGATTTTTCAAGTTTTTTTTTAAATTATTTTTTATTACAAAAAACCGCATACTAATCGGTTCACCCGTTTAAGAGCTACGGTGCCACAGACAGACACACACACAAAGCGGTAAAACTTATAACACCCCACTTTTTGGGTCGGGGGTTAAAAAGAACTTTATGTATACTTTAGGTTTTTCCTTACTTGTCCTATTTAGTAAACAACAATGGCTTCTCACATTTCATAGGGTTGGGTATCACTAAATAAAAGACTTCAATAATTATTGAATGAAGGAAATAAATGAAATGTTATTAAAATAAAGGGCAATAATAAAGGGTTTGTAAACGGGGGCTAACTTGTAAACGTGTATGATTAAGTATACAAGGTGTTACAAAAGATGCTAACTCTTTTTACAGGGTCATGGTACCTGATGATAGGGATCACAAACAAAATATTTTTTTAGCTCTATGACGTTCCGTTGATTTTTAAATAATTCAAATGTAAGCACTGTGACGGGAGAAAAGTATTTTTAAAATACTGTTTCCATAGACTTTCACTATGTTGTAACAGCCTGAAGCTATTAAAATATAGCTAAGCAAACAACCATATTTTTTCATTGGAGCTAAATCCAAAAACAAAAAAGTTTTGAAAATTTTACAATTTTGAGGTTATAAATAAAAAAAATGTTTTTTCCAACTTTTTTTACAGATTTGACATCCTGTTGACAGCTAGGTTACACCCTGTAAAAAGATTAAGCATGTTTTGTAACACGTTGTATGCTTTTCTTTGATACTGTTTTGGAGCATTAAAGTTATTTATAATTTCTACTCAAAACAGTGACTAACCTATCGTGGCGGTAGGCTTGGCCGGCGCCAGACTGAGGTTCCCGACAACCGTCCGTCTGTCGACGATCTCGTCACCGAGCGCCTCGTCCGTAAACTTGTACACGCGGTACGGATTCAGCTCCGCCACGTACACCTGGGGAGAGGAAGAGAGGTCAGGGGCCTTAGCCTGTAACGCAATGGTGCCAAAATGGGCTCTCCGTTGACGGCTTCAATGGTTGCCTGTCAGAGATCGCTTTTAGCGACAAGGCCGCCAATTGTAAGCTTACTGATTAGTTTTAAGAATTCCTTTGTAAATTATTTTCGGACAGCACGTCGACCCTTACACGCTAGTACTCGGTTACGTTACGGGCGACTTTACAACAAAAGTGTACAGTCTGCTGTCGTGTGTACAATAAAGAGTTTTCTATTCTATTCTATTCAATTACGATTTATTAATGCTGTCGGTCCTTTTAATGTTTTTGTAGTATAGCAAAGAATATTCTGATTCTTATTCTATGTAGATGATTAGTTCTCTGGTTGTAGGAGAAAAACGAGGAAACCCCGGTTTTGTCCTTCTGCTGGGACGCCATCCACACGCCATTGCGTTACAGCTAAGGCCCCTGGTCTCAAACATAGTATAGAAACATAGAGCCCAAACTGTTAGTTGAACGGGCGAGCGAAGCGAGAGAAGTTCTCCGAGTCTACTTGAACAATCCGCGGCGTTTGTATGTTTGTTTATCGATCGTCCTGAAAGTTGGAATTTTCGAAAAGATACCTTGGAGCCATCGGGCGAGGCCACCACGTCGTGTGAGTTGCTGAGATCTGTCTCTGGCGCGATGGTCTGTATCAGCGTGCCGGACTCGAAGTCTATGCCTAACCGCTAATGATCTATGGCTCCGTTAATTTCAAAGAGTTATCTTCTAGCGTTTCCTGAGGTTCTTACGTGGGCCCTCAACTATTTGAATTGTTTTGCAAAAGTTATTTTGATAGAGTTATCATTTGGGGTTGCCCAAGGCTCTCAGTTGGGCCTCCTTGTATTCATAGAGTTCAGATAAATCTAACTCGTGTTATAGGCCCTTCGATTGGGCCTAAAGCCTAGGGACTCGAAGTCTATGACTAACCGGTAATGTCCTACGGCTACGGTAATTCGGAAGGCAAAGTTTTTTGTTCGAAAGTCCGTTATTGGCTTAATCTTATCTTTAGACAATATTGAGAAACTAATTTTAATATTTTTTATTTTGGTTCAGTATTTTGGATTTTACAACGTTTCAAAGATACGGTTTTATGACCTTCACGCGACGGTCTGCATACTGTTTGCGGTCATAGGAACAAAACATTTTAGCGCATAAAAACAAAACTACTGAAGCAAAATAAAAAATATTGAAATTAGTTTCTCAATATTGTCTAAAGATAAGTTTAAGCCAATAACGGACTTTCGAACAAAAAACTTTGCGTACCCAATTGAGGGGTATAGATGCATTGGTTTATTTTTGGGCTTCCTAAGGTTATTTCATGGGCCCAACTATTTGAATTGTTTTGCAAAAGTGATATCATTTGGGGTTGCCCAAGGCTCTCAGTTGGGCCTCCTTATATTCGTAAAGTTTACATAAATTAAACTCGTATTCCCTACCCCCATGTATGTTCAGCCATTTTTTGTCGTTTAAAAGTCATGAGGCTTTTAAGGTTTTTTTGAAAGCCCTAAAGCCTAAGATATACCTTGGAGCCATCGGGCGAGGTCACCACGTCGTGTGGGTTGCTGAACTCAGTCTCGGGCGCGAAGGTCTGTATGAGCCTGCCAGACTCGAAGTCGATGACGTATCCGCGCACGGGGACGCCTGTGCCGGGACCGTTCACCACGTAGAGGCGCCCGCCTGAAAGTTACATTGGGATTAGTGAACAGATAAAGGCACAATTTAAACTTACTTATTTCCTTTTTTTTTTTTTTTTTTTTTTTTCTTTTAAATCACGGTTTTACTCACTAGTAATTTGTCGGTGTAGCCGACTAGTTTCGGTTCTCATTCGGAGACTGTGGGAAAAGTTACATAGGCGAAACTCTCCGAAACGTCTCTACGAGACTCACGGAACACATCCGATGTGTGAAAAAACTAAACAGTGAGGGATCAGCGGTGGCAGAGCATGCCCTAACGTCAGATACCCAGCATTTCATACGTTTTGATAAGACTAAAGTACTAGTAAGGGAAAAGTTCTACGTGCCGCGGAAAGTGCGGGAGGCAATTGAAATAAGTAGACACCCGAACTACAACAGAGACTCTGGCTGGGCTCTATCACCGGCTTGGAAACCAGTTTTACACCGTGAGTCAAGAGAAGAGAGCCAGAATACTCAAAAGGACGACATTGTGAGTTTCGCCTGTATGACAATTCCAAATAGTGTCAACGACGAAGAAGATCCTAGTCCAGCTATGCGTGGGCGGGCGGGCGCGCCACCGCGTCCCCCCGCGCCCCCACCACCCCCCGCACCGCAGCTCTCGGCGCGCGCGCAGCGGCTACTCAAACGCAGTTCGAGACTAGCCGTGGCGTCGCGAGGGCCGTCTCGTTCTCCATGAAGAAGGTCTCCGAATGAGAACCGAAACTAGTCGGCTACACCGACAAATTACTAGTGAGTAAAACCGTGATTTAATAGAAAAAAAAAAAAATGTGCAGTGCTCACGAAAGTTTAAGTTTTAAAATTACTTATTTCCTTATTTTTTTTGCCTGTAGGACCTGTATTGTGGAATTCAAAACCAATAAATAATAATAATAATAAAGCCCTTTATTCAGACCAGAAAAAAACTTTAATCTAGGTTCATGCAATAAGTTACATATTATTTTTCTTAAATCTAAGAATACTTTTTCTAAAAATGCTTTTTCACTACCTAATTAGGTTTGTTTTGTTTTACACCAAGTTTATTTTTATTTTTAAGATAAGATAAGATAAAGATAAAAAGTATTTATTTAAAAACCACACATAAATTATACAGACAGTTACAGTTTCAGAGATTGCAAAAAAAATTATTTTATTTAACTCCTAACTTCTTAACTTTAGTCCGTTTGCTCTTTTGCAAAGGTCTCCCCCAACTTCCTCCACTCTAACCTGTCGTGCGTTTTCCTTGTCAAGGTTCCTCCTGCTATCTGCACTATCTCATCCTCCCATCTCGTGAGCTGCCTTCAGAAACAGAGGAAGGCAGCTCACGAGATCAAAACAAATAGCAGACCTTAATGCTCCTTTAACAGTCAACTTGGCTGCAATTCGCTATAATAATCCTTTAACTTTTTTAATCCACATAAAGATTCAATTATTCTAATTAGATAAAGTTCAACGGTTAGATTACTAAATAGATTCGTAAGAACTACTAAGCGTACGCCTGTGCTTGAGGTTTTTATAGCAAGTGCTTTAGCACGGATCATAATATTCTTATTATAATAAGCGCAGCCGAACGCCGAACTAAATCCCATAGAATCCGCATTACTTGTCCCCACAGAAACAAATGATAATCAGCAATAGAACAATACGAAACATCATTTCGACCATACGTCTAATATTCGAATGTCAACCTTATTGCGTTAGCGTACACGAGCAAATAAGCTCCTAAAGGCAATTTGGGCTACTATTTTTCCAGACACATTTCAGAGTTCTATGTTGTATCTAGTTTTATCCTTGATCGAAGCAGCCGAATGAAATAATGTTTTGCGTTTGCGTGGAGCTCTGTACGTACGTACATAATTTATTGTCGGTTTGCCTCGGCCGCGCGACCTTTCGTTCGCCCTAATCCATCTTCAATCTATTGCAAATTGCAGAAGGATTTTAACTAATATAATATCGACAGCCAGACTCCTCAATAGAGTTTAAAATTCTACTGACCATGCACAGGCGCGTAGGCGACGCTGAAAAGCCGCCCCCCGATGAGCCAGCTGCTGAAAGACTGCACGTAGGTTCCGTTGTCAGCCCTGAAGCACGGCGCGCGGCCGCGCTCCCTGTCCGCCACACAGACCAAGCCGCGGTCCTCCGCTAGTGTTAGCGCGTGGACCACGTTGAACGTGAAGGGGGAGTTACCGACCGCTGGAGAAAAGAATTAGGGGCTGGAAGATAGCAACGTGGCGGGAAATTCAAAATTATCACAGTTTTTTACATTATACGATTTTTCGTTCGCGGCAATAACATAGTATCCTTTTCATTATTGAAAAATCACTGAACAAAAATAGCTCAGTTTAGCTACAAATGTAAAAAAACTGTGAAAATATAGAATTTCCCGCCATGTTGCTATCGGCACAATAGGACGCACAACTAGTGCCGCCAATGAAAAAAAAAATCATATCTTCTTTTTGGATGCCTACGAATGCAATCTGTTCTCGCCAAAAGTGGCCATTTGAAGACATTTGAAGATATTGGCGAGAATCGTTCTTCTTAAGTTCTAGGATCTGGAATCCAAACCTTAGGTCCTAAAAATACTTAAGCCTCACGTTGAGAAATCGCAGGAGAGTTTTTAGCAAAATGGACAATGGACTCGGAAGCGAGAGACCCAGGTTCGAATCCCGGTGCGGGCATGTACCTATGACTTTAATTTATTTCAAAGTTAAGTATATTTGTGAATTTGTAGTAGCAATACCACTTGCTGACCGTGAAGGAAAACATCGTGAGGAAACCTGAGCGTATGAGGCCTTATACCCTCAACGCAAAAATCGCCAACCCGCATTGAGCACGCGTGGTGATTAAGCTCGAACTCTCTCTCTGAGAGAAGGCCTTTGCACAGCTAGTGGGACATGTACAATTCTACAGGCTACATCTTACTTACTTACTTACTATTCTACAAGGTGTTACAAAAGTACATAACTCTTTTTACAGGGTGTAACCTACTGGTCAACAGGATGTAAAATCTGTAAAAAAAAAGTAGAAAAAAACAAATTTTATTTCATAACCTCAAAATTGAAAAAAAATCATAACTAGGTATTTTGTTTTTTATTAGCTCAAATTTAAAAATATGTTTGTGCGTGCAGGTGCATTTACATAGCTTTTAGTTGTTAAAACATTATGAAAGTCAATGAAAACAATATTTAAAAAATACTTTTCTCCCGCCACATCGTTCACATTGTATTAATTTCAAAATTAACGGAACGTCATAGAGCAAAAAAAATATATTTAGGTTGTGATCTCTATCACCGGGTGCTATTACCCTGTAAAAAGAGGACACCTTGTATTGTTATAAGCACAGATAAAAATAAACGTTAGCCAGAGCACCCACCTTTCCCCCACTGCAGTATTTTGACCCCCTGCGCGGAGTACTTGACGACCCGCGTGTTGCAATACCCATCCGCCACGAAGAAGTCGCCAGAGGAGAGGACGGCGACTGCACTTGGCTTGCAGAAGTGATCGTCGTCGTCGCCGGGGACGAATCTGGTAGTTGATGAGAATAATAAGCTTAAATGATTAAATATCTTGTTTAAAAACCTAATTGATTAATAACAATCGTTAAGCCATGTCAGAGACCCTTTGGGTGGCCTAAAAACTCTGACACCAGGGGTGGCCACTACCTCATACGATTACCTTACCTACCTAAAAACCTAACCATACACCCTGGGGCGTCCCAGGTAGAAGGACAAAACCGGGATTTTTTCGTTGTTCTCCTATAACCAGCGAACTAATCCTCTAGAATTAGACTCATAATATTCTTTGCTGTACTACAAACACATTAAAAGGACCGACACTGGACCGACAGCATTAAAAAATCGTAATTGAAACCGTCAAAAGGGAGCCCATTTTGGCACCATTACGTTACAGGCTAAGGCCCTTGAACAGCGCCTCTATTATCTAAAAAAAAACACAAAACACTAGAAAATAGCCCTTACTGAAATGATTTTTTTTTTTTGACATTTAACCAATTGGTATTACTTCGGCTCATAGACGCCCTGAGGGTACTGGATTTTTTTTTACCCCGATCAAGCTGTTAAGGACGGTTATTTTTACGGTGGATATTTTAGATAGGTAATACAGGGGCTGACTTAATTCACAGGTACAAAAGAAACCGTCTCCAAATCGGTTCACCCGTTTAAGAGCTACGGTGCCATAGAAAGACAAACAGACACACATAGCGGTCAAACTTATAACACCCCTCTTTTTCGGTCGAGGGTTAAAAAGGAACTGATAATATTGTAACCAATATCATAGCAGGCAAGATAGAGCAATGGTCCTAGAATAGAGCCTTGTGGTACCCCAGCAGACCTAACATAATGACTCAACTGTATGTGCTTGCTGTAGAAATATACTCCGTGCAATTTTAGTGGTTTTAAAGCCGAAGGTATTTTGTTGCACTGGTGATTCTGAGCCAAATAACAACATTTCATACCAAAACGCGCGAAAAAAAAATCACTTCTCCATACAAATGGTGTCGATTGGCGATAGCCGTTTGTATTGGGAAGTGTTTTTTTTTCGCTCGTTTTAAAGTAAAATTTTGGAATTTGGCTTAGAATCACGAGTGCAACTAAATACCTTCGGCTTTAAAACCACTAAAATTCCACGTTGTATTATGAAAAGTGTAGACAAGTGGATAAAATTTTAACATAAACTCCACATGGATCAATATTAAACTCACTTCTCGCCAAGGACTAGAGCAGGCTTGTCTCTCTGGTTGGGCGTAAACTTGAACACTTGATGCAGCGCGACGTCGGTCAGCCATACGTTGTTGTCTTTATCCACCGTTATACCGTGTGGCATGTGAAACCTGATAAACACAGAAAAATAAAGATTTTTTTTTAACTTCTGTAGCTTTTTATTTCACTTCTGCCTTCATCGTTGGCATCTCTAGATATTCATGTATTTCTGTGTTTCTCACAAACCAAATAGAAGTGAAAAAAAGCTGCGAACGATACAAACAAAGACTACAAAGACACACCAATGATCTGGCCAAAGACTTATTAATCACCCAAGGAAAAATAACACGCCTAAAAAGATGGCAAATACTAAACCTTGACAAAAGGAACTGAGAAATGATTAGTCATGCCAAATAACAGAAGATGATCGATGGAAAATCGTCTGACAATAACATATCCCGACAATGAACTCATCTAATTATGGCCAAAAGGGCCTATTGTAGATAACACAGGGAAAACACAAAAAAAAAACTACTGTAGGTTCTGTAGAATAAATCTTGAGGTTCACGATCGGATCTGGCCACTTTGACATCTACTTATTGAGGAACACCCAGGTACCAGTTTCCTCAAACTACAATTTCATAGTTTGATGTACATTGAGTAGTCGGATAGTAAGCTAACCTTTTCTGTTACTTATTTTATGTCTAATCGATACTCAATGTACATCGTACATCGAACTGTCATAATAAACTATGAATTGTAGATTTAGGAAACGCGCACCAGGTACGGAGAGCACAACTTCAAGATAAAAGTTTTATCCCACTATCGGGTAGCGGCATGACGGCATCTCACTGCACGCGGTGAAATAAAACAAGATGGCGATAGCCGATAATGGGATAAAACTTCTTTTGTGACATTGTGCTCCCCTAGCTAGACTAAATTATATTTTCGACAGTAAGGCTATAATTTGAGCTATAGGTAATCCATGGTAGGTTCTTCACCATAATAATATGTTCCGGGTCCAAGCGATACCACCAGCCTCGGTGGTACGACGTCGCGATAAACGTTTTCATCAGAAAGGCTTCCTAGCCCGCCAGCAGCAGCAGTAGACTCTGCTCTTGTCTAGAAGTAGCTAGCATAGATAGATGCCAACAAAAGCCCCTGTCCCTGTAGCATGCCTTTATCGAGGCGGATTTATCCAACAAAATGGCGGTTTATCAGCATTTTTGACGTCTATAGTGGGTTATATATCGTCGAGAGCGATACCGCCATTTTGTTGGATAAATCCGCCTCGATAAAAGTCATGCTCCCCCCGGAGTGAGATTTTTGAAACCATTTTTGCAAAAACGACATTTGTTTTCATTGGTGACAGTTCACTGGGTGGCACTAATTAGCAGAATTATTATTAGCTAAGCACTCACAAGTTCTGCCCCCACATGTCTACCAGGGCCCCGGTATCGTTGAAGGCGAGCACGGTCGCGTGCGGTATTGCCGGCTCGCCGATGCCCTGGTAAACGTTGCGCAAGTTGAACGAGCTGCCGTCCCACACGTGCGACGCTCGGTGGAACACCAGCAAGCGTCCGGCGTTGTCCAGCGCCACGCCGGACACTTGGCCCAGTTTGACGGACGGGTCTGGCCAGTTAGGCTCGAATTTGGGTGCTGGAAACGAAAAAGAAAACGTTTTTATAAAGTCTAAAGTTTCGATTACAAACAGGGGCGATACAAAAATAAAATGTGTCCGTATTCCGAAAAGTTGCGCGGACACGTGTCCGGATTCCGAGTGGACGTAAGCACTTCACATTTTGTTTTTTGTATATGGTTTCACTTACTTTATTTCTGCCGGGATAACCGACTGGTTTTGATTATCATGCGGAGGCCTTAATCATGGAACTTTAATAATGGAAACTAGTTGTCTATTCCGACATAAATAAACTGAAAGTGAAACTGTTTACAAAACAGATAAAAAGGTTGTTTTGAAAAGGTTTAAATTGACAGTGTTCTGAGTCCCGAACTATGAGCCAGATTACTTCTTGTGTATAACAAAATACTTAAACATAACACTAGTACACCCACATACAGGTAGTAAATAATAAGTAGTTGCATGACTTACACCGCTTTTTTTGACAAACCAATGTAAATAGTTTAGTCTTGTCCCTCTTACCATGTTCCAGTTTGCTCAGTGCAGTATTGATGTAGACATATTGCTGCTCCTGAGTGTCCGTGTAGCCCGAGACATAGCCCTGCCCTGGCACTGGCACGGGAAACTGGAAGAAGAAAAACATGACTTGCATGAAAAACAAACTAAATCACAGCAATATTTAAAAAAAGTGCGAAAAAAATGCTGAATAATGCATGATTTTTTAAAATTACTTTTCTCATTACTGCCTGCCCTTTCACCCTTGATGTTGATGTTGAATTTTGGGACACCCTGTATATCTGTCTTACCAGCCTATGAATGTCGCCCAACGTCCGCTGTCCCTTGCTTTAATAAAAATACCTATTTTAGGCCCTCATGTACCTTACAGGTAGTATTTTGGTTTCCATTCTTCTACTTGAATTTTAATATGAGGTTGGTGTGTCGAGTCCAATTCTTTGAGTCTTTGACAGAACCTCAATAGGCTTATACAGAAGCTAAGTTTAATCCACGCGTGATGAGAATGGGATGCGACCTTTTGGAACTGAGACGCGCGCGGTAAGCAAACTCGCGTCGAAGCAACCTTATCAAACTATAATAATAAAGTATATTTTTAATTTAAGATTGACTTCGACAAGGTTCCATCCATCTCAATCTCATCTCGCGCGGATTTAATATCGGCATCAGACGACGGTAATTCCCCAACTTTAGGGTGGAAAATTGGGATAAACAAGCACTTTTAGAATGATCATTCTCCTCTAAAGCCTGGGCGTATTTCGAGGATCAGTTACCTTTGTATCTATAAAGTAAATGGGTAGATTTTCTACTTACCCTGCGACCGCAACAGAAGTTTAGACACGAGAAAATTGCCAGAATCAATGATAAAGAAAACGGCAAGAATGCACCCAACCAAAAAGTCATTTTCACTTTATTTCACAGGAGAACACAGGTCTATGCTACAATGTACTTGCACTGGGATATGTTAGCCAATACTTGTTTGTTTATCGATTCGCGTTCGTCAACAAAAATCAATCAAAAAATACGTGAACCACAATCTTTCTTATCAGGCGGTGACGTCATTTGACGTTTGTTTCATTTCAGAGCTTTTTAGTGATGTGCAACGACGGTTGACTTGTCGACTCTGTTGATACCGTTATTGTAACGGTATTTTGATAAGTCGGCCGCTAGTAAGGGATAGCGTATCCATTCTTTAAAAATAGTTATTACCTAACCCAGAGATATGGCTTATTATACCATGTTTAGGCGTGCTGACTGTTTTAACCCCTAAGGACTCTTGGTCACACTACCGCTTTGCCACACCAGTGTGACCACCTAGGAATTTGTATGTTCCTCGTGGTTATCGTACTTACCTTATACTAGGCTTGCATAAAGTATTAGGAGCCTCTGAAGGCGCATCTGCAAAGAGAAAAAAAAAAACTATTCTTTACCGTGTAGAAGCGAAAAAAAATTTACCCCTACATTTACCTATCCTTTTTCATCGAATATCAAAATTATGGTAGGGTAGGTAGTCATGTAACAGTAGTTACTTACCTACATGGTATTATTATTTCCCCACACTAGCTGTGTGACCACGAGTCAATACAGTTGATTACATTACTTACTCCACACAGCCACGAGGAATACAAATTCTTCGTAGTCACGCCCGCAGGGGTTTTGACGATTGACACAAACAAAATAATAAATCAAAACTACACAGAATACATTTTTTTATTTTAGAAAAAATCATAAAATTTTATTGCAGAGCAAATTTTTTACACGTACACGACAATTATTATGCTACGTACTCTTTAAGTTTAAGAACAACTTCGCTTCTTTTTCCAGCTTTCGGATCTTCTTCCAGGCTTTCGCGCATAAAGTCTGCTCCTTATCAAACGACGAGATGTGAACATGAAACTTCCTTGCCAGCTCGTGACCCTTCTTTGGGTTTGTAACGTCGATCATAAGCCTCCTGTGGTAGTATTTGAGCTTATGGATACCGACGTTCTTATCCCTTTTTTCCTTTTTAGTTATGGTCTTTGGTGGCACAGCTACGGCTAGGCCACCGAAGGCACCAAGATTTGAAATCGGTTGGGCAAGCTTTTTCTGCTTTTTCTTGGAGAGTTTACGGTTCGCTTTGGAGTTTTTGAGGTTCGACTTGATTAGGTTGTATTTTTTAATGAGTGAAGGGTAATCGTTCCTGGGCAGCGCCGTGAAAATAGGCTGGTAGTGTAGCCCGATTTCTTTTCTCAAGTTTAATGTAACGCTTTTGTTCCTTTGATTTGACAATTGCTGCTGGAGAGAGTATAATTCGTTCAAATGTGTGGAACCGTCGCCTAGGCCTGCTTGACCGAGAAGTACAAGGTTTAATTTCTTGAGCGCTTCATTGATACGGTCCGTGGCGTTACTAAGTTTCTCAGGACGGACGATTCTTTGGTTAGAAAAAATGTAGTGATTGCGCTGATGGAACTTCAGATCCTTGTACAGTTTTTTTGGGTCACCCAATTTTGCCTTCAGAGAATCAAAAGCGTTGGATAGGTATCGTAAGATGTCGTAGCGATTTTTTGGTATGTTGTCGCTGAGGTGATCTGGGTCTTCGATTTCTTGGGCTGACTCGGCGTCTGATTTATTAAGATCTTTTTTGGGGTTGTTCCAGTTTCTAAGTTCTGCTTGGAAAGCTTCTTGATCTGCCAGCCTTCCTTTGGTATCGAGGAAGGGGTTCATTTCAGAATGAGTCACTTCGACGTTGTGCTTCTGGCAGGTTTCCTTCAACCAATCTTCGCCTTCCTTCGTCTTTAACTTATGGAGGACATCGTTGGGAACGTACATCTTTGCTGAAGTCCTAACGTCACTTGTATCGGAGACCTCATTGTCTTGTATTATCTGACCCTTTTTGTCATGATTTGATGAAGAGAGTTTTCGCTGAGGGGTCGATTGAGGGGTGATTGCTATGTAGTCGAGGGCTTTTTCAAAACTATGATTATGTTCATCATTGGATGAATTAGTAACATTCGTTTGCACATCGTTTTCAGACTGAGTCCTCATTTTGTGCGGAGTCGATGACCTTTGAGGCTGAGGACTACCTTCGTTGACCTGTTTGTCGCTACCCTTTGGTCCGCGATTCTCAGCATTATCTCCTGAGCTAAGATGCCTCTTTTTATTCACATGCGTCTCATGGACGACTGGCGATTTCGATTGCCGTTTGTTCACTCGTTCTGTATGGTTATCCAGCAACGTCTTGTCACTGTCATTTGCGTGTTGTTCTGTGCGAGGGTAGAGTGGTTTGTATCGAACGACATAGGGCGAGTTGATGGGGAGCCCGGAGAAGGGCACGGTGACTCGGCAGGTATGGACCAGGTGTCCACGGCGTGCGCAACCGCTGCAGAACATTTGCTGGTGGTTCTTTTGTGGGGGGCGTTGCGCTAGCGGAGAGTTGTTGTCAATCTGGACGGAAAGAAAACAAAGGTTTATTAACATTGGAAGAAAACTGATGCTTTAGTTAAGAGGAGCTACTACCGCGCGCTTTGCCGCGCTCTCGCCCATACAAAGGGAGTAAACGAAGAAGTCGCTTTGCTACCCCTAAAATGTATTATCCGGTTTCGTTGATTTTGGTGTCAATAGTTTTTGTAGATTTTAATCTATGCCTAAGCTTTGTCCTTTATTTGAAAAAAAAAAAAAAAAAAACTTTTTATAACGAATTTCCAAAGGAAAAAATCTACAAAACGATTGACAACAAAATCGACGGATTGGGATAATATTTAGGTGTAGCACAACGACTTCTGAGTTTGCATGGGAGTGAGCGCGGTAAACGCGAGTCAAGGACTATCTAACCATTTTTACATACCTAGTCTACCTTGCTTTGCTATCGGGTAGTTTGATATTTACAGCATTTTGTTAAGTCACGACGAAATCTGGCTAAGCCCAAGTTTCCAGGCTTATTTTAAACTTAATTCAAACTCGATGGTGGTTAAATTATTCTTCTATTCTTATTTATTGTCGTCGAACTCTAAGTCGAAAATATGATCGTTTTAAAAAGATTTTCTATCGACCGTTTGCGTTGACATAATGTGATTAATAATTACTACTTTGGTCCTCCGCAAAACCTGATCAACTGTGTAGCTGTTTAAGTAAAGTAGGAAAATAAACATACCGTGTTGTGGTAGCGGCGCCAGAGGTCAGGGCAGTGGCTAGAGGGGTGCCCCATTTGGTTGCACTCGGCGCACTTGATGTGCCCCCAGCCGTTGCAGTTGCGGCAGGTGTTGGTGTAAATGTGGTTCGGCGAGCTACACTGCAATGTAAGAAGTTCCCGTTTTAATTATGTTGGAGACTTCTAATTAAGAATAGGGCAATTGAGAAAGATAAGAGATGTTTAAGGGGAGCGGAGAGCGAGGCGACTTCAAAAGTAGGTGAAAGCTATACCTAGCTTGAATTTCCAAACAGGCTTAAATAAAAAAAAATGTTGCACATGATGCTTTTTTTTTATTTAAAAAGGTGGCATTGCAAAATCATTTTAAACCCGAACCACAATTTATTCAATTTCGCCGCTCCCAGAGAAACTAACCGTTTGAGCGACAGCTATAATTAAAACATAGAAGATATTTTTTCTAGGGCCGTATACGGCCGTTGCTCAATGAGAATTCAAAATTAATTTTACTTGTGCCTTGTCTTTTCCAAGTCTTTTCTTAAAATTTCACGAGACTCAAGAATGTGAAGAATGGCATCAACTATGTTACGTGTGTCCTGTGGTAGTTGATTGAACAAAACTTACATTGACGCAAATCTTTTGCGGGCACCGCGACTCGTTGTGGCCACTATTGCCGCACATGTAGCAGATGGGCGGCTTCCGGCGGCAAGTGTCGTCGCGATGCCCGAAGCGGTTGCAGTAGTTGCACCTGCAAATAACGATAACGGTTTTAAAACAAAACATAAAATAACGGTATTTTTAACGTACAGGGACATCCCTATAATGGGGAAGCAAGTTTTTAGGGTTCCGTAACCGTAGGATTCCAATAAAAAAGGCCACGTGTGAGTCGGACCCGCGAACTGGGGATCAGATACAGCCAGTTTAAAAAAAAAATTCATGTACAGGTGCTGATGAACCCTGATATAGTACATGAGACACACTTGGCTGGTTTTTAGAGTGCTTTGCGCGGCTGTAGTTACTTGGTAGGTACTTACGTGACTGTCCTCTTGCTAGGAGTTAGCATTCGGTCTTTTGGATCAATTTCCCACAAGCTCTTGTCACCTGGAATAAGTAAGATAGTTAAGCATTGGTGAATAATACAAATTAGTACCTTAGGTAGCTATTAACCATACAACTGTTGTTATTATAACAATTTGGTAATTCAAATACCTAACTAATCAATCATTAACTACTGTATAACCCGTGCCATTAAAGAAAACATTTAGGTTGGACTTCAAAACGCTTGCCCTCTTGCGCTAATTAATACAGTCAAAGTGAACAACGCTAGGTTTTAACTCCGTCCTAAATGTTTTCTTTAATGACACAGGTTATAATAGGCAATAATGGAATGTCAACATTCAATACAAAAAAACCGTATTAAAACATTTGCGTCTCACAAATTCAGTTAAATTACTCTGCTATGTCGTTATTGCAAGAATTTGCTAATCATTAAATGCTGCTTTCATTACACTAGAAATAGGTAGGGAACTATTACATACGTGACATAGTCTTCTGTATTGCTCTGTGGTTAAAATCTTCACCGCCCCAGCTTTCGTTGTAAAACTTTTGCATTTCGTCACGGAGCGTATTGACTGAATAACATCTTTTCTTGCACACCTTTTCATTCAATTTTAGATTGTTAAAGTCTAGATCGGAGAAGAGAATTGACGGAACTTTGGAAGAACCAAGTCTATTAGCATCTTTATGGGTTTCATCATTGTCGCCATAGTCATCAGACTCTTCGAAGCCCGTAACATTTGCCATAAAGATATTCTCCTCAATAGTGTCATTAACAAGGATTGTCTCTTGAGCATCGTCAGTTAAATCAACCACTGAAGTATCAACCGTTGCATTTCTTTTATCTTTTTTAACTCTTGTGTCTGGTGTTACGTTTGATTTTGGAGTGGTTTTTATAGATATTTCAGGTGCAATTTCTTTCACAAGAGATACAGAGCTTTCAGAACTGACTACTTCATTGCATTCTGGTTCTTTAGGTGTTGAGTTCTTGGTTATTTTAGTGATTTCTGACTGACTGGAGTCCGATTCGTAGACATCAGCACAAGGCAAGCTTTTGTCCGTAACTGCATAAGTTTGTTTCTTGTTGATGTCAAATGATTGGTTGCTATCAGAGTCATAGATGTCAATGTTTGGAATTATCTTTTCTGCCACAGTACTAGGCTTCGCTTTTTGTTTCTTATTTTTAGCCTTATTTTTAGGCGTAGCGAACAAATCGTCTGTCCCTTTTTGAACAGTTTTTTCAGGAGTGACAACAGTGGTGTTGGCAGTGAAATTGTTGTCTCTTTCCTTATTCTTCTTCTTTTTTTTCTTCTTTGATGGCTTATCAAGAAGGTCGGAGCCGTGAAGGCTGAAATCAAAGCTGGGGTTATCCGCCCGACGCGAGGATATGTTCAGAGCAATGCAGTCCCCACGAATAAAATCATCAGAGACAGATGAAACGACTGATGGTACCGGACTGGCCGAGACCTCTCTGCTATTGCTTTCTCTTTGTCTTTTTTTTCCTTGATCTTCTTTAGAGGCCTGCTCTTGTGTTTTCGAACCCCGTTCTGGTGGGACTATGGATATTTCATCCTCGTCCGAGCTCTCAATAGTAATAGTCGGTTTTTGCGGCAAAGCAACTTCAACAACTTCATCTTCGTCACTTGTTTCAAGGTCCAAGCATGGGGCATCATCATTATCGATGATCTTAATCGTTGTTTTAGCATCCTGAGTTAGTGGGGATCCAAATGATAACAAGTCTGATGTTATGGAGCGTTTGGGAGAGGTTGTCTTTTCTTCTTTGGGTTTTGTTAACGGTATAATCTTGCTTTGGGTTAACGGTATGGAGTTTTTGGTTATGGGCGCAGGTTTTGGGTTACTGGCTGCTTTTTGTGGGTTCACTTTCTGAAATGCTGTATTGGCTGGTTTTTGCGGGTTAACTTTTTGAAATGTTGAATTGGCTGGTTTTTGGGGGTTAACCTTTTGAAAAGTTGTGTTGGCTGGTTTTTGGGGGTTAACCTTTTGAAATGTTGTGTTAACGGGCGCCTGGTCATCACTGCTGTGCCAGTACCGACGCACTGTGGTCTTAGGGGCGATCGAAGGAGTATTGTCAGTGTTGGAATGATTTTGTTGGTTTTGCTCAACATTCTGCTGTGTATCATCAGTATGATGTAACATGGAATAGAGCCTCTCCAGCACATCTAGCTCCTCTAGTTCATCTTCATTAAGGTCCTGCAATAATAAACACGTGATAACGTGAATAAAATACGATTTGTTGTGACACTCAAGTGAACAAAAGTAACCTAAAACTATCGACTTACACTATGTTCCATGGTCGTTGAGCGAGGAAAGCTTCAGCAACGGTCGTATCAACATAATAGTAAATGCGTTATGTACACTGTTTTCAGAGTTTTAGAGCTGTAAAAACAACTAAAATACTGAGAAACGGAACTAAAAACACAAAACCACCTCCATCATTCATTCCAATGATAAAATTAAATGAATGAATGAAAACGAATGACATTGACATGACATATGGATGGAATTCGGTCTTGCCATAAAAGAAAATGTTGAAACCGAGTGACATCACTAGCCTGTAGTTCTGCTATTGCACGCTCGATGTCGCTAGTTGTATACCAGATGTTATGAGCCGTTGTCAGCACAAATTCACAGAGTATTTCATAGATGGCGCCTACAGACGTGGCCATAGAAGAACCGGAAGCACAGACTTATTCCGGTGCTGAAAACCTCATTATTCTGAAAGAGCTTTTTCAGATAGCTGAAACTACATACAATAGGACGGTCATACCGAAAATTAAAATCGCAAACGCTAGTTTTTTTTTAATATGTTATTAGAACCACTACCGGTTTTCTTTTGTCCGCTGCCCGGAAGTTGTTTTTAGTTGTTCGATAGTACGAATAAACTAGTGGTTCGCCCCGAACTATGAACTCGCGACCCCATATCTCAGCAACCCCTCGACCGATTTGGCTCATGTTCGAACTTAAAAATTCTCTTGGCCTCATTTACCTGCCTACCAAATTTCATGACGATCCGACTAAATTTACTCAAGTTATCGTCGAACGAACATTCATACATACATACATACATACATACATACATACATACATACATACAAACGCCGGATTGCTCCAGTAGACTCGGAGAACTTCGCTCGCTTCGCTCGCTCGTTCAATAAAAAGTCATTGTCATTTCAAATACTATAATAAACATAGGCCCGGTTTCTGAATTGAGATATCGTTCTGTCACGCTCTTTTGTGAGAAATCTGCAGAGATATATTTACCCATTTGCTTAGCGAATTTCTCAATTCAGAAATCGGCAGTAAGGCACCTATCTAAAAATCAGAATCTCCACTATTACATAATACCTATTATAAATAAGTAGGTACCTATTTTAATATTAGGTACACACGACAGCACGTCAGACAGACTGTACATTTTTGATGTAAAGTCGCCCGTTACGTAACCGAGTAGAGTGCTAGCGTGTAAGGGTCGACGTGCTGTCGTGTGTACAACTCCTCTATGCATAATTAATTAGAAACTATAAAACAAGGTGTTACAAAAGTACCTAACTCTTTTTACAGGGTGTAACCCACTGGTCAACAGGATGTCAAATCTGTAAAAAAAGTAAAAAAAAAACAATTTCTATTTTATAACCACAAAATTTAAAAATTTTCATAAATTTTTTGTTTTTGTTATTAGCTCAAATTTAAAAATATGTGTGTGCGTGTAGATGCATTTTCATAGCTTTGAGTTGTTAAAATATTGTGAAAGTCAATGAAAACAATATTTAAAAAATTCTTTTCTCCCAAATTAACGGAACGTCATAGAGCAAAAAAAAATATTAGGTTGTGATCCCTATAACCGGGTGCTATTACCCTGTAAAAAGAGTTAGGTACTTTTGTAACACCTTGTATATTAGTTAATTGAGGTAATTTCATGTCAGCTGATTATCTTGAGCCATCTTCCTAAGTAGCCACGCAGCCTAACTGCTAAGTTCCTGAAACAAAAAGAATATTCACAATTTTCACATTCTTTTTAGGGTTCCGTACCTCAAAAGGAAAAAAACGGCACCATTATAGGATCACTTTGTTGTCCATCTGTCTGTCAAAACCCTTTTCTCAGGAACAAGTTGAAATTAAATATCAAATACTGAAGGCTGCAGTTTTTTTGTGAAAAAAAACAAATTTGTTTACGCAACCAAAAGATACGGCCGTTTATGCAGCATATTTCCGCATATTTCGACACTAGCGACACTAGCGGTTTGAGTTTATTGCCTCAAACGCATGACGATGATGTACCTAAAAACAAATCTAAATAAATACCTTACTGAGTAAGTATCGGAAGGCAAGAGGGCGGCTATCACACGGTCGGACACCTCATGTCCGCTGCTGCAGCGGCCTATCCACACCGCTTGGCACTGGGCTCTGTGGGATATGAGATAAAGTTCAATGTTGCAGTTATGGGCGTATTTACCGTAGGGCCAAGGGGGCCATGGCCCAGGGCGGCACGCTGCGAGGGGTGGCGGCGCTATTACAAGGTACAATATTTCACGAATTAAGACGCATTTTATATTGTTATTGTACAAAATAGCCTTACCTAACATTACAAAGTATATAAAATCAAAGCATAACTATGCGAATTGAAAGAGAATTTAATTTAAAAAATTGACGACATGAACGCAATAGCGTCAAGGGTAGCCCCCAGGCAACGGGAGTCGTGTAACCTTCCTAAAACGGCAATAAATAAAAAGGCATGACACCGCGACAATTCATTTTATCTCCTGACAAACGATTTTAGAACTTGCAATTTTGCTAAAGTTTTTCCGGGTCTTAAAGCCTTACCCATTAGCTATAAACTGCAGCTGCGACTCAAGCACGCTGTCGAAAGCCTCATACGCGGCGCTGAACGCTCCGCTCGTCGCGTCTCCCGTGCACGCTGCCCACACCACACGGCCGCCTCGGCGCACGCGCCGTATTTGGGATTCAACAAGCTGAAAACAAATGGCACATTATGAGCCTTGCATTTTTTGTCATTTTTATAATCATACCTAGAATTTCTGAACCTAGATCGCCAGCCTTTTAACCTTTAGCCCGGCCAAGCTAACATAACAATTTCATTGGTTATGTATGGGTCAGTGAAAATAGTGTAGTGGGAAAGATATTAAGATGATTTGTTTTTCTGGTCGAAAAACTGCCAAAAAAACTAGAAGTTCGAGATCTAATTTTGTTGTTTATAATAATTAAAATAATTACTGTTTTACTGTCGTGAACCAAAAATCGCTAAACAAAAATAGCTCATTCAGCTCCAAAATTTAAAAACATGTGAAAATGTTGCACTTCCCGCATTTTATTTCATGTGGTCTATGGTACGCACAACAGTGCGTCAGAGTGTAGGTACACTTTTGTTGTAAGGTCGCTCGTAACGTAACCGAGTAGAGTGCTGCTAGCTTATAAGTGTCGACGTGCTGTCGTGTGTAGTACTACCACTGCCTGGTTAAGGGTTATCTTCACTGGCAGGTGGTTGATTTTGGTCCACCAAAACTAACTTTTACCCACCAACATTTTGAAAACCAAATTTTTATGGCAGATTTTTTTTTTCAACGTCGTTTATCTTTAAAACTTTTGTCTTTCATAACTGGCTCATTGACTATTCATATTAACCGGGTCTTAAATTTATATAAAAACCTTGACATATGTCTGCAAACCCACACAATAAAAAGTACACCAACATTTGGTAAAAATGTGAGCTCTCAGAAATTCACCCAGAAATGTAGAGCCAGTTGCGCTTGCGCTTGGTCACTGTCATGCATCTTCGAAACAAGCTTCAAGTACAAAACAGGTGCTATCTGACTAGGTGGTAGAGACAGGCCGGCAATCCTAATTAAGTACAGACCAGGGGCACGAGTCTGTAACGCAATTGAGCATCGGTAGCCTCCCATTTGCACGATTTATTAATGCTGTCTGTCTTTTTCATGTTTTTTCTAGTATAGCTGAACGAGCAGAGGAGAGCGTGTGCTACTCTCGCTCTGTCGCTCAGTGCTGATAGAAGACGGTGATGGAAAGATTGTATTTAATGATGATAGAGAGGTGGCTGGTGACTCTAGCCACCTCGCACTGATATTGATAGTTTACATTATTGTTGTATGAGTAGCTTGGGCGAGTGGCTGCAGCCGACTAGTTTGACAATTCGGAAGGCAAAGTTTTTTGTTCGAAAGTCCGTTATTGGCTTAATCTTATCTATAGACAATATTGAGAAACTAATTTCAATATTTTTTATTTTGGGTCCATTAGTTTGGATTTTACAACGTTTCAAAGATACGGTTTTATGACGTCACGCGACGGTCTGCATACTGTTGGCGGTCATAGGAACAAAACATTTTAGCGCATAAAAACAAAACTACTGGACCAAAATAAAAAATATTGAAATTAGTTTCTCAATATTGTCTAAAGATAAGATTAAGCCAATAACGGACTTTCGAACAAAAAACTTTGCCTTCCGAATTGAGCATCGATAGCCTCCCATTTTTAGGCTTCAATTACGATTTATTAATGCTGTCTGTCTTTTTCATGTTTTTCTAGTATAGCAAAGAATATTCGGATTCTAATTCTAGAGGATTACTTCCCTGGTTGTAGGAGAAAAACGGGGGAAACCGATTTTGTCCTTCTTCTGGGAACCTATTGACACTCCATTGCGTTACAGACCCAGTACCTACATACATAATTCACGACCCAAAGCCGAAGGTGATCATCCTCGCAAAATTAACTTGTTCCTCTCAAATTAGACACGAGATTACCTACAACGACACGGTAGGATACCACTGTAGCCACCGGAAAGAGGGCTCTTAATGCACGCCACAGAAGCGCGTCAATCGAACAAAAAGGGGTATCCTAGTGTACACGCGACAGCACGTCAGACTGTACACTTTTGTTGTAAAGTCGCTCCTAACTTAACCGAGGAGAGTGCTAGCGTGTAATGGTCGACGTGCTGTTGTGTGTACCAAGGGGGTCAAACACGCACCTTTAAATTATCATACACGTCTTTGGTGACTAGCTGCGAGAGGCCTTCCAAGCCATCAACCTTGGGCGCAGCTCCCACAACGATCAAGGCGTCGACTTGCTCGCTCGCTTGGCTCGCTTCGCTAGCCAGTGACGTCACGCGACACCCCCGGGACTCTAGCTCGCTGACTAGTTTGAGGCCTAGAGGATTGGTGGTGTTGGTTATCTGCGAAAGAAATATTTTTTAAAATTATTTACATACTAGTAGTTCGCTCCGAACTGTGAACTCGCGACCCCAGTTACACATGAGTGACAAAATTTTAATAAATTACTTTTTTATCATTCGCATAAGTTGTCTCATGATTCGTTATAACAAACTTTCGTTATAACGTTTTTCATCGCTGCAAACTTTCGTTGACATGCTGTTCGAATTTTCGAGTTTCGGTACCAAGTAGATAGATAGATAGATAGAAAACCTTTTTATTGTACACGAAAATAATTTACAAAGGAATTCTTAAACTAATCAGTATGCATACAATTGGCGGCCTTATCGCTAAAAGCGATCTCTGCCAGGCAACCATTACTTACTCATACAGAAGTAAATACTGAACTATATGATTTGGAGAAGAAATATCCAGTTTAACTGAGGGCAATGACGGCGGTATTGAGTTTGAGATCGATTAACCTTTTCCTCATGATGGATGATGGTTCTAAATTAATACATACATTAAAAATAACCAGGAAAGTACTTAGTCACGTAGGTAGGTACCATAACTCAAGTCGAGTTTATCCAGTCATGATTATCAAAGGAGTAAAAAACTGCTGTGTGCGTCACACACACGGTATCTCCAAGAAGCTTTTCTGGTACCGAAAACTAGGTTAGTAAAAAATATAATAATTCATAATGTTCTGAGAACAACGTAGTCTACTTTTCGCTCTTCGGGGAAGACCACAACACATGTTTTGTTGATTAGACATTTTAACGTAACATAAGTTAGTTACCCAAGTATTTTTCTAAAGCACTTGTATACCTACCCGCGTGCCGTTGTACAGTCTGTCTATTAACTCTAGAAATTAAATGGCAACAATTTTTCATAGTAAACCCGACCACTTTTCGGATTTACTATGAAAAATTGTTGCCATTTAATTTCTAGAGTTAATGGACAGACTGTAAAGTTGATCTTTGAGTAAATAAAAAAAGTAAGATGCAGCATAAACAATTGTATCTACAATTGTACGGTCGGCCACGATCTCAGATACCCTATGGCAGCTCTTACCGCGCGCGGCATAAGGGCGCCAATCGAACAAAAAGGGGTATCTGAGACTGTGGCCGACTGTACATGTCCGAGTAGCTGGGCAATGGCCTTCTCTCAGAGAGACAAGAGTTCAAAACGCGTGCTCAATGCGGATTGGCGATTTTCTATCGATCGATTTTCGATTGGCGATTTCGATTGGATCGATTTTCGATTGGCGATGGTAAAAATGCATCCTACGCTCAGGTTTCCTCCCGATGTTTTCCTTCACCTTTAAAGCGAGTGGTATTGCTGCTACTACAAATTCATAAATGAACGTAACTTTGAAATACATTTAAGAGGTACATGCCAGCACCTGGAATCGAACCTGGATCTCTCGCTTCCGAGTGCATTGTGCACTATGCTACCATAACACCTCCTGAATTCTGAGTAGGTACTTTATTCTAAAACTTTTTCCATTACATACAGTAGGTATACTAAAAAGCCCATTAAAACAAATAGAGCTGTTGCTAAAACGTTTTTTTTAAGAAGCACCCAAGGTGCTCGCACGTTCTAATGTATTTTACGAAACATATGACATTTCTAGTTGCTGTTCGTTAAACCGTTCACAAGGATATCACCATATAAGCCTGTTAATGGCTAATGATCTTAACTCCGATAAATAAAATAAATGTCCTCGAGCAACTGGTTTCCCTCGACCTATCTGTGTGGAATTGTCCATTAATTCATCATTATCATCATTCAGTCCATATGTGTCCACGCTGGATGAAGGCCACTTCCAGTACAAAATATCACGTTTTTTTACCGTTTTATTACCAAATGGCGTTTTCATTTTCTTGAAATCAACCCTAAGTAGAATAAATACCAGTTACCTAAAGTTCGGGAAAATTAAATTAAAACACTTTTTCATATCCTAAGCTCGGAAAGTATGCTGTTACTAGTAACATACGAAAAGGCAAAAGCCTGTTTAGAACTATCTAAATTTTTGCGCGCTTTGAAATTTGAACGCGACGCCCTAGCTACAAGTAGGTTTCATAAAAAGAAATAAAGGAAGTCTTTTTCCTTTGACTCATCTGTCAAAGCAAAGAGGAAGCAAATTCATTTCACTAACCGTTATGTACCTAATGGTCAAGTGTTTTTCTTGCATCGAATATAATCATTTCCTCGCTCTATAAGATGAACAGTTTTTTGAATAATTCGCGTCTCGTTCTTCTGAATACCTCGCTATGCTCAGGTAAATTTTATTGAACTTATTTTAGTAACCTTCGCTAGCTCGGTATTTAATACAAGCACTCGCTGGCTTCCGTTTTTCCTATTGAGGTCCGGAACCCTAAAAAAAAAAGAACCAAGAGACACTTACAAGAACAGTCTTAGTGACTTCCTCCTTTCTTCTTCTACTCGCGGCCACGGCAGCCGCCCTCCACCGATGGGCCAGCAGCGCAGCCCCGCCCGCGAGTAGTGCTCCGCCCTCCAGGGCTGCCAGGACTCGCCAGGCCAGCGCTGCGCCCGACTCGACCGCTTCTGACATCGCTCGTTCCTGGAATGAAGAAATGGAAAGTGAAAACCGAGATTCTCCTTGAAGGTGTAAACGTGTGGGTGGAGACTAAAGACTAAAGTCCAGTGTTACCTTAACTCATACTAGGTGAAGAGACCACTCAGCGCCGCAGTGCCTGGGACATTGTTTTAGATGGAGTAGGCTTGCCCAGCACCTACCATCCTGACGGCTTAGTCGGCCTAGCCCACAGGAAAGACGGAGACTATTGCAGATTAAAACAAACAACTTTTATTATTCAGTTGCTTCATGGTATGGATGGAGTTGCTGATAGTGAGGGAGGATAAGTTTCAAAAGTACCACAAGAGTACCTATTATAAATGCGTAAGTATAATAAGACTTCCGTTGGCGCAACCGAAACGTCTTTTTTACAAGGTTTTTATTTAATTGACAACCACAACCTACAGGGTGCACTCTAAGTCGATAGCGGAACTTTAAGTAAACTGTCTACTGATCAACACAAACAACTTGTACTAGGTGGCTAAAAAAATGGAGCGAAAAAAAAATCTGCCGTTCCATACAAAAGGACGACTCAGTACTGAGCCAAATGTATGAAACAGCTGATCATTTTTTCGCTCCATTTCTTTCGCCACCTAGTATAAGTTGTTTATATTGATCAGCAGACAGTCTATTTAAAGTTCCGCTATCGACTGAGTGCACCCTGTATTTACCCATTTATTTAATTGAAAAGATCCTTAAATTGTAAATATTTAAGTAAGTATTTTATTCAATTCCATCATAAAGTTCCGTCAGAGCAAAGATATATGACATCACATCACATGATGATGATGTTTCCCGGCCGGTTTCGGCCACGGCGACTGCTTCAACTCCGGCGTTCGTGTGCACGCATGTGGCTTACATAGCCGATCTTTTTTGTAAAAGTCCTGCCACACAGCGGACATGCGAGCACACCGTTCACATGGTGATAGTTGATCGCCGCAGGTGGACGGGCGTTCAGTGCATCCCTCCTCGCGTCCAATTCCGATCGCCGAAGCGATTCAAAGTCGGAGACTTTGGTATTCACCGTTTTTCTCCATTCTGGTCGGTCGGCCGCCGCCTGCTCCCATTGCAAGGGATCAATGCTGCACTTTTTCATGTGCCGCTTGAGCACATCCTTGAACCTGAGGAGTTGACCGCCTTGCTTACGCTTGCCCTCCTCAAGTTCTGAGTAGAAGATGTGCTTTGCCACTCGCTCTTTTGCCATCCTTGACACATGGCCGCACCACCTGAGCTGGCGACGCATAAGGTAAGCTTCAATGCCGCTCACATCAGCTCTTCGCAGCACTTCGGTGTTCCGTATGCGATCAGACCATCGGATTTTCAGGATTCTCCTGAGACATCTCAGGTGAAAGCGGTCTAGCATGCGTATGTGGCGGCGGTAGGGCGTCCAAGTTTCGGCCGAATAAAGAATGTTTGGCAACACAATTGCCATGTATACGGCCAATTTGGTTGAAAGCTTCAGGTCGTGTGAGCAGAAGACCTTGCTATCCAGCTTGCCGAAGGCTGCAGCTGCTGCCGCAATCCTGCTATTCACCTCAGCGTCAAGGTCGCACTTGGAAGATATTGTGCTCCCCAGGTATCTGAACTTTTCCACCTGCTTCAGTTGGTCCTCGCCGAGTCTAATAGTCAGTGCCTCATGACCATGTATGTCTAAGGACATAACTTCCGTCTTCTTGACACTGATCTTTAAGCCAAATCTTTGGCAGGACTCGTGGAAATCTGACATTAGCTGTTGCAGGCCTGCTGGGGACTCTGCCATGAAGCAAAGGTCATCCGCGTACATAATCTCAGTAACTACTTCATAGGAGACTTTTGTACGGGACTTGAATCTAGCCAGATTGAAAAGCCTGCCATCAGTTCTAAAACGGATGCGAAGACCTTCAGAAGAAGCTTGTAAGACCTCCCTGACCACTACTGCAAAGTACAATGCGAACAATGTAGGCGCCAACACGCAACCTTGCTTCACCCCACAGGTAACGGGAAAGAAGTTAGATTGTTCGTTGTCGACAGCGACACAACACTGTAGGTCATCATGCAAGAGCCTGAGAAGTCTCACAAACTTTTCCGTGCACCCGATTTTTCCCATCACCACCCAGAGGGCCTCTCGAGGGACGCTGTCAAAAGCCTTTTCAAGGTCGACGAAACAGAGGTACATGTGACGACCTTGCTCTCTACTCTTTTCCTGGAGCTGTCGAACGGAAAATATGGCCTCACAGGTCCCTCGGTCAGGACGGAAGCCAAACTGGGATTCTGGCAGAAGCTTTTCAGAGAGGCTCATAAGGCGGTTTAGAAGAACTCTGGCAAGGACTTTTCCAGGAACTGATAGTAATGAGATGCCGCGGTAAGAATTGCAATCAGCACGGTCACCTTTACCCTTATACAGAGCCCTAATGCGCGATACTGTGAAATCAGTAGGGACTTGTTCTTTTTCCCACATAAGTACAAAAAGTTCCCATATTGCTGACTGCAACTCCTCTCCGCCACATTTCATTAGTTCTCCTGCTATAAGATCGATGCCTACCGCGCGCTTGTTTTGTTGCTGTTTTATAGCGAGAACAACCTCACTACGTAGCAGCGGCTCATCCAGCTCAATAGCTGTTGAAAGTTGTGGAACTGCACGGACGTGTTCCATGTTCACAGACCGGTCAACATTGAGCAAAGTATTAAAATGCTCTGCCCAGCGCATCAAAGTCTCTTCTTTGCTTTTGTGGAGGTGTTCTCCATTTGCAGACTTTATTGGCACTTTAGCAACAGAGAATGAACCGATCAGTTTCCGAACTTCGCCGTAAAATTCTCCGAGCTGGTTCATGTCAGCGAGCCACTGCATGTAGCGGGCTTTCTCCTGCCACCAATTGTCTTTAGCCTCCCGAGATAATCTTCGCAGCTCCAGACTACTTTGTCTGATCTCCGCCACACTTCCACCTTGGTGCTTATTGCTGTGCTGCCGGAGGAGATTCCGGTGCTTGCCGATAGCCTCAGTCAGAATCTCGTCATTATCATCAAACCAGTCCTCGTTCTTACGGACTTTACAACCTAGAGTAACCGTAGCAGTGTCTAGGATATGGTTTGATAGGGCCTTCCAGTCAGCTTCGACCTCACCCGTCTCCCCGGACGGCATGGCAGTGGCCAAAGTGTCTGCATATTTCTCCCTCACTTGGCGAACCTTGAGCCTATCCAAGTTTAAACACGGAGGCTTTGATCGTTCACGTCTACGGGGGCAACGAATGCGGAGACGTAGTTTAGTAACTACAAGCCGATGATCAGTCCAGCAGTGAGCGCCACGCATGACGCGGGTTATTTGGACTTGGGAGACATCTCTTTGACGGACTATTGCGTAATCTATGAGATGCCAGTGCTTGGACCTGGGATGCATCCACGTGTTTTTGTGCTTGCCGGGAAGTCTGAACATGGTGTTCGTGATCGCAAGCTGAAACTGAGCACAAAAGCTGAGTAGTAGTTGACCATTACCGTTCATATTACCAACTCCGTGTCTCCCCAGGGTCCTAGGCCATGCATCGTAATCTTGGCCTACTCTAGCATTAAAGTCCCCCATAAGTAGGATCTTTTCTTTATGGGGAACGCTCTCAACGCATTTAGTGAGTTCCTCATAGAACTGATCCTTAATGTCATCAGACTTGTCTAGCGTGGGGGCATAGACACTGATAACATTTAGGTAATTGTCGTTGCCCAAATGTAGGCGGAGAGTGGTGATGCGGTCTGAGATGTGTACGGGAAACTCTTGAAGTTTCTTGACAAGCTGTGTCTTGATTGCAAATCCTACGCCGGACCGGCGCGGTTCAGTAGCAGCGAGCCCCTTCCAGTAGAAAGAGTAGCCACCGCCGTTTTCCACTAGCTCTCCTTCTTCGGCGAGATGTGTTTCGCTTAGAGCAGCCACAGCCACATCGTACCGACGCAGTTCCCGGGCAATTATCGCGGTTTTCCGCTCCGGGCAGGCATTATCATTGCGATCAAGAAGTGTCCGAACATTCCACGCGCCAAAAGTCATATCCGAAGTTTTTGTGTTTTGTTTATTCTTTTTGCTACTTCGACCGCGAGTTAAAAGATGCGGAGGCAGCCGCGGTTGCTACCTTCCTAATGGGTTGGGATGAGCACTTTTTTAGGGCACCTTTTCTAGCCCCCTCCCTGGCTAAGCAGGGAAAGCAGTGCCTCCCTAAATAGGGCTGCTTTGTCACTCTGGGTGCTGCCGAGCTCGCTCTGTCACCCCAGTGCAGAGCGAAAGCGACCACGATGATCAACACCCCCAGAGCCGCCCATGTGTAGACCTCAGACAAAGCCCGGACTGCATCAGACCGAACCTCTCTACTTTAGCCTATCGCCATGGGACTTTGGGTCTTTCGGAGTCCAATTTCGGAAGCAGTCAGATGCGCAGGAAATATTTTGGTGCACAAACGTACGCGCAAACGCAGGTGCACTCGCTCGTCTTTCCCCTCCCGTACCCAGTGGAACGGAAACCGCTACGACTGGAGGAGGAGTCAGATGATGTATCTGGCCGATGGTAACTATACGCCCACAACCATCGCCCTCTAGGCCATCCACATTGCCTTGCTATCCCGCCGGGTCCGCCAGACTCCTCGCATATCTGCTCTGAGTTGCCTTTCCCGCCGGGGTAGACTTCGAGCATGGAAGTAGGTGGGTCCCACTGTCAGGCTTACTAGAATAGTAAACCCCCCTCTACCAAGTTTAGCCCGCGAGCCAACGCGGTTTGCCAGGGTGTGGCCGTTGCATGCACTACAACTACTTGGAGCCACTTGGTGAGAGATTGCAGCGCGCCTGCGACCAGTGGAGCACCACCGCCCTCCATGGGCTGGCTGGTGGGGTCCTAAAGATAAAAGTACGCTAGACGCCCTACTACACCCTTACACATACATCACATCACATATGTAACACACAGGGCACAAAAGTATGCGCGCACGCAGTCCAATATAAAAGACATCAACGCGTTGCGTAAGTTCCGTCCGTCGTCGTCTCAAGGTATTAGCAGCGGCGAGAGTAGAAAATGTAATTTACCAGCTCAAGTTAGCAATGTCAGTGGTACACAAGGTTCCCGGTTTGGTTCACGGTCAAAATCGGTTTGATAACCTTGCGTGGGCTTGGAGAATTTTAAACCGCCGAGTTTTAAGCAATGGCAACGGTTGCTTTATTAAACTGTTGTAACATTATACTAGTTCTATTGCCGAGAAGTTAGCTAGCAATTTTAAATAAATTGATAATATGAGATATCAATGGGAACATGGAAAGAAAGGATATAAAGTTGACCTACGTCACTTAGCTTTAAAGTTAAGATAAAGTATTATACTCGTATGTTGCACTAAAATAACAAAATATTGTAGTATAACCCGCCTGCCTTCTGTCCAGTGTATGGACCTTAATAAAAATCCAATTCAGTCGTTCTCTATCTTCTGTTGAATAGATGTACTTACCTACAAACATATGAACAAAGCCAACATCTTGACAAAATACCTACATTTACTTACATTGCTTCAAACTCATTTATTCTGCGAGAATTTCACTAAACTAATTTAATATTGCGCATGAGTTGGCTCGCAATTTATTTTTTGCACGAATACTTAGGTACTTAGCAGGCAAATATCCTGCGGTGTAAAGCAATAGTTATTTGTTATGCAAGAATGCAAAATTATTGTTTGCGGCGAGTGCTTGTATTGAAAACCGAGCTAGCGAAGGTTTCTAAAATTGAGCCACGAGCGTAGCGAGTGGTTCAAAAAAAGAAACCTGAGCGTAGCGAGGTATTCAGAAGCACGAGACGCAAATAATATTGCATTCGTGCGAAACACAAAACTTTTCATCTCACAGAAGCGAGGAAATGATTTTGTTAGCCAAGCGGGAAAAACTCTATAGACAACTACTTACAGGCAAAACAGGTGAGTCAAATAAGTTCCTTTTAAAAGCATATTTTACTGTAGTTACGGCTGCCGCACTAAAGTTTTGAGCTTCGTTGGTATTAAAACCATACGTTTTATTAATAATTTCCTGAAGTTTATTTATCCAGACACAAATATAATGTAAATAAAAGAAAGTTTTTTTTCCGGGTAGTTTCTGAACTTTTACCATATAAAATAAACATTTGTAGGAGATAAAAAATGAAATTAGTAATATCGTTTAAAAAAATGTATTTAACAAACCAAAACATAATTATCTATTTGATAAAACAGAAGCGAAGCATTTTTTTTATTTACTGGTATTAAAAATAAATATAGTGTATGAAATATTGAAAAGACTATAAGAAGAAACCACGTTTCTGAATGTTCTATTCCGTGACTTTACCTTTTTAAAAGATCCTTATGCCCCATTTACATTCACAGTTTTGTATAGAGAATGGGTACGAACAATCACTTTCGCTGAAGTACGCGTGTAAACGAACTATGAATGAGGATCTTTTTTCGGTTGGGATCTGGCATCTACTTAAACGGCCAGTGTTTTTTTCTTTTTCAACACCATAGGGCGCGGGAAGGACTTTCCCGGCGTCGCGTTCAAATTTCGAAGCGCACTAAAATGCAGATAGTTTAAATCCGGCCTTTACACGATCGTAAGTTACTAGTAACAGCAAACTTTCCGAGCATGGGAGATGAAAAGAAATTTTTTATACACTTTGTTTAAATGTAACTGTATTTATAATACTGTTTGTTCTCGTTAAACATAAGTAAATAAAAACGCATAATGTAAGATCGAGTGACGCAATAACTGGTAAAGTACACACGCGTGCAATCTATTCACTTACGTTTCGGGCGACTTTGCAATGAAAGTGTAAGCGTCTACGTGCTGTCGTGTGTCAATTGAGCAATCACTCAAAAGGGGTATGGCAAAGGTACAGTAACAATAAAGTCCCCTACCTGACCTACCCCTCTGGGAAAACTTGGATCTATGCATTAACACACGACAGCACGTGAGACTGTACACTTTTGTTGTAAAGTCGCCCGTAACGTAAACGAGTAGAGTGCTAGCGTGTAAGCCTCGACGTGCTGTCGTGTGTACACACAAGACAGACGTCGACGCTTACACTCTAGAAGTCTACTCGTAGTATATTCATTCTAAATTTTTTAGCGGCAAAATTTATAATTTAAATTTATTGCTGCTATGTTATGCCTATATACCAGTACATTAAAATACACAACTCTCCCACCCCCTCCGCAAGCCGCTTACCCCCTCCCCCCCTTGAAAAGTGTCCCATTTTACAGATTTTCTCAATTTTCAGGAAAACTATTCAAGCTAGGACAAAATGGTCAAAGACTGAATTATTTATCAATAAATTACCAACAAATAAGTACTAACATTCATTTTGATACGATTTATAGTTTCCAAGCTATGGTGCATCAAAGATTACAAAAATGTGCGCTTAGCAGAAATAAAACATTTAATACACAAGAAATAATAAATATTTATTATTTTTACAAGACATGCATTTATGTAGTTATTAATATCTAAAAGAATCAGTATCGTCATCATTATCTTGGCAATAGTTGCACATGATGGAACAACGCAATCCAGCATTGACACATCGACATCTTTTTCCGCAGGCTTTTTTGAAGCTGCATGATACCTACTATTTTCAGTATCAACTGTGGAGCTGGTGACTTTGTGGCCAACGTATTTGTTGAAGTAGACGTATCGTAAATTCGTAACTCGTTTATACTTTTTTCGGTTTGCCCCATACAAGGCGAGAATATACGAGAGGTCCAAAAGTTCGCGGAATTAAGGGTTCGCGGTTGTAAGTGGGATAAAAAAATGATTTTATTTTTCCTTTTCAACATAGTCCTTCTAAAGCTCAATACACTTTTTGAATCTTATAGGTAATAAGCTTTTCTATACGCTGAAAAAAAAAATCTTCCTTGCCTTGAAAATGGGTCAAAATGGCATCTTTGACTTCTTTTTTCTATCGTCCGAAAATTTTCTTCCTCGAAGGTATTTTTTTAATTTTCAGAAATAAATCAAAATTGCTGGGGGTCAGGTCTAGGCTGTAGAGAGAGTAAACTAGTGTCTCAAACCCACATCTGTGTAAGGCCATCGCAGTGTAACACTTGTAAACGGGCTAATGGTCTTGCAAAAAGACAACACCCTGAGACCATTTTTCTCTTCTAGTTTCTTTGATGGCTTCCTTTATTTTTTCCAATAGTGAAACGTAATATTCTCCGGTTATATTGACACCTTTTATTTGTAGTCAAATTGTAACAAAATTTCTTCAGTGACCCGAAAAATCGTCGCCATCATCTTGCCAGTTGATTTTGACACCTTAAACTTGTAAGGGGGGGTTGTACCCTTTTTATGCCAGCGTATGGACTCTTGTTTGGACTCGGATTCATAATGATGAACCAAATTTTCACTTTCAGTCACCATTAGTGCTAAAACGCCTTTTGGTTCTCCACCATAGACCTCCAAAAAGTGTTGAAGTGGGGCTTGAGATTCTCGGCGCCAATGTTACAGTGACTTTTTTATACTAAGATGTTCATTAAGTATCCTCAAAATTATGGTTTCTGATACTCCAATTAATGCAGATAGAGGTTTGTTTTTCAACCGGGCGTCTTCCAATACAACTTTATCGATTTTTTCGATGTATTCGATGTGATGGAGTCAAAAAGGTGTCTCGGGCGGGGGACATCTTCAATCGACTCTCTCCATTATTTTAAAAGTCCATGCCACTAGTAAATCAATGTTTTGGAAGGGCAATAATCCACATAAAAGGTTCCCACCTTTTAAATTTAGATTTTCGGAGCTTATTCCTCATTGATAAGGAACTTTATAACGGCAAAATCGTCAATTTGCTCCACAATTGCAGGTAACTTCCGGATTTACCTATTTTCAGGACGATAACTTATTAATTAATTAAACTAGAGCGCTGAAATTTGGCTTATATTCTCGTAATGAGTTGCTTATTATAATGACACCACGCAAGAAAATCTTCGGATAGGATTTCTTGTAAAAATAATAAATATTTATAGTTTCTTGTGTATTAAATGTTTTATTTCTGCCAAGCGCACGTATTTGTAATCTTTGATGCACCATAGCTTGGAAACTATAAATCGTATCAAAATGAATGTTAGTACTTATTTGTTGGTAATTTATTGTCAAATAATTCAGTCTTTGACCATTTTGTCCTAGCTTGTATAGTTTTCCTGAAAATTGAGAAAATCTGTAAAACGGGACACTTTTCAAGGGGGGGAGGGGTAAAGCGGCGGACGGAGGGGGTGGGAGAGTTGTGTATTATAATGTACTCGTATATAGGTATAACATAGCAGCAATAAATTTTAATTATTAATTTTGCCGTTTTGCCCATACATTGAAATCTAGAATGAATACACTATCGGTTACGTTACGGGGGACTTTACAACTCTGACGTGCTGTAGTGTGTGCACAAGACAGAGACGTCGACATACTCGTACAGGCCACAGCACTCTACTCGGTTACGTTACGGGTGACTTTACAACAAAAGTGTTCACTCTGACGTGTTGTCGTGTGTACCTATTGTCTGTCAACCGTTAGGGCGCGTTTATGCGACACTAATTGTTTCACGCACGCGGCAACCGCGCGGTCGCCGCGCGGCGGCCGCGAGTATTTTTTTTCTCGTTTGTCTGCGCTCTAGGGCGCTATTATTCGACACGAATTGTGTCACCAGTGGCGTAGCTACGTAGGGACAAAGCGGGACAATGTCCCGGGGCCCCCAAGCTCAGGGGCCCCCTCGGACCCTAAAACCAAACCGTATTGAACTAGCTAAAAAAAATGTTGGCGCATTTTTCAAATGTTTACTAATTGTTAAAACCTAAACCGTTTAGTTGGGGGTCCTTCTTGTGGTTTTTTGCCCCAGGGCCCCTGGTTACCAAGCTACGCCACTGACTGTGTCACGCGGCCACGGCGCGGCGCGGCGGCCGCACAAAATGTTCGTCTCGTTTTTCTGCGCTGACGCATTGCATTGATTGTGCATTGATTCAAATGGTTTTCATTGAAAGAATTCCCATACTTACATTGTGTTTCGCGCTACAATAGACGTTCTTGTATGGTAATTGTAATAAAATTGTACCGATTGAATAAATTATTATAGGCTGTCTATTTGATACGGAAACTTTTCCATAAAGGTTTAGGTACAAGAAATTTGAAAGAAATTAAATTCACTTTGTAATAGCTGGCTCAAAAAAAACGTTACAATGACAGATATTACGACGTGCTTCATGTACAGTCGGTCACACTTTTATTCGATTTGCGCCCTGATGCGGCGCGCAGTAACAGCTGCCATGGGGTATCTTTGTCTGTGGCCGACTGTACCAATCAAAGTCTCACAAGCAGGTGGACAAGCTAAGAATTACTCGTGTCGTGCCACTTCACACTATTATACTTTATCCCCGGCTTCACACGCGAGAGATAGGTATCTACAGTGTACAAGCATTGTTAAGATTTTCCTTGTCACTGTTAGTGTAATTAGAAAAAAACTTAAATGGCGCTATTAGGTAGTCGTCCTTTGTCTAATACACGATTGAACTTCCTTGTTTGAAAATATTTACTTACCTACCTATTTATTGTTTGCGATCTTTTAAGTTCGATAAAAAGATTTTTTTTAGAGATAATGAACAGAAGCCTATGTGATGTATTATTCTGGTATATTATAAGCTATCTCCATTTTAAATGGCCAAATAAAATGCGTCCCGTTCCAGCGTTTACGGGATGGAACCTTGTCAAAGTCAATTGAAAATATACTGAATTTTACTTTGAAAAGGTAGATTCGACGCGAGTTTGCTTACCGCGCGCATCTCAGTTGCAAAATCCTATACTCATCGCGCGCGGGTTATACCCAGTGCCGGATTAGTCCAGCGCGGGGCCTGTAGCAAATTCTATCAAGGGGCCCTTGGTTTTCTTTATTAGGTTATCAATTTATGATATGAAATAATACAAAACTGTTGCAAAAAACTTTCCTGGATTTAAACTCAATTAAAAATGTTCCATCCATTATCTAGGGCCCCATGACGCGCGCGACTTCGTTTAGCAAAAAAACGCATCCAAAAAGAAGATATGATTTTTTTTTTCATGAGCGGTGCTAGTCGTGCCTATATTCCTATACTTTAAGTCTAAGTATACAATTTAATATTTTCCCCTTAAAAAAGAAAGCGATATCAATTTCTGAAACTGCAAATTCATGGTCCTTGTCGTTTGTACAAAAAATAAGCGCCCGAAATAATAAATACTATCTAAATAGTTTTTTTTTCGGTCAAAAAGCGCGCGGGCCCCCAAAATGTGCGAGCCCCGTAGCATTTGCTACTCCTGCTATATGGCTAATCCGGCACAAACAAACATCCATAGCTCTAAAACTGACCCAATACGTACCTTTATTATTTATTATCTATTATCCCGACATTTTAGCTTTCAATAAGCATATCTCATAAACGGCTGAACCGATTTTGATAAAACATATCTAAGAACACTCGCTAGAAAACCTGCTTTCAAATAATAAAAAAACTGCATCCAAATCGGTTCACCCGTTTAGTAGCTACGGTGCCACAGACAGACACAAATACAGACACACACACACGTAGCGGTCAAACTTATAACACCCCTCTTTTTGGTCGGGGGTTCAAAATTACCTTACCTAACTGTAAATCTAATTTTGATGACGACGTGTGTAAGTAATAATATTTGAGTTTCAATTTTTCTTTTTCAATCTTTTTCAATTTTTTTAGTGTATTTGATACAGGAATCGATTTTGTGCATTTTTCTTTGACCGCGGGCGATTCACTATGCACGGCGCATTAAGTACTATAATTTTAGTGGTAGAATAGCTTTAGATATTCGAGTCTAGCTAGAGCCATGTTCAACACTAATATTTTTATTGTGGTAGGTATCTCACATTACATTTTCAAGGTACTGTGGGTCAGTCAGTGTTTCAAAATGCCAGTACTTGCGCCATAGCCTGATTTAGTTTCGTACAACGTCCTTGTGAGCCGAAAAAAAGGTGTATCAGCCTCGTGACGAAATGTTTCTAATTGGACCGGTTTTTCGTCTCTCCTTTGAGTCTCTATCTCTACAAGTTTTTTTGGTAAGTAAGCTCTGCTATACTCGGTAGGTTCGCTTTTGAAGTCAAGGTAGGTATGTTTTGGGAATAAACACGTATAGCACCCTGAGGTAGTGTGGAGACCGCAGTAATACTTCGTATTGAACGCCGCGTTGCCACATGAGCCCTATCAAAGTAAACAATTACCTACAATAAGGACAATGGTCCTCATTATTGTAGTGTCCAACCTAATCTAATGTAAAATGTGCTTTTTGTGGTTTCATAAATATTTTTTTTTTTTTTTTAAAAGCTCTAGCATATAAATCAAGATGTAAGTTGGAATCCGACTATAGCGACCACTGCAGACTTCGTGAAGCCCAGCGACACTATATTGTATGTATTCCTATGAGGACCACAAGTCGCCCGCTTCGAATGGTGTTTCCTTGGTGTTTCAAAGAAATACATACAAACCAGGGGCCTTAGCCTGTAACGCAATGGCATCTCGATGGCGTCCCAGCAGAAGGACAAAACCGGGCTTTCCTCGTTTTTCTCCTACAACCAGAGAACCAATCCTCTAGAATTAGAATCAGAATATTCTTAGTTGTACTACAAAAACATTAAAATGACCGACAGCATTAATAATACATCGTAATTGAAGCGTCAACTAGTATGCTTCGCATGGTCGTTTTGACACTCTCTCGAACTCGAGTGACAGACGTGCCATGTCTATTGTGCGAGCATGGCAGGCGGGACTCGAGATGGCAATAGATTAGGGTCATGTCGAGTAAAAAGTAGTTATTGCCAATTTAATAAAAATGTTGTATTTTTGTCTCCATCGCCATGTTGGCGTAGAGCCAACTCGAGCCCGACCGACAAGTTGACAGTTTTGCATAGAGAAGGGCCTATCTCGGGCTTACCATGCTGCCCGTACTGGAGCCCATTTTGGCACCATTGCGTTACAGGCTAAGGCCCCAGTAGTTTCGCCCGCCTTCACCGGGTTCCAACTTATACTTAAGAGGGTGCTAGAGCACCATTTTCCCATACAAACGTAGATCAGGTTTTTTTAAACTACAAGCTGAAACTTGGTTTATATCAGTAGATGACCAATATGGAGGTTTGCAAATAGTTTTTATAATTTAAAAAATTGCCTGAAAGAAATTAGAGCAATGCGTTTTTCGCGCCGAAAAAAGGCTTTCTCTCAGCTGTTATTTACTTACATTATTACACTGTCTATTGGAGTCTAACTACCTTGGGAACATCAATAATGTATTGCACTTGTCAGAAAAAAAAATTATTTTGAAATAGCTAATAAAATGTAGAAATGGCAGCGAAACTACAAAAAAAATTGGGAAAATAGATCTATTACATTACAACTACAACTACATACTCGCGAAAGGACACGAACACACGTAGACTCAAACAGCCGCATTGCCTCTCACTTTTCCCGCGCCCCGTCTCGCTCTGGATGAAACAGCTATACTCCGTGCAATTTTAGTGGTTTTAAAGCCGAAGGTATTTTGTTGCACTGGTTATTCTGAGCCAAATTACAAAATTTCAGTCCAAATAGCTCGAAAAAAAAATTCACTTCTCCATACAAATGGTGTCGATTGGCGATAGCCGTTTGTATTGGGAAGTAGTTTTTTTTTTCGCTCGTTTTGTAGTAATTTTTTTGAATTTGGCTCCGAATCACGAGTGCAACTATACCTTCGGCTTTAAAACCACTAAAATTCCACGGTGTAGAAAACAGTGTTTCACGCGCTTGGCCATCGCCGTGTTCCCACGCTTGTACAGCGAACTCTTAAGGTCTTGAATTTCATTTTGAAGCTAGCACATGGCACAAGAAGAAAAGAAGCAGATGCTTTACATATACAGGGTATTTCAGAAAGGTCCTGTGACACTAAAAGGGGTCGCTTAAGACTAGACTAGTCTTTAACACCCTGTATGTATAGATGGAAGATCTTTAAGATGATTCAATATAATAATAAAAATATAATATATAACATTGCTAATTGAGTTTCAGATGCAAAACAGTTAAATTAATTAAATTGTTGCTGATCGGAAAAACCCATCCATTTATATTTTATTGCATAGTTCACAATATGGCGACAAATCCATAATCGACACAAAGCAAGCGTAAAGTAATGTAAGCTACTAACTCGGAACTCTATCCCAAGGCAATAGAAGCAATTTTCAAAAATAAAACCAGTGTGTTTATTCTGCAAAAAAATACTAGGTGTTACAAAAGATCCTAACACTTTTTTACAGGGTAATAGCACCCGGTGATAGGGATCACAACCAATTTTTTTTTTGCTCTATAACGTTCCGCTGAATTTTAAATTAATGAAATGTGAACGCTGGCGGGAGAAAAGTTTTTTGACTTTCACAATGTTTTAAAAACTCAAAGCTATGCAAATGCACTTACGAGGCCTAAATGCACCACGTTGTATAAGAAAAATCTTTTTTTACAAATTAATAAGTATTATTTGACGAAAATAAAATTGTTTATTTCGATAAGAGATATTTTCCCGTAAATAACCCGGTTTAGAGGACAAGCAACTATGCGTTTTTTTTTACAGAATAAGCTAATTTTATAAGCAGTTTGAGTTGAACTCTACATAACGGTTCAAGGAGATCTTCCACCGGAAACTCGTTGAGGAGAGCTCTTCTAAAGGACAATTTACATAATTGTCTTATTGTCGGGACATCGTTAAGGGTCAAATAACCAAGTGTAAATCGGTCATTCCTGAGAAAAGCGTTCTTCGCTGAGATCGGTGGCTTTTATTTTTTTTCAAGATAGGTGAAAACTAAAAATACACCGTAAAAGATGGCTTAAAAACTAGTCAATATGTCGATGAGGCACATCTGTAGGCTTTATAGATTAATGAAAAAAAATTCTTCTTTTTTGACAAGCCACCGATCTCAGCAAAAAGGCTGAGATAGTGTCTAAAATTATTATAAACAGTAATTACAGTGAATAATAAACGTTTTTTCTAAATATAAACGTCACTCATGAACTGATACAGATAAAAGGGGGCTAAATTAAGCAAAACATTTCTATTAAACATAAGAGACCAGTCGGCGCTGCAGTATCTGGGACATTGTTTTAGATGGAGTAGGCTTGCCCAGCACCTATACCATCCTGACAGCGAGTAGGCGACATCTCGGACAAAATATTTTCGGACACTTTGTCCGAAATGTCGCTTTGTATTTTTAATATTTTTGAGGCGACATCTCGGACTCTCTCAAAATATTTTACCTGTATCGTACAGTCAGATACTAAAGTATTTAAATATAATACACAGAGAAAGAGCGTTACCACAGCAGCCTATTTTATGATTACTCAAGCGTCTTAAATGAGCTGTTTTCCTTAACTGTTAAAGCCTGAATTTAAGCAGTCAGATCGCGATCGGCTCATTTTTGATGAAAAACTACTAGGCTTACATAAGGTGGTAGGAGGATCATCACCTCAGTTCTCACATCATTTTGTTCCTAACTAACCCCGCGTATATGGGAACTGAGGTGGTGATCCTCCTACCACCTTATGTAAGCCTAGTACTTTTTCATCAAAAATTATTTGATTTAACGTTACCCTACGCTACGTCTTGATATTGTCACTTATTGGCTGTGCTGAGCCTTTGTTACCTGTGCAGTGACATGAGGCGCGTGGGCAGATTGCCAAACTTAGGCAAAACATTCAAATATTGTATACATAATAAAGTTAAGTTATGCTTACAAAAAATTTATGAAACAAAATGTGTCGCGGGCGACCCACTTGCGGTGAGAGCAAATTTTGAAGACTGCATGAGTACCCAAGATATCATTTGCATGTGTGTTTGTAACATTTTTATTAGTCTCCTCATAAATAAGATCGTAAAGAGTTTTATAATCCGACTGTACAAAACAGCTTTATTTGTTAGTGTCCGAGATGTCGCCTCAAAAATATTAAAATAATAAAGCGACATTTCGGACAAAGTGTCCGAAAATATTTTGTCCGAGATGTCGCCTACTCCTGACAGCTTGGTCGGCCTAGCCCACAAGAGAAGTCATTACGTGTGGAGCCAACTAAGTTGCGGGTTTCATCACGATGTTTTTCCTCACATTAGGGAGGGGTTTAGCTACTTCAAATTTACAAATTTATGTAACTTTGAAAAGAAACAAAGTCATGTTACATGCCTGCGCTGGGAATCGAACCTGGTTCTCTCGCATCGGCGACCAATGCTCTATTATATGTGTGACTGTAATAATTATACACTAAAATTGTCTGTCTATACGGATTTTGCTTTTTATTTGCGTGAAATTACATTTCCTTGCAAAAAACAGTACCTTAATAGCTTAAATGAAGTCTAAACTTTAGTCCATAAAAACAAACTGATACATTTTGAATTAGTCATAGCATCTCGTTCGGTGTGGTATCTAAAGAATCTGTGAAATTGATACAATATGTTGAAAACTTCTTTGAGATCCTTGGCTAATAACTGAGATCGGTGGCTTAAATCCACCGATCTCAGTGCCACCGATCTCAGAAATAACTAAAATGTAGCTATTTCTCTTAAACTATAGAAGCAATCGTATTTATTTTTACGACAATACCTATTCAGGAATATACGCATTCATGTACTTAGGACAGTTTAGTGTAGTCTTGTTTACTATACTAGCAAAACGTGCCACCACTTTCAGCTACCTTACCGAACCAAAGTTTAAAAAAAGTCAAGAACTTACGTAAAAGTTTAGGCATGAAAGATAGCGACACATACGAACCATAATAGTTGACAAGGACCATTTGACGATATTTTGCACCAGTAACTAGAAACTTGCCGCGTATTTAAGCTTGTATAAAAACATACTTTCGTTGCACGATTTAAACTTTGCTCGACGCGTGAAATTTCTAGGAATGTCTACAGACACAAGAGTTTTCATTCTAATATAATGCTGGATATACGATTGGATAGAGGCACTCATTGGGCATTTAGAAAGGTATAAATTAGCATAGTAGTGGGCACATGAGTAAAACCACAAACAAAAACATACCAGGCCCACACGCGTGTGACATGCAAAATACTCGCAAAATCACCCATTTTTTGACCTTCAAAGGGATATTTAGGCAATTTCCTCTACAAAATATTGTTTTTATTTGATATGCCTCAATGGACCGTTAGTTAAGTAGACGATTAAGTGCTAATTTAGTACTGTGTGATGTATAGTTTAGTAGATACTAGGGTGTGACCAAAAAAATCGACCTCTCAAAGAATGACCCAAATAGCAAAGTGCAAGTTGGACTCGCGTAACGATGGTACGAAACCACCACACGTTCGCTCGAAAGTTGGTAGCTGAAAAGTGGGGAAATGGAAATTCGCTTTTTACGTACAACCGAGGGTTAAAAAAACCGACTGTATGCATGTGGCCGGCCTATTGAAATAACCTGGGATTCCTCTTATCGAACGCGACTTAAATTCGATTTAATCAAATAAAAAGGCGTGTCACTGACAGTGAAATTATTAACTTTGAATGATTCGCGATATTTACCTGTTAAACGTTACCACGATTCGACCCGTTTCAAACCGAAATTATGAGTGAAATTATTTTCGAGACGCGTGGGCTATTTGCACACGAACTGCTATCTATCACTGAGTACAGAAGCATAACTGTAGTTCTATAGTGGATTTCAGGCCAATTTCAAGCACTTGCAGCTTCTAGGTAGTCCGTCTATTTATGAGGTAAGTATAAGTACCGACATACAAAGTGAAATCTACGAAGAAGGCCACAATAAAACTCCGCATACGTCCTTCGTGGTCCGGTGCGCATGCACACCTCATTATAAGACTGAAGTTACAGCGTCACTAGCGTCAGCCATTCGTATAGTATAAGCCGTGCCAATAGAGAAACGATATGAAAATGGCGGCGGGTACCTATGGTAAGGTCTGAAAAAGAGGTTACGAAAATACGATTTCGGTTCATACCTAAAACTTTCTTACATTTTTGGTTAGGAAATATTGTTTTACGATGCTTTCTTGATTGTTTAGGTAATTGTTCTACGTTGGGTTGTGACTAAACAACAATCTTCATGAAAATAAGATCAAAAATATTAAAACGTAGTAAATAATACAAACCTCAACAAATAACAACACTTAACGTAAACTACAATATTGAAATAACTCGACAAACATTAAAAAAATCAACAAGAGGCGAACGTATTTTGGCGTGTTTTATTAGCCAAGCGTAGGTGACTAATCACGACTGCCTAAAATGACTTTGCTAACGTTACGTGTGAGTATAGACGGAGATATGATTAAAGCGAGAGGGCGCGAGGGTGTCCGCCATTTATATATCGTTTCTTTAATGGCACAGGTTTATATCTAATAGTCGATTATCGGAATACCGCTTATTACGAGTAGTTTGGAGTTGGGTAGCAGCCTGTAGAGTTACTAAACTTGTATAGTATAGGTAAGCATGCTTGGACCAATAAGCCTGACATCTTAAGAGGCCCCTTCAGGACCGTGGGAACTCAGTGACGGCCAAGCGCGTGAAACACAGTTTTCTATAGCTGTTTCACCCAGAGCGAGACGGGGCGCGGGAAAAGTGAGATGCAATGCGGCTGTATGAGTCTCCGTGTGTTCGTGTCCTTTCGCGAGTATCTAGTTGTAGTTGTAATGTAATAGATCTATTTTCCCAAAATTTTTCGTAGTTCAGCTGCCATTTCTACATTTTATCAGGTATTTCAAAAATCTTTTTTTTTTCTTACAAGTACAACACATTATTGATGTTCCCAAGGTAGTTAGACTCCAATAGACAGTGTAATAATGTAAGTAAATAACAGCTGAAAGTAACCCCTTTTTCGGCGCGAAAAACGCATCGCTCTAATTTCTTTCAGACTTTTTTTTTTATTATAAAAACTATTTGCAAACCACCATATTGATCATCTACTGATATAAACCAAGTTTCAGCAAAATCCAGCCTGTAGTTTATAAATTAAACCGGAACTACGTTTGTATGGGACAATGGTGCTCTAATTAGTTTTTTCGATTATTCCCAAGGATCAACCAGCAAATCAATACAACTGTATCTACCTGTAACTGTAGCTGTCAGTCAGAGAGTGCGGGCTAGCGATTTTTGTGTTGAGGATATCATGCCCCATCATCATCGTCAACGTGTTGACACCCACCGCTGAGTAAAGGCCTCTTCATGCTCACGCCACCGCTCACGATCCTGTACCAGAAGCAACCACTGCTTTCCGGCTACATGGGCTACCATGTCAAAGGCCCTTTGGGCGGCCTAAAAACTCTGATACCGGGGTGGCCACTACCTCGTACGATTACCTACCTACCTAGGCTATTCATCGGACCATCTGGCTGGTGGTCTCCCAACCGATCTCTTTCCCTATCAAGGTCTCCATTCCACAATGAACTTCGTCCACGTACCATCAGTGCGTCTAGCCAAATGTTCCGCTCACTTCCACTTCCAAGACATTATGCGTTTTCCGACGTCTGCCACTTTTTGTTCGGCTTCATATTCGGTCTCAGACGCCCAAACTCCACGATGTTTTTCTTCATAGTTAGAGAGTGCGTATTGCTGCTATCATCATCATCACCTCTACACACTGTGGTGCTAGTATGATTGCTAAGTGTTTGCTATAAACAATTATCCTTTATAGCTCCCTTTTCTAATCCGTTCGCTGACCCCGTCTTTCTAGGCTCTCTCCCGTGCGAGAACTCTATTGCACTTTAGTTGTGAAATTGTATTTGCAGGAGATTTCGAGGCTTGTTGTGAATTGTGGTTATAAATAAATAAAGCCTGTTGTAACCGCTTGGGACCAGGAAGCGCACTAGTTATACGACTGGATCGTAAAGTAGTTTCAAACGTTTTATAGAACTAGCTTGCTCTATTACACAGGCATAGGTACGGTCAGCTGCACTGGTTGCTCTTATGGACACATATTTAAAGGCCGAATTTCATTATGTCTAAATTCAAAAGGCCTATGGTCAAAACGCCGAAAGTCAAAACGTCTGATGGTCATAACGCCGAAAACACCTATTGCTCAAATCACCGAAATTCATAACGCGTACGTTTAAAGGCCTACGTTCAAATGGCCGACACATGAGTTAATTCACGCTATCTATAAACATTACGTTTATCTCGTAAACTAAGAGGTGAAGCGCAAAAAAAATCAATATATTCCGAGACCAACCCTTTTACTTCTATAGGTTTTCTAAAAACCGGCATACAGGATGTTAAACAATCGCCAACATAGCGTATTGCTGAAAGAGTGACAGACCGACAAAAAAGATTTAAAACAACGGGTAGATCAGAGTAGGTACGTTTGGTGACACACTGAGATACTCCTTTTTGGTTTCTAGCGGTCATTCGAACCGGACATGTAGGCATTTGAACTGACGGCATTTAGAATTTCGGCCTTTCGAACTTTGGCGTTTCCATGATTCTACGAAATGATCTTTAGGCTTTGTGATTTTCGGCGTTATGACCATAAGGCGTTTTAATTTTACACGTTTTGACCTTAGACCTTTTGAATTTAGGCGTAATAAAACTCAGCTTATAAATGCGTCCCTACTTGTTGACACAAAATACACACACACTAAAAAACACAAAAAAAAAGTAACATCTTTTTTTATGCGTTTTCAGCAAAAAAGAGACCGTCAAGTTCTCAACCCGTCTTAACAATTTTTAAGACCCAGAACTTCGAAAGGTGTCATGTTTTTTTCAGGCGTTAGGTACATTACCTAGAAAAAAAACTGAGAAACCAAGACACATGTTTATTGAGGGTCAAAGCGCGAATGATGACCTTAATGTAACGTTACAATCGCTATGATACATTGACCTTAGAGTAGACATACCTACATTATGTAAGTACAGTCATAGTTTAGGTATTGACAAAAAAATAAATCGATGATCGAAGGCTAAAAATTATCGCAATTACCTACACTGACCAAATGATAAACTAAATTAAGGATCCGATCCAAGGTGAATTCTTACAGAAAATAATCGTCTTATTAAAATTAAGGCTCTATCGAAACAACCTTGGCTAACTTCGAGATTAAAAACACAACAACATTTCGACCACAACTTTGAAGCACGATCTGCACGATCGATTTTTTATAGCTCTGACGTCAGTATACTCGGGTTTACAGTTTTATTGCTTCCATCTTGCCTAATAATTATAGGGTTTGGCAGCTTATAAGTTGTGTAGGTAAGTACATAAAAAACATCTGGTAGTTAAAAGCGCGAATTGGCAACCGCGCATAGATTTTTTAAATTCTACAAAGCATTACCATATTTTTGAACCTTTTCAATCATAATTATTAAATGCTAGAAGATTGATAAAAGATTGTCTCTGTGGGCTAGAGGCCAACTAAGCTGCCAGGCAGGACGGAATAGGTGCTGTACGTGCAGCATGGTAAGCCCGAGATAGGCCCTTCTCTATGCAAAACTGTCAACTTGTCGGTCGGGCTCGAGTTGGCTCTACGCCAACATGGCGATGGAGACAAAAATACAACATTTTTATAAAAATTTGCAATATCTACTTTCTGCTCGACATGACCCTAATCTATTGCCACCTCGAATCCCGCCTGCCATGCTCGCACAATAGACCTGGCACGTCTGTCACTCGAGTTCGAGAGAGTGTCGAAACGACCATGCTAAGCATACTGGGCAGGCCTACTGCATCTAATAAATGTCCCAGGCACTGCAACGTCCGAGTGTCCCTTCACCCATCTACTGTAAGTAAAGGTGCCACTGGACGCTGTATAAATCATCTTAATACGTAGATGCAATGGCCTAAGATAAGTTGTGAAAGAAGAAAAACTAGATGTAGGTACACACGACAGCACGTCGACTCTTACACACTAGCACTCTACTCGGTTAAGTTACGGGCGACTTTACAACAAAAGTGTAGACTCTGACGTGCTGTCGTGTGTACATACCTACTTAATAAGCGAAAAAACTGTTTTAAAAACTACCTATCAGCTCAACCCTTCGAAATAACACAAAAACAAATAGGTATGTCTGCGAAAACTAACAAAAAACCTCTGAGGTTAATCGATGTATCGTGTCGTGTGGCCATTCGTCTGTCTATCCAATTTAAAACTTGTATCGTTGCATCATTAAACTATTTAAATATTCACTCAGCCTTGGCATAAGATAGTTACTTGCGTAGCTTAAAAAAACTGCGACCTTTTTTTGTTCAATTTGTTGGGGGCTTAACAGAAACTCATCGATCGAGTAAGAAAGAATTGGAAAATTAAATAATAAGTAGAAGTGCAAGTCGGACTCGCGCACTGAGGGTTCGGCATAGAATTAGGACACAGTCTATGGGGTTCGGTTAATACATACATACATACAATTTAAAAAAAAACTTGTGGTAAGTAGGTTCGGCCCGACTCGTGGTTTTTTTTTTGACCATTTTTTTACATTTGTTGTTAGACTATAAAGTAAGCCCTACAATCGTACCAAGTTTGATGCTTGTATGTTTTACCGATATTGCTAAAGAGCAAAAAGTATAAAAACACGTTTGTTGTATGTGAGGACCCCACTTATTTTTTATTATTATTTGTGGGGTAATCCGCCATAATAATACATAATCTGTGAAAAATTCAACTGGCTACCTATTACGGTTCCAAAGATACAGACCCTTTAAAATTAGGACAGACAGACGGACAGACAGACCTCGTAGGCAGAATAATAGGGTCCCGTATAGCACCCTTTGGGTACGGAACCCTAAAAACTAGCTATAATCCGCGCGGGATAGGAATGGGATGGAACCTTGTCAAAGTCAATCGAAAATATACTTTATTTTACTTTGACAAGGTTGCTTCGACGCGAGTTTGCTTACCTCCCGCGTCTCAGTTCCAAAAGGTTACCATTCTCATCCCGCGCGGATTATAGTGAAGATGCTCAGTCATGGAAACCGGTTAGCATATTTAGATTATATCGAGGCATAATGAAGGCACCTTTGGATAGAGCGTCATCAAATTGATGGTTTTGTGTGGCAAAGGGCATTTTTTTGTGACTAAGTTGTTATGATACGAGCTATCGATTATTCGTGACGATTGCAGTACCCGAAGGTAATTATGGCTAAATTAAGTTTTATGTAATAAAATAAAAAATACATACACTGCTGGCGTAGCACATGAATGGGATAGACTAGACAGGTCGTATAGAGTTGCAGATAATCAATTTGGGGAAAGTGTTGATAAGTATTTCATAAAACCAACCAAGCCTTTTAGCAGTTAGCAGGTAGGCAGAAGCTCTTTGACCTTTCTGCTAGAACATGTGAGCTATTCGCACCTTTTATTTATATGTAGGTGAGTGAGACATTAAGGAAATTTCTATGTAATTTAATGATTTTAATTTGTGTAAGTACGTAATTACCTTCAGTTTTTCTCGCGGGAAAACTCTTTGTATGACGCACACTAAATTGATAATAATTATGAAACGCAGACTGTATTTTTCTTGATGAATTTCCAATAATATTAAAAAAAAAATGATGAAAGTGGTACGAACCGTTTTCAAAATCCTGAAATCACACACTTATCATGACGATTTGGACGAGCTTGCTGTAAATCGTCATTTTCACCACACCAAAAAAAATACTAAACGAAAAAAAAAGCTCGACTTTTTTTACTCTACAAAAAAACAAAAGTTTCGTGCGCACTGTCACTTTTTTTTTTCAGGGAAACGTCAAAAAACTTCAGCGCGCCACCCTCTTCGAGTTTCAAGTTCGGAAAAACCGCGCCGTGCGTTCGTAAAGGCGGCCGGTGAATGAGTGCTCCGCGGAACGTAAACAAACAGAAACCAACAACGTTATTGAAGGTTTTGAAGGAGGCACTATATCGACGTAACCTAACCTTAGCAGGGGGCGGGCAGGGTTACAAGTTACACTTACTTGCCATAGGTAGGTACAGTCGGCCACACGCTAGGATACTCCTTTTTGTTCGATTGGCGCCCTTATGCCGCGCGCGGTAAGCGCTGTCATGGGGTATCTGTGACTGTGGCTGACCGTACCTACTACCTATTAGGTAGGTGGTAGGTGGTAGGCTTGCCAAGATTCCAAACCATCAAGCCAAACCAACATAGCTAAGCTAAAGATGGCAGAGGTGATAATTATCTAGTATAAGGTGGCTGCCCCAATATGATCGCATGGTGGCCCCTTTTTTTTCCTTTTTCTAGTCGGTGGGTTTTTTTTTCCTTTTCTTATTGTTCCGATGAACAATAGGTAGGTATCATAGACTTAGGTGTCCTAATTCTATGGTAGGTATACATATGGGTACGATGGAACGACGCGTTAATTTTGTTAAAATTCAATACGGAGTCATCTCAAGTGGCGAATGTTTGAATGTGTAATGAGCTTTTAAATAATTTCTGCCATTAATTGTTTAAACCGTCAATATTAAATAAAATTTGCAACACTTTGTTAACAAGAATAAACGAGAACACGCCAAGTGGTTTTTGTTTTAAGCAAACTGCAATTAGTCAAATACCAAAGTAGGCGTAACGTAAGTATGCTGTAACCAAGTACATCGTTGAAGGGTTACTTATCTGTTTAAAAGCTAGTTAAATAAAGTAACAGTCAATAGTATCCGAAATAACGAAATAAGTCTTTGTATACAGCGACCGACAGTCTCCGTGTTGCTCTAAGTTTGCATAGGGAATAGCCCGCGCGCAAAGAAAAATGCACAAAATCGATTCCTGTATCAAATACACTATGCAAATCAAAAATGTTCACATATCAAACACTAGAATTAAATCTGAAACAGCCAGTTTCGTGTTTACATACATAAAAGTTTTGAAGATTTTCGCTGAAAAATAAAAATAGGCGGCGCACTTTTTTCAGCAAAAATATCTTGCAATCTGATGGATATCAACATGAAACTGGCTGTGTTAGATAGCTCTCACCTTATTCTAGTGTTTGATATGTGAACATTTTCGATTCTTTAGAGATTGACTGGTATTGATTTTGCACCAACACTTTCTACTTTCATGCCGTCCCAAAGTAACGAGCTTTTTCGCATAGTCCTATCCATCCAAAGGTTGTCTGGAAGAAATTCTTAAACAGTGAGACCGGTCCTCTATCTATGAAAGTATTAGGTACCTAGGTACGGTCAGCCACAGTCTAGGACACCCCACGGTAACTCTTACCGAGCGCGACATAAGGGCGAACGAAACGGGATATCCTAGCGTGTGGCTGACTGTACCTATGTATGTGTATGTGCCTTTGAGGTAAGTACCTATCCTCCCTCCTTGCATCCGTATAGATTATAACCCATGCCATTAAAGAAACGATATATAAATGGCGGACACTCTCGCGCCCTCTCGCTTTAATCATATCTCCGTCTATACTCACACGTAACGTTAGCAAAGTCATTTTAGGCAGTCCTGATTAGTCACCTACGCTTGGCTAATAAAACACGCCAAAATACGTTCGCCTCTTATTGATTTTTTAATGTTTGTCGAGTTATTTCAATATTGTAGTTTACGTTAAGTGTTGTTATTTGTTGAGGTTTGCATTATTTACTACTTTTTAATATTTTTGATCTTATTTTCATAAAGATTGTGGTTTAATCACAAACCCAAAGTAGAACAATTACCTAATCATTAATGAAAGCATCGTAAAATAATATTTCCTAACCAAAAATGTAAGAAAGTTTTAGGTATGAACCGAAATCGTATTTTCGTAACCTCTTTTTCAGACCTTACCATAGGTACCCGCCGCCATTTTCATATCGTTTCTCTATTGGCACGGCTTATACTGAGGATCGTGGTCTTTCATCTGGACTTCTAGAGCAATCCTTGTCGTACGATGCGTCGCAAGAGTCGCAACTCGCAAGTATACTCGTATGTGGAAAGGCAATTTTTAAATTGCTTTATTCCTGAAACACGGCAGCTTCTAAAAATAAGATTTTCAAAATTTTTTCGAATAGCTCGATACTTTTTATTTATTAAACGTTTCTAATTCTTTAAAAGTTTGCATTGTTTTTCAAGTTTGCGCTCTTTCGGGCCCCTCCACTCTCTACCACCTTTCCAGTCTCTCTTGCTCTTATTTGTAACTCTGCACAAAAAAATATCAAAATAAATATTTATATGAAAAAAAATACGTGGTAAAAATTGCGCTTTCCTTAAAGTCGTAGAACAAAAATTGTTGGAAATCTCATTTTAGAACTTGACGTGTTTCATTCAGCTATTATGTCATACTCATGTTGTAAACTTGACCCACTTACATCGCGTGCACGAATTGGCGTCAAGAGCCAAACATAAGGTAAAGTGTATTCGGATATTAGTATTGACATGCGAACAGCCAAACCTTGCGATAAGTTGAGCGTCTGTTTACCTTTTACATAAAGCAAGTGCCTACTTATCTTCAGAGCCAATACTTACAAATGCATAACTAAGAGGTAAGACATAAGGTCGATGCCTTACCTCTCTGATAGATAAAACATACAAATAGGCCTTCACACTGCATACGGGCTACCGTTTTAGGGCTCACTAGTTGGCGCCACTGTCGAGTAAGGCCATGAAGAATTTGTTAAAGTTAGTACGTAAAACAAGATTACTAACTTCCTTAAAACTGATCTTTTTTTACGTGAAAGTCTTACATTAAAATCATATTTAATAACTACCTTAAATCTGAACTAATAAAAAACATCGAGCAAGCTCCGTTATGTTCGGAAAAAAAAACAAAATTTTCCGAAAGATAAAACGGTTTTAAAGCAATTGCCAAGATTAAGGTTGGACGATAGCAACGTGGCGGGAAATTCATAATTTTCACAGTGTTTTACATTTTGTAGCTAAACTGAGCTTTATTGCCGCGAACGAAGAATCTCTGAACAAAAATAGCTCAGTTTAGCTAAAAATAAAAAAAAAATTGAATTTTCTGCCACGCTGCTATCCTCCAGCCTTAATATCAGGTATTGAGTGACATTTTAGACCTCGCGCTACACTAGCGCGATAGAGGCAAATCTGAGTGCGGTAGTAGAGTAGCGTGGTAGAGCATTAAATATCCTTCTACCTATTTAACTAAACAGTTTTAGTAGAGTAGAGTAGCTACCACCCGGTAAGTGCATTCGGCCACACGCTAGGATACCCCTTTTTGTTCGATTGGAGCTCTTATGACACTCGCGGTGGTGGTCTAGTGGGTAGAACAGTGGACTCTGAAGCAAGAGGTACCCGGTTCGATTCCCAGTGCGGGCATGTATCTATGACTTTGTTTAATTTCTAAGTTACGTACATTTGTGAATTTGTAGTAGCAATACCACTCGCTGACGGTGAAGGAAGACATCGTAAGGAAACCTGAGCGTATGAGGCATTATACCCTCAACGCAAAAATCGCCAACCCGCATTGAGCACGCGTGGTGATTAAGCTCGAACTCTCTCTCTGAGAGAAGGCCTTTGCCCAGCTAGTGGGACATGTACGATTGTACAGGCTACATCTTATGACACTCGCGGTAAGAGCTACCATGGGGTAGCCTAGCTAGACTGTGGCCGACCGTACCTACCATGCGACAAAATGATACAGTAAAGAAATGTTTAGCAATAATTTACCGTCCCACTGGACTAAAGGCACCTAATGTAGCCACTTACAGCAAGTAAGCCATTAATTTTGTTCGCCGACTGCTGCCCGATGTCTATCTAATTACTTCACGTTCTACTGCGCAGTGCTGACACCAAAATGTTTAGAACGAGGGCCGAGTGTGGTGAACGTTTGTTGGACTCAGTGTGACTTAGGCGTTAGGTCCTAAATGCACTCTTTAAAAGTGTCGGTGTCTGTACTGGGGGGTTACCCTTGACGCCATTGCGTTCATATTTAAAAAGTTTAAAAATTAATTTCTGTTTTACATCGCATACCTAGTTATCCTTTGATTTTATATACATCGGAATGTTTATTCAAAGGTAATACTATTTTGTACGATACCAATATAAAATGAGTCTTAATTCGTAAAATATAGAATTTTGTAAATTCCTTCACAGAAAAGCTAGCGAATAGATGATGAATGCTTTGAGATATTATGTTCTATGGATGAATGCGAAGTCTCCAATACGCATTGGGCTAGCGTGGGGACTACATACCATTCCCTCTCGCCGAAGAGAGGAGGCCTATGGCCATTAGGGGACATATACAACGTGTAACGTGTGATTAAGTACGCAGAAAATCTCGAAGTTTATTAAAATTAAACTGAGTACAACGTGAAGATTTTTACTGATAGGGCCCCATCAAAAGAATTTGCCATGGGCCCCAGATGGTATAGTTACGCCACTCGCGTATTCTGTCAGTTTTTGACTTATTTTTTGACATATTTTTAATTTTATTAATTTAGTTGTAAGTTGACGATACATTTTGTGATTGTTTGTTTATTTGTGTGTGTTTTTTTTGTGGTGTTTAGGTTTAATTGAGTTCCGTTTGTATTTTGTCTGTGTTTTCTTTTTTTTGCATGAATAAATTAATTTTAGAACTTCTGTCAATATTGTCAACAGGTTTCAGAAATACGCATACCTAATCCATAAGTTCTGTAATAGATTCTTGGTAAATGTGGGATTAATTTGTGCAACATAAAACCTAGGTATGATGAACCTGCTCTTTTCCAAATGATTTTTAGATTGGACATTAAATCATCACAAAATGTCTCAAGACACACCTAATTATCGTAGTTGGGTAAGTAAGTACCAGCTCCATACTTATAATCTGAGAGGCTGATATTGCTGGTAACACTAACCTATTGCCAAAGATCTATTCCGTAACTTCGATAACAGATAGCGAGAAGCTAATGCGAGCACGAGCCCCATTCTACGGAGCTTTAGCTAGAGTCCGCGCACGATAAGTCTGCGCGCGACAAGCGGCGTATTTAATTGAATTTGCCATGAAAAATAATCTCCCGACCGTAAAAATAATCAAAGAAGCTCTATAAACCTACGACCTCTGCCATGTCCCTATGTTTTCCTTTTTTTCTTATTTTAATTATAAAATATTTTTTATTAAAATAATAAATAAGGAAAACGACAACGAAGGAAAGGACATGGCAGAGGTATTATAAATTGAATGGCATAAACATATTTTTTCTAAAATAATTATCCAGGGAGGAAACAGGTCTCCCTTTTTGTATTTTTTGTATGGAGCATCGGCTACCCGGGTTTCGTCTTAACGATTTGTATAACTTATTGCATCGTGTACTTTAACAATTACCTCTTAGGTTACAAATCTGTGCGAGGGCGAGGTGTGTGTGGCTATTAGCACTGGCCTGAACAGCCCCTCTACCCTTGACGCACTTTTCCAATACAGCCGCAATATGGCGCAATTTACTAAATTTGATATTTTACAAATTAAGACGCATTTTGTGTTTTTATTGAATAGAACAGCCTTAACTTTGAATAAACATTACAAAGTATTTAAAATCAAAGCATTAATTACTATGCGAATTCAAAGAGAAATAAATTTTTAAACTTTTTCATTTTGATCGCAATAGCGTCAAGGGTAACCCCCCGGCTGAAGGCCCGAATATATCGCAGTTGACAGAGAATCATACATAACGGCCAACGCAACACACGCGCAAACTTATAAAGAATCATTTCAACATCCATTATAAAATGTAGTTTTCTACTTGCACATCACCTGCTCACAATAACATAATATAAAGCAGTCCCTGTACGTACGTACACCTTTCAAACTGAAACAAACTTTGTACTGTGCAAAATATCCTTAGATTAAAATGAACATTCCAAAGATTGTGTATCGAAGTATCGAAGCATGATCTATGCTAATAAGGGCTACCTTTTTAGTGCTCACTAGTTGGCGCCACTGTCGAGTAAGGTCATGAAGTACGAAGTATAAAGTATAGCTTTTAAAGTTAGTTATTTCTTAAAGTTAGTAAGTCAAAAAAAGTTTACTTACATTAAAATAATATTTAATACTTATATTTAATACATACTTATCTACACCAATATTAGAAAGAGGAAAGATTTGATTGTTTGTATTGAATAGGCCCCGAAACTACTGGACCGATTTGAAAAAATATTTTACCATTAGAAGCCGACATTATCCCTGATTAACATAGGCTACTTTTTACCGCGAGAAAATGCTTTTCGAAATTTCACCCCTAAGTGGGTAAAACGGGCTACCAAACTTTGTGGAGGAAAAATATGTTTTTGTCGATTGCTAGCCTTTCCCCTGACTGACGTCGATAGCGGGGGGAAAATAGAGCTGCAACCTTCTATCTTAGTCACCGCGGACGAAGTCGCGGGCGAAAAGCTATCTACTAATAAAACTAGCGCCACCAATGATTAAAAAAATCATGGCTTTTTTTATAAACCCCTTTTTGAAAAAGTTAAATAACAGCGTTTTCTACATTACTAATAGCAATTTTTAGAACCATCAGCCCAGAGCCGAGACCCAGGAATCTAGGCTACAATTTAACTTTTGGCAGAAACGGCCGTTTTTGGCATAAACGAAATTGTAGCCTAGGTTCTTGTTCCTATATTGCAGGTTGTAGGTTCTAAAAATTGCTATTAGTAATATAGAAAACACTGCTGTTAATTTTTTCAAAAAGGGGGTTATATAAAAAGCCATGTTTTTTTTAATCATTGGTGGCGCTAGTTAGCCCTTATTAAAGCCTTAAGCAAGGCCCGTTTTGTTCGAAAACAATATTAAAACACAATTTTCCGAAAGACATAACAGTTTCAAAGCAGTGGTTAGTAGTTTGAAAACAACTATTTGCCATAATTAATCTCGGGTATTGCAAAATATTCACAACATTATTCTAATTAGAAATAAACCCGCGTAGCCCACACAAAACCGTGATAGGCAAAGGCAGAAAGGGGGCAAGAACCTGAAAAACGGAATTCTACTCTTAACTCGTTCTCTGTGAGTGCCGCTCGCTTATGGAACACTCTTCCTCAAGCCATTAGGGACTGTCCGACTGTGGCATTGTTTAGGTCTAAGATGAAAGAACACTTCCTTTCCAAAGTCTAATATTATATATCTACTCGTAAGTTTTAATAACTCGTTTGTAAGTCTATTATTTTGTCTGCACATATTGTTTAGTCTATTAGTATTCGTTAGGTTTAATACTTGTATTAGGGTGTGTACGTCTATGTTGATATAATATATATATATTTAATGTTAGTGCTTTATTCTGCCCTTCCCGCTCTCAACATCTTTCTTTTTTTTACCAGGGCTGGCTGGAAGAAATTTCTTTAGAAATAAGTCCGCCCTTGTACACGGTTTCTCACTATAATGTTATTTAAGTTTTTTTATTTTTGTGTGCAATAAAGTGTATCAAACAAGAACCGAACTGACCGATATTTTTGACCTCGCGCTACACTAGCGCCCCTAGCGGCAAATACACTTCATTGGTTACGAATTTATTTAATAAACTTCATCAATCTTGACTCAATAACGTCGAGAGTAGAGGGGCTTAGATGTCTAAACGCGGCCTCTAGACGTATCATACGATCTAGAATTTACGTCAAAGATATGCTGTACCATGTATTTTACACAGCAAGAATTACGGACATAATTCTAAAATTGTCCAATTGAAATACCCGTCCGTCACCCACTCTACCAAGCGCATTCAATCCAACTAGAAACATGTTTAGAGACACCATATGGACATTCAAGTACCTAGGTACCCATTTAGGTATGCGCGCGAAAAGAGGTACCATGGGGTATATGGCGCTCCTTTGTGAATTATGGTTATTATAGTGGCAGAGTCCCTTGGAAATTTTAGAAAGACGCTTATAATATCTTAGGCCTTTGCATCTATGTAAATGGTTTTTTTTTTTATTAAATGACGGTTTTACTCACTAGTAATTTTATCGGTATAGCCGACTAGTTTCGGTTCTCATTCGGAGACCTTCTTCATGAATGAATGAATGAGAACCGAAACTAGTCGGCTACACCGACAAATTACTAGTGAGTAAAAACGTGATTTAATAGAAAAATGTGCAGTGCTCACGAAAGTTTATGTAAATGGTGATTAAATACAGAGCGTCCAGTTGCACCTTCACTCATACTAGATGGGTGAAGGAGATTTTACACTCGGCTATAGTGAGAAAAAGTATGCATGATAAAAAAATACGTAGAGCAAGGTTTTAGTGTAGATAACATGCAAGAGGTACTGTAGTTAGCAGGTCGAGTGGTCACTTCACCCATCTACATAGTGTGAGCTGGCACTGGACCCTGTATAAATCACATTATTACATAGACGCAACGAAATCTGCAACGACAGAACGATACTTAAGTGCTCGCTTAGCGAATTTCTCAATTCAGAAATCTGCAGTATGACTAAGATGCACTTTGTTTGGAATAATTTAGTCTGAAAGCGTCATCATGGATGGACATGAGAGGCGAACACCTAACATCGTGCATCATCAGCAAGACTAGCACAAGGATGGCGTATCTATGGGTTTATAACTCTATATATCCTGCTCTACGTCAAACAAAAGAGTGAGATACATAATACTATAGTTATTACCCCCTTATGAACTGCCCGCAAGCGCGGCATAAGGCTGAGTTAGAGCGTATCCATGGGATTTTTACTGTCTATCCCGCGCTAAGTCAAACAAAAGCGTGAGATACATATAGGATACATACACCCATTGATATGCTCTAACCCCAGCCTCCCAGCCATGCTTCGCTTGCTGGTTATGCACCGCTTGCAGCTGGCTGGCGTAGCATAAGGCTGGGTTAGAGCGTATCTGTGGGTTTATAACTCTAGCTCTCCCGCTCTTCGTCAAACAAAAGTGTGAGATAGATACACCGTGGAATTTTAGTGGTTTTAAAGCCGAAGGTATTTTACTCGTGATTCTGAGCCAAATTCCAAAATTTTACTCCAAAACGTGCGAAAAAAAAAACACTTCCCAATACAAACGGCTATCGCCAATCGACACCATTTGTATGGAGAAGTGATTTTTTTTTTTCGCGCGTTTTGGAATGAAATTTTGTGTTTTCGGCTCAGAATCACCAGTGCAACAAAATACCTTCGGCTTTAAAACCACTAAAATTGCACGGAGTATAGTATAACCCCCTTATACACCGACTAACTCAGCCTTATGCTACGCTTGCTGTACAGATACTTAGATAGACTATAACAGGTTTGCCTGATTACGTGCATTGTTTGCGCTAGCGTCAATGCCTAGGTGTTATTATTTACGATTTGACCTACAATGTCACGATTGTAACCTTTTAACCTTCACATCTATATTCGCGAAGATGATGAATCATTTATGACGATGACTCACACACAGTGGACATACATAACCACACACTAATGCAAATAATTCCAATAGCATATAATCCGCGCAGGATGAGAATTGAGAATGGGATGCGACCTTTTGAAACTGAGACGCCCGCCGTAAGCAAACTCGCGTCGAAGCAACCTTGTCAAAGTAAAATAATAGTTATTTGTTATGCAAGAATGCAAAATTATTGTTTGCGGCGAGTGCTTGTATTGAAAACCGAGCTAGCGAAGGTTTCTAAAATTGAGCCACGAGCGTAGCGAGTGGTTCAAAAAAAGAAACCTGAGCGTAGCGAGGTATTCAGAAGCACGAGACGCAAATAATATTGCATTCGTGCGAAACACAAAACTTTTCATCTCACAGAAGCGAGGAAATGACTTTGTTAGCCAAGCGGGACAAACTCTATAGACAACTACTTACAGGCAAAACAGGTGAGTCAAATAAGTTCCTTTTAAAAGCATATTTTACTGTAGTTACGGCTGCCGCACTAAAGTTTTGAGCTTCGTTGGCATTAAAACCATTCGTTTTATTAATAATTTCCTGAAGTTTATTTATCCAGACACAAAAATAATGTAAATAAAAGAATGTTTTTTTTTCCGGGTGCATTCTGAACTTATACCATATAAATAAAAAATTTGTAGGAGATAAAAAATGAAATTAGTAATATCGTTTGAAAAAATGTATTTAACAAACCAAAACATAATTATCTATTTGATAAAACAGAAGCGCAGCATTTTTTTTATTTACTGGTATTTAAAAATAAATATGTGTACAAAATATTGAAAAGACTATAAGAAGAAACCGCGTTTCTGAATGTTCTATTCCGTGACTTTACCTTTTTAAAAGATGCTTATGCACCATTTACATTCACAGTTTTGTATAGAGAATGGGCACGAACAATCGCTTTCGCTGAAATACGCGTTTAAACGAACTATGAATGAGGTTTTATTTTCCATCGGGATCTGGCATCTACTTAAACGGCCAGTGTTTTTTTCTTTTTCAAAACCATAGGGCGCGGGAAAGACTGTCCCGGCGTCGCGTTCAAATTTCGAAGCGCACAAAAGTTCAGATAGTTTAAATCCGGCCTTTACACGATCGTAAGTTACTAGTAACAGCAAACTTTCCGAGCGTGGGAGATGAAAAGTATATTTTCGATTGACTTTGACAAAGTTTCTTCCCATTCTCATCGCGCGCGGATTCTAACTAAGTTTTTGAGTCTTTGGAGGTGCTTTGCCTACCTAGTCCTTATTGAGCAACTCTCTGCCGTATCTATACAACGTGTTACAAAACATCCTAACTCTTTTTGCAGGGTGGAACCTACTGGTCAACAGGATGTCAATTCTGTAAAAAAAAGTTGAAAAAAACAATTTTTATTTTATAACCTCAAAATTGAAAAATTTTCATAACTTTTTTGTTCTTGGTATTAGCTCAAATTAAAAAATATGTTTATGGGTGTAGGGGCATTTGCACAGGTTTGAGTTGTTAAAACATTGTGAAAGTCAATGAAAACAATATTTAAAAAATACTTTTCTCCCGCCACAGCGTTCACATTTTATTAATTTAAAAATCAACGGAACGTCATAGAACAAAAAAAATATTTAGGTTGTGATCACTATCACCGGGTGCTATTACCCTGTAAAAAGAGTTAGCATCTTTTGTAACACCTTGTATAATACGGCCCAAGAGCAAAAAATCTTCTATTGTTTTACACATAAACACTCGCACATGGTCTAATGATTTACCTATTGTCATTAATGCCTCCAGGCGGTGTCCATGAATGTTTTAAAAATTGCTGTTGCTCTACTGGTAAATTATTAAATAAATAGGCAGATGTAGTGCCAAGCATAAATAATGTTAATTCTTGCTTACAGAGTTTATTATTTTTAAAAAACTCACATAAACAACCATACCTTCCAAACTACAGTTCTTTCATACTACAAAATATCTAAATACATAATAAGTATAATTTAAAGAACAAGGAATGTTAAGACAAGAAGCCATTATATGAATTATTTAATAAAATGAATGATCGGATAAATCAATACTGCGCCAATACATAATTATTATCAGAGACAAAACAATAAATAACACTATATGAAGTACAAATTGGTCATTTGGTAAGATTTTTGTAACTTTTACATTGAATGGATTGGAATATTTAATAAATTATTTTTATCCCACAGTTCGTGGTTTCATTTGGTGGCATTTATCTTAGTTTCGCCTCATTGATAAAAAAAAATATAAGTAAGGCCTTTGCACCTACCTAATGAGATGATTTATACAGCGTCCAGTGGCACCTTCACATCACACTAGATGGATGAAGAGGCCACTTGGTGCTGCAGTGCCTGGGAGATTGTTTTAGATGGAGTAGGCTTGCCCAGCGTCTATACCATCATGACAGTTTAGTCGGCCTACAAAAAGGCCACATTGATAGACGCATCGAAAATTAAAACATATCATCAGTGTTTATGCAAATTAAAATACTGTCTACATTTTTGCATGCAACTACAGAATCATCACAAGCTATTCAAATCTAAACACTGCAGAGCAACTCTGCTTGACACATTTAGCAGGAGGCAGTAACAGCCTTTAGGGGCTATGTTCTTAGTAATATGTTTATAAAACTACAAGGTGTTGTTTTGTAAACTGATACCCGAATTAGGAGTGATTATTTACACGATAATGAAGCAAAAAAAACACCAAAATATCATTAAATTGTGGCTGCACTGGCATTATCGGGCGCCACATCGCACGCGCGCTTTGTGAAGGCCGGGGGTGTCCGCACATCGCGGTTATTGTAGAAGAAATTGAACAATTTGTAAAAAAAAGTATATAAAACCGTAAAACCTACTTCTAGTTTCAAGCATTACTAAAACTATCTTCCTTGGGTTAACTATCTATCTTGGGTTAACTATGAGTATCTTCTCTATCATAAAACATCATTTTGTATTTCTACAGAGTTTTTTTTTTTGGATTACTAAAACTACAAGATAAACTCTTGCACATTTAAAACTAGATATTATTTCAACTACTACAGGCTACAACCCTCATAAATACCATCAACCACAGGCTTCACAAATATCAGAAACATGGTCCATGAAACAACTAACCTACAAGCGCCTTCTCTTTCGTCAGTCTTGATTCTCGCTTTCTTCCTCCACCGAACTACTCTCTTCGCTACTATCCTCTTCACTCGACTGCTCACTGGACTCATCGTCCGAACCATTCTTGTTGTTTTTCTTCGCCATCATCTGCTTGAACTGCCGCACGGTGATCTTCCTGGGCATTATTTCGCGTAGGAAGTCTAGAGTATCGTCTTCTTGGACCACGTCTGCAATGTTTTTGTAGTCAAGCATCTTGTTTTGGCTGTTTTTGTAAGCGCGCTTTGCAAGGTCCATTACGAATAGTTCCTGTAAATATGTAAGGTGTTGGGCTTAGGAGATTATGTTTAGTACTGTTTTGGAGGTATTTACAGTAATATTGGTTGATGGTATCGTGAAAATAGCAAATAAAAAAAGAAACAGTCAGTTTATAGGTTAGGAATACTTACGGTTACTTTGGTGACTAAAAACAAGGGCTCAGGGCCCACTGCTTCTACATCCGGTGAGCTCTTCATAATAGTTTTCACTCTTGATAAGGGCAAATGCAAATCTTTGGGTTTAGGGGTTAAAATATCACTTTTATTCGCCATTGTTACGTTTTTTGAAAAGCCGCAAAAACTGTTTTTATTTTTCTTTCTCGCTTGACAGTTTTGCTTTTCTTTAGTGTTGCTAGCTTTTTATTAACAGTGCCACCTAGCGTCGAGTAGCACCAAACTTTTTTGCTCGGAAGTTTTTCTTCAGTGTTGCTAGTAAACATAATTAACAGCGCCATCTAGCCGCGAATAGCACAATCATTGTTATTTCAAGTAAACCACGAGGTGTCACTGTACGATTCCTATATGCTTAGCATGGTCGTTTTGACACTCTCTCGAACTCGAGTGACAGACGTGCCATGTCTATTGTGCGAGCATGGCAGGCGGGATTCGAGATGGCAATAGATTAGGGTCATGTCGAGCAGAAAGTAGATATTGCAATTTTTAATAAAAATGTTGTATTTTTGTCTCCATCGCCATTTTGGCGTAGAGCGAACACGAGCCCGACCGATAAGTTGACAGTTTTGCATAGAGAAGGGCCCATCTCGGGCTTACCATGCTGCACGTACTGGTTGATTGAGTTTCCAGTTTTCCACTTTTCCAGGAATGGTAAGCAGGAGCATCGCTACAATAACAATCGTTTTCTACGGTCGGCCACAGTCACCCCATAGCAGCTCTTACCGCGCGCGATAATCGAACAAAAAGGACTATCCTAATCCTAGCGTGTGGCAGACTGTAACGCGACCCCAGTGCACCGGGACCGGGACTAGCCTAGCTGTAGTTATCTAAGCCAATCAATAGTGAGAAAGGAAAGAGCACTTGATGAAGCCCGATTAGGGCAGTCATGCACACATTGCACATGCTAGCATAAGCATAGAAGTGCAGCATAAGATTGAGGTAGAGCGTGTCCATGGGTTTATTTATAACTCTAGCCGTACCACTTGAGTTAGATAGCCGGAGTTATAAACCCATTGATACGCTCTAAACCAGTCATAAGCTACGCTTGAAGAACATTTCGTGGTTTAGTAAAAGGGAAGAGAAGCAAATAAATACACAAGGGCTGGTCTTAACACTAGCTGTCTTTATTTTCCATTTCCTTACAGAAAATACTTTTACGAAAAACAGTATAGCGGGCCGCAGGCGCGCCCAGGCCCCGCCCGGGACCGCTGACTAGTCGCCGCAGCCCAGCCGGACATCCAATACTTACGTGAAAACCATAAATAATACAAAACAAATACTGACGTTGAGATCGTATCGCTTACAGGGACTTCTCGATCTTGATCAGTTCAGCGATGCCATCGTACATCTCCTTGACGGCTTCGTACTCGGTGAGACCCATGCGCCTCTTGTTGGAGATGTCATAGACTCCACCCTCGGCCTCGGTGTGCTCTCCGCGGGTACCGCGCACCTGCAAGTGGTATTTGCCGGCGATCTCCTCGAGCTTGGCGAGGTCTGCGGCCAGCTTGGGGACCTTGATGTGCACGGAGGCACGCACGGTGGTGCCCAGGTTGGTGGGGCAGAATGTGAGGAAGCCGAGGCGGTTGTCGTGCGAGAACGGGATCCTCTTCTCGATGTCGTTGACGGCCGTGACCAGCCGCTTGTACACGGCCAGCAGGTCACCGCCCATCTGCATGGAGATGAGGCGGAGGTGGTCCTCCTCGTTGCACCACACCAGGAAGGTCTTGTTCTCGTTGTGGTAGATGCCGCGACCGGTGGGCCAGAAGCGGCAGGCGTTGGCGGCCTGGAGGAAGCGGTCGCCCTCCTTGAAGAGGAAGTGGTCATCGATGAGCTGCTGCTGCACTTCCTTGGACATGCCGGTCAGGGGGTAGAAGGTGCCCTTGAGCTCTCCCTCGAGTCCGGCCAGGGTGGAGGAGACTTTGTCTTCCATCTCCTTGTACTGGGCCTCGGTGAGGCAGGGGTTGAAGGGGTATCCCTCCAGCGAGCGACCGCAGCGCACGCGGGTAGAGACAACGAACTCGCCGGCCGGGTCCAGGTTGCCGAGCGTGTCTACGTCACCCCAGTTCTTGGGCGGGTGCTTGTCGGTCTTCTTGAATCCGTTATGGTAGTCCTCGATGATGGGGTCGAACAGGTCAGCGAACACGGTGTACGCCTCAGCATCAGGGGCGTAGATTCCGACACCAGAGTCCAAGTTCTCAAAGCCTGAAACGGAAGACAGTTTTGTGTTACATGAGGTTATCAGTGTAATAAAAGCGATAAGGCCAATAAAATATCAATTACCAAATGTAAACCATGATAAGAGCTCAATCTAAATGAATCGTGTAAGGCAACAAAATTTTAATTATTTCTGCCAGTCGGTTCTTTTCAACTTTGTACTTATCAGTCTGGTTTCTTGTATGAAGTTCATATAAGATATAAACAAGGTTCTCATTAGAAACATTCAATCGTTGATAGTTTACATGGACTATAAAAAATACTTCATGGATGGAAAACATTGAAAGTGGATTAGAGACACTGAAGAAATCTGTTCGAAACCGAACTTACCCGACTGGACGCAGTCCAACAGGGTTGAGCCGAAGGAGGTCTTCTTGTTCTTGAGAGCATCGAAGATCTCCCTGGTCAGGTACTTCTTCAACAGCGACTTAGAGTCGGAGGCGGCGAGCTTGGCAAAGCCAGCCTCCATCTTTTCCATTGTACCAGCGTCCACCATTGCTGCGGCTTTTCTGCAACATCGAAAACTCAACGTCAGCAAAAGGAAAAATGATCGAACAGCCAAACTGAGATTTAAACAAAATTTACGCTTTCAAAGCCGCACAAGTCGCGCGCGAACACATTTTTAAGGTTTATTTAAACGGGACTTTAAAATTTAACAGTATTTTTGCCGCAAACGCGAATCAAAAAAGCGTGACGCGCACCAAAACAAAAATTTAAAACCGGAAATGAAGGTTTTTTTTTAAATGAAAAATCGTTTGAGTTCTCTAGTGATGGACGCACTTATTTTACAATCGATGGTGTCCTCAGGAAATGTTGACTTCTATATATAACTTTACTACTCTTTACAGATAAATATTTTGTTCAAAATTAATTAAGAAAAAGGAAAAACAAGGGTAGGCCTATAAAACTAAAACAGATGAGTGCTTTTTTTTAGTAAAAACGTAACTTTATGTAAGTACCTACCTCATTTTATGTAAAATTTTATAAAACTCATTGATACATAAAGTAAAAATACAGATACCTAGACCTATCAAACTAAAATAGACAAGTGAGTCATGGTAAATTCCCACCCAGGTATATACACACAAGATTTGATTGTAGATGTGTTTTCATTCCTTAAATGCATTGCAATGTATTATTTAGTCCAAGGGAGGTACGAACCGTTTGATGAGGTAATAAGCTAGAACAGCGCCACCACAAACGATCACTGGTATAGTGACTTTCAGTTTATAATTCATGGTTATGTGATTATTTGAACCAAGCAAGAGTACCGTTATAGGATTAAGAAGTGTGCGTTAAGGTAGTGTTCCGCGGACTGCCGAGTTTAAAATATTTGAAACACACCCAAGAACCACTGGATTTTGTGGGGGAATTACGTAATTTTGCTAGAGGTCGCCTTGACCGACACGCGCAAGTCGAACGGATGTGTCAGCTCACTGCGCACCGTCGCCGCCGGTGCCTCGCGACGCGCAGCACTGCCTCCCACTCACCGACCGACGAAGCGAACACCACAATCGCGGATTCTTGTTACCTATCCGCAGTCATTTTAATCCGAGAAGTTACTTCAATAACGACATACTGTATCATCAGATTACGGTATCCTTATCACCTGTTCCACGAATACTGTCGATATGATGGAATGTTAATGTGCCGGCCGGCCGGTGAAATAGAACAAAAAATGCATCGAATAATGCCGGGAAATAAGTCATAACAGCAGCGCAACATTTGCAGAAACATCGTGCAGATTACAGAATTTATGCAAATACCTACATGGAAAATGTTATCCTTCTACTGGCAAAGGCTATAATTTTAATGAACATGACAATATTATTTTTTACAAAAACTACCAGTAGATGCAATTATGTTGAAATTTGCTTATAAACGATGAAATAAGGCAATCACGGATGAGTAATATCAACATCAGTCGAATGGAATAATTTCGATGACTCAAAACACTCAGCACGGCCGCGGTCGGCCCCCAGGCATGGAGATGGGAATGCCGGCCGCGAGATACACGCTGCATGATACACACCCGTCAGCGTCGTCTGCCGGTTTGTTATCCTTGCTTTCTTTCGTTGCACAGCCACCCATTTTCACAAATTAAGAACTAAACTAAGTAGCAGCTAAACATGCACTAAATCACGGAAACTACTGCTAAAAAATAAAGGGAATGGAGGAATCTAAATGCAATGATGGAATGATATTTTGTCTAAATGAATGTATCGGAGCCGGGAGCGGCGAGGGTGCGGGCGAGGGGTGGTGGATCGATGCGCGGCACGCAGCACGCACGCGAATTCTCTCCTTCCCGCCCTTCGGGAACCGCTTCAAAACTTTTGAAAGGGACTTTCCGAACTACGGTGCACCGGTTACCTTTGACGATTGCGTTTGAATGTAGATCCACTTTGCTTCGCAGTATCATCTTGCAGGTTTAACGGTACACACGATAATTATCTTGACACTTGAAGTGGTTTAAATTGACACTAGATAATGCTTTGAAGAAGTTGTCGCGGCGGTTTGAGATTGTGAACGGATAAGCGATGCCGGCAAGTACGAAGGTATAGTGAGATAAAAGTGACCACTGCTTACCTTACGCTTGTACAACCGTCAGAGTCAACTGCGAGGTGCAGAATGGTCGGTGTGCGGGAGTGCGCGGAGCGTTAAGCCCGCGGTTCCCCGCGCCCGCTCCCCAGCTCTTCCTTCCTCCGGTAACCTTGGCCTTGCTTGCGTCGACGACGGTTGCCCGAACTCCCCGTACATTGCTCGCCAGGAGAGTAGCTCGATGTGCTATTTCAACTACCCATAATTAAAATATACTCAACAGCCCTAATCAATTCAGTCATTCAGGTAGTTTTATAGTCTGGCACTCTTCGATAAGTACGGAACATTAATATTGCACACCGATAAAAATATTGTTATTGACGTTTTATGTGTCAAACGTTGATTATATTCCAAATCGTAACAATCGGTGATGGGCCTAAAAAAATGTTATTTATTACTTTACCACTCAAACAACGGGAAAAAAATAAAATTGTCAGATTATCAACTAGAATAATGACACTCTTTAATCGATCGATTACATAACTGTACATCACAAACGTAACGATCCTTCTTCTACTTTTTTATGGCGTCATTGATTAAAAAATTCCGATACTTCCGGTCAGTTCCGTTTATTTATTTTCAAATTAAAATGGACAATGAAGTAGATTTATTTTATTTATTGTCTGATAAAAAACTAGGGCAAAAAAGAAGCACAAGCCTTTTGGCAATATGAAAATAGAAAGTTGATATTCGTTTTCAGCTGGATCAGCTCCAAAGATGAACTGTTAATATCGTGACGACGACGCCAATGTCAAATTTATTATTTTTCACTTTTAGCTTTTGTTGCATAACTGACGCGCTTTACAACAGCCAAGCCAAGTCGCTGAACAATAGATACCTATATTATCAAATTAATCTGATTCAAACAGTCTCAACAATCGTTTCTTCTCCGGGGAAGAAGTCGACGGTCGGCATCAAACAAAACCCCTTAGAACCTGCTTAGAATGCTTTGTCCACAAAAATCCATTGATGGATTTTTGTGGACTTTATGCTTGGTTTTCTTTTCTTCGTAGCTTGCAACAGTGACAAACAGTTGCAAAAGCTCGATTGATTGATCAAAGCCAGACAAAGCTTCGTGCTAGGTTTGCTGCATGGCAAGCATGAGTAACATGACCGACCCCTTTGTTCCCACTATACCAGATTCCGAAAATACCACCATACAATAAATAGAACAATATAGCGCTCGATCCAACTCTTGATAGGGCCGGCAGGTATGGTCGGCCACAGTCTAGGATACCCCATGGCAGCTCTTACCGCGCGCGGCTTATGGGCGTCAATCGAACAAAAAAAGAGGTACCTACTTATCCTAGCGTCGGGCTGACTGAAACTGAATCTACCACAGAAACGTAGGTACTTACTTAGACTTCGTCAAAGCTCGATATGGCCATTGGCCATTTGTGCTAGACGTGCTGGTTTCAATCTTGCCATAGATATGTCGAACACGCCAATGTTCCGCTTCTTCGAGATGCCACTCGAAAGATTCGAGTTTTGCACTTTGGCATGCTTTATTTCGCCTGCTGACGTAGTTAAAACTGGCCTAAAACACGCAAACGTCCTTGATATTGACTAAAACAGCTGAAGCTCGCCACCCTCAGCCTTCGAACCGTGACCTTGACCCGAGCGATGTAGCGCGATACAGGATCAGGTGAGCGAGTTCAAGTCACTGCGACCGAAGCCATAAAACACCCTTATATTTTTACAATCCTACACCCTTCGCGATGAAGACTGATTGTGTTATTGAACGTTCCTTATTACAGAATAATGTACGGAACTAAAAAAACCGGCCAAGTGCGAGTCGGACTCGCGCACGAAGGGTTCCGGACCATTATTTATAAAAACGGCAAAAAAATCACGTTTGATGTATGGGATCCCTTACTCCTTACTCCCCTGTATGGGAGCCCCCTTAAATATTTACTTATTTTATTTTGTTCTTTAGTATATTTTGTTGTTATAGCGGCAACAGAAATCATCTGTGAAAATTTCAACTGTCTAACTATAACGGTTCATGAGATTCAGCCTAGTGACAGACGGACAGACGGACGGACAGCGGAGTCTTAGTAATACCCTTCGGGTACGGAACCCTAAAAACAGGAATATAATTATGGTAGACCGTACATTCTACCGACTCTATCTACGTAGCAAAGTTTTCTGACTTTAGAAAATTTGAAGGGTTGTCGGTTCCGATAAATAGTTTACGACAACAAAACTAACCAGTTTATTCATTCAAATTAAAATTTTATGGATTAACTAACGCCATCAAGTAAACTAAAACAAACATGTAGAGATAACAAAACAAAGTAACTGTTCAGCAATTTTCTTAAATCGCTTCTGCATAATTTCGCGATAACCACTGTCGCTAGGCAATCTTTTGAAAGTACACCTTGTTAACTCTTGTCCATCGTTCCATTATGTAACCCATTCATAAAGTGTTCAATCTGTCATCTCCTCGAGAGTGCAAAAAACCGTTATTTTAAGTGTAGCATTGACATGGCATTGGCAATGAGCGGAGCGGTATGCAAAAAAATCCCTGAGGGAAGTCACGTGTAGGTACTTTGCTGATGAGATCATAGTTAGACAATATGGCCTGCTGATTTAGCCTTTATTTTTAAGACGGAACGCGCGGGTAGCCGGCTGCTCCATACAAAAAATACAAAAAGGGAGACCTGTTTTCTCGCTGGATAATTATTTTAGAAAAAATATATTTATGCCATTCAATTTATATGTTCCTCTGCCTTGTCCCTATGTTTTCCTTTTGTACTATTTTAATAAAATTTATTGAAATAATTAAAATGAAAAAAAAAGGAAAACATAGGAACATGGCAGAGATAAATATAGATTGAAATTGAATGGCATAAACATATTTTTTCTAAAACAATGATCCAGGGAGGAAACAGGTCTCCCCTTTTGTATGGAGTTGAGGTTACCTGGATCTGTTCGGTTCTTGCCCCCTTTCTGCTTTTGCCCCCTTAGAGTGATTCCCATAGTATTTGTAGAGATTTGCCCCCTTTTTTAAAAACCCCACTTTTTATTCGAACTTTGCCAACTTTCTGAGTTTGCTCCCTATTTTGACTAATCGACCTACGCTTATTTAAAGCTATAATGTCGGGGATATTTAAAAAAAATAATTTAGTAGTTTTATTACTTACTTTGGTACCTATCCAGCGTTGATTCTTAAATAAAAAAAACACGCTTCGACTGCAACTCTGCAAGGCATAAGTAGGCGGTCTAAGATTATCTCTCTCTATAATTATATGTATTATAAAAGAAACGCGTCTGTCCGTCTCTTTATCAGCTAACTCTTCCTAATATAAGCCACACACAATGGATTTTGATTCGGCCTTCATTTTTCACGACGGCGAAACCTACTACTTTTTTTTTCAATTTTGTCACCCGTGCGAAGCCGAGGCAGGTCGCTAGTTTATTATAAGAACCAGCAGTAATCCACCCTCCGCCGGTATGTACGGTTGGCCACAGTCACAGATACCCCATGGCAGCTCTTTACGCGCGCGGCATAAGGGCGCCAATGAAACAAAAGGGGGTATCTTTGGGTGAGGCCGGCTATACGAGGTCTCATCAGCCCTACAAAAAAATGTTCACAACTCTTCCAAATTGCAAAAAACCGATGGTCACAGCGAAGCGGCCACCGTGGCACCGTCTATTTGTGCACCCAGCGACAGATCGCTCGGTCTCTTCAGACGTCACAACTCACGACTTTCGTCAGGCGACCTTGTCCCGGCCGGTGCCGGCCAATGTCAGTGCCAATCGATCCTGCAACGTGTTACAAAAGATACTAACTCTTTTTACAGGGTGTAACCTGCTGGTCAACATAATGACTTTTTGTTATAACCTCAAAATTGTAAAATTTTCAAAACTTTTTTGCTTTTGGATTTAGTTCCAATAAAAAAATATGGTTGTTTGCTTTGCTGTATTTTAATAGCTTCAGGCTATTAAAACATAGTGAAAGTGTACCTATGGAAACAGTATTTTAAAAATACTTTTCTCCCGTCACAGCGCTTACATTTTAATTATTTAAAAATCAACGGAACGTCATAGAGCTAAAAAAATATTTTGGTTGTGACAGGCATCAGGTACCATGACCCTGTAAAAAGAGTTAGCATCTTTTGTAACACCTTGTATACTAGGTACCACACAGCACGTCAGACTGTACACTTTTGTTGTAGAGTCGCCCGTAACGTAACCGAGTAGAGTGCTAGCGTGTAAAGGTCCACGTGCTGTCGTGTGTACACTTGGTACAGTCGGCCACACGCTAGGATACCCCTTTTTGTTCGATTGCCGCCCTTATGCCGCGCGCGATAAGACCTGTCATGGGGTATCTGTGACTGTGGCTCACCGTACGCAATGACATTCTAATTGGAATGTCATTGACCGTACGTATTATAACTCGTTCCACTTAGGAAGGGGCGTGCGTGACCCTTATAATAATTTAAAAAAAAAGTTAGAGCGGTCAGCAGGCGGTTAGGGCCCTAACAAGGGCGTCGCCAGCCGATGGCGCAGGGGGGGGCAAGTTGACTTTATCTACTACAATTCATACTTTTCTCATTCTCTATGAATGAGAAAAGAAGGTATGAATTGTAGGTAAAGTCGACAGCACATGAAGCTTTTCACTTGTACTACGAGCCTTACATTACATCTACAGCCAGAGCGTAGTTGAGCGTACGGAATATTAGGAGTGGAATTGGTGAATTCATTCGAGTTTCGACGTACGGGAATGATTGTTCAAGGCTTGAACTTCAAGCAAATTAACTCAAAGACTTAGGACTTTGATTGCATTATATTTGGCAACTTTTTTAGAATCTCTAGGGGCATATAACTAACCATTGACGAGTTCTGTGGTATAATCCGTGCGGGATCAGAATGGGATAATACCTTTTGGAACTTAACCGAAAATGACAGTTCTCGAGTAGCGTCAGTAAAAAAATTGTTAGTTCTACGTTCTATCATAGGGTTATGAAATTTAAAATACACAAAAATGTTTAATGGTTGTAATCTAAAAGGATTAAATGTTATTGCATTAACTGAATAAAAAGTGATAAAACTCGAGCAGACACCCACGCGAACAGAAAACACAAGCAAGTTTCGACGCGAGTTTGCCATAGACAACTAGAGTTTGCCGAAATGCTGACGCTACAGCTGACGGGCGGACCGCGAGCTTCTCAGTTCCAAAAGGTATTATCCCATTCTGATTCCGCACGGATGACTTATACCCATTGATGTTAGGTTATGATATCGCGAAAAATGAAGGTCCCTTCTTCGAGCCCTGTGACCCTGATAAGGGATAAAAGGATATCATCATCATTGATGCTAGATTATGCAGTATGAAACTACAACTAGTAACTAACTACAAGAAGGTAGTCCTTGAAATGTATCTACGGTTTTAATCGCATTATTTTAGTAGCCCAACTATAAAGTAGTTCATCTAATATAATTTTCCATCACAATAAATCAAGGCCACTAGACTGACCTACCTATCCTATTGGATTCTCTAACTCTACAATCATTGAATTTTTCGAACTTTGCAAATCCTGGAAATCCTAGGCGAACCAATTGAAAAAGTTGAGATTAGAACTTTTATGTTTACTTATTGTTTAGGCAAGTCTGAAAATGAACCAACGAGACTGGAAACTCAACTAACCACATAGGTACTGAAATTAATATTAAAACCAAGTGCCATTAATGTGTTGAACGATCTATATAGCGGTCTGTCAAGGAATTGACGGAAGCCATGCAAATGCGCTGACTGCTGGTGTGGCGTTGATCGAATAAACAACTTGGGGACCCTTTCTTTAAGCCTTTTTAGGGTTCCGTAGTCAACAAGGGATTAAATTAGGAATTAAGACCAATGTCTTTAGGAGTTATTTCAATTTTCAACATCATGCTCAGTGGTGGTGGGCTATCCTGGACTAAATTGGGTTTTGATTGGGTTGAACACAGAAGACAAAGTACCTAACTGTGTAACCTCCTTTTTTTCAAAGAAGAAAATCCGCATTTTTTCCACTTAGTATCACGTCATGGAGTTAAAGCACCGATTCCTAATCTAATCAGTCCTACACTCCTACCTATGCGAAAACAAACGCAGAAAAACTGATGTCATTTTAGTTTGAAACAGTGAAGAGTATGTGGCACAGAATATACTCACCTAAAGTACACTATCAGCAAGAGTAGACTCAGCCCAGATACAATCAGGACTGCACTTCTTCTGAAGGACTTGGTGGCCGCCCGAAGCAACGACAACATTGTTCAATGACGTGTCTGTTTTTGATAAAACAGTAATCGTAGGTATCGTTATAATTAATTGATAAGGCTTGCTTTTTATATCATTGCACTGAATCAATTTAAATATTCTACAGGGAAAGTTACGGTACTTTTGCCTAACTTCGTTCCTACACTATCGGTTCATCTTTTGACCACCACACATGGGGGTAAATCGAATAAAGATTCGGGTAGGTATTTTATCAATCATTCATGGCTGAAAACAGAACGATTCAAGTGTTCCTAATCCTTATCTAACTTTCGCACTTTGCTATCTAGGTATATTTATCAGTTAACAGGTGGATAATGGATATAAGAGCCACATCGCAACAGCAGTACCGAAGCAAAGTTCGCGAATTTCGTCGAATGGCAGCCTTATCGAAGGGATGTCAATCTTATCGTCCTATCAAACTGTTTCAGATTGACTCACGTAGGTAGGTAGGCTGGGAAAAAGACAAACACACGTAGACACTAACCACGTAGACATGCACCTGGAAAACAGTCAAACCAGTTGAAAGTTTAAACCTGGGGCCTTAGCCTGTAACGCAATGGCGTATTGATGGCGTCCCAGCAGAAGGACAAATCGGGGTTTCATCTTTTTTCTCCTAAAACCAGAGAACTAATCCTCTCTAGAATAAGAATCAGACTCAGGCCCCATCAGGGGCCTTAGCCTGTAACGCAATGGTGCCAAAATGAGCTCCCAGTTGACTGCATCAATTAGGATTATTAATGATGTCGGTCCTTTTAATTTTATTGTAGTACAGCAAAGAATATTGGTTGTTGATAAATGAGGAAACCCCTTTTTGGTCCTTCTACTGGGACGCCATCGATACGCCATTGTGTTACAGACCTTAGCTTACTCCGGCTAGGCTGAAGAACTCTAGATGCAGGGATCACGGGCAGGGATACATTCAATTCAGCCAGTTAATTTAAGAATGCTGCAAAAGGGCGCAGCTACTACAGTACAATCAGAGCCAAAACATTATCATAGCATGATTTATTTTGTACTGTTGCACGTGGCAAGGCATGTGTGAACATTATTATAAAAAATATTCACAGCGGGCATAAACTCTTCAGCCGTCTCTCATATTTTCAGCAGGTTTTCCGTCTATGGCTGTTTGTAAGAAACCTCTTGTATTTTAGTTTTGTTTTTGTCGCAGTAAAGCGGGAAATGGTAACTGAAGATTGGCAAGAATCTATTTTCGCACATTTGCAAAAGCCGCTTTTCATCAACAAAAATGAAACCCAAACCTCTATAATATTTTGTTTGGTTTTTGTCGCAGTAAAGCGGGAAATGGTAACTCAAGATTGGCAAGACCTTTTTTGAACATTAGCAAAAGTCGCTTTTCATCAGCAAAAACCAAACCCAAACCTCTACAATATTGTTTTGTTTTTGTAGCAGAAAAGCGGGAAATGGTACCTAACTCTAGATTGGCCAAATCTTTTTTGAACATTAGCTAAAGCCTCTTTTCATTAGCAAAAACCACACCCAAACCTCTACAATATTGTTTTGTTTTGTCGCAGAAAAGCGGGAAATTGTAACTCAAGATTGGCAAGACATAAAGAAGGCTGTGGCAAGACCTTTTTCGCACATTTGCAAAAGCCGCTTTTCATCAACAAAGACCAAACCCAATTTACTCAGCCAACAGTACGAGACGGCGGCGGCGCGGGCGCGGCTCCACCGGATATTACAGATGATTGGCCCCTCCTCTATACTTAGATAGATAGATCCATGGAATAATACGGCGTCTGCGTATTGCGAATATTATGTGAGTTGTGTTTTTACATTTAAACTTTCGTAAGCACAGCACATTTTGAATTTCGTAAACGGTTAAACTTACTTGTATTATATCGGTGTAGCCGACTAGTTTCGGTTCTCATTCGGAGACATTAAGGTCGGCTACACCGACATAAATACAAGTAAGTTTATCCGTTTACGAAATACAAAATGTGAGCTGTGCACCGTGTCAGCCAGCTTGCTTTACTTTTTGTATTTTCTAAAGCATAAATAAACCACTAACCCGTGTTATGGAATATTTTTTTAGTTAGCTTGCTAAAGCAAGCAATGTTAACATCTGTGGGAGTGCGGTATCGTTGATGGTAAAAGAAAAAAAAAATGCGCGGCAGGATGACGTGCCCAAATTCACAAGTAAAAATTCATGTCATCACAAGACGCCTGATTATTTGTAGTTATCACAAAATCTGTGTATGGATATCAGCCTACGACCTCGAGGACAATGCAATCCTACTATCCTACTACTATTATAAACGCGAAAGTTGTAGGCTACATATTATCACGCTTTTACACTTAGGAGCAAAGTAAAGCATATACCTTTTTACTGTAGTCCACGCGGACGAAGTCGCGGGCAAAAGCTAGTTCAATCATATATCAGCCTGGCCGGAAGAATTGACGAATGGACGTTTCTTAATTTCTGGTACAAAATTTTCTGATGGTTAGGTAGAAATCTTCTAAAAATTTATCAGGAAGTTTAAAGCAGATCGGTAGGTAAAGTATTTATTTCCGAGAGTAAAGGAATACAGCAGGAATGATATTGTGCTAAAATATGAATGATGAATATCTACTGATAATTGGATGCCAGCGGCGTCTGAAACAAGAAACCTAGGTTATAGTAGGTACTTACTTACTTACCTAAATAACTAGTGGTTCGCCCCGTACTACGAACTCGCGACCCTTTGCCAACTCGTCTCTTTGCCTCATTTACCCACCTACCAAATTTCATGACGATCCGATAAAATTTACTCAAGTTATCGTCGAACGAACATTCACACATACAAACATACATACAAACATACATACATACATACATACAAACGCCGGATTGTTCAAGTAGACTCGGAGAACTTCGCTCGCTCGTTCAATAAAAATTGAATGCAAGTAAGAAATAACGTAGTTTACTCAGAATCAATAATAGATAGACGCAGAGACTGTCGTTTTTACTATCATTATCAGTTCCGGTTATCTCTAATCAGGGACCTAGGGCTCTCAAAACAGTTTTCCAATCTGTTTTTACTATCAAGACCTAGGTTTTAGGTTCTACGTCCTAAATATGTATATCTACCGCCAGGATTGAGATTTGTATTGTAACGTCCAAAATCTGCATTTCACTACTGGGGAGACGCGGTAGAAAGGTACTTGAGCGCAAGCTCCAGCTCCAGGGTTGGAGGGACAGGGAGAGCTGGCGTCTTTTGTGGTTCTGGAGGCCTCCACTTTGGGTCGCTGAATGAAGGCCAGCCTGAATGAATCTGCATTTCCCGGAAAAAACTACAGTGTCAAAAAGTTTGGATAGGTCTTTACCTTTATCGCGGCTTCATACTGCAGGAGGTGGTGGTGGTGGCGCCTCAGGCTCCGCGCCAGTCCCGTGCCCGAGTTCGTCCCTGCCCGACAAAATAAAAAGAAAAGTGATAAAGATAAAGCCCCACTGACCCCCAGGGTCATCTTCAAGGAACATAGGTTCTGCTTCAGCTTTCAGGTTCAACTCCAAGTTCTCGGCTCTTTGCAAAGTAGCGGGGTCAAAGGGGGTAGGCTCTGGTTGAGGTGCGGGGGGAGCCGCGGGGAGATCCTTTTCGGGGTTAGAATCGCCATGATGTCTGTGGAAAAAACTCAGCATAGCTTAGATGCAAGCTACAGAAAAGAAACTTAGGGAAGGTCAAGCTGCGTATCTTTACAGGGTCTCAAAAGACCGCGGGGTACGTGTTGTCAAAAGGAATATTACGTCAACAATATACCTGGGAAATCAAACAAAATGTGAAATATGAACTGAAGTTTCTTTAAAAATAAAATCTAATGAAAATTTATGTGGCGGTAAATTAAAACTTTTCTAATTTAGGACAACTGAGTATGTATGTCTACTTGGACAAACCTACATCAATATTACCTACTACTGTGTTTGCCATCAGCATAACATAGCGAGACGAGACAGATGCAAACAAGAACGGAATTAGCACATCGCGTAAACCTTGAACGTGAATGGTGGATATTCATAAACATACTTAAAACTTAGGTTTAAATATACGGATAATGCAGGACTAAGTTTTAAATAATTTAATTCAATACTGTAAGTTACACCTAAGACTTCCATGACATGAGAGGAGTTCCTCAAGGTAAAATTTTAGGCCCGTTACAATACGTTATTTACAGTACATGTTCAAGCGTGACTTTACTTATCTATGTCTCAGTAGTACTAAGTATATTTTACCATTATGTGTGTTGCTTAAATTATGGCTTTATATCGGACTCTGTCTGAATAAGACGCTTCGGATATGCATCGACAAATCAACAGATGTAGATACTACAGGTAGATTGTGCGATCATTGCAACGAACGATGTAATGCAATTATTAATTTTTCTATCAAAACTAACCGTCATACCCGTTTCGAATGCAACTATGCAATGTGTAAAATTGTAAACTATCCATAAAGTGCGATAGCTGTTGTTCTAGTATCGAGCGAGACGTAGAATGAGATCCTAAATATTCCTAAACTTTTAACGCAATGCGAATAATGTTTACTTACACTTAACACTGCAGTAGGTATCATAAATCTGATGCCAAAGTACACTATTGCTAGATAGATGGAATGCATTATAGATCGGGTAATAACGTCCATCATGGTCGGAGCAGCATAGCAACGCGAAGCAGCTGATTTGAGGGAATATTTTTGGACACCCGTCAGCTGGCAGCATGTCAGTTGTTTTGCTGAGGCGATGGTTTTTATCTGCTCAGTACTGCCGCATTGTTAATTGCCAGAATTCACAGGGCCACGAAAACATGAGTTGGAAGTAAAAGTATTATCTCGATTTTTATTTTTTAACGATAATCCCACAGTATTATTTTTACAAAAGACCCATAATTAAAAGTGAGAACTTGCTTGGTGACTAATTATATCAAAATAATTTAGTTACTTATACTTACACATATTATTATAATAATAATTATTTGGCCAATAAATGATTCCAAAACAAGCTACTTTCAGGTACCTATTAATTAATTAAGCTGTCGGCTTCAAGTGTTACTTTTCTTACACACTGCTAGGGAGTCGCCTCTACTTTCTAACTGACTGTCTGTCATAAATACTTTGGAACTGGAAAACTAGAAAATGTAGGTGCAGCAGGTACATTATTGATTGCATTTTCATTTGAGTCACCCACCAACCACCCACAAACAAGTCTAAGGTCTGTGTTTAGACGCAGCCCCGTCTCTTCTGTGTGTTGCGCGTCGTCACTTCTATCCATTTTGTACACAGAAGACCGCTAATATGATAATAGTAATCTTCTTTCTAAAAATTTTTAACGTTTTCTTTTTTCTTTTATTAGTGGATATTGCATGCTAGGTTAAGTGTAGGCATGTTATTTTCTTTAAGTACGAGTGTTGTGGTCATTGTCTCTAGATACCCTAAAGCTGTGTGTGTTTTGTAATGTATAACCGCTAGTATGATAATAGTAATCTTCTTTCTAAAAATTTTTAACGTTTTCTTTTTTCTTTTATTAGTGGATATTGCATGCTAGGTTAAGTGTAGGCATGTTATTTTCTTTAAGTACGAGTGTTGTGGTCATTGTCTCTAGATATCATACAAATTCATGTAAAAACCAATATTTATTCAAAGCATACTGTATAACTAATCTGTTTATGACCCAAATAAATAAAAAAAAAAAAAAAAGAAAGAGACAAAGCAAAACATTATGCAGGTCAATACAAAACTTCACTTTCGCGCCGCGTCTTAGTCCCACGTCTCTTCTGTGTGGCTAGTGCGCCTAAGACTTCCGGACGACGTCAAAACTAGTCGGCTACCGCGAATTCACGACGTTAATACAGGTACCTAAGTGAAACCGTTAAATCAATAATATAAAATGTTCAGTGCTTACGCTTACGAAAGGAAATGTTAATTCCTAAGGTCTAAAGCTAGTTTCTAAACTCCGGTCTAAAGCCAAGTTAGGGAGACTGATTTCTCGCGTGGGTTCGCTATGCCACCCGGCCTGTCTCTCTGCCTCCCAGAGCCCTGATTCTGTAACGAAACGGTGCCAAAATGGGCTCCTAATAGACGGCTTAAATTACGATTTTAATGTTTTTGTAGTACAGCAAAGAATATTCTGATTCTAATTCTAGAGGATTAGTTCGCTGGTTGTAGGAGAAAAACGAGGAAACCCCGGTTTTGGCCTTCTACTGGGAGGCCATCGACACGCCATTGCGTTACAGAAGTATTGTGCCAGTTATCTTCCGAAGGACAGGGCCCTTAGCCTGTAACACAATGGTGCCAAAATGGGCTGTCAGGTGACGACTTCAATAACGATTTGCTAACGCTGTCTGTCCTTTTAATGTTTTTGTAGTACAGCAAAGAATATTTTGATTCTAATTCTAGAGGATTAGTTCTCTGGTTGTAGGAGAAAAACGAGGAGAGCCCGGTTTTGTCCTTCGGCCGGGACGCCATTGACCCGCCATTGCGTTACAGGCTAAGGGCCCAGGTCGCCCACAGTATTCCACTCTACCTAGGTAGTAGGTATTGAGGTGAAGTAACTGATCGATTGCCAATGTAGAGTGCTCGGCTGCTCGCTGATCATCAATATCCTGCTATGCTATTGGTAATATTTATAGTCGGATTTCTGGCGGAATTTCGGTACCTTAGAATGAACGTATTCGAAAAAAACTATCAGCTTCTATCTCCATACATTTGGTATTACAATAGGTATCGAATTTCAGTATGGAACAATATTTTTTTCGAGATTTCCGTTTTTTTGGTTGCGGAGGCAAAGATCCACTTTGGGACGCTGAGCCATTGAAAATACCATTAGAAGGGGTGAACCGTCGGATACCCCATGGAAGCTCTTACCGCGGGCGGCTAAGGGCGCCAAACGGATAAGAAGGGGTATGGTATCCTAGCGTGTGTTTGACTGTACACATGACAGCACATCAGGGTTACACTTTTGTTGTAAAGTCGCCCGTAACGTAACCGAGAAGAGTGCAAGCGTGTAAGGGTCGACGTGCTGTCGTGTGTGAAACTTCCGCAGTAGTCGAAACATTTTCTCAATATTTATGTAGCGCTTGCATTATTGTTTTCCAGTCCAGTAGAAACAATTTGTAAACGGTTTTTTATGTAAGTATTTTTTTTGTATTTAGACTTTTAGAGGATTATCCACGGTCGTCGCTCGGCAAATGGCTTGTGGTTAGACAAAGAGGCATTCAAATGTTTATTGATCGTAAAACATGAATTTTCAAGAATCTACGCTGCTTCCAATGTTATACGGCAACATAGTTCGATACGAGAAAATTGTAGAGCAGTAGACGGCAAGTAAAGCCCGATCTCGATTATGAATATCCGTTAGCATGTTTTTATCATTATCAGGAATATAAAATACATAGCGCAAGAAATAAAATATTTTATAAAGGGGACTCTTTTGTGACTCTACAAAAAATGCCAGTCTTTTATTTATATTTCAACCTCTTTGCTGGCGAAAGTGGCGAATAATGGAATAATGGCCGATATTTAGAAATAATACCAATAAAATGTCATTAGGTTAAAAAAAGAACTTCAAAAATTAAACTGGCCAGTTCTCTTTTCTAGATGCAAAGAGGAAGTACTTTTATTCGAACCTCTTTGCCGTCAAAGCACAAGCATGCGCACAATATCTCCACATCTTCGACGATGTCTGGCAAATACTAAAGCGGCAGCTTCCTCATCAATCTAGCTGGTTTAGCAAGTAAGTAAGTAAGTAAGTAAGATATTTATTCACAAGATAAAACACAGTACAATGATAGTACATTCATAGCAAGCTCATACCATGCGGAATGAGTTGGTTCAGCTATTTATATTTTCCAAGTGGCCCTTCATCCATATGGCCCTTTACTTTATGAAAAATACTATGTAGTTTGATGCACTTTTGCATAATGAAACAAGACTATAAGCCTTTCTACTCATAATAACACTAGTGGTTCGCCCCGAACTATGAACTCGCGAACCCATATCTCAGCAACCCCTCGACCGATTTGGCTCATGTTCGAACTTAAAAATTCTCTTTGCCTCATTTACCCGCCTACTAAATTTCAGGACGGTCCGGCTAAATTTACTCAAGTTATCGTCGAACGAACATTCATACATACAAACATACATACAAACGCCGGATTGTTCAAGTAGACTCGGAGAACTTCGCTCGCTTCGCTCGCTTGTTCAATGACTTATCTGTATTGTGACGTGTCTTTCGTGAATCTCGTGATGTGCCTAAATTGGAGACCGTAGCCAAAGGTTGGTGATTTTCCAGTGCTTGAGACATTTTTTACGCAAAAAAGTCACGTTTATGTAACCCTGCTAGCTAGTACGGCGGGCCACAGTCACATACCCCACGGCAGCTCTTACCGCAGGCGGCGTAAGGGCGCAAATCGAACAAAAAGGGGTATCCTAGCGTGTGGACGACTGTACATAGGTGAAAAAGATTGCAAAACTACAAACTTTCCTTTGTAATGGGTTGCCGTAACTTTTTCTTGGTGAAAAGTTTGCCTTTGCCCCGCTGGTATAGTCGCCAAATTGCGTAAACACCGACACGAACCTTTCAAAATCTCAAAACAAGGGGTTTTACAAGCTTTCTTTCTACCTAGAAACTACTTCATGTAAAACAATGTCCCAGGCACTGCAGCGTCGAGTGATCTCTTCATCCATCTAGTGTGAGTGAAGGTGCCACTGGACGCTGTATAAATTATCTCATTACGTAGATGCAAAGGCCTAAGTTTTCTACCTAGGTATGAAAAACATTTCTCAGCCATACCTAGGCTAGGTATGGCTGAGAAATGTTTTTCATTTCCTCATTTTCTTCGCCTTGGCTTTTGGCCAGTTCGACATCACAGACTATTTGATGTCGGGGCTCTAAAACTGTTTCTGTACTCTTGTTTATCGCGAGATTCACGAAACGCTACACTTGAAGCAGATAGCTACTAATAGCTAGTCAGTTATCTTCTTGGATTAGAACGCCCTTTTGGATCCTAGGTCCTCTACATCCTCTACATTATTGTAAGCAAGAAACGTGGTGGACTACATGCAGGGGTTTTTTTTAATCTGAGTGGCCTGGCCGAAAATTACCACTCTTTCATTAAACAAATCGTATAGGACATAATTTTCTTTACAATAGGAACAGAAAATATAGGACGTTTTGCGTTTGCTTATTTTATTGGTGAGATTTTATTTTATTAGGATATTATGGTTTTATTGGTTTATGCCTCCTACATATAGGGAAATCAATATTGGTAGCTAAGTATTGTAAATTTTTTGAGGCATTGGTTCAGTCACACAGTGAATAACTAACCTCGATTTCCCCTTCTAGCGATTGATCTATTGACAATGTAATAAATAACTTTGCTGAACGAATCTCTTTCTTCAAAACACAATTTCTTTTGAGCAACGACACGGCCACACGACAACTAGATCGTTCGTCACCTAACTTTTTCAATTATAAAAGAACGGTAGTCTTTAGAATTTGACTTGGATTTTCTAGCTCAATCTTTGCGAATGATTCAGTAGATTTCTATCGAATGTTACTCCGCTCGCTGAATGTTACCTACTCAGTACCAACTTTCGGAGGTATTTGTAGCAATTCAGCAGAATTGCCAAGAGGTTCTTAGCCAGCACTAATTAAGTTAATAAATTACCTTGAAGGCTATAATTTACATTCCAATACAAAAATGTCATTTCTAGAAGGGCAAATAAAAAGTTAAATCTTTCAAAATATTATAGCGCATGATCAACCTAAGCTTCAATACTTTGCTCTAAAACTAAGGCCTTTGCATCTATGTAATGAGATGATTTATACAGAGCGTCTCTCACACTAGAATCTGGGTGAAGAGGCCACTTGGTACTGCAGTGCTTGGGACATTGTTTTAGATGGAGTAGGCTTGCCCAGCACCTATACTATCCTGACTTTGCTCCACTGAAAACATTATCGCTCATATAAGTTTCCGCGTCATGGAAATAGCAATAACAGCGTACGATCTCCAGCTATGTTCTATTTCCAGACAGAGCTACAGGCCGTCGACCTCAACACCTATGGCTCACTCTCACTAGGTTTATACTCTATTTATACAGGGTGTTTTAGGAAGGTACTGTGACACTGAAATGCAAACAACTTTTACTATAAGGCCAAGAGCGAAATCTCGAAAAAAAAAATCAGCTGCTCCATACATTTGGTACGATAATCGATCTTTTTTCGGGATTTCGCACTTGGGTCATAGTAGAAGTTGCTTGTATTGAGTAGAATGGTCTTGGATTTGGTGCTGGATAAGTAATTATAGGCAGCGATGGCATTAGTCTGCGGACAACATGTTTTTATGATGGCGATCATTTAAAAACACTAGCATAATCACGGAATAGAAAATAACCCTGTGTTTGGCTTTGGCTGCAGTTGGGTAAAATGGTGACTGGAAAATCTGCAAAAAATAATAAAGATAGCTGAAGGATTCTGTATTACCAAAGAAGTTCCGAAAAAGGCTACCAAAAGCACGGACAAACGACGGAAAATCCAAAGCTTTCTTCCGCGTAGTAACACCCATGGTCTATTTCGGACTCATGTCCAAAGCCGGCGGTGCATCGACCCCAGAGTTCGCGTGACTCATGAATGACTCATGCCGTGCCACTCCGGCACCAAGTGTGCAGTTTGCATGTGCATTTTATATTGAGGTAGGGGTTTTAGTTAGTGAAGAAAACGTGAGTTTTACGAAGATTTAAGGTGAACGGTCAAGGCATAAAATAAAACATATTCTTTATGATTCGTTTTTTACTAAAAACGAGCCATCAAATGAGAATCCCTAGGCTTATCTATTTTTAGGACCTAATAAGGCCTAGATTCCAGATCCTAGAACCTACGTATAAATCCCGCACAAGTCAAAGCGGGCCATTTTTTTTTCATCTTCTTAGTTATAAACCCATAGATACGATAGAGCGTTTATAACTCTATCTACCCAACCTTATGCTAATGCTAACCCAGCTGGTTTGACAACGAGAATTTATGCTTTGGATACTGGATTGCTCTGCTTTCAAGCGCGTGATTTTTTCATACATTTCTCCTTTCAATTAGAAACTGCCTTACTGAACTGAGGCCCAGTTACACCCTCGCTCCACCCACGACATGTGATAATCTGTCTGCTCAATGCTGGCAACTCGCGCAAGTACAAATGGGTGACTCAGATGTCTCTACATTCGGCAAAATTCTAGTTGGGTGACAATTTGACAACTCAAACTTGTGTAGTCACTGCACATTCGACCTTCATCTCTTCTACATGACTAAGGCTTTCGGATGAGGTTGAATTAGTCGGATATAAAACTCTGATTCCCGAGCACGTGTCGAACGTTCTTCTTGTCAGAACGAATCTACTTTACTTTACTAAAATCTCTGTTTCGTACAAAGTACAAGAAAAACTAGATAAGACTTGAAAAGGCGCGATAAACTTGATTTGATATGGCCTTACCTGCAGCATCATTGTATTGAGCAACAGTTTTTTTGCGATTTCGGAGTTGACGTCATAGTAACTTTTGTGGTGACGAGTATTTCTGTGACTAACTATGACTGTAAAGTTTTTATGATGATAGAAATAAAAAGTTTAGTTCTGTTTACACAGGCAAAAATATAAAACTCTTCAATCTCGAGAAATAAATACAAAATCCTAAGTACCTAAGGTTTGCAGTCCAAGTTCTCAAACTACGCTAACCCGTCGTCCCTTAACCTAACCTAGCCTTTATCCAGCGGTGTTATAGGTCAGTTTTCTGCATCAGAAGAGATGTTAATTCGGCATTTGGTCTAAATCACGTCGAGCAGACAGGATGCAGTTACGAGCGCATTCGGTCCACATAATGTGGTTATGAAGGCATATTTCTAGTTTCTGTCTCTTCATAGTTGTTGAAGGGAACCGGAGGTTACCAGAAAGGAAGGTTCTTGATGCTGTCTGCCGCCTACTGTATGGGACGATTCGTTGCATTGTAACTACAATTCTGCGTCCAGAATTATTTCAGTGAAGCAAGATTAATTGATTAATTTAGGCATTTCCTTGTGATGATTTGTTAGTAGTATCTCTACCTAACGGGATGGGTCAAGTGGCAACTCCGACGTTATAGTGCCTGGGAGATGTTTAGATGTCAAGGCCTTGCCCAGAGGATCCATACCTCTCAGTTTCGTTTGCGCTACACATATTGTCATTTTATTCCCATAGCCTACGCTGAACGCTGAACAGTCAGGAGCTAGGAAGCTTATTGAATAGGTCCCGCATTTCGGTATGCAATAAGGTCTGTTATCCGGACTTTTCATTTCATAATCATCATCATCGTCATCAGCCCACATCTGTCCACTCCTGAGTAATGCCCATTTCCTCCTGCACCAACTCTCATGGTATTTCGCCGTCCGCATCCGTGGATCATAGGGGTAAGCGAGCTTCAATTTGGGTGTGTACTATGTATGGACTAAACATGAAAATAAGTAAGAAAATTAAAAAGAAACACTGATCGTAGAATAGCCCATCGTCGGTATGTAAAGATGCTAAACGGAGGAAGTGGAAACAATGCGTTCTGGGCCCTTAGCCTGTAACACAATGGTGCCAAAATGGGCTGTCAGGTGACGACTTCAATTACGATTTGCTAACGCTGTCTGTCCTTTTAATGTTTTTGTAGTACAGCAAAGAATATTTTGATTCTAATTCTAGAGGATTAGTTCTCTGGTTGTAGGAGAAAAACGAGGAGAGCCCGGTTTTGTCCTTCTGCCGGGACGCCATTGACCCGCCATTGCGTTACAGGCTAAGGGCCCTGTCTACGTTTATGGATGTCAGCGTTAGTCACGACTGGCTTGCGAATTAGACGCCTTCGCATATGCTGGAGAATCCGCGAAAGTTGGCGCAAAAATAAGATAAAAATGTCTTTTGAAGGGTTCAGTTTCTTCAAACATAACAGACCATGCATTAGCTGGAGGCAACTCCTAGAGCGAACAAGTTTGGTGCGGTTTTGAGGGTGCAAAGTGTGATGGGTTCGACACAATAGATTAAAGAAGATGCATTGTGTGTGATGGTAGGTAAGGTAGGAATGATTGCATGAGTTTACGTACTTATGCAAGGAAAATCTTGGGCATCACTAAAGTAATACGCGCTATGTGGAATTGAGAATGTCGTGAGTTTTGAGGAAAAGTAGATACGGTCGGCCACAGTCACAGATACCCCATGGCAGCTCTTACCGCGCGCGGCATAAGGGCGCCAATCGAACAAAAAGGGGTATCCTAGTGTGTGGCCGACTGTACTTTCCCAATTTCCTCTTTCATGAAAGTACAGGTGTATACATATCTACACTATCTACACTAATATTATAAAGAGGAAAGATTTGTACCTATTTTTGTATGTTTGTATGTTTGTAATGAATAGGCTCAAAAAGTACTGGGCCGATTTAAAAAATTCTTTCACCAATAGAATGCTACATTCTTCCAAATTGACATAAACTACATTTCATTTTGAAAAAAATTAGGGATCCTTGGTAAAATTTGAACAATGTAACCGAAGGTGTAGAAAAATGAGTCTTAAAATGTCTTTTTCTACCCCGGGCGAAGCCGGGACGGGCTGCTAGTTTTTGATAAAAAAGGTTCTAGGAATAAGGAATAATCACATAATTATTAGTATGATAATTTTAAAGGAAATGTTGCAACCTGAATTAGGTCACGTACCTAATGTGAATGACTCTTTGAGGAAAAAGTAGTATAAGTACCTCACATTATGAAATACAAAATACCGCTATATTATGTTGTCATATTCCTCCCATACTGATTAGGCCGAAAACATTAAAACGGTGAGCTGATGTAAGAGCTGAGTCAATCATGTCACGCGGAAGATATCGTCCACGATACGAGTATATCAACGAATAGCAACGAAAAGGAATGTGGAATGTGGCCTGTACAGTGTACTCTACATATCCCACTAGCTGGGCAAAGGCCTTCTCGGGGAATATTGTAGAAACAAAAAATCTCAGTACCTACCAAGTCTACCTCTATATGCAATGATTTTCCCATAAATTGGCATTGAGAATTGAGAAGTTGGTAATAAGAGTAACTTTGATTAAACCATAAACAAATTTCGTTGTTTGTCCGTCCATTCACACACATCACAAGTTTTTATGGAAATCATGATCATCGTCATCTTCCTTTGCCACTGTTCTAGGTCGGCGACTTCTGGTCAAGAAATCCGCCTATAACTTTCACCAAACGAGACATCTCTACACGCTACATTAGACGCTACATTGTTCTGGGTGCAACAACGAGGCAGAAACTCAAAACTCAAGCAGCACTTGATGGTTATTTTCGAATCCCGGAGACACGTCTAAAACGGCTCTGCCCATGTAAGGCGCAGCGCCTCGCTCCACGCACCGGAATAGTTTAATTGCACTAACTGGACAGGGTTGTCTCTTCACTTTTTGATAACAAGAGGGTAGCGAGAGCAGCGAGAGACCGAGGAGGATCCCGCCAAAAATTATGATGATCATCATCATCATCATCATCATCAGCCCACCGCTGCCCACTGCTGGGTATAGGCCTTTTTCCCCTCGCACCATCTCTCGCGGTCACTCGCCATCCGCATCAATGGACCTTCTGCCGCCATAACGATGTCGTCCGACCATCGAGCTGCAGGTCTTCCCACCGACCGCCGTCCAACTCTTGGCCGCCACTCTGTCAATGCCCTTGTCCACCGGCCATCCTCCCGCCTCGCCAGGTGTGCCATTATGAAGAAGACGTCAACTGGCAGACCACCAGTCAGATGGTCCCACGACATAGCCTGGGTAAGTAACCGGAAAGCAGTTGCGTGTGACGCAGGATCGTCAGAGTGACGTGAACATGAAGAGTATTGAAGAGACTTGGTTGAAGAAAGTCGTGGGCCAGAAACATTAGGGTACAGACACACGGAAGAGAAATGGGACGAAGACGCGGGGTGGACGCCACGTCACTATCATGCCACTGTCATATAAAATGTATGCGACGTGACGCAAGAAACACAGAAGAGACGGGGCGCGGACAAAAAAAAACGTCAAATCAAAGCAAAATGTCACGTCCGCCGCGTCCCTAACGACTCTTCTGTGTGGATGGACCACCGAACTAAATCCCATAGAATCCGCATCACGTATAAAATCACAATAAAAACTTGTCCCCACAGAAACAAAAGATATCAGCAAAAGAACAATACGAAACATCATTTCGACCATACGTCTAATATTCGAATGTCAACCTTATTGCATTAGTGTACAGTTTTACTTTAATTGCATGGACTACGAGCAAATAAGCTCCCAAAGGCAATTTGGGCATCTATTTTTCCAGACACATTTCAGAGTTCTATGTTGTATCTAGTTTTATCCTTGATCGAAGGGATGGACGGAAGTAGCTAGCATTTTACCTATAGAACTGCAAGAAATAGAGATTAACAGTATGGAGAGCTGACGGCCAATCTCCATTAGTGTAGAGTCACACTAAGAAGGAGTCATTTGAAGAAAGTAAAAAAAAAATATATTTAAAAAAGGAAACACGGTCTGTACATTGAAGTTCTTAGTTTTAGGATGTTTGTTTCTCAATATTTTATTTCATCGCAGCCCTAGTGCCAGTTGCAAATGCAGTCCGGGCAAAGAGACCAACGCGACGCGCGATGCGCCCGCGCATCGGATTTAGTATCGCCCGTCTTCGGGGTAAAATTAAACTCGCCTGTTGCCAGCCGGTTTTGTACTGGAGTTAGAGACAACGGAGACTTTGTTTTACTTTACTTCGTTTTGTCTTATGCGAGTTATTTGTGATTACGCAACAGCTATACTGACTGGTACCAGCGCTGAGGTCAACAACCCATAGCTTACATGGGATATTGAAGTAGCTTTGTTAATTCTAGTGAAAGCGAGAAGACAGTACATGGGCGACCGGAAATCCGAAAGAAATCTCGAAGAAAAGTAATACTCCTTCATAAACTGCACGTTTTTAGAACGTTTTGTAGAGTATGTAACAAAAAAGAAAAAAAAAATACATAGCCATTTCAGAAACTTCATATACACTTCAAACGAACAAGGAACAAATTCGGATTCGTATCCGATACGAAGCTAACAATGACATTCAATGTCATTGGAAGCTAATATTGATTTTGATCATGTACACACGACAGCAAGTCGACCTTTACACGCTAGCACTCTACTCGGTTGCATTAGAGGCGATTTTACAACAAAAGTGTACAGTCTGACGTGCTGTCGTGTGTACGTACGAAAGTCTACAGCCGTGATGCGAATCCGAATTTGTTCATAAGAATACTATGTTATTGCCGCGAACGAAAAATCGCTGAACAAAAATAGCTCAGTTTAGCTACAAAATGTAAAAAACTGTGAAAATTTTGAATTTCCCGTTACACTGCTCTCTTACAGCCTTAAGCAGACCCTGAACGCATCGATCGGTATGGAAATAACTATCCGACGACTGCTGCCGCCCAGTCTTGAGCTACCTCGACTTAATTAAATTCCAGTGAAAATAAAACGCAGTTGTTCCAAGTCACACGATTACAACAGAGTGGTCGATGGTATTGACGTCAAAACCATTACATACCTTTGTATTCTTCAAAGCAAACTTACCCTTTGGAATACATAAGTGTGTACCGGGGTCCATGATGACTTATTCGGAGTTCGGATGACTTATCGCACAAAAAAGGGTATCCTAGCGTGTGACCGACTGTACGAAAGCCTGTTCGTCAATGGCAGATAGGTAAACGGTAAGGATGCTAGGAACCAACATTATTGATAGTTTAATAGGATGCGAGCAGGGCCTCAAGTCTGTAACGCAATGGAGTCTTAATAGGTTCCCAGCAGATAGGACAAAACCGGGTTTTCCTCACTTTTCTCCTAAAACCAGCGAACTAATCCTCTAGAATTAGAATATTCATGTTGTAATAGAAAACTTATGAGTGGAAGACAAGAGGGGAGGCCTATGCCCAGCAGTGGTACACGATACCCGTGGCTAACTAGAAAAAATATCAAAAGGACTGATAGAAGCCTACAAATGGGAGCCTATCGAGGCACCATTGCGTTACAGACTCAGGCCCCTATTAGCTTGTCATGAGTGCCTCATTACGGCACCATTGTGACCAGGATCCACCGCAGCATTAACTAGCGTGCGAACCAGCGTTTCATGAATGCCACCGGCGGCGGCTAGTGACTACTGATTGGTAATCGATTCTGAATTCTTACATAAGAGCGGCTTAAGCCAGTCGCTTGGCCGGTTAAGAAGTTTTCTTTCAGGATGTAGGTGTATTGAGGAATACGTTTGAAGAGGACATAAAGGACTAGAGCCCTTAATTTGCACCGAAATAGGTAAAAATTTGCGACTCGTCCCGGCTCCGCATTTACGCAATTTAGAAAAAAGTGCGGTAGTACACACGACAACACGTCGAACCTTACACGCTAGCACTCTACTCGGTTATAATGGGATGGAATATTGTCAAAGTCAAACATACTTTATTTTACTTTGACTTTTATTGCTTCGACGCGAGTTTGCTTACCGCGCGCGTCTCAGTTCCAAAAGGTCGCATCCCATTCTCATACCGCGCGCCCTATACGTTACGGGCGACTTTACAATAAAAGTGTACATTCTGACGTGCTGTCGTGTGTACACATAAACCTTACGTGAAAAAAAAATCTATTATCTGTGAAAACCGGGATAGACAGACGCAGGAATCGACTTTGTTATGTAGAGTATTGTAGAGATGTAGAGAAGATACTAGAATAATTTTCTCAATTCTCGCACTTATGAGAGCTATACATTCTACAACGTTTAGTCACTGATAAAGCGCTACTTGGATCAATGAATTAATTGACTGAAGATTCCGGTGGGTCAAAGTCAGAGGTTATCAAATATTCAGAGGTTATAAAAATATTAATAACTCCATTAAACAATTATTTTGCGAGTATGGAAGTGCGCTCCATAAACAATCAGCACATGAGTCATGAAACTATAATAGACATCAAGTTTCTAGTCACGCGCATCGCATATAAAATGATAGAATCAATATATTTACGACCACTGACACGGGTAGGTACGTAGGTACAGCCGGCCTCACCCAAAGATACCCCTTTTTGTTCTATTGACGCCCTTATGCCGCGCGCGTTAAGAGCTGCCATGGGGTATCTGTGACTGTGGCCCACCGTACTATTAGCTAGAATAGAATGGTGCACTAGTTTCGAATAGGAAATTTTAAGGAAAACCTTCCTTGGAATTGACAAGGTTTCTCTTCCTGAAAATCTGCTTCATCAGACCGAAAACAAAATTAATGAGCTGATGTTAAACTTATTATTGAGTGTCGAGCGGGATATTTTTTGTCGATCCCAATAACCCATTTTTAGTAACTTTTAATGATTCGCGATATTCACACATAATTTAGGTTCGAAACCAAAATATAGGTACCATACCTAACTTAGGTATTCATTTACCTACTAAGCTAACCGCAATTCGACCCATTTCGAACCAAAATATTTTGTTTTGTTTTGGTAAACTGTAAACTGACAGCTAGGACTTCTGTTGTGTAGAATAATAAAATAGTTATTTGTTATGCAAGAATGCAAAATTATTGTTTGCGGCGAGTGCTTGTATTGAAAACCGAGCTAGCGAAGGTTTCTAAAATTGAGCCACGAGCGTAGCGAGTGGTTCAAAAAAAGAAACCTGAGCGTAGCGAGGTATTCAGAAGCACGAGACGCAAATAATATTGCATTCGTGCGAAACACAAAACTTTTCATCTCACAGAAGCGAGGAAATGACTTTGTTAGCCAAGCGGGACAAACTCTATAGACAACTACTTACAGGCAAAACAGGTGAGTCAAATAAGTTCCTTTTAAAAGCATATTTTACTGTAGTTACGGCTGCCGCACTAAAGTTTTGAGCTTCGTTGGTATTAAAACCATTCGTTTTATTAATAATTTCCTGAAGTTTATTTATCCAGACACAAAAATTATGTAAATAAAAGAATGTTTTTTTTTCCGGGTGCATTCTGAACTTCTACCATATAAATTAAAAATTTCTAGGAGATAAAAAATTAAATTAGTAATATCGTTTGAAAAAAATTACTTAACAAACCAAAACATAATATCTATTTGATAAAACAGAAGCGAAGCATTTTTTTTATTTACTGGTATTATAAAATAAATATGTGTCCAAAATATTGAAAAGACTATAAGAAGAAACCACGTTTCTGAATGTTCTATTCCGTGACTTTACCTTTTTAAAAGATGCTTATGCACCATTTACATTCACAGTTTTGTATAGAGAATGGGCACGAACAATCACTTTCGCTGAAGTACGTGTGTAAACGAACTATGAATGAGGTTTTATTTTCCGTCGGGATCTGGCATCTACTTAAACGGCCAGTGTTTTTTTCTTTTTCAACACCATAGGGCGCGGGAAAGACTGTCCCGGCGTCGCGTTCAAATTTCGAAGCGCATAAAAATGCAGATAGTTTAAATCCGGCCTTTACACGATCGTAAGTTACTAGTAACAGCAACCTTTCCGAGCGTGGGAGATGAAAATAATACTTTTTTATTGTCGTGAAACAAAAATAGCTCAGTATAGCTAGAACATTTAAAAAAACTCAACAAAGGGCTTTCCCGCCACGCTACTTTAATTGAACCTTAATTTTTGTTTTTTTTTTTATCAAATCCAGTCTCCTGCTCCTGCCCCTGTATTATCTAAATTATCCACCGTAAAAATAACGGTTTTAAAATGTAAAAAAAAAGTCCATTTCAATGAGGGCTATTTTCGAGTGTTTTGACGCTCGGAGGTTGAGTGGAATTTTTAGATAATAGAGGCGTCCATCTAACAGTAGCTTCTTGTGTGCGTGCCGCGCACGGCTATAGGACCGCTATAATTTCCTTTAGCTGTTAATTTCTGCCCATGCCGGTCCGGAAGCCCGCCAACTGACCCAGCATGAGTCAGGCGGATGTTGCAAGCAGCTAATCGCCGGCCAGACGGCGTGGCAAGCGGCAAGCGGCAAGCAAGGTCGCCGGCCAATTGCCGCTACTTGTCTTTGCTGTTACATTACCGCGAGGTGCAAGAAATGGGGTGTCTTCTTGCGAAATCTAGGAATTTTTATTCACGCTTTCAGGACGGGATAGGTGAAGTTACCACGAGTTAACACTTGGTACTCCATGCATGTAAATATGTATCAAGCACTACATGCTTCAGCTGAGCGGTCATTCATTTATTTAGTTAGGGCGTAGCACATCTCTACATTTGATCATATTTTACAAAAAAAATCCACCTCGTAGAGATTGACAAAGTAGGAGTCACTATCGAAAGAAAATATTGTGTGTCTTTGTACAGCAGATTAACGGTGACTAAGCCAGTTTCGCCCTTTTGGGCTTTAAATTAAGGTTAAGTTCAGGTCAGCTCCTATCCGTCATAATTTTATTTCACTGCAATGCAAAATACTCAATAATCCCGAATCACGCATAAGACCTGAAAAATTGATTATGAGAAGATGGTCTCGATGGGGGGCAACCAAGAAACAACGCATCTGGGGCCTTAGCCTGTAACACAGTTGTGCCAAAATGGGCTCCCAGTTGACGGCTTCAATTACGATTTATTAATGCTGTCGGTCCTTTTAATATTTTTGTAGTAGTAGTAGTAGTAAAAGCATTTATTTGTTACCACAGTCACACATACATAATACATATCTTTAGATAAAACACACAGCATTCTCTGGTTGTAGGAGAAAAACGAGGTTTTTGTGCTTCTGCTGGGATGTCATCGACACGCCATTGCGTTACAGGCTAAGGCCCCTGATCTGATCATGGTTCAAGGACTGATAGCAAATAAACACAGAACAAAAAAAACTCCGTCTCTTTCTCCACATAAACGCCGCAATAAAGGATAGTAAAATTGTCGTGTTTTGACGATTCTGTTTGTTTGTTTGGATCACGCCCAGCGGCGAGCTAGTTAGTGTCGTAACGCCCGCCCTGGGATTGTTAACGTCATTCAAAACCGCTGTTATTTCCTGTGAGACTCAACTAACGCCAGCTAACAATGTGAATATTGTGGAGAGAGGTATTTTAGGAGCTATTTTGGTTCACGTCATACTAGCCGTTACCTTTAACGTTGACATAAGTACTCCTCTATTAGTTTACAGTTTTTTGCTCGAAAAACCAGTGGTGCTGCCCAAAAAATATTAACAATTTTATGGGCAAATCTCATTATCAGCTGAATTATTGTTGTCCTGTTGTTTATAATAATGAAATTCATAAAATTTTACTGTCGTGAAACCAAAATTGCTTAACTAAAGCTCAGTTTAGCTACAGAATTGAAAAACCGTGCACCAAAAAGTTCACCACGTTACTTTAGTTGAACCCTAGGGTGCAGTGTAGTAGATGAAGATACATAGTTTAATCTCATATCCGAATTCCTAAAGGTCAAACAGACGAATACAATCCAAATTACAAAATTTCTAGCTTAGTCAGAGAGGAAAATGGCATAGATTTATGTCCTGCTGACTGGTCATTGCGTTGTACTATACTGGGTAAATGGAATAAAATATCAGCTGCTCCATACCTACATTTGGTGAAGTAGGTATCGAACTTTAATAAGGACCAGCTGATATTTTTTTCCACATTTAACCTTGGCCCCATAGTAAAAGGGCGCTAGGGCACCATTTTCCCATACAAACGTAGTTCAGGTTTAATTTCTAAACTACAGGCTGGATTTTGCTGAAACTTTGTTTATATCAGTAGATGACCCATACGGAGGTTTGCAAACAGTTTTTATAATAAAAAAATATGCGTTTTTCGCACCGGGTGGGGGTTACTTTCAGCTGTTATTTACTTACATTATTACACTGTCTATTGGAGTCTACCTACCTTGGGAACATCAATAATGTATTATACTAGTCAGAAAAAGAAAGATATTTGAAATAGCTAATAAAATGTAGAAATGGCAGCGGAACTACGAAAAAATTTGGGAAAATAGATCTATTACATTACAACTACAACTACATATTCGCGAAAGGACACGAACACACGTAGACTCATACAGGCGCATTGCCTTTCACTTTTCCCGCGCCCCGTCTCGCTCGGGTGAAACAGCTATAGAAAACAGTGTTTCACGCGCTTGGCCATCGCCGAGTTCCCACGCTTGTACAGGGAATTCTTAAGCGACCCCTTTCAGAGCCACATGACCTTTCTGAAATACCCTGTAGAGTGTAGACTCTACATTACACAATCTATTGAATAGGATGGAATATCCGGATAAGCGTGGATTCCAATGGTGTATTCTACTGTGCTACAGTTTTAGAGATATGAGCGACATTGTGCTGATGTGTTTTTATACATTCTATATATATAAAAATGAATCGCCGTGCATTAGTCTCGCTAAAACTAAGAAACGGCTTGACCGATTTGCATATTTACTGTTTTGTTTAGTTCACCATAGTTCAGGGTAGGTTTAAAAGCAAAGAAATATGGGAAAAGTTAAAGGATTAGCTGAAAAACAGAAGAAATAAAAATTGGTCATTTTGTATTGGAATCGACATTTTTGACGCGGAGAGTCAAACTATTTCAGGTGATACGAAGTTCACCGGGTCAGCTAGTAAGAAATAGAAATGACGGTGGATAAGACCACGCACAATGAAACAATGTAACGGTCACACGACTAACTTTGGATTGGCCAGCTAGCGAGGTGCCGACTAAAAAGACTGAAGCCAGAGGGTTTGGCAAGAAACTCGCTCGGTCCAGGTAATTAGCCAAAGCATTTTTTTTTGCGGACGTCTAATCATAATCAACTCGATGTTGACAGATGGCCGGTCTCGTGACAACGTTTTAGGTAAGTTTTCATTGAAGTAATTTAACTGTAACAATATTAAAAAGCCGGCTTCAATGAAAGTTACCTAAAAGTTACCGAAGAATGGGACTAGTTAATTTTTTTCTTTTATGTAGCCGACATAGTGTCGTGGGCATTTGCCCTGTTAGAGTCGGTTAAATTGCTCAGTTATTTTGCGGTAACAGTTAGCAACGGCTGTGCTAATTCTGCAAAACGTGACTGCGAATAGCACGCTAAATGAAGATGGAACGGAGCTAAATGGAATTGTTGTGATGGTGCATTGCATCCACTGGCATCTATTTGACATGTGCAGGCAGAACGGCGTATCGACGGCGTCCCAGTAGAAGGTCAATACCGGGGATTCATCGTTTTTCTCCAACAACCAGCGGACTAATCCTCTAGAACTAGAATCAGAATATTCTTTGCTGTTCTACAAACACATTAAACGGAGCGACAGCATTAATAAATCGCAATTGAAGCCGTCAATTGGGATCCCATTTTGGCACCATTGCTTTACAGACTCAAGCCTCAGGTCTGCGAGGCGCCATTTGCAGAGATTTTTCCAATAGTTGCTTGTTTGCATGTTCGAAAGAGGTTGTCAGTACCACCAAATTGATTCTAGGGACAGGAAACTCACAGAAATTACGAAGAAACGTCAAAGAGCTTGGTATTTAGATGCTTACCAGCGGACTAATCCTCTAGAACTAGAATCAGAATATTCTTTGCTGTTCTACAAACACATTAAAAGGAGCGACAGCATTAATAAATCGCAATTGAAGCCGTCAATCGGGATCCCATTTTGGCACCATTGCTTTACAGACTCAAGTCTCAGGTCTGCGAGACGACATTTGTAGAGATTTTTCCAATAGTTGCTTGTTTGAAGATGTTCGAAAGAGGTTGTCAGTACCACCAAATTGATTGTAGGGACAGGAAACTCATAGAAATTACCAAGAAACGTCAAAGAGTATAGTATTTAGAGGCTTTGAATCGAGAAAAAAAAGAGCTACACTATAATAACTTGAAGGCTTGAAGGGAGGGAGAAAATGAATGCAATTTAAACTATCGCTCGATCCATATACGAATAATTATTGAGTAAGATGGCAGTTATTTGGGAATGGAGAGAATTTTACGAGCCACCAATACAAAAATTTGCTTGAGTAAGTAGATAAGTCAGGGGTAGGTGCTTGATAATCATGATTCAATTTGCAGTCATCTATCATGAATACTTCATCATGATCATCATCCAACTCAACGCTCTGATGATCGCCCAAACAGATGCAGATACCTATGTATTATTACCATGACCGCGAATCGCGTCCGCTCGAGGCCGATCACAAACACAAATCATGAACGGAGACGGTCCAAAGTGCCTCCCATTGTAATGATTGCCATTCCCGTTGATTAACTGCACATTGATGCCGTGAATGCACTTTATGCGACGGATAAAAAAACATCAATTGTGATCTGTATTGTATCTCGCGATATACTACAATTTGTAGTAGATGGAACCAGCAATTTGACAGTTCCATATCCAAAGAAATCAATGGAATGAGAGTAAGTAATCAGAGCTCGATCTGGTCTCTGAAATAAGAATGATCACGGATAAATAACTTACGACGACTGTTGCGACTTTGAGCTTTAAGGACCTCAACATTTAGAGGAATATTCTTGGCCCATCGCGATTGATGTTTACTAGTAGTAGTATACTTTTGTTAGTTAAACAGGCTTATAATCTTCATACAAACTGCAAGCATATCAGTCCGTAGCGGCCGTCTGCCGAGTACCTAAACGTAGCTATACATCTCGTACCTTAACTTTTTTGCCGTCCACATTATCTACAACCGACTTATCCATCCATCTAGTGTGAGTGAAGGTGCCACTGGACGCAGTATAAACCTCATTCGAAGATACAAAGTTTAAGAACGTTATAATAGTTGCTAGAGCGCGGCACATTGAAAGTGTTCTCGCCTGCATAATATTTTAATCCACTGAATGAAAATCAAAACAATAATGTTCTAAAACTCTTGGCAGATGACATAGTTGTTTGTCGCGACCAAGGCGTCGGAATTAATGACCGTAACACCGCAACGCTTTGATGAAACGAGCTGGGTATCATTATCAAGAACACTGAATAACAAACAACCAACAAATGCAAACTATTATGTACAGCACAGCGCGTTTATTCTGAAAAAAAAATAAAATATCCAATCCCGTATTGAAATGAATCATTTTTTAATCCCCGGCCGAAAAATATAGTTACATAAGTTTAATCGTTATGTGTGTGTGTGTGTGTGTGTGTGTGTGTGTGTGTATGTGTGTATGTGTGTATGTGTGTATGTGTGTGTGTGTGTGTTAATTTATTAGGTAGCACTAGCATCAGGTGGAGAGGATTCGAGGTAGTTAGCGCACAACAGGGAAAGCTGGCGTCTTTTGGTTGCGGAGACAAAGATGCACTTTGGGTCGCTGAGCCAGCCAGAATGAACGAATGAAGAGTCAGGTCAGTCAGTACAGTGCCTCGAGCCAGTAACTTACTAGATTTGAGAGCATTTCGGACATAAAAGGCCGTTTCTAGCAGTCACGGATAATGACAGTGTCCATAAAAACTAGTCGCGCAGAGTCGCGCTGCATCGAGTAGGTATGCTACAAAAAGTCCATTGTTGCTCTAAGTAGCTAGAGCAAAAAAACTTTTCGAGCGTGAAGGTCGCTTTTGGTCGTAAAATGACATGAGTTGACGGATTGTGGTCTGCGTTACGTTAAAATGTAGCTCTTATCTGGTTTTAGTTGATTTTATTCGGTAGCTATGTTAGATGGCGGCAAATAATAACCACTAAATTTAAATTACCCCTAACATTTTAACATCAAAAATCCATATCTCATAAACGGCTGAACCGATTTTAATAAAACAAATCACTTGCTACAAAACCTGCTTTTTAATAATTAAACCCGCATTCAAGTCGGTAAAGAGCTACGTAATGGTGCCACAGCAGACAGAAAGACACACACACACATAGCGGTTAAACTTATAATACCCCTCTTTTTATTGGGGGTTAAAATCTAAAAAGAAATCGTCCATAACATATGTTTATGTTTATATGTTTATTGGTTTCGTGCCAGTCGAGGAATAAGGGAGAGTTAAGGGTGGACGATAGCAACGTGGCGGGAAATTCAAAATTTTCACAGTTTTTTACATTTTGTAGCTAAACTGGGTTATTTTTGTTCAGCGATTTTTCGTTCGCGGCAATAACATAGTATTATTTTATTATTGTAAACAACAGAACAACAATAATTGAGCCGATTATGTGTTCTGGTCTACGACAAGTTTTTTGGGCAGTGCCACTGCTTCGCTGCATCTTCCAGCCCACTTGCTGCTTCCTAGACACTTGTTATGCTTATTGAATAGCCGGCAAAATGTGAATAGATCTATTATACTAGGTACCTACTCTTCTTCTTTGGATCCCATCTATCGGAAATTGGCTATCATTACGATCATCTAAACATCATCGTCAGAGGAACTGGATGCAGTGATGAGGTGTGGATGGTGTTAAACCATCTAAAATAAATGTAAAAGGCCTAGGCTTTAAAACGATAATGTACAAAAATAGTTAACGATGTGTAATAAATACTTCTATTTCTATTTACGACTGTTGTGCAACAAAGATAGCAAGAAACGAAAATGGAAGGGATAGTCGACGAGCAGATCTTGCCAAATAAACAACATGGAAGATCTTGGAACAGGTTCAATACAAATTGAATTTAAATCTACTTATACCTCGCCCGCTGCAGCATTGGGATAGGTAGGAAATTTACCAAACGAATCACTAAGATGACCTGGGCCCTTAGCCTGTAACGCAATGGTGCCAAAATGGGCTCCCGGGTGACGATTTCAATTACGATTTATTAATGCTGTCGGTCCAGTCTCGGTCCTTTTAATGTTTTTGTAGTACAGCAAAGAATATTATGAGTCTAATTCTAGAGGATTAGTTCGCTGGTGGTAGGAGAACAACGAAAAAATGCCGGTTTTGTCCTTCTACCTGGGACGCCATTGATACGCCATTGTGTTACAGGCTAAGGCCCCTGCTGCCCCTGCAGCATGATTGCATCGATAAACTTTTTATCCAGCTATCGGTATCTCGCTTTACGTAGTGAAATAAAGTAAGTTGGCGTTATCCGATAGTGGATAAAACTGTTTTTATCACATCTATTTGAAAAAGTCTAGTTCGTTCCCCGCAGACGGGGACTAAAATAGCTTTTTAATCCCATGGGACAAAAAGTGATTTGAATTTCGAATGTTGGCAGTAAAAATTCCAATGGCCAAAGAGATCAATGACGACGACGAACATTGCATGGACAAGTAACGGGCAGCATGAAAAAAAAAAAGATTTGTGAAAAAGTAAAAACGTCATAAATGCATTCCGTCTTCGTTTGTTTACAAAAATTCGGATTTTACCTAGTTTCATAAAAAAATTGTTTCTTCAAGTAGTGAGAATGAAAGTATTAAATTAATTCCAGAGAACATTGTATCGAACGCTAATTATTCCTAAGTTACTCACTTAGGTACTCACTCACTTATTTTCTCATAGAGTAGATTAAAAGGTGATAAAAAGTAGAGTAAAACTTTTTTTTAGCTCGAGTGAGTATTTTGAATCCCTTCTACTCTAGCTAGAATCCTTCGCTCCGCTCTGGATTAAAAAAATATTCTCGCCTTAAAAATTGTTCTGTACTCCCTCGGGATTATCGTGGCATTCTGCTTCCTCTGCTGGGCTACGCTCGCTGTTAGGCCGACCCCGAAATGTAGGAGTTTTTTAAAATCCATCCAATATGTAATTACGCCGCCGGGCATGTTTATTGGGGTAGGTTATTTATATTATACACAGCGTAATGCAATAAATTGCCAACTAGGTAACTGGACTATCGAGCCAATGGTGATTTCGCGCAATAAAGTGTGCAATGTAAATTGAATAGTACAAGATTCCGTCCGATCTATTTGCTTCAGTCTGGCGAAGACTCGGCCCGACCGTAAACATTGGCGAGGCATTTCGTCTAGCTGACGAGTGCCTACTATGAGTGGCAAATGTCCCGTTGGGAACTTTTTTTTATGTAGCCTGTTTTGTGTCCCACTGCTGGGCAAAAGCCTCCCCTTGTATTATCCACTCTTTTCTATATGGGGCCACCTCTTGCCACCCCGGTAAAAAGGTCTCGAGATTGTCCCGCCATCTCCGCCTTGGCCTTCCACGGCGCCGGTGTCCAGTGTGACATACTGTGTGAGGCAACCAGTCAGTGGCGATTTTCGCCCATCTGTCTGACTGGCTGGACCCATGCGGCTTATGTGGCGTTGGGAACTAGAAGACAATATTCTTGTTTAAATCCTCGTTATTATCCAGGGAATATTCCCGTATAAAAAAATAAAATTTGTTAAATGTTGCATATTGCTAGTTATAGAAGTAAGATGCAGTTCAGCCTACTAAACATACAGCCTCAACTACCCTTAAAAACACCTCTGTAATAAAGAGAAGGATGGTCCCAACATAATTCTAGTGTTTGGTATACTAAAGGCCCGTAAGATCAATCACAGTTTAAACTCAGACCATAGATTAAACCTCGATTTTTTATGAAAATGAATCGACAGATAGGGTTTAAACTAGCCTTTTTGGTTTAAACTGTGATTGATATTACGTACCGTAGGGGAACTAATTTCGCGGATGACCCAGACCCACCACAGTTTTTGATATAGAGGCAGATTTTGGTAGTTTTTTTTCTAGATTGGGTTTCAACTTTTCAACAGTTTTAGGCGGAAATACTGCTTGCTTAGCATGAGCTTGGGTTACGCAGTACATAAGGGTTATAAAACTATATGCCTCTCACTCTTTTGTTCGACGTAGAGCAGGATAGACTGAGTTATAAACCCATAGATACGCTCTAACCCAGCCTTATGCTAACCCAGCTGGTTTGAGATACTTTTTTTTTCTTCAAGCGAAATGTCTTGTTTCACGTGAAATACGCACGTCATGGTAGCCACCCTCTGGCCGACCGCCAAAACAACAACGCTCTCCTATATCTATTGAGATTAAAAGTATTTTGAGTATGTGGCTCTTTGTTCGAACACATCGGACGCGAACGAATATTATCTAGAATCTAGAACAAACTTCGATTGTGCAACACCCGATACGCTATCGCTCGCTATGCGGCATTTGCAAAAGTTGCAAACTACATAAGATCGGTATGATGAAAGAAAATGTAAAAAAGTAAAAAAGGCGGCGAGAAAAGTCATACCGTAATGAAAAAAAAAAACAATATACGGTAAAAATTGAGTAGGCGACATCTCGGACAAAATATTTTCGGACACTTTGTCCGAAATGTCGCTTTATTATTTTAATATTTTTGAGGCGACATCTCGGACACTTACAAATAAAGCTGTTTTGTACAGTCGGATAAAAAAATCCCTACGATCTTATTTATGAGGAGACTAATAAAAAATTTACAAACCCACATGCAAATAATATCTTGTGTACTCATGCAGTCTACAACATTTGCTCTCATTTTATTTCATCATTTTTATGTAAGCATATCTTAACTATATTATGTTGACAATATTTTAACGTTTTGCCTCGTGTACCAACGTTTGGCAATCTGCTTTCGCGTCTCATGTCACTCCGCAGGTAACAAAGGCTCAGCACATCCAAAAAGTCCCACTAGTTATAGGCCCGGTTTCTGAATTGAGAATTTTACTAAGTAAATACTTAACTATCGTTCTGTCACCTTCTTTTGTGAGAAATCCGCAGAGACAGAACGATATTTAAGTGCTTGCTTAGCGAATTTATCAAATTAGAAACCGGCAGATAGTGTAAATAATGTTAAATCAAATAATGTTTGATGAAAAAGTACTAGGCTTACATAAGGTGGTAGGAGGAACACCACCTCAGTTCCCACATAATTACGCGGGGTTAGTTAGGAACAAAATGATGTGAGAACTGAGTTGATAATCCTCCTAGCACTTTATGTAAGCCTAGTACTTTTTCATCAATAATGAGCCAAACGCGATCTGAGTGCTTAAATTCAGGCTATCCTAAAAGAGGAAGCTGTGGTAACGTTCTTTCTAAATTTGTATACTTTAGTACCTATCTGACTGTACGATTCAGGTTCAATATTTTGAGAGTGTCCGAGATGTCGCCTCAAAAATATTTAAAATACAAAGCGACATTTCGGACAAAGTGTCCGAAAATATTTTGTCCGAGATGTCGCCTACTCTAAAAATTAAGTTCTAACAACAAAACAATATTTTACCTCAGAAAAACAGAAATCTAACTTTGTACTCGTATTAAAAATTTCCCAGCCATTTTCCCCAGCTTGTTACATAAGAATAAAAAGAAAATCTGCTATGAAACGAATTATTTCAACAATGTGACCTTTCATAGCGTACATAAATTGTTAAACAGTCTACTGTCAATAAAAAATAAAATGTCGAAATAGCACACAGGTTTCACCTACTACCACAGGTGCACTGAAAGCACCTTATTTATGTAAGTACAGTCAGCGCCACACGGAGGTGCCCTTTTCTGTCTGCACGATATGCATTTGGACAGTTTTTTTTTACATCAGTTTCTTACAGTTTTATTATGATCTAGTCTAAAGCTCTCCCTTTTCTGGTTTGGTGCTATACAATATTTTTTCTGTTTTATACCTGTCATTGTAAGCCACGGGTTTCTTTACGATTAAATTTTTCACGATTGTATTTTATTTACCGTTAGCGTGTGGTAATTATTACCACTACTAACCAACAGCAAATTAAGCTATAAACATAGTAGAGTTGGCGGATAAGCCAACTTTATCTAAAAAGAATATGCAAATCAAATGCAAAATGCCAAACTTATATTAGTTTTGGTGCAAAAGGGAGATGCCTCCCGGCTGTCACTGCCAGTACGGTTAGCAACAGGCTAAGATACCCGATAGTAGCTCTTACCTCGCGCGGGATAAGAACGTCAAACAATAAGGGGTATCTCAGCGTGACTGTACCAACGGGGAGGTCGCCCGATCGATCCCAACCGTTATGCAACTGTCCGCATAACCTTATATACCGCCGCTCTATTTGCCCATGTAGTATATAAGGTAGGTAGTACAGAAGCCTAGGCAGAGATAAGACCTAACTTGGACCTTATTTCAAGCGCAAGTAGAGCTAAATTAGTGTAGATGTAGTCGGAGGCAAATGTATTAGGCCTTTCTGTACATCCCTTTATCGAGAAGTAAGTAACAAAGAGCAATGAAGCGAAGAAGTATTTTAAAACATAAGTTTGATCTTTTGGGCTCCGAAGTTTTGTCGTTTACAGCGCGTGATAGACTCTATGTACTGCATTTCAAAGTACATTCTACAGGTCTTCAGACTGTACAGTTTGGTTCGCCCGTAACGTAACCGAGTAGGGTGCCGGCCGGCTGCAAAGGTTGACGTACCGTCGACTGTACTAGCCATTGCATCTATGTAGGGAATAAAAGATCAAGAAGTTATGGAGCGTGAGGTGGTGGAGAATTTGTAGTTGAAATTAAGCTTTTTAAATCGAGAAGAGTAAGGTTTGTCTTTTCGGTTACCTTTAGTTTGTGGCAGACATTTTTACGTACAGAGAGAAATGTTTTGTCATCAATCACTGGGTACATTGCAAAGAGCGAAGTAGTATAATATTGGCTTTGTATTCATAATGGAACAGCTGAGCTGATACAATCTACACACAATAATGTAGAGCCCGTTAGTTTTTAATTAAGAACATTGCATAGCTTTATGACTAAAGGTAGGTACTCCGTTTATTGTGGCTGGTAACGAATGCTAGTTAAAAGTTAATACAATAAGGATAAGTAGAGATAAAATAGCTCTGTAGAGTATGAAGTATATTTCAGGCAATAGCTGTAACTAGAACAATGCCGTCTTAGAAATTAAGGGGGGCGTTTACTAAAGTTCGTTAGTCATAGTAGGTAATTAAGTGTAAGACACCTAATAAGTAGATACTTAATGAGGAAATCAATAATTTAAAAATTTAGGGCCGTAAACAGAGCAGCAATGTACGACGCACGCTCGCAAACACCCACGTTACGTCATACCAAATTCCAAAAGGGGGGATATACCCTTACCCCGTCTGAAAATGCGGGTTGGGGCCCCTTCCTCCTTTAGGTTATGTAACGTCGGGCCCTAGGGGGCGCTGTGACCTAGATTCTGAACGGAGATATACACGCGGAGTTAGGTCTTCAGCTCTGCGCTGCGAAAACGACGAGCAAATTCTTTTCAATTTAATCTAGATGGGTTGGTCGGAAGTTAAATTATTTTAGGGATGAGATAATTCATAAAATGATGATAAAAAAGGAGTAAGAATCCGTAGAGGGATTGGTGCACAAGTTACCAAGATGATAAAGTCCTTTTTCGAATAAGACCAAACCGACAGAGTTGTTATCTACGATTCCATTCATGCGAATTTATGAATGAAATCGTGCGTAAAAAGACAGTTTAGTCTGTTTTAGAAACTATATTTAGACCAGCAGATAAGGCAATTAACTTCGTAAGCAAAATAAATAACACTGCGTCTCGGATGGCATTATGTAAATGTTTTCTTTCTTTCACAAGAAAAATATGGTAAGCTAAGCGCAATTATATGGTATCCGACATATCAGGACTAAATCCACTAGAAAATATTGAAAGATCGAAAGGAGCGTGTAAGGAAAATCCGGCTAAGAGCGAAAATACGCAGTTTATAAGACTGTTAACGAGATACAATTAATTATAAATGGTAAAGGCTTGCATTAGGTGGAAATAACCGAAACCTACCGTACCATACCCAAACGTCTCTCTTCACGTATATCCGCGACTATAGGCCTGAAGTTGCGCTTCCGGTAGTTTTTGGTCTTATAGGTTTATGTTATTAAATTATTAGTTAAAAATCAGCGAACGGAAATTATTAATATCTTGTAAACACAGGTGTTGAAATTCCGGACCATTCTTGCGTATGGCGGTAGGTATGTACCGTCTCACGCGTTGAAATTGAGATGTCAGGATTTCCCTGGCGCTCTATGTTCCTAGGTATGATCATGGGGCGCCGTCACATTGAAATAAGACTAGTGGTTCGCCCCGAACTATGAACTCGCGACCCCATATAAACTTAATAATAATAATAACCCCCGTGTGGTTCCCGGGAGGTACAGAATTGGACCCACCCCTACAGTCTTTGCTCTTGATTTTCCACTCGTTTTTCAAGATTTTCAGATTTTTCTTCTAGCATTTTTAGTTTTTCGCCAAACATTATTTGAATGTTTTTTGTAACTTGTTCGCCGCTTTTTCTTATTTCAAGTTTTTGTGCATCTAGATCATTTTGGATTTTTTGTAGTTTATCTAGTATTTCTTCCATTTTAAGTTTTGTATAGGACTCTCTTGTAGTTTTGAAGTAAAGCGACCTCTATTGTTGAGCATAAGGACTTTTTGGTTTATAATTTTGAACACTAGATGGCTCTGATAAAAAATGTTTTGTCACGCCCTCTGTTAGGAAGTAGAATAACAATTTTTTTTTAAATAGATGGCGCTGTTTTGTATTTTCTAATCTGGTGTACTTTGGACCTTAGCAATTAGCAAAATTTTTGATTTATTGGATTAAAATAGAGTTCTTGTTACGGATTATTTCGCGACCCGTAAAAGTTTATTTTTATTGTTTCCACTGAGTTTTACGTCCGATATCCACAATATTGTTTCCAAACAGAATTTGTATTTATAGTTCACTTTTGTTAGTTTTTATCACTGCTTTCACTGTGTACTGATTAGATTTACTTTTTTATCACTTTTAAAATCACTTTTTAGCACTATTTTATTGTTACTGAGACGCAGCAGTGGCGCCCTCTCTCATCCCATATAAACTTAACAACCCCATATCTCGGCAACCCCTCGACCGATTTGGCTCATGTTCGAACTTAAAAATTCTTTTAATTTCATTTACCTGCCTACCAAATTTCATGACGATCCGACAAAAATTACTCAAGTTATCGTCGAACGAACATTCATACATACAAACATACAAACATACATACATACATACATACATACATACATACAAACGCCGGATTGTTCCAGTAGACTCGGAGAACTTCGCTCGCTTCGCTCGCTCGTTCAAAAAGCAAGACTGACCTAGCTGACCTACCCGACACGATGACAAGGATTTAGGTAGTACAGTAGATACACCTCAGCATCAAAGCATAGCAAAGCATCATTCGTTTACAAATTTACACCATTGCATAACAGGCAACATCATAATACAATAAAATTTACGATCTCCACTAAGCATAGTGGGCGGGCTGCCAGAAATATTATGGAATGTGTATATTTTACACTATCAACAACAGGGGCGTACACCGTACACAAGACAAGTAGCATTTCTCTTTATAATTAGGTGCGAAAATTTGCTTTTAGGTCCCTAATTAATAAGGTCATGCGAGTAACTTCTACATAACCATAAACGAATAACAGACTATTCAAGCGATAGTTTATATCCTGTAAAGTGTAAATAATTTAGGTACTTCAATACAAGGATGCTGTCACGGTTTTACCGTAGGTACAATTTTATCCCAACCATAGAATTTCTCGTGCTATCGATAAATTTTGACGGCGCTGTGTGTAGGAGCCTGTAGAGTGCACTCGCAATGGGCTAATTTAAAACACTTGTACTAACCTGTAATAGCCGATAGCGATGAAGATGTACCAGAGGGTGAAGACAAGGATCCCGGTGCTTTCGACCATCTCTGGTAGACTAATACCTGTAGAATCATTGATAGTCATAAATAGACTTGCTTCACACACAACACAACCATAACGCCTGAATAACTACTGTGAGCAAGACATTAAGTATAGCTATTCGTTTCGGAGCTATCAGAAAACGCAAAAGAAAACTGGATATCTGACTGTAATATATCAAGTTTTGATCTTTTACAACATTGTTCGTTAGAAAGCTTGCTGTGATAGGAGCCAAATCTCACCAAATCTCACGTTGGGGAGACGGGGGGCCTCGGCATATATCCCCCCTTACCTAAGGTAAACCTATCTGTAGCGGTGGTAGCCAGGCAGATCGATACATGATACAAGGGATGAAATACGCACCCTAACCAACCCCAAGGTCAGAATATTACCTTGGAGGATCCAAGCACATGCAGCATAACTATCACTAGATATCGCATAGGATACCTAAGTATCTTATGCTTTCATACGTTATATTGTTTAGCATTTTCGTCTCCTCTCCACGGCTATAATTTTACAGTAAAATACATGTTTTTTTTGTGATTTTTTACAAAATAATAAGTTCGAAATGTTGTTGAACTTTGACAGGGTGATACTTGTTTTTGACACAATCATGGTGACATATCTTTTGGTATCTGTGATCAAAACAGTGGCTCCGCTCTCTTTGGTACCGATTCCGAGCATGTTACACTAGTGTGACAAAGCAGTGTAACCATGGGTCTGAACCCGCATATTTCTGCACCAACGAACTAAACTCTGCACAAATAACATCGTATCTCCACCTGCCTTCACGCTCCAGAGTGCAACTTGCAAGAGGTTTTAGTCAGTGAATTTTTGGTTTTAGAGGCAACAACAAGCGCTATCACGGTGGGAAGCGCAACGTATGAGGAATACGAAACAGGGAGAGAAGAAGGCTTCTGTCGCGCGTTGGAAGTACCCTTGTCATCATCAGCCTGTTGACACCCACTGCTGAATAAAGGCCTCTTCATGCTCACGCCACCTCCCACGGTCCTATGCCAGACAGATCGATACATGATACGTTGTGAGCAGACTTGCTGCTCCGGCACCTTCCTGGAGAGAAGTTAGTGGAAAGTGGAAACATGCATCCACGAGCCACTCGCAGAGTACCGAAGCACAAGCTAAGGCGGCAAGACCTACCGCACATAGGTCCCAGCACTCGGTTTCGATCGTTTGTGTGCCCTTTTCATGACCTAGGCTGTCGGTAAAAGGGCCATTATAATAAAAAAGAGGTAGTCTGGAGAGGGGGTGTCTTGTACCAGACGTAACCACTGCTTTCCGGCTACTTAGATTTGTTATCGGACCATCTGGCTGGTGGTCTGCCAACCGATCTCTTCCCCTCTCGAAGTCTCCATTGGCCCTTATAAAAGTAGTGATTAATATTACATACAGAAACACTAACAGTAGGTCTGCATGTCTTGAAGGCCGGTGTGTCGTTAAAAAAAGAAAATAAACCGCACTTGGTTCAGATTTTTTTCTAAGCTTCAGCATAAATCAATAAATGTACAATCTATTTGGTCATGCGTGACATTGAACGATTTTTGAGACGATATTAAGTAACTGTCGATGCGAATATCTTCAACTAGTCTCCGTCTACTGGACGGGGGGCGCCATCTGGTGTGATGAGTCTGCACTAATCCAATGCGTTCATCTTTGCAGACGAAATGCTCATTGGAATTTTGATGTTGCCACTACATTTAACCACTTTATAAATGTTTAAATTATTCCCTAGCACGGGTTAGTGCTTTAGAAAAAACAAAAAGTGGTTAAAATAATTAACGTAATATTTATTTTTAAAATGGAATATAAACTTTGTCTTACAAATGTACGATAATATTGTAACAGTACTCTGGTTATATTATTCTAATCTATCCATCCTTTACATCTCTTTGAGCAAACTCACAAACAATCAAGTGTGTTTCTTTCATAGTTTATAATGGGTACAAATTTCGTTTCTCAGCATCACAGCCTTATCCTTCGACTTCACTTTCATATCGCCGCGAAGAGAGAGCTTGAGCTCGACATACAGGGTGTTTCAGCCAGGTCCTGTGTCACTGGCAGGAGTCGTTTGGCTCCCAATAGAACCATTTTTACTATGGGGCCATGTGTAAAATCTCAAAAAAAAAATCAGCTGCTCCATACATTTGGTGCAGTAGGTATCGAATTTTAGTATGGAACAGCTGATATTTTTTTCGAGATTTCAAATCAGTTCATAGATGGCGCTTACAGGCGTGGCCATAGAAGAACCGGAACGCGACTGTCAAAATTAATCTGTGCTAAGCGAAATTTGACAGTCGTTTCCCGGTTCTTGTATGGGCACGCGTATAAGCGCCATCTATGAACCGATTTGAATTTGTGTTTGGCTCATTGGCAGATTTGAATTTGTGCTTGGCTCATTGACAGATCAGTGGGGTTACCCTTGACGCTATTGCGATCAAATTGAAAAAGTTTAAAAAATATTTTCTCTTTGAATTCGCATAGTAATGCTTTGATTTTAAATACTTTGTGATGTTTATTCAAAGGTAAGGCTGTTTTATTCAATAAAAACACAAAATGCGTCTTAATTTGTAAAATATTAAATTTTGTAAATTGCGCCATATTGCGGCCGTATTGGAAAAATGCGTCAAGGGTAAAGAGAGGCAGCTCTGTGGTGTTCTGTGGATCAGCTGTCACAACAAAGAGGTTCGTTTCTATGAAAACTTACACAGTGCTTCATTATGCAGAAGGATTCATTATTAGTAAGGTTGTCTGTCTGGCTAAGGGGTAACACCCTGTATAGATCGTCGCAAGTACCTCTCTAGCTGGCAGTGACGGCGAAGCCCCGCTGCAGTTTGTCGACATACTCCTTGCGGCAGTCCATCTCGTCGGCGGGCCGGTTGTACGGCAGCCACACCGGCTCGCCGATGAAGAAGCGCTTGGCACGGATGTGGTTCTGAAATTGGGGAAAAGGGAATGTATCTTTCGATCTTTTCTAAAGCTTTTCATGCTCGTAATGTGGTTTTGACAACCTTCTTTGAGCAAAGTCGGACTTGCCGGCTACTTTACAATCCCGCGGGATCGAGGTCACCAATCCCGCAGTATCTCGCGGGATTTGCAAAAAAACATTCTCTTCTGTTCTAAATACCTAGTTTTTCGCCGTACGGATACCATCCGACCTTAAAAATGTTTCAATATTACACTTTTGCTCTTTGCTTTTGCTTACAAACCATGATGACAACATGAGTATCGACGTGCAAAGAGTTTAAGAGCTCGAATATAGTAGTGAACCATCTTTTTATGTCGGAAGATGGTCACACGGCGAAACACGAGGTATTTTGTATAAGATGCGGGATTCCGCGTTTGCGAATTCGGTTTATTATTTAATTTTGTATTATTTCACAGAAGGTGAATACACATACAATAAGTTTTTTTTTTTCGTGCTAAGCAGGGGCGGGTCGTTAGTATCTTCATACTAGCGACCCACATGCCAAACATTCAAGAATCAAATAAAATTATAATCAAGGAATTCTCACATTGACATCAAGCGTGAAGCGATGATAGATGCCGCTTGGAATGATGATCATGTCTCCAGCAGTCACCTGGATGCGGATCCACTTGTCGGAGCCATCGCGGACGTCAAAGTAGCCCGACCCATCCAGCACCAGCCTGCAAGCGGAAAGACCTTATTGTTAATTTATTTACATTTATTTTTTGTTATTCTTTGATTTGCAATCAGTCCGTAAACTATAAGCAGATGTGCGGGCGTTTTAAGATGAGCAGAGTTTCATCCTCCATTGAGGATCCCTCTTCAGTTTGAGTGGTTTAAAAACTACTGAGGTCTAAACTACTGGTCTACTTCCGCTCGGTGGGTAGACCGAAAGCTCGATGGGTCGATGACATTGTCAGAACAGTGGGAGGACAATGGACGAGATTGCCTTTAGACCGAGGGGGTTGGCGTGAAAAGGAAGAAGCCTATGCCCAACAGTGGGCTTTATTTATGGGCTGGATAGATAGATAGAGGTCCATAGTGTCACGCCTTTTCAGACTTCTTTATTTCTTAAATAAAAATCAGTGCAGTGTAATATAAGACAGGTTTTTAATCGCTCGGTTGGCGTTTTTTTTTCCAATAACTTCAGGGTGCCTACCTGAAGTCGAACCAATCAGTTAAGAGGGTTCCTAGCTGATTTAATCAATGACCAATCAAATTAAAGTTCTAATTTGATTGGTCACCAACTCACCACACCAGCGGAATAGGTTAATCTCATTGGCTTTTTACCGATTTTGCGATATCTCAAGTTCGGATATTATACTCAATTACTCATCCCAAGACTGTTTGCTAATTTACTTCCTGTACTTGTAAAACTGAAAATATCCTTTTGGCGACATAGGAACAGTTGTTTCAGCAGATAAAAATTGTCTGCTGGTGCTGAAGTAGACCCGTTTAAAAAAGTAGATAGATATACGATGAGGATGACCACCCACCTGATTTCTTCATCAGTATGCAGATGTTCCTCGAAAAAGGACTTGATTTTCTCCTCATAGTTGGGCAGGCATTCCTTGGAGCAAGTTATGTCATCTTCGTACGTGTACCCTCGCTTCTTCTTGATGCCGTCCAACACTCCATCCGTCTGGTATGTGTCTACGTTTATCTGTAAACATGATGTGGAATTGAGAAGTTCAACTCGCGTTTTTAAAGGTTATCGGCTGTATTGTTAAGACTTTAGTGGCCTAAAAGGAGCGTCCGTAATACAAGAGCTTGTTTGGAGGAAGATTGATAAGATAACTGCGATAATTCTAGAATGTCAAGGCAAAAGGTACCTCGAAGTATTCGACACCGGTTTTCTTGAATAAATCGTCAAGGGAGACGAACTCCGGCGGGTTTCTGTGGTGCTCCAGGCGCTGGTCACTCGTGTCGTTGTCCATGTACCACGCTTTGACCATTTTTATGAAGATCTTTTAGAGAAATTAAAATAAAAACAAAAAGAAACGAACGAACAACAACTTGTGACAACAACACGAAGTAGCCACAGACTAAAGAAGGCTGTGTGACTTATCACAAGAAAATCAAACAAAACGTCAAAATGATAGATTTAATCTGTGACCGACACAGATAGTTTTTTTTATCTGTTATGGCAGCAATTCCGCGTCATACAGCCAAAATTTAAAAACCTCGCCACAAAGCAGAATCCAGGTTACCTACCGCATCTATGCATTCATAATGCCCAAAACCTACCTATATCTTCAAATATCTCCCTCTCTTGGTCTGGATACACAATTTTTACTGCGAATCTGCATGTTTCACAGTCCGAGACTTGAATAGTCCATCATTCTAGGTGTTCCGAGTAGGAAGGCTCGCCCTAAGAAGAGGCACTAAGCAACTAGTTGAATTAGAGTGTTTCAAACCAATTTATGATGAGGGGGACCTTAGGGATGATGATATTATGTATTCAGAGTTAAAGACAATTTTGCAAGTAAAAATAGATATAATTTCATTATGTTTTAAACACAAAATTTATCACTAGGGCTTTAAGTTTTCTTCTGTCTACAAATAAGTTTTTCTCCTAGCACCTGGCACATTTCTAAGAAAAATATTATATTTTACAACATTTGTTACTATGGCGGAAGGATCTAAACAATCTATGAAACGGGATTTTCACTAACAAATATTATTTTTACCCTGCTATCGTCATGAAAGAAATAATAGGGAAGGAGAAATCTTTAATTCAAATCTTAATTCAGAATAGTTTTTAGCTTTGGCTCATTTTAGACAAATTCTTACAGAAGAAATACATAGGTACTTAATTAAGTAAGATTAGTCAACTACTTACAATCACATAGTATTGCCTATGAAGGTATAAACACTAGGTATGTACTAGTATAGTTTGATATGACCATTTTAGAAAGGTTACAAAGCTACCAACCTACACACAGATTTACAATTTAGATAGGTAATATCTTTAAACTGAATGAAACGAAGTCTTACATTTATAGAATCTTTAACATAATGGTTTTCTACAATCACACACAATGTGTAGTAGAGGTGGCCTTTAACGATTACTTTACCAATGTTACATTTTATAAGTTCTTTTAGTTGGTCACATATAAAGACTAAGTAACTAGGTCCCTATGCAATTTTAGCAAATTTGTGTATGATCAATCGAAAGTCACACAAACTATTATAGATAAGTAATCATCAATATTATTGACACCAAAACCTTTGCATATCCTTTCCTCATATATCTAGCACAACAATATTACCTATCGGGCTCAGAACCTGCTTACATTGGATCTCTCACTCTATTGAACTAACTAGAGCGAGAAAGACAGTATATCAAGCGTGAATTTATATGATAAGTATTTTTATTCGTTAATTTCTTACTTAGGCTGGTACTAAAAAAACATCATGAGTCATGGAAGAAACGATTAGGCAACAAATAAAGTAAAATAAATTTTTAAATGCAACAGACGAAAGAATCAACCAACTGGACGGACGTGGGACCTCGATCACAGACATAACTTAAAACAAACAAGATAATACGACGCACAAATAAGATTCAATTACATAGATAGGTATAAAAAAATATATAATAGTGCAATCACAAAAATAATCTGTGGCTGCAACAGCTGCAACATACAGGATGAAATACCAACAAATTAAGCCTGAAAATAGAAAACCCTTGAAGTAATAATTGGCTGGTCTTGATTGCTTATACTTGAAATATGCAACACCATTGCTCATACTTGAAATATGCTGTATGCATAACACAAACGGATTTTTTTTAATGCATTCAGCATGTAGTTTAAAACATATAGTTTAATTCTAAATAAAATACTTGCGTAATGATGACCAATATACATACTTAATAACGTCAACACTTAAACTAATACATATGGGCTATTCTTAATTTAGGCGTTTTGAGGTGGTTGGACCTCAATTTTGAAAATAATAGCTTTATTTGATAGAGGACTGTTACAGCTCAATATTTATAAATACGGTCAAGCTTAACAGCTACCAGGAAGCTGAAAAACCACTGAAAAAATAAACACCCATGTCTGTGAAAGTGCGTGTGAAAAGTACTAGAAAAATCATGATTATTTACACCCTCGTCTGCGACAATCAGTCCACGTCCGTGATTTTATGAAAATTATTCACGACAATTTCCTCCCCTGTGTAAAAAAAAAAGTTAATTAAATAATTAAAACACGGTACGTGCCCTTAATTCACAAACGTGGAAAAAAAACCATGTCTGTGAATTTTTTTTTTTAGCCACGTCTGTGAAATTTTGCAGCCATGCCGACAAAAAATAACCTTAAAATCACGCTATGAATATGATATCGAAACTACAGCATATTGAGACCATTTAGCAAGAAATGTCAGAAAATCTATAGTAAAAACATTGCCCACAAACTTGGCATATTACCCATGTGTATGGAGTGATATGCTTTACAGTTTTAGCAAAGAAATAACTTAAATTCCATAACTTTGTTTTGGAGCCGTCTCCACTCTTGCGCCGCGAACTATGCAAATGCCCGATCTTTTTTTTTATGCCACAGTGTTGCCACTTCACAAAACATTAAGTCATTCAGAGATATGAATGAAAATGTAACACACCACGTTTGTGAAACTTAATTTTTTCACATGACTAAGTCCTCTATTAAATCATTGTGTAAAGTCGTATTTTTCTATAACTTGGTAATTATCGCTTGAGAACTAATGAACTATCGGGTAGTTATTTTATATTTAGTATATATACAATAGTTTTTTAATAAAAAAAATTACAATACGAAAAAATGGGTTTTTCACACACACGTTTTGTGAAATTTTGACACTTTGATATTTTTTATTTTTTATAAAATAATAAATAAAGCTGCAATTAATGCTTGCTGTGATTTATTATACAAAAATACATTCGACAAAAAATCTACGAAATTATATCTCTAAGGCAAACTTAACAATCAAGTTGTCACGCTTTTTTTTTGTAATTGAGAAAGACCCATATAGAAATCATAAAATATATAATGTCAGATAAATTAACTCAAATTGTGAGATCACTTATTGTAATAGGTAAAATGTTTAAAAAACCTATTGATTGTTGTCGTTTGTTTCTACAATATTTTGTAAAAAGGTATTTCAAATTCGGAGGTGTTACCATTGTTTAGATTAAGTATTTTGATATTTTCTATCTTCATTCAAGATAGGAACGTAAACAAATTGTTAATCCATTCAATGGTAAAACTTAGGAAACGGTTTAAAGTGACAAAACATAATACAAGTACATAATAACTATCAATAATCTAGAAATTATTATCACAAAAGTCGTTATTTACAAAGGAAATTAAAATTATTAATAATATTATGTTCGATTTTCCTCATTATTGTTAAAATTACAGTTCCTAATAATACAATTATTTTTAGGTATTTTAATATTATAAGGAAAACAAAAGAATTCTTACTTTATACAATAATTAGGTTCCAGATTTTAAGATTAAATTTTTAAATAAAAAGTTTACTAGTTTACACTAATAATGTATCCTTAACGAATATAACGAGATGATCACTGATCATATTATTTAAAATTTTCATTATTATACCATTACTATTCCTTATTTAAAGCGGATTTTGTTGATGCTTTTTAGTGTTTTGTTAAATTATTTGCAATTACTTTATTCCATAGGTACAAATTAAAGGTACATTTTATAAGAATATTGTGACCAAGCTCTAAGAATTTGGTATGACAGTCTGATAAATCTATTTTTATTTCGAATTAAGTACTTCTTTTTATTATAACTGGACTCCTATGCTTAAGTTTAAAACAATTCGGTCAACATAATCAAAATATTATACTAGCAGTAGTATGTCTTATACACTGATAATGAAAGACTAGATTACATTAAATATTCTGAAATTACCTCATAATTTCCTAAGCATTTAAGTACAGAGTTTCCTCATCAGTATATAATAATGCTTACCGCCGAAAATGAACGCCACATTTCACGTCCTTTCACCCAACAAAGGCAAATAGCCTACGTAAATTTCAAAAGTCAATCACTGTATTTTGTCAAAAAAATAATCTGGTATTTGGATACGTTTGCAAGACAGTAGTATAATATTACAATATTCTAGTCCTTTCTTGAGAGCATCTTTCACCACACGTTATTATGATAATTTGAGTTCATCCTCAAATGTATGATTTTATGCAATCAAAACCACACTGTATAAATAATGTTGGTCTTCTTTGCTTTGCATTAGGTACAGGTGTTTTTAGCGTTTGAATGTAGAACGGCGTTGATTACGTAACCACCGTAGCTTTATACACGGTGACTGGTAATAGTATATTCCTGCTAAGGGGTTAAAGATGAGGTCAACATTCCATAATGTTTTTTTTTTTCAAAACTCAACTGTGTTGAAGTTAAGCAACCATGCGAGTATAGGCGGAGGAAGGCAAAACTATAAAAAAGTCAAGTTTCAGCAAAAAAAAAAAAAGAATAAATTAGATTTATTTTGGCCTCATCTATAACTCCTCAGCAGGAATACATTCTATAACCAGTCACCATGAATAATGCATTTTGCATGTTCCCCAAGAGTTCGACTCACACAGTGGATGAATTTATAATCACCTACATCCATATATTTATATCAATTCGATACACTTTCCAGGTTCCATCCCCACTCCCCAAAGGTCACCAAATCAACAGTTTCTTCCACAAATAAAATAGTATGCATTGGTGACCAAACCTTTATAATTTAGTGTGCTTGACCGTGTCAGTCCAGTAGTTCTGGATGGTCATGGCTTCCAAAGAGTTTAGAAACGAATCGTTGTCCAGGCTGTACATTTCTTCGGAGTTGTCCTGGAATTAAAGAATAAAGGTTTCGTTAATAAAATCCTAAACATAGAGAAGACGTGTTATGTTTTTAATACATACAGGGCGGGACTTCTACAACATAAGAAAAATAAAAGATTTGCTTTTCAGAGAAATTACTTTAAATCTGTCTCTTTTCCAAGTTTTAAGTAAGTAAAACTCTTTATTGTAAAAAAGAAATCATTTTACATATCAGTTCAAGAGTTGTAGAATAAAAGTAAAAATGGCGGTCTTATCGCTCAAAGCGATTTCTTCCAGACAACCTTTCTGAATGGACAGGACTCAGAACGAAAGCACGCATGATGGTTTTAGTCCCACATGATGGTGAGATCCTTCCTGATAATAATAAAATTGTCTCTCCACTTCGTCCCATTTTTTGGTATCTTCTTTGGATGCTCCGAAATTAGTTTAGATCTAGTCGGTCTAAATATGAAACGGTAATTTAGGTCTAATAATTTAACTTGTCCGAAAGAAAACAATTTCGATTTATTACGAAATAATATTTAAGGAAACCACAGGGAACTCGTTTCCAGTTTCACGTAAATAAAAAATCTGAAGCAAACCAGAGCAGCAATAAAATCGAGTTTAAGAATAGACACTGACTGATTAACCCTTTCCTCTTGGCAGATCCTCAAAACTTTGAAAATATCCAGATATTGGGCCAAAACTCGCATTTCGAAGAAGGTAATTTATAGGCTAATTAAGTATAAGTAGAGACGTTGGCAAAACTTCAAGAGTAAAACACAATCTCAATGTACAAAATACGAGACAATAGTAAATTAATTTTACATTAAACATTTTATGGAAAGGGGGAGTTTATATATGACTTTGTATAAGCCACACAGGCATTTGAAATTATTTTATTGTCATGAAACAAAAATCGCTGAACAAAGATAACTCGGTTTAGCTACAAAATTGAAAAACCTTGGAAACTTGTGCACTTCCCGCCACGTTACATTCGTTTTCCACACGCTAGGATATTAAAGCTCGACATGAAAGCTCTTATCGCGCGCGGCATAAGTCGTCAAACGGACAAAAAAGGGTTGCCTAGCGTGTCGCTAACCTAGGTCATAGATACAAAAGCAGATTCTTACCCGTATAGTGCTATCATCCAAGTACCCACTGGAGTCCGGATTCGAGCACTTATCGTTCAACGTCTGGGGTTTATTCAGGTACCTCCTTCTGTAGAGCACAAAGGCCGTACTCCCGGCCAAGGCCGCAAGAACCAACGCGGCGAATGATATCCCAGCAATCTCCCCAGTGTCCATACCGCCTCTGTCTGGCTGGTCTATGATTCTTCGCGAGGATTCTATGTTAGGCGGCACCCTCGTCTGTAAGAACGTAGTTTCTAGCGACAAAGGCTTTTCCGTGACAATTCTGCTCTCCGCCACCCCTTCTATGTGCAGATCTATGTCTTTTATCTCCGGGTGTCTGGTTAAGTTGTTTCTCTTCTTCGACGTTGTAACTGTTGCATTGTGCTCCGTGGAATTGAACTTTGGAGCTGGTGTAGTGGTCGGCTCATGCGTTATCTCTTCTGTCTTTGTTTCGTTTGTATTTATAACCTCGGTTGTGATGACCGGCGTCCACTGCACGCCAGGGTGGGCGATCTCCTCCGTCTCATTTTGGGCTAAAGTTTTATTTGAACTAAGCGTGTCATTGGTGTCTTTTAGGGGCGTTTCTGTGCTGTTAGATACTAAAGCTTGTGGCGTCTTGGTGCTGGAGGCGGTGGGTGTTGTCTTCGTGAAGTACATGGCTCGTCCCTGCCTGTCGGAGTGGTGAGGTGTGGAGGACTCTCCGTCTGTGGTCGGGAGCGACTCGGTCTGTGGTAACGCTATTGCATCTCCGCTGCCGACTGGAATAAAGGAGAGGAAGACTGTTAGTGAACATGGAATCAAACAATATCAAGTTGAAGTTACTACTGAGAGTAGTAGATAGAGCTGTGCAAAACATCAAAGGGTTGTCAACATTGAAAGATACAAAGATGAATCAGAAGGAACCGACGACATTTACCATACCAGCGCTCTTTTAACTATTTTAATCCACCATACATCTTTGTATGTTTCCCTAGCACAGGTTCCTAAGCGCTTTAGAATGATTCCTTAGCACGGGTTCCTAAAACAATAAGATTTGGACGCCTGTGACAATAGCCTGTACAACTGTAGGTATATTACTGATCCCCATTCGATTTTATAGCAGGAACGACCTTTCTCGAAAAGAATTTGGCTGCCAGACAAAAGAATGCCATCGGATACAATACTTTCCGGAAAGGCTAAAGGTAATATTACATTTTCGAGTCTCGACACAAATTGTGTCGCCGGTCGCGATCGACGGCCTCTACGAGTATACAGGGTGTACCTTTCCTGTCAGTCTTGTCATTGAATTGTGGTGCTCCTTTAGTTTAAGATACTTTGTTAGGAAAGGCATATGTATCTTTATTAGCCCTTTTATTACGGGCATCAATCCCCTTTTCACATTTAGTTGGTTCGATTCCCAGATGATGAAACCTTTTTTATAAAATTAAATAAAAAATTAAGTATGTCTCGATAATGCAAAATATCCTAACTATCTACAACATTTGCCTTCCGTCCATGTGGCATAGCCGTGGGACACCCTGTATACTTAGACCCGGAATTCCTTAACATACAAATGTCACACACAGCTGGCATTACGGAACGGGTACATGCAAACCAACCGGACCGAGAAAAGGTTTTTTGCAAGGGCATATGGTTCTATTCGGTTCTCAATTTCGGCTTCATTTACGCCACAACTCCGACTGCCCTTGAAGGATGCGGCGTGAAGTTTCTAGAGCCAGTAGTTCAGGTGCCAGCTTTATAAATCTACAATTCATAGTTTATTATGACAATTCGATGTACATTCGATGTGGGATTCGAGCTTACTATCCGACTACTCAAGTCGGATAGTAAGCTAACCTTTTTTGTTACCTCTTTTATGTCTAATCAGCTACTCAATATACATCGAATTGTCATAATAAACTATGAATTGTAAATTTATGAAACCCGCAATGTTCATCAGGGAATAATACTGTTATAATAGCAGAGCTGTCGGTCACCCGTGAGGACCGGAAAGTCGATCTTGACTGGAACGACCTCGAATCAGCTGCGCCAGATCGTTCAAAGTCGAGAAGCCCTATGCTATGTTCCTCCTGAGGTAAAGTCTTCTTCTTCTTAATCGATTCCTCATGGCTGAGGATCGCGACCATGTCGTACTCGCTTCCATTGGGAACGGTCTTCCGTCATATGAACTGCTCGGTAAATACTTCCTCCAGCCGCTGCCCTTATCGCATCAGATCAGACCATCTGGTTGGTGCCCTTTCCCTGGCACGTTTGCCATTCACCTGCCTCAAAATTATGAGCTTCTCTAGAATATGCCTGGGCGACCGCATATTATGTAAATTTGGAGGTATAAGTAAGCGTTCGGATAAAAACTTGCCGCCTACTCCACCACGTATTGTTTTGATCCAGATGCGTCCTCCAGCTTTGTCAGGTGTTCAATTGTTCTTGAAATGGTTTTTTCTTTGTGTATTTTGACTGCAGTGTGTCACCTGCCATTATCGCATCAAGCATTTTTTTTTAACCACCGCCACATTAAGATGGGTGCTATACGCTTGACCGCTATGTGTGTCTGTCTGTGGCGCCGTACGTAGCTAGCGATTTGGATGCGGTTTTATTTGAAAGCAGGTTTTCTAGCGATGCTTCTGAGACATGTTTCATCAAAATAGGTTCAGCCATTTATGAGTTAATCATAAAAAAAGACCATTGGACTGTATAAAAAAGTCTACCTTCCGTGTTTAGTGGCCTCTTCGCAATATCTATACACTATGAGATGCGATGACGCTGTACTTTACTAAAAGCTATGCTAAAAGCAATATATTACAAGCACAATTTATGTGAGAAACGATGATTGGTTCTCTGAACCCATAATGTTACTTCTAGTGGGTACGTTGGTTCAAGATTGATGATAGTGTATTGCGTACTGCGTAAGTACAAGATTTGCTACATCAATTTGGACAATAGAAGTAGTTTTGTCGATATTTTGGGTAGAATGTGTATGAGTAGGTCGTATGAGGGTTGAGAATGTGTAACACAATCAGGATTACGATTTATTAGATAGAACACGATCTTTTTTTTAGCAAAACAATGTCGTATTAAAATTTATTCTTCTTCTTGATTGCCGTTTTCTACCGGAGGTTGGCAATTACTATAAAATTAGAAAGGAAAATCAAAAAAGTTTGGTACATAATTTACATCCGTTGTGTGTGGCAGGGTTTGTTATTAGTTTCCAGGCCTGTGCCTAGCTAGTGTCTTTTTTACGAATTCATGAATGCACCGACTATACAGTCTCTCATCTCTTCATAATTTTTTCCATCCTTGGTAGCGAGGAAAAAATGCAATTATAATCTACTTGAGTGATTAGTTATTTATTGCAGTTGTAGTTCTAGGTATTTATTTTTATGGCGTTCATTCAATTATTTTTGTATTATTCACGTAATACCTAATCTGTTTCTACACTACTTTTAGGGCAAGGGCATCACCTGAAAGTCCTGAAAACCCTCTCTTAAAGTCATATATTTGGTAACATCTGGCCAGCTTCACTTTTAGCCGGCCATGACCTATATTTTAGTTAAATCTTTGTTTTCCCAGAATTTGAAGGCTTTTAGACGGTCAAATGTGTAGTAAAATTTGAGCTAATCCCTCGGGGAAAATCCACTTTGAAGCAACATTCATCAGCAAATTGGCATCTTCGTCCAAATGGAGATTATACATTTGGGTCAACATTCGAAGTGGTTCTCAGAACTCCGAGTGGTGAATTACCAACAAACCTAAGGCCCAGGCCAATTATTGACGTAACTAACCGTGATCTCGCGTGGGCCCTTAAATTAGGAGTTAAGCGGTTTGACCCTAGTAAGGGAGGGTAAAGTAAGGCAGGGACGTTAAGGAATCCAAATTCATTGCGGATCAGGGGCGACTCAGTGCGTTGCGCGTTGTTGTGTACACCACTCCCACTCCCGCGTCAACCGTCATATCTGATGGTTTATTTGCGGGAAAATAGTTCTTATTGGACATTTAATAATGGGAATATTTACGGTGTTTATGTAAAAAAATACAGGGGGTTGAAGCGTGACACAACAGCGATGTAATAACTTTAAAACAATTTACACAGGGTCAGTATCGGGTCTGCACCGATTTGCCTCGAATTCGAAGTCCCACCTAGACAGAAATTACTGGTCATCGAACTTCGGCAGGGTTTCGGAGTAATGTTGTGAACGCGACATTTCCGGAAACGATTCGGGCTTCGGGAGTCATAAAACAGCTATAAGTATAAATTACTACAAAGAATTGGAAATAATCCGGCGAACAATAAACAAACTTTATCTGCACAGAAAGAGGCAAATTCGCCAATGATTAAAAAAATCCCAAATTCAGCGAATGGCATCATAAAACGGAATGAAAGGCCCCTTTCCCTCTGGAGATTATCCACCCGTAGTAAATTATTGAAGTTCTGTCTGTTTGCAACTTGATAGAGTTATTTTTTATAATTTAGCTCGCAAATAGCCACCATTTAGCAAAGCGAGCTAAGTTCTACGAGTCTACTTCTAATGAAAGTAGACGTTTGTATGTATGTATGTAGCTATGTATGTATGGTATGGTATTCAAACATGAGCCTGAAACACAGTTTTGCTTGCGCAAGCAGCTTGAACCACAAATTACCAACTACACACACAGGGTACACGCTGGCTTTTACGATCAGCCATACTGAAGGGGTACCCCATGGCAGGTCTTGCCACGAGCGACATAAGGGCCTGAATCGAACAGAGGATTTCCTAGCGTGTGCCAAACAAAACTATGTTCAAGCAATCGCGCGTAGGTTGGCTCGCAGCAGGCGGATTCGCAGGAAAGCGCTAGTACATTCTAATTTTACCCTCGCTAGAGGATTAAGATTAGGGGTCGGTAAGACCCGACCCTGTTCAACAATAAACGGATATATTATGCTGAACTTGCGGCTCGCTCGTGCCTCAAGATCAGCCCCCCTACCCTTGACGCATTTTTTCCAATACGGCCGCAATATGGCGCAAATACAAAATTTAATATTTTACAAATTAAGACTCACATTGTGTTTTTATTGAATATAAAACAGCCTTACCTTTGAATAATCATTACAAAGTATTTAAAATCAAATCATTACTATGCAAAATCAAAGAGATTTTTTTTTTTAACTTTTTAATTTGATCGCAAGGGTAACCCCCCTGAAGCGGTTCCGACTTCCGAGGTCAAGACCAAATTGAATCTGGAAAGGTTCCGGTCGCGCTTTGAACTTGGCTCAGCCTGAAGAAACATTGAGAATTGAGATGGATGAAATATGTTTACCTATTTCCTATACTTTGTTCCTTTGGCTTTCCTTTCATTGTACGGTCGGTCGGCTACAGTCATAGATACCCCATGGCAGCTCTTACCGAGCGCGGCATAAGGCATCGAACAAAAAGTATCCTAGCGTGTGACCTACTGTACTATAACGGTTAGGGTACTTGCCCTTACTGCCCCGTCTCAAAAATCCACCCTGTATAATAAACAAAAACTAGAAACGTACACAAATGTTTCAAAAAAAAAAACGAAGTGCGATCATAAAAACCTCTTTAGACACGCCATAAAAGTCCTCCATAATCAAATTCCAGCTGTAACTCAACGCAGGGCGGCGAAAAACAAAATAACAATCTAATTTTTCACGAGCTCTTTGAGGGCAATAAATAAATAAAATAAAATAATAGATAGAGAGTATCGATGGCAAGTAAGTGATGTATAGTTGTGCTAGCCGTTCTTAATCGATTGGCTAAGTTAAGCAACAACGGCCGCGATCAGTCCATGGATGGGTGACCACTAGTGGCAATAATATCTGAGCGCTTCCGTGCTTCGGAAGGCACGTTAAACCGTTGGTCCCGGTTGTTGTTGATTAATAACAATCGTTAAGCCATGTCAGAGACCCTTTGGGTGGCCTAAAAACTCTGACACTAGGGGTGGCCACTACCTCATACGATTACCTACCTATCGATGGCAAAACAGCTTACCGTCTTTTATCTATCTACACAAAAACAGTGATGCACCGTTATCATAATATTTCCAATGTCCATCAACCATTGCTAAATGGTGGCTTGTCTAAATTAAAGTTTGTTTATTCATTGGAGAATAATTTATAAACAATTAAAAAAAAAATCGGCAAAAGGAGATGTAATGATGGCACATCGGCACATCATATCACTGAACACAAGTAAAAAAAACGATTGCACTGGTGAAAAGGTACACTGTTATTAAGCAATTGCACTAGTTTCATGTGATTTGCTGCTGTCCGTTGAGGAGTTCCGTTCTCATCTCCGAAGTTCTTCATCACATTTTTTATGAGACTACATGGGAAGTAAAAAAGCTTTAAACATTTATAATAAGTCGAAAAAATTCACTCGGGACAGGACTAGCACGGATTAGTGCTTTAGAAAAAAAAAACGGTTCCCGTAGAAAAGTTTTTAGGTAGCAAATAAAAAAAAAAAAGATTACCTAACTTTATTTAGCCTCCTCCTTTTTTCAAGTGCTTAAAATGTCGCTTAAAAAAGCGATGATTTACTAAGCTGTTGGCGTTTTGTCTTGTCTACCAGAAGTGTATTGACTTTTCGCAACCTCAACGATAAAATATTGGCAATAACTGTCTATCAATAAATTCCGCTTCCATGATCTACTTCAAGGCTATCCAGAGTATTCCAGAATACAGTCGTATGTTTATCAAACTACGCGAATCAAAAAGGAGGAGCCTAAAACGAAACATACTGGGGCTTTAGCCTGTACCGCAATGGCGTGTCGATGGCGACTCAGCAGAAGGACAAAACCGGGGTTTCCTCGTTTTTCTCTTACAACCAGAGAACTAATCCTCTAGAATTAGAATATTCTTTGCTGTACTAAAAAAACATTAAAAGGTCCGACAATCGTAATTGAAGTCGTCAACGTGGAGCTCATTTTGGCATCATTGCGGTACATGCAAAGGCCCCTGGTCCTAAATACCCGACGTATTTTGATGCAGCTGGAATTTGCATGCCTAGAAACAAGTGGGCATACTCTACATATTATTATGCGACGGATTCTGAGTTCCCGACTTCGTCGCATCGCATTATGTAGGACCAGTGTGTTTCCAGCTTTATAATTTTGGGCTGCGGGAGTAAAAGGTAAAATATTATTTTCGGGTTTCGTATAGGCTTTTTTTACTTTAGTTTTAATAAAACAGAAAGACTCTATTGTCATTTTAGGCAGTACTACGATGAGAACTGCCTAAAATGTCTTTGCTAACGCTACGAGTGAGTATAGACCAAGATAGTATTAAAGCGAGAGGGGGCGAGAGTGTCCGCCATTTATATATCGCTTTTTTATTGACGCAGGTTTGTACGTTGTACCTCAATCGCCTCTGCCACTTTTGCGGGCTCAGTGCCCCGTCTACTTGGTTTACGTCGATGGTGTGACAAAATGTGGACAAAATGTTCTAAACACTGTTAGATCTACTTATAAAGGTCAATGACCAGCCAGCCGGTGGTCTATTGTTTCCGTCTAATTAGAATAGCGTCCGCGGTGTCATTGACTAGGGCAGGGGTGGCGAACCTACGGCACGCGACAGATAATTCTGAGCGTAATTAATCACCTAGAATTTTCAGCACCTACGAAATTCAAAAGTAGTACGTACTTGTAACTTTGAATGATTCGCAATATTCACAGATAATATTGGCCGTACGTACTTACTTAAAAGAAAGTGAAAGCGTTGAATCTAGGGTTGTCCCCGCAACTCCGTGTCCGTGCACTGTTGTAAGTTATGCAAACTTGCGGATCCATTTCAACCCCTTATGTAGGAGACGATTTTCAGGAATCCCAAACTAAAAAACAAACCTAGTACTCCAAACTTCAAGTTTTTATCTGAGGGTTTTTATTATGAAGGTTTTGTTGTTATTTATTTTGTTGTTTGCTGAAAAAGCTGTCATCGTCAAGAGGCAAACAATATCACTAGTGGTTCGCCCCGAACTACGAACTCGCGACCCCATATCTCAGCAACCCCTCGACCGATTTGGCTCATGTTCGAACTTAAAAATTCTCTTTGCCTCATTTACCCGCCTACCAAATTTCATGACGATCCGACTAAATTTACTCAAGTTATCGTCGAACGAACATTCATACATACAAACATACAAACATACATACATACATACAAACGCCGGATTGTTCCAGTAGACTCGGAGAACTTCGCTCGCTTCGCTCGCTCGTTCAATTAGGCAATTTTTTTGTTTGTCTAAATAGCACATAGATGTAAAAAGGTTGGCCATCCCGGGACATCGCCTTAACGCTCTGGTGGTCCACAGTCCCATACTGTTAGTTTAGGGGAGTGGACGACTCAATTTATTGGTATCAGTCTATGTTACCCTTTATGGAAGAGACGGCTCATTTGGCGGATATTGGAGTGGAACGAATCGGTTGGCCACTGCCTCATATTGTAACAAAGTTTTAGGTTCATTGCAGGATTGATAGATAGGATAGGATATGAGTTTTCTGGATTGTCTTAGGAATTGTTCTCGACGAGAACTTTTCGCATGTCCACAGTTTTATTCCTTTAGGTCAAATCATTATTCATTTCTCCGGGGAAACCTCGAGAATCCTTATGTAATGAAATGAATGAGAATTTAGAGGAAGTATATTGTGCAGTTAAAAATGTATTTGATAAATAGGTCACCAATGTTCTCTCAAGAAAAAAATAAGCTCTCTAATGGGCTCTCAATAGCGCACTAGGCGGCCAGGTCGCAGCGGCCAGTGAGATACACACATTAGTATGAAATCGCCATGGGCCACGAGCACCAGGCTGCAGCGGCCAGTGCGCGCGGCCCACGGCTACTTCAAACATATGTGTGTATCTCACTGGCCGCTGCGACCAGGGCCCTTAGCCTGTAACGCAATGGTGCCAAAATGGGCTCCCGGTTGACGGTTTCAATTACGATTTGGTCGGTCCAGTGTCGGTCCTTTTAATGTTATTGTAGTACAGCAAGGAATATTATGAGTCTAATTCTAGAGGATTAGTTCGCTGGTTGTAGGAGAACAACGAAAAAATCCCGGTTTTGTCCTTCTACCTGGGACACCATTGTGTTACAGGCTAAGGCCCCTGGCCGCTGCGGCTTGGCCGCTAATGCGCTATTGGAATCAGAATCAGAATCAATTTGTTTTATTCAATATTCCATAAATAAATTATTTACATTGAACGTCAAAATATTATCTAAAGTAAAAAAAAGGTATATAAATCAGATACTTATTACTATCTAATACTAAGTATCTAGCTACTTTTTTTTCTCCAGCTTCACTAGCTCTGATCGTTCTTGGAGAAGAAGCAGATCGTTCTTGGCCTTACTGTAATAACCTAACAATAAACAAACATTAAAAACCGACTTCACGAGTGAATAGGAACACTGCATTGATTCCGAGTGATCTGCTGTTGAAGACTTCCGTTATCTATCTCCGAAGTTCTCCATCAGATCTTCACCATATTTGGGACCACACGGGAAATATACCCTTTCAAACAAAAAAGAATCATCAAAATCGGTAACAAACATAAAAAAATACAGGTCTAATTGAGTACCTCCCCTTTTTTTAAGTCTGTTAAAAACTGGTTAAAAGCTGTCGTCAAGGGTAATAAATTTCACATTTTCATTGACTTTTGGAAATTTACGAGACAGTCGACCGTAAAGTTCAAATTCAATGACCTTAAACATAATTAAAGCGCTAGGCACGAGGAGGCTTAGCAATAATTTAGGAGCTGTAACTTGATACTTTGCCAATTATTAATTTTAGAACGATACTTTTAGGGATCCCTCGTTGAGATTGTAAAGGGCCATAATATCGAAATCCTTCTGTCTCGTTAGCTTTAACCCGAAAACTTTAAACTGGGGCGGAAGACGTAAAATGTTGATGGCTGGATGCCGGAAAAAGGTTAAAAACTTAAGGCGATTTTGAATATAACGGACGTAACTTAAAGCCGCGTTCTCCATACCCTTTGAAGAGTTTTTTTAAATATTTAAATCATGCTGAAAGCATTCAGAGGTTTCGTGCGCAAAATGTATTACACAGAAGATCATCTTTAATAACTTTAAATATTGACCGACCGTTTACTAAAAAAATAACCTTCGTTTGCTGTAGTTCCATTGACAAGAACCACGATGGAACACATCAATATAACGCCTAGAAAAATTATGTATATCCTCAATCGTATGTATATCTAAAACCATGTAACTTAAGTATTATTTTCCTATTGTAAATATTCATAAAGGTGCCTCAACCCGAGTAACAGCATGCTGCACACTAGACATACACTTAGAATAAGCTCTTTTTGTATTGCTCATTGTAAATTCATTTATTTAAATAAAAATATTTTCAAATCAATCAAATCCTTGAAAAGAACGTTCGTCGGTAGGTTAGAATTACATGTCACAGTTCAGAACTGTATAGTTAGTATTCTACACCCTGCTGTCTAATATTAAGGCCGCCTTAACACTTTGCCGCATACGACGACGTGCGGCAAAGTGTAAAGGGAGCCTCATAGACGTCATATCTCTCAGGGGGACTTCTGTTATAAATATTGTTTACTTAGACTTGCGTGACCGAAGGACTAACAAACAGTAAAGTGAATTTATAGCTGTTCTAGCGTTATTGCAGCTTGTGGTGTTTGAATGAATTAGTGTGATTGGACTTTACGTAAAAAGGTTGTTACTAACCTTCATTACGACTGAAATTACTGTAGGTTATGCTGTGACCAGTCACTTCAGATTCCTTTGAACTGAAAAATAATAACGAATAATAACGTGTAACACGTTGTATTGTCGTTATTTTTTTTTCTTCTTATCGTGTAGGTGACGTTGTCATATTTTATTGGCCCGGAAATGTTACAAAACATCCTTACTCTTTTTACAGAGTGTAACATACAGCTGAAATTAAGCCATTACGGATTTCAGGCATTATGGGACAAAGGCAAATTGAAAAGGCACAATGACATCAAGGCGTTTTGACATTCGGTCGTACGTAACGGACCGGAGGCGTCAACAGGATGGCAATTAAAATAAAAGTGGAAAAAATCGATTTTTATTTTATAATTTCTACATTGAAAATTATTCTTTTGACCAGTAGGTTACAGCCCGTAAAAAAGAGTTGTATGATGTAGGTATGCACACACAACCTCCGCGTCAATATCCACTTGGGGTCCAGTTGAGCCGCCATAGCCCCCAATAATCCGGGATTAACTCCGCCCAGATATAGAGTCGCCGCGCCGCCGTTATAGTAAAGATTAATAAGAGGAAACCGGGTAGCCGCTGCTCCATACAAAAAGGGAGACCTGTTTCCTCCCTGGATAATTATTTTAGAAAAAATATTTTTATACTATTCAATATAAATGTACCTCTGCCATGTCCCTAGGTTTTCCTTTTTTTCTTATTTATAAATTGAATGGCATAAACATTTTTTTTCTAAAATAATTAAAATGAGAAAAAAAGGAAAACAGGGACATGGCAGAGGTACATATAGATTGAATGGCTTAAACATATTGTTTCTAAAATAATTGAACGAGCGAGCGAAGCGAGCGAAGTTCTCCGAGTCTACTGGATCAATCCGGCGTTTGTATGTATGTATGTAGTTATGTATGTATGTATGTATGAATGTTCGTTCGACGATAACTTGAGTAAATTTAGTCGGATCGTCATGAAATTTTGTAGGCAGGTAAATGAGGCCAAGAGAATTTTTAAGTTCGAACATGAGCCAAATCGGTCGAGGGGTTGCTGAGATATGGGGTCGCGAGTTCATAGTTCGGGGCGAACCACTAGTTATCCAGGGAGGAAACAGGTCTCCCTTTTTGTATGGAGCAGCGGCTACCCGCGTTTCCTCTTAAGGAAGATATTGACGGGAGCCGCTTTCAGGCAGACAGATTTTTCTGCAGCTTATATTTGGTTTTCCGCTTATTTGGAACTGTTTGAGCCACGTGGAAGAACTCTGCAATATTATGGCCCGGTTTCTGAGTTGAGAATTTTGCTAAGCAAATGGGTAAGTATCGTCCTGTCTCTGCAGATTTCTCACAAAAGAGCGATACCGATACGTAAGTATGTGCTTAGTAAAATTCTCAACTCAGAAACCGGGCCTATGATGACCCGACGCACGTCAAGTGCGTACACACGACAGCACGTCGACCTTTACACGCTAGCACTCTACTCGGTTACGTTACGGGCGACTTTGCAACAAAAGTCTGACGTGCTGTCGTGTGTACGTAAGTTTTACGACTAGGGTGCGTGAGTGTCACAATCTCAACATCCGCAGGGCGCGAGGTGCTATTCAATCAATGCAAATATTGAAGGGTATTTCTACACATTAACTAAACAACTTTTACTATTATCGACGACTAAAATCTAGGCAAAAAATAAACCAGCTAATCCGTATATTTGGTGCATTACCTACTGCTGCTACAACACTTAAGTATGCACTGAGAAATAGCTGAAAAAGAAAACTTTTGTAAAGATCAGAGGGCCTCACAAAGTTCGAAAGCAGTAAGATGTGCTTTTTTGTGGTTAAATAAATACATAATTTTTCGTTTTCGGAACGGTCATACGCATCTGACGTTAGCATGTTAAGAATTCAGGCCTTTTAGTTATAACCTAGACACAGTATTCTAATGCACAGTCAGCTAAGCTTCTTGCGTAACTGGTGCCACGTTCTGACACCAAAGGTGAGTCAATCAATTAGGGATGTTGCAAAAGGGTCGGTGCGAGGAAGCCCGACAACTTAACTGGGTGACACCGACACGATGAGTCACTTCGATGCAAGTTTAGATGAAGTTTAGTTGTTCTCCGAGTCTACTGGAACAATCCGGCGTTTGTATGTATGTATGTATGTTTGCATGTATGAATGTTCGTTCGACGATAACTTGAGTAAATTTGGTCGGATCGTAATGAAATTTGGTAGGCGGGTAAACGAAATTAAAAGAATTTTTAAGTTCGAACATGAGCCAAATCGGTCGAGGAGTTGCCGAGATATGGGGTTGTATAGTTCATATGCAAAGATGCACGCGTCTGCGCGAATGGCGTAAGCAAAGTTACACATCACTGTAACTGGGGTCGCGAGTTCATAGTTCGGAGCGAACCACTATTTAAGGCGATGACTGACGTCAGGTTACTGCCAATACGATGACATAAAGCGTAGGCCTTTAACCGCTTGATTAGCGTAAAAAAAAAAACCAGTACCCTCAGGGCGTCTATGAGCCGCCAGAATACCAATTGGTTAAAGGTGTTGTTCTGTAAAGAGACACCCGACTCAGGGGTAATTATTTACACGATACTGAAGCAAAAAAAACCAGTGAAAAGTACCCAAAAATAATTAAATCCTTACTATTACACTATCGCTGGCGGCTGCACTCGCAATATCAGGCGCCACATCGCACGCGTGCTTTGAAAAGGCCGGGGGTGTCCGCACGTCGCGGTTGTTATAGAACATTTGTGAATAAAAAATAAAGACTCAACCCTAAAAATACCAAAACAAGGTATTTTCAATTTACTGCAGGAAAAAGCTTTACGTACAGTTCACTTTAGAATCGAACACCTCGACTTGAAAAAGTCAAATATGTCAGCAAGATATCGAACCTTTCTAATAAAACCTCTCAAGTTGCCCCAAGAGGCCAAAGTTCACAAAAAGGCTTCCATTAGTAGCGATGCGAGAGGAAAATAACTTGGGACAACATTCTGAAAGTACTTTATAAAATATCAGGAAATATACTCACTAATTTCCATTTCTAGCGTTTTAGTCCCTCATTTCCATCGTAGTTTGTCGCTAGTAATCGAAAACTAATTGTACTGTCGGCCACAGTCTAGGATACCCAATGGCAGCTCTTACCGCGCGCGGCATAAGGGCGTCAATCGAACAAAAAGGGGTATCCTAGCGTGTCCCGACTGTACATTCCATATTTTTGTATTTTGTATCTGAAGTCTATGCAAGCTTCGGAACGTCTATCGGAACTTTATGCAAGCTTTCTATGAATAAAAACAAAAATTGGATCATAAAAAAATTCTATGGTGCAGAACTGCGTGCGTCTACCTCATGAATGGAACAGCAGTTTTTTTTTACCCCGTAGTAAATATTGTCATATTTGCTGTATCGAATTCGATTGCACCCTGTAGGTAGCATCATCCTGCTGGGTTAGCATAAGTTTGGGTTAGAGAGTATCCATGGGTTTGTAACTCTATCTATCCCACTCTACGTCAAACAAAAGGGTGAGAGGCATATAGTTTTACAACCCTTATGTAAGCCTAACCAAGCCTTATGCTTCGCCTGCTGGTAACAATAATGTAGATGATATTCTCCCCGTCATAGCTATTAGCCCTGCTGCATTCATCCACCACGATCCATTAGTCTGCGTATCACCTTAACACAACCTGCTAAGTGACAACAGCCGCGGCGAACAGTTCAAGGTTAATAGCGTTAGCGAAAGCTAATGTAGAGTACATTACATAGCTAATGTAAACACTGTCAGTATCGCATAACACTATGTAGCACTAGCTGTGACTGTGACGATGAACTTTACTTTGAAACTTACACTTAGGCCCGGAATATCAATCACGGTTTAAACCAAAAAACCCTATGTGTCGATTAACTTTCATACGAAATGCGAGGTTTAATCTATATGGTCCGAGTTTAAACTGTGATTGATATTACGGGTCTTAAACGTACACAAGACAGCACGTCGACGCTTACACGCTAGCTCTCTACACGGTTACGTTACGGGCGACTTTGCAGCAAAAGTGTACGCCGTGACGTGCTGTCGTGTGTACACCTCTAGGCAATAAATCAATACACTCCATTAGAAGCGATTTCGAAACAATGGCAAGAGGGTAACGAAAGTGGGAAAGTTTTGGTTTAAAATATTTGCAGGTGTTCTTCTTCTTCTTTGCGTGCCGTCTCCTATAATAATATAATAGTTTATTTATTTCAGATAACTTGAAATCCTATGAGAGCCAAACTGATCGCCAACCTCCCATAGGTTGGCGATCAGTTTGGCTACCTCGTCCTTCGAAGCCGCCAAACGAAATAATGAGCTTGAAAAGAGTGAATGTCAACGCGAAGTTAGCTGTGTTAAATAGCTCTCACCAAATTCTAAGGTTCTATATGAGCACTTTTTCGATTCGTTTAGTGTATAGGAATCGATATTGTATATTTTTCTTTGCAACGGGCTATACACTATGCACGCCCACTGCGCCTTAAGGCTCGGTATAAGGCTAACTAGCGCCACCAATATTTAAAAAAACATATCTGCCTTTAGAAGAAGTTTCCGAAAAAATCCTAAGATGAGCCTATGCGCCATGCTTTTCTAGATGTTTAAGTGTGGATACCCTCTTCGAAATTTACTTTTAAGCTAAAAAAATTTCGATAACCGCCAGAAGCGGCCGTTTTTGGCGGTTATCGAAAATTTTTTAGCTTAAGACTAGAAATTGAGTTGGGTACCTACACTTAAAAATCTAGAAAAGCATGGCGCATGAGCTCATCTTAGGATTTTGTCAGAAACTTCTTCTGAAGGGACATATGATTTTTTCAACATTGGTGGCGCTAGTTAGCCTTATACTGAGCCTTAAAACATAAGAGGATTAATCCTAAAGGCAGGTCCCACGGCCGTCCATCTATGCGAAGAACCGGAAGGGCGTTGGCGCATCTATAGTTATAGATAGATACAGACAGTTTAGCTGACAGTCTGCCAACTGCAAGCACGATTGCGGTAGAGCAAGGGGACAAATTATGTAAAGCTTTCAGCTATCGGTTTCACTCAGCGTTGGTGGCCGGCTTGGCGATAGCGCAGATCCTCAATCATGGGGCTCAAGAACGATCAGCACGTTCTGTCCTCAATCATGGGGCATGATTGAGGGCTTAGCATGGGCAGCTATATCGAGGTTTATAGATCGCATCTATGTCACTCCCGCTCTATATACAGGGCAATTTTGAAATAGCTTTATTCCTGGAATTTGTTAGGATTATACAAGGTGTTACAAAAGTACCTAACTCTTTTTACAGGGTAAAAGCACCCGGTGATAGGGATCACAACCTAAATATTTTTTTTGCTCTATGACGTTCCGTTAATTTTTAAATTAATAAAATGTGAACGATGTGGCGGGAGAAAAGTATTTTTTTAATATTGTTTTCATTGACTTTCACAATGTTTTAACAACTCAAAGCTATGTAAATGCACCTACACGCACAAACATAATATTTTTAAATTTTAGCTAATAACAAAAACAAAGAAGTTATGAAAATTTATAAATTTTGAGGTAATAAAATAAAAATATTTTTTTTCAACTTTTTTTTACAGATTTGACATCTTAAACCATGTAAAAAGAGTTAGGTACTTTTGTAACACCTTGTATACGGATTTTTTTTTTATTGGAAGGTTCTAACTCCTGTTAATTTATCGAAAAAATCTAAACGGCCCGACACGCCAGGGGTTTTTATTGGAAGGTTCTAGCTCCTGTTAATTTATCGAAAAAATCTAAACGGCCCGACACGCCAGGGGTGGACAATGCACAAACCATCCGATCCAATCGCCTGTCCGATCGGTTTACATACAACACTGTCTGTACTTACTGTCCTTATTTACTTCTCTAAACACATGCATGACCAATGTAAATAAATCAGGTTTAAGTGTTAACACGTGAAGCTTCTAATGAACACCTCACAGTCACTCATTGACACTAATAGCTCAAGTTAGTGCAACTAATTATGACTAACTTCTGGGATTTATCAATGTTTTCTTTGGGTAGCGTTATCAACGCAATTAGTTTCGTTTTGTTTTATGATTCTTGCCGTAGTTTTTAGTAGTCAAGAGCAATACAGTATCTTTAGTTTTTTCAACTGAAAAGTTTCGGTGCATCAAACTGACAGAGCTTATGAAAACTTTCATATTCTTGATCAAAGGCTCTGCCAGATAAAGTTAAAAAAACGAATAGTCATCTTCCCTGAAAATGGAAGAGTTGAATGATCTAACAAAACTCATCTATTTTATTCAATAATCAATTAAAAAAAAGTTAAATTCAAATCTATATTTTTACTAACTAGGTTTTATTTGCCAGCTGTACCATTTGTATTACAAAAGCTGCAACATACATTTATCTGACAAGTGTATTTTAAGTAGACATGTGTAGGTAATGCTTGGAATATTACAAAAGACATATTACACAACGGTGTCATGAAATATTACACATTACACGAGAGAATAAAGCATGGCACATAGCATTTCATTACACTAGATGTCATGAAACAAGACACGTGGCATTTCAGCACACTGTACGTACTGCAATGAAAGTGTGCTGAAATACCATGATGTCATGTTTCATGTCTGCAATGAAGAAATACCATGGTGTCATGTTTCATGTCTGCAATGAAGAAATACCATGATGTCATGTTTCATATCTGCAATGAAGAAATACCATGATGTCATGTTTCATGTCTGCAATGAAGAAATACCATGATGTCATGTTTCATGTCTGAAATGAAGAAATACCATGATGTCATGAGTCATGTTTGGTGCCATGATATAAGGTAATATCGCGCGGTATGAAATGTCATGAAATATATCATGACTTCGAAGTGCACTGTTTCGCGCATGTCTAATTTTAAGTATTGAAAAATTTCCCACTAGGGATAAAACTTTAAGCCAACATAATGGACCGTTTTGCATGAACTGTCGGATCTAAATCAACTGGCTTCCATTCGCCGGCGACTAGATTATTAATATTCAGAAGTATTCAATAGCTTTCAGCTGAAAAGTTGTTTTAAAATCAATGTTATTCTACGGTAAAGGTTAAAGTTAAAGGTCAAAGTGATATTATGTAGAGTTTCGTACGGTCTCTCAAACTATAAGTAGTAATGCAAAGGATATGAACGCGACTTCTTTTCAAACGACAAGGTGTTACCAAAGATCCGAACACTTTTTACAGGGTAATAGCACCCGGTGATAGGGATCGCAAACTAAATATTTTTTTTGCTCTATGATGTTCCGTTGATTTTAAAATTAATAAAATGTGAACGCTGTGGCGAGAGATAGGCATTTTTTAAATATTGTTTTCAATCATTCATAGACTTTCACAATTTTTTAACAACTCAAAGCTATGAAAGTGCACCTATCCATATTTTTAAATTTGAGCTAATACTAAAAACAAAAAAGTTATGAAAAGTTTTTAATTTTGAGGTTATAAAATGTTTTGTTTTTCAACTTTTTTTATACTGAATTGACATCCTGTTAACCAGTAGTTTACACCCTGTAAAAAGAGTTAGGATGTTTTGTAACACGTTGTATAAGTTCCTATTATTAAATATTGCAGAGCAAACCAACTTCCATCTGTATGTTTACTTTACAAATCGGCTTACCTGGGCCCTTAGCCTGTAACACAATGGTACCAAAATGGGCTTCCGGTTGACGGTTTTAATTACGATTTATTGATGCTGTCGGTCCAGTGTCGGTCATTTTAATGTAGCAAAGAATATTATGAGTCTAATCCTAGAGGATTAGTTCGCTGGTTGTAGGAGAACAACGAAAAAATCCCGGTTTTGTCCTTCTACCTAGGACGCCATTGATTCGCCATTGTGTTACAGGCTAAGGCCCCTGGCTCGTGACCGGTTACAAATCCACGCCACTGCGCCAAAGTAAGGCGGGGAAACTTAAATTACTTTTTGCTTTAGTTTAATTACATACAAATTTTGCGCCGGTGTTGTTTTAGCCTAAATTTCAGTTGGTTTACTTTGGTTGAAACTAAGTTTCAGCTAAGACTTCATTATTCCCTAGATATACTCTGTCGCTATCCGCCCTGGAATTCGGAAGGCAAAGTTTTTTGTTCGAAAGTCCGTTATTGGCTTAATATTATCTTTAGACAATATTGAGAAACTAATTTCAATATTTTTTATTTTAGTTCAGTAGTTTGGATTTTACAACGTTTCAAAGATACGGTTTTATGACGTCACGCGACGGTCTGCATACTGTTGGCAGTCATAGGAACAAAACATTTTAGCGCATAAAAACAAAACTACTGGACCAAAATAAAATAGTTATTTGTTATGCAATAATGCAAAATTATTGTTTGCGGCGAGTGCTTGTATTGAATACCGAGCTAGCGAAGGTTTCTAAAATTGAGCCACGAGCGTAGCGAGTGGTTCAAAAAAAGAAACCTGAGCGTAGCGAGGTATTCAGAAGCACGAGACGCAAATAATATTGCATTCGTGCGAAACACAAAACTTTTCATCTCACAGAAGCGAGGAAATCACTTTGTTAGCCAAGCGGGACAAACAAAGTAGACAACTACTTACAGTCAAAACAGGTGAGTCAAATAAGTTCCTTTTAAAAGCATGATTTACTGTAGTTACGGCTGCCGCACTAAAGTTTTCAGCTTCGTTGGTATTAAAACCATTCGTTTTATTAATAATTTCCTGAAGTTTATTTATCCAGACACAAAAATAATGAAAATTAAAAGAATGTTTTTTTTTTTTCCGGGTGCATTCTGAACTTTTACCATATAAATTTAAAATTTCTAGAGTAAAAAGTAAATTCAATTATATCGGTTGAAAAAATGTATTTAACAAACCAACCCATAAATATCTAATTGATAAAACAGAAGCGGAGCATTTTTTTAATGTACTGTAATTAAAAATAAATATAGTGTACAAAATATTAAAAAGACTGTAAGAAGAAACCGCGTTTCTGAATGTTCTATTCCATGACTTTAGATGTCTATGCCTCATTTGCATTCACAGTTTTGTATAGAAAATGGGCACTGTCGTGGAGAGTCGCGTCTAAACGAGGCTCTTCTTTCTGATGCTTTTATGAAATTATATGGCATCTAGTGAAACGGCCAGTGTTTTTTCTTTTTTTACATCATGGGGCGTGCAGAACAAGGGCGTTTAAATTTCGAAGCGCACAAAAATGCAGATTGGTTAAATTCGGGTTTTACACGGTTGTAAGTTGCTAGCAGGGTGACCAGATTAGGCGAATTGTCGCCATTTAGGCTACCTCAGGGGGTCAAACGGCGACCATAAAATGCGATCGGCGACCAGTAGCCATTTAGGCTACCTTAAAAAATGGAAACAGGCGATTTAGGCTATCTCACGATTATTTCGCATTTATTTAGGCGATTTAGGCTATTATCGCAAATTTATTGAACCATTCCTTGATTATTCCTTAAAATGCTTGTAACAAAACGTAATATGCACGTGGAAAGGAGGCTGATGGTGACGGAGAACTTTTGCGGGAAGTTATTATTTTAGTTTGAGACCAAATAAAAAAAAGTGAAATGAAAATTATTAGATTTTTTAAATACTTATATTTTTTTGCTCTACACTGTCTTTTTTTAGTTTTTTATTATTATTTTAGGCTAAATTTGGGTTTCTAGGCTCAAAAAGTTAGGCGATTTAGGCTAAATAGACGAGAAAAAAAATTAGGCGATTTAGGCTACTCGGAAGACAAAATTAGGCGAATCGAGTTAGCTAAAATCTGGTCACCCTGGTTGCTAGTAACAGCAAACTTTCCGAGCATGGGAGATGAAAAAAAAATTAAATTTGTTTCTCAATATTGTCTAAAGATAAGGTTAAGCCAATAACGGACTTTCGAACAAAAAACTTTGCCTTCCGAATTCACAGCTAAATCCGTCATCATCAGAATAACACATAGGCTACATATTATCACACTTTTACACTTAGGAGCAAATAGTATAGTCCACGCGGACGAAGTCGCGAGCAAAAGTTAGTTTAAAATATTGGTGAGATATCGGGATTGACACATTTATGTATGACACACACTATTGGCACACTCGATAAGGGCTACCATGGATTGTCCTAGTCCTAGCGGCCATTGAATGATGGCATTTTTGGCATGATATAATTTAAACTCCAATTAATAAAGGCTTTTAAACCGCTAACTATCTGGGTACAAGCTAAAAAATGTAAAAAAAAAGTATAAATCTATAAAAAGTATAAAGGCTTCGTAAGCCTGCTCTACTTTAAACAAGGCATCGGCTTGGGTATCCTCAAATAACCAAGTTCCTCTACAAAAGTCTCAAAAGAAGTTTCCGCACAAAGAAGCTTAGACGCATTTCCATAAAACCTAACCTACCTAGGCGTAGCATAATCCTCTTTGGTTTAGCACAGCCGTATTCAGGCTGTAGGTTTCCCTCGCAGGTAAGGTAACTAAGGTAAGTAATAAAGTACGTGTGTGTGGAAACATCGAGCCCTGGGCATCTACTCAGGATTACTGCCAGATTTACATAATATAAGCTTATTAAATCAGCCAAACGGCATATGAAAACACTGTGAGAATAACAGCGAATGTTCTACCGTGCGTATTGACAGTAATTTCTTGTGGGCAAGCCTAATCCATTTCTATACCTGGCACTCCAGCATCATTTGATGACTCTACTCTTGATTCTAAAATACGAATATCTGGTGTTTCGATACTTCATTGAAGTTCAATAACACTTTCTATACCCTCACAACAACGAGAGGATGCAAGACGGAGCCGAAAAGTAGACATGGAGGGCTGTATAGGAACACGAAATTTGGTTACAATGTCTGACGACATCAAATTAAAGCCACAGCAGGCTCAACCTGGACCACAATAACCAAAGATGGAAAAAATAAGAGGAATTCGTCCGGCAGTGGAGGAATAAATGCTGAAGATAATAACCCTCACAGCAAGCAAGGCAAAGCTAAGATTACTGGGAAGGGTAATTAATTGTCATCGTGGTCGGTTTGGGATCACGGAGTAGAGATTGGTTTTGTAGAGTAGGGGCCCAGACTCGGCGTAGGTGTCTGTCTGCCTGAAATTACGATGTCATGCGAAACACCGCTCAGGAATTGGTGAGAGGGTGTCCTTTGTGCGAGCACGCCATAAAGATTTATATGACACATGAAGGTACATAGTCTTTGTCTTTGTGCTGGTTTATGATATTAAACAATTGGGACTGTTTTATTGCCACGCGAGAAGCGAATATTTCAAATTTAACTTAGCCCGAAGAAAGTGGAAGTGGGCGGGTCATTGATGTCGTTTGTCGTAGACCAGACCACAGATGGGGTAAACTGGAATGGAGACCCAGAACAGGTCGTAGAAATGTGGGCAGGTAACCGATGAGATGGACCGACTACCTGGTCAAAGTGGCAGGAAAAGACTGGATGAGAAAAGCCCAAGACCGTAAAGAATGGAGTGAAATGGAACAGACCTACACTCAATGTAAAGGTTTACGCTCTGTTGACTGTAAGGCAATACTTCGATAATTTTATTGATTAGAAATAAATGGGATTGTATCCAACGATCCTGAAAGACGGGAAGGGGAACAACTTTATTGAAATTCAAATCGATTCAACTCAAGCGGTATGAATAGTGATTTGGAATTTATCGGGTTCTAGACTAGTGTAGGCGTTATAAGGTTTTATAGGAGTGACTCAGACTTCAGACTATTCTTTCTCTCAACTTCTGAATGATCTACAGAAATTCCAGGCTCTGGCCTTTGTCTCTACATAATGAGATGATTTATACAGCGTCTAGTGGCACCTTCACTCACGCTAGATGGCTGAAGGGACCACTTGGATGCTGCAGTGCCTGGAAAATTATTTAAGATGGCGTAGGCTACTTGTACCATCCTAACAGCTTAGTTAGCCTAGCCCGCAGGAAAGACAAGGCCAATACGTGCGGAGCCAACTAAGCTGCGTTTTCCTCACGATGTTTTCCTTCAACGTTAGCGAGTGGTATTGCTTCAACAAATGCACGTAACTTTGAAAATATGTGCATGCCCGCACCCGCACCGGGAATCGAACCTGGGTCTCTCGCTTCCGAGTCCATTGTTCTACCGCTAGGCCACAACCCTTTTTGGAACACAGCCTAACAAACATCAGTAAGGGTAAGATGAGAATGGAAGACTTACTTCGTAGGCTTAGCAGCGCCGTCACCCAGAACCAGTGCATCCACCAGTGTAGCGTCATGATGTCAGCTTTGATGACTGTGTCCACACCGCCGACCTGGTGACAATAATGATCAAATATTAACACAGGAGACAGACAGGTGGCAGACGTCGAAAAACGCGTAACTTTCTTTGAAGTGGAAGTGGGCAGGACACCTGGCTAGGCGTACCGATGGCAGATGGACAATGTCCTTTGCGGAATGGCGAGTGGCGACCTCGAGTGGGAAAGAGATGCGTTGGCAGACCACCAGCCAGATGGTCCGACGACAAAGGCCCGGAAAACAGTGGTTGCGCCTGGCACAGGATTGTGAGAGGTGGCGTGAGCATGAAGAGGCCTTTACTCAGCAGTGGGTGTTAACAGGCTGATGAGGATGATGATGAATTCAGGAGGCTCTCAAGGTCACGAGAACAAGAGACAAGTCTATCTCTGTCGCGAACCACAAGGGGTAACAAACAAACGACACGGCGCTTCAAAAACCTATAGAGCTAGGCCAATCACTGAGAAAGTTACTATACTTTGGTACGGTCGGCCACAGTCTAAGATACCCCATGGTAGCTCTTACCGCGCGCGGCTTAAGGGCGCCAATCGAACATAAAAGGGTTATCCTAGAGTGCGGCCGACTGTACATCAGGCGCGCTGAAATCACAGGGCCGCCAAAGACCTGGGCTTCAAGACAGTCTGTGTGTCGTAATTGGGTGTGATAAGTTGTAGGAAAAGGCCGTTCGGGCGGGCTGTAACGCTGATCCCGGTTGTTGTTGATCAATAACAATCGTTAAGCCAGTCAGAGGCCCTTTGGGCGGCCTAAAAACTCTGACGCAAAGGGGTGGCCACTACCTTATACGATTACCTACCTACGAAAAGGCTTTGTTCAGAGCACAAGTAGGACTTTTACACTCTCTCCACAAATAAAAATACCACATTTTTCAAGCACGAAATGGAAACAGCTTTGTTTTTGCAATTCTCGGAAACGTAAAGAACCCAAAAGGATCAAAGACCTCCACTACAACCCTCAGAACAAAGTGGCGACGTAATAGAATTTAAGGTCCAACGATAGCAGCGTGGCGGGAAATATTTTTTTTTCAGTTTTTTAAAGCTAACCTGAGCTTTTTTTTGTTTAGTGATTTTTCGTTGAAGGCAATAAAATTGTATGCTTTTAATTATTGTAAACAACAGAACAACAATAATTCAGCAGATTTTGTGTTATGGTCGACAAAGCAGTGGCACTGCCCAAAAAACTAGTCTATGACCAGAACTCATAATTGGCTGAATTATTTTGTTCTGTTGTTTACAATAATTAATAGAATACTATATTATTGACGTGAACGAAAAATCACTGAACAAAAATAGTACAATTAAGCTTAAAATAAACTGAAAAAATTGAATTTCCCGCCACGCTGCCATCGTTGAACCTTAAACCCGAAATAAAGGACAACGAAAAGGCGTTATTATAAATTCAAATTCCTCAATTAAAATTAATTACCCGCCATTTTGCCATCGTTGAACCTTAAACCCGAAATAAAGGACAACGAAAAGGCGTCATTATAAATTCGAATTCCTCAATTAAAATTTCCTGAAAAAAAAAGTCCGCGTCATAATGGTGCCTGAAACTCTTTAGAGACAGAGTTCGGGGGACATGAACATTTAGCTCGTGAATTATTAGTGTAATAACAGGCGATTTTCATCCTACTGGGAGGGAGTTGCCGAGGAGTGTTCTCATTGAGTGCAAAATTAAATAACAATTCGTACAGTACCGATACAGGTAACTGCCCCTATATTCTCTAAAATATCCACCGTAAAAATAATGTAAAAAAAATAGATTGTTTATTTCAATAAGGGCGGAAACCATTGACGGTTGAGTGATTTTTTTTGAGAATAGAGGCGCTGGACGTGAGTTGCAAAAACGAAGATTCCATTTTCTTCACCAGTTGTAATAAAAAACATTTTTAATAAATTATTAAACAGCGATCCACCAGATCTAACTGCACTCTTAGGTAAGCTACTCTTAGCTTTCTTGCTGTCTTTTTCCAGCCACGTTTATTTCCTTAGAACAAGTAATTCGGGCGTGCTAGGAACAGGCCTTTCCCAAAGCGCTTATGTTTACTCATTAGCGCAAGAGCTACTTTACTCGAGACGAGTTGTTCCGGAGTTATTAACGGGAACTGTTGGCCGCACCTGGATTCTTTAGTAGCAGGCTCTTGAAGTAAACCTTAAATATTAAACCTTAAATACTTAAATACTTAGGCATAAACTAAGCAGGAAACTTTGAGCATATAATTCGTGAAATAAGTTATGATAAGGGAGAGTGGTCTGCCCAGGATACTTCTCATGGTTGACAGCATAACAAAGTTTGTGGATGTAGAGTAGAACAATCCCAAAAATAAGAAATTATGAAGATTATCGACACAGCTACAGTTTTTTGCCAGCTTCCTTCACTATAGTCCGATCAAGAGTTAGAGAGGCAATTTACCAACATTTTAAATCTGTGGAATGAAATGGATTAGATAATTTTATTATGATGCGCCACGGATAAAAATTCGCTGTCAATTTTTACGGGTCGATATATCTTAGAGAAGAAGCATTAAAAAAAATAATCCAATGATCATATACGCCAAGTCTTGTCGCCTGAGCTTCCGCTTCGGTACTCGAGCGAAAAACTCGTTTCAAGACTTTTTTTTGGTAGTCGGGTTTTAGTTTTAATAAATGAAAATCGTTAGCGTAAGTTGATCTATTAACTAAAAAGTATTGCGTCAAATGATACATTTCAACTGCCGTTTATGATTTTCCGGTAGTTGATCAACTAACTAGAAAATTGATCAACTTACGGTTCTTGTTATTTTCCGGTGACAGATCCGCACCACTCCTCCGTTGCGTCGCGATCCAAGAACGCTGGTTTGCACGTTCGCTAAAGTGTTAGTTCAAAGATCTCGGTTAATGATTTTTAACATAAATCCCAAGTTGTACCGCGCAGTTTCCTGGCGAGATTCCAGATCTGCGGGAAGCAATCAACTGGAGTCGCGGTTCAGAGCCTAACCGCCATCGCCGAACGTGCAATCGCAACCCCAGGAAGCTCTTATTGTTAGAGACAAAAGTGCGATAATCTATTAATGTTTTTGTCTGAACTAAAACACAGGAGGCCCGTTCTCGGATGCTGGGCCAACCAAGATGCATGTGGCATATTATGGAGGCAAGCTAGTGAGCCGTTAAAACAATTTTAACTTCACCACAAAACGACAAGTTTGACGACTGTCTGTCGAATTCTCGGTAGATAACAGTAATAATGAGACAGAGAGAGAGAGATTAATAATTATGGCAAATAGTTGTTGCCCCGCCTACTAACCACTGCTTTGAAACAGTTTTATGTCTCGGCAAATTGTACCTACACAATTTTTTTTTTCGAACACAACATTGCTTGTACGTTGTGTTTTATTGGTACGGTTTTAAGGTAGGTCCCAGGCACTGCAGCGTCGAGTGGTCTCTTCACCCATCTAGTGTGAGTGTGAGTGAAGGACGCTCTAGAAATCATCTCATTACGTAGATGCAAAGGCCTTACTTTTTACCCGACTACGCGAAGCAAAAAGGAGGGTTATGATTTTAGCAGCGTATGTATGTATGTGTGTATGTATGTATGTATGTATGTAGGTATGTATGTATGTATGTATGTGTGTATGTTTGTGTGTTCATCTGTTCCCTCGCAGAGCCTAAACTACTCGGCCGATTTCAACAAATGAGGTGTCGTTGAATTCGTCTTAATTACCCAGGTGACATAGGATAGTTTAATTTTGAAAAAAAAACAAGATGGCGGCTGTGCTGCGCCATAAAGTAGTGGACCTAAAAATTAAAATTATCGGATACCATCGTCATGGGTATCAAATGAAAGGGCTTTAAAAGACCTTTTCAAAAATGTATAACATATGTAGCGTCAACATAACTAATAGAACAAAAAATATCAAAATGTGTTTTTTTTGCCCTTCTTTGTTCTATTCTGGGCATTTTTGGATGATCGTCCAAAATGACATACTAAAAAGCACGAAAAAAAAAATAGAAGTTAAAAACTAAAACCCGACTACTAAAAGGCTTAAAACAAGACCTGCTTATCCTTAAAATAGACTCATAGATAATTAATCGTAGTCGGAGGACACCACATTCGCATTTGATAAACCAATGGCCTCCGACTACGATTGAGTCTATTTTAAGGATAAGCAGGTCTTGCCTTTTAGTAGTCGGGTTTTAGTTTTTAACTTCTATTTTTTTTAAGGTAGGTATTCAATATTATTTGAATATAAGTAAATCTTTTTTATTGAAATACTTTGAGGTCTAATTTCAGGACCTTACTCGACAGTGGCGCCAACTAGTGAGCACTAAAACGGTAGCCCTCATTGCCACATTAAAAAAGTCACCATAGCTCTGTCTATTGGTATATTTCAGAGAAGCTAACACAAGTAGGTAGGCTACTTTACCCGGAATCGAGTCGCATAATCCGTCAAAGCGTGAAAGGTCTGCGGTAACCTTGCGGATTTGTAGACCTGTGCTTGTGAGTCTAGCTCTCCGCAAACAAGCAAAGAGCCTACTAGACTAGAGTCGCTGGGGCTGAGGCTTTGATACCGCTGAGATAGGGTTGGCACAACAAGCGAGAATAGATAGGGTTGGCACAACAAGCGAGATAAGTAATTTTTTCTACACATAGATTCGCAGCCCGACGAGTTTTGTCGGATGGGGAAAATAAATGTCTTTGATGTTAATTTATAAGTCGCAAAATAACCGACGTTTGTGTGTTAGTTACAGGATATAATAGCTAGTGTTTTTTATCTGTGGCGCATCACATTTCATACATTCCACTTGGTTCAATAGATTATTAACTGTAAAAAAATCCTCTCTTTTGCATTGGAGTTTAGTTCATCACAATTTATTCGCCGTTCGAAAATCAAAGCAATCCTCCTGTTTCGTATTAAGATGAAATACGTCTCACAACTAGCGCCGCCAATGAAAAAAAATTCATATCTTTTTTTTTAATTCGTTTTTAGCAAAAAACGCTCCTGCGATTTTTCAACGGGAGGCTTAACTATTTTTAGGACCTAAGGTTTGGATTCCAGATCATAGAACTTAAGAATGCAATCGATTCTCGCCAAAAGTGGTCACTTTTGGCGAGAATCGATTGCATTCGTAGGAAATCCAATCCTGGAATCCAAACCTTAGGTCCTAAAAATAGTTAAGCCTCGCGTTGAAAAATCGCAGGAGCGTTTTTTGCTAAAAACGCATCCAAAAAAAAGATATGATTTTTTTTCCATTGGCGGCGCTAGTTGTGAGACGTATGGCGCCTTAACGTGTTCTATGTTTTTGTTTTTTCTAAAGCACTAACCCGTGCTAGGGAATATTTTAAAACATTTATAATAAGTTGAAAAAAATCACTCGCGGCAGGACTTGAATCCGCAACCGTTTATGCAAAGTCTAATCACACCAGGTGGCGCCCCCCGTCCATTAGACGGAGACTGGTTGAAGAAATTCGCATCGTCAGTTACTTGACTCGGTAGCTCAATTGGTAGAGCGCCTGCACGGTATGCGAGAGGTTGCGGGTTCAAGACCTTTCCCGAGTGAATTTTTACAACTTATTATAAATGTTTAAAAAGTGTTCTATGTATGTTGTTTTTAGGATTCAGTACCCGAGGGGTTCCAAACCCTGCCTCCGCTGTCTGTCTATCAAAGCTCAAAAGGTCTGGGGCAGAAGTTATTCCTCTTGTTGTGGCCACTAACCTTCGATGAACTCTGAAATGTGTCTGGCAAAATAGATGCCCAAATTGCCTTTGGGAGCTTATTTGGTCGTAGTCCATGCAATTAAAGTAAAACTGTACACTAATGTAATAAGGTTGACATTCGAATATTAGACATATGGTCGAAATGATGTTTCGTATTGTTCTATTGCTGATATCTTTTGTTTCTGTGGGGACAAGTATTTATTGTGATTTTATACGTAATGCGGATTCTATAGGATTTAGTTCAGTGCCACTACCTCATACGATTACCCCTGTACCTCTTTACTTGTTGTAATTACCGTGTTTTTTATTTTTTTATATTATTTTAGACTTTGTCTAACTAGGTCACAAAAACGTATGGCTGAGTGAGTGAGACATATGTATTATCTGTCTCTGTCACGAACCAAGGGATAATCCTATTTATTGATCGAGCGAGCGGAGCAAGTTCTCAGAGTCTACTGGAACAATCCGGCGCTTGTATGTTTGTATGTATAAATGTTCGACGATTAATTGAATAAAGGTCGGATCGTCAAGGTAAATGAAATTGAAATAATTTTTAAGTTCGAACATGAGGCAAAGCGGTCGAGGGTTTGCCGAGTTATGGGATTGTAAAATTTATGATAATATTATGCAATGTGCGTCCTGCGCAATCCTGCTAACTGTTCAACGGTAAACTAGCGTGATATTGAAGTTACCCATCGCGCGAGTTCACAGTTCGGGGCGAACCACTACTATTATTTCGCTGACAACTCTACTCGTCTTAGAGCCTGCTGCGTCGTTGCTTATTGTTTGTTCGCGGCCACATCTCAGCAGATGAGGTGTGTGTTTGCTGACGCTACTGCGATGGGACCTTCCTACGAAAGCTTCGAAGGCCCAGTATCAAAGTAGATTAAACCTAGACAGAGTTTAAACTTTTTTAAACTTAAACTTCCGTGAGCACTTCGCATTTTGTATTTTATAAACGGTTTTACTTACTTTTATTGGAGTCTTGTCTTATCGTGGAGAAACGGCGGCGCTCGCGACGCCGAAGTCAGCCTCTAACTACGCGCGCAAATTGAAACTAAGTTAAAACTAGCTACAAAAGAAGTCAATTTCACCCAAAAACAATCAATTTTAACTTGATCTTCCTCGCAAGCATCATAAATCTGTGTAATAAAATAGCGCATAACCATTAGTTGGAATCACCATAATATTCTTCAACTTAGTTGGTTTTTCCAGGAACCTTTGGTAGCTGGAGCATTTGGGACCAGACTCCATAGAAAGATAATGTCACTTTTATAACTCAAAAGTTTTTTTTTTAAGTTTTAACATGCAACTTAGAAAAAAAAACAAGAAATGTAATTTTGTAGCGACTTTGCATACCACCACCACCTTAGTTGGGCAGATCAACGAAGGGCACATCACTATCTTGCTCTCCAGAGTACAACCCCAGTAGGTACTGACGTGCCATGCCATCACACAAGGATGCTCGTGGAGGCTTTCGCAAAGGTAGAGCTTTCCATTGGGCCGTGTGTTTTGTTCGCGTGTGTCTTGCCGGCGGGTTTATTCGCCGAAGTAGGTTTTATTTTTAGTCTGAAATCCTTCGCGGAGGGAAACAGAGTCAGTAAACTCGCGAGGTCTACAGAACACAGACCCACTAGTTAGAAAGGTTCAATTACACGTTGAGATAATGAATGAATTCTAGAGAAGGGATGCGGTATTAAAGAGGCTTTTGCGCATCCTAAGCCGATTGCGGTTGGGTCGTGTGAGTGGTTATTATAATGGGGTGAAAGGACAACAAAGAAATGGCGTGTATAGACTGACCGAGCAGATTGCGAGGCTGCCGCGCGAGGCAAATGCTCGGTCATCAAGCTCGATACTGACTAGGCGAGGGGCTAGTCCTTCACACTTTGCCGCATGTCGTTGCCGCATGAGGCAATGCAATTCTTAGCATAGCAAGGATTTGTATGAAACCGAGCAAAGCACACACGATGAGACATGCCGCAACAACCAGCGTCAAAGTGTGAAGGGAGCCTAACCGAACAGGGGTTTAAGAGGAAACGCGGGTAGTCGCTGCTCCATACAAAATGGCATAAACTAATTTTTTCTAAAATAATTATCCAGGGAGGAAACAGGTCTCCCTTTTTGTATTTTTTGTATGGAGCAGCGGCTACCCGCGTTTCGTCTTAAGTCTAATCTCGATGGGGCGTCCCAGTAGAAGGACAAAACCTGGGCTTCCTCATTTTTCTCCTACAACCAGTGAAGTAATCCTCTAGATTCTAGAATTAGAATCAGAATATTCTTTGCTGTACTACCAAAAAACATTAAAAGGACCGACAGCATTAATAAATCGTAATTGAAGCCGTCAACTGGGAGCCTATTTTGGCACCATTGTGTTACAGTACAGACTCAGACCCCTGTCCGAACATTCACCTCGCGCTGCAGCCTGCTCGGTCAGTGTGTGTGCACCCAATGGCTTAAGTGCAAAGGACGTCCTGCCGTCCTTCAGAAAGGAATTTTCAAGGGAACGTTGACACCATGTGATTGTGTGACTGTAGACACTAGAGACAGTAAAGTGGACATTAACGCCGAACCCTTTGTTCAGAATCACGAACTTTTTACAGCGGTAATAACCTAGACACGTTTAAAAACTCATAAGATATGATATGGGGTTGTAAAGTTTACATGCAATACCTGCGCGAATGGTGTTCGCAAAAAGTAACACATCGCGAGTTCACAGTTCGGGGCGAACTACTAGTTTGAATAGGCCTACATTTTGTTCGGTATTCCGATACATTACTCGATGTTCCCGGCCCAGCCCTATATTCGCGGGTGAGTGAGTGCCAATTGGACCACTGCACTGTCCATGACAAGCCGACTCGATTGGCGTGCAATTTGGCAGACACACAGATATTGCAGACGCTTTATAGCATAACATAACGCAGCCGCAGCTGCGGGCGGCGTATTGCTCTCAATCATTGTGGATTTCTGAAATTCCGCTCTAAGACTTTGATTGAGACTGCTAGCATTCCTCGGAGTGGGCGCTGAGGGGCTGCAACAGCTAAACCTGCGTCCACATAATGGTATGTTATTTTATCTGCATAAAAAGTAACAACGTGCCGTTCCGAACGGCGCGTGTTGCGAACTGTGCGTTCATGTCGAGTTTATTAGGTTGAGTTTCATTTATTGACAAATAGACGCAAGTCATATGAATATGAGACAATTTCATCATGAACCAGATACTCGGGCTCTGATCACATCAAAGTATAAATTAATAATATAATTTTGATTTGACTAGTTATTTTTAGTCTTCGGATGAACCCGAGGTCAAGAAACTGAGGGGTAACCCAAATAATGGTAAGTATAAAAGAAGAATATGCGAGCCCTGTATTTTTAAGACATTATTGTAGCTCACCTTAAAGCCACAACTGGCCACAAGGCACCAAGTAGGTGAATGAATACACGGGATTCACGCTTCGCTGCGCAGTCTTTGTCAGACGAGTGTATGTCTTGGGTATAAATGGCTGTGGCAATGTCATATAGCACGAGAACGCCATATGCTTCTAAGTGATAGGTACACGAATCTACCTATCTATCCATCCCATAAGTGAAGCCCACTTCTGGGCATACGTCTCTGGCTTTTCACGTCCCTCGTTCGAATTTGAAACTCGTCCATAAGTCAGCAGACGCAAATTAAGAGTCCGCCGACGATCTAATGTAGTGCCTGAGAAATATTCTCTCCATTTTGATCTCCAATCCTCTCTATTCTAGCCTAGAATTTATAGGCCTCTAATAACTTCTTTATTCTGAAATATATGTTGTAGTAAGTCAATAAATAATTTATTTATCTATCTATATATATCAACCCTGGCAAAAAGCCATCTTCGTCTTGGTGTGCCGAGGCGCCCCGGTACCCATCATGTGGATCCCATGACAATTTCAGATACCTGGGGCCCATACGTCATACATAGTAAGCCCGTTCGATTTCAAACTATTGGTTGGGCGTAGCATGGTGTTCTGGGACTCTATCGATCTACTTGGTACTTAATTAAAGGCTGTTTGTTTTCTTTGGTTGTGATATTATAGCAGTAAGGTCTATTATACGTACCGAAAAACTTCGGCCGGCTGCTTTATCGTCTAATCATACACGGTCCGCCTGTCACGTAGTGCTGGACTTCTGAAAAGAAGAAAACGGAAAGTTAACTCTAATAACAACATTAATACCGAAAGATGTATCAATAAGTGTATCTTCTACATTTGGGTTCAATAAAAATATATCACCAGATAAAAATATGGGTAAAGTTTAGATGTCTCCAAGCGCTTGAAGAAGGAACATACTGTTGTGCGAAGTTGTAATTTGTTTTTGCGGCACTGAATTTTCGGAGCACATTTCAGGTAAACAATTTCCGAATAACACGGTACAAGTGTAGTCAGATATGTTACTTAGTTGGACCTCCTGTTTGCGAACTCGAAAGTAGGCCGTTGATAAGCATACATAAGTTCACGAACCTTTTGCATCCTACCAATAACTGACGAGGATACAGCAAACTAAGTGATGGCGGTATTGCAAGGCACGATGTAAAAACAACCACCCAAATGGCTAACGTTTTTTTCTAAATCACTAACCTCTTTGTCTGCATTGTGTGTGACTAACCCGTGCTAGGGAACATTCGGAGGTTGCGGGTTCAAGTCCTGTCCCGAGCGAATTTTTTCAAGTAATCTATCTTTACAATGAATGTATTGAATGTTCTGTGATGTCGACAACTCTCCATAAAACTCCGCACTAAGCTACTCTACTGCTACATTTGGCCTGTCGTTCTTTATGGGTGCGAGTCATGGACCATAAAGGAAGACCTCAGGAAAAAACTCGAAGCATTTGAGATGTGGTGCTACCGACGCATGCTCCGGATCAGCTGGACCGATAAAGTCACAAATGTCGAAGTTCTCAGACGTATGAACAAAAAAGTAGAACTAGTGCGCACCATTAATCAGCGAAAGGTTGCCTACTTAGGACTCGTTTTAAGAAATAAACGTTACCAGCTGCTACACACCATAGTGATGGGCAAAATAGAGGGGAAAAGAAGGCCAGGAAGGAGGAAAATGACATGGCTGTGTAATATAAAGGAATGGACCGGCATCAAAACCGTGGAACAATTATTCAGGACAGCCATGAACAGAGAGCGGTGCAGGGAGCTGACAGCCAACCTCCAGTGATGGAGAGGCACTTCAAGAAGAAGAATGAATGTATTACTTTCGATGTTTCGTATTTTGTTGTCTGTGATGATTTGATATATCGAATTTTTTTTAAGACGCGGGATAAGAAAGGTTTCGAAACGCTGCTCTGTACGAAGCAATAGGATTTGTTTCTGAAGTGGACGATGCCTTTTCTTTTTACCCGACTACGCGAAGCAAAACGGAGGGTTATGATTTTAGCAGCGTATGTATGTATGTATGTATGTATGTAAGTATGTATGTATGTATGTATGTATGTATGTATGTATGTATGTGGGTATGTATGTTTGTGTGTTCATCTGTTCCCTCGCAGAGCCTAAACTACTCGACCGATTTCAACAAATGAGGTGTCGTTGGATTCGTCTTAATCACCCAGGTAACATAGGATAGTTTTATTTTGAAAAAAACCAAGATGGCGGCTGTGCTGCGCCCTAAAGTGGTGGACCTAAAAATAAAAATTATCGGATTCCATCGTCATGGGTATCAAATGAAAGGACTTTAAAAGACCTTTTCAAAAATGTATAACACATGTAGCGTCAACATAACAAATAGAACAAAAAATTCCAAAATGTGTTTTTTTTGCCCTTCTTGGTTCTATTTTAGGTGATCATCCAAAATAAAGAACTAAAAAGATCAAAAAAAAAATAGAAGTTAAAAACTAAAACCCGACTACTAAAAGGCTTAAAACAAGACCTTCTTATCCTTAAAATAGACTCATAGATAATTAATCGTAGTCGGAGGACACCACATTCGTATTTGATAAACCGATGGCCTCCGACTACGATTAATTATCTATGAGTCTATTTTAAGGATAAGAAGGTCTTGTTTTAAGCCTTTTAGTAGTCGGGTTTTAGTTTTTAACTTCTATTTTTTTCCAACCTCGATTGCCCAAAAATCGGTAAGGTTATTCGGAATTTCATTAGCGAAGATACGGTTTGCGCAAGGGTTGCAGAGGCTTATCGCTTCACTGGCGATTGGGTATCAGTGCCTGTCCTCGGACAGCGATATCTTAAGACAGTAGCCGTGACTAACTTGTTATTAGACACTGGGGTGATTGTGAAAAGGGGTTTGCTCTGTTTACTTGTTTAGTGGGCATACCGGCAGGCAGAAACATGACACGTCATATTCCAGCACACTTTCATTGCAGTACAGTTATTCATTTCATTACACCAGATGACATGAAACATGACATCATGGTATTTCTTCATTGCAGACATGAAACATGACATGATGGTATTTCAGCACACTTTCATTGCAGACATGAAACATGACATCATGGTATTTCTTCATTGCATACATGAAACATGACATCATGGTATTTCAGCACACTTTCATTGCAGTACGTACAGTGTACTGAAATGCCATGTGTCATGTTTCATGTCATCTAGTGTAATGAAATGCTATGTGCCATGCGTTATTCTCTCGTGTGATGGGTAATATTTCATGACACCGTTGTGTAATATGTCTTTTGTAATATTACTAGCATTACCTACACATGTCTAGCAGGCAGGCCGATCAGATGACATCGTCAAGTCGACAGAGGGTCCATGGATGCGCGCAGCGGACTACCGCCGCCACTAGGTGCGAAGGGCAAAATGCACAACAACTATTACCATCAGTAGGTAAATGAGGGCTTAGTGCCGTAAGATCAATCACAGTTTAAACTCAGATAGGGTTTAAACTAGCCTTTTTGGTTATGATCTCTCGTTCCATGGTGGAATGACGATGGATCGTAGACGCGTTGCGGAGACCAGACAATCACCTGTCCAAACAAGGACTGACATGGCAAGGTAATGGCAAGAGATGGCCGGGCCGCCCCAGTACTGCCTGGAGGCGCTCAGTTGAGAAAGAGGCTGCATCGACTGGAGATCCCTTCTTCGAGCCCTATGTCCCTGATAAGGTATAAAAGGATATCATCATCATCAACATCTGCGGTGGAATAACGAATGGAAGGTATGAAGACTTCCTAGTTTTTGTGGACGACGGCCATCTTGATATTTGAAACCATATTCTGACTTAGATACGAGTAAAAGCTTGAATATCATCTGTAAGTTTATTTAAATTTGCTCAAATGCAAGTTGCAACACGATATCCGAAGGCTAATAAGCTCAAATATTTAGTTTCAATATTAGTAACGAACAAGCTACCGCGCAGTAAAATAATACGGGTTAAAAAAGATATGGGTAAATATTATGATTAGTTGATCGCGTTATACAAGATAGGTAACAGCAAAACAAACATTCGCGGAAGCTAACACGTTTTATATACTACGGTACGGTCGGCCACAGTCTAAGATACCCCATGGTAGCTCTTACCACGCACATCATAAGGGCGCCAATCGAAAGAAAAGGGATATCCTAGCATGTGGCTAACGGTACCTAATACATTCTATCATCTATGTTTATGACGCACAGAGAAGTGTTTAGTGTTTAGCAAAACAGCAAAACACTGATAAAATTCGAAGTGCCAACTTATCATCAGCTGTTGTATGTACGTAAACAGGTGGTATACATTATAACTAAGCATATGAATAGAGAACATTCTACTGACTCACTCAATACAGCCTGTGGTCGGTATCGGTGAATCACTGCTTAGGCAGGATTTTCTAAAATGTCATCAGACTTATAAGCGTTTACTTTAGACAGCTTATCGAAAGCGGCTAACGTGTTTTGTCATTGACATTCTTCGGATAAGTAGGTACTTACTAAAAGGGTAACATCTTGGACTTAACATGGACTAGGTAGAGAAAACGATAGGGTTGCACCGCCGGCCGCGTTTACGAAAAACGCAATAAGTGCGATTTTATGCGAAATTGAGTTTCATTCATATATGAAATCAGGAAAATGAGCTGATTTCAAATTTATATGAAACTCGATTTCGCAACTTTTATCCATATTTGAAATCAGCTCATTTTCTTGGTTTCAAATACACCGTGGAATTTTAGTGGTTTTAAAGCCGAAGGTATTTAGTTGCACTCGTGATTCTGAGCCAAATTCCAAAATTTTACTTCAAAACGAGCGAAAAAAAAAATTCCCAATACAAACGGCTATCGCCAATCGACACCATTTGTATGGAGAAGTGAATTTTTTTTTCGCGTGTTTTGGAATGAAATTTTGTAATTTGGCTCAGAATCACCAGTGCAACAAAATACCTTCGGCTTTAGAACCACTAAAATTGCACGGAGTATGTATGAAACTCAATTTCGCAAAAAAACTAAATTTGTGCGTTTTTCGTAAGCGCGGCGGTACTGGAAAGGCCTTATGCGATCGATTTGTTTCTAAGGAATGTCGGAGTGGTCACTTTACCCATCTAGTGTGAGTGAAGGAACCAATGGACGCTAAGTTCGTGGATGCAAAAACCTAAGTATCTTTTTTATTCGATTGTTTAACTCCTGTCTTGGTTGTAGTTTGAAACGACCAATTTGCTGCTGACTTACGCCTGCTCAGCATAGTGATGATTCGGTGAAGGAGCCAAAGACAGTTTCATGGACTGACACTTAAAAATGCCATTTTCCGCAACTGAAAAAATGTAAAGAGTAGAGTGGGTACGGTCGTCCACAGTCACAGATACCCCATGGCAGCTCCGCGCGCTCTTACCAATCGAACAAAAAGGGGTATCCTAGCGTGTGGCCTTCTGTACTCGTGTCAACCAAGTTGGGGCCGGTCGATGATCGTTTTCCCGCCATTCCACTGGCATCCGCTGACTCACGACCGCAAACTGTGACGTCAGCACTTCAGCAGATATCCGAGATGAGGACCGGGTTGATAAAAAAAGCTGAGTCTAAATATCGGCGTGTGGTGGCCTCTAGTAACAAAGTAAAAGTTTGAAAGGCAAGATTGGCCAGAAAATACTTCTGGTTTGGGATATGATGACTAAAAGTTACGGAGTCTTACGTTTTTTGTCAAACGAGGTGAGGCCATGTTTTGTAATACATTTTCTGGATATTGGCTAAGGCTAACGATTTTGATAAGATTTGCTTTTTTGACGGTGGGTCGGCGACTATTTTGATCGACATAAAAAGGTACCTTGTGAACTGCCACAAAGATGCTGATATCATCTGCAAGCGTAGCGTAAGGCTGGCTTAGGGCGTATCTACTATGGGTTAATAACTCTGTCTATCCCGTTATACGTCAAACAAAAGAGTGAGATACATATAGTTATAAACCCAAGGATACACTCTAACTCAGCCTTATGCTTGCTGGAATACACGATACACATCGTTTCTTATCTTTGTCGATTTCAAATAGAGCAAAGGAGAGAGAAGGCATTGCAAACCCTATACTTTTGTTTGCACTAACATCTAGTTAACTTTATATGCTATTATTACAAGGTGTTACAAAAGATGCTAACTCTTTTTACAGGGTCATGGTACCTGATGATAGGGATCACAACCAAAATATTTTTTTAGCTCTATGACGTTCCGTTGATTTTAAATAATTAAAATGTAAGCGCTGTGACGGGAGAAAAGTATATTTAAAAACAGCCTGAAGCGATTAAAATACAGCTAAGCAAACAACCAAATTTTTTTATTGGAGCTAAATCCAAAAACAAAAAAGTTTTGAAAATTTTACAATTTTGAGGTTATAAAAAAAAGTTGTGTTTTTCAACTTTTTTTGCAGATTTTTCATTATGTTGACCAGCAGGTTACACCCTGTAAAAAGAGTTAGTATCTTTTGTATCACGTTGTATATTGAAACTTCAAGAATCAATTACACGTTTGCAGTATTTTGTAAACGGCGGCAAACAACAAAAAGGTCGAGGCAGGTACGGTAGAGTACATTCGAAATTAAATTCTGGTCCTTACGTCAAGAGCTATAAAAGCCACTCGAAATACATTTTATTGCTGAATGGACAATACAAATGCGACGAACAATCTACCGTCAAGTGCTGAAGGTCGCTACAATATAAAATAACCTTCTAGGTTCGGATTCTTTTGTGGCCCTCGGGTTTTTACCAACGTACCTAATACATTTGGGGTGGAGTGGACACTGGACAATTGGACTTACATACAGTAATTAGTAGGTAGTAATAATTTTATATTTAGTACAATTAAGAAGATGTCATATACAGTACAAATACCACCTCTCGCAGGCACAGGCAGGCAAAGGCCTTCTCTCAGAGAGAGAGATAGAAATTCCCTGCTCACATAATAGTTGGTACTTTAATATTATAAATATTTATAGACGACAGTGCTACTCAACGGACAGCAGTGGCCAGCGCAATCCGTGCAAAAACATTTCAACCACAGGTGGTAGAGCATTTTAAGCCGAATTAGATTTTATAACAAGACTATTTACTTTTATCAATACGTGCGGACTGGACGGGCTAAGCTAAGATCATGGTATAGGTGCTGGGCAAGCCAAAAAGGAAAACGTTCGCTGGGCACCTCAGCGTCCGAGTGGTCCCTTCAGCCATTTAGTGTGAGTGGAAATGCCTACATGCCTAAATGCAAAGGCCTAAGTTTACATTAAAACAACAACCTTACCAATCAATTTATCCTCACGCTGAAACGTCTTGACGGATTTGGATGAAATTTGGAATGGAGATAGCTTAGACATCAGAATAACACATAGGCTACATATTATCACGCTAATAAACTTAGGGGCAATGTAAACCACATAACTTTTTTCTGTAATTCACGCGGACGAAGTCGCGGGCAAAAGCTAGTCAATCATATTATGAAATAAACACAGCAGCAAGGCTCACTATAGAGAAAAGTATCTCTACAGGAAGATGATCTCTTGAATTTTAATAAGGAGGATCGCTCCGTTGTTCGAGGACAAAGGCCCTGCTATAATAGTAGCCGTAATATCAATAAGGATTATTATGAACATGATTGAAACCGTTTAATAGATTTAATTCCTTTTGAGACTGTAGCTGAAGACTCAATAGGAAGGATTGGGTATTATCATAATAAAAACGGATATAAAAGGAGAATTATTTAATTAAAATATTGACTTGTTTGCTATGGGTGGCTAATATAAGATTTAAATCTTATTATTTCGTCGCAGAGACGAATCATCGTCCTGATTTTTATGCGAAAATTCAACCACCATTGTCAGAAGAAATGATGCCTTCCATTTTAAACACTTTACGGCAAGCGAAAGTTGATATTCTAGATATTACGTTATGTTCAGAGTTTCTTTTATAAAATGGTTTTAATAACTTAGTTTCTGCTCCTAAATCGAAGCTATCCCGCCTAAGAAGCTACTAAAAACCAAGCTGCTTCCCAAACTTCAGTTTGGCTGCAATCAATCATGTGACATAGATGTAGAGTCCCGCATTACCGGATGTGACAGCCGCTGTACAAACAACAAACTCGCCCGTGGAAGTAACTTGAACTACTTTCTAACTGTGGCAGTGCAGCGAAAGAATTGCAGATAAAAGTTACACACAGAGCGATTTGATATCACTATTGTTCTGTTTCAAGTAACTTGAACGGTTTCGACGAGGCATGCTGATTTTGTAACTGGCCGACTTGCACCACCGACCTGAGAACATAACGACGGTCACCGATACTAAAAGGATAAACAGCAGTAGAGTCATCAAGTCATTTAATTGATGAAAGCTTCAGCTTAAATATCCGATTTGCAAAAGGATCGATTCGCAAGTTTAAAATTAAATACACGAATATAAAATGCAGCCCAGTTCCTTAACTTATATGTAGTGGTTCGCCCCGAAATATGAACTCACGACCCCAAGAAAATTTTTAAGTTCGAACATTAGCCAAATTGGTCGGGCGGTTGCTGAGATATGGGGTCGCGAGTTCACAGTTCGGGGCGAACCACTCTATAGCGGTATGACGTTTGTGTGCGGGAAGGGACTGGGCGTCCTATCTCTTCTTTCGTGGCACTTATTGTACAAGATGCACCCGGGCTTCGAACCCAGGCGATTGAAATCACAGCTGCAATCAGTGCCTACCCTGGTGTGTCAGCGAGACAAGACAAGACAAAGCTTCTCAATGGCGGGTACTCCTTCGTGACTGTAATCTCCGGGTGCAATTACTGTGACACCATCAGTGTGCCGCACGTCGGCTGTCATCGCATGACGGCCCAGGGACAATGGGCTGCTACGTGACGGCTGCCATCGGCGTGGAACCGGAAAAAACCTGAACAGAAGCCCTGCCCTGCCCTCAAGGTTGACGATATCGGTGATCGAGTCTCGTGTCTCAAGTGGAAATGGGCAGGACACCTGGCGAGGGGTGGACAAGGGCATCGACGGAGTGGAGGCCGAGAACTGGACGGCGATCAGTGGGAAGACCAGTGGCCATATGGTCGGATGCGGATGGCTAGGGACCGTGATGGGTGGCGCGAGGGGAAAAAGGCAACCTACCCACTTTTGGGTATATAGCCCAACAGTGGGCAGAGGTGGGCTGGTGATGATGATGATGATGATGATGAAGCCTGAAGGCCTGGCGGAAAAAAAGATAGTACAACCTCTGAATAACAATCTGTGTCATTGACTTAGATGAAAACAAAAAAGGGAAGATACGGCACTCACCCATTACGCGTGGCCCTGCAAAACTGAGTCCATGGACTCACTTTCATTCAGTCGCCGGTTGGACACTGACTTGTGTGGTATCGTACACGCGCTTCTTTTAACAGAGTTTTCTCATAAAAAACAAGTTTAGAATGCCTTCTTGTGCATTTCTTCTGTATACTAAACACTCAAGGCGGACAAATAAGTCGGAAGGAGTCACTAATCATTCGTAAGTACACGTAAAACTAATATTTTTTCTAAAATACGCAATCATTCTCCATTTTGCACGGCCATTTTAGAGAGAGTGAGATATAACATACAAAACATGAGCGAGCGACACGATACGGCTAACCTCGCGATTTATGAATGGAAACTCGAGTTGAGGATGGTCAGCATAATAAAGTTTTTAGAAATTCTATTGACAACGACGTGCGTGGAGCCAGTCAAGTTAGGGATTCCATATGCTGTTTTCCGTTACAATCAGCGAGCTTGGTTTAAATAAACTGTGTTGTGGGGGAGTTTATAAGTAATAAAATATGTATACGAGTATTATGTTACCGGCCAAACCCGATTAAAAAATAAACTAGTTTCGCCGAGGCCAAACCAGTCTAACTTAAGCACCAACCAGTTTAGCCTAGGCCAATCTAGTCTGGCCTAGCAAGAATATGTACGCTCCAGGATAAACTAGTATGGCCTACCTAGCTCGAGCTGATATTGACGAATTATTAGGTATGTATGAATGTTGCCATATCTCGTAAACTAAGAGGTTTAGAGCAAAAATAATGAAATTTTCGAACCCCTTAATAACCCCGGAACCAGGCCTTTTACTTCTATAGGTGTTCTAAAAACTGTCATACAGGGTGTTCAACATACAGGATATTCCTGAAAGTGTGACAGACAGTCGAACAAGATTTAAAATAAAGGTTAGGTCAGTAGGTTCGGTTGGCGACACGCTGACATACCTCTTTTTGTTTACGAGTGGTCCTTCAAACCGGACAAAACCGGACATACCGTAGACTTTTTCAAATTCGGCGTTTAAATGCGTCCCCTACTGTTCAGATAATTACGGCAGGTTTGTTAGTTTTAAGAAAAAGTACTAGGCTAGCATAAATAAGTAGAATCTGTATTACCCCTACTCAAATAGGGCTAGACTAGTTTGGCCTAGGCCAAACTGGTTTCTCCATACGAGCTTTGGCTAGACTAGTTTGGCCTAGGACAAACCGGTTCATCCATACGAGCTTAGGTTAGACTGGTTTGGCCTAGGCGAAACTAGTTTATCCTTAAATCGGGTTTGGCCGGTAACATATACAAAAATAAAAAAGTTATAAACCTATAAATAATTAGATGGCGCTGAATAAACATAATATTCTCAATTCTTTAATGTTAGGGTTCCGTACCACCAAATTGTGGTAAGAAAACCTCGGTGCGCGAGTCCGATTCGCTCTTGCCCGGTTTTACTTTTAGTTTTTTGCAAAATATTTAACAAATGATTTCTCAGCTACAGTAGGTAATAAATATTTTTAGAGCCTACAGACTAGAATCTAGGGTAAAAATCTAGGCTAGACTTCTAGATAGCCCTCAAGTTGCATCTTAGCCCGTCGCTCATTATAATGTGCAACTTCAGGGCTATCTAGAAGTTTGGACCGTGCTGTAACATATTATCATTATTTAAAAGTGCATTTAATGTTTACCATTAGGGAAATGTTTTCTAATAAGAAATAATAAAAAAATATTTTTATTATTTCTTAAATTGTTTGCTGACGCTACCTGCAATATTAGCTTGGAGTCCGCGCCGCGCGCGACTCATAACCATTGAGATAAAGAATTTTGACTCTTATTTCAACTAGGATAAAGATCCTGCCAGTGGGTGCGAGCTATGATTGGGCGGACAGAATTAGATGCATCGGCGCGCAATAGCGAAACATGTTCTTGTCTCGCTTGGGCTTGTTGGTTTAGCGTATCGCTTATTCACATAATTGTAAATATGATTTGGATGAGTTAAAGCTGTGTGAGTTTATGTGCATGAGTGCGTGCGAGCCCATTTTTTCACGGCTGCTATAGTCCGTTTCCAGGGCAGGCGGAAAAGCGATCATTAACCTTTGAGCGGATCACAGAAGTAAACAACATTTTTTATGCCAAAGGTTTTTTGAATTTTTGACAAGTTTACTATGAACTGGCACATTAATGAGCGATGAGGTTTAGTAATTATTAAACAATTATGTTAAGGTGAAACGACACCAAAGTGGCGGAAAAAAAACAGGTTGGTATGAGTATACATTAAGGATATTAAACAGGGATGTCACGTTCATCAGTGTCAGTTTCACAATCGTTTTCTGATGATAAGGATGTGCGATTGTACACACTTGCGCAGAAATCCCCACCAGTTTCGTCGAGCGCTCATAACTCGTGACGCTACCTGTTGCACGTTGAAACAGGTTTTTTATCTCTGACTGACCGGAACTCTCACCCCACCCCGTACCTAAAAACACGCTTCGATATCCAAACGATACAGAAATGTAAGGAGAGTGACGGAGTGCGACACGAATCGTTATATTTTTACGGTAACATAGTACTTCGTGTCAATGATCGCTTTTCCGCCTGCCCTGGAAACGGACTATAGTAAGAATGTGCCGTATCTTCCCTTTTTTGTTTTCATCTAAGGTCATTGAGTTTTGGGTAACAGTGATGGTGGAGAAAAGCTTCTGTTGCAATTGTTATAAAAGGTAAGGAGTGTCTGGATGGGTAGAAAGACACGGATAATATGAACTACGGAACGGAAACACCCGGAACGCCATTGTCTTCTCTAGCGTGATGTGCTGAAATGATAGGTTCGAGTTTTACCAACATTTAGGTTGTGCATGGCGCCAAGATGGGCAATCATTTTACAAAGTTGCTATCTTATCTTGATGTATCTCTGAGAGTAGACCTGGAATTTATACCGTGAGATGTGGGTTTAGCATCTTAATGACAGACCAATCAAAAAGACTGTGGGCATGGATTTCCCATAGATAGTGTCCGACTAGATAGGGGCCCCTCTTTCCAAGAGTAATTTTTATTTTCAGGTCTTAGCAAGAAACATAAGAAAACTGTGATTTGTTCTTTATCTACTTGAAGGGCTGAATTCTAAAAGTCCTCATGTCCATTTTTCCACAGTTCGGCCCTTCACTTGGAAAATTGTATCAAATGATCTTCGAGGATTTCTAACAATTCATTACCGTCGTTTCTAATGTTGAATTCGAAGAAAGGTCAAATTGCAGAACCAATGTTGGGATAAAAGGAAAACGTCCATTTGTAAAGGCCCGTCAGACCGAGATTTTGCATTTATTTTGTATTTACATTTTAAGACATGCAGCACTCGTACAAATCAATTACCTGCATGATACCTACAAATGTAAATGATTCCCTGCAGATCATCAGCTAAGATCATAAATTACGGAATGTAGAGATGTGAGTCTAGTTTTACGGTAAAAGGAACCAATGATCTAGTGGGGTATTTTTTTGCAATATCTACCTACAAGTCTCGCAAGTTGACATACCTGAATCAAGTGAATGCGTGTGAAATGTTTAGGAGAGTTGCGAATTGTGAGCTGCCGCTTTGCATACTCTATTGGTACACGATAATTTATTATTTGTCGCAGATTACAGCAAGTGTGACCTGCATGTTTGCACTTACAAGCACTCACACAGAACACAATTGAATACTACGTCATTGTAACCCTATCACTTGAATACACAGATTCCTTCTACCTAATACCACTGCCTCTTTTTGGGCAGAGCATTTTACATTTTGCTTGAGATGAAGGCGCAAAATCGGCCAGAATGGAAAACTGTTTTAAGAGTCCTATGTCTCTGATTAGGGATAACAGGAAATGATGATGATGATGATGATTTTGCTGAGGTCAATGAAACCATGGAAGAGTTAGGTATAAGTGGTATAACCCGTGTCATTAAAGAAAACATTTAGGATGAACTTCAAAACACTCGCCCTCTCGCTCTAATTAATACAGCCAAAGCGAGACAACGCTAGGTTTTTAACTCCGTCCTAAATGTTTTCTTTAATGGCACGGGTTATAGTACATAACTAAGTTGGCCGAAACGCAGAAAAGTTTTGTTGCTCTACCTAAAATTGTGTTCTTATTATATGGTAAATGAGAAAGACACAGCATGGCCAGAGATGTCCTCACTAGCTATGGCCATATTGTATATTTAGCAGCGAATTAACAAGGAAAGGAAGCACGATGTAGAAAGAAGATATAACATTGTGTCCTCACCCTAACCAAGCTCGGTAGTAAATTAATGAAGTGAATCTTCCCGCGTTTGAAGAGCTTTGCCGTTCCACATAAAAAGGTTAAAGGCTTTATGAAATTGCAGGAAGTTATATTTTTCTGGCCGTCGTCGTCGTCGGCGTGGAATAATTCTGTTCCGGTCGAGAAAAGCTCTTTCTTTGCTAAGACGGGATCTCGTTGCCTTAAATAGTTTATCTTACTGAACGGCATATTCCAGAGCCTTTGACCTAACTAGGTATACTTTATTGGAGTCAGTTGTATCTTAACCTTAAACAATACGCAAGTAGTACTAAGTAACACAGCTGCAAACTTGTATGTGTAGTTCTATTCATCTTTACTATTAGGTTGAGAGCTGGTGACCAAACAAGATCTTAGGTAACAGAGGCAATGGCCTCAAAAAGTACTAAGGCAGCATGAATGCAAACAAAAGACTGTTATGGACATTCCCACACACGCCGAGCACCTAAACCGGAGATCCGATGACACCGATGACGCAACGGACAACTGAACCGAATCGAGAAACTAGTTTTATAAGTTGCTATTTTACGATTTTATGCGAATTTGTAGTAACTTGGGTCAGTCACGCTTTTTGATCTTTCTGTTCGGCGCCACTAAACATAAACTTTAACGTGATGGAAGAAATGGAGGATTCTTGAAGATTTTTTTAAAAGGCCATGGAACATACTCGCATCGCAGCAACATAGAAACAAAACCATAATGAGATGACGCTTTTCAATTATTTAAAAACTTAAAAAAACTGATAATGAAACCTGATCTAAGATGTTATAAACTTTGAAGCGTTGTCGTAAAATCGAGCAAAGTTGGTTTTAAAAAACAATGACAGTCGAAAAGTGAAGTTCTAATCTTTGTTTGACAATCAGTTTCAACAACTTTGCAAGCAAGAAGATTGGTAGAGTCGAGGACTTGTGATGGATGGAACTTTGTTTCGCCCTTGTGGCAGTTTGGAAGGTTCAGTAACGATAAGAAAAAGACCATGAAAACTTGTTCTTCAAATGGTTTGACGACGCGACGACTAAATAAAATAACGCAGGAACGCTGACCAAAATATAAATCTGTAAAATTGATGAAAAAACTTATTTTGAACGGGCGGCACCTAATCACTTTGTGCGAGATTTTTTACTGATTACATTTTGCTTCGGTATTTTATTAGTTTTCGGGGTTGGCATTTTTGTAAGCACCTACGAAATTGGCGGGGAAGATAAATGACTAAATCTGTCAAGTGTCACAGAGCCGCGTCATTGGACAGCTGATCGCGATTTATCACACTTTGCAGCTGAATAAATGTTTGAACCAAACAAGACAGGTATATTACCAACTAAATGAATTCACCTTGCTCCATTTGAGCTAGGACCCGTATGCATCTAGCATTAGCATACCCACAGTACTAAACGGTCCAAGGAGATCAATCAATATCCACCTACGTCAATAATAAACCTAACATAAGGTCGCGCTGACCATTATTACAAACAAAAGAGACATAAAGCTGTTTGCTCTTAGCACACGTTGCAGATACAATGATGATTGATAAAGATAAATACTACTTGTTAAAACACAAATAACGATAAAAGCAATTTATGAGCCTTTTCAAATCGTACATTATCTATGACCCAGAGTTCGAACCAAAGCGAACTCACGCGATCCACGAGTCCACGACACGTGTAGTTGTATTTTTAAGTAGTCTGAAACCCATTTTTAATGGTCAAGGTTCTTTAAGTTTGTAGGTAAGTAAGTACTTTAAAGTAGCATGTAGCTAAACCAATGCGATTGAGATGTTAGAAGGTTATTTAGGAAGACGTGATTGCAGTGCATTCAACTCACAATTTAATTGTATTATACAAACGCTATCAAAACAGTATACATGATTTGTGAATCGTTAAAAGTAATCAATGCACTTTCAATGTTTCTTTTTCAATGTTTGTCGAAAGTGGATTCATGACGGATTCTTGTTGTACAGTGGACTACGCTATAAGTTTGTCTGATTTTCGCGCTTATTGTTGCAGGCATAATTTATATCGATGCAGGCATATAATTAATAGGTCTACGGTTGGATATATGGTGTCCAACTGGAACTCGGAAAAGAGGACGCCCTAAAACTACTGGCCTGGCGTCGATCAGTGGAACAGGCAGCAATCTCCGAGTTTCAGCTGAAGACGCAAATACGGCTAGAATGGAAAGTTTTCCATTCTGTTTGCATCACGATTCGAGATGACAGGGACTGATTATGATGGTGATATTGGTGATGTTGATAGTTGCAGGGTTATGTGCTTCCATCTACCTATCCAGTAAAGCCCACTGCTGAGCATCTTCCCTTTACGCACAAGATGTTGTGTTCAAGGGCCCTAAAATGTAGCAACCGGTTGCTGAAGGATAGGTGCTATCACGATGGCTGTGATCGACCAAAATGAGAATATTCTTCTGAAGGTATTACGAGTATAAAGACATGGTTAGCATTTCTGTTTATGCGGACAAAACGGAGAAAATGCGTGTTTTGCGCACCTAAGCGAAATAACACAAAGAGGTGCCAAGGTCGCACGGAGTCGCACCTACTTTTACCTCAAAAACTGACACAATAGCGCCGACATTGACCGGGCCTCCACGAGGCACAGCATAATCACTAGCAGAAGAATAGCTCAGCATTAATTTTCTTTTAAGTTTAGCCTTTGTTTAGATTGTATGCTTACCGAAAACGCTTAGATCAACCGTTTCAAAGTGCATGGGCAATTACTTTTTTTGCAAGCGTAATCAATTCGTACCTGAAAAAAAAATAAAAAAATCACATGAGTTTGGTACACCTTACACCGCAAGAAAGATCGTATTTTTAACTGAGATGGAAATCTTCACGCCAACCTAAAATACTCGTAACAATCAAGTCCTATCCACACAACTTTTCTGGCTTTATCCTTTTGTCTCTTTATTTCTCTATTCTTTTGTACTCAAGTTACGTAGCTAAAAAGAGCTGGTAAGGGGTATTTACTACCTATCGGCGGAAATCATACCTATGTTTGGCGTTGTTTTTGCGCCCTTGAAAGGGGCACGGCCACGTTTGATAACATAATGGTCGCTGACACAAGGTATTGTGAAGTCGGAACTACACGAAACGAGCCAGAAAAAATGTAGAGACAAATTAATTGGTGTGTTTTCTTATTGTAGGTAACTATTACGTCACTAGTAGACTCCAGGTCTTTGTGAACCAATGTTTACGGCGCATACTGGGAATTTACTGGCCACAACCATATCCAATGTAAGATTATGGGTGCTGACTGTCCAAAAGCCATTACACAAATAAATTCTCGAAAGGAAATGGCGATGGATCAGACACGCGTTGCGGCGACCAGACAGTCACCTGTCCAAACAAGGACTTACGTGGCAATCTAATGGCAAGAGACGGCCGGGCCGCCCCCTACTACCTGGAGGCGCTCAGTTGACAAAGAGGCTGCATCGACACTCGGCTGGAAGGCGCTAGAAGCTGCCGCGCAAGACCGCAAAAAATGGAGATCCCTTCTTCAAGCCCTTTGTCCCTGATAAGGGATAAAAGGATATCATCATCATCAGGTAACTTTTAGCATTCACGTAATTTTAACCCCGAACAAAATACAGTGGTGTGTATTTCTGTCTATCTGTTGCATCGTAGCTCCCCACCTGTGTAGCTCCCAAACGCATGAGTTCATCCGCAGATTGCAGACGGCATCCGCAGACGGCCATCGCAAGTGCTTTACCAGACAATAATGAGCCACGCACGCGTCAATGTGTGATCACCTTTTCGCTATTGGGCCATGTTGGCGTGTATTTGCCCTTGGCCCATGCTGGCCCAATATGTAGATGCGCCTTTAGATTTTTATCTATTAAATTCCATAGATTTTTCTATTCAACTTGCCTCCTCGAACTCTTACACAAGTCATTGATCGAGAGTGTTCTTACATATGTTTCAAGAAAATCTGTTCGGTCGTTTGAAGATTATCTATCTTTCTAGTTGGGGAAGGGATGTGAGCAACATAAGACTCTTATACCCGGTATTAGAAAAAGTATGCTATCGTAGAAAGCGTGTTCTAATTGTTTTATTTATAAGTTGTTATTGTAGCAGAATCATAACTGTGCCCTCATAGGCACTACGAGGGTATGTGCCGTTTATCTAATTAATTATGGCATAATTTCAATACAAAAACCAGTTTTATTACAATACAGTTACGCGGCGAGAAGCCAACGTCCAGCAATCTTATCAAGCTCTACAATTCGACGCACGATGGCGCAAAAACAAGAAGTACTTATACAATTTACAGTCGATCCCGATCCGATATTTCGATTGTGTACCTAATAGTAGAGGCGATCTAAGCAAAAACTGGTGTTACATGGAACTAATTCAGTAAGTACAATGCGACAAAAAAGAGTAGAAATTAAATGGCAACCTTAGATGAAAACAAAAAAGGGAAGATACGGCACATTCTTACTAGCAGCCGTGAAAAAATGGGCTCGAACGCACTCATGCACATAAACTCACACATTTACAATTATGTGAATAAGCGATACGCTAAACCAACAAGCCCGAGCGAGACAAGAACAGTCTCCAACCGGTCAGTGTCCAACCGGTGACTGAATGAAAGTGAGTCCATGGACTCAGTTTTGCAGGACCACGCGTAATGGGTGAGTGCCGTATCTTCCCTTTTTTGTTTTCATCTAAGATGGCAACAATTTTTCATAGTAAAGCCGACCACTTTTCGGATTAAAGAAATTAAATGGCAACAATTTTTCATAGTAAAGCCGACCACTTTTCGGATTTACTATGAAAAATTGTTGCCATTTCATTTCTACTCTTTTATGTCGCACTATAATGTAGTGTTTCGTAGGCTTGACGCTTGAGTAATTAATTACGGTGCGTAGGTTTACATTGCTTTTGCTAAGGTTTCGTTTGTTTACCTCCGTGGAACATGAATTGGAACAGCCCTTTAGTATCTCCCTATTTATTCACAGACTCCAGTCCGCGAGTGTTTGTGCCATTGATTAACATTTGGCAACGGTTCAACGGACTGTCAGTTTCACCGGAGTCAACGACTTTTGGGCGATGAACGCGCATCGTTTTCGTATCGTGTCATACATAATGAATGTGAGCGCGTATCAAAAGTGCGATTTGGGAACGGTAATAATTATGATTGATATCATATTTGACACGGACGGATTGGGTGACTCACATTGAATCTTTAAGGGTGGCATTAATAGACGTCATCTCAAGCTCGAGCTCAAGTAGGTGAACTCAGAAAACTAAATCACCGACTTGAGACGCTGGCTAATGTCAATGTCAAGCTCAAGCTTGTGTCTATTAATATGCTGACAACTATTCAAGCTCTATTGATTTTGTTTTCTGAGATCATCTACTTGAGCTTGAGTTGACGACTATTAATGTCACCCATAGACGGGGCCTTTACTACAGAATACCTGAAGTTCCAAATAGTTACAAAAGTGGAAGAAAATCAATAAGTATAATAATTTTACGTGATTGAACTGAGCAACCATTTAGAATTTCAGACGAAGCATGAAGAGCATGAGAATGATAAGGAGCAAGAATTATCTATGTAAGCAACATCAAAATTAGATTATTTTTGTTACACAAAACCCCTTGCAAAGAAATTGAAGTGTGGCTGTGGCCAACAAAAAAGCTTCAAACTCATCTAATTATTATAAAATACACACTGTAATTAATATGGAACTAGATTAATTCCAAAAAAAAAAAAACTAGATAACACAATAAAGGCTTTTGAAACGACCTGAGCTTAAAAGTCGAAATCTTTTGAATAGAATTGTGATAAAGCTTGCTAGTGAAAGTGGCCGCTGAACAAAAAACTATTCTTTTGTGAATCAATCGCACGCATCACGTTTGAGACAATATGGAGCGGAGAAATGCGCCAGCGGTTCTCAACATAAAATTGCACCAGAGGAGTGTAACATATTTTGTTATTTGTAACTTCTTCCAAGTGATCATGATGGACAAGATTGAGGGGAAGAGGGAAGAAAAAGTGATTAATGGAAGATTAATTCAAAATAGCGGCACGTGATTGGTTGAAATGTGATTGACATGTGATTAACATGTCTTTTACATTTGATCGCTCTTGCAGAAATAGGGCGATGAAACAGACCAGCGTTCGTAGAATGGTTTTTCAATGAAAGGGCACCGATTAAACGAGATTCGATTCATGGTGTTTGCAGCTTGGAGACTTTGTTACAGTTTGAGAAATTCTATCCCATGTAATTTGGGCACCGGAACAACTTTTACTCAATGTTTACAAATGAGACAATTAGTTCAAGACATTGCTGCAGACAACACTAATTAATGTCAGTAGGTGAACAAAATACACGAATTGAAATTAATTACAACTCCAGTTCTTTTTGTGTTGCGAGTGTTGAATTAGAACAATAATTAGTAGGGTTGGCAGGTCGGCCAATTCGTCTTCTGCTACTTTAACGAGGTTTTAGCCATATAAAAAAAAACTCACAAAACATTGAAAGATTCGAGTGTCCGATTATTCGATGATCGATCTGTTATATCAAGTCGTCAAACTTTATGGTATTCAATTCCGCATTCTGGAACCCTAAACCTTACTTGATAAACTAAGAAGATTCTTTTAACACGAAAATTAACTAAAGTCATAGAGAACATGCCATCACCGGAGACCGAAAATGAAACCTCTTGCCTAAAAGGCTATCTAGCTATCTGGCTTCGATCTGCTCAAATGGAGACAATGGATAAGCAATCCTCTCTTCGGCAGTTGGTGTATTTACCCATCTTTCTGAGGTCTACAAGTCATGCAAGTAAGTACTACGAAATATTGTGAAAGTTTTCCCCATTCCGGGGAAAATTCCAAAGCGTGCGAACAATATTGCAGTCTCTAATCCTCTCTACAAAGCTCTGGCGAATGCGTGGGCGGCGGACGTCATTTGTCAGCCCATATAAACCGACCTTCACCAACGAGGGAGGTTTAAGAGGATAACGACAGGCGTCTATCTATCTATCCAGTCCATGAATGCCGCCCACTATTGGGCATAGGCCCAGTGGCGGATCGGGCTTGAACCCAATGGAGGTCTTCAAGATTACAAAGTACCTATAGTAACGCCGCCGTTATAGTAGTATCTTAGGACATCTGTCCGTCTGCATTTGATGATTAGGCATTCATTTTGTTTTGAAGAGTAGGCCACGATTATGGACTACGTTACATTCTTCATTGTGATTGGAGTTGGCATGACACCAAGAGTCTGGCTGCCGTATAAATTTTCAGTTAGGTTTGAAGTCGGGTTTTTATTTTATTTTATTGACATATATTCGTTTGGTCGCATTTCGTCCAGCTAACTAACCCGCTTTGAAATTAAGAGAATTTGAATGTGAATACCGACATAAAATATTTTCATGTGCGGGTGGGTTCCAGTAGGCGGCTATCTATTTATAGGGAGGGCTGTTATTTTGGGAAAATGTGATGAAATAATTCCTTTACTAGGCTTCCTAAGTAATTAAACTCGTCGGACAGCCTAGCAAATATAAATTTAAATGTACCTAACGAAATTGGTTGAATTGACATAAAAGGATTCATTTAGGTTTCCTAGTCGAAGTTCGCTTTTATGCGCTGCAACTTGATAAGCTCTGAAAGAGATTTTAATTTTCATTCAGGTGTATAAATGGCTTGCATTTACCTTTACTATGTCATACAGTTCTACCTCTACTCGTATATTGGACCTAAATGCCACCTGTCTGGTATAATTTGAAGGGATATCTTCGCAGTTGCGACTTGTAGAGACAAAACTGAATGTGTGGGTGACATAGAGTTTTCATTGAACTTGACGGTTTTGCCTGCCTAATGGTCATTTAAAATAGCATTACCTAAGTACCTAAATAAGTATTATCTTACTCATCCGGGAAAATAGGTTTGGTGCGGTAGTATAAATCTAAATTAGCTGTTTGTAAGTAACCTTATATTCAAGGATATTTTGCTCTACATTTGATAAAAACCGACTTCTTCGACCATGCTTTTTCTTACGTCCACAATAACAAACTTATATTTCACAGACAAGTAAGCCTGTAAATCTACTACCAATTTATTCCCATTTACGTAATAAACACAAATAAATTCTCACTCGAGATCTCAAAGAAACGTTTCATTTGCAAGTCCTTCTGAAGTCGAAGAGTCGTATATTTGCGTATCCCTGTCTCAAAGCAAACGTTGCATGCGGAGTAAAAGAAAAGCTGAAAGACAATAGCTATGTATTATGTACCTATTGTTCAACATGCTCAATGCTATCCTTGCGTATCTGGAGCGTGTAATTGGACGCAGAACTCAGAAAAATATGAAGTAAAATGCTAAATAAAATGTTGCTGATTTGACGTACTTACAGAAATGTTATCATTGTAACTAAAAGGCAGGGATGTAACGGAGGCCAGTTAAAGGAGGTGGAGGTCTACACAAGGTACTTATTTAGGTTTACTCTCACAAATACCACCATATCGATCGACTGATGATAAAGTCAAAGTAATAACATAGGTACTTAGACGCTATTAAGTATCTAAGTTCCCAGGTCTTTGAAATTACCGCATCCGCTTTAGTCTAATTGATCCCTTACCGTTCTTAGCGGATTAACGGACAGGTGCCTAAGTAAGTACATACAGGTAGAAAACCCGACTCTACTTACGTACTAGACATCCTGTATCGATAGCAACAATATCCGGTAGAAGTAGCAATTTAGTAAGCACTTCACATAACGTACTTATTAATGCCGGGATAGCTGACTAGTTTCGGGTTTCATTCGTAAAAACAAGACCACAAGAAAAAGTTATGCAGTAGAAATAATGGCCAGTTTAGCATTTAAAGACCCTCCTTTTATTTGCGCACTTCCTGTAAAAAGACTGGGAAGTACAAACGTACTACGACTACGTTCAACCGTTCTAGAAGGATTCCAAACGAGTCAAAACTTTAGGTAGAATCAGAATCTGAATCAATTTGTTTTATTCAATATTCCATAAATAAATTATTTACATTGAACGTCAAAATATTATCTAAAGTAAAAAAAAGGTATATAAATCAGATACTTATTACTATCTAATACTAAGTATCTAGCTACTTTTTTTTCTCCAGCTTCACTAGCTCTGATCGTTCTTGGAGAAGAAGCATGGTAAAGAAACTCCAAGGATCTCGTGCTTAAAAAATAATACATTTGTAATGCAGGTAGGAACTTAAAAAATAACACATTGGTAAGTGTGGTGATCGTGCGCTGAACTGGTTTAGTGCCAGTTCATTTAGATAATCATCTATTCTGTAATAGGCCTTTTGGCACAACGTGTGCCTTACACATTTTTTGAATCGGGCCTCTGGTAAACTTAGGATATCTGTTGGGATCTTATTATAGAAGCGTATACAGTTGCCGAGAAATGAGCTCCTAGCCTTCTTAAGCCTAAGAGTTGGAATTGTAGGCTTATGCTTATTCCTAGTATTTATATTATGATGGCTACCTAATGTATCGAACTCTGCAATATGTTTTTTGGCATAAACAATGTTGGCGTAGATATATTGACTTGCAACTGTCAGGATGTCAATTTCTTTGAAAAGTTCTCTTAACGACACTCTACTACCTAGTCTATAGATAAATCGGATGGCTCTCTTCTGCAAGATGAAGATGCTCTCAATATCTGCTGCCCGACCCCATAGTAGTAAGCCATATGACATAATACTATGGAAGTAACTAAAGTAGACAAGCCTAGCAGTTGCGATGTCAGTCAATTCCCTGATTCTTTTTACAGCATAAGCTGCAGAACTGAGCCTATGAGATAATTTTACAATATGCGGGCCCCATTGAAGCTTTGCATCAATAGTGATGCCTAGAAATACAGTTTCTTCTACTAGCTCTAATTTATCTTTTCCTAGTATAATATTGTTTTCTACCTGTATCACATTCGGTAGGGTAAACTTTATACATTTTGTTTTTTTAGAATTTAACAGTAAATTATTGGCTGTGAACCAATCTAATACACGTGAGAGAGCAGTATTTGCATCACTTAGGTCATCTTCTTGTCTCCTTATTTTAAAAATAAGTGACGTGGTAGTCATCAGTATTCTGTTAATTGTAGAAAAATACCAAACCATTTTTTTTTCTTTGAAAACTTAAGATACCTGTACTATTTTACAGTTCTTGGAAATATTATCTTAAAGAAAGTTCCTAACAAAATTCTGCTGTAGACTCTTGAAGTCTTGACGAACTAGTGAAACCAAATCCCTTGAAAAAATCACTTCTTCTTTGATAATTATACGTTTGCATAAAGTAGTCTAACAAATCTAGACCTAGAACCTAGGGTCAGGAGCCCCCGTTCTTAGCGGAAATTATTTAAAGTATTTTTCTGACATTGGAGCTCGAGGACCTTTCTGTAGTACCTTGGTACGTACTTTTTACAACATGCGTTGTTATCTTTACGCAACACCACAGCAAAGAGTTGTCATTGAATACACGATGCACCCTAGCCATGATGTCACTGTCGCATCTATTATAAAGACGTTAGGTACCAACTACGCAATATCTTCCGATCTCTACTAAGCGTTAATCACGATCGTGTATTTTCTAGAAAACTCTCCGATCCTAGGAAGTATCTTTAGGTCTATTTACAGCTTTTCCTCGAAGGTCCAACTAATCCTAGAGGAGTGGGTGGTACGGGATCGATTACGCGTAGATTTTTTTGCTTTTGTTTTAGAGCTAAGTACCTATCTCGCTTGGGTATTTAGTAGGAAAAAATAGGTAAAAAAACTTTTTAAGTTAAACGGTTTTATGTTAAACATACATTGCAATGTTTAAGATAAATGTACTAAAAACCAAAAAATAATAAAATAGATACAGTCGTGGGAATTATAAACATATGCATAGTAGAGACTAAAATAAAACCGTGGGGCACGTCAATTGTCTACAATCGTTGATTAAAATGTTTGTTTTGTAATGTTACACTATAATTAGGCAGTTGACGTGCCCCACGGTTTTATTTTAGTCTCTACTATGCATATGTTTATAATTCCCACGACTGTATCTATTTTATTATTTTTTGGTTTTTAGTACATTTATCTTAAACATTGCAATGTATGTTTAACATAAAACCGTTTAACTTAAAAAGTTTTTTTACCTATTTTTATTTTCTAGTTTTTAGTTTTTATTTCGCATTCTGTTTAATTCATATAGTACATTGTATTATACTGGTTGAGCACTTTCATTTGATACCCATATTGATGGGATCGATAAAACCTACGTTATCCGCCATTTTGTAGCGGCCACCATCTTGTATTTCAATTTTTTATAGTATATTGTATTCTGCTTGTTGAGCCCTTTCATTTGATACCCATATTGATGGGATTGATAAAACCTACGTTATCCGCCATTTTGTAGCGGCCGCCATCTTGGATTTCAATTTTTTATAGTATATTGTATTCTGCTTGTTGAGCCCTTTCATTTGATACCCATATTGATGGGATTGATAAAACCTACGTTATCCGCCATTTTGTAGCGGCCGCCATCTTGGATTTATAATGATAATGAATAAACATAATTGTATTGTCACCAAAATCCAAAGTGTATACAAAATTTCAGATTAATCGGTTGACAGGAAGAGGGTGAAATTTGAATTACTAAATTTGACCCAAGAAAGACTAAAGAATAAAACAAACGGGGTGAGCTAAATAAAACCGTTTAATAAAAACAAGGCGAAGCTTTCGTCTCCTCAGTAGATGTTTCAATAAATTTGTAGATACCATTATCCTGACTCCTGAGATATAACTCAAGCTCTCCATAAGTGCTTTCCTACAGATATATTTTATGCTCATACTTACGTAGGTAAATTGAATCGGTGATTTCAGATAGGGCGTTAGTCCTTGGCAGTGAACTCTTGGGAATTCTACATGAATTGAAGACCTTCCGAAGAACAAACCTTCGATTCTTTAAAATATGGACTAGTGCCCGTTCTGAAATCACCGATTCATTTTTGTGTAACAACAAATTGTAAACAAAAGATGAAACACAAAATCGGTGTCAAGGATAAATCTGAGTATTTTAGTGTCATTATTCATACGACTGTGGTGGTCGAAAGCGGTGGTGGTCTAGTGGGTAGAACAGTGGACTCTGAAGCGAAAGGTCCTCGGTTCGATTCCCGGTGCTGGCATGTATCTATGACTTTGTCTAATTTCAAAGTTACGTACATTTGTGAATTGTAGTAGCAATACCACTCGAGACGGTGAAGGAAAACATCGTGAGGAAACCTGAGCATATGAGGCATTATACCCTCAACGCAAAAATCGCCAACCCGCATTGAGCACGCGTGGTGATTAAGCTCGAACTCTCTTGCTGAGAGAAGGCCTTTGCCCAGCTAGTGGGACATGTACAATTGTAGGTACAGGCTACATCTTACTATTCATACGACTAAAGATCCGATGCGTCCTCAAAATAATGTAGAGCAGTGGTTTTGAAGGATCGATAGGCGCCTGAAAGCGTTCTTGCCTATATTTCGAGGCATTTACATACTTCCCTGCGTTTATTCATCAACAAAATCAACTAGGTATACCTATGGTAGGATCAAGGTGTATTGTCCTTGAACAGTTCGCTAATCGCTCGTCAATCGAACTCATATCGGTCTAGGATCTAGGTAGATGACAATAATTATATGGAAGCATTCTAGGCACGTAGACTGCTGTCACCACTCTTGTGATCGCTCTCAAGGTCATGTCAGCCTAGTACTCACTCCTTTTTGTTAAGACTGTTGTAAGATCCTTTTCAGAAAGACCGGAAATTGAACTTGGGCCAGATGGACGGGTCTGTCTGTTCCACAGCATTTATGTAAGAAGGAACTTTAGCAAAAAATATGTTGTGGAATTATACAATAACGTTACACTGTACACACACACCCAAATTATTATCCCAGAAGGGGTTCGGCAAATGCGCGAAGTAATTAAATTGCGCTAATTTTCTTTGATGTTTCAAGCCAGTATCAAATATTAGTCACACAAAATGTAAAGACATAAGCTAAAGCACCTTCGGTTACAAGAATAAACAAACAATAATTTGATGAATGTAGGTCTGTAAAACCTCGGAGGAGTCGAAAAAGGCCGAAAAATATGGCACAAATCCTTCGGAAAACCGACAATCTTTGTCGGCGACTTTTCCGAAAAATTTTGAGACTTTACAGAGATTAACCGGATTATACGGCATTCGGGTTTAGCCGCGAAATTCAGAACAATGGAATGATTTATTACACTTAATGCAACCTGAATTGAATTCAGCGGCCAAAACAATAGCGAGAACTCGCGGAAAATCCACTGGGGAAAGACTATGCGTTACTGCACAGCGTTTATCAATTACAATTACAGGATAAACAACTTTTCATTACCTTTTAACACTCAAATCCCTTTGTTAAGTCACTAAAGCAGAACAAGTCAATCCATCCAAAGTTTATTTGGTCACAATTTTCAATTCACAAGTCCTCTCACAGAGCTCGCGAGTACTAGGCTACCAGAAACGGCGGAGTGGCGCGTGCAGTTTCGGCGAGAGCAATATCGTGACTGAATGGAGCCGGTTAGTTAGTTTGCCTCTTTGCCTGTGCCTGCCGTGCCGGCTGGCCGGGGCTGCGTCAGACAGGTTGAGGCAGGCCTGCATGGACGATCAGACGATGGAAGAATCGAAAGGATCGATTTCCATCGAGTAATATTTAAAGGCGGAAGGAAATACGGTGGTCGTAGAGCAGCAATGGACGGAAAGTAAGCTGATTGGTAAATAAAAAAGCAAATAGTTAACACCAGTAATCGCGATAGTTAGCGAACAGAAAGTGAAATTATCAATTTTAATTAGTAGGCAGCTATTTGCACAACATTTCCATAGGTAATGGAACGGAAACCCAGGCGTTAATCCCCGGAACTAGCTGTTACTACGATAATGAGGTGACAATTTTCTATTTTCTTTCATGCGGTGAAAATGTAATTCAATAATTAATTGAGGAACAAAGAGTTGGTAAAAATATTAATATAACGGTTTTAATTCGCATAAAAGTACTAGGTCATCAGTGCGGAATCTTTGACTTACGTTTGTATACGTAGAGACGCACCCAATAAAACTCAATGTCAGCCAGGCAATTTTGGCGATACTAGAAAAAAAAGTCCTTCACACACATCATTGTTGCATACATTATACTGTGTTTATTTTTACACGTGGGCATTTAAATAAATCTAGTGAATTTTAAGCACCTTGGCGAATCTACGCTCCTAGTACTCTAGGCATTGAAGGCGAAGTTTGACCTAACTAAAGTCTAGACCTAGCCAGACCGCCTGCGCTGTGATTGGCTGGCGCGCAAGTCTAGCTCTTGGGGCAGTTCGTTGACTGCCTAGTGAGCCATGCACGCCTAGTACTTCAGTCGATATTGGCGCCTGGTATTTCAAACAAAACTAGATAGGTCATGCGCGGTCAACGGGTTTTGTATTGTAAGGCTAGGCAGTAACACGAACTCGAATGTTGTTTAAGGCCTACCTTTAGAGCTGCGAAAATAGGCTGATGATTTAAATAAGTAAATTTTAATGTAGGTGCTGGGCAAGCCTACTCCACCTAAAACAATGTCCCAGGCACTGCAGCGTTTGAGTGGTCACTTCACTCATGTATTCTGAGTGAAGGAGCCACTGGGGGCTGCATTTATGGATCACTGTATAAGTGCAAAGGCCTTATTTTTTTAAGTACTCAGCATTTTAACAATGAAGACTGCATCTGCAATTGCATCTGTCTGTCCTGAAAAATGCTGACATAGTATTTCGGCCGTGCTGTTCAGAATGTGACGCGTGACGTTGTAATGTCGCCCGTAACGTAACCGAGTGGAGTGTATAGGTCGACGTGCTGTCGTGTGTACTACAGGGTGCACTCTAAGTCGATAGCGGAACTTTAAGTAGGCTGTCTGCTGATCACTACAAACAACTTGTACCAGGTGGCGAAAAAACAGAAGCGAAAAAAAAATCATCTGTTCCATACAAAAGGTTGACTCAATACTGCGCCAAATGTATGAAACAGCTGATTTTTTTTCGCTCCATTTTTTTCGCCACCTAGTACAAGTTGTTTGTAGTGATCAGTAGACAGCCTACTTAAAGTTCCGCTATCGACTAAGAGTGCACCCTGTAGTTGTTCATTATCCCCGCATATCTGGTAATTTGCGGTCGCCCTCGCAATCCGATGATTGGCATGTGGCGGCAAGTCATTGAGGTCGGAGTTACTGTAAACCGAATGAAAGGATACGATGGCTATTCTATAAAAACGTACAATAAGATAACTTTTTGGTTGGTACGATCGACCAGTCACAGATACCCCAAGGCAGCTCTTACCCCGCTTCTTAAGGGAGGCAATCGAAGGAAAAGGGGTATCCTACCGAGTGGCCGACCGGCGACCGTACAGTACAGCACAATATCCCAACAGTCATGGGTTTTCTTAAAATTAATTAGCATAGAATATGACGGTCTTATCGCCAAGAGCAATCAAGAGTCGATCTTCCAACAACTCGATTGTTATCTTCGGCTCGTTAGCATTATGATATAATAGTAGTTTATGCAACTGTCATATAAGAGAGATTCTTAGAATACGAGTGTGGGTTTACCATACGAGGCGAAGCTGAGTATGATAATAGTATCTCACGAGTATTCTAATATCGTCCTATATGCAGTTGCATACACTACTTTATCTTCACTCATTTATCATTTTCCATTTTTTTAGTTTAACTGTCACGGAACCGCACAGAAAAAATTGTAAACAAATAATAGCGGCAAAACAAATCCAGGGAGGGAAAGGGAGTCCAAAATCTTCGATCGGTAGGGATACTAATGCTAGCATTGCTATTCGTGCTGATGGCTTTTTGGATCTCCAATTCCTAGCCGCACCTCCACGCGGTCCCTCCTGGTAACTGTGGCGAGCTCAGCTTGCTACAGGCCAACGCGGCGGGAAGACTCACCGAGACGCACTGGCCAGCGTGGTGTTTTACGGCTAAAATCCTTTCTTTCATGGAAAACTACGCCAATAGACCCAGGCCCTCAGTCCCCGGCAGCCCCGCTATTCCGAACTCCGGCAGCGGTTCCGGTTCCGGCGGGGCAGAGGGTGCTAAGAATCTCCGGAAGAGACCCGGCTGCCAAACCAACCTGACCCTGGCTACATTCAACGGCAGATCATTGAGAACCGAGGAGAAATTATGTGAGCTACTAGAAGAGCTAACCCACATCACCTGGGATATAGTAGGTCTGTCTGAGGTGAGGCGTAAAGGTGAAGACCTAGTAAGGCTTCCCTCTGGAGATTTGTTCTACTACAGAGGAGAAGAAGACTCATCTTACGGAGGCGTTGGATTTCTCATTAAGAGCAATTTGACCCACTTAGTCCAAAACGTTACCAGTGTGTCACCACGAGTATGTCACGTTAATATAAGACTGAATTCAAAATATGCTCTGAAACTTATCCAAGTCTACGCGCCCACCTCTGGCCGAAACCATACGGATGAAGAAGTCGAGGCTTTCTACGACGATATCGAAACAGCCCACAAAGATAACCCATGTCACTATACAGTGATACTCGGGGATTTTAACGCCAAAATAGGACTCCCGCTAGTTAACGAAGAGTCTGTAGGACATTTCGGACTTGGAAACCGAAACCCTCGCGGGCAGACCCTTGTCAATTTCCTCGAGAAGCACCATTTCTTCGCTATGAACACTTTTTTCCAAAAGCGACCTTCAAGGAAGTGGACTTGGGCGAGCCCCGACGGAAGGACCAAGAACGAAATAGAATATGTGATCAGTTCCAATAAAAACACCATCACCGACGTTACAGTCTTGAGCCACTTCAAGACCGGCAGCGACCATCGCCTAGTGAGAGCCACGTTTAGGTGTAACCTACCTAAAGAAAGAATGAAGATGATGCGAAAACCTTGCGAGAAGTATGAAAGGGAAGAATATATGTATCTGAAAAAAGAGTTTCAGCTTGAGTTAAAAAACCACTTCGATGGGCTTCAAGAACTGAATTTGGACGTGGACTCACTAAGTGATTTTCTATGCACAACATTGGTAGAGACTACCAAAAAACACATAGGCGGGAAGAAAAGTAACAAAGGGAAACTGACACCCCATACTCTTAACCTACTCGAAAAACGGAGACTATTGAAGAACAATACGGCGGCAGATCTAAATGAACTACAAAGATATAACAAAATCATACAAAAGGCCATTAAGAGAGACGTAAGGGCATTCAACACAAAGATAATTAAGAAAACAATACAGGAAAACAGAGGACCTAAAGTATTTCGAAGGAAACTCAACAAGACCAAGTCCGAAATCAATAAAGTTACTGACAAGTCCGGCTTAATTATCACAGATCGTGACCAAATACTCAAAGTAGTTGAAGAGTTTTACGCGGAGTTATATGCGTCAAAATCTGCTGAGCCAGACTCAATAGACGCGGCGGATGCTAGAGCGAAGCCTGTAGAGCACCTCGGGGATGAGCAACTGCCCCCCATCATAGAGGACGAAGTCGGTTTCGCTTTAAGCAAAATGAAGCGTGGGAAAGCGTCTGGCGAGGATGGCGTGTACGTAGAGATGATCCAGAGGGGGAGTCTCCCCGTACTAGAGGCACTCACCAAACTTTTCAATAAAGTATTATTTGAGGGCGTTACACCAAGAACTTGGAACAACGCCATGGTCACAATCCTACACAAGAAAGGCGATAAGACCAAGCTCTCCAATTATCGTCCAATCAGCCTGCTCTCTCAAATTTACAAACTTTTTGCTAAAATCATCTGCAACAGGCTTACCACATTATTTGATGAGTACCAACCGGTCGAGCAGGCCGGATTTCGGAGTCGTTTCTCTACTATGGACCATATCCACACAATAAAGCAGTTGATGGAGAAGAGTCACGAGTTCAACCAGCCCTTGTGTTTTGCCTTCGCACAGTGGTCGATTTGTACGATTTAGGCGGCCAAAACTATTTTATGCTTTATTTCAGTAATAAATACGACAACAAATGCTAATCTGGTATTTTAGAGTGAATATATAGGTTTTTCCCTATTCGTTTCATTGAAAGCGTATTTTTCTATACAAAAAAACATTTCTGTGAAAATATTTTTGTAAATAGCGCCAATGTTTTTAAATTTTCTTTAAATCTCCCTTTGGTGTAAAATATATATTTTGAGTTCATTTGAATTATCGAAATCGGCTTAGTAGTTTTTGATATTTGGGTTAAGAATTATCACAATTTGTTAAGTAAAAGACGGCCGTACATAAAAAAAAATGTTTATTCTCTACAGTCTGCATGCCTATTGAAATTGAAAATAAAATATGGATGACAAAAAAAAGCAGTATACACTAAAATTAAATGGTCAACAGTTATTACCACATTATTATACTAAATATTACTTACAATGTTAGGTACCGAATCATAAACAATAAGACAATATTTTATGAAAGTTTAACATACAAATTGTTATGTTACTCTTTAAAAGACAATTCTTCCTCACCGTCACTTTCCATGCATTTATCACAAGTGCCTTTTGTATTTGGCTCTGCAGGAAGCAAAAGCTCCAAAGTTTCCTGCAAAAATGGTTTTGATCGGATCTTCTTTTTTTTTCTCATTGAACTGATGAGCGGATCTGATGTCAAGAGTAACCTGTGATAAATATCAAGGTTACAGTCTTCGCGTGAAAACTTTCGAGCAAAGTTTAGACGGTATGAGCGAAAGTGCTTATTACGAGCTTCTGCAGCTTCCTCCGAAAGTTGACCAATAGGCACTAGAGAATTTTCTATAACTTTTCCACCATGTACCAAAATTTTATGCATGGTAGGAGTCATAGAATGCCAACCATATAACTCTACATACAGTTTTGCTGTCTCCATGGCGTATTCATCAAATTTCGGGACATCTATTTTGTGACCGCTTGATATGGCTTCCAAAATAACTTTAATTCTATAAATAAAATTAAAGTCTATTCCCGTTATTTCAGCAGCCGAATAATCGAATTCTGGCATGTAAAGTTGATAGGCCAAATTCAAGCGATTCTGGGTGAATTTCGTTTTTTTTACTTAAGTCATTAAAGTTTTTTGAAGTGGCTCCGCATAATTATGTAGCATCTACTCGTTGATTTGGTGTCAGTCGCCGCATTGCAAACTTTGCCGTCCACCATGGTCATTTTAAGACTGTGGCTAACCGAGAATTTTTGCCCATTCAGTTCCAATTCCGTGGCTTTTAGGGACTTCACACTGTCCCGAACGTAATTTATTTCATCTTTTGTAATGTCTGTAGACTCTTTTATAAATCTGAATCGTATCGGGCGGCAATATCGTGGTGAAGAAGGAGTCGGGTTTTGCCAAACCATTTTTGTTTTGTCTTCGCCGCAAACAATTTGTAGAGGCACGAATGAGCTCAAAAATATATTTGCATCCGAGTCGGCGTCATTCATTAACTTTTGTTTGTATTGAGCTTGTTGTAAGGCCGAGGCGTAAGGGGATCTTGTGCCTTTGATTTGGAATGTCTTTTTTTACATTCGTTTGCGGCTGCAGGCGAATTTGTAATATCTTTTAGGACTTGCGAGGCGTTTCTTTTTCCTTCTTTTTGTAAAATTACTTGCGCTGCGTGAACTATCACTTCTTTGCCTACAGAGGAGCGAACTTCTTCTGTTTTCTTCCTTTTAGTTCTTTCACTACATTCACTGAATGTTTTGCTAGGTCGTCCTGACTTATTATGCGTTTTTATGGGCATCTCGAACGTTCCTGCTAACCATGCATCATTGCTTATAAGAAATTTTTCTAGCGTGTTGCGTGCTTTGGACCATCTCTTTTTTATTTCTGTTTTAAAATATGAAAATTTATGATTTATATACTTTTTGTCTTCGTCGGAGTCCCCGTAAGACATTAACAAATAATTTTGTAAGTATTCCAATTTGTCGTTTATTGATGGAGAGTTTTCCTCAATCATCTTATCAAAAAGATATCTGCGAGTTACTACCTCCATGCCCGAGTAACTTGATGAACCTAGAACAACGAAAAGGAATTTTAACGCAAAAGAAACAAAAAAGGAATTTTTCTCACTTTCTGCCTAAGTTAATGAATTATTATTTTTCTCGCGAAGTGGTCAAAGGTGGTGGCTATTTTTTTTGTGGTTATCTGCTCAAAGAGCTATACTATTAGAAACCATAAGGAATTTAACTCGGACGGTCTCGGAAGTACAACATTTTTACTATTGAAAATAAAAAAATGATAATATTTTCTATGAAAAAGGGCGATCTTTGATACGTTGTAACTGCACTAAATATTGATATTCCTTATCTTAATTTAAATTATATTTGAAGGAGCTTACCTGAATTTTCGACTTCCATCACTTTCACTTGTAACTGAATAATATCCAATGAAATATTCACTTTAGAATATCGGTTGCGCTAAGAGTGTCGAGAACGAACGCGTACAGCTTGCGCGACGATCAAGTTCCGACTACCTGTGGGGGCGCGCACGCAGTTCTAGGAACTGGGGAGGGGTGGGGTTTGGGCAGTCGGGGTGTCTATTTTTCCGGGAATCAATTTGTTTTGTTATAAGTTAACTTTGAGAAATGGACTTTTGGCCGCCTAAATCGTACAAATCGACCACTGTGCTTCGTTGACTACGAAAAGGCTTTCGACAGTGTCGAACACTGGGCTGTGTTCCACTCTCTCAATCGCTGTGGCATTGATACGCGGTATGTGGACATACTCCGGGAAATATATAAGACCGCCACGATGCAGGTGCGTATGCACAAGCTTACCGACCCCGTGCCCATCCAGCGGGGCGTGCGACAGGGAGACACTCTTTCACCCAAACTTTTTACCAATGTGCTCGAAGACGTGTTAAAGACCATTGACTGGAGTGAAAGAGGCATTAACATCAACGGCGTACATCTCTCGCATCTGCGTTTCGCTGACGATCTTATCCTCCTGGCTGAAGACGTTGACACTCTCCAGACCATGCTAACCGAACTGCATGAGGCGTCCTCGAAGGTCGGCCTGGGAATGAATATGTCCAAGACGCAAATAATGACGAACAGTCCCACCGAAGAACCCTTACCTACTATCAAAGTAGGTAATTGTTCGATTGAGGTGGTAGATAAATACGTCTATCTTGGACATACTTTATCATTCGGAAGTGAATCCCAAGAGAAGGAGATCGCAAGACGTATTCAGCTGGGATGGGCTGCCTTTAAGAAGCTGGATGATGTCTTTAAAGCCAAAATCCCGCAAAGCCTAAAGACCAAGGCTTTCAACCAATGCATACTGCCCATCCTCACGTACGGTGCAGAGACATGGTCGCTTACCAAAGCCAACATGGAAAAGATCCAAATTGCACAAAGAGCTATGGAGCGGGCCATGCTAGGCATTTCACTCCTCGATCGTGTGCGCAACGTCGACATTCGGCAGAAGACCAAAGTCGAAGATGTGGGTGCGCGTATCTTAAGATTAAAGTGGAGATGGGCGGGACATCTGGCTAGACGGGAGGACGGACGGTGGACTAGGGCAGTCACGGAATGGTGGCCTAGAATGGGTCGACGGTCGGTGGGTAGACCGAAAGCTCGATGGGTCGATGACATTGTCAGAACAGCGGGAGGACAATGGACGAGATTGGCTTTAGACCGAGGGGGATGGCGTGAAAAGGAAGAGGCCTATGCCCAACAGTGGGCTTTATTTATGGGCTGGATAGATAGAGATAGATAGAAACAAATCCAAACTAAACACAAATGTCACAACACAAATAAAGAAAAAGAAAGCGGACGCTTTTTTTTAAATTTGTCCCATTTGGTGTAGAGGCAAAGAAGTCATACTTACGTACATAGTTTACTGCAAGGAGAATTTTAACCGGAAGTGTATCAGCAAGGAGAATTTACACCGGAAGTGTATCGTAATAACAAAAAAAGTTATCGTAATTTATTTTTTTAATTTTTACAGTTTTCTGTGAAATAATACTCAGTCTTATGTATCAACTTTTAAGATCATAATTCGAATCTTACGACATGAGTGTAGATAAACTAGTAGTTTGCCCCGAACTGTGAACTCGCGACCCCATATAAACTTAACAACCCCATATCTCGGCAACCCCTCGACCGATTTGGCTCATGTTAGAACTTAAAAAAATCTTTTAATTTTATTTACCCGCCTACCAAATTTCATAACGATCCGACCAAATTTACTCAAGTTATTGTCGAACGAACATTCATACATACAAACATACAAATAACCCGTGCCATTAAAGAAACGATATATAAATGGCGGACACTCTCGCGCCCTCTCGCTTTAATCATATCTCCGTCTATACTCACACGTAACGTTAGCAAAGTCATTTTAGGCAGTCCGGATTAGTCACCTACGCTTGGCTAACAAAACACGCCAAAATACGTTCGCCTCTTATTGATATTTTAATGTTTGTCGAGTTATTTCAATGCTGTAGTTTACGTTAAGTGTTTTTATTTGTTGAGGTTTGTATTATTTACTACGTTTTAATATTTTTGATCTTATTTTCCTATAGATTGTTGTTTAATTACAAACCCAACGTAGAACAATTACCTAATCAATAAAGAAAGCATCGTAAAACAATATTTCCTAACCAAAAATGTAAGAAAGTTTTAGGTATGAACCGAAATCGTATTTTCGTTACCTCTTTTTCAGACCTTACCATAGGTACCCGCCGCCATTTTCATATCGTTTCTCTATTGGCACGGCTTATACATACAAACGCCGGATTGTTCCAGTAGACTCGGAGAACTTCGCTCGCTCGTTCAATAAATAAATAATACTTTATAGAGGTATTATGTGCTGTTATGCTGTACCGTAGAGTTCCTGATCGAGTGTGTTAATGATAATTACCCCGCGTGTGCCGGTCCACTGGGCGTTTGGAATAAACTGTTGAAACTGTTAACTGAAGGCGAAAGTTAGACGCAATAGGTGCTTCAACTATCGACACCTGTCAGACTACTTGAGAATTGGTAAACAATGGTACATTGGAACGAACATTCATACATACATACATACATACATACATACATACATACATACATACATACATACAAACGCCGGATTGTTCCAGTAGACTCGGAGAACTTCGCTCGCTCGTTCAATAAATGTTGCATTTACGCAGTCAGGCAATAACTTATAGCGCCGCGATATGAGATAGGTCGCCGCAGCAAGAGACACCGAGTTTTCAGTCCAATCATAAAGGCGATACTGCAACGCGATAATAAAGTGGTACTGTCCCTTTCGCCATCATATTGTACCTCTAGAAAACTGTATATTCTAGAAACTGGTAACTATTCTAAAATCAAATCGAAACAGAGTTGATTCGAAAAAAGGCAAGCGGGCGTTGACGACAGCAAGTCTACTTCTACAGACGACGCGAATTATAACCAAACACCTTTTTGAAAGAGCGAGCGAAGCAAGCGAAGTTCTCCGAGTCTACTGGAACAATCAGGCGTTTGTATGTTTGTATGTATGCATGTATGTTTGTATGTATGAATGTTCGTTCGACGATAACTTGAGTAATGTCAAGACATTTGGTAGGCAGGTAATTGAGGCAAAGATAATTTTTAAGTTCGAACATGAGCCAAATCGGTCGAGGGGTTGCTGAGTTATGGGGTCGCGAGTTCCTAGTTCGGGGCGAACCACTAGTAATATTTTGTTTAGCTTTAGCTTTGGTAGTAGGTTATATTCATTCATTCATTACAAAGTGTTATAAACCTCGATATCCCTGTACATAACCAACTTTAGCATTCCATACCCGGTATTTAATTGGAGTAAAGTTATCAAAATTAGCGAGGCGTTCGCAGCGCGGCTTGTATGCAAATTATTGCAAATTCAATGCGACGCGGAAGTAGGGCAACGCCGGGGGTGATAACTAGTCGCTTGTAATAGCAAGAAAATACAGATATCGTAGAGAAAAAAAAATTGGGATGTGAGGTCCCACCGGGTGCTAGTACCTAGTACCTACCACCGGGTGCTAGTACCCTGCAAAAAGAGTTAGGACCTTTTGTAACACCTTGCATAAAAGTTTTCAAAATAGTCGTAGTTCTTAAGGTTCTTCTAATATTTCGGGTGCTCCCAAATAAAACTAGTGTACCTACGTTGTTGTAAGAATCCCGTTTTCTTTCATTTGTCTTTTAGACGCTTACTTTAATTAGTAGGGAGGGGACCTATGTAAATCTTCATTACAATAGGCAGTAAAATATTAAAACTTCATTATTACATTATTTTAACGGCGTATTTATTACAAAACGAAAGTTGTTGAACCAACAAATTTTAATTACTTACGTAAAGGTAATCCTACCTATCGATATTTAACGGCTCTCTTTTACATACGGCAGTATCAGTTTTATTATTTTAACATAAACAGAGGCGCTTCCGAATGTTTCCACAACATAATGGCATGGTTTCAAAAGATAACGATTAAAATATTCACTTCCGCGTAAATATGCGACGTTTGGTCATCGACTCGCGTTAACACGGTTTATAAAGGTCGTTTTGTTGGCAAGGAAAGTTCATTATTCTGCCCCCGTTAGTTGAAAAGGCGCATCTAACATTTTTTCCAAAATTGAGTTATATACACCGTTCGAATCAGAAAAAAAAGGCGCGTCGACCAGTATTTTTTATTTTTCGCTATCTCGCTTCCTAGCAATTTTCCATAGTCAAAATAGGCGCTTATGCATCCAACTTTTCTACTAAATGGAAGATGAAAAGCCGAAATCATCATAAACTTAGAAGAATAGCCGCATTTACACACATACGCCTTTGATCTTCATAGTATTTTTTTATGATCGGAAGTTTAATGGGCGCTTATTCGATATCGTTTCTAATGCTTAATAGATAGGTCGCAAGTGACCATTTGCGTCCTAAACGCTAGTTGAAAAGTATTATACTTACTTAGTAGAAAAGTCAACATCTGCCACATGCGCCCTTACTACTTCGTATTTTATGTTTTTTCGATGTGCATCTGCCAAATACGTCTGAATTATCTATAGGGGAAATAAAAGTATGGATGGTACTTAACTGAAAAGTCGCAAGTGTGCCAAAGCGCCTTTTTAACTACCGCTTCCTTAAGAAGCGGGGCTTGCGGGAGGGGAATATGTACGGGGTGACTGATCAGTTGCGTCTTGCGTCGGAGAGGCAGATAAGGCGAGGCATGTTACGCGCCGGCACCATTTTGCGACATTGCACATTGTCTTAGGTAACATTTATACAATTTTATTTCATTTACTATTTGCATTATTCAACTCTCATTAACTTTTGAATTAGTTAATTAATTTATCACACATAAGGCTTAGGTGAAGCCGTTTATTATTAACAATGGTATTATACTTCTAAATTATCTGCCTAACGTGTAATGTCGATAGCTTGCAAAATATTGGAGTGGGCTTATACCTACTAGTGTTTTTGTTAGAATAAGGGTAACATTTATTTATTAACACTTTTAATGCACTTAAAAATATTTTACATTGCGGCGGACCTTATACTGTGTAGTGTAGACATTGCAAAAGTTATCTGTCAAACAGGTAGATGCACTTATTGGTCTAGTCATCGTGGTTTTTATGTAGGTAACTAAGAAACCTTAGGTACCTACATATAACACAATATTTAAACCATTATGTTATTTCAAATTTCAGGCAAAACAAAATGAAGCATGGTCGAAGTTTAAACTTAGTTCACAAAGTTTTGTCTTCCACAAGTGTTCCAAGTACACCAGGTAGTACTCCACCGGAAATTCACGCTCATCATTTAATTACTGACAACCGTCATTGTGACATAGCGGGATGTGGTTACAAAACTACGCAGCCAGATTGCGCTCTGAATGCCTGCGATGGTATCATCACCACCACCAATAAAGACTGCACCATCTCTGGCAGAACCAGCACCGAAACTACGCAGCAAGATTGCGCTGAGCAATGGTTGAGATAAAGACAGTCTCTTATATCATTCAATGGCTTTAGACAACCTGTAAACCGAACACATACTTAGTTTGAATGTGGTAAAAAAAAACGTGAAGTAGGGTTAGACAAGCACCACTAATTGTCAGAGTTGCATGGCAAATTATACCAAAACTCTCTTCGGTTTTCGAGCATTAAAGGGACTAATTTACTGATTATATCAGACTTGCGCTCTTGACTGAACTGATTGTTTTCTGACTTATTGACTCATTATATCACATCTGAATTGATTTTTGGTCACCGTTCTTGGGATTCCAATCTTGATATATTTAATTCTGAGAAAGTCAAGTACTATTTCGGTTACATCAAAATCCGTATGCGTAAATTATAGTGATACGACCGCTTTGAAAAGTAGCCTGACACATCTTGTTCAGATAGGCTCGTGGTGTTACTTGTGTAAGTTTATAGGCACAAAAGCCAAGTCAAATTTGAGGATGTTCACCGAGCTGTCTCTGACACACGTCGCTAAATAACTGTAAAGAATATGGATGTCAGAAACGTTTATAAGTTCGAAGATTGCTCTTCTGCCTATAAACTAGACGTGTTACACATGTAACGCGACAAGATGTGTCAGGCTACTTTTCAAGGAGGTTCTTCTCTTCTTTGTACCACTATAATGTCCAAAACGGACTTTTGTGGAACCGAAATAGTACTTAATTTTCTCAGAATGAAAAAGAACAATATTGGAATCTCAAGACCAGCGACCAAAAATCAATTCAGAGGTATCACTCAAGAGCGCAAGTCCGATAATATAATCCGTAAATTAGTCCCTCTAATGCCCGAAAACCGAAGAGGATTTTTGTATAATTTGCCATGCAATGAGAATTCTGCCAATTTATTTAATGAATACGAAGAATTTTAGTGGTGCTTCTCTATTCCTACTTTACGTTTTTTTATAACACAGTCAAACTTAATGTGTATTCGGTTTACAGTTAGTCTAAAGCCATTGATATAAGAGACTGTCTTTATCTTAAGCAGCGCTCAGCTCAATCTTGCTCCGTAGTTTCGGTGCTGGTTCTGCGGGAAGTGGTGCAGTCTTTATTGGTCATGATACTATCGCAGGCATCTTGATGCGTAGTTTTGTAACTACTACATCCCGCTTTGTCACAATGACGGTTGTCAGTCATTAAATGACGTGCATAAATTTCCGGTGGAGTACTACCTGATGTACTGGGAACACCGAATTTTTCAACTATCGGGGGCAGTACAATAAATAAAAGATTGAATTATTATTATTTTTTACTTTCAAGTCAAGATTAAACCTAAAAAAGATGATCATAGGTACTTTTCAACTTAGCTAAGGGCTATTAGATTAATACTGGATATTGTGCAAAAAGTCGCATGTACTTAAATGCGCCTTTTCTTCCTAGGAAAATAAATAAAATTATACACTTGGTACTACGGTTAAAAGTAATATAGAGAACATTTGAAATTGAAAGGGCGTATGTGGCGACATGCGCCCTTTCAATTGATTATTTCTCATTTCTTCAAATTTTTAAAACTAAAATGAAAAGGATTTTTTGAGATTTTCCATATAATATATTTAAAATATACCTATTGTTATATAGCAATTGAAAGACAATAATTTTAACTATTTTTCGACATTTTCAAACATATATTATTTCGTTTAAATAACTGACAGCAAACAATTTAAGGTTTCATTCACAAAACATTTTTTTTCTCGGTTTTAGGTTCTTGTTACATGCGCCTTTTCAACTATCGGGGGCAGTATTGTAGAACCTATTTATAGACAGTAAATAATAGTCACGTACCTACTGATTTGGTATGGTGTATATTTAGATCCATAGAAGGGGACGGCGCGTACGCAGTCCCCACTACCAAAAATAACGCACCCGAGTTATCCGCATTAGGGATAATCGCAAGGGTCAACCCAACCTCAGTGCAATGGAAGGGCCTCGCCCTGGGGGAACCGCCTACTTGATCACGGTGTCCCCTGTGCCAGGTAAGTATGCCTTCACAATATTAGAGCGGGGTATATACGCGGCGGAAAAAACATTTCGTTTGCGCGATGTAGAGACTAGAGACACACAGCGCTACCTAGCGGCTACGTTTGAGAACTATTGAAGCATGACGGTAACGAAGGTCGGACAGCTGGAGAAGCAAATTTTAGTGAGGGGGGTGGACCAATCCACATGGACATGGAAAAACCATATGGACAAATCCATGTGGTTTTTTCAGAGACTTATTTTTATACAATTTCATGGTAACTAGTTGACATGAAATTAACAATAATAATTTTAAAAGTCACTGTTTTGTTTTTCATAGTATGTATCTTATGTTTACCTACATAATAAGCTGAACATAAAATTTAGGCCATTGAATTATAAAATCCACATAAATCAAAGGTCGAATGAAACTGTCTGGTTATTTATTAAGTACAGGCAATCCGGAAGTCGCAGAAGAAACAGCGAGCAAAAGCTAGACGTCAATAACGTGGAGTAAAAAAGAACCAGTCCTCTTATGTATTCCCCTATCAATAGCTAATGCTATTTTAATTGCTTTAACCCATAAAATAGATAACGCGACTGAAATGGAAAACGTTCTGTGCGAACTAGGTCACTCGTCACCATTGTCACTCTAGCTACACTTGAATAGAAATTACTCCGCACTCGACTCTATGAATGAAACCGCAACTGACGTAATTGTGCCGGAATAACACAGGACAGGACATGTGGTGGACGTTGTGGATAAATTATGTAATATGATTGGTAACTGATTGTTAAAAAATGCTTCTTTGGAGATACGTAAACCACCTTAAAAAACATACGGCAAACGCTGCTGCAACACGAAGGAAAGACTACCTAAAAATGTGCATAATAAAAGTTTCTCATTATTTTTTTTTTAATGTGCTTTGTTTGATGGTTAAGCGCCTAATAAAAAATAAAAAAAAGTTTATTTTTAGCTTTAATAAGAGTATTTTGTGAGCTAGTTATCACTGCTAGTAGCAACAAGACAGACAAATCCCTAGCTTGGTCTAGCTAGGGGATTTTTTCTATTATAGAATTAATTGTTAGAATGACTGTATTTAGATCCTTAGAAGGGGACGGCGCGTACGCAGTCCCCACTACCAAAAATAACGCACCCGAGTTATCCGCATTAGGGATAATCGCAAGGGTCAACCCAACCGCAGTGCAATGGAAGGGCCTCGCCCTGGGAGAACCGCCTACTTGATCACGGTGTCCCCTGTGCCAGGTAAGTATGCCTTCACAATATTAGAGCGGGGTTTATACGCGGCGGAAAAAAATTTTCGTTTGCGCGATGTAGAGATGGGGCACACCGCCATCTGATGGGCAAGTTCGCAAACTGATGAGCATGGCGGCAAATACGCGGCAAAGTTACAAAGAGGTTATAACTCGACAAACCGTTCCCCCCGTCTCCTTTGTTACGAGGATTTCGTGGAATCTCATAAAAGAGAGCAGTTCAGAAAGGCTTTTTAGAATTCAGTGCCTCGTTCGCTCGGGTCACAGCGAATCCTATCGTGAAACTTCATCACGACTTCGACAATGTCTGTGAAATTTTATCGCAGACCACGATTCCACGAGTCATGACTTAACTCTTAAGCCTAGCGTCCATATGAGGCGGATCGGGGCGGGCCGGGCCGGGCCGCAACGCAACGCAACGTTGGGGTGCGTCCATCTAAGCGCATCGGGGCGGATCGGCGCATCGGCTCGGCGGATTTTTTGGTGTTGCCACTTTGTCTAGTCACAAATATTGTAACTTTTGAGCCCTCGTTGTGACTTTTTGTGACATTGCCTAAATTGTAACTTTTTGATGCCTAGTCGATTGAGAAATTTTCAACAGATTGAAATTATTTTGTATGATTGAGAGTATTGCGACTGAAATTTTCGGTCGCACTGACGCGCGCTCATCTCACTCTGAATATACTATGGGTAAAATAATTATAGGGTATGGTAAGTACCTACCTAGTTTCAGGTACGGTCCGCTTTTATGCCATTTTGGCTCTATGTGGCCCTTGGCTGCAAAAAAATTGCCAAGCCCTATTCATTCATGCCAAAATTACAGACTATTTTATATTAGGGATTTCATGCACTTAAAACTAATAAAATTGATGATAAATACTCGATGACAATTTTTTTTTATTTTTTGAATAACACGCAGTATACGTAATATTTTTTCATTTCAATATTTAGTTACAAAAAAAATCCCGCGTTGAGTTACGTCCAACCTGCGTTCAATCTGGATCCGAAACGGAATAATTGAACGAGCGAGCGAAGCGAGCGAAGTTCTCCGAGTCTACTGGAACAATACGGCGTTTGTGAAAACAATAAACTTAACAAAACCAAAAATCAACTTCTAATACTTCTGCTGGTATTTCTTCATCATCATGATCGGTTAAGGGTGGACGATAGCAACGTGGCGGGAAATTCAAAATTTTCACAGATTTTTACATTGTGTAGCTAAACTGAGCTATTTTTGTTAAGCGATTTTTCGTTCGCGGTAATAAAACAGTATTCTTTTCATTATTGTAAACTACAGAACAACAATAATTCAGCCGATTAGTATGTGTTCTGGTCTATGAAGCAGTGGCACTGCCCAAAAAACTTATCGTAGACTAGAACACATAATCAGCTGAATTATTGTTGTTCTGTTGTTTACAATAATGAAAAGAATACTATGTTATAGCCGCGAACGAAAAATCGCTGAGTTAAGCAAAAATAGCTCAGTTTAGCTACAAAATGTAAAAAACTGTGAAAATTTTGAATCTCCCGCCATGTTGCGATAGCAGCGTGGAGGGTAATTCATTTTTTTTTACAGTTTTTTTAAATTTTGAAGCGTAACTTTACTGAGCTATTCGTACTAAGCGTTTGTTCAGCGATTTTTCGTTCACGCCAATAGCATAGAATTCTTTACATTATTATAAACAAGAACAACAATAATTCAGCCGATTATGTATTCTGGTCGACAAATGGCAACACTCGTGCGCATTCGCATGCGCGAGCATGCTGTTGCCCCTGCGTCCACTAGGCGCATCGGGGCGGATCATGCCGCCGGCAAAAATCCGCCGGCAAAAATATTGCGTCGCGGCCCGCCCCGCCCCGATGCGCTCTAGTGGACGCACTTCCATACAAAATATAGGCAGGCGGATTTTTCCGTCGCGGCCCGGCCCGCCCCGATCCGCCTAATGGACGCGAGGCTTTACGGCACATCTTCGTGATTCGTATTGAATATAAGGATATCACAAAAACTTAACAAGAACTGAAAATATTTATAGAGCAGAAGTCAAAGGCTAATTCACTTCGATAAACATGACACATCAGCTTCAATATCCAAATTGATTCCCCAAAACAACGCTAATGGAATAGCAGAGTAAATAAAACGATCGAACAAGCACAAAAAATGTTCCGATCAGGTAAAATTATATTTAGCAGTCAATGTTATTGAGTAAAGTCAAGGGGAAGCCCTTGCAATGTTCTCTGTTCTCGGATCAAGTTTCGCCAATTTCAAGGGTACTGGATAAGCCGATGAGGATTAAAACGTGCCTTTTTGTGGCTTCGGTCGAATTTATTACCATAAAACTCAACACGTTATTCAAACAAGATTGGATTTTATGCGACCTAAAAACGAAATTCAAATGAGATTTGTGTCCAATATTTTACAGCGATGTTATTTACTAACTCAACATCGGTATTATTCCCGTTGGCTTCTAAAAACAAACACTGATTAGAATATTTCAAAACTTTTCTCTATTTTCTGTACAAGTTCGCTTAATACTTCAGAACAAAGAGAGGCAAAACCACAAAACAGAACAAACAAAACTCGTCCAAAAACAAAGGAGAAAGGCAGATAATTATGTGCTTTATTAGACGAAAAAACCGTTGATGCGTACGATACGAAATAACACAACACAGTAGTAGAAAGGTTACAAAATCAAACGTGCACACGCGATTTGGTCATGTAAAACAAAATCTATTTTCGTACAATGCGTCCAACATTAGTCTTAATATCGTCTCCTCGTGTTTCTTTCTACTGATAAGGCCATAAAGGCTTTTTTTTAATAAGATTGTTAATATATTAATAATATTATGCTGATTTGTTCAATCAATTAAATCGACGGATTCAGAAAAGAACCGGGTATTTAAAACATGTTTCAATATTTTTCAATTTCAATTTCAAAAGCGTGAGTACAATAACGTACTACTACTCGTATTTCTATAAATCACAAATGTAACATGATTTAAAGCGTAAAAAGGTCTGACCACTCGGACGCTGGTCTACCTGTTACTTGTTTCAGATGGAGTAGATTTGCCTAGCACTTTTTACCATCCTCTTAGTTTATTTTAGCAAATGGCATATTGCACTATAACTAACATTCCCAAATATTTTAATTAACTGACAGCAATCTGTTTCAGAAATCATCAGATACGGACTATTGTTTAAGATCATCTCCGGCAGTGATTAGGAAAGCAAGGTATGACTAATCGATCTTAATTAAAGTGCCAGACTCTTCCGTGCATCGCTGATCGGTCAAGGCTGTTCAGAAAAACGTTTAGAAATATCGTCACTTCAGTTAATTGGTTCTGGGAATCATTTGGGAAAACAGACATTTAGGAGGACGACAAGTCTTAATAAATTGCTCCATGCTCTATCTAGCCAGGTTACGTATGTCGCCTGTTGCTGTAAATAGGCTCCTTTAACGCAAACCTCCCAGTTCCCTTACTTTCCAACAGCCTTTTTGATGTCATGGACCCATCGTCATTACAGGACGGCGAGCAGTCCTAGGCCACCACTCAATGACTGCTTTTTTTCATCGTCCGTTTTCTCGCCTTATTATATCTCCCGCCCAGCTCCACATCTTCTTCGGTACTGCGTGAGTTAAATAATAAGTGCTGATACAGATCCTACAACCAAAACGGCTCTACGGTAGTTCCCAGTTCGTGTTTCTATCTGACACAGGTAAAGTATCCTGCTTTGGAAACATAGCATTTCTTCGAAGAATCGATGGCGAAAAAGTTTCCGAGAGAAGGTAAAATTTTTGTAGGAATTACCCGAAACTGTTCAAGTTAGGACGTTTGGAATTGAAAAGGAATCTATTGCGACATTTAATTATCCCAAGGTTTTCCGGAATGTGGACATATTTTACGTAAGCCGTTGCTAATGTAAAGTCTTCTTTGGAAATAGATGAGGTAAAGGCAACTAAAAGCTGCGAAAATTATAGTCTTTACAAAACATTTTGCAAGATGATTGATTGGAGCAAACTGAACATAATATAGCATAATATGCAGCTACTCTTCGACTAATAGAAGTGCAACATTATTAATCAACAGTATTTTCAAGTAGGCTTCTTACTTCTTATCGATCGACATAAGCACCGTAATTAGTAGACTTAAGTAGCATTACGTGAGGTGTAAGAATGAGCAATTAAAGATAATCAGGCCGCTAGTGACAGGACTCCACGCAAGCGACGATTGTACAGAAAGATTGCTTGATGGGCAGTCAGTCGAAAGAGTGGCATATCAAAATCAATGAATTAGGAATTTTGGGCAATCTAGTCATCTCCACTTAGCTTTTAGAGAGTGTCGGGTTACTGGAACTTCCAAAAAAGAAAATCTGTCTCGTTGGGTAAAGAGTCAATAATAGTACATTACTGCCGCGATCTGTAATGAGTGCGTTTCTGGCGCGCTTTTGATGGCCGACAGAGCGCAGCATAGCGGAGCTCAAGGCCCTCACAGTGCGGTCAGTATTGCAGCCCTTGATGGACAAGCTGGAATGAAGGCCGAGACCGAAGGTCGAGGCCTTTATAGCGCGGCCAGCAAGGGCTGCAATGATGACCAAACTTGAGGGCCGAGAGCGTAGCTAAGCTAAGCTCGAGGCCATCATAGCGTGGCCAGAAGCGCACTCATTGCGGACCAAGGCTTGTATAGTGCTTTACTCAAACAATGCGAGTAATTTAAATATAACCAGCTTACCTTTTGTCTTAGTTTACTTTTTGTTGATTTTCCATTCCGCAAACTTTTCGTAGATAAACTTGTATTTTTCCTTTGACTTCGGTGGCAATAGGTACCTTTAAATATCTTATTTCGCTCTCTTTTTATGTTCGGCGTTGTTAAACACATTGACTCGGAGAATTCATTGCTGGAAGAGTTCACTTTTATTTACAACAAAAACAGCACGCACAGAAAAAATCACTTCGAACAACGCGCGAAGCCGCGAAAACAATATGGCCGCGCTTTTTTTTTCTATGCAATTTGTAGACTGCCAGCAGCCAAACAGCCAAATTCTAAATAAATACTTTTTGTGCCAGACTTTTGAGTTCTATTTTTGAAACAAAACTCGACATTAATGGATTTTCATATAGTTTTTCTGGCCGCAAAACACGACATTAATGAAATTCCATACAACTTTTCTGGCGCCTAATCAAAGTAGCCCGCAAGTCCTCCTTTGCTCAAAGAAGGTTGTCGAATTAATGACCACATTACGAGCTTTCTTGAGTAAATATATTTAAAGCACTTTTTTAATACAGTTGCTCAAAAAGTGGCGTATTGCAGGGACGTATAGCGTTCGGGATGTGGGCTATTACACACTCGTGCTTTTTTTTTACCTTTCCCGCACTCGTGCGTTTTCTTTCCCAACTGTCAAAATAATGTCTTTTAAAAAGAAAAACCAACCATGAAGTTTTTACTAAAAAAGTTTTTATGATTCATGCAAATACGTATATTTCTAAAAAGAAGCTACTAATTTGTTTCAATATCAGATTTAATGATTTTATTGAATGAGTTTGGTTAGGTTTCATTTCATTAAATTTCATTTTCATTTCATATCAATAAAAAACTTCTACTGAAGACTTGGCTGTATGCATAGTTGCCTTTGCCTACCAGAATGGGTGAAGAAAAAAAAACTCTGCTTATATTCTACGGTTGGCGCCATTTTGATTTTTCAGAAATTTTCTTTGCTCTTGCTGTTGGTTGCACAAAATGAGTTATTTCGAACCTAGTTTTTTTTAATTAAGAGTGGACGCGGTCTCAGAGCTTTTTGAAAAATAGGTATTTGAATAAACTATTGCTGTCGCTCTGCGCGCGCTCGAGGGGCGGCCGCGGCCTCTCTGTCAATGTGCGTGTAAGTTAGCGATGTGTGCGTGCGAGCTACTACTATTATTTTGCCTGCACAAAATTTGCGCTCGCCTATCATTCGTTCATGGTATTTTCTCGTTGTTCGGTTGAGTTTATTACCTGCGCGTGAAGTGATTTTGGCTTGTTTATTGAACTTGTTCTGACTGCTGTGACTCGATATTCGTTGGACCAGCGCATGGAAGTTAATTTTTTTTTGGGCGACGACTTTCTAAGATTATGACTGAAATAAAAATTTTCTCCACATCTAGACTCTATTTGAAAGATTTTTTTTTCCTTACATTTTGTCGATCTTAGAAGGCATTTCTCAACAATTTTGTACTGGATACTGGATGTCTTTCGGTAAACTCGAACTTTCGGTCTACCTAGGTCCAAATTATAATTACTATATGAGCGAAATGTGCATGATTTATTTAATTTTCAATTTTATCCAAACCTACTGATATTGAAATCATTCCAGGCGCAATATAAGCTTTTGATAGTATAAGGGCGCCCGCCCACAATGGGATTAAAATAAACAGACTTCTAAGAAAAATATCAAATAATACAAGGAATGCTACTCAGCAATACAATAAATTGTAGTTATATAAATATACAGGGTGTCCCAAAAAATAGTGTCAAGCGGAAGTCCAGAGATAGAGCACCCCTAGGGGTACCCGAATCACCCTCATGTATGTTCAGCAATTTTTCAACGTTTAGAAGTTATGAGGCTTTAAGGTTTTTCTGGAAACAATTACCTAGCTTTGGTTTTTATTTTTTTAGTTTTTGTGTATTTAACTTTTTTATATATTCTTTTCTTTATCTTAGATCTTAGATAACTACTTTTTGTATTTTATAAAGCACTAACCCGTGCTAGGGAACTTTATAAAGATTTTTATAAGGTTATGTAAAAAATAGCGCTATTTTTATCCAAGTTCAAAAATGCCGTTTTAGAGAAAACATCATCGAATAAGTTAGTATGGGGAGAAAAAAAGTAGGGGTCTGAAGGATTTTGAATTGATTTCAAAAACTTTCCTACAACCTGAACCTTCAGAATAGGACAAAAAATCTGTCGCTTTATGGGCCTTTTATTCGAGTAATTAGCGATCAAAGTTGAAAAACTGGAATTGTGAGAAATGTAATCTAGATAGTTTTTCTTTTATTTTTGTTGATTATGTTATGACTTAATGATTTTAAGGTCGCGGTCAATAAATGTTTTAAGTGTTAAAAGTTGTTTTTGCATAAATAAATAATAAAATAGGGGTAAAAATATATAATGTCACATGATTTTTTTACTTAAATTGTTTTAAGGTCGCGGTCAGTAAATATTGTAAGTGTTAAAAAGTTTAAAATTGTGTACCTAAATATTTATCAATTTTGTTTGTTGTTATTTTTATAAACAATAAGAAATAAAACGAGAATAACGCATCAAATGTTTATAAACGCAAGTTAGAAACAATTAATATGACTATCGTTTCGAGAATTTAGTCATTCATAGCGATGCTTGAAGATAACCTTTTTCAGTATCATGAGACTTATTATGGGGTGATAAAATCTTTCAACTGCAAACAACTGTTTTTTTTTGTGTCTTTGATGCTGGCTTTACACGAGCGGGTATGATAGTAAAGGTGACTTAAAAGATTGAAAAACAGAAATAAGGAATAGGGTCCTCGGATCATGGTTAGGTGGTAGGTACTAGGGCTTCGCCCCTGAAAAAGGTTTGGAAAGGCTGCAATGCCTAGTCGATATTTTTCGACGGGAATCAGTTCAGTAGGTCCTAGGAAACAAAAAAAGTTTCTATGACTTGGTGCCGGGAAACGCACCGTTTACGAGTTATGAGGTCTTGAAATTTTTTGTATTTTTTTTCAAGTCCTCATAACTCATAAAACGATGGGTACCAAGTTAAAGGACCTTTTTTGCTTCTTAGAACCTACCCAAACGAATTCCATAAAAAAAAACACCCCCATCGCAACCCAGTTACTGGTTTTCCCACACTTCTATTTTGAGATTTTTTTTTCTAGACTTCATAACAAAAAAACGGTGCGTTTTCCTGCACCAACTACAACTACAAATGCAGTACAACTGCATTTTTGTCACCAAGTCGTTGCGGTCATTTACTACCTTCCTTCGCAGAATCTTTTGATCCTTCATTACTAAAAATAGTAAAAAACATGCCTGCCTTGGCTACGTTTATACCCAATAATGCATCGCATGTTCGTGTAAGTTCTTTATGGTTCAAATCCTCGTACCTAGAGTAAGTATGAAGCTGCAGTACTCAAAATAATAAACCCACCAAAACGAAATTAAAATGCAAGCTTACATATAGGTTTATTTTGTAACTTGTTGCTAATACCTGAAACCAACCGACGATGTCGACTCAAGGAAATAAAAATGTTGGTGTCATAATGTGATAGCGACGAAGTAAAACATTTTCCCCCCTTTTTATATTGAACGGCAAAGAATATCGATATCGATTTACAACACTAGTGTCGATATATCTAAGTTATCGACTACGACACGTCACTTTTCTGACCGTGTAAATATATGTCCAACCCTCCCCTCCCTCAAATCCCCGCGGATAGAGCTCGAAAGGGACAACTGCAGCTTGGACTGAAAATACCTATTAAAAAGTGACGAAAACAGCTTCTGGGGGAGACCTATTTCCTCTTCCAAAACTGAACCGATTTCAAAATTTCTTTTTAATATATTATAACAAGGGATTTGGCTATGTCTGTATGTTTTCTATTTTTTGTTTTCAATTTGTTAAATATGTTTATTAGGCGTTTTAAATAAGTGGCCAAATGTAGCAATTTTGAAAGGTCTCTATTTATTAAAATAATTAAAATAAGAAAAAAAAGGAAAACATAGGGACATGGCAGAGGTACATATAAATTGAATGGCATAAACATATTTTCTCTAAAATAATTATCCAGGGAGGAAACAGGTCTCCCTTTTTGTATGGAGCAGCGGCTGCTCGCGTTCCCTCTTAACAGCCACAGGAACTCAGTATAATTGCACAAAATGCTTCGGAGAACATTTTACCGGAAAAGTCAAAAATGCTAGGTTAGTTGAGTTTATTGCGTTTTTATTATCTATATATATAAAAGGCTTAGGTTGACTGACTCATCACGCTACAGCCCAAACGGCTGAACCTATAAGTATGAAATTTGGACAAAAGTTGCGTTATATGGTGGAGAAGTGAGTAATGAGATGCCCCTATATGAATTGCAGTCTGATCTATCGCCCTTGCTCTTGTACAGAGAACAAATACGTGAGACTAGAAAGTCATCAGGTACTCGCTCCTCATCCCACATACGAGCAAAGATTTTCCAGATTGTTTGATTCAGTTCATCGCCCCCATACTTCAACAGCCAACTACTGCGGTACAAAGATGTGCTTAAGCGTCATATGAAGCGATGTGACCTGAAGCCTTCACAGTGGGAGACAATAGCCGAAGACCGGGCAACGTGGAGGCGTACCGTGAACACCAAGGTGTTTGACTTTGAGTCAAAACGTAGAGCAGAGCTCGATGCTAAGCGAGATGAGCTCAAGGCCCGACCACCTGCGGCCATCAACTATAATTACGTTGGAGGGGTGCTGACGTGCAGGGAATGTGGTCGCACATTCGCTGCCAAAATTGGCTATGTCAGTCACCAGAGGGCACACGAACGTCGCCGCCCTCAATAGTCAGATCCCAGTCGCTGTGGCCGAATACGGTCGGGATCATATATATATATATGGTGGAGGGTTCATTTAAGAAGCGATTTTTTTTTATTTAACCCTTAAGTGGGTCAAAATAGGGCTGAAAGTGTGTATGGGAAAACATTTTTTTTTGGTCTTTTGTTCTTAAATCTTGATTTTTTGTACTTTTTTTTTAAATGATTTGACACCTATTTCAGATTTTTTCTCATTTCTATGTTCTTAAGGGTTAAAATGGGTGCCAAAATTTTTCGATTTTTTTCACCAGTTACGATCGATGCTGGAACAAAACCGCTAATGCCAAAACAATGAAAATTTGACAATAGTCGTAATTTGTGGACACGCTACGGGTTAAGACAGATTTACTTCAAGTTTAACCCTTAAGGCGGTAAAAATGGGGTCCAAAGTTTGTATGAAAAAAAAAAATTTTTTGTCCGGATTTACTTGCAACTAAGAATTCGTATATTAAATCAAAAATAATTTAACACCTGTTTTAGCTTTTTTCTAATTTTAGCAGTTTAAGGGTTAAACGAGGTTGAAATGTATGAATATTTTTCGTGATGTAGTGTCAACGTCGGGCCCAAACCGTTTAAGCTACAACTATGAAATTGAAACTGCAGTAGCGCTTTGTAGCAAAACTACCAATCATGAAGAAAAAAATATAATTTTAACCCTTCAAATGCCCAAACCGGGGTTCAAAGTTTGTATGAAATAAAAATTTTTTTTGGTCCGATTAACTTGAAACTTAGTATTTGTATATTAAATAAGAAACAATTAAACACGTGTTTCAGCGTTTTTCAAAATTCTGCCCACTAAAGGGTTAAAAGGGGTAGAAAAGTTTGAAGATTTTTCCTGATTTAGTATCAATGCCAGGCCTAAACCATAAAAGCTACAATTATGAAATTGAAACTCCAGTAGTGTTTTGTGGCAAAACTACCTACCATGAAGAAAAAAATATAATTTTAACCCTTCAAATGCCCAAACCAGGGTTCAAAGTTTGTATGAAATAAAATTTTTTTTTGGTCCGATTTACTTGAAATTAAGTATGAATATACTAAATCAGAAAAAATTAAACACGTGTTTCAGCGTTTTTCTCATTTCAGCCAATGAAGGGTTAAAATGGGTGGAAACGTTGAAGTTTTTTCCCTGATGTAGTAGCAATGCTGGGCCCAAACCATTGAAGCTACAACTTTGAAATTGAATGTGCAGTTGCATTTTATAGCATTACTACCCACCATCAAGAAAAAAATATAATTTCAACCCTTCAAATGCCCAAACCGGGGTTCAAAGTTTGTATGAAATAATTTTTTTTTTGGTCCGATTAACTTGAAACTTAGTATTTGTATAAGAAACCATTAAACACGTGTTTCAGCGTATTTCAAATTTCTGTCCATAAAAGGGTTAAGAGGGGTAGAAAAGTTTGAAGATTTTTCCTGATGTAGTATCAATGGCAGGCCTAAACCATTAAAGCTACAACTATGAAATTGAAACTGCAGTAGTGTTTTGTGGCAAAACTACCTACCATGTAAAAAGAATATAATTTTAACCCTTCAAATGCCCAAACCGGGGTTCAAAGTTTGTATGAAATATTTTTTTTTTGTCCGATTTACTTGAAACTAAGTATTTGTATACTAAATCAGAAATAATTAAACACGTGTTTCAGCATTTTTCTCATTTCAGCGAATGAAGGATTAAAATGGGTGGAAACGTTGAAGATTTTTCCCTGATATAGTAGCAATGCTGGGTCCAAACCATTTAAGTTACAACTTTGAAATTTGAACTACTGTTGCGTTTTATAGCATAACTACCAACCATGACGAAAAAAGTAACAATGTTAACCCTTGAAATGCCCAAACCGGGGTTAAAAGTTTGTATGAAATACATTTTTTTTGTCTGATATACCTACTTGAAACTAAGTATTCGTATGCTAAATCAGAAATAATCAAACACATGTTTCAGCATTTTTCTCATTTCAGCGAATGAAGGGTTAATATGGGTGGAAACGTTGAATATTTTTCCCTGATGTAGTAGCAATGCTGGGCCCAACCCATTCAAGTTACAACTTTGAAAAACTACAGTTGCGTTTTATAGCAAAACTACCAACCATGAAGAAAAAAGTAATAATGTTAACTCTAAAACGGCCAAAACGGGGTTCAAAATTTGTATGAAATTATCATTTTATTGGATTCAGATTAACTTTAAACTAAGTAGTCGTGTATTAAATCAGAAATAATAATTAAACACATGTTTCAGCATCAAAAAGGGTGGAAACATTTTAAGAGTTTTCCTGATTTAGTATCAATAACAATGCCGGAACCATTAAAGCTACAACTATTCAATGAACATTTAACTACAGTTGCGTTTTATAGCAAATCTACTAAGCATGAAGAAAACAATAATAATGATAAACCTAAAACGGCCAAAAAGGTTCAAAGTATGTTTTTTTTTTGTTGGATTCATTTGGGTCTTTCTCAATTACAAAAAAAAAGCGTGACAACTTGATTGTTAAGTTTGCCTTAGAGATATAATTTCGTAGATTTTTTGTCGAATGTATTTTTTTATAATAAATCACAGCAAGCATTAATTGCAGCTTTATTTATTATTTTATAAAAAATAAAAAATATCAAAGTGTCAAAATTTCACAAAACGTGTGTGTGAAAAACCCATTTTTTCGTATTGTAATTTTTTTTATTAAAAAACTATTGTACTTATACTAAATATAAAATAACTACCCGATAGTTCATTAGTTCTCAAGCGATAATTACCAAGTTATAGAAAAATACGACTTTACACAATGATTTAATAGAGGACTTAGTCGTGTGAAAAAATTAAGTTTCACAAACGTGGTGTGTTACATTTTCATTCATATCTCTGGAGACATAATGTTTTGTGAAGTGGCAACACAGTGGCATAAAAAAAAAGATCGGGCATTTGCATAGTTCGTGGCGCAAGAGTGGAGACGGCTCCAAAACAAAGTTATGGAATTTAAGTTATTTCTTTGCTAAAACTGTAAAGCATATCACTCCATACACATGGGTAATATGCCAAGTTTGTGGGCAATGTTTTTACTATAGATTTTCTGACATTTCTTGCTAAATGGTCTCAATATGCTGTAGTTTCGATATCATATTCATAGCGTGATTTTAAGGTTATTTTTTGTCGGCATGGCTGCAAAATTTCACAGACGTGGCTAAAAAAAAAATTCACAGACATGGTTTTTTTTTCCACGTTTGTGAATTAAGGGCACGTACCGTGTTTTAATTATTTAATTAACTTTTTTTTTTACACAGGGGAGGAAATTGTCGTGAATAATTTTCATAAAATCACGGACGTGGACTGATTGTCGCAGACGAGGGTGTAAATAATCATGATTTTTCTAGTACTTTTCACACGCACTTTCACAGACATGGGTGTTTATTTTTTCAGTGGTTTTTCAGCTTCCTGGTAGCTGTTAAGCTTGACCGTATATATAAATATTGAGCTGTAACAGTCCTCTATCAAATAAAGCTATTATTTTCAAGATTGAGGTCCAACCACCTCAAAACGCCTAAATTAAGAATAGCCCATTTGATCTTTACCAATTTGGTCACACACATACACAACACATACACTTCCACGCTGAAACTGCACGACGGATTTGGATGACTTTTGGAATAGAGATAGCTTCAAAAATACACACCCATGACTCTATTCATGCTAATTTGATAATGGTGAAAGATGTACCCAGGCAACTTCTTATAAGTCTTCGCGGACGAAGTCGCGGGCGAAAAGCTAGTTTTATTATATTGCTTCATTTTTTCGCAAATGTATTAAAAATAGTCGTTCAGTACACGTGCGGAACCGTCATTGCAACTTGTTCCGACTGTCAACCCTCGCCTTCGGCTGCGCCTCGGCTCGGGTAGCCATTTGTCGGAACTCGTTGCAATGACAGCCTTTCCACACTTGTAATGAAATATACTATTACAGTGCAGCTGGCAGGATCTCCTGGAGGCGACCCCCAGCGCGATCAAGTTGGCATGTTTCTGAGAGCGCGACGTGTGACGCTTTCGGCACGAGAGAAGAAGAAGTTGGAAGAATAATTTACAGATTATTTAGCCAACGAGGCAGAACTTCTGTTTTTCAAATTATTTATCTTGTTCTAGTTGTGTCCATTAGAGAACACAATGTGAGAAGAAACATGTCATGTCATTGCGCAACTAGCAGGTAAAATGGATTTACTTGGAGCAATCAGCTTGGGAGATCGGACCTTCTCGTAGGAGAAGCATTGACATGGATTCCCAATAGTTATCTCTTAGCTAAGAGCCCAATTCAATAAAGTTGAAATGCTGTTTTTGGCCCTGAACAGCTTTTGGATAGAAAAGAGGGAAGATGAATCCGGAGTAGAGGTCATCGTTGCGTCAACGTTTGGTTACATTAGTTTATGTTGGCAGGATAGAACTTCTTACCGAATAGCTCGTCTATTTATAAACATTGAATAAATAGGTCAGACGTAAAAAACGATTGCCCTCATACTTTTGATCAAACTACTTTTCTCAGAAGACAACATGATTAATGTTTACCTAACTCGTAAATGTGCGCATCTTCTGTGTCACTTGAAAGCTTCGAACAATAACGAATATCTAAACCTTAGCTTGCTGTAAAGTACTTGGAAACGTCATCATAAATCAAGATGTGAAGAGAAACTGTGTGATGATACTTAATTATGATTGAAGTCCTATCGTGAGTGACATCTTCAAGATGGGGAGTAATGAGTAGTAATGACTGTTCTAGAGAGCCTGGCTAAAGTTTGAGTACCTACATGACATGCATGATACAACCTTAAGTCCATATTTCCGAAGGAATAATCAGATTAAACTAAATCAGTTTTATTTTATTTTGTTATAGAGAGTTTTATCTAGTCTCTCCTAGGCTGTATGGAGACAGGAAGTATTTGAATAGCCTCCAAAATAAGTTGTTCGGTCTGATTGTGTGTTCTAATGTACGAAATTCGAAGATGTTGCTCAAGGCATCTGAAAACATCTGATGGATAGGGAGATTTGTTAGTTGCACTGACAGAGATCAAGCAAGACAAATCTATCGAACGAGCGTGTTACAATGGCCTTCCTTTCACGCTTTTACGTTCGCGTATACCTTTAACGTTACGCAAAATAAATAAATGTCACTTGACCTTCCAGCCTCAGTGAAAACGCAAATCTCACTTCGAACTCTCCTCTATTTGTTTAGGACCAAAAAAAGGTCCAAATCGGTCACGGCCGCTGCGAAGCTAAGGTTTACTTTACGTCCGCTTTTGGTACAGTCGCCGGAACTGTAGCGTGAAAATTGCAAAAAAATATATGGATGGTTCTTAATGATAACAGGAAAATTCATGTTAAAATGACAAGGAGGTCGATGCCCTAGGTAATATTCTGACCAGAAGTCCAAAGAACTCGAGTTGCCGATCAGCGCGGCTTCCGATTAGGCTGATCAAAAATTTATGGATACCGCCTAAAACCTTTTTCGTCTTTTCGTGCCGTGACTAATGTAGTTTGGTTGTCAGATCTCTATATTCTTCTCGCCAAGCGAGATAGGTCTGGCTACATTCCTGTAATCTCTGATGATTTCTGACCCTCGACTTTCTACTTCTTCCAACACGCCTCGTCCTCTCAATTTTTCCCATCATGATCGCTTGATCATGGACCCAAAAGGCGTCACGCACGAGTCTCAATCCGATACATGCCATTTTTTCCGCGACAGCACATCTAATTCATACTTAGAACATTCCGCTGCTGGCTTTGTTGATTACATGGTTTGCGTTGATTGTACGTCACTCAGTAATTTCAACGTCTATGGTTTGCAACGAAAGCCTGCTTTAATGTTTTTTTTCAAGGGCATGATTGTTATATTCATGCTATTCATGATATTCAATGGCATGTTTTTTCGTTGGTCAGATTTTTTTTTTTGCATGTTCGTGAAAATTTAAATGTATGAACTAACTACTGCTACTACGGAAGATCGGCTAAAATAGACTTGCTTAATAAATGCCTATCTACATTAGCTTAGGCATTGTATTTTCTGTGGTACATGTCGATGAAGATGCCACAGGTACTGAGCATCATGCTTCATCAAAAACAGGAACCCATCTCGTGTAAATAGAGGTGCCACTAGACGCCGTAGTTAAATAATCTACAGTACATGCCAAAGCCTAAGTTTTTATCCCAGACTAGTTGTGCCCGCGACTTCGTATGCGTTTTTACACATTTGACATTTAATTTAAATTCGACTGTGGAGGAAAACTCAAAAGGAAGGTTTTTTTTAACCCCCGACCAACAAAGAGGGGTGTCATAAGTTTGATAGCTTTGTGTGTGTGTCTGTTTATGTGTTTATGAGGGTGTGCCTGTATGTGTGTCTGTCTGTGTGTGTGTGCCCTAATCTAAACAATACATTTATGATAAAATATGTTTTGTTTAGATTGGGTATCGCCCGTGTAAGATACCAGGAAGCTTAGCATAAGAATTGCCTGGGAAGTATGGGGGTTTATATGTATCTCCCTCGACGTAGAGTGGGATAGATAAAGTTATAAGCCCATAGATAAGGACTTACCCATTCTCATGCTAAGCCAGCAAGCAAAGCATAAGATTGGGTTAGAGCGTATCTACCGCAAATAACTCTGTCTATCCCGCTCTACGGCAAACAAAGAATATGTTTTTCATATCAAGTTGGGCTCAGTAGAGTAAATATTTTAAAAAAGGCACAAAAAAAAATTTCAACCTCGCGTGGGTTCAAACCCAGAACATTTCGACCGCGACGCAACAGTACTACATTTCTAACATCGAAAAAACTTTGTCCGACCTCCACCGAAAACCACTCACAATTCCCTCCAGCAAGCATCATAAGGCTGGGTTAGAGCGTATATATGGCTCTGTCCATCCCGCTCTACGTCAAACAAAAGAGTGAGATACCTATTGTTTAAACCCATAGATACGCTCTAACCCGCTTTATGCTACGCTTATAGAACTAACATTTTCCGCTAAAATAAAATAAAAACAAAATAAAATATACGTATAGTCCTCATCATAACGAACATTTTTGCCCAAGGAACTATGCCTGGGAAATCAACGGTTTCCGAGATAATAAAGTCTGACTTTTCAATTATTTTTTTTCAGAAATGTGATCATTATCATGTTCTTAACATACCTTCTCAAGAAGCCATATCAAAATTATGGATATTTCTTACAAAAAATCAAGTTAAAATTGCAACCCGCAATGTAGGTTTTCGAGAGAATGTGGTTCAAAGTCGGACTTAATTTTTTTTTTTGCAGAAATATGTTCAGTATCACGTTCTTAACATATCTTCTTAAGAAGCCATATCCAAATTATGAATATTTCTTACAAAAAACAAAGTTAAAATTGCAACCCGCAATGTATTCTAAACATCGGATAGCCTAAGTTACTCCCAGAAACGTGAGTTACGACCATGTTAAGTTTGGTTGAAAACTATTCAGCGGTGTTCGCGTTTATCGTGTTCATACAGACAGACAGACAGACAGACAGACAGACAGACAGACAGACAGACAGACAGACAGACATAAACCGTTTTTTTTTGCATTTAGTATAGTTTACTTAGTAACCCCTGCTAGTTTTTTTCTAAAAATATTCAATGTACAGAATTGACTTCGCTAGAGTTTTATTATAAGTATATAGATAGGGTAATCTTCTTCGCATTTGCAACAATAAAATTTAGATTTGTTTGCAAATGGCCCCTATTCATGTATAATCGCTATAAAAGCGGTGGCCAATGAAGCATCCTCTCTGCCTCGTTCTTAGATTATGGCTCGTCATTTATAATAGGATGTTAATAATATTATGGACCAGATTTATTCTGTAACTCTACATGTAGCTTCGTTCTCTTGGAAGTTTGGAATGAAATTAATTTTAGCTAATTTTATGACCCAAGATATCATGGCTTGAGAACTTACGCCATTGGTTCCAACAATCCACGAGCTCCTTGTTCCGTTTGGCAGCCTCAAAATAAGAAATAGCCAAGATGATTGCCAACCTCCGATAGGAGACAGCACTACAGGAAGAAGAATGTTATTTTTATTTATTTATTTTATTTTCAGAGGAAAACTTACGGCTAAGATACATACAAGATAGCAAATACATATCATAGTTAATAAAAATATTATGTAGCTACTTATTCGTCCTTTCCGACGCACCATCAAAGAAGGACATAGACGAACAACCCTCCGGAACCGGTAATGTAGTTGTAGACAAAGGTGATTTCTTTTTAACACTTTATATAATTCAAGGTCTCTACAAAGAAGCCTGAAACGGGCATTCTGTCAGCACCTACACCCCACCTTTTTTTTTTTTTTTTTTTTATGTAGCCTGTACTATGTCCCACTGCAGGGCAAAGAAGAAGATGGCGAGACGATCTCGACAAATATTTGCCGGAGTGGTCGGAGGTGGCTCAGGACCGAAAAATCTGGGCTGAGAGGGGGGAGGCCTTTGCCCTGCAGTGGGACATAGTACACCCCACCTATCATTAATATTTTCCGCTTGAATGTAATCCGACTACGTACGATCCGTAATAGCCCACCGTTAGATCGCACTCATAATAGCACACAATAGATTACTACGTAATAGGTTTATCGACATTGCGCAAGCATCCATTGTTGCAAGCGGGCTAACTGAATTTCAAATGGGTCGCTCTTCTATTTTTTGTCTAAAGGTCTCTAGTTCTCTACACTTGCACGACTCCGCCGCGACTTCACGCCGTGAACTTTTCTAGGAGGCGCGCGCGACCCCGTGAACAGGCGCGAACGAAACCAATGAACACTCACGTTTGCGCGGATCGTGCCCTTTAGGTAGGTAGGTAATCGTATGAGGTAGTGGCCACCCCGTGTCAGAGTTTTTAGGCCACTTGGTCTCTGACATGGCTTAACGATTGTTATTAATCAACAACAACCGGGACCAACGGTTTAACGTGCCTTCCGAAGCACGGAAGCGCTCAGATATTATTGCCACTAGCGGTCACCCATCCAAGGACTGACCGCGGCCGTTGTTGCTTAACTTTGCCAATCGATTAAGAACGGCTAGTACAACTAGGCTGTGAGCGCTTCGTGCCCTTTAACCACGGGTCTTCAAGGAGGGCAGTGAATGAGTGGTGGCCAGCGTTTGACTCGAGCTCCATTTTGGGACGATATCGTTGTGTCGGTCCGATGATGGATGCAGATAACGAAGGGACCGCGAGGGGAAAGCGTCTGTACCTAACAGTGGGCAGAGGAAGTGCTTTGAATTTGTACTTTGAAAACTGGCTATTTCGCCATTTTTTGTCTTGTCTCAGTAAGTGGTTAGTGCCGCATCGGTCTCTCGCCAGTGCCCCTGACCGCATTGCACTAGCGCACGGGCTGTCTGAACGAACTGGGTCAAACCTAGACCTAGCTAGGTAGGTAGCTAGGTCTGGAGCGGGTACGGTAGGTATTTCCTTCAGTCCTTCAGCGATTTAGTAATGCTGTCGGTCCTTTTAATATTTTTGTAGTACAGCAAAGAATATTCTGATTCTAATTCCAGAGGATTAGTTCGCTGGTTGTAGGAGAAAAACGAGCAAACCCCGGTTTGGTCCTTCTACTGGGACGCCATTGACACGCCATTGGAATCTGCCAGTGTGCCAAGGTGACAACATGTTGGATTGGCTTTGTCGTTGAGGGTATGCAATTATGCATGTTGGAATATTGGATTATGCCTTGGAGACCTTAGACGCTCAGGTTTCCCCATGATGTTTTCATTCAAGTAAGCTACTTACTTATATCGTAAGAAAAACTGGGAAATATCTGGGATCAATCAATTCAGCATACATTATTGATTAATAGACCCTCTCAAAGTAGGTTAACAAATTAAAATTCACCCTTTATAATCGATCATTTAGGTCTGTTGACTGAATAAATTACAACTCTTTCGGTCCGGCTTAAATTATCCTAAATAAATAGCGCCATTTAGTTGCAAAACTTGCTAACCCACTGTTGAGGTTCGGGCCAACAGTAAAACCCGTGGATTCCTCTCGCAGCTAGGTGACCCTCTCTTGGCGCCCGGGAGTAGGTACTTCTCGCAGCTGATCGTCGTCGTCGCGTAGGTATCGACCGTGAGGGCGGGCCGTAGGTACCGGCCGGACTCGTCGCAGTGGGTACTTGCGCCCTGGTGGCACCAGGCGTGTGACCAGGCGCAGGGGTACCGGCGGCAGGGTCCGCAGTAGGTACCCGTCAGCAGGCTCGGCGACTCGGCGACTCGGTGGCGTGCTTAACCGGCGAGTTCGCAGCGGTTTAGCAGGCGGCGGCGGCGGCAGCGTCAGCCGTTTTCAGCACCAACGTCGTTGGTGGTACCGGGATGTTGCGGGGAAGAGAGAAGAGAAACAAACTTCTGCTTTCCACGATTGCTCTTAGAGAAGAGTAGTGGTAGATCTTGGCGAGTTCCGAAGATGCCCGGTACAATTTTGGGCGCGAGGCCCCTGAGTTGGGCTTTGCGGCACAGAGAGCCACCACAAATCTTCTCTAATTTGAGTCTAATTCGAATTTTATTTTGCCTATTAGAACGTTACATTTTACATCATATCTTTCTTATTTACTAACAGATTTTAATAATTCAAACGGTTTTAAGTTCGGGAGAAAGAGATCTTTGTTGTGGTGTGTAATGTGTGTAGGTGCATGGATGTTATAGGCCTCTGAGTTAGCTATTTCCTACCTACTAAGAGCTGAATATCCTACCTGCCATGGGCCGTGTAAGGAGTGTGGAAATAACTTGTAAGCGGGTGTGTTATCATTTATTTATCCCTATTGATATATTTAAGTACTTATTTAAACGATAAATTAACTTTTGAGCAAGTAAAAGTTACAAATAATATTACGTCAACTTTAGGTATTAACAATTTGGTCTTAAAATTACGGCTTAGAGTGCTATAACATTACAATACTGGTCAGTTACATACATCTACGTGAAATAAGCTTAGTTACACATGTCTACATAGATTTACAGGCTAAATTAACATGAAATTTACATACAAAAGTTCTAGGTATAAAAAAGATTTTCTAATAGGAAAATTACATCGAGTTATGATTAAAACAGATAAAAGGCAATTATTTTACATTCGAAAACAAAGAGATTCGTGGAAAAAGACACTAAATAACAAAGAAAAACAACAAATCAAATTATTTACAAATAATTCGGGTTTTTACACCCCGCTACTACTGCGCCTACGCGGGTGACCGCGGTAAAGCGATCCGGCTCTCTCATTGGCCGAGGCCAGTTTACTTCACTTTCTCGCTATGCGCTAAGGAGCAGACTCTGCCTGGGTCGTGGGCAGTCATTTTAATTGTGTAATAAATCAAGTAATAATGCAAATATTAGTTAATTAAGTAAGTATTATGAAAGAAAAAGAGTATTAAATGAGGTAAAGTATAGAAAAAAATGGAAACAATGTATTTACAACGGCATATGCCAAATAGTAGGTATTTAATCCTACATGCCTATTCCAATCCTATAGGTAATTATCTTTCGCCTAGGTCGGTCGTCAACAGTCTCCCCCTCAGTGCAGAGTGGTAAGACTACTGTGCACTCAAAATAGGTGTTGACGCCGTTATGTGGTTCGAGGACGCAGGGACCAAGGTAATGACTCTGGATGTAGGGCGGCGGAACTTGCCGGTGCGAGTCTCGATGGTTACGATGCGGACGATACCATCTGGCCCGGGATGTGTCTCGACGACTCGGCCTCTTGGCCAGGTGCCTCTTGGCGTTGAGGTGTCCGAGATGAGTACTACGTCACCCACGCTAGGGTTCTCGAAGGTTTTACTCTTGTCTAGCTCAGGTCGGGGTGCTAGAGTTGGAAGATACTCCTTGGTCCATCTTGACCAAAAGATGTCTGTAAGTCGCTCGCAGGTTTTCCAGTTTGTCGATCCAGATAGAACGGCGTCTGTGTGACTTCCTAAGGGGTTCATTCCACATGATCTTCCTATCAGGAAGTGATTCGGCGTCAGTTCTTCGGGTTCGTTAGGGTCGTTGCTAGTCTCTCTAACCAGTGGTCGAGAGTTGACCAGGTGCTCTGCTTCTAGCAAGAGTGTTTGCAGGGTTTCTTCCTTGGGGCTTCTCTCGTGGAGTGTGGTTGCGAGAGCGGTTTTAATGGATCGCACCATGCGTTCCCAAGCACCACCCATGTGTGGCGCTCCCGGAGGGATAAATTTCCATTCGATCTGTTTCTCTTGACACGCCTTCTTCATTTCGTCCATCATGTCTTTGTTGGCCTTGACGAAGTTTGATCCGTTATCGCTGTAGATGGTTTGCGGGGTTCCCCTCCTAGCGGACATTCTTCGCAGGGCGAGTATCATGGAATCGGGTGTCAGTGATGAGGCCAACTCAATGTGAACTGCTCGTGTAGTAAGACACGTAAACAGTGCTCCCCACCGTTTTTCGTGGCGTCTGCCGATGGTCACGTTCATTGGCCCAAAATAATCTACAGCTGTGTGTGTAAATGGCGCTTGATTGCGCTGTAGCCTTTCTGGGGGTAAATCGCCTTGTGGAGCCATCAGCGGAGTCTTTTTGTTGATCTTGCACGTGATGCAGGTGTGCGTGATGGAGCGGAGAGTTGAGCGGAGGGCGATGATGTAGTATTTCTGACGGATCTCGTTCATCACCGTGTGATGGTTGCCATGATTGAACTTCTCGTGTACGTGTTTGATGAGAAGTCTCGTCGTGGGATTTTTCCCATGGAGAACGGTCGGTTTTTTGTAGCTATCGGCGAGATATGGAGCGGCGCTGACGCGTGTCGACAGGCGAAGGATTCCGTCGTCGGGCGACACTTCTACGGTGAGTCGGCTTAGAGGCGAGTTTTTCTCTTGCGGTTTTCCGTTTTTTAGCAGCTTTATGTCGTTTTTGAAGCTCTCGCTTTGCATTTTCTTGATAACTATCAACTCGGCTCTCTTGATATAGCTATTTTCAAGCGGTATCAGGTTCAAATCCTTGGGCGCAACGTACGACGTTTTTCCTGGGCAAGTTTTGGCTTTGGGCTTGGTTGATTTCCATGCCGGATCCGTCTCTGCCTTGGCGACGGCTTTGGTCTTGATTTTTGCTTTAAATACGTCTACGCATTGCAAAAAACGAGCGGTCGCTCTGATGAGCCGTGGCCAGCTGGAGAATCTGCCCGGGTCGGGTACTTCCAGTTCTCGTTTCGGCGGCCTTGTCACGACGGCTACTGTTTGTTTTTCTTCGCCTGTAGGTGCAAGCTGTTTTAGTGCGCTCTTATCCTCTGGCCATTCTTCAGGCTTCTTTCGCAAGAATGCAGGGCCTGTAAACCATCTGTGTTCTGCGCTGAACTTGCTTGGCGCGTTACGGGTAGCGTCGTCTGCAACGTTTTCTTTGGTGGGAACCCATCTCCACTGTTTGACTTTCGTGCTTTCTTCGATCTCAGCCAATCGATGCGCAACGTAAGGTTTGAACGTTTTCGGCTCCGACTTAATCCAAGCTAGGACTGTTCTTGAATCAGTCCAGTAAGTCGTGTTGGTCACTTCCAGTTGGAGGGAATCTTTCACTGAGGCGGCGAGGCGACAGCCTAATAGCGCGGCTTGTAGCTCCAGTCGTGGGATTGACACCGGTTTTAACGGCGCTACGCGGGCTTTGCCGGTAATCAGGTGTACGTTTATTGAGCCGTCTGGTTCTTCTGTCCTCCAATAAACTGCGGCAGCATAGATCTGCTCGGATGCGTCGCAAAACACGTGAAGTTCTCCGCGTTTTTTGTTTGGTGAAATGCAGCGAGGAATGTTCAAATCTTGAAGTTTCTTCAGTTCGCTGAGCCATGTTTTCCACCTATCATGCTCCTGGGGCTCAAGGGGGTCGTCCCATTCGATCCCTGATCTCCAGACGTGTTGAAGCATTAGTTTTCCTTGTATCAGTATTGGCGATGCGAGTCCCAGTGGGTCGAAGACCGACATGACGGCGCTCGTTGCTTCGCGCTTCGTCGGTGGTCTGTCGCCTGTGATGATTTCGGTAGGCGTGTTTCGGAGATTGAGAGCGAAGTTGAGGCAATCTCTCGTGAGGTTCCACTTGAGACCGAGTGTCTTCTCCTCTTGGTCTTTAGACTCTCCTAGTGTGACGTCTTCCGTACTTCTTAACTCGCTCAGGAAGTCTTCGAGTATTTCGGGCTGGTTACTAGCCCATCCACGCAGTTGAAATGACGCTGCTCGATGTATTCGGTCAACCTCTTTAGCGATCGAGCGTGCTTCTTGGGCGTCATGAAAACTCTGTAGGTAGTCATCCATGTAATGATTTTTCTCTACAGCACGAATGGCTCGTGGGTCAGCGTCGTTTTGTTCTACCGCATTACGGTTCTTGACGTAGATGGCTGTGCATGGTGAAGAAGCGGCTCCAAAGATGAGAGACGTCATCCTATATTCCTTCGGTTCTTCATGTGGATTATCTCGCCACAGGAATCGAAGACTGTCTCTGTCTTCTTCTCGTATCTTCACGCGCAGAAACATCTCTTTGATGTCGGCTACCACGGCGATCGGTCCCTCCCTGAAGCGCAGTAGCACTCCGAACAGCGACTGTAGCAGATCGGGTCCGGGGAACAGCGCGTCGTTGAGGCTCGTACCGTTTGTTTTTGCGGCGGCATCAAAGACAAGTCTCATTTTTCCTTTCTGGGGATGAACGACAGCGAAGTGTGGTAGATACCACGTCCTTGGCGATGTCGGAATCGCGCTAGCTTCTTCGGCGTAGCCGTTCGCGAGCAAGTTTCTTATTTGCTCCGTGTATTTTTCTTTGAATTCTGCGGATTGCCTCATCTTCTTTTCAATGCCTTGAAGACGTTGGAGTGCGCAAGCGCGATTCTTCGGCATTTCTTTTATCTTCGGTTTCCAGATGAGTCCGGTTTCAAATGATCCTTCAGGCAGCCTTCGTGTGGTTGCATCGAGTGTTTTCAGCGCTACTTGCTCTGGGTCTTTTTCAGGCAGCTTTGGCGCCACACCTAGAGACTCGATTGCAAAGTGGTCTCTTATTAAGTTTTCTAGTGCCTCATCCTTGCCTGATGCCTCGTGGCTCACGTGGTACGTTGTGTGTGACTTGGAGTACGACGGCGCGAGGGTTTTTATCCCGTGGAGTACCCAACCGAGGTTGGTCAGTGACGCGACTGGCTCGTCTGGTGTTCCATATCTTAAGCTCCTTGTCACTATGAGACTCCAGTTGTCTTGCCCGATCAGTACTTGAGGCCTTGCATTGCGGTATGTCAGCTGGTTTTTGATTTCAGCTAGGTGTTCGCAGTCCTCGATGTCACTCATTTCTACAGACTGTGTGCATATGTCCATTGAAGGAATCGTATAGGCTTCCATTTGATGATGACAGTCTTGTTGTAGCCCTCTGACTCTGATGTTGAGCTTGGCCGAGAGATGGTTTAATTTCGTATCCGCTATGCCTTTCACGATCAGTCGCTCTTGGGGTCCGGTTTCTCCGATTGAGTCTGCCAACTCTTGGGTTATAAGCGTGACCGATGATCCCTCGTCAAGCAGAGCGTAGGTCTTTAGCGTTCCGTTAGGACCAGATATCTCGATGGGCGTTATCTTCAAGTACGTCTTCCAATTAGAAAGGATGCAGACTGGTGTTGATCTTTCAACGACTTTCTTGTCATTGTGTAGCAGTTCGTGATGTTTTGCTTTGCAGCCGTTTTTGCCGCAAACTCTGGCTTTGCAGCTGGCGTGGCGGTGCTTGTCGCTTAAGCATCGAAAGCAAGCGTTCAACTTCTTGACTGCCTCCCATCGCTTTTGAGTATCCAGCTGCAGAAACTTTTGGCACTTCTTTATCAGGTGTTTATCGCCGCAGTGTAGACACTTGATGTCTTCTGTAGCGACTGCGTTCACGTTAGCTATTTCATCTTCCTCTTCTTCCTCTTCATAGTCCGATATGAAGCTGTCGTCTTCTTCAGTGATGGCGGCGTGTACCGCTCTCGGGGGAGGCCCGCGAGTTCGCTGGGGTTCTCTCCTTCGTACGGCTTCGGGCTCATAGGCGTCGCTCTCTTCCACCAGTTCGTTTAAGAAGTTTCTCAACGCTATCATGATTGGTTTGTGTCGATTTTTGTGACGATAACTGAACCATGCCACTCGATATATTTGAGTTAGTTTGTCCACGATTTTTTCCGCGATTTCCTCGGAGTCCAAATATGTGTGATGGTTCATCTGTTCTATGGTATTCACTGTATTTGTGATGACTCCGGCGAAGGTGGTTAAGTTTCTTCCGTCTTCTGCCAGCGGTGTCATCTTTTCTATTGTGTGTATCTCGTTCTTGATGAGCCGCTTGGGCTGTCCGAAAAGTCGGGCTAGGTTTTCCATAACCAACTTCGGATTGATACTACTGAACAAGGTAGAGCGTACAGCTTCTCTTGCTCGTCCCGTAATCGCTTTTCGGAGCCGCGCAACATTTTCTATGTCGCTGAAGTACTGTTTCGTGTCTTCGTATGTGGCCCGAAAGGCGATCCATTCGCTTGGGTCTCCAGCGAAGTTGTGCAGCTCGCACAGGTATCGTGGTGCTGCTTGAGGCGCGTTTCTTTGTGCAGGTGGTGCCGCTTGCGCGACCGCCTCCTTGACTGCCTGCACGAAGTCGGAAACAAGGGATGTCGCGACGCCCCGTGCGTCATCAGCAGGCGGCGCGGGCTGGGATTCTTCAACCTCCCCCTCGTGTCGCCTTGACGCTAAGTGATGTGGTTGTCTTCTCTGTTCCATGTCATGGCGCTGTTGTCCGTTTACTGTGGAGTTGACCCACCGCTCGACATTTGGCTGCATGGTCGCTGGTTCTTCATCGCTGAAGTCGTTGTCGGTGTCGTCCAGTTGGATCATTGCTAGCTTTGTCCGTGCGGCGTTTGCCTCTCTTCGAGCAACGGCTGCTTCTTTTTCTTCGAGCTCCAGTCTTGCCTGGAGCTCAGCGCGCTTCTTAGCGCTTGACGTGGATTTTGAAGACCGGCGTAACACGGTACGCACTGATGTAGATCCGCCTCCCTGTTCCTGGTGAGTGTCTACTTCAGTCATCACTTGGCTGGTGCTCGTCGCTCCATCGGTTGTTGTAGGGTTTGCTAGACCAGTAACGAAGACGCTCGAAGTCCCTCCGCTCAACGTCGTCGCTCCGCTCCCCTTGACCTCCCCCCGCTCTTCAGTGTCGGAGGGGGAAAGCGGTGACTCTTGCTCGGTGGTTAATTCAGGCCGTGGAGCTCCCTTCATCTTCATTGATCTAGTCGTTCTTGTAGACATCTTCTTGGTCTTCAGGTGGATGGCTTGACTGGTCCTCTTGCAGTTGCTTTGGTCCACCGGGCTCTTCGCTTGTCCCGGCACCGCGATGCAGTGTCCCTTGCGTCCCTACGTCCTCGTCCCTAACGTCCCTAAACCCAGTCTCTGTGCGGCCCTGTTTACCGCCAGCAGACTGTCCCTAGCGGCCCTACTGACCCTAGCAGACTCACTCGAGGGCCCCTTGCGGGGATATGCTCGGAGTGAGGATGGATGTAAAGGATAGGAGAGGGGGGATCTGCCCTGCAGAGGGTGCGTAGTAGGTTCAGGGTGCACACCCAGTTGGCTGGAATGTCCAACTGGAGTCACGCGGTCCTGGCCGGCATACACCGTCAGGCCCTGCCCACTCACGCTCCTTACAGGCGCAGTCAAGCTGTCAGCCTAGCCGATTGCTCGACTAGACCGGCGACCTCGCTTGAAAAGTCGCTACACCCGAAGGTGTTGAAACCACCCACGATAGCGTTTGACACCGTTAGGTGCTACCGCGGAGTGGCCCACGGGTAAACCGTGTTGGAAGGTGTCTTCTTGTTTCTTCGCTCTTCACAGCTTCCAGGTCCGACTCCAGGTCCAGATCCAGGTCCAGATCCAGGTCCAGGGGCTTCTCCAGTACCAGCTTGGCTCGTCCAGTGTCCAAGGCTGGCTCCAGGTCCAACTCCAGGTCCAGGTCCAGCTCCAGTGCCAGGGCCAGGGGCTTCTCCAGTACCAGCTTGGCTCGTCCAGTGTCCAAGGCTGGCTCCAGGTCCAACTCCAGGTCCAGGTCCGGGTCCAGGTCCGAGTCCAGGGGCTTCTCCAGTTCCGGCAGGCTCCTACAGTGTCCCGTCCGGTTCCAGTTCTGCTCCAGGTCCAGGTCCAGGTCGTCAGGGGCAGGGTCCAGGCTCAGCTCCAGCTCCGGCAGGCTCGTACAGTGTCCAGGTCCGGGTCCAGGTCTGCTCCAGGTCCAAGCTCCCGCTTCCAGATCTTCGGGGCCAGTGGTCGAAGGTCTTCGCTGTCTTCAAATCCGATGCCGAAGGACCATCAACTGTTGAGGTTCGGGCCAACAGTAAAACCCGTGGATTCCTCTCGCAGCTAGGTGACCCTCTCTTGGCGCCCGGGAGTAGGTACTTCTCGCAGCTGATCGTCGTCGTCGCGTAGGTATCGACCGTGAGGGCGGGCCGTAGGTACCGGCCGGACTCGTCGCAGTGGGTACTTGCGCCCTGGTGGCACCAGGCGTGTGACCAGGCGCAGGGGTACCGGCGGCAGGGTCCGCAGTAGGTACCCGTCAGCAGGCTCGGCGACTCGGCGACTCGGTGGCGTGCTTAACCGGCGAGTTCGCAGCGGTTTAGCAGGCGGCGGCGGCGGCAGCGTCAGCCGTTTTCAGCACCAACGTCGTTGGTGGTACCGGGATGTTGCGGGGAAGAGAGAAGAGAAACAAACTTCTGCTTTCCACGATTGCTCTTAGAGAAGAGTAGTGGTAGATCTTGGCGAGTTCCGAAGATGCCCGGTACAATTTTGGGCGCGAGGCCCCTGAGTTGGGCTTTGCGGCACAGAGAGCCACCACAAATCTTCTCTAATTTGAGTCTAATTCGAATTTTATTTTGCCTATTAGAACGTTACATTTTACATCATATCTTTCTTATTTACTAACAGATTTTAATAATTCAAACGGTTTTAAGTTCGGGAGAAAGAGATCTTTGTTGTGGTGTGTAATGTGTGTAGGTGCATGGATGTTATAGGCCTCTGAGTTAGCTATTTCCTACCTACTAAGAGCTGAATATCCTACCTGCCATGGGCCGTGTAAGGAGTGTGGAAATAACTTGTAAGCGGGTGTGTTATCATTTATTTATCCCTATTGATATATTTAAGTACTTATTTAAACGATAAATTAACTTTTGAGCAAGTAAAAGTTACAAATAATATTACGTCAACTTTAGGTATTAACAATTTGGTCTTAAAATTACGGCTTAGAGTGCTATAACATTACAATACTGGTCAGTTACATACATCTACGTGAAATAAGCTTAGTTACACATGTCTACATAGATTTACAGGCTAAATTAACATGAAATTTACATACAAAAGTTCTAGGTATAAAAAAGATTTTCTAATAGGAAAATTACATCGAGTTATGATTAAAACAGATAAAAGGCAATTATTTTACATTCGAAAACAAAGAGATTCGTGGAAAAAGACACTAAATAACAAAGAAAAACAACAAATCAAATTATTTACAAATAATTCGGGTTTTTACACCCCGCTACTACTGCGCCTACGCGGGTGACCGCGGTAAAGCGATCCGGCTCTCTCATTGGCCGAGGCCAGTTTACTTCACTTTCTCGCTATGCGCTAAGGAGCAGACTCTGCCTGGGTCGTGGGCAGTCATTTTAATTGTGTAATAAATCAAGTAATAATGCAAATATTAGTTAATTAAGTAAGTATTATGAAAGAAAAAGAGTATTAAATGAGGTAAAGTATAGAAAAAAATGGAAACAATGTATTTACAACGGCATATGCCAAATAGTAGGTATTTAATCCTACATGCCTATTCCAATCCTATAGGTAATTATCTTTCGCCTAGGTCGGTCGTCAACACCCACTATCCCAACATCGGCTAACGAAACACGCAGCCTAACTAAACATTAACAAACTCGAGATAAACTAGTCAACGAAGCAACATCCCGAATTGTTAGAGCTATTATTATCAGTATCAATTACTTACTGGTAACCTTGTGACTCCTTGTATTCTACATAATATCTATCTAGGTATCTATCCAGCCTACTTGTAAAGCCCACTACTGGGCATAGACCTCTTCTTTTTCACGCAAAAGCTAATCTGGTCCATTGCCTTCCTTCTTCTTCATAATCATATTTGAGTATCTGCACAGGATTGGCCAAAATCGCTCTCCGAAGTACCTTAGTTAGAACATGGACAGCTAGAGTTCTTGAAGGAAGGAGCTAGGTTGGCAAGGGTGCAAAAATCCAGCCAGACGCAAAATGGGCGCAAGTAGAGCCGTCGAGTTGCGGAAAACAACCCGTTTTGCATTAACAACGAATAGCACTAACCCTTGCTCAATGCTTAAGAGGAAACACGGGTAGCCGGCTGCTCCATACAAAAAATACAAAAAGAGAGACCTGTTTCCTCCCTGGATAATATTTTTTTTAAAAAAATATAGTTTTATGCCATTGAATTTATATGTACCTCTGCCATGTTCCTATATTTTCCTTTTTTTATTATTTTAATTATTGTAATAAAATTTGTTTCAATAATTAAAATGAGAAAAAAAGGAAAACATAGGGACATGGCAGAGGTAAATATAGATTGGATGGCATAAACATATTTTTTCTAAAACAATTATCCAGGGAGGAAACAGGTCTCCCCTTTTGTATGGAGTTGAGGTTACCCGCGTTTCCCCTTAAGAGCTAGGGTTCAAGGGACTGAGGGAACCGGTACAGCTCGCGGCCGGCGGCGATTGCGATACCGATAAGCCCTCCGTAGCTACCAATAGGACGAGAGGAAATTCAACTATACACGATTAGAATTAGCGGTAGAGTACAATATGACTTGAGACACCGCATGGTTTGACAAGCGCAGTGATGATTTTTAGGTCTCTAGTATATGAGGTCTGAGTGGGAAGGGACCGGGCGTCATTGGGGCGGCGGAAAGAGGTTTTTTTTTTTTTTTTTTCTTCTCTCAATATTTGCTTCTGCGATCGACTGTCGAGTCTTTATCAGATTGTTTGTCTGGGTGAGAATTTATTCGGGTGGCACTCCATTGAGTGCCATCTCCAATGAGGTTTCGAGGATCAGCAATTCAGCAGCTTTCTGTATTTACTTTCTTTCGTCAAGCGACAGGATATGCCATCTCTTTAGGCGTTTTGTATTTGTGTCGACTTGTAGCAGATCTCTCGCTAGTTGGTTAGTGTGTACTTTCAGTCGCGCCTTGTATTTCTCGCTAAATGCTCTTACTTCTTCCTTGACAGCAGTATTCATGGCGGAAAGAGGTGCAGAAGCACAGTCATCTTACGTGGCGCATATTGTACTAGTAGCAAGTAAGAGTATCCTACTAACTGTACAGTTTGTGTGGAGCAGAGCACAAAAAAATGTAGAGAAGAGTAGAGCTACCACTGGGGGCAAGTAACTCTACAGGGTGCACTCTAAGTTGATAGCGGAACTTTAAATAGGCTATCTACTGATCACTACAAACAACTTGTACTAGGTGGCGACAAAAATGGAGCGAAAAAAAAAATAAGCTGTTTCATACATTTGGCGCAGTACTAAGTCGACCTTTTGTATGGAACAGCTGATATTTTTTTCACTCCATTTTTTTCGCCACCTAGTACAAGTTGTTTGTATTGATCAGTAGATAGCCCACTTAAAGTTCCGCTATCGACTTAGAGTGCACCCTGTAGTTTAAGGGCGGACGATAGCAACGTGGCGGGAAATTCAAAATTTTCACAGTTTTATACATTTTGTAGCTAAACTGAGCTATTTTTGTTCAGCGATTTTTCGTTCGCGGAAATAACAAAGTATTCTTTACATTATTGTAAACAACAGAACAACAATAATTCAGTCGATTATGTGTTCTGGTCTACGACAAGTTTTTTGGGCAGTGCCACTGCTTCGTACACCAGAACACATAATAGCCTGAATTATTGTTGTTCTGTTGTTTACAATAATGTAAAGAATACTTTGTTATTTCCGCGAACGAAAAATCGCTGAACAAAAATAGCTCAGTTTAGCTACAAAATGTAAAAAACTGTGAAAATTTTGAATTTCCCGCCACGTTGCTATCGTCAAACCTTAAAAGTTTAAATGCAGTTTTGGATCCTCGTAAAGGACGGGTACTATGCGAGGATACAAAAAAATACAGAAAAAAAACTAAATAGTTGCCAAGATATGGGTTATTAAAAACTCTTAAACAGGAAAGAACTGTTGCCAGGGAAGAACTCCAAAAATGTGATATTATCTCAAAAAGTTTGTTTACCCTCTTGGTTGTACCCTGTATATTTTAAAAGAATTCTTGTAGAGGTTTAGTAAACCTGTTGCTTGCTTGGACCTGGCGGTCAACACAGTTTATATAAATGTAAATATTTGGTTTGAAAAGAAAGATAAAATACCTTACTGTTAATCCGAGGTTTAAGTACCTATGCAGGTACTCTACTGATATTTGATAGTACAGCACGGCTAGGATGAAGTCATAACAGTGCACTACTCTCCATTCCACAGCAAAACACAGCAAAATAAGAAATAACTTAGGATATTATTATAATGTTAACTCAACATAACATTTAATTTTGAGTTGCTGGTTTTTCTACATCTGTGGCGTGTAAAGCCTGACTAAAAACTACAAAAACCCTTTTTTTTAAAAGCAAGTTTTTGTTTATGTCGTGAGATGGGTCTAGGTGTGAGTTATGAAAAGCATCACACAAATATTCGTATTTTTTTTTAAATGAAATATTTACGGGCTAACATTATTATTAATATTATTTAAATATCTGAATTCAATTTTCTGACTGATGAATCAAGAAAAAATATATTAAAACAAATTTGTGTTAGTTACACCATTTATAACTCGAGAACGCGTGGACCCATTTTTAGGATTTTTGATTTGTTGGATTTATCTCCACCCCAAATGGCAGAATAACCATTAAAACAACGAAAATAACCACAAGAAAAATAAAGGTCTGCGCGGACGAAGTCGCGGGCAAAAGCTAGTACCTATTTAATAAGTGGCAATAAACACAGATTCAGAAATGCACAAAGTAAAAGATTAACCAAGTTTTACTAGGCTACTGACTTTAGCACTAATGTCGAGGGCTGCTATCTCTCTGTAGACAAGCTCTATTTCTGTATCCAATATCTAACTATTTATAAGTCCTGTCAATAATATTAATATTCTTGACCAATATAAAGAACTTGCCTGGCATAGGTAGGTACTATAATCATAACAGACAAACAATACTTGAAGGTCAAAAATTCATAATAAGTTATTTACATTATGGCTAAGTAGCAGAGAAGCAATTTACTAGGTACCTACGTGTTGCTAAAGTGGGTTCATTGTTTATAAATAAAGTACCTATACAATGTACTTTTTGGTAAGAACAAAAAATACATTAGGCTGATAGAGAATCATATAAGAATATCGTTTCATATTAGTGTATAGTGAAATATTATATTCTAAAAGGAATTGAAGGGAATTTATCGGGTAATTGCACCAAATAACACAAAACTTACCGTTTGGTAGCTGGCGCAGTCTTTTGTGGTTATGGAGTTCCTTCGTAGTTACTGGGGTAACAACTAGATTCACTTAAAGAACTTCACTTTACAGCGTCCTATTATAGGGCTGTGATATTTATTTTTGACTATTTTCTTTTGTACACATTTAAAATTACAAAAACACGCAATGCACAGCACAACACAACGATCGTTTCATTTCGTCTCTGACATTTGACAGATGTTTGACAGTTTACTTTTTTATTCTCAGAGGCTTTGAAAGAAAAGTGGATAGTGTTTATAGAGGGCGCGACTAATAACTTTTTGTTTAGAATAAAATTGTTTGTCTTTAATTTACGCTTTATTTATTTACTCAGAATTATTAACTTTTAAAAATACCTATGTTTATTTCCTAAATCCAGATCTCTCTGTCATCATTATTGTGAAGTTTTAACTTTCCTCGAAGTCCACGATATTGCGTAGTTCCAGTATTGTAACATAGATGGCACACTATTCTAATAGAAAAACAATCTTCCGTTGTTTTTCACATTTTCCGGATACGGAAGCTATAATATTTCTTTTAGAATTTGTTTCTTATTTTAATGGTTTTGTTTATTGGTTGAATTTTAATTGGTGGGTAGGTAATCGTATGAGGTAGTGGCCGCCCCTGGTGTCAGAGTTTTTAGGCCGCCCAAAGGGTCTCTGACATGGCTTTTAATTATTATTAATAATTAAACCGTAGCATTTTTACTTTTACTTTTATTCTAGGATTTTATTTTTACAACTTTCTGAATGAGTAGTTTTTGTTCCTCATTGGATGTAAAAACAGAATTCCTACATCTAGAATAATGTGTGTCCTTTGTTCCCAGTATTTGTACTTAGATATATGTAGATTGTGTGTGGGTATACCTTCTTTATAACTTATACGTATTAGGTAATTACATTTATAATTTTATAAAGTATCATAGAATAAGGTTGTGTTAATTACTTAGGTACTAGGGTTTACTTACTTACTAGATACTAGGTAGATAGGTACTTTTACTTACTTAGCTACGATTTGCATGTCGCTACGTAGAGGACTGATTTGTGCGTGCGTTAAAAAATACTGTCACTAAGGTATCCTAGCAACGAGTGAACCTAGTAGTCGATACCTACCTTGCGCGACCATCCTGCATATACACAGTAAATCACCATAAATCATAGCTTTTACGTTCCTATACCAGCTACTTATATGTGTGTAGTGGTCGTTAGGGGAGTAAGCACAAAAGGTACTGTACTATTAGATATATCTACACTACACATACATGCATAGATACGCTTACTTTAAAAGATACCACGCGTAGATAGTTAAGTTTCTTTTATAATGTATTGGAGCGCGGAACTTGGTGTGAATTAATTGAAAATGACTGTGCGTTATTGCTTTTAAATGTAGAGTTTACAACTCTTTGAAGCTAAAATATCTTTTATTGTATACCTTCTACATTTCTTAGCCAAAACGCCTCCACAAAGCTTGTTTGATCGATACGAAGCAAGCATTTCTTTGCCGCACAAGAAAATGAAGAAGCACTTGGCTTATCATCATCAATTGCCATAACCGTAACCAACCATCCATACAAATGAGGGTAAAACAGTCTATCTGTCTGTCGGCCGTAGATTAGCCAAACATATGTTAGTCGCGTGCCTTGGAACGGAAATAAATGCTGGCAGAAGTACACCTTTGCAGGTACCTACTTACTCTCCCCTACAATTGTACCATAACTTAGTCTAGACTAGAAGAAGGGATGTTAGTGGCTAACTAAACCAAGGCTACTAAATCCATTTAGAACAATGTGCCAGGCACTGCAGCGAGCGCCGAGTTGTCTCTTCACCCATGTAGTGTGAGTGAAGGTGCCACTCTGTATAAACCATCTGATTACATACGTAGATGCAACGGCCTTAGTTTTTTTTTAACTAAATACCAACGGTACCAGTCGGCTAAGCTTCGTCGGGTATAGCTGATCAAAGCTTCGAATTGACATCTCGCTCTTTGTTCCTTCTTCTTCTTCAGAAAGAGATGACTGTATCGAACCTTATTGAGCTCATGTGACCGGTCATGCTAAGCCATCTGAAAGCCTCCGTGACTTCGAAACACCACCATTATGATTATTGTGCGAAGTTTTATTTCAACAACTCGAATTCGAGATTTTTTTTTACTGAAACTTTCTTAACCCTTTAAATTTTGATGTCGGGATAGCAGACTTGTTTCGGCCTCACCCGGACATCTATTTCGTGGATGGGACAGAGTTCTAACTAAGATCGAATTTAGTCTACTAAGTGCTAACTTACTTTTCTGGTTTTGGAAAAGCTTTTGTAGAAAAAGTTTTTGTAAAGTGATGGAGTTTCGAGTAATGTAGAGAACTGAAAGACTTTATCATTATGACCTTTTGGTAGTAGCATTCTGTGGGTAAGGTAAGGTAATTTGCATTGTTATGTAAATTACCGACATGCATGGGGTGGTGGTAGAGCGGTGCACGCATCGGATTGTTCAAGATATTTTCGTGTTCCACTTTAGGGGTTGGCAGAGAGAATGCCAACTTTTACCTTATTTATCAAATCAGCAAATTACTTACCTTCGAAATATGTGTAAATCCGGGCCATACAATATTTATTTATGATGTCCTCCACGCGACGTATCCGTCGACGGCGACCCTCAAAGATTTCTTGCGTGAGCTCTAATATGGCTGGAAAAGCCGAGTTTTGTCTTGAAGACTCGGTCGCAGGTGTCACAATACAGTTGCCCAATAGAGTTGTACGTCCGCTCGCTGTACGTGGGCTTAGGGCGGGTCTTTCGATGTTGACGTTTGGCTTCAAGATCTTTTAGCCGAGCCTCTTCAAAGTTCTTAGCGCCTTCTTGGACTGCTTTTCGCCATTCAGGCCGCATAAGGGCAATCTTTTCCCATTTATTTATAGTCTACACTCCGTTCACATTTACTTTATCCTCCAACAACAAGTATATTTTGAATCCCTTCTGTCTGAATATGATAATATTTTAATCTAAAATCACCGTTTTAAATCGGTTAAATCAGTCGGTTGGTGGTTTTTTTTATCATGGCAGAAAGGCCAAATACGGGAAAAAGATAAGTCATTGGTGAAATAACTATGAATGCAGTGTAGTGTCAGCTTTATTACGTCTACTGTCACGCGTTGTAACTCTGTAACGGACACACTGGCCATGTGCTAGCCATAGCCCTGACTTCCTGAGTACCGTCTGAGAAATTAGGTACTTTACCATCAAAACGAGAACGCAAGGTAACGACTGGGGGTCACTTTAAAAGTGGCATGCCATGGGAAAAAATCTGGTAGAGAGAGACTTCTCAACAGAAAACAATGTACATTTTTTTTTTCTACAGCTCTAACCTGTGCTAGAGAAACCTTGCAAGTCATGTCCCGAGCGATTTTTTTGACCTTATACCTAACAGCGAACGGAAAAAGCTGCCTTATAATAAATCTTGAGACAACAATGTGTTCTATTGGACTTTAATCCTCACATGCTGCAACAAGGCTGCAACTGAACAAAGCAAGAAAATTCTTCTTTGCTTGAGCAATAACCTTGTAATAATTAAATCCAAATCGAATTTAACGATCGTGTTAAGCCAGGTGGTAGTAAATTGCATGCCTCAGAGCTGATTGTGGGGTGAGCTACCTACCCAGCTAGCTGATTCCTCAAGAAACAAATTACAAAGTTTTAGCTGGGGGTACGCTTGATATCCAAACACAATGGGGCACCCTTGGCGACTATGAATTTGAACTTAGTGAGATTGCTAATTAGAGTTTTTTTCTATTATATCGCTGTTCGAACTACGGAGCGAGCGAGAGTAACACGCTTTCCTCTTGAGGAAACTTGCGGCTTAGTTAGCTCCTCACGTAGGTATGTAGTATTCACCTCGCCTTTCGTGCAGATTAGGCCTAATTATAGCCGACTCCGATGAGATAGCACCAAAAAAAGAAGAAGAAAGAAGGCCTATTAGGCTGAGACGAAACCACATCCCAGGCACTACATACAGCGTCCCTACTCCCAGTGATCGCTTCACACTTTGAAACTACAAAGTTTGAAAAAAAGTAGTTTGAAAGTACGGAACATCCATTTCGTATTTTTAAAATACTTATGGAATGTTTTAGAGCATGGAATACCGGAGCCTTTTCCCAATACCGGTATTCATTCGGTATCAAGATTTTAAATACCGGGATACCGGTTTTTCGGTATTTTTCGGTATAAAATTTTTGTTATATTAAAAAATATTGAATTGTTATAAAATAGACAAATAGAAAATTTAAAATAAGTAAGATTATTTAATTGAACGATAATAATAATTTATACTAGCTTTTGCCTGCGACTTCGTCCGCGTAGACTTTTTTTTACGTTATCGACGTTATTACCAGACTAATTTAGTTCGTAAATTTATTCTATGTTAGTCTGGTTTCTAAGCTATCTCCATTCCTTCAGGCAATTTCGTCCTGCAGTTCTAGCGTGATAACAAATACACACACTCACTCACAAACTGACCGCGCACTCGGAGAAAAAGTTGCAGAATCAGAATATTCTTTGCTGTACTACAAAAACATTAAAAGGACCGTCCGCAATCCGCATTAATAAATCGTAATGGGCAATTTTCTGACAGCTCATGAGTTGTAGTTCCAAATTTGTAACTGGATGACGGTGACGAGATATGTTTTTCATAAGCCAGTTCGCGCTCGTTGGGCTTCGTAGATACTTCCAAACACAATATTTAGGTATTGGTGATGGAGCAAAATGTAGTGTTTCCGGTTCTACCATTCACTCATACAAGAACAATAACAAAGTCGTGCACTTTTTCATTTACCAAAATGGAATGAGGTGAAAGATGAAGTCACAGAGCAATGAAGTGAAAAAGTATTTTCGCTGTAGTAAGCATGAATTTACTTTGTGATGTCGGATCAACGCCATCTATAACAGCTTTTATAACTATTTTTTATTTTTTAAAACTGTCAGAAAATCCCCCATTAAAGCCGTAAACTGGGAGCCTATTTAGGCACCATTGCGTTACAGGCTAAGGCCCCTGGACTGCAGTCCAAAATAAGAAAGTAATCGGTTTTAATTAATAAACACAAACCTGCGTTTATACTTATAGGTTTTTACAAAAAACGTTTTTTTTTTAGGTTTCTAAAACCGGTTCACATCACTATTCCGCACGGCGCACTCGCACGCATCGCATGCGCGCGAAATTTTGATATTCTACACTTATTTCAGAGTTTTATCTGTAATACCGAAAATACCGAAATTCCGGTATTGAGATAATACAATACCGGTTTTTCAAATGTAGATATTTAGTCCGGGATCCCGGTTTTTCGGTATTACCGAAAACCGGTATCCATGCCCTAGAATGTTTGCGCCGTCCACCTCGAATCTAAAATTTTCACTTTCGACTCTTATTTCAGTAACTTGATATGTAGTGTGAGGGAAGTGCCACTGTATACTTAAGGTTGAACGATAGCAACGTGGCGGGGAATTCAACATTTTCACAGTTTTTTACATTTTGTAGCTAAACTAAGCTATTTTTGTTCAGCGATTTTTCGTTAGCGGCAATAACATAGTATTCTTTTCATTATTGTAAACAAAAGAACAACAATAATTCAGCCGATTATGTGTTCTGGTTTTATCAGCAAGTTTTTTGGGCAGTGCCACTGCTTCGTGGACCAGAACACATAATCGGCTGAATTGTTGTTGTTTACAATAATGAAAAAAAATACTATGTTATTGCCGCGAACGAAAAATAGCTGAACAAAAATAGCTCGGTTTAGCTACAAAATGGAAAAAATTGAGAAAATTTTGAATTTCTCGCCACGTAGCTATCGTCCAACCTTAAATCGCTTTTAGTAATGAATGCCCCATAAAAAAGTGCAAACTAGTGTGGATGGGGTCGCGCGCGCTGCATAGAAAAGTTTACAGCGTCATTCGAAGTCGCACCCCGATTTCACGGCGGCGGCGTGAGAGTGGAGAGGCCTTAATTGAACGAGCCAGCGAAGCGAGCGAAGTTCTCCGAGTATACTGGAACAATCCGGCGTTTGTATGTTTGTATGTATGTATGAATTTTCGTTCGACGATAACTTGAGTAAATTAAGTCGGATCGTCATGAAATTTGGTAGGCAGGTAAATGAGGAAAAGAGAATTTTTAAGTTCGAAAATGAGCCAAATCGGTCGAGGGGTTGCTGAGATATGGGGTCGCGAGTTCATAGTTCGGGGCGAACCACTAGTATGGATGGAAAGGCCCAGGACCTAGATAGACTTCGTCAGTCGACAGTCCAATACGTGGGCTGCCGTTGTAAGTTGCGAACTTGTTAATTGCCCGACTCGAGCCATCGCTCGGGCCCACGTGCAACATCGCGATAGCGCCCGCCGGCAGCCATTAGCATTTCATTTAAATAATGGAACGTTAACTTAACACCTTACTACTCAAGATAGGTTTATAGCTGGATTTTAGCAAGCCTCGTCAAAACCTGCCCCTCTACCCTTGACATTGGCGCAATTTACAAAATTCAATATTGCACGAATTAGAGACTACGACGACTAGCTCTTGACTACGAAGTTTCGTAGCTATTGACTACGAAGTTTCGTAGCTCTTGACTACGAAGTTTCGTAGCTCTTGACTACGAAGTTTCGTAGCTCTTGACTACGAAGTTTCGTAGCTCTTGACTACGAAGTTTCGGAGCTCTTGACTACGAAGTTTCGGAGCTCTTGACTACGAAGTTTCATAGCTCTTGACTACGAAGTTTCGTAGCTCTTGACTGCGAAGTTTCGTAGCTATTGACTACGAATTATTTCATAGCATTGGGGTAACTATTGTTCTTTATCCTACAGAACCACCAAGACACCAACCAGCAAGCGTAGCATAAAGCTGGGTTAGAGCGTATCAATGGGTTTATAACTCACTCTTTTGTTTGACGTAGAGCGGGATAGACAGAGTTATAAACCCATAGATAGGTACGCTCTAACCCAGCCTTATGCTACGCTTGCAGGCAGCTAAACGATGGCGGAAGAGAAGCAAATCAGCATGGCGGCAAGCTGCATCGCGCTGCGCGGAGTGCGCATATTTCTCAACGCGCACCGCGCGGCCGCCGAGCGCAGGGCTCAACAGCAAGCCCCGCCACGCAAGCCGAAGCCCAAGCCTGTTAACAACAAGAAGCTCTCGCAGAAAACCGTGGAAACGCTGCTGAGGAGCACGCATTTTGCCAAGTAAGTCAGGGAGGCAATATGCGAATGCGTAGGTGGTTTAGCGATTGCAACCAAGCAATCGCATCGCACGAATTGTTCAGCTCTACAGTCACAAAGTGGAAGGGTAGGTCTGTTAGAAAAAGCTATCGAATTCAAGTACATACATATGTACCAATGTACACACGACAGCACGTCGAGGCTTACACGCTAGCACTCTACTCGGTTACATTACGGGCGACTTTGCAACGAAAGTGTATAGTCTGGCGTGCTGTCGTGTGTACCTAAAAAAAAAACATGAATTTGTTTGCATAGATTTTGGTTTGGCAATAGGTATTTCTAGCAAAACGTGGGCTATCATTCGTCGCTTCGTCGCTGACTGGTTGAAGGAGTGTTTTTTATTTATTGACTTTATTGACCCTTTATTGACTCTACAGATAAATAAGGTATTTTTACCAAAAAAATTACGGCGATTGCCCATTTCCCCAATAACCCATTTTGAACCAAATTATATAGTCTAAAAAGTTATTCCACCCCGTTTATTCACTACCAACAACAAAGCAACAAAGCAGTGAGATACTATACTAGACGCTACCTATAGATAACCGATAATTTCAGCCCCATATTGCTTCTGACTCTACAACAGTGGACCCCAACCGGTGGTCCATGAAAGCCTCGAAAGTGAGGGGCTTGCGGTCGTGCATCACATAACAATGGTTAGAAAAAAAAAAGTTTTTAAAGCAATGTTTGGACGATGCCTCGATGAATAAATTACCAGGGCCCTTAGCCTGTAACGCAATGGCGGATCAATGGCGTCCCGGCAGAAGGACAAAACCGGGCTCTCCTCGTTTATCGTTTATCAATCTCGCGTAGTCTTTTACCAACCCGGCATGGCACGGGTGCAAATAAGTACAATAATTTACATTCCGTGATAAAAATAATATCTAGGTAACGGACAGTGAACCGCATCAAAATCCGTTATGTAATACCGACAACCACGCGAAGAGCGGCTTTGTTTTATACTATGTAGAGATCATTTTCGTGTCTACCAACAAACAACAAAACAATCAGTCGATCTTGGTCGAAAAAATTTTGGGAACCACTGCTCTACAACAATATACTCGCTAGTCGTAGAAAGCGCGTCGAGCGATCGGCCGCGTCGAGGCGAAACAACTTCATGAAAACTTTACCGTAAATACAACAGTTTTGACGCAAAAACCTAGAATACTTAGAACTGATCATAGCTACAAGCCGGAGGCCCAAATGTTTGAAAGTAGATTATTTTAAATAGACCTAATTTAAGTTTGGTATGGGAATTCCTTCGCGGTGGCTATAACTATACAATTTTAATTAAAAAATCTTAACTACATGGTATTCGCATGTTACCCAAAAAGTAAGAAAAAATATCAACTTGTGGTTTAATCATAAGTTTAATGTAGGGCTTGTTCTATTAATTTTGTTATAAAATTGGTGAACTTTGGAAAACATTCATGCCTCATAAAAAACTGAAAGAAAAACAGCTGGAGGCACTGCAAAGGACTACGAACTTCAACAGGTGAGTTATTTTTGTAGGAAAATATTTACAATTATTTAGAAAATATACAACACCGTAAAATTCCTAAAACCTATTCAGTATTCAAATGCTTTAAATGCTTTCTTACAATAAAGAGTTACCTACTTACTTTTTTTTTCACGTCTGTTGGATGTCCCACGTCTGGGCAAAGGCCTCATACCAAGTCTTTCGGTCCTGAGCAACCAACCTACTTAGGTACTTATTTTATAATATTAATTTGCTTTGTTCTTTCATCTCTTGTGAATGTGTCATTCAGTTGATTCACACGAGGTGCCCATAAAGTTATTTATTACGAAGTAAGACTGTGGTGGCACGATACTGTTGATCTGAAAATGGTAGAGAGACGTTTATTAGTCTTTAAAAGTGTGCATTTCTACCATTCTAGCGATGCCTGCGCAACGAGCTTTCGTGCCCCTCCACTCTCTACCACCTTTCCTTTATTTGCTATAATAAACTTTTTTTTGCTATGGAAAAATAATGCGCTTTTACCAAAGTCGTGGAACAAAATATGTTATCAGATTTAGAAGTTGGGTTGATTAAAGAAAAAAGCTATTTAAAAACCCTACCTTTGCTGAGACGGAGATCCATCCTAAGAAGACGAAGTAAAGCTCACCTTATAAGCGTAGTACAATTCACTAGGCACAGTGATGCTGGTATATTCTCGCAGTACGGCGTCGACTATCTGGTCGGCCGCGTCTTCAGGCTTAATAAGTGGTAGAATCTTCTCGAAGCGAATGCTGGGCTTTTTGGCCATTCCAGTGTCGACGATGTAGGGGTGGACTGTTGTCAGTTTTATCTGGGGACAGGCGGAATAAAAATGTAGAGACAAGGCTTGCCAAATGCCAATGCATTGATATACCGTCGCTTCAGTTTTGGCCAATTTTGGCGAGAAAAACCTTTGAATGCAGTTCGCATGAATTTGATACGAAACTATCGGAACGTCGTCGTCAACATCTTCTATTACGATTTACGCACACGGTTACAAAATAGGAAAGTGATGCCTGAAAGAAAAGCGCCTTGACCTGGACTTGACGAAAATGAGTGAAGGGAATTGAATGCCCATCCATTTATAAGTGTTAAGTATTTGTATACCTAATTTCATTAATCTTTTTCTTCTTAAAATTTTAGTGCCGTCTCCCATCGGAAGTTGGCATTCAGTTTGGCTATTTCTCCCTTTTCATTGCACATATTAAATTCAACTTTTACAGTAGATATCCGGGAAAATTATATGTCCATGGTCTTACCCCATTCAAGCCTCTCACATCCAGTTTCAGCTCCGCAGCAAGTGCATCCATGATGCCTCTCACGGCGAACTTGGATCCGCAGTAGGGGACCAAGTTCTTGCACCCTATGAGACCGGCCATCGACGAAATAGCAACTATATGACCATGGTTCCGATTTATCATAGACGGCAGGAAAGCTTGGATCATCTGGGGATGGGTAGAAAAAGACTGTGATACAAAATTAACATAATACAATCGTTCGAGTCGGGACTTGAAGCCCCGACCTCTGGGGTAGTCGCTCGAGTGGCAAGCAAGATAGGTCCATCGCAATCCATCCCACCGCTCTAGAAAAGTTAGAATAGAATGAGAGAGCTTTTCTTCTATCGTGTCGAGATTATACATACATAATCTGACGTCTGTATCCCAATGTGCTACTCCATCTAAAACAATGTTCCAGGCACTGCAGCGTCGAGTGGTCTCTTCATCCGTCTAGTGTGGTGTGAGTGAAGATGCCATTGGATGCTGTATAAATCATCTTAATACGTAGATGCAAAGTCCTAAGTTTTTTTATTCTGTAAAAAAAACTACACGGTTGCTATGATAGTCCTCAAAACCGGTTTATTTGCGGGAAAATAGACAAATAATACGATTATCAGTCGAAAAATAGTTATTTGTTATGCAAGAATGCAAAATTATTGTTTGCGGCGAGTGCTTGTATTGAATACCGAGCTAGCGAAGGTTTCTAAAATTGAGCCACGAGCGTAGCGAGTGATTAAAAAAAGAAACCTGAGCGTAGCGAGGTATTCAGAAGCACGAAACGCAAATAATATTGCATTCGTGCGAAACACAAAACACAAAAGGCAGAGACGATAGTTTTCGACTTGCCACAATCCCGAATTCCCGACATACGTACCTCTTTCTCTCCATATACGAGTACATTTATTAATTATTATTTCGAGAGAGCACTCGATATTATTTAGGAAGAAAGATATCATTGGGGACCAGTAGAAGCCATAATGTCAGTTTCTCTAGCTAGTTGACTCATTGATTTACCCGACGAAACCTCCAGTACCTGACACTACGGGGTCGGCCATTACACTACCTACACTATGTGCACATACCTATTATCTACCTACCCTACCATCTCACCCAAAGGTTCCCATTGACGTTGATGTCCATCATCAGGCGGATCTCCTCCTCAGTCTGCTTCAGCACAGGGTTGCAGGGCATGATACCGGCGTTGTTCACCAGTATCGTGACATCGCCGACCTCCTTACTCACTTTCTCGGCCAGCTGCATGACGGCTGCGCGATCCGTGACGTCACACCTTGGGATAGGGGATTTGAATGATTTTGTGGGCTAGGCTGACTAAGCTGTCAGGATGGTATAGGGGCTGGGCAAGCCTACTCTATCTAAAAAACAATGTCCCAATGATTTGTTGGAATGATCAGGAATTGGTTATGATCATCTTATTACTGTAGAGATACGTGGTGATTAGAGTAGATGAAGTCATTGAAGTTAGTAAAACCCGATGCATTCGGTAATTGCAATACGGCCAGACAAATGAAAAAATATGGCGGCTACATAATCAATGTTTGACTTTGAAAATCCTTATATGTTTTTTACTGTTTAAAACGTAGGTACGTACCTAATCATGTAAATGCGGTAACACAGTTAATGTGATTAAGGTTATCATGGATTCTTTAATAAATTGCAATTATCTATTAGGTACTTTGAACTTAAGGCTGGAAGATAGTAGTGTGGCGGGAAATTCAAAATTTTCACAGTTTTTTACATTTTGTAGCTAAACTGAGCTATTTTTGTTCAGCGATTTTTCGTTCGCGAGAATAAAACCGTATTCTTTTCATTATTGTAAACAACAGAACAGCAATAATTCAGCCGATTATGTGTTCTGGTCTACGACAAGTTTTTTGGGCAGTACCACTGCTTCGTAGACCAGAACACATAATCGGCTGAATTATTGTTGTTCTGTTGTTTACAATAATGAAAAGAATACGGTTTTATTCTCGCGAACAAAAAATCGCTAAACAAAAATAGTTCAATTTAGCTACAAAATGTAAAAGTCTGTGAAAATTTTGAATTTCCCGCCACCTTGCTATTGAATATTTGATAGATTATTTCGCGACTCTTGCACTTTTTAATCAATCGGGTTTTGTTTTCGGGATTTGCCAATCCTTTGAACAGTTCCGTTCTCCATTTTCGGAGTTCTTCATCAGACCTTCGCCATTTTTTATGTGACCACATGGTAAGAATACCCTTTCAAATAAAAAAATAATCATCAAAATCGTTCCACGTAGAAGTTCCGGAGTAACACACATAAAAATAATTTAAAAAATACATACCTACGGGTCGTATTGAGTAGGCACCTCCAATTTGCATAGCTTCTGAACCTGGCTAGGCGTACTGTCACGTTGGCAGTTAGACGAAGACCTTTGCGGAGTAGCGACCTCAAGAGGGGAAGAGATCAATTGGCAGACCACCAGCCTGATGGTGGTTGCGTTGAATCTGGCACAGAATCGTGAGTGGTGGCGTGAACATGAAGAGACTATAGGAGGAGCGAGTGGTCATGCTCCTCAACTATAAAAGGAAATTTTCCGCCAAGCAGATGTTCTGCTTGTCCAACCGAACATGGTTGGAATGTACTCAGCTACGAGAAATATTTTGCCGGCGCGATGCAGGATTAGTACTTATAGCGAGTAAAGTTGTTGCCTTACTGTATGTAGGTTTCCTATACGACCGATAGGGGTCTGCTTATGATAAGAGCTCAAAGTTTCAGTTGTAAATAACTCACTCGTATTTATAAGCCTTCCCGTTCTGACTCCTAATCATCTCGAATGTCTCCTCATTTCCCTTGGGGTTAATATCGACGCACACCACAAAGGTGCCCAGTTTCGCGAACCTCAGGGCCATTTCGCGACCCATACCATGACCGGCGCCTGTTATCTGAAATTGGGAAAACATTCAAGGTATTACAACTGCGAAGGAACACACCTGGCTCCGCACGTATTACGTTGTCTTTCTTGTCTAGGCCGACTACGCTGAGATGGTGGTATAGGTACTGGGCAAGCCTACTACATCCATCCATCTTATGTCCCAGACAATGCAGTCGAACTAACAGGCTTACCTACTGAGTGGTATTAATAGTCGTCAGCTCAGGCTCGAGCTTGAGATGCCACTATTAAAAAACACCCTTAGACTGCGACTTTACGCATCGTGTGAGATTAAGTAGAGTCCTTGGGCCTTTTAATAGTAGAGCCCAATTTATGTAGGTATAATATGCGAATTGCGCGCGCGCCCTCTCTGCTCTATTTAGCAGTAATAAACAGACTACCGAACTAGACAGTTTGTTGTTTTTCTTACTGCCTGATTGACAGGCCTGACAGCGCTCCAACCGAATATTAATTAATATTTTTTACAAAACTGTCCTGTAAATTCCTTCCCCGAGCGAATTATTTCAAGTAATTTCAACCTCATAATAAATCTTTACAAAACTATCACAAGTTTTAAAAAGGATTGCAAAAGTTTACCAAAATAATTTCCCCCTTCACATATTTAGCCGGTGGAGGGACGATTACAAGCCAGATCGACTGGAAGATGTAGTAACAGTAGAGAATCGCAGTCCATGTCAATTCGGCCATTAAGCTTAGCGTTGACAACACTTTATTCACTGGGCTTTCTCGTACCTCCTTTGGATCGACCCTGGAATATTATGGGGAATTTTAAAACTTAAGTAGGTACCTAGCAATTTAGTCATCATCATCATAATTTTCAGCCCACTGCTGGGTATAGGCCTTTTCCCTTTCACGCCATCCTCCTCGGTCTCTAGCCGCACGCATCCACGGACCCTCCGTCGCCTTAGAGATGTCTTCCGTCCACCGAGCCGCTGTTCTGCCCACTGGCCGTCGTCCCGTTCTTGGCCGCCTCTCCGTCACTGCCCTGGTCCTACTGCCATCCTATCGCCTGGCCAATTTAGTAACAACTAACTGTAACTGTTTCTTTGTAACTCTAATATTTTCTAGCTCTTTACCTAAACATGGTAAACAACATAAAACAATCTTGGAAGGGAATGTGATGATCTTGTTTTCAACTCCGTACGACACTGTTTCAAGATTTAAAAATGATTCTGGTCCATGGTAAGGGTGCCAAAGTTCACTAGGTCTACGCCGTGTTATTTTAGTTGGTTTAAAGCCGAAGGTATATTGTTGGACTGGCGATTCTGATCCAAATTTCAATATTTCATTCCGAAATGAACGAAAAAAATAAACACTTCTCAGCTTTAAAAACACTAAAATAACACGGTGTGACCGTCAGGAAGTCACAAAACTAAAACAGGCACATGGATATTCTACTTAACACAAGTAAGGTAGGTACCTACAGTAACTTACATTTTACAAATTTATAAAATCTTAGTGCACCTAATTGCTTGATTAACAATGTTGCCTCCACGACTGTACGAAAGATAATGATAAGAGGAGTCCAATTTGATATCACATGCGAAAATAGGTACACGAGTTTGGATAGCTAATACTTAATACTGAAATCAGAAAAAACTTGGCGTGATGAATAAACTTATTTGCATAACACTTAATAAAATCTGTAATCCACGGTGATTGCAAAAAAAACACCAGACAGATTTATCGAATGCAGACAGACACCATTGAAGATAGTATCTTTAGGTATTCTGTGCTAGAAGTCAGATCGTGACCCGCAGGTAGGTAATCATATGAGGTAGTGGCCACAAGTGGTGTCAGGGAGTCTTACTTCTAATCGTTCCCTCGGGTGTTCCCCAAGGCTCTATCCTCGTACCTCTGTTGTTTGTACCTTACCCTTAACTAACAGAGGCTCTATTCCTTCGCAGGAATGAGCTGGAGGCCCTCTTCACGATGTACAGGAGGCTGGTGACGGCGGCGGAGGCAGCTGCCCCCACTAGCGCCATCGGACAACCGCCGCCTAAAACTGAGGTAGGTTTTTAGAAACAGCAGACAGACAAGCTAAACAAAGCTTATGTACAGGTTTATACTGTTCTCAAACGAAATTAATTCGGGAGAGATGACTGACGGGAGATCGCGCAGTACCTATCTCTAGACAAATGTACAAAAAAATTGTAAGTAAGTAAGTAAAAAGTTTATTTACAAATAGACACAGTACAATGACACTTAAGACTAAAAATACACAAGTAGTCAGGTTAAATTGTACAAAAAGAAAAGAGAGGAAAATGTCACTGTACTGTGCTTGTGAAAAAGATCCGACTCAGCATGTGTTAGAGAAAGTACGTAATACTTCTCGTAAAGCTGGTATTCTGCCGGGACCAAAGTAGTTAACTAATAACTAAGTGAAACCAAATGTAAATGTTGAAAATATAAATATAATTATACAAATAGATAGAACATACTTACATAAAAATATATGTATAGATAAAGAGCCCATAAAAAGAATAAATAATACAGGGTGTCCCACGGCTATGCCACATGGAGGGAAAGTACCTTAAATATTGTAGATGGAACATTTTACTGAAAGAAGACATTATTTTAATTTAAAAAACAATTTAAACTGCATTCATAGATATTTAAATAATTACATGGTTGAACCGGGAATCGAACCCGTTACATGAGAAAAATTATTACCCTGTAGTTTTATCATACCGATACCGTTTTTTCATTGATAAATTGATTAAGTTGTATTAAAAATGTTAAAATTCATGGTCTTTCTTTTATTTCTGACACTATGTTATTTAGCAAAAAATAATCCTTATGATGAAGCCTTTCGATCGGTATGATAAAACTTCAGGGTAATTATTTTTCTCATGTAACGGGTTCGATTCCCGGTTCAACCATGTAATTATTTAACTATCTATGAACGCAGTTTAAATTGTTTTTGAAATTAAAATAATGTCTTCTTTCAGTAAAATGTTCCATCTACAATATTCAAGGTACTTTCCCTCCATGTGGCATAGCCGTGGGACGCCCTGTATATGTAATACTTTTATGGAATGTATCTAATAATCAGTGTGCCTACTAATAATCAGAACTAGGTATAAACCTTTGCGTTGGATTATAATTTATACAGCGTCCAGTCCTGTAGGAAGGTTTTGTAGCCACTCAGACACTACAGTGTGCTTATTCTGTACAAAAAATCCGCACGGTTGCAAATTCTCAAAACCGGTTTATTTGCTGGAAAATATTAATAAAAATATTTTTTTCTTTAAATAAAAGGTTTTATTTCGATAAGAGCTATTTTCCCGCAAACGTTTTGAGGACTACCTACTATGCGGTTTTTTTTACTGAATATGCACACAGTGCCCGTTGTACTTATTTAGATTTACCATCACCATCCTCTAAGCTTAGTCGGTCAAGTCCCCAGGAACTAAGCTTCAAGTTTCTTGGTGATGATTTTCTTTACAGTTAGCGAGATGGTATTACTTACTCAGCACCTTTACCTCCTCTTAGTGTCGGACTAGAACACGCCAAAGACCAGGTCAACCAGGTCAACGTTTGGATCCAAAAAGCAGCGGATTTCCTCACGATGTTTTCACACGAACCAGTTAGCTTCTTTATAAATCTGCTTAGGTACTACCCTGGAGGGCTTACAAGGATCGCGTGTGCGGTGCCTACTGCCTACCTACTCACACCACTTGCATGTCAAAAAAGAACCCAAATCTAAACACGTTACTTGCATGCCAGGCAGGCAGGACGGCCCGTCTGTGGCCTGTCTGTGGCCTGTCTGTGGCCTGTCTAGACGACGCTCGCTTTCATTTCCACTTGTCAGCAAAATATACTTCACCACTGTAGCTGTAGCATGAAACTCGATATCTACAGGGTGCACTCTAAGTCGATAGCGGAACTTTAAATAGGCTGTCTACTGATCACTCCAAACAACTTTTACCAGGTGGCGAAAAAAATGGAGAGATAAAAATATCAGCTGTTTCATACATTTGGCGCAGTACTGAGTCGACCTTTTGTATGGAACAGCTGATATTTTTTGTGCTCCATTTTTTTCGCCACCCGGTAAAAGTTGTTTGTAGTGATCAGTAGACAGCCTACTTAAAGTTCCGCTCTCGACTTAGAGTGCACCCTGTAGTTTCGGAAAAGATAATACACGTTCTCATCCTGTTTGATGTTTTATTGCGCAACTTATCGCGTGATATCGGGCTTCTAACATAAAGAACCAGCACGATTCAGTAGGGTGACAGAGAGCACTCTTACAGACCTACTTAGATCTCTACATAGACATTTTGACTAACCGCGTTACACGTAGCAAAAGTGTTAACAGTAGCACAATAGGTACTAGGTACAGATAGAGAGCTACCAGGGGTCACCAAATGGCGGACCGCGGTCCGCATCGGTTTGGACCACGAGAACACAGCAACTTGCACTACAGAGTACGTAATTTAATAACAATATTTCCCGCATTATCTTTGTTCACGAAAACGGCCAGGCGAAGTAACGAGCTAACAAGCGAGAAAGAGTTCGTGGGTTGCGAAAGTGTATATCGTCACCTAGCTTACACCAATTTTACTCCAAGCTTCAGACAGATAGTCCGTAGTCCCCAACAAAAAATACCTTTGTTATTTCCTTAATAACATTTGTTTATTACATTTTTTTTTCTATAAAATTTTGTGCGGACCGCGATGGTTATTTCATTTCCAAAACGGACCCCGAGCGAAACTAATTGGTGACCCCTGTGCAATATAGAGCTCGATGGTCCTTCAAGGTCTTCAAGGTAGGTAGAGCAGCAGCATTTGGCAAGGGTTCCTCCATCGCATCGTTCGTGCACACATAACAGACGGAAATGACAGTTTAACTAATTGTGCACCATAAACAAGCCGTGCTTGCTCGGAAACAATACGTTTTATTGCGTGCAAGTAATGCTCGGGCTTTATAGTTAGAGAGCTGGTGACCAATCGAGACATTTTTTCGTACAAGGCTAGGAGTTGGTAGGCTGATAGAGTAGACTTCGCTGAGTCTGGGAAAAATTTTTTTTTGGCACGGTCGCGGTTGAAAGTTAGATTTTTTCGACTTTGAAAGTTTAAATGTATGGGTTCAGTATATTTTTTTTGTCGTACAAGGCTAGAAACTTCTAGGTTAGTTGTTGAGACTCCGTTGAACAAGAAAATATTTGTTTTTTTGGCCGAGCGTGGTTGAAAGTTTGATTTTTATAACCCAAAAATTCACACTTTCTAGGTTATAAAAAACAATATTTCTACCGCGTTTGGCTAGTAATAAATAGTGATTTCGTGATCAGCGGAGACTAAAAGGCAGCCTAAAAACTCCCAGCCTTGTAGACAAAAAAGAAATGACTCAACCCATACATTTAAACTTTCAAAGTCGAAAAAATCTAACTTTCAACCGCGACCGGACCAAAAAAATATTTTTCCTAGGCTCAGCGAAGTCTACTCTATCAGCCTACTAACTCCCAGCCTTGTACGAAAAAATATCTCGACTGGTCACCAGCTCTCCAACTATTATTAAACAAGTATAGGTAAGGTACCCCCTTCTGCAAAGCTGAGTGTGTGTGTTGTTGCAATAGCAGACTTCTGTGGCAAACAGTTTATATTTTCGAGCGCTTCAATAGATTTCAGCTTTTGTAGTTTGGACAATCCACCAATGTTGAGCAATACCACCGAACCAGATTGTATTTAACTATCATATTATTTCGATCCGCCGTATCTACCTATATTCTTACTTTGACTTCTTCTTAATAAGTTTTGCCTATGAACGGGCGGAAAAACTTTCCATCGTAAACAATAGAGCTTAGGTGGGTACCTCCTACAATGTTTCTCTGGAGACACGCAATCTCAAACAAGCAATGGGTATCGATTTTAGAGTCTATGAAATGTGAATAGTGTGAGTACCTAAGTACCTACATGGTCCAACCCAGGTTAACCTGTGAGAATCAAACCAATGGTGCCTTGATCCTATTGCTAATTAGGCTGCCAATTTGAACTACATTGTTGAACTTTCTAGAGTAGGGAACAACAGAACTACATACGATCGTACAGCAGATACCTAATTATGTATTTTTCGTGCTAGAAGCTCTAACTACACCTTTTAATCTTTGTAACCCTTGTGGTCAGATAGTTTCCTCCATAAATTGAACCTACTGACCAATAGATAACTAAGAAAAAAAATGTAAAATAGGTACTTGTGCACTACCCGATATTTTTGCTTCTTATTAGCATTAGCATGCACAATATGCATATGTCATAAACGGCTGAACCGATTTTGATAAAACTTAATTATCTAAGAACACTCGCTAGAAAACCTGCTTTCTAATAAAAAAACAACCACATCCAAATTGGTTCACCCGTTAAGAGCTACCGCGGCACAGAAAGACTCACAGACAGACAGACACGCATACATAGCGGTCAAACCTATAACACCCCTCTTTTCGGATCCGGGGTTAAAAACTCATGATTTCTTCATGCTCTTTAATTCCAGGGCATAGACCAAGCGACCTTCCGTGACGTCATGCATAACACGCTCAACCTGGTCACAGAGGAGACCATTCTGGAGCGAATATGGATGACGTGGGAGCGCGGCGCGGGCGGCGGCGAGGGAGCCCTGAGGTTCGAGGTCTGGGCGAGAGGACTCAGTGTGTTGCTCAGAGGAGGGTTCACGGAGCGCCTGAGACACTGCTTCAATGTCTACGACCTGAACGCCGACGGACACATCACTAAGGACGAGATGTTTGTGCTGCTGAAGTGAGTCTTGATCTTCAAACTTGTGATCTTGGCTATGAAATGAAATGGCAATTTTCTAGGAGTTTCTCAGCAGTTCCGAATTTCGGTCTTTGTTTGAGTATCTTCAAGCATAACTGCGCACATCTAAGCAGGTGGCAATACGTTTACTAGCTACCTACATCACAGAAGTTCGCAATAGCACCATGCGTTCCACATTCTGTTCAATAAGCTGCTAAGCGTGGCCAATCAGTCCAGGTATGCGACAAAGTAGTAGGCTCATCAGCTCAGCCAGGCTTCAGTTCATAACACCTCAACCTAATCACAGATGAGCCATTCTGGAACGAATATGTATCTATGGATGACGTGGGAGCGCGGCGCGGGCGGCAGCGAGGGCGCCCTAAGGTTCGAGGTTTGGGCGAGAGGACTCAGTGTGTTGCTCAGAGGAGAGTCCACGGAGCGTCTGAGACACTGCTTCAATGTCTACGACCTGAACGCCGACGGACACATCACTAAGGACTAGATGTTTGTGCTGCTGAAGTGAGTACTGATCTTCAAACTGTGATTTTGGCTATGAAATGAAATGGCAATTTTCTAGGGGTTTCTCAGTTGCTCCGAATTTCGGACTTTGTGTGCCACGTTTGAGTATCTTCAAGCGTAACTGCGCACATCCAAGCAAGTGACAATACGTTTACCAGATACATCACCGAAAGCATTGAGGGTTAGATATATGTAGTTCCAGGTCACAAAGTGTTCGGGAGTAGACGGAGTTGCAGGAATTTAAGAAAAGGCTTCATGAACGTGGAGATAATGTGTAATAAAATCAGACAAAATTAGAGAGAGAATTGACAGTGACAGATGATAGATATGTCAAAAGAAAACAAAATACGATCTTAAAATAAGCGGCGACGATCGATGAACATAGTGCCAATGCTGGCTGCTTCACGCGCTCCAACATGCCCCCGGGCGTTGAAAGCTTATCTTTCAACCACAATCGTTGCATTTAGTTCAGCCTCAAGCAATCCTTGCAACATACTCCTTACTTCGTCAATCTGCGACGTACTTCTCACTTCGTCAATCAGCGACATAGGTACACCTTACTACATAGTAGTAAAAAAAATGCTGACGAAGCAGCTCAAGTACTCAATCCATTGAAGTCTGTGAAACCGTAAAACAGTTCAGTCTGATCGCAGTGAAGAGGTCGCACGACGGTGAGAAGATATAGGTACGTCAGAGGCTTATGAACGGGATCTGATGACAGCAGAGCAGGCAGGTGAGCGTTCGGGACTTCAAATTATGACGACGTGGTGTTTAGTTCCTCATAAAAATAATAGAATAAAATAACAATTTCCCAACACTCTAAGCTAATAAAATTAGGTGACTTAATTCCTGCCTCCCAGACCACCGAAATGTGGTATAAACAATAAATTTAGCCGGAATAAACATATATTAATGTAGGACATGCTGTAGCTGACGGAATCGCAATTGCCCCTAAAATAGATACGTCATTGTACGAACAAGTAAAACACTTATTAAAAATAAACAAATGAAGTTCGAATATTATAGGTAAATATTGATTGGTTTACTCTTTGGGAGACAAACCTGCTCAGTGCCAGCAAGAACTATTGCTCGTCATGTCGTTTACCAACTCACAATGAATACTTCCCTTCAGCCACGTTCGTAACCAAATTTTCGTAACCAGTTACGAATGTGGACTTTTTATCGCTGTTTCGTAACCAGCTACAAGCCAGTTACGAATGTGGATTTCTTCAGCCACGTTCGTAACCAAATTTTCGTAACCAGTTACGAATGTTGGGAGACAAACCTGCTCAGTGCCAGCAAGAACTATTGCTCGTCATGTCGTTTACCAACTCACAATGAATACTTCCCTTCAGCCACGTTCGTAACCAAATTTTCGTAACCAGTTACGAATGTGGACTTTTTATCGCTGTTTCGTAACCAGCTACAAGCCAGTTACGAATGTGGATTTCTTCAGCCACGTTCGTAACCAAATTTTCGTAACCAGTTACGAATGTGGACTTTTGGTGATAAAACACACGATAATAAAGATATAAGACTAGCCGACACCCGAGACTTTGATGACTATAGCACTCATAAAGGGACCCGCGTGGATTAAAATGACCTGGAAGAAGATGCTGCTGTGGCAAGTTGAGAAGAAGATCAGAAGTGATAACGACCTTGCTTTTCACACGAATGCACATTATAAGTACATTTTTGGTAACAGACCTTGCAAGATTTCAACCTCCTATGGGCCAATAATTTTCCGTAATGCGTGCTAAAATAATGTAACTGAGAAGCAGCATACATCAAGCTTTTGTACTCATAGTCAAGTAAATTTAAGTAAATTATAAGATAATAATATGAATGGACTGTATTAATGAATATAGGACACCTTTTTGTAAAGTTTGAAATGTCAAGACTTCCTTCCACTCGCATGATGCATATAAAATACATAAAATTAAATGTAAGGAGTGGCTCTGACAAGATAAATCTCAAAATCAGTCATTTGTCATATAAAAGAGTCGTCCTGACACCTTAAAATAATAATAAACTAACGCGCTTCGTAATTTCTCGTCCGCTAAATATGAACGACGAAACTTGCCTTTATTAAAAGATAACGATTCGCAATAATTAATAAGAAGAATCCCTAGAGCAAACAAGTAAAATCGATGATCAATTCATCGATGCTCGGGTTTCTAATAAGTGCTTTCTTGGAGCGCTCCGTGATGTGATAATAATATTAAGTAGAACTGATCCAAATGAGGAGCCAAATAAACAGAACTGTGATCCTAGTGCCTGAAATTCAGACATAAATTCATAAAGAAGGTCACTGATTTCCGGTTTGGCTATCAATCTACGCTCAAGAAAACACGCAAAGCGTAAAGTAGGATTTTAAAAACGCCTATCGGTCGGACGGGACGGATTTTCGACGAAATGTCCCTTGATTGCCATCTAAATCTTTCGACACTAATGTAGCGTTACTGCTTGTAATAGGGCCGGAAACTATCCACCCTAACCTGGTTTCTTGCAAAACAGGCTTATGATTGCCTAGCCTAATTTTTTGTGACCCCAACAAATCCCAAAAGAGATCAGCCCCGATGAGTAAATCTACCTCGGCAGGGTTATAAAATGTGGGGTCAGCCAAGCAAATGTCTGAAGGCAGATGAAGATGAGATAGGTTTAATTCGCGACTTGGGATATCACTCGTTATTGATGGCAAAACGTAACAATGAAGGTCCGTTGAGAAACTGTCATCTAATGACTTTAAATGTACGCGACACCGTTGGCCTACGTGAGAAGTCACGTTATTAATGCCCAAAATTGACCTATCTGTCTCAATAGATTTTAAATCTAGTCGTTTTCGCATTTTTTCGGTCATAAAACTCGACGTGCTACCGCTGTCTAAAACTGCGCGGGCGACGAACTCAACATTGTTGCAATCGTGCAACTTAATCAATGCGGTCGATAATAGCACGTCTTGTTGTTGTTTGCAATGAAGAACGCTCGCTGATAAGGCTACGTTGTGCACACTGCCAGCGGAAGATGAAGCGCGTGACGTCACGGGAGACTCGACGGCAACCTGATTATCAGATTGCGCGGTCTCACCTACCCTCAGTTGCGCGACGTGAATCAGAGTGTGGTGTCGACGCTTACATAATTTGCACCCTGGCTTTTTGCAATTATTTGCATAGTGACCTACTTTGAAACAATTGTAACAAATCCTGAAATTCTGGATTTCTTTTAATCGATCCTCGCTACTAAGCGCAAGGAACTGTGAACAGTTGACCAAGCCGTGCTCGCCACTGCATTTCTGGCAAGGACTTTTCAGTGTTTCAGTGGTGAAAATGTTTGATTGTGATACTGAAACCATGGACTTTAATTTAGGCATTGGTTTGGTTGGTAATTGTGCGGTACGAGACATCTCTAATGTTTCGATTAAATCAGCTCGGCTGCGCATAAATCCGAGGAACAGGTCGAATGTGATGGATTCATCCTTGCTCAGACGACCCTTGAACTCTTCCCACTCACGGTAAGTTTTTGAATCTAATTTATGCGTAACTATGTAGATCAAGAGAGTGTCCCAATGTTGAACTGGTTCGCCTAACGATTGTAATGCTCGCAGGTTTTTATTCAATTGGTCAATTAAACGTTTCAAAGTGACAGACGACTCCTTTGTAATGGTTTCGACGTTAAATAAAGCTGAAACGTGATTTTGAATTAATAACCGTTTATTATCAAACCTTTCACATAGAACCTTCCATGCCACAGCGTAATTCCTGGCAGAAAAATCAAAAGATTGAATTACCACAGCAGCAGATCCTTCCAGTGACGCCCGTAAATAATGAAATTTATTTATTTCGTCGATATCATCGTTAGAGTGAATCAGGCTACTGAAAGTGTCATGAAATTCTAACCAATTTTCGTAGGATCCACTGAATTTTGGCAATTGTATAGTGGGCAACCTAACAAGCCTACTCTTACTAGCCCGAGAGGACCCTTTGTCACTTCCTACAGACTCAAATGCTTCGTTTTTAGTTTTATTAAAATTGCCTAACAAATCCTGGGCTTGTGCCAGTGCTTTGTAAAACATGGAATCAAAAATTGATCGCTCACCAATCTGTTCCTCAATTTTTTCGGCAATGCAGTCTAGCTGCAATTGAATCTCATCATATTGTCCGTACATAGACTCCAGCTTACCCATACGCAATTGCAATTCCATCGCATCCACATCATTCAAAGTTGTTGCGAGAGAATTTAGGTAATCGATGAAAACTGTGAGACGACCTTTACAACTGGCTCGTTTTCGAACCAAAGTCTTTTCATCGGCCATTCTGGGAGACGAGAGTGTACGCACAACCTGGAATTTATACAATAAAACACGTCAATAAAACTAACTTTAACCTTATGAAGGTACCTATTTACCTAGGTAGGTATATTAAACAGTCGGCAATCGGTAATAAAAAATGAACACAAAGTCTCTCGATTTAAAATACTAGGTAGTAAAATGTAAAATTATTTATAAAATAGGCTTTTTATTTTAATACCTATGTAAACTGTTGCCTACTAAAGCTTGCTAACATAAAAACTTAAAATTATCCCAAATAGTAATTACGTTTATTTGGTGAGGTTTACTTATAAAAACTTGTGTAAACAAAGCTAGGCTTGACCGTCAATGCACTTAAAAATATCTATTGTTTTTCACCTAAATGCCTACTACACAGCTTTAATGTGGTTAACTGATGTAAATAAGCCAATGATGAAGCTATTTGCTATCTGTATTTTACAATACAATTGACCTAAGTACTGCAAAGTTACATAACTTGCTGGTGTCAACCACAATGCAATAGGTAGTTATTTAGAAATAATGTGATAAATACAATAAAATGCTACCAACCTTAATTAGTCCGGTGATACACCTGATACTATTACCTTAATAAGAGTGTTGGGTGACGATAAATAACAATAATAAGCCTTAAAACACCACGTAATTTCTTGAAATGAATCCAGTCCACGTTGCCGGTAACGCTCACCGCAACTCGACGTAGGTTATGTTTCTTCAATATAAACTCCTCTATGTTTTGATATCTGGTTCACAATAATTTACATCCGGCTCGAAGGACCATGTTCGGGAGTAGACGGAGTTGCAGGAATTTAAGAAAAGGCTTCATGAACGTGGAGATAATGTGTAATAAAATCAGACAAAATTAGAGAGAGAATTGACAGTGACAGATGATAGATATGTCAAAAGAAAACAAAATACGATCTTAAAATAAGCGGCGACGATCGATGAACATAGTGCCAATGCTGGCTGCTTCACGCGCTCCAACACAAAGTAATTCACTAGGTTTCGCAATATCACCATGCGTTCCACATTCTGTTCAATTAGCTACTAAGCCTGGCGAATCAGTCAAGGTGAGAGACATAGTAGGAGGCTCATCAAAGCTTTAGCTCACAATAATCATCATCATCAGCCCACTTCTGCCCACTGCTGGGTACCTATAGGCCTTTTCCCCCTTACGCCACCTCTCACAGTCCCTCGCCATCCGCATCCATGGACCCTCTGCCGACACAACAATGTCATCCGACCATCGGGCTTCTGCCCACCAACCGTCACAATACCTCAACCCAATCATAGATGAGACCTAGAGCGAATGTGGATAACCATATTGGGTTACGAAGTCTTGATTCACAACTGTTCTGTTGTTCCAGAAACTCCTTGCTGAAGCAGCCGGGGGACGAAGACCCGGACGAAGGCGTCAGGGAGCTGGTCGAGCTGGTGCTGAAAAAACTGGACGTTGACAAGGATGGCAAGGTCTCGTTCGATGACTATCGGTTGGTTATACACTTGTTAACTGTCTAGCTCTTTAGCTATCTAGATCTAGACTGATCTAGAGAAATCAGCTCTATATCGTGTAATAAGAGTACGGCTGCTGTAACCTGGGCCCTTAGCCTGTAACGCAATGGTGCCAAAATGGGCTTCTGGTTGACGATTTCAATTACGATTTATTAATGCTGTCGGTCCAGTGTCGGTCCTTTTAATGTTATTGTAGTACAGCGAAGAATATTATGAGTCTAATTTTAGAGGATTAGTTCGCTGGTTGTAGGAGAGCAACGAAAAAATCCCGGTTTTGTCCTTCTACCTAGGACGCCATTGACACGCCATTGTGTTACAGGCTAAGGGCCCAGGGGCCTGAGTCTGTAACGCAAAGGTTCCAAAATGGGCACCCAGTTGACGGCTTCAATTTCAAGCTGTCGGTCCCTTTAATGTTTTTGTAGTAGGTACAGCAAAGAACATTCTGATTCTAATTCTAGAAGATTAGTTCGCTGGTTGTAGGAGAAAAACCGGCCACGACTCGCGCACGAAGGGTTCCGTACCATTATCTATAATAGGAAAGCAAAATAATAATAAGAAAGGATTGCGATAGACTCAAAAGTTAGACAATTAAGCCCCCGATGTCTTTCTTCAGCTGTCGACTCTTTTCGGCCACAATCCTATAAATTTTGATAGGCAGTTTCATAGACCTATAAAAATACACGCTTGAGTGACTGCCATAACAATAAACGTGAATGATGAACCAATATCCAGTTATTTTATTTTTGTAACGCAACTTGCCTAGAAACGATTCGTTTCCTGAAATGACATTTTACGTAGGCAATGCTTTCAGTAGGTTTTTTTCTTGCTTTTTTTTCGTGATTTAGTTATTACTAGCTTTTGCCCGCGACTTCGTCCGCGCAGACTTTTTTTTTTCCCGTTATTACAATAAAACATAGCCTATAGCACTCAGCAATAACGTAGCTTACCATTTGTGGAGAAAATTTTAAAATCGGATGAGTAGTTTTGGAGATTACCTACCCCTACATACATACTTAAAAACTTTTCCTCTTCATAATTTTAGTAAGATAAAGTACAGTCGACAGCATTTTTGTTGCATAGTCGCCCGTAACTTCACTGAGTATACAGGGTGTTAAAAGACCGCCAACAAAGCGGGAAACCACGTATTGTCTTCATCATAAGGATCATTTTTGCCCAAGGAACTATGCCTGGGAAATCAACGGTTTCCGAGATAATGAAGTTCAAAGTCGAACTTTTCCATTTTTTTTTTGCAGAAAAGTGTTCAGTATCAAGTCCTTGACATTTCTTCTCACGGAAACATATCAAAATTTTGAATATTTCTTACAAAAAATGACGCTGAAATTGCAACCCGCAATGTATTCTAAACATCGGCACCTCTAACGTAAGTAGCCTAAGTTTATGTCAACGCTTGCGCAATATGAATTGTCTGCGTTACTCTTCCATTACGCGATAAATATTTTCCAAAATTATAACCTAAAAATCCAAAATTATTTCCCAGCAATCATTTATCGAAAAAGTACTTTGTTTTGGTGTCTAGTATGCGTACATTTCGGCTCTGTTGGCGGTCTTTTAACACCCTGTATGTAGTGCACATTTCCACCGGACAGATTCGATGTTGTCAAAAAAGTTTATTTTTTTCAGAATATCCGTAGAACAGGAGCCTCTCTTACTGGAAGCCTTCGGCCAATGTCTACCCACGAAAAGGCACGCTACGATATTTCTACGAACCCTACTGGGTACAAAATGAACCCGAGAATCAGCTGCTTAGAAAAAAATTAAATTTTTACGTAGACTTACGTATTACCTAATAGACGTACGAGAAATTCAAGACTTTGTTATTAGATAAGGCTAAACGCCAGATGTAATCAGTTTATAGTGTTGATATACTCGTAGTTAGTTCTAAGCTAAAGATAAGTAAAATTTTATCGGAATCTGAATAATGAAAAACAATAAACGTTACTAAAACTTGTTTTCCTTTAGAAATAATTTTACAACACCACATTTTTAAACCCTTAACACAGCTGTGTTCAAAATGTTCACTCTATTTCAATAAAGTTCAAATTATGAATAGAATAATAATTACGACTCAAAGCCTTATTGAGCAATGCTCGATCGTTTTCCGTTGGCCGGCTAAAGGCTATAAAGGCATTCTCTCACTTATCTTATCCAGGTACTGACTCCCCTCGGCCCATGAACCATCAACATCCAGCCGGCGAGGCGGTGGAGCCGAGAGGCGCGGTGGACTGGCTCGACGGTATAGTCAGACGCACTGAGTGCACCGCGGCGCAGCGGCATATCTGTTGATAATAACATGCCATTAGAAAGGGTAAGTAGAAGCCGTATGACTGCCGTGGTCTCGGTCGTTGTATTTATACTAACTTCAGAAGACATTTTGCTGGCGCGATGCAGGATTCCTAGCTTATGGGGGCTGTCGCGGCTTTTGACCGGTGATGCCCAAGGCAGCTTGCTCGCAGAAGGCGGCCGTGATGCGTCATCAGATCCACTACAAAGTAGAAACCCGTTCTATAACTTCGGAAGAGACTTTGCTGGCCCGATGCCTGGTTGCATACTAAACTACTTAGTTCAGACTTACCAGAGGCAGGTTCCTAGCAACATATGGCTGCCGGGTTCTTTGCCCAGTAATAGGTAACCGAGGCGTCGACGCAGCAGTCGTCTAGCATCCTTCATAAGATTCACCACTTATACTATTTATACTAACTTCGAAAGAAATTTTGCTGGCGCGATGCAGGATCCGTAGCCAACGCTTACTTCTGGCAGTTTCCTGGCAACATATGGCTGCCGGGGTCTTTGCCCAGTAATAGCCGAGGCGTCGTGGCAGCCTGCCCGCAGCAAGCGTCCTGGGTGCTTCATCAGGTCCACAACGTAATTGGACCGCAGGAGGCCGACCGGGTACGCATTTTTGTGGTCTAGTGGGTCGTCCTGCCGAGAGATGAAAAATGACATAGTCACGGTAACAAGTAAAACAGTGCAAAGTGCCTATGTGGTGGATAACAATCTTGAGGTTTCAGTGGGTCAACCAACGTCTGGTGTAAAACTAAGGCCTTTGTATCTATGTAATGAGATGATTTATACATCCAGTGTCCTCTTCACTCACAATAGAAGGTTGAAGTGACCACTCAGTTGCTGGAGTGCAATTTGTAGAGTGCACGGCGCGTCCTAAGGCGCTAGACCACCTTATCTTCAGTCTTGTAGCTATCTATGTCTTACCGGGTCAGCTTCCGGTATGGCCACCTCGACCCACGCGTGCCCGCCGGTACCCCGGTACAGAGCGCAGGGTAGCGCGATGCGGTCTGCCAACACTTTGTAGAGAACAGCGCGTTCTAAGGCGCCGCCGCAACGCACGTGGCCCAGTCCTACGACCCGCGTCCCGAGAGCTATCTGGAGGGAGTAATGAGCAAATGTGAGTGGCCGAATAGAAATCTGGGCATTTAGCTAGGTATGTTGTAAAATCGATGGCTTCTTTTATAGGGACAAAAAATATAGCGATCTTAGCAGAATACAAAAACGGAAAATGATTAATTAGGAAGTTATCAAGATCTACTCGTAGCAAATCGCCTACCCAGAAGCTCTGATCTGTAGCAGAGCGTGGTCGACACTGCATCGACCAAATGTAAAGCCCTTGCTAGATCATCATACGAGCCTAGAGCAGTTTTGCGTCATTCAGCTCATCTGAAGCTCGGCTCTGAAGCGTGGTCGACCCAATGTATTTTATATTATATTATATTTATTTCATAGGGAAGCTGGCAGCTCACATAACTAAATAGTTAGTTTTACATAAATGAGCGAATAGTTAAACTTAAAAAACAGAATAGAAGCCCAAAACAAAGACAAAAATTTAGACCTATAAATAAACAATGGGCTGTCTCTTAGAGCTAAAGGTTAGCTTCCACAGATGTAGTAGCTAACCATCAAGTCAGCCAAGTGCAGGTCAACGCCCGGCAGCGAGCAGTCTCTATCCTGCGTCAATCCGCTCATCTGGTCGGCCACAAACTCCCCTAGAATCTCTGCTCTGTAGCAGAGCGTAGTCGACACTGCATCGACCAAATGTAAAGCCTTTGCCAGATCATCATACCAGCCTAGAGCAGTTTTGCGTCATTCAGCTCATCTGAAGCTTGGCTCTGAAGCGTGGTCGACCAAATGTAGTCGCTCACCATCAAGTCGGCCAAGTGCAGGTCGACGCCCGGCACCGAGCAGTCTCTGTCCTGCGTCAATCCGCTCATCTGGTCGGCGACGAACTCCCCTAGAAGCTCTGCCCTGAAGCGGATGGTGGTCGAAACTGCGTTACACTTGTCCCGATATCTGGACGGAAAGGTCGCGTGAAAAGTTTTCATATGTAAACAAGGTGTCTCGATAGGTACGGATAAGCTGGAGGCTAAGATAAACCCTTGGGCTACCCAATTCACCCCTATGCATGTTTCTACCGGGTTCTACGGAGTCAGACAATCCGTCGTTTCTAATCTCGAGGCTCGAGATCATAGAGAATATTTATTAGTTGAAGTCAAGTAGATGGACTTACTTTGCTTCAAAGTGAGCGTCTTCATACTCGATGTATTGCACCGATTTCGATCTGGAAATAGAATAGGGAAAATAAACTTCAGGACAAAAGAGAATGGAAAATAGTATGCCAGGAAAAAAAATAAGGGAAATCTAACTGATGATCCACCAAATCGACCAATCGAATCCGTTACTTCAATCAAGTAATCAATAGATTTTTATTGTCATGACAGCGGTATACAAGATCAGTTTCTATGTGTGTGAATAAGAAGCGGCCTATGCCCGGCCGTGCACAAACTTAAATCCAGCCAGGATAGATAGATCTTATAAATTCTTATAACATTTCAATATAGGTACTAACGGGTCCCCAAGCCACAGGAGCAGCTTGGCCAAGTAGTCCCTCAGGCTGGGATCGTCCGGTATATTCAGACCCTTCTCTTTCGCCGCACTGGGTGGCGAACCCTCGATCACTGCAGTGATCGTGCGCCGGACTAGAAATTACATAGCCAATCAACGCCTTGCTTGTGTAACTTGCAATTAGTAAGCAAAGCCATGGACAGAGATAAATGGAGAGCCCGTGTTTCGGCCCCAGACTCCACGGAGGAATAAAGAGATAAAAGAAGAAGAAGAAGAAGTTAGCAATCAATAGATAGAGACGATTAGTTCCCGATTGCTCCGGGCGCCATTTTCTAAGCAAAGAAACATAAATTGGTGGTTTGCCGATGGCGCGATCATAGCAAAATGCGTTATCGAGGCAATGCAACGGTCGCATGGTGGATTTTTACCCTATTTGAATTCAACTGCGCAAGCAAATCAGGGTATTCTTAATGTTTTCACGCGTATCAGGTACCTAATATAATCATCATCAGTTTCTGTCATCCCTAAACATAAGGCTCTCAAAACCCTTTGCACCTTCATCTCAAGCTCGGATATGCTCATCTCTAGATGTCATCTCATGGCTTCAAGTCCATTTAGGTTATGGTACGACGTTATAAAAAAAACAAAATGGCTGACGCTAGAATGGGGGACGCTAGGGTAAAAATTAAAATGTCGGACGCTAAAATGGGGATCGCTAGGGTAAAAAATCTAAAAGTCGGACGCTAAAATGGGGGACGCTAGGGTAAAAAAACAAACAGTCGGACGCTAAAATGGGGGACGCTAGGATAAAAAATCTAAATGTCGGACGCTAAAATGGGAGACGCTAGGAAATAGGTACTGACACGTAGCCCGGGCCTGGAACTCTGGCGCCGCTTGGGCGAAGGAGACGTAGAACACAGGGTTTTCAAAGGGCGGGTCACACTGGCGCGCCTGCTTGATCGATGGGAATATCTCGTCCAAACGCTTCTGTACGTAGAAGCCCTCCTGCGAACATGAATATACTTGTAATAAGTATATTTAAGGCCCAGTAGGACGCACAACTAGCGCGGCCAATGAAAAAAAAAACACATCTTTTTGGATGCGTTTTTTACTAAAACGCTCCTGCGATTTCTCAACGCGAGGCTTAACTATTTTTAGGACCTAAGGTTTGGATTCCAGATCCTAGAACTTAAGATTGCAATCGATTCTCGCCATAAGTGGCAATAGGAATCCAAACCTTAGGTCCTAAAAATAGTTAAGCCTCGCGTTGAGAAATCGCAGGAGCGTTTTTTTGTTAAAAATGCATCCAAAAAGAAGATACGTTTTTTTTTATTGGCGGCGCTAGTTGTGTGTCTCATTGCGTCTTAACACACATGTTTGAGGGTCGGAAGGTCGGCCAATCTTTATAATTGAGAAATCCATGATACAGATACAGATACAGATACAGATATTTATTGGTAATTTTCATTACACGTCGAAACTTAGGTACGGTCGGCCACAGTCACAGATACCCCATGGCAGCTCTTACCGCGCGCGGCATACTGGCGCCAATCGAACAAAAAGGGGTATCCTAGCGTGTGGCCGAGTGTACAACACATGGAAAAACCCTGTAGGTACCCAATCTGAAGTTAGCGACCAACATACATACAAACTCACCCTCGTGAAGTCCTGTATGTCCAGCATTCCAGTGTAAGCAAGCTTGGCGGCGGGATGGTGTCGGAATATCACCTCGATGGCGCCCTCCCAAAACGGAATCGTGTACCGCGCCACGCGATTTGTGATCATGCTGTGAGGGGATAGAGTATGTTATTATAATTGAAGGGCAAAGTAAGTAATGAAGGGAAGGGAATTCGGTGGGCAAATAGACCGTAACTTTTACTCGTGACCATGGTGCCAGCAACGGTGCTGAAATATGAAATAAAAGTTTTAGTTTTTTAGTACCTAAGTAAGTCACTTATTCCTCAAATAGTGAGGTTTTTATCTAAATACCTATCTCTACGCGCTATGCGCTCTCTCTATTTCAACTAGTTATAATTACTTATACGGGGGACATGCTGAAAATCAGCGTCGATCGCAAAACATAATAAGTACCTACTTAATATGTTTCCGACTACAAATGCTGAGCTTGGGACCCATTGCCAAATCATCGAACCTTAATTCTACTATCTTTGTTTTTTTTGTATATTTTTAAAATCTACTGTGTGTAATGTTTAATTTTAAAACAATCTAGATTATTTATTTTTGGCAATAAAGCACTATTCACTTTCACTTTCACTTTCACTTTCACTTTCAAAGACGCCAGCTCTCCCTGTCCTGCGCTAACTCCCTCAAATCCTCCACCTGGAGCTCGCACAGGTCTCTCTCTACCGCATCTTTCCAGCGATACTTGGGACGTCCGACCGGCCGACGCCCTACGGGACGTCCCTCAAATGCTCTCTTCGCAGCACGATCTTCTCCCATTTTCTCGAAATCAAATAAAAGAAATATTAAATCTATCACTATGGCCGAACACGGCGAGGATGTAGCCCTTTGTAAAACGTGGGTTTGAATCGCTGCAAAATGTTGCTGTGGGCTATATGGCCCTGAGCTTTCATCAGGGCTTCGTGGAAGATAAGAACCTAGCTAAAGTTATGAACTCACTAATGTAAGGTGCCTAACTCCAGATAGGTATCGGCTCCTTCGTCTGAAATGCTGGCTATGATCAGGTTGCACAGAGCATTGCGTAACTCGACTTGTTCTTCCATCAGATTCTCTGACAATATCTGGAATAGGATACCGTTGGATGATTTCGTCTCTACATGTACCGCTACTAGATCCAATCAAGCATTCGTGTAAGGATGTTGACGAAATTTTAATCAAGAAAAATTTGTGAGTGATTTTGTAAACGGTTTCACTTACTCTACAGGGTGCACTCTAAGTCGATAGCGGAACTTTAAGTAGGATGTCTACTAATCAATACAAACAACTTTTACTAGGTGGCGACAAAAATAAAGCGAAAAAAATATCAGCTGTTTCATACATTTGGCGCAGTACTAAGTCGACCTTTTGTATGGAACAGCTGAAATTTTTTTCACTTAATTTTTTTCGCCACCTAATAAAAGTTGCTTGTATCGATCAGTAGATAGCCTACTTAAAGTTCCGCTATTGACTTAGAGCGCACCCTGTAGTAATATTGCCTCTATTTATTTAATCACTGTCAACTTTATTCACAATAGGTAAGTAAATTGGTTTCCAAACTCATAATCATTTGCCTAGGTACTTATTTTAAACGGTTCGATTTCGGGAAACTTTTATTGATGTCGGGATAGCCGACTAGTGTCGGTTTTCATTCGGAGATTTGTATCATGGAAGAAAGATGGAGCTCGCGTTAACGCTGCTTGCCAATAGGATTGGGATATGAGGTAGTGTGGGATAAATTTTGAAGGCTCTACTTATGCTTAGCAAGTGGTTGCAAGTAAAGTTTACCTTCTCCCCGCCTCCTTTGCTGAAGAATTCCCTGACTCCCTCTGCAGTCATCAGGCCAGCGAGCACGTTGGCCGTCAGAACCCTGAGGCTTGTGTCTGGACGCTGAAAACAGCCGAAAACCCCCTGAAGTAAGATGGTTTTGAGATTTCGGTGTTAGAGCTAAGCTCTATGGTAAACAAACACGGCAAAGTGGCCTTTCTGATTTGGCAATCCGGATCAGAAAGGCCGTCGAAATCTTTATAAATCTTATCTCTTTTTGTGGCCCATAAATCCATCAGTAGGGACCCCCTGTGCAATCCTTTCTGACAGGAGACGCCAACTATAGTTTTTTTTTCGAAGCGCGAGATGTATGTATGTATGAATGTTCGTACGACGATCAATTGAGTCGTTTCCATCACTTGGGTCGGAACGTCATGAAGAGACAATTTTTTTTTAAAACTTTGAACATTAGCCAAATCGGTCGAGGGGTTGCCGAGATATGGTCACAGTTCGGGGCGAACTACTAGGTAGTGTTGCCTCACCTGAAAGATAGTAAGTAGCTCAAGGATGAACTCGCGGGTGGCCATGGCGCGTGCGCTTGCCTCGTAGCTCTCTAGACTCATATAGCATTCCACCGCAAGACGCTGGGCTTCGATAGGGTTATCTTTGACTGGGAAAATTTAAAAACAATCAACCAATCCAAACGATCAAATCGGTCAAAACGGAAAACTGTTTTGAGAGTTTAGGAGGAGCGGGTGATCGTGCTCCTCAACTATAAAAGGAAATTTACCGCCAAGCAGATCTTATGCTTGGGGACCGGCCGGGTCCAACTGAACATAGTTGGACGTTGTATACAACGTGTTACAAAACATCCTAACTCTTTTTACAGGGTGTAACCTAGTGGTCAACAGGATGTCAAATCTGTAAAAAAAAGTTGAAAAAAAACAATTTTTATTTTATAACCACAAAATTGAAAAAAATAATCATAACTTTTTGGTTTTTTGTATTAGCTATAATTTTAAAATATGTTTGTTTGTGTAGGTGCATTAACATATCTATGAGTTGTTAAAACATTGTGAAAGTCAATGAAAACAATATTTAAAAAATACTTTTCTCCCGCCACAGCTTTCACATTTTATTAATTTAAAAATCAACGGAACGTCATAGAGCAAAAAAATTATTTAGGTTGTGATCCCTATCACCGGGTGCTATTACCCTGTAAAAAGAGTTAGGTACTTTTGTAACACCTTGTATATGTATACTCAGCTACGAAAGATATTTTGCTGGCGCGATGCAGGATTGTAGCGAGTAGCGATTTGACAGCTAGAGTATGTAGCAGTTTCCTGTGCATCCGATAGGGGTCGCTACAAGAGCACTAAGTATGTCCCTAAGAAGTATGTAAGAGAGGGGAGAAACTTGGCCAGAGCTGCCCTCCCTGGCCATGAACAGAGATAAATGGAAAGCCCTTGTGTCAGCCCCAGACTCCACGGAGGAGTAAAGGCATCAAAGAAGAAGAAGAAGTATGTCCCTGATTAGTGATACAGTTGTTTTATCTCACGAAGGCGGATGAGCCATACTTGTTGTTGTAATGCGTATAGACGCGCGCTTTTGTGTGCGTAACTTTAAGACACACAGGCAAAGTCAATGTGCATCTACATTCACACACACAAGTATGCCTCATCCGCCTACGTGAGATAAAACACCTGTAACATGAACTGATGATCAATCCAAACGATCCAACCAGTCCTCCAGTAGGTAAGCAGGTGGGGCGATGGGTCTTACCCCAAATGGAACTTTACGCGCGGGGGTAACGTCTCCGGGCCCGCAGTGCGAGGTGGTATCGACGGCGCGGGCTTCATCGCTCGTCCATAACTAAGACTCTCGGACGAAGTCAAAACTTCCTAGTGACGACGGGCTATCGTTTTAAGTGATGATGATGATGATATCCTTGTATCCCTTATCAGGGACATAGGGCTCGAAGAAGGGATCTCCATTTTTCGCGGTCTAAGACATAATTAGTTTTAAGTGAAACCGTCAAAATAATTAGGATAAAAATAAAAGGTTTTAAAAGCCTCAAACATGTTATAGGTAGAAATAGGTAATATAGTTTTAAGTTTTAAGTGAAACCGTCAAAATATCAGGATAAAAATAAAAGGTTTTAAAAGCCTCAAACATGTTATAGGTAGAAATTGGGGATGGGGGCGTTGGGTGCCAACTACCACCTCAAACTGTCTGATCAAAAGTATATCTACTATCTAATAATGGGCAGACTTACATCTCTTGTTGATAGTGCGTAGGGCGTTGAAAGTCTTGGGTTCAACGAGGCTGTATGCGGCCTTGGGTATCTTGTAGCACAGCTCCACCAAAGCCCGTAGCGCGTTCATCCGCACGTAGAACCATATCGCCGAGTCGTCTGTTAGAATAGCTATGGAGGAAAAGCCAACTATTATGTTCGATTCTCGGTTTTTGGTAAATTCATGCACGTCCCATTGTTCCAGGCACTAAAGCGTTTGACAAGGCGCACTAAGTATAAAATTAAATTAAATCATCTATTTGGATCTATGAATGCCACCAAAATGAAACCTACACTACAATCTACAGATGAAAAAACTAAGCACAATATTTCGTTTTTAGGGCTATGTACCCAAAGGGTACAGGACCCTATTACTAAAATTCCGCTGTCCGACCGTCTGTCCGTCCGTCTGTCACCAGGCTGTATCTAATGAACCGTGATACTTAGACTGTTGAAAATTTCACAGATGTTATATTTCTTTTGCCGCTCTAGCAACAAGTACTAAAAAACAGAATAGAATAAATATTTAAGGGACGACAAACGTGATTTTTTTACAGTTTTTATAGATAATGGTACGGAACCCTTCGTGCGCGAGTCCGACTCGCACTTGGCCGGTTTTTTCTAGAAAGAATAGATTTTAAAGGTACACTCAAGCTTATAAAATATGCCCATCATAGTATAGGCCTACGACCAAGTCCAAGTCTGTGGCAAGACACATAGCGTGGGTCAAAATTCAAAACGGATATGATTTCGGCCCACCATAGTCCGCAACTTTACTCACCACAGAGAGCCTCAATGACGTTGGTGTCGGACATCCTCACGGCTGAAGGCAGCAGTTTCGTCATGTTGGCGACTCCCAAGGCTGCGTCAGCCAAGAGGTCCACGTTGGAACTTAAGAGCTGGTGGCAGAAGACCAGGTCCGTGCCCGTTTGGAACAACGCCTGGATAGAGAGACAAGGTCTTCATCATTAGCAGTCCGTTTGCTTTATTTGCATCCACTCTGAGTACAGACCTCCTCTTACTAAAGCGTTGTCACGATCCTGTGCCAGACCAACCACTGCTTTTAAGGGTGTAACACTGGCTTTGGACAACGTTTGCCCCCCCCACAGCTTCCCTTTCCTATTAAAGTAACAGACTTAAGGTGAGACGATAGCAACGTGGCGGGAAATTAAAAAATTTCACAGTTTTTTACATTTTGTAGCTAAACTGAGCTATTTTTGTTCAGCGATTTTTATAACATAGTATTCTTTTCAGTATTGTAAAAAACAGAACAACAATAATTCAGCCGATTATGTGTTCTGGTGCACGTTTCATATAACTGACATAAATATTTTATTATGACAATTCGATGTCCATTGCGTAGTCGATTTGACATGAGGTTACAAAAAAGGTTTGTTTTCAAACCGACCTATCAATGATAATAAAATATTTATGTCAGTTATATGAAACGCGGGCCTGGTCTACGAAGCAGTGGCACTGCCCAAACAACTTGTTGATGACCAGAACACATAATCGGCTGAATAATTGTTGTTCTGTTGTTTACAATAATGTAAAAAACTGAGAAAATTTTGAATTTCCCGCCTCGCTGCTATCGCTAGACGATAGCAAAAAAAAACGTAGAGAAATGTAAGTCGAGAACTTTGCCGTAAGCAAGTACTTCAGAAAGGAATAAGATTTCATCCACTCACATCTCTCCCGCTAACGCTGTAGGACATCTTCGTGAGCACGGCCAGGCAGTGCGGCTTCATAGCTGGGAGGGCCATCTCCAGGTAATCCAGCAGTCTCAGCACTGCGCCTGACTGGAACAGGTGCTCGGCGCTCTCCTCCGTCTCGACGTAGTTGCGGAGCACACGGAGCACCACCGCGTGGATGTCGCGGAACTCGTACGACTGGAGAGAGAGGGAAAGAGAGAGAGAGAGATAGAGACTGAGACAGGTGCTCGGCGCTTTCCTCCGTCTCGAAGTAGTTGCGGAGCACACGGAGCACCGACGCGTGGATGTCGCGGAACTCGTACGACTGGAGAGAGAGAGAGAGGGGGGGGGAGAGAAAGACAGATAGAGAGACGGGAACAGGTGCTCGGCGCTCTCCTCGGTCTCGCTCGACGTAGTTGCGGAGCACCACCGCGTGGATGTCGCGTAACTCTTACGACTGGAGAGAGAGATAGAGAGAGACTAGATCAGGTGCTCGGCGCTCTCCTCTCCTTCTCCGGCGTCTCGACGTAGTTGCGGAACACACGGAGCACCACCGTGTGGACTGGAGTGCGACTGGAGTGAGAGTGAGACTGGACAGACTGAGGCATGAAAATCTGCCTTAATACTCACATCGAGTATATCAGTCAAGTCAGTCAGCCCAGTCGAAGCCCTGAAGCTTCGCTGTATGATGACGTCCTTGTAACGACTGATGAGTTGCTCCACGATCCTCAAGGCCGCGTGCTGAATAGCCAGGAACTTGCTGTTGAGCAGTATGAGGAGCGAAGACCAGCTGAAGTTTGGGTTCTTGGTCACTTCGCCCGCAGACACTGGGTCGTTGAGGAGGTTGCAGAGGATCTGGGAAGAGGTTTGTTATGGTTCTTTAGCAATGATAGGTGCCTAGAAAAATACAACACAAATCGTACATTTTTGTTGCTCCTGAATATTAGTTATGGGCATTATTGGTCCGTAACTAACATTCCGGTAACTACGAGTACCTATGTCCAGTTTTCCAGCTATCTGGTGTGATCACAACTGTAGCATGCTTGCGTGGACTATTGTAGGCCGAGTGAAGCAAAATACCTGATGTAAGTTACCTGAAGACAATTTTTCTGCACATCAGGATCCAGGCTGTTCTTCATCCTGGCAAAGAGGTTGCTCAAGATATTACAGTTCAGCAGCTGCTCACAGCCCAGCGGCTCCCTCGTCAGCTCTGCCAACACCAGAGACGAGAACTCTAAGACAAATACGTCTTCCATCTGGAATTAGACACCTTATGTGGTCAAACTATTAGGTTCCTTTTGTCTACTCCCGAATGAATCGGCGGAATGACGGGCCCATTTCCTAAATACTTGCATCTTGTTGCGCCTTAGTTTATGTATAACAAAGGAGGCTTTTACGTGTTACTCTTGTCGTGTTACGCTTTTACGTTGAAGTGATAAAAAACATACTAGCAGGGCTAAGAGATGGCTTCTTGTCTTGGGAAAGCCCGAGACCGAAAATTATGATGTGCATTGGAAGCTACACCAAGCATTGGGTGGCTATGCGTTGAAGAATTATTTCCGTCTCACCTTGGAGATCATAAGGGCGAACTTTCTAAGGTTCTCCGGGTTCTCAAGCACGCGCTCTGGTCCAGAGGGGAGCTGGCACAGCAGTGCCAGACACTTGAGTGCGAATCGGAGCACGTTGAGAACGCCGTGTTGCACGTGCTTTATCACCATGTCGATAGCTCCCAGGTTGAAGAGCTGGACGCAGTTGACTTTGTCTTGGGCGGCGAACTTGGATAACGCGCGAAGAGTCTGGGTATGGGAAGGAGTAGAGGAATAAGAGCTGTTGCTTGTATCTTAATGTTGATCGCGCCTACCTAAGTTACCTAACCTACAAAACTTACAGTGCTGCTAAAATGCTGAATTTTTTTTTCGAGTACCACGAACAAGCACAATGTTTTCAGGGTTGGAAACTCGGGCATAAAGTATACTCTCAGCGGTTCTAATCCTATTATCATATGAAAAGAAATATTTTTGACTCACCTTCTATGCTCCATAAGGTGCAGTAAGAAAGAATTTCCTGAACTCATGACGTGGTGAAAGGGGTATTCGCTGGGTTTCGCAAGTTGGTATGACTATGTTGACAGGTTATTTTGCACAACTGTGAGGGTTGAACGCAGATGAGGGCCAATGAAAATACGGAGTGATGACCTCGAGCGGGGTAAAAGACCACCGGCCATATGGTCCGATGCAACATAGTCCCAGTAGACAGAAAGCAGTGCCTACGTCTGGAACATGATCATGAGAAGTGGCCTGCTTAAGAGCGATGCAGGGCCGGATTTAGAAGTGTGGAGGCCCTGGGGCAACAAAGGTGTGGAGGCCCCATTGTCTTTGCGAGAACCCTTTAATTTTCCAATCAGAAAAATTTGGTGCTAATGTATGACGAGCTTCACTGCTTATGGAATGCCGACTAATTTGTGTGCTTAAATGAGTGTTTAACAAGGCCTGCATATTTTTTTTTTTACGGTTTTTTTAATAAGTTCAATTTATGTGGGGCCCCTCTCTTGTGGAGGCCCTGGGCGGTTGCCCTCTTTGCCCCCCCTTAAATCCGGGCCTGGAGCGATGCAACACGTATGTTGTGTGTGTTGTGTTGCGTTAGCGCTGCGTTGACTGAGCGGTGACGCTCCGTCGTTCTACATATAAATCTGAACGACATGCCACACGGGAGTTGTCGCTGCGCTGCGTCGTCGCAACTAGAGCATGGAATACCGGAGCCTTTTCCCAATACCGGTATTCATTCGGTATCAAGATTTTAAATACCGGGATACCGGTTTTTCGGTATTTTTCGGTATTACATTTTTGTTATATTAAAAAATATTGAATTGTTATAAAATAGACAAATAGAAAATTTAAAATAAGTGAGTTTATTTAATTGAACGATAATATTAATTTATACTAGCTTTTGCCTGCGACTTCGTCCGCGTAGACATTTTTTTTCCGTTATCGACATTACCAGACGAATTTAGTTCGTAATTTATAGTCTATGTTAGTCTGGTTTCTAAGCTATCTCCATTCCTTCAGGCAAATTCGTTCTGCAGTTCTAACGTGAAAACAAATACACACACTCACTCACTCAAAAACTGTCCGCGCACTCGGAGAAAAAGTTGCAGAATCAGAATATTCTTTGCTGTACTACAAAAACATTAAAAGGACCTTCCGCAATCCGCATTAGTAAATCGTAATGGGGAATTTTCTGACAGCTCATGAGTTGAAGTTCCAAATTTGTAACTGGATGTCGCTGACGAGATATATTTTTTATAAGCCAGTTCGCGCTCGTTGAGCTTCGTAGATACGTCCAAACACAATATTTAGGTATTGGTGATGGAGCAAAATGAAAATCCAGGAAAATCCATCATTGATGCAATTCAAACCCTCAGAATCCTGATGGAAAAGCACCGCGCCAATAGTGAAGATCTACACCTAGTCTTTATTGATTTAGAAAAGGCTTTCGACAGTGTACCGCGAGAACTAGTTTGGCATGCACTGAGAGCCCAAGGTCTTCCGGAATACTACATCACACTTGTGAAAGATATGTACAACAATATAAGCACAAGAGTCCGGAGCCTAGCGGGAGAGAGTAAACCGTTCGAAGTAAAAGTTGGTGTCCACCAGGGTTCAGCATTGAGCCCTTTTCTATTCAATGTGGTAATGAGCCACCTCGCTAAAGATATCCAACCCTCTGCCCTGGTGTCTACTCTATGCTGACGATGTCGTTCTCATCCAATACAAATGCGGATAAATTGCAAACGACTCTGAACCAGTGGAAAACATCTCTTGAAAATAATGGATTACGAATCAGTAGAAGCAAAACAGAGTACTTAGAATGCGGATTTAGTGGAAATACGAGCTCTATAAACACAATCCGTATCGATGATACACCAATACCGAAGGTATCGGAATTTAAGTACCTGGGTTCATTATTAACGGCCGACGCCACAGTTGACGCAGATGTCACCCACAGAGCAAACACTGCCTGGTTGCGATGGAGAGCCCTTACAGGAATACTATGCTATCCCATAATACCCGTCAAAACCAAAGGCAAAGTCTACAAAACATCTGTAAGACCCGCGATGACGTACGGCAGCGAATTCTGGGCTATAAAGAAGACTCACGAACAAAAACTACATGTGAGCGAAATGAACATGCTGCGATGGTCCGGTGGTGTAACTAGACTCGACAAAGTAAGAAACAAACAAATAAGAGGCAGTTTCAAGGTGGCACACATCACGGAAAAGCTTACGGAAAATCGGTACGGTGGTACGGCCATGTCATGAGAAGAGACGACAATTATGTTGTCAAACGCGCGTTACAAATCCCTGACATCCGGAGAGGCAGAGGACGTCCACTAGCTATCTGGTGGTCCGAGGTCGCAAAGGACTTGGAGCGAGCCCAACTGCGCGAAACGACAACCCAGGACAGAAAAACCTGGAGCAAGAGAACGAGGAGAGCCGACCCCAAATAATGGGAAAAGGCAAAGAAGGAGGTGATGGAGCAAAATGTAGTGTTTCCGGTTCTACCATTCACTCATACAAGAACAATAACAAAGTCGTGCACTTTTTCATGTACCAAAATGGAATGAGGTGAAAGATGAAGTCACAGAGCAATGAAGTGAAAAAGTATTTTCGCTGTAGTAAGCACGAATTTACGTTGTGATGTCGGATCAACGCCATCTGTCACAGCTTTTATAACAATTTTTTGTTTTTTAAAGCTGAAAAGCTGAAAGTTGTCAGAAAATCCCCCATTGAAGCCGTTAACTGGGAGCCTATTTTGGCACCATTGCGTTTCAGGCTAAGGTCCCTGGACTGCAGTCCAAATAAGAAAGTAATCGGTTTTAATTAATAAACAAAAATCGGCGTTTATACTTATAGGTTTTTACAAAAAACGTTTTTTTTTGTTTATTTCTAAAACCTGTTCACATCACTATTCCGCACGGCGCACTCGCACGCATCGCATGCGCGCGAAATTTTGATATTCCACACTTGTTTCAGAGTTTTATCTGTAATACCGAAAATACCGAAATTCCGGTATTAAGATAATACAATACCGGTTTTTCAAATGTAGATATTTAGTCCGGGATCCCGGTTTTTCGGTATTACCGAAAACCGGTATCCATGCTCTAGTCGCAACGCACAAGGAGAGGAGGGAGACGAGGTGAGGAAGGGATCTGCGTTGAAACGACGGAGCCTGCGGCTGCTCTTTAATAGCTTATCTGTTTACGCCGACGCAGCGCTCGTGTGGCATTCACTGCGTTGAAATCATTGCGTTGCGACGACGCAGCGCAGCCACAACGCCCGTGTGGTATCGCTCTTACTCAGCTGTGGATGTTAAAGGGCTGATGATGCTGGCGCTGGTGTACCTGGCAAAGGATTTCCGGCTCCTCAGAGTCGAGCAGCAGCACCGCCGTCCCGCAGCTCTCCGGCGTGATCGTGAACGGGTGGAAGGTGTTGTCAACCTTTGTGTCCGCGCGGTTCTCGCGCTCCTTGCGCATGGGCTTCGGTTTTGCCTTCGACCCCATTTTTCGTCTTTCGGGGATCGATGCTAGTCAGTTACCTACCTATAATATTATTCTCTTGCCTGAAAAATAGTTTTAGAAGTGATCAAGTCATGCTACGAATGACAGTCAAATGATTTGTTTCACAGATTAGGAATAATATTCATTTATTGTGTCAAAATCTACAAAGAGGTGGTCAAAAGTTAAAGCGCAAGAATGTGGATTCCGCTGTATGTGTGCAAAGTTTGTTTAACGATTTCACCACTGAAAGTGAAAGATTTTGGAGCAGCGTGCAGCGAGTTTCTTATTTAGAACCATCTCAGAATCAACCTACCTATAAGTCCTACAGCATAAAAACCTCATTCAATCTTACTGGTTTTAAAATCGAAAAAGGCGCAACAGATTTAAAATGCCCTGTAACTTTGACGTTCGTCACAAACAACAAACGCAACATGTCAAGAGCTATTTTAATTTCGTTGAATTTTTAGAAGTACATTTATGGCTAGGAAGAACGTATTCGTCCGCACTATATGCGGGGCGGCGCGCAAATTCCGTGCTATTCAAGAAGTGTGGATCTTACCGTGGTGGGGAAGTGGAGGGGTCACTTCAGCACCCCTGTGGGCGCTGGACTGCCTGGTGCTGGTGGTGAAGCTCTGTTCGACGTGTGTGGTCTCGGTGTGCAGGATCCTGATACCGCCCGTTATGAAGTCTGTTCATGGGGAGACTATACTTGTGAGTTGTAACGATAACGATAAATTTTATGTGTACACACGCTAGCACCCTTCCGGACCATTAGGTTGAATTCTCAAAATGTTGAATTCTTATAATTTTGAACTCTCACTTAGTTGAATCACAGAACTACGCGATTTCGTTACGGGCGACTTTACAAAAAAAGTGTTCACTCTTACGTGCTGCCGTGTGTACCGCTTCATCAAAGTAATCATAAGATATCGAGGAATACCAACGCAAGGAAGGAAACGTGTAGTGCTACGAACTTACAAGTTACGCTACGGCTACGAATTATACGCCGTAGCGAGTGAAAAGCTCAAGGAAAGTGCCGTGGAGTGCTACGAAGTTACGCGTTATACGCACGCTATGTTACTAAGCAATGGCTACAGCTATGACGTCTCCGCGTGGCGAGATAAAAGCTCAAGGAAAGAGTCGTGGAGTGATACGAAGTTACGAATTACTCACTCACGCTACGCTACTACGCAATGGCTACAGTTATGATGTCTACGCCTTAGCGAAAGAAACTCTCAAGGAAAGAGTTGTGGAGTGCTACGAAGTTAACGCGTTACGCAACTTACGCACGCTACGCTACTAGTCTACTACGCAATGGCTACAGCTATGACGTCTACGCCGTAGCGAGAGAGCAAAAAGGCGCTAGAAAGGAAGGAAAGATGCGTAGAGTGCTACGAAGTTACGAGTACGCTACGCTCTACGACGGGGTCTACGCCGTAGCATACCGTAGCGAGACTTGTGCCGGCATTCACTGATGAGCACTTTTGTTGCGGAATGCTTTCTGGTACTACATAGGTCCTAAAAATTGCTGTAATTTACTTAGCAGGTTTGAGATTTTATGAATAAATATTAAGCAAAAACGTACTGTAAACAATATGTTTTATTTTCATTGTTAGTGCTAATAATTAGGTTTCACTCTGCCGTCTTTCAATTAAAGCTAGAGTACGTATGTCGTTCTTAGAGCGTTAACGAGTTAGCTGCATCTCAGATCTCCCTTAGTACCATCTAGACTAGAGCTTGGGAAAAAGTGAGAAAACTTTAATCCCCATCGTCTCATCCCTCGCTCAGGTAACCGGAGCGGGCCATGGCCTGGGCCGGGAGCTGGCCATCCAGCTGGCAGACCTGGGCGCGACAGTCGTGTGCTGGGACAGCGATGCGAGGCACAACGACGCCGTGGTGGAGGAGATCCGCAGCAAGGATGGCGATGTACGTGTCAAAGGCTTTCAAAGTTCTATGATACTTACCTAAAAGTTCGAAGCGCTCACAGCCTAATTGGTCTAGCCGTTCTTAATCGCTTGGCAAAGTTAAGCAACATCGGGCGCGGACAGTCCATGGATGGGTTACCGCTAGTGGAAATAATATCTGAGCGCTTCCGTGCACGTTAAATCGTTGGTTCCAGTTGTTTCCGCTCGGTTGGCGTAAAATTTTCTCCAATACCCTCAGGGCGCCTATGAGCCGAAGTCGAACCAATCAGTAAATAACAATCGTTAGGCCATGTCAGACGGCCTTTGGGCGGCCTAAAAACACTGACATCAGGGGTGGCCACTACATCATACGATAAAGTACCTAAAAGTTCTTAAGGGTGGACGATAGCAACGTGGCGGGAAATTCAATCACAGTTTTTTACATTGTGTAGCTAAACTGAGATATTTTTGTTCAGCTATTTTTCGTTCGCGGCAATAACATAGTATTCTTTTCATTATTCATCGACAAATTTTTTGGGCAGTGCAAGTTGCAACTGCTTCGTAGACCAGAACACATAATCGGCTGAATGATTGTTGTTCTGTTGTTTACAATAATGAAAAGAATACTCTGTTATTTCCGCGAATGAAAAATCGCTGAACAAAAATATCTCAGTTTAGCTACAAAATGTAAAAAACTGTGAAAATTTTGAATTTCCCGCCACGCTGCTATCGTCTACCCTTAGCAACATCGGGCGCGGTCAGTATATGGATGGGTAACAGCTAGTGGAAATAATATCAGAGCGCGTCCGTGCTTCGGTAGGCACGTTAAATCGTTGGTTCCAGTTGTTGAATCTTTAGGCCATGTCAGAAGGCCTTTGGGTGGCCTAAAAATACTCACACCAGGGGTGGCCACTATCTCATACGATTACCTACCTAGAAGTTTTTAACGGACATTCCCCTTAACACAAAATTGTATCCCACAAATGGCGTCTCTTTTCCTATCCCGGCAGAGCTTCGGCTACACGATAGACGTGTCCGCGCGCGCGCAGGTGTCCGCGGCGGCGGCGCGCATGCGGCAGCAGCTCACCGACGTGTCGATGGTGGTGAGCTGCGCGGGCGCACTCACGCCTGCGCCTCTCGCACACCTACGCCCCGACGCGGCGCAGAAGCTACTGGAGGTTAACCTGCTGGCGCATCTTTGGGTAAGAAGCGTCTTCTTTTTCAACAGCCACTCAAATTCATCCAATTTTAGGGTGCTATCCATTGTTTCTAAGGTAGGTAGGTACTGTAGAGCCTAACTCTATCTAATCATATAAAAAACTTTGATTCTTTTGATAATTTTTATATTTTTCATTGACCGTGTCGGCCCCTACCTAACATTAGACTATCGATTTTACCACAAAACGTCTGCGCTTCTTGATCGCCTTCCAATTTCGATCTCGACAGCCTAATTGGCCAGTATGTCCACGGAGGTTTGCCTCGTTACAGTACCTACATCGTAATGGGGCTCGCTTTATAACCCGGGATACCTACTTCGACCCATATTTTATGTTAACCCTACTCCTCCCCGGAACGTGCAAAAACCCTGAGGTTTAAGGTCCTATGCCTACCCTTCGAGTCTACTCCATGGTATCCATGGAAGATCCTAGCAAGGTATCGCAAATGTGTTCCATAGAGTCTAGCGCCTCGTCACAGGCGAGTCATAAGATAAAGACGATGGTAGAATAAGTGGTTGTTCGTGCTTTTTATCTAAGCCAATACTATGGTTTGGCTGCCCCAAAGGAAGAAATAGCAAAGATGATTGCCAACCTTCGATAGGAGACCGCACTACAAGAAGAAAACTATCTCGTTTTCTCTTTTCAGATAATCCAAGCCTTCCTGCCGGGCATGATCGAGAAACGGCGCGGCCACATCATTGCGATCAACTCGAGCGCAGGACTCATGCCGTGCTCGGATATGGTGCCCTACTGCACTGCCAAGTTTGGACTGAGAGGTAAAGGGGCTGATTTGAGGAGTCCGAAGAACTTACAATTCTTTAACAAGGAGTAGAGATGTAGGTACTCTGAAGTAGAGATAACCAGGAAAGCAATAATAGAGCCGTGACAATTAATATCATCTTATGTTAGCCATGGTCCGACGACATAGCCCAAGTAGCCGGAAAACGGTGGTTGCGCCTGCCACATGATCGTGAGAGGTGGCGTGAGCATGAAGAGGCCTTTACTCAGCAGTGGGTGTTAACAGGCTGATGATGATGTTTCTGTATTATTTGTCGTCAAGATTTCGTGGTCTAAAACATGTGCGATAAGCGAGACAGGAGACATTATGCGAGCGACAGGTCGCTCCTTTTGGAATGGGTCCTATAGCGGAAGCCAACAAATGTTTGCTTTGTTTCGAGCGCTATCCAGATCGGTACGGCTAGGCATACGTGCAGTAGGTTAGCTTAACCCGTGCATCGTAGGTCCATCTAACCCCATCTCCAACCTCAGGCCTAATGGAGTCGTTAACCGAGGAGCTCCGCCTCGACAGCTGGACGAAGAACATCAAGACGACGTCGGTGTACGTCGGCACGGTGTCGACCGGCCTCTACCCGACGCCGACGCACCGCTTCACCTCGTGGTACTCGGAGATCACCGCCAAAGAGGCGGCGAGGATTATCATCGTCGGTGAGGGCGCCATATTGCTTTTTAAGATGACGTCACGCGTCCTATGTCAACGGCAGCAGTGGAAAGACGATAAAAACTAATGCTATCTCCAAAACTCGACATTGGCAGAATCCGTAGAGTTGCCATTAAGGGTAGACGATAGCAACATGGCGGGAAATTCAAAATTTTCACAGACTTTTACATTTTGTAGCTAAACTGAACTATTTTTGTTCAGCGATTTTTCGTTCGCGAGAATAAAACCGTATTCTTTTCAATATTGTAAACAACAGAACAACAATAATTCAGCCGATTATGTATTCTGGTCTACGAAGCAGTGGTACTGCCCAAAAAACTTGTAGACCAGAACATATAATCGGCTGAATGTAAAAAACTGCGAAAATTTTGAATTTCCCGCCACACTACTATCTTCCAGCCTTAATTAAGAATTGATTGACAACTCATTTGTTCAAATCTTTTCAGGCGTTTAGGGTATTTACCAAGGAGGCGACGAGGATTTATCATTGTTGGTGAGGGCGCCATATTGCTTTTTTAGGTGCACGTCGTAGGTCAAAGGCAGTGAAAAGACGAATCTAACGACACCTCATTTCGTTCAAATCGATTCAGGGGGCGGAATTCTCAGTTATGTCGCATTCGAGATTCTACGAAGAAAATCTTATTAACAAGTCACATTCGAGATTGCCGAGAAATAGCCCCGAGGCGTTTAGGGTATCGTTGGTGAGGGCGCCATATGTATTGCTTTTTTAAGGACGTCACGTGCCCTATTTAATCGAACGAAGGGACACTGATCAGAGAACGATGCACCTTATTAGCTGTTAGTCCTAAATGCCGGCAGTCCTCCATATACTGATAATTGCGCCCACTCGATCAATCTTCCAGTTACAACATAAACTTTATCATTTGCAGGCATACGCAAGAACCAGAGGACAATCAGCATACCATCTTTCATGAAGTTTATAATAGAACTCAACAACCTTTTGCCTTACCGAATTAAGATCATTTTCCTGGACTTCTTCAACTTCCATCACAGAGGATGGTTTTGCTTTTGTTGAAGGGAGACAGAGGACAGAGAAGAGCAGAGTGGAAGAGAGACAAGGCTAGAGTATAAGTTAATTATAACTAGAACATTAGCTCTAAATTAATCACCACGAAATTGCCCTCTATAATAACTTTTGTATAGTTTATTTTAGAATTGTAGATGAACACTGACTTAGAAAACTTTTACATTGTATTGTTATAATTTAGTTTTAATATAACCGTTTCTCCATTCACTCGTCTTTATATTTAACAACACATGTGTGTAGGTTCAACCTATTTATATTAACGGTCTCTCCACAACGTTCACACATAACCTTTTCAATATCTGCGTCTGGTTTCTGTGGTACCTTGAAATGGTCCTTTTGGTTTACGGAGTCATCCCTACAGTCTCTTTTTCCGTTTCTATGCATCATGGAATGCCGCATCAACGTGGAACGAGATGTGAAACTCTTACCGCATGACTCGCATAGATGGCTCTGGGGTTCTGGCATCTTTGTGTGCCTCATTATGTGGAGGTAGATTTCTTTGTGCTCTTTTGATGTGTAGCTGCAGATTTTACATCTGTAAAAAATTAACAAGGGGATCAAAATAAAAAAAAACCATTAAACAATGAGTAACAATAGTAAAAGATTTGATCCCAGTGGAAGGGTTAAGATATTGTGGTAACCAAAAATTATACGAGGCACTACTGAGACGGTTTAGTGTATGTATTCTCTAAAATTAAGCACCATAAATAATCCCATTTTTAAATGTCATAAAAACGGCTATTTTATAGTGCATTTTTTTTTACAGAATAGGCCCTCTGTCTGTTCTGTCTTTTCTGTTCTGTCTCTTTTATTTAGTAGCTCAGTTAACGTTTGGAAGAAATAAATATGTACCTACTCATGTTATAATAAATAATGAGCCTACTGTAATACCTGTATGAAACATCCTCGGGTTTCCCATGGTTTTTCTTCTTATGCGCTAATAATGCTGCGTCTCCGACAAAACAGTGCCCGCATATATCACAGATCCTTTCTTCTGACTTCAAGACGTGTCCCTTGGCATGCTTGTAAAGCTGCAGCCTATCGGTAAAGGTCTCGTTGCACTGCTTGCAACGGTAAGTGCAGCCGAATGATGCAGTGTAATCTGCAAAGCAGACTTTGTAGTGATTGCCCAGGTCTTCCTTGCTAGTGAAGAGTTTACCACAGATGCATGTTGTGGGTAGTGTTGTTACGTGGGTTTTTCGGTGCTGAAGCATTTTAGTTTTGGAATCAAAAAGTTGGTTGCAGTTCAAACAGGTGCGTTGGGCCATATCGCAAATGCTCAAGTGTTGAGCTACCTTTTGGACTGTTTCGAAGGTCGCTTTGCATGAGAAACAATTCTGGGGTTTCTCGACATTCTTTGGTTTGGTTTTCGGTTCAACTTCTTTCATAAGTATTTCTTTGACAATCTCTATTTCAGAGTCTAGGACGTCTATTTCCATAGTTAGATTGCTTTTAGTCTTGGCTGCCACTTGGCGTTTCTTCGGGCTCGGCAGTTTAGGTTTCAAATGACTTGTAAGAGTCGTAAGTCTGTTCACAGTGTCCATGGAATTTTCATGGTTTTTGTCCAGCATATTTACAATCGCTGGTATGTCTTCTTTCCCAAGGTTGCTCAAGTATTCTTCGATATTGGCTGTGTTGTTAAGAAACTCCAAAAGGGAGTCAGAGTTATATTCGGAGTCTGGCAGAGGTTGTATTGGGATTTTGGTTTCTGAAGCTTTTTTACACTTTTCCTGAATGCAGGATTCAAGCCAGTCTTGGGAGCAGCGAGCGTTCATTTGGAAATTATAGAAATCGTTCAGTTGGGAGACGCAGGACACGCAAATGCTTCGTGGTAAATTGTTATTGCTGCAGAAAGTTATGCCGAGGCAAGATTTCAGATGTAGTTGAATACCTGGGTCGTCTATTATGGAGACATGGTCTGATTCGACGTCTAAGCAGATGCGGCAACAGTTGTGCAAGTCATCACACATTTTTATTGAGGAAAATACGGAAAAACAACCGGCAAACTCAAGTCAATCCAAAATCCAAAACAAAACAGACAAGATAAGAAAGAACAGCTGATTTGTGACTCGTTCAGAAACGAGGTGCGTAAATTCTTGAAAATCGATACAGATTTTCGAACGCAACAGGTGAAGGACGTTTTGAATAGGGTACCTTTGTAAAGTGGGTCAAAGTTTTGTGAAACCCTCCATCCGATGAAGTCGACGACGAACGGAAAATATACATCAACTAGGACAGAAAATAATTTCAGTAGTGATTTTTACATGTGGTTTTTACTTTTTTTGTAAAATACTTTTCTCTTTTGACTGCTCTTCTTGTTGACAAAAAGGTTGCCATCCAACGTCAACGTACAGAACCCAATGATTGCCCAACCATTTCATACTTGTCCAACTCTTTGACAGCTACTGGTTCGGAACGACGAAGGCGGTGGTGTTTGCTTGCAAGCTCATTTTACAAATTAAACACGACTGCAGTGCATTATTAACCGCGCAATTCGAGTGGAAACAATAAGGAGTGACAGTGAACCCATGACTAAGCCGTCTATAGTGGTCTAGAAAAGTGAAAACAGAAAGGAAAAAGTTGAAAGGCAGCGTAGTGATGGATCAGGCTGAGGATACAGCAGCGGTGGAGGCAGAGGAGTCTTTGCTTTATTCGGCAAGACATGGGGAAGTTGCCGTGGTAAAGCTCCTTCTGGAAGCTAAGAAGGAGGGAAAACTGACCCTGGATATAAATTGCAAAGGTAGGTAAGTTTTTTTATTTAAAAAAAGAAAAGTGCAAGATCTTTATTGCACTAAGACGGTACAGAAAAGTTACAAAAGTCTTATTATAAAATCTGTGCATAAACTAGCTATAATCTACGAAATTGCCAGGGGTCGTTGGAATAGGCCTTTTACTTTGGCTTAGCTTGATGATATTTTTTTAATTCTGGGTATTCTTAAAATCTTGGGTAAACCATGGTGAAATTACATTACTGCGCTTGATATCTGGGTAATGAGAGCAGATTTCAAGTTTTGTTTTCAAGAAATTTACAATAAACATAGCTAAGTTAAGACAACTCGTTTTAGAAATACAAAGAATTAAAGTATACTTGACTAACAAGTAATACCTATTTACATACTTAGCTATATCAGCCAGCGCTCAGCTAATGACTCATGATAATACGGTCTATAAATACTTACTTAATGATTTTTAATAGCTGTTTTTAAAAGATTTCTTGTTTGTCTAGAGTAAACTCAATCAGTCTTTCCTTAGTCTGCATTGAAAAAGTCTGGATTATATCTCCTAAGTACCTTCATGATATTACCCTATTGTGGCACAGAAATACAGAGTTATTTTTGCAAGGGAACTAATATTCCTACCTAGGTTAGTACTTTGTCTGCAAAATATTGCTAAGTAATTTGTTATAGATCTCACAAAATCTTTACTGTACCTAAGCAACAATAAGCCGTTTTCAAAGAAAATTCCTCATTGCTAGGGAAATACTCTTTTTCTTTTGGGAGTTCCCCTCACGGGTCATTCAAAGATCTAAATATTTACTAATTTATTGTCAATGTTAACAAATGGCAATATCTAATCAAGATCAAGAAGATAATCCCCTCAATGCAATGCTATAAATGATGTGCTAAAAAACAATTATCCTATTTCCAGGCAAGAGTAAAAGCAACCTAGGCTGGACGCCACTGCAGCTAGCCACATACTTCGGTCATGTGGATGTGGCGAGACAACTCCTCGTGGCCGGAGCTGACCCGGACGAGGTTAACGAGACTGGTGACACGGCCCTGCACAAAGCTTGCTTTATTGGCAATGAGGTAAACAATATTATAGTACTAATAGTAAAGTCCGTTCGCTATCATAGTGTCACTTTGATATTTGTCGCCTTGACGTGCGACTGCTTTTCCCTAAGAAATTAAAGGAAGCCGACGCGGCGCAGAAGCCGATGTCTGCGCCCATCACAGATACTTAAAAAATAGTTGGTATCCCAAGAACCAAGATTGCCGTCGTGTGTACCGACACTATCTAAGCGAACGGACTTTAAAGTATTTTGTATTAATGACATGACTCTTCAGTTCAGGCAGCACCAACAGCGTATTGTGTGTTAAAGCTTGTAGTCGTAGCAGTTAAACAAAGTAGTGTGCTTAAAAAAAAAAGGCACTAAGTTATTCAGGTCATACCAGTTTTTTTTTTTTTCTTCTATCTATATTTGCATCTGCGATCGACTGTCGAGTCTTTATCAGATTGTTTGTTTAGGTGAGAATTTATTCGGGTGCCATGTCCAATGAGGTTTCGAGGATCAGCAATTCAGCAGCTTCCTGTGTTTAACATATGGTTTAACATATTTGGGTCATATCAGTGAGAAACACTGTTTCACTGAACAGTTGTTCAAATAGAAGTACCTACAATAACAATTTACAAGTACTTTTAGTGTTTTCTAAAGCACTAGCCATAGAGAACCATTATAAAGATTTTTACAAGGTAAAAAACATCGCTCAGGACAGGAGTTTAATCTGCAGCTTCTTGCATACCGTGCAGGCTACCGAGCCAAGTAACTGTCCATGCGAATTTCCCAACCTCATTGATACACATCCTGTGCCAAGCAAATCTGTCGGCACAAGTACTTGAGAAAAAAAAACCTGACTACATTTTTAGTAGCGACTACTGACTAAGTTAAGAAGAAAGAAATTGAAAAATATCTTAGCTTTTAGTTAAGATATCGTAGCTTGGACTATATTTTTAGTAGCGACCACTGACTAAGTTTAGAAGAAAGAAAGTGAAAATATCTTAGCTTTTAGTTAAGATATCGTAGCTTGGACTATATTTTTAGTAGCGACCACTGACTAAGTTAAGAAGAAAGAAAGTGAAAATATCTTAGCTTTTAGTTAAGATATCGTAGCTTGGACTATATTTTTAGTAGCGACCACTGACTAAGTTAAGAAGAAAGAAAGTGAAAATATCTTAGCTTTTAGTTAAGATATCGTAGCTTGGGGTCACCACAGGGTGGGTGCCTAATAAAGACCAATCTTTGACAGACATTGAGTCCAATAAAGACTTATCCATAACATGGTAAGCTAAAAGCTTTTGTTTTAGCTCGTTCGTGACATTTAACCGCTTGGTTGGCGTAAACATTTTTCCAGCACCCTCAGGGCGTCTATGAGCCGAAGTAATACCAATTGGTTAATAACCTCATACTTGTCATCTCCCTTCCAGGAGTTAGTGATCCTCCTTCTCTTAATAACCTCATACTTGTCATCTCCCTTCCAGGAGTTAGTGATCCTCCTTCTCTTAATAACCTCATACTTGTCATCTCCCTTCCAGGAGTTAGTGATCCTCCTTCTCGAGCACAAAGCGGACGTCCACATCCTCAACGGATCCGGTCAGACGCCGCGCGAAGTATGCAGGACGGGCGACGCACGGCGATTGGTCGAGGCGGCGGCACAGGCAGAGAGATTGCGTACGGAGAGGGAGTTGCTACAGGCGGCTAGAGAGGGGCGGCAGGACATTATACACCAGCTGGTAAGTATACACCAGCTAGTAATGTCTTGGCCAAGGATCTCCAGTTAGACGCCGCGCGAAGTATGCAAGACGGGCGTCGTGCGTTGGCTGCTAAAGTATTTGCCGACGTAACGCGTACTACAAACAATCCCTTTGGTTTGATAGCCCTTTCTAGAACTCGTTTGAATAAAAGCTCATCTTGTTTCCAGTTAAGTGGTCCCAGCCCGCCCAACATAAACTGCGCAGACGCACAGGGCAACACCGCGCTACACTGCGCGGCCTACCGCGGACACGCGCGAGTAGCCGTGCTCCTGCTACAGAACGGGGTCGACAGCGCTCTGAGGAACCACAGCGGTAAGAACGGGGTCGACAGCGCTCTGAGGAACCACAGCGGTAAGAACGGGGTCGACAGCGCTCTGAGGAACCACAGCGGTAAGAATGGGGTCGACAGCTCTATGGTGAACCACAGCGGTAAGAAAGGAATCAACAGCGCTCTGAAGAACCACAGCGGTAAGACCGGAGTCGACAGCGCTCTGAGGAACCACAGCGATAAGAAAGGAATCAACAGCGCTCTGAGGAACCACAGCGGTAAGAACGGGGTCGACAGCGCTCTGAGGAACCACAGCGGTAAGAACGGGGTCGACAGCGCTCTGAGGAACCACAGCGGTAAGAACGGGGTCGACAGCGCTCTGAGGAACCACAGCGGTAAGCACGGGGTCGACAGCGCTCTGAGGAACCACAGCGGTAAGAACGGGGTCGACAGCGCTCTGAGGAACCACAGCGGTAAGAACGTGGTCGACAGCGCTCTGAGGAACCACAGCAGTAAGAAAGGAATCAACAGCGCTCTGAAGAACCACGGCGGTAAGACCGGAGTCGACAGCGCTCTGAGGAACCACAGCGGTAAGACCGGAGTCGACCGCGCTCTGAGGAACCACAGCGGTAAGAACGGAGTCGACAGCGCTCTGAGGAACCACAGCGATAAGTACCTCTTAGCATAACGATGGAAAAACGATACATCATCATTATTTCACTCCTCGGCTGCCATTCAACGCAGACAATGTACGAACGACGGTGGCGAGAGAATATCCACTTATTTTTCAGCTTTTTAACCAAACGATCATCACTTTTATGTGGGGACTTTGACTGCATTTTCGTTTACAGTAAAAAAATCTGTTCCTAAGTACAGGTGTTAGAGCATGCAGAGCAACTTACTTAGCCACAAAAGGGTTTCCCTTGGCAACAATAAGTAAGCCTTTTCCCGATAGCGATAACCTTTTCCCATGTTTACTTAACAGAGGTTAAAATGATACCCAATAGAGACCACCATATTATTTTTTATTTTCCAATATTAATAATTAACACATAACTTCAACGGGTTACCTATTATGGTTCCAAAGATTGCAATAAAATAAACATGTTTAGTTAGCGCAAGAGATATGAGCAAAAAAACGTTCAAACGTAAAGTTCAGGGACCGTGAGTTCGAAATCTTAGGATAGTCTTCCAAAGTAAACAACCTGTAAAAGATCCATACTTTCTCGGTACAATAATATGTAATGCATTCTTTTCCCCAGGTCAAACAGCGATCGAGCTGGCGAGAGACAACGAAATGCGCGAAGTGCTGAATGTTAGGCCGGTGCGAGCGTTGCAGCGCTCAGCCGCACCTTTCTCGGGGCCGCTATTAAAGCGTTCGCGGTTTCTAGGGTGGCGACCGGTTTGGGTAAATAAAAAAATTCCCTCCCCCTCGGAATACGTACACACGACAGCACGTCGACCCTTATACGCTAGCACTCTACTCGGTTACGTTACGGGCGACTTTACGACAAAAGTGTACACTCTGACGTGCTGTCGTGTGTACGTACAGGTGTACTTTCGACTTTTCTTCGGCTCGCTCGAAATACGCACACAAGTGTACTTGGCTGCGAACGTTTTCGCTTACACCATAGAGCGGACGACTATGTTCGCGGCAAGTATGTAAAGTATGCAATAATTAAGCTGATTTTGTTTTGTGGTCGACTAACTATTTTTATGACCAGAACTTATTTTTTTCCTCTGTGCCAGAATACATAATCGGCTGAATTATTGTTGTTCTGTTTGCAATAATAAAAAATTATACAATTTTATTGCCGTGAAACAAAAATCACTGAACAAAAATTGTCCAGAACACCTTAACCATTCTGAAAACTGAAAATATAGATTTTCCCGCCATGCTGCTATTGTTGGACCTTAAGAGCCCTATGTCCCTGATTAGGGATATAATCCGCGCGGGATGAGAATGGGATGAAACCTTGTCAAAATCAATCGAATTTATACGTTATTTTACTTTGACAGGGTTGCTTCGACGCGAGTTTGCTTACCGCGCGCATCTCAGTTCCAAAAGGTCGCATCCCATTCTCATGCCGCGCAGATTATAACAGGAAATTGATGATGATGATGATGATCGCTCTCACTTTCCCTCCAGGCGGTCCTCCAACGCGGCGTCTTACTCTACTACGCGTCGCGCGCCGCCGCCAACAAGGAGGGGAGTCGGTGGCGCGCCAAACAGTACCTGGACGGCGCCAAGGTGACGGCGCCCGACTCCGAGCCGGCGCTCCTAGTGGCGCAGTTTAGCGACGGCGACACGCATCGGCTAGCCATACCGCAGCAGAGCGGTGACGTCACAGCCTGCAGACAGGTGAGGAACTAGGATAGGAACTAATCTTCAAGAGGAGAGACGGAGCTTGCGCCGCCTCCGACTGCCTCTCACTGCGCGCCCGCAGTTAGATTTAGAACGAAGAATGCTGTTCAGAATACATTGGACGACAGTTCACACATGAGTCCGTTATTAGGAAACTTGCAATTCATAAACGCTTCTCCACGATTTGTCAAGGTTCCTGCCTCGCAAAGTTTCTAAAGAAGGTAGTCGGTGGCGCTAAAGTCACAGTGCCCCTGTCATCGACGGTAATTTAACACTAGTAGCATCGGCTAGCCATACCGCAGCAGAGCGGTGACGTCACAGCCTGCAGACAGGTGAGGAACTAATCCTTAAGAGGAGAGACGAACTCGTGCTGCCTCCCACTGCCTCTCACTGCGCGCCCGCAGTTAGATTTAGAACGGAGAATGTTGCTCAAAATATATTGAACGGCATAATGCACAAATGAGAAAATTGGGAATCATAAAGGCTTGTCCAGGATCTGCCAAGGTTCCGCCCTCCGCCCATTACCTTAAAAAAGGCAAAGTTCCTAAAGAAAGCAGTCGGTGGCGCGCTAAACAGTACCTGTACGCCAAAGTCACGGCGCCCGACTCATCGCCGGTGACGTCACAGCGTCCAGACAAGTAAGGAACAAACAGTACCTGGACGGCGCCAAAGTGACGGCGCCCGACTCCGAGCCGGCGCTCCTAGTGGCGCAGTTCAGCGACGGCGACACGCATCGGCTAGCCATACCGCAGCAGAGCGGTGACGTCACAGCCTGCAGACAGGTGAGCAACTAATCCCTAAGGCGCTGTGCATAGTGAATCGCCCGCGCGCAACGAAAAATGCACAAAATCTATTCCTGTATCAAATACACAAAAAAAAAACGAAAATGTTCGCATATCAAACCCTAGAATTAGTTGAGACCTATCTAAAACAGCCAGTTTCGTGTTGACATTCATAAAGGTTTTGAAGATATTTTGCTTGAAAAAAAATAGGCGGCGCACTTTTTTTCAAGCAAAATATCTTGCAATCTGTTATGGATATCAACATGAAACTGGCTGTGTTAGATAGGTCTCAACTAGTTCTAGGGTTTGATATGTGAACATTTTCGTTTTTTTTTGTGTTATTGACACAGGAATCGATTTTGTGCATTTTTCTTGACGCGTGGGCTATTCACTATGTACAGCGCCTTAATCTGTTTATCTGAAATTTCGGCGCGCGTTTATCAATCTCGCGTAGTCTTTTACCAACCTGGCATTGCACGGGAGCAAATAAGTACAATAAACATTCCGTGATAAAAATATCTAGGCAACGGACAGTGAACCGCATCAAAATCCGTTATGTAATACCGACAACCAAGCGAAGAGCGGCTTTGTTTTACACTATGTAGAGATAATTTTTGTGTCTACCAACAAACAACAAAACAATCAGTCGATCTTGGTCGAAAAAATGTTGGGAAACACTGCTCTACAACAATATACTCGCTAGTCGTAGCGTCGAGCGATCGGCCGCGTCGAGGCGAAGCAACTTCATGAAAACTTTACCGTAAATACAACAGTTTTGACGCAAAAACCTAGAATACTTAGAACTGATCATAGCTACAAGCGGGAGGCCCAAATGTTTGAAAGGGGATTATTTTAAATAGACCTAATTTAAGTTTGGTATGGTTGGTATGATATAGTGAATTAGCCCTCGCGCAAAGGGCTAATTCACTATGCCCAGCGCCTTAAGAGGAGAGACGAACTCGTGCTGCCTCCCACTGCCTCTCACTGCGCGCCCGCAGTTAGATTCAGAACGGAGAATGTTGCTCAAAATACATTGAACGGCATAATGAAAAGAAGAGAAACTTTGAAATCATAAAGGCTTGTCCACGATCTTTCAAGGTTCCGCCCTCCGCCAATTACCTTAAACAAAGCAAAGTTCCTAAAGAAGGCAGTCGGTGGCGCGCTAAACAGTACCGACGGCGCCAAAGTTACGGTACCCGATTAATCGCCGGTGACGTCACAGTAGTAGTGACGTCACAGCGTGCAGACAAGTAAGGAACAAACAGTACCTGGACGGCGCCAAAGTGACGACGCGACACTCCGAGCCGGCGCTACTAGCCATACCGCAGCAGAGCGGTGACGTCACAGCCTGCAGACAGGTGAGGAACTAGGATAGGAACTAATCTTCAAGAGGAGAGACGGAGCTCGCGCCGCCTCTGACTGCCTCTCACTGCGCGCCCGCAGTTAGATTTAGAATGGAGAATGTTGCTCAGAATACATCGGAAGACAAAGTGCACACATAAGTCCGTTATTAGGAAACTTGCAACTCATCAACGCTTGTCCAGGATCTCTCAAGTTCCGGCCTCCCCCTCTTAACCTTAAAAAAAGCAAAGTTTCTAAAGAAGGGCGTGCCAAACAGTTTTGCCCATTTCAAAACCAAAAAGAGAGCCATCGGCCATTTTATAACCTAGTAAGGGAATTTCCCTTGCTAGGTTTTAAAGTGGTCGATGGCTCATATTAGGTTTAGATACAAATGGTTTTTTGAGCCTTTTATTTTCATCATGGTGGACTTGCTACGTTTTTTTGAACTTTTACTTTGGTTTCCAAGCAGTTTTTGAGATTTTGACACTGCAATTTCGTGGGAAATCGTCTAAAATGATGCATAAATAAAAAACATGTATTTTTTCACACAATGTCGCTTGCTAGGTTTTGCAATTGCACAGCCGAGATGCCAATGGACGCTGTATAAATCATTTGACGTAGTTACATTTTTAAACGACTATCAGCTACAGTTTTCCTTCACAGGCATGGATAACAGCTTTGAACGAGCACATCGCATACTCTGGCCACTACCTATGGGCGGGCGCGTCACCTGATGCAGCAAGAGAGGCCACCGAGGACTTGGAAGACGATTGCAAGCCTTTGGGTAAGATCATGATAGATCCGACACGACATGGAGTCTATCACAGAGTAAATTAGTGCTTACTACAGAGAAAATACTTCTTTCATTGCTCTGTGACTTCATCTTTCATTGTCGTAGACGTCATTCCATTTTGGTACACGAAAAAGTGCACAACTTTGTCATTGTTTTTGTACGAGGAAATGGTAAAAAAAATCAAATTCAAATATTTTTTATTGTGTCAGAAATAATGGTAAAACCGGAAACACTACATTTTGCTCCTCCACTAATACCTAAATGTGTTTGGACGTATCTGCGAAAGCCAACGAGCGCGAATTGGCATAACAAAAACCCTTGTCTGGTCAGCGACATCTAGTTACAAATTTGGAACTACAAATCAACGAGCTCTCAGAAAATCCCCCATTAATCTCTCTACCTAACTAAAATAGAGATCGGAGGCGGCGAGTCAGAGAGATACACACATTATCAGGGAAAGAAGTACTCTGACACGGAAAACTCACGAGGTGTTTTATATCATTGGCGAGTGATATGCCCATTTTATTTTGTGAATACGATGCCTTATGAAAATTAAAAGAATAGAAAGAATAAATAAATCGGCTCTTACAACAATTGGCCCCAAATACCCTAAGTAAAATAAGATGGCTTTTCTTACCAAAGTTTTAGAGGCCTTTGCTGGCACGTAGGTTGTGACCATGTTCACCATGAAAGAACAGCATAAAAAACTGGGATTCATCCAGAAAATATTTAAACCGTGGCCACCGCGATGACAAGACACCTTGCTTTTTTACAGATTTATAGAGTAATGGAAGTAAAAAAAGTGTTTCCCGCAACATAAAACTAAAAACTACGGACATTCGTTTTAATCCGAACAGACTAGAGAATTATAAAATATAAAATACTTTCCACTTGACAACTCCTAAATATACACCGTGAAAACTCTTCAACGCCATCATAATGTTTTTGTTCATCCTTTACAGGCTCAATGCAAGACGCGCTAACCATGGCCACCAACAACTTAGCGCTCCTGGAAACACAACTCCGGGAGTGCGACATAATCGTGGGCGCTCTGGAGAAAACCGTCAACGTTGGCAACTCGCTGCACCAGTCGGCTTTCATGGTAAGGGATACGCTTCAATAAACAATATTGTCACCAACTGAGACAAAGTAAAGCGAGGGCCATCTTCTTCTCGGCCGGCCCCGACTACGATATCCGCCTTTAGGCACCCACTCGGTGGCAAGTCTAGCCCATCTATCCGGGTGCATCCGGCTAACGTGGCCAGCCCAGGTCCACTTCAATTTTGCCGTCGCAAGGACCACATCGGCAATGTCGGTTTACTTACTTACAAACGTACAAACTACGTGCCAGTAGTGCTGTTAATGGACTTGCAGCTGAGCTCGACCTTGATTTGTTTAATGGCAGCATAAAAACTGTCAAGCAGCATTTCAATGAAAACTTTTTTTCGTAATTTTATTATTACGAAAAAACAAACAATTATATTGCAACCAAGTACAAGCAATCATTTACACTGTTATTTATAACATTAGCATACAAAACTTATTCTGAATGTATCGTGCATAGTGAGCGTCTTTTTAAGATAATTTAGTTAGTGGTTTAAGTTTCATAAGCTATGATTATTACTATATAAGCTGTTATTTAGTTAAATTGTCACTATAAGTGAGAACCTATGATTGGCTTCATGTTTATACCATAGTTTCTATACTGTTTTTCTTAGCTGTTGGTCCTCCATAGAACCTAATAAATAAATAAACTTTGATATTTTGCAGCGGTTCCAACACGCATGCGGAACAGGCGCAAAGGCGCTGTCTTCTCTCCGCCACTGCGCCGTATTAGTGGCGCAGGCGAGGGATTCGGACCAAGCCAAGCTCAATAGAGAGGTAAATAGTGTGACAATACATTTTAGGTGGAGCCGGCAGCTACCCACTTTCGCTATTCGCTTGTTCTACTACACAATGCCGTTTAATCGGTTGTGATATCGAGGCGCGTCCCGGGGGAAAAGCATTTTTTACATTTAATTTCGAGCGGCCATTGGTGCGGCCATTTTGGATTTTGAGCGCCCGAACAAATCCTTATCCGATATCTTGAACCCCGCCAAAACCACCCAGCACCTAAATCTAAACCTGATCGAATCTAAACCTAAATCACTTACAAAATCAGCTCCGTGTAGTAGTTATGATAGGAATGCCCGAGTTGATCCGACACCAAGAACGACCTCATGAAAATATGACATGTGCCGTTTGTACGAAACATTCTACAAAAGTCCTGCAAACATATTACTCACATACATGGCTGTCCGTCCCTCTAACGTAATGCACTGCAGCGCCGAGTGGTCTCTTCACCCATCTAGTGTGATTGAAGGTGCCACTGGACGCTGTATAAAGCTACAACGAAGTGCACCGACAAAGTAAGCTAACGCTTCTGATTGGTCGGCCATTTTGTTTTATTTCCATTCAAGTCAACTTTTACGAGCAAAGCTCCGTCCTAGTTGACGTTTTGTGCTCATAGACAACATATCAGAAGAACCGACCATTCAGAAGCTTTAGCTTACTTGGACGGTGCTCTTCACAGAGTACATTGTGCTCTTCGTCGTAGTGTGCTTTGACTGTGAAAACGCGGCTTATATCATCTCATTACGTAGATGGTTGCCCAAACAATGTCCCAGGCACTGCAGCTCCGAGTGGTCTCTTCACCCATCTAGTGTGAGTGAAGGTGCCACTGGACGCTGTATTAATCATCTCATTCGTAGATGCAAAGGCCTAAGGCCTTAAGCCGCGTTTTCACAGTCAAATTTTAAAAGACGAAGAGTGCAATCCAAGAAAATGGACGCCTCTCATTGGTCAGAGACAAGCTCGCTAAAATGTAAACGCTCGGATGGAACCGACCAATCAGAGGCGTCTATTTTCTTGGATGGTGCTCTTGGTTTTATTTATTTTCTAACCTCATTGAAACTCGTCTTACGGTCGATGGGGCGCCATCTAGTGTAATAGTTTGCACTTATCTTTAGTAAAATAAGACTGTGAAAACGCGGCTTTAGTTTTTACGTAGATGCAAAAGGACCTCTAACGTGATTACGTTTTCTGTTGCAGAGAGAGCGGAACAGAGTGTTGGAGGAGTCGCTGGCTGCGTTGGCTCGCACGCATCACGCTCTCGAAATGTCCGTGGCTGAAGAACTCACGAAGGTACAGTACTCCCAAATTAATAATGCGCATACAGATAGCGAAGATCTGTACGTGAGTTACTGCCACTCACGAACGGATTGCGCATTGTTAGAAAGCTCTTTTCATGACTATCATTTGTTATTATGGGGGCTAGTCTCAATTCGTTGTGGGGAAAATTGT